>OX422212.1:42871965-44121965 GCA_949130495.1 Sambucus nigra | reverse complement strand
TTAAAACCATTACATTTTTTTTGTTTTTAAAAACAGTTTCTTATAAAAAAACAGTTTATTTAATAACACATTTTATTTTTTTAAAAACTGTTTTTATTTTAATCAAAAAACAGTCTTTTATATAGACAAAACAATATTTTTTTTAATAAAAATGTATAAAAACAGTTTTTATTTAAAAAAACTGCTTTTAAGATATTCAAAAGAGTTTTTTAAATAGTAGTGTTTTAAAGTAAAAGTTATACTATTCCGACTTTTTAATAGATGTCCGTTAGAAATTTTTCCCTTTTATTTTATTCCAAGTTTTTTTATTTTTAAGACTTTTCTCGATTATTTTGAAAAGGTTTTGAATTTTGTAAACATATTCTGCTAAAGTTTCTTTATATTAAAAAAAACGGATTGCTAATAATTTGGGGATGAAATATTTTTTTTTAAATGGGGGTGTTTCGCAAAACTCGTCAAAAAAGTGAGGAGGGGAAACAAAATGTAAATAGTACTAACGATTTGGATGTAAAGTTAACAGAATGGGGGTGTATTGCAAATTTTAAAAAAAGTGGGGGTGTATTGCAAAACTGGTTACAAAAGCGGGGGGAAAACTCAAAATAGCCCTTTTTAATAATCTAGTTTTCTTAAAAGACAAAGAAGTGCGATAAAAATGAATCCCAATATAAAAGATGTAATATTGTATCAAATGCACTATATTGTTTTCGGATTTGATCTTTCTTCAATGGGCCCATCCATTTTTGAATTTACTAAATTAATATAAATATTAATATAGTATACACATTAATATATACGAGGAAAACTCACATACATCATGTGGTATACATCACACCTAGTTCTAGGTTCTAAAAAATCTGTTCTCCAATATTTTTATTTTTTCTCTTAAAATTAACCTTCTAATCAACTCGTACTCAAAAAATTAGGTCAAAATACATTTTGTAGCTATTTTAAAAAAATCTTGGATTTTATAAAAATAGCTACAAAATATATTTTGACCTAATTTTTTTAACATAGGTTTATTGGAAGGTTAATTTGAAAAGAAAAATGAAAGTTTTGAAAAATAAATTTTTTAAGGCCTACAACTAAGTGTGATGTATGGATGATGTATAGAGCATGATATAAGTTAATCTTCTCCTAATATATATACATACTAGAGGAATGCCCGTGCCTGAAGGCACGGCAAAACATTCCAAAGTAAGTAATCGTAAAACGGGTAAAATTTTCGAAGTAATTATAAAACGGCAAAAAATTTGTTCCCAACGAAACAAAGTGTAAGTTTAAAAAAATGTTTATAATCTCCTTTCCTTAAAGAACTGTCGAAATGTATAAACAATTCAAGTCAAGTTTTATTACAACACAAATGTGAACAATTTATTAAATTGGGACAGTGATTCCTTTATTTACAACCACTCTGTTAAGAAAAAAATCCACAATAATTCTAAAAGTCTATCTTGGACCTCGAATAAAAATCATAATGATCACAATTACACCATTATGAAACATCACTATAATGCAAAAATATTGTTTCCGATGAAAAAGTGTAAATATTTTTAAACAATTTGGACAGAATTTTCTTTGTATATCGGACTGTCCACCCTGCTAAAAAAATAATCTAACAAAAATAATACTACCACAATTATACTATTCTGAACAAAATATCAAATGAACATTTCCTATAATGTACACTAAATTTATGATCGACAATTTCTTCCAAGGGTCCGAGGGAGTTTTTCCTGAAAGATATCGAGTATTGCAAATCCTTCCACGGTTGCGACACTTCACAAAAACAAATAATCAAATAAAACAAAGTGCAATTGCAAATCCTACCAAGGCACTGCGAAAATTTCCTAAGTACGTAATTGTAAAACACCAAAAAATTTAATTAACATACTCCGCTACCATTTATTTATTTAAAAAAAGGGGCGACACTCGAGTCATAATTTGATTAAACTTTTTAGAGCGGTGCTAGACCAAGACCTCTACCAATATATAACAACTTTACTTTTTTTCAACTCTATAGATTTCAATCCCATGCCATCAACTCTAACATCCCATTTACATGTCCAAGATTTCACCCCCTCCAATTTAATTAAGACCTTGGGTAGCTATAGAGTGGAATATTCATTGTTCAGAAATGTGTTTAGTTGTCACCTCAGGCCTTTATGTAACAAGTGGAAAACGTTTATTAAAAAAATAGGAGATTTGTTTTACCCCTTTCAAATCTGTAATGATTTATAGAGAACCAAATCTGACAACATATATAGACACAAATAAACTTGTAAAACAGTCTTATAATTTCAGATTTAGGGCTCATGTTACCCTATTCATTCATCCTATGATAAAGAATTTAACATCTCCTTTAACTCTATAAAGAGCATCACCAAACATCTGCTGGTCTAACTTATTTGAGATGCTTAAATGTTTTGATAATTATATCATTATTGATTGTTTACTAAACTGTTTAGATTAGTGTCAGTTAGTAAAAATAAGAATAACAAATTTTGATGCAATAAATTCAGCATTAAACACTTGATAAGGCATATTACCTCTTAGATAAATGGGACACAAACACTCTCTAAGACAATAAATTCATCGTTAAATACTTGATAAGGCATATTACCTCTTAAATAAATGGGACACGAAAATTCTCTAAGACTACACACTTTATACGACATATATGACCATGAATAAACACAAACCTCGGTTCCGAGTTCAAAGGGCTTTTGGGAGGTAACTCGAAGTTGCCCCCTCTTCCATGCTTTCCACCAAATATCCCACTTGATTCGAAACTCTGCATTATGAAAGAATTCAAAAATTATATTGTCATTTAAATGTGTGTTCTTAAGCGTGCATTTGGGAACCCCAATTACGGAGAATGTAGACTCTAATATACTTAACTCAATTACGGAGAATGCAGGGTCAAATGTAGCAGTCTTTAATTACAACTTGATTAAGCATGGAATAGTAAAGTGAGGTATGACCATCAACAACCATACTGAACGGATATTTTGCGATCATACCATAACTTCAAGACTCTTAGTCGACTATCGACATCAGAGCACCAATCAAACATCAACCCATTTAATTGAGTTAAGTATATAACGAAATCTATATAAAAGAAGTCAATGAACAAAATTGCAACTGTATGTTGTATGATGTATGCTGCAAACAGGTAAACAGTTAGTAAACTATTTGTTAATGAAAATGTATTTTATCCCTAATTAATTATATTAGTTTAATTAATGTACATTTTAGTTTAACTTAATATATTGATTTTGATGATTCCAAACATATCTTTATTAGGTTATTCTATAGATATTTATTTTTGTATAATATTTATTATATGATCTTGTTAATATACCATTATATACATATATTTATTATACTATATAATGTTTGCATTTAATGTGATATTGTCCTGATTACATATCTATTCTGAGTGAGTTATATCTGTTTATGGCTAAGTTTTGTTTTCATGACTCAGTACACCTCGACTCTACTCAATGACATATCTAAGAAAAGGTATTCACGTATATTGCACATTTGCACTTGACACATTAGGCACACATGCATATTTCTTAATCTATAAGTTTTAATTGTGTCTTATTAATTGTGAGCCAAAACATTTTTTTTTTTTAAATGAAATTATTATTTTTGGAAATAAGTTTTGACACTAAATTTTTTATAAAAGTTACAGATTATTTTTTTGTTATAAGTATACATATGCGTGTGTATGGCATGATTATTATATATGTTATATGACATGTTTGCTTGAATGTATATTATATATACTTGTTGCGTGTTATATTATATATTTGCATAAACTCTTATATATATATATGTTGGCTAAATATATATATATGTTGGTATGTATGCTGGTAATTTATGTATGCGTGAATGTTAGCATATATGGCTTGGAGCCTTGTGTTAATTCCCATGTCCTGCCCGATTTGACCTCACCATACACATGTGCTTTAGTTTTTAAAGCTTTTGCTTAGACTATTATGTGTTATCAGTTGGCGATTTGACCGCCTGTGGCCTTAGGCCTTACCGAGCTGACAACCCATCATCTAGTGGCTTTGCCGAGAGTTGTTTGCCAATAGCTTGAGTCTCTCAGCTGGCATTTTCTCCAAGGATCAACTGGCAAAAGATTTGGCATTAATTTTTTTTGTTCGTTCAAAGGCTGGCAACCTTACCGCCGCTTGGCCTTACAGCCTTAGTCTCGACCACTACTACACGCTATTTGTTTTGTATGATCTTATCTACTGCTATACTCTACACCCTATATTTATATATATTTATATAAATAGTCTTTAACACCTTTATACTAGACTTGACATCAAGTCTTGACTGAATGTACTTATGGGAGACATGGGTCCATGCCCTGTCATTTGCTTTAAAATTCCTTCACACAATACACACACTGACTAGTGTAATGTTGCGTCATCATTGGCCATTAATGGGTTCAACAGCTACACCATCATTGGGGAAAAATGAGTTCGGATTTTTTATTATATATATGAATTCGAGAAAGTTTTTTTTATTATATATCTGTCAGTCAAAAATTATTTTTTATATATATCAGTTCGGAATTTTTTTGTATACATATCTTTCTGTCCGAAATTCTTTTTACAAATATATATATATATATATATTTCAGTCCAAATTTTTTATATTCCTGTTCCGATTTTTTTTTTATATATTTGTTCAGAAATTTTCTTATATATATCAGTCATAAATCTTTTTTTATATCTGTTAGGAAATATTTTGTTGTACAATATATATGTATACACCTTTCTTATATATATATATATATTTACAAACCTGTGACTGAGTGATGCTTGTACTTACTTTGTCCCATTTATTTCCTTGACAGAAAAATACTCTTGGCACACCAGTTATATTCTTTACACAATGGTTCTACATTTACATATCAGATTTGTATTGTGTCTCTCGGACTAACAATCTTTTTGCAGAAAATATATGGATCACCTACCTAGCCTCTTTCAATCACATATGTTTTCAGAATACCATTTTTTTGTGCTGCAACAGCTATATTTTTATGGAGAAGATAAAGATGTAGATTTGCATATCAGATTCAGAAATGATTTTTCAGCTATCCCATATCAGCAATATCAGGAGCATTTAATGCCCAAATTGCATGTGTCTAACAGCTAGTTTTTGAAGACACATTTAAAGCTGTGAAGAGCTGTATTGAAGACAGACAGACTTGAATGAGAATATGATCAAGACTTGAAAAATTATTGAGAGCATTTATTTTACTACTCAGCTACTCTTTCAAGAGAGCAATAAATTTTATCATCCGCTCAATCATTGAAGAAGAAGACTTGTGCCTACTTTAACATCATTTATTGAAGTCTCATTAAAGAAGGAGAAACTCAGATTACTAATTGTATTTTAAGGAGTTTCAGTATTGTACCTTGTACTACAAAAAAATTCAGATTTGTTGTGAAGCTTTGTTGAAGCTTCGATTTGTACCGGTGATTGGTTCCTACCCGCAAGTGGGCCACGGGGTTTGAAGCTCGGAGTTAGCTTGCAAACAGTTGTACGCGGTGGTTTGATCCTACCCGCAAGTGGATCAGGTTTAGTAAAGCGCAAAGGAGACGGGGGCTCTAGGCGCGTGGACTTAGGCCGGGATTTGGCCGAACCACGTTAAATTTCTGTGTCATTTATTTTTCGCACTTTTATTTATTTATTTGCACATGTTTGCTTGAGTTAATATTTTCAGCACACTATCTTGCAAATAAATTAATTCCGAAATTTGTCTAAATAAATTTTAAGGTTAAAATAATTATTTTTAAATTAAATAATTAATTTCAGAATTTTACTCTATATTAAATATGAAAATTAAATTAATATTTCTAGTGTGTTAAAATCTGCATCTCTAGTTGTTTATATTAGTTAGTTGCATTTATTTGATATTGTTGGATTTATTCTTTATAGTTTTATTAATCTGAAATTTGTTTAAGTGATTTAAATTTACTATTTTTCTGAAATCTTAATTTGACTTAAAGTTTGTGAAAACTCAATTCACCCCCCCTCTTGAGTATAATCTGGGAAACAATTGGTATCAGAGCAAGTGCTCTTCTTATTTATTTTTAGATTTAACAATCTTAGAGTTAAAGATCAATGGCAAACTTTAATGTTTCATCTCTTGGTGAGGGTCAATCAATAAATAGACCTCCTTTATTTTCAGGAAATAATTATAGCTATTCGAAAAATAGAATGAAAAATTTTATTCAATCAAATGATTATGCCGTTTGGAGAGTTATTATAAATGGTCCTAATATTCCCATAAAAGTTGTTAATGATGAAAATGTTCCTAAAGAAGAAAATAAATGGGATGATGTTGATATCAGAATAATTCAAATAAATGCTAAAGCTATGAATATTTTGCATTGTGCACTTGATGTAAATGAGTATAACAGAATTTGTTGTTGTGAATCTGCTAAAGAAATTTGGGATAGACTAGAAGTTACATATGAAGGAACTAGTCAAGTCAAGGAGGATAAAATTAGTATGCTTGTTCATAATTATGAGTTATTTAAGATGATGTCTGATGAATCTATTTCTGATATGTTCACTAGGTTCACTAATATTATTAATGGTCTTAAATCTCTTGGTAAATCTTACACTGACTCTGAATTAGTGAGTAAGATTCTCAGGTCACTATCATCTGCTTATATGACAAAGAAGCTAGCAATCAAAGAAGCTATACGAGAAAGACCTATCTCTCTTGATGAGTTATTGGGTTCCTTAATCACCCATGAAATGGAACTTAAGGAATTTGTTGAAGATGAGAAACCAAAATCAAACAAAATTATTGCTCTCAAATCTTCAAGCAAAAATATAGAAAGTGAAGATAATGATGATGATGATAATATTTCCTTATTGGCTAAAAATTTCAAAAAATATCTCAATTCTAAAAAGAAAGCCAAGGAAAGGAGAAAGAAACATTTTTCAAAAGAGTTCAATGATGATCATCAATCCAAATCTGAACCAAGATGCTATCATTGTGATGAAGTTGGACACATTAAGCCTAATTGTCCAAAATATAAGAAAGGGAAGCAGGCATTGAAAGCCACAACATGGAGTGACTCCGACACAAGCTCTTCCGATGAAGATTCAAATGAAAATGAAGTTGCTCATCTATGTTACATAGCTATGGAAAATGGGGTACATTCTAACCCTAACTCTAGTGATAGTGATAATGATGAAGTTGATGATTATGAAGTTTTACAAAATGTTTTTGATGAATTATGTGAAAGTTTTGAAGAACTTAAAAATAGATATATTAAACTTAAAAAGTCTCATTCATTAGTTTCAACTAAATATGATTCTATGTCAAATGATTTTGATGAGTTGAAATTAGAAAATGAATCTTTAAAAAATGAAATTAAATCTTTGAAAAAGGAAAAATCTGTTATTGTCAATACTCCTCTTGAAATTGAAAATATTGAGTTAAAAAGGGAGATTGAATATTTAAAGAAATCATTAGATAATTTTACAAAAGGAAATGAATACTTTCATAAAATTATTGAGACACAAAGGATTCGATTTAATAATAATGGTATAGGATATGATGAAGGAAATGAGAAAAAGACTTATTCAAATTTATTGAAATTTGATGCCTCATCTAGTCATTCTAACTATCTATGCACATATTGTGGTAGACACACACATTTTTCAAATTTGTGTCCATATAAATTTAGAAAAAGAAAATTTGCATGGATTCCAAAAGGAACTAAGATGTATACTAACCCCTATGGACCTAACACATTTTGGGTACCAAAAGAGAAAATTTTCAAAGTTGTGTAGGTTGCATTTTGAGATGAAATGTGAATTTTCAAGGCATATGATTTGATCATATTACAAATTTCAAGTATCATTGCCTAATGTTGGAAATGCCACACTTGGAAGTAGTTGCTTGAATATATCTTTGGTATTGGTAAGGTGGTAAGGAACACCTTTCTTGAATTTAAAATCATATATTTGTTGATGATTTATTTTATGATATATTTCCATGCATAGAATATTTGTTATAACACATGAGCGTGTTGATTGAGTATTTAGTATTCATGTGTAAATTTGTATATTTATTATTTTTGATGATTCTTTGTTATATCACGCATTTGATTTTGATGATTATTTTATAAGAAAATTCTTACATTTTTTATATATTTTTTGTGAATAATAAGATTGGATAAATTCATGATTTTATTGAATATAAATCTGAAACGAAAATGTCATTTGAGTACATTCTAATTTATTAGTCATATGAGCTACATGTTAATATTGTAACATTCACTTGTTGATTTTTGATGATATGGTCATATTAATCTCTATGAGTTAGTTTTATTGCATTCTACATGATTAATGTCATTGTTCGAATATTTGTAACATTCATGATGAATATTTTTTTTAAGTTGGTAATATTTGTGTTATGCATGTTTGAATTGAGAAACCACATGATCAACAGTTGGTACCATTTGCGAGACTTTTCAAAAATGATTTTATGAAGTCAAGTTTTTTAAATATTTTATCTCATGAAATAGATGCACCATATTTGTTATATGCATATTTGCCTTAATTGGTATCCTTTAGGGGGAGATAAAAGTTTATTGAAATTTGTTTGATTACTTGTTCAAAAAATGCTTGATCATAACTTTGATATATTGTTATGGATTTTGCAATTTAGTTGATTATTCCGAGAATTTTAGCTCGTATCTTGAAAACGACAAAGCTTGAGCAAATTGCTATATTCTTTTACCGCTGTCTTCTAACTCATGTGTGCTTTATTTCAAATTATTTGAAAACATCGAGTTATGAAATGTTTCATGTTGTGTGCTTAAAAGTTTATTCTATCACGAGGATTTACACATCAATTGATATGCGCCTATTCAAAATTTATACGCTGAAATTTTATTATTGAGAAAGATGATTGAGCTAATTGATATATCTCTCATATTTGCATTATTTGAGAACATTGAGTCGTGATTCCTATTTTTACATAAAAAAAATTGTTCTGAGAAATCATTGTGTGCAACGCATGGTTTGTGTGTGATTACAACAATTGGTATCAGTTATGATTTTTGTGACTTATGCATTATTTGATGATATTATTGTCTATCTACACATTCAAATACATGCTATGAAAAATTTATGAGGACTTGTGTGCATATTGAAAATTTTCATGTTATTTATATGTCCCTTGAGATTTATGGTTGAATCCCATGCACGAAGTATTTTTGACAGGGGGAGCTTCGCATTCTACCCATGACACTGAATTCATATATGAAAAATCTTTTTGATAATGTCAAAGGGGGAGAAATATTTATGATTCACTATTTGTGCTTAATATTTCATTTTATGAATATATGTGAATCATTGTTTGTCATCATCAAAAAGGGGGAGATTGTTAATGAAAATGTATTTTATCCCTAATTAATTATATTAGTTTAATTAATGTACATTTTAGTTTAACTTAATATATTGATTTTGATGATTCCAAACATATCTTTATTAGGTTATTCTATAGATATTTATTTTTGTATAATATTTATTTTATGATCTTGTTAATATACCATTATATACATATATTTATTATACTATATAATGTTTGCATTTAATGTGATATTGTTCTGATTACATATCTATTCTGAGTGAGTTATATCTGTTTATGGCTAAGTTTTATTTTCATGACTCAGTACACCTCTACTCTACTCAATGACATATCTAAGAAAAGGTATTCACGTATATTGCACATTTGCACTTGACACATTAGGCACACATGCATATTTCTTAATCTATAAGTTTTAATTGTGTCTTATTAATTGTGAGCCAAAACATTTTTTTTTTTTTAAATGAAATTATTTTTTTTGGAAATAAGTTTTGACACTAATTTTTTTATAAAAGTTACAGATTATTTTTTTGTTATAAGTATACATATGCGTGTGTATGGCATGATTATTATATATGTTATATGACATGTTTGCTTGAATGTATATTATATATACTTGTTGCATGTTATATTATATATTTGCATAAACTCTTATATATATATATATGTTGGCTATATATATATATGTTGGTATGTATGCTGGTAATTTATGTATGCGTGAATGTTAGCATATATGGCTTGGAGCCTTGTGTTAATTCCCATGTCCTGCCCGATTTGACCTCACCATACACATGTGCTTTAGTTTTTAAAGCTTTTGCTTAGACTATTACGTGTTATCAGTTGGCGATTTGACCGCCTGTGGCCTTAGGCCTTACCGAGCTGACAGCCCATCATCTAGTGGCTTTGCCGAGAGCTGTTTGCCAATAGCTTGAGTCTCTCAGCTGGCATTTTCTCCAAGGATCAACTGCCAAAAAAATTGGCATTAATTTTTTTTGTTCGTTCAAAGGCTGGCAACCTTACCGCCGCTTGGCCTTACAGCCTTAGTCTCGACCACTGCTACACGCCATTTGTTTTGTATGATCTTATCTACTGCTATACTCTACACCCTATATTTATATATATTTATATAAATAGTCTTTAACACCTTTATACTAGACTTGACCTCAAGTCTTGACTGAATGTACTTATGGGAGACATGGGTCCATGCCCTGTCATTTGCTTTAAAATTCCTTCACACAATACACACACTGACTAGTGTAATGTTGCGTCATCATTGGCCATTAATGGGCTCAACAGCTACACCATCATTGGGCGAAAAATGAGTTCGGATTTTTTATTATATATATGAATTCGAGAAAGTTTTTTTTATTATATATCTGTCAGTCAAAAATTATTTTTTATATATATCAGTTCGGAATTTTTTTGTATACATATCTTTCTGTCCGAAATTCTCTTTACAAATATCTGTTCGGAAATCTTATATATATATATATATATATATATATATATATATATATATATATATATATATATATATAAATATATATTTCAGTCCAAATTTTTTATATTCCTGTTCCGAATTTTTTTTATATATTTGTTCAGAAATTTTCTTATATATATCAGTCATAAATCTTTTTTTATATCTGTTCAGAAATATTTTTTTGTACAATATATATGTATACACCTTTCTTATATATATATATTTACAAACCTGTGACTGAGTGATGCTTGTACTTACTTTGTCCCATTTATTTCCTTGACAGAAAAATACTCTTGGCACACCAGTTATATTCTTTACACAATGGTTCCACATTTACATATCAGATTTGTATTGTGTCTCTCGGACTAATAATCTTTTTGCAGAAAATATATGGGTCACCTACCTAGCCTCTTTCAATCTCATATGTTTTCAGAATACCATTTTTTTGTGCTGCAACAGCTATATTTTTATGGAGAAGATAAAGATGTAGATTTGCATATCAGATTCAGAAATGATTTTTCAGCTATCCCATATCAGCAATATCAGGAGCATTTAATGCTCAAATTGCATGTGTCTAACAGCTAGTTTTTGAAGACACATTTAAAGCTGTGAAGAGCTGTATTGAAGAAAGACAGACTTGAATGAGAATATGATCAAGACTTGAAAAATTATTGAGAGCATTTATTTTACTACTCAGCTACTCTTTCAAGAGAGCAATAAATTTTATCATCCGCTCAATCATTGAAGAAGAAGACTTGTGCCTACTTCAACATCATTTATTAAAGTCTCATTAAAGAAGGAGAAACTCAGATTACTAATTGTACTTTAAGGTGTTTCAGTATTGTACCTTGTACTACAAAAAAATTCAGATTTGTTGTGAAGCTTTGTTGAAGCTTCGGTTTGTACTGGTGATTGGTTCCTACCCGCAAGTGGGCCACGGGGTTTGAAGCTCGGAGTTAGATTGCAAACAGTTGTACGCGGTGGTTTGATCATACCCGCAAGTGGATCAGGTTTAGTGAAGCGCAAAGGAGACGGGGGCTCTAGGCGCATGGACGTAGGCCGGGATTTGGCCGAACCACGTTAAATTTCGGTGTCATTTATTTTTCGCACTTTTATTTATTTATTTGCACATGCTTGCTTGAGTTAATATTTTCAGCACACTATCTTGCAAATAAATTAATTCCGAAATTTGTCTAAATAAATTTTAAGGTTAAAATAATTATTTTTAAATTAAATAATTAATTTCAGAATTTTACTCTATATTAAATACGAAAATTAAATTAATATTCCTAGTGTGTTAAAATCTGCATCTCTAGTTGTTTATATTAGTTAGTTGCATTTATTTGATATTGTTGGATTTATTCTTTATAGTTTTATTAATCTGAAATTTGTTTAAGTGATTTAAATTTACTATTTTTCTGAAATCTTAATATGACCCATTTCTATACAAACTAACTATATATATACCACACAATATAGATTGAAATCGACCATACCATATCCATACAAACATAAATCGAACAAAGTCGATCAATATCAATTTCAAACAGTTTATTAACTGTATACATTTTAACTTAAATTTGGGCAACTGTATACCTTTTGCAAACATGTAAACAAAATCTATACAAAAGAAGTCAATGAACAAAATTGATCATATCTGTATGATGATGCAAAAGAAGGTAAATCGATAGGTATAAATATCGGTGTTGTATAGATTCAGTTAGTTTGTGTAAATATGGTTGCTAACTGTAACTCCGAATCGATTTTGTTCAATTTAAGTTTGTATAGATATGGTATGATCGATTTTGTTCATACCATATCTATACAAACAGTTAGTAAATTTAAATGGGTAGACATTTAAGTTTAAATGTATACAGTTAATCGATCATACCATATCAATCCGGTATACAGTTAGTAAACTATTTGAAATTGACTTCATTTGCAAAAGGTATACAAATTTTGTTCATTAAAATTGAGTTCAGCATACATCTGCATACCTTATTTTTTCAGCATACAGATAAGGTAAACAGTTAGTAAACTAAAGGCAAGCCTAGATATAAAAAAATCTATATTGTGTCCAATCAACATTTGTGTGTTCAATCAATATTCATGTGTATAAGATGCAAACAGGTAACGATTACAAAATGTTCAAAGAACAACTAACAATTCTCGAATCAACAAACACATACTATTACATACGCATTTCTCGAACATCTAACGATTATAACAACTAAATATTATATTTGTATACCTTTTACATCAGCATACAGATAAGGGTTCATCACATAAGTATTCATTTCTCAAACACGTGTATGTGTTTTGAATCAGCATATAGCTAACCATTATATCTGTATAGCCTACAAAAAAAAACCTAGATTTCCCCCCAAATCTAACGATTTTCTCCATGCCCAATAATGCCATAAGAACAAAACTAACAATTACCTTCCTCCAAACCATTCTACAATAGCCAAATGTTGATTGTGGTTGAAAGAAACCAATCACAATTTTCAGCAAGACCTCTAACTTTGTGTTAGCGCTTGTAGAGGATGAATGTTATAGAGACACTATAATGGTGTGTGCCGAGGACACTATTACATGTGAAAAAAAAATATATCCGTGAACACTAACACATGTGAACTAAACGCTGAACAAAATAATAGTAATTTCTCAATGACATAACCAAAGAAATACATATAATGAAAACAGGGTGTGTAAACCATACGTTAAAAATCAGGGCACAAAATCTTAAAAAATATAAACATATACAAAATCAGCTATTTTTTGTAGCATTGAACTACCAACATAACAATCAAATATAAGAGAAGACCTTTATACATCAAACCAATCAGATGCTTGCTGTAAACCTAGTAATGTATAAGATATGTAATATAAATCAAGACTAAGGAACTAACACATGAACCACTCATTAAGATACTACTGCTTAAGATATAGGAAGAATTAGAGATACAAACTTATACACATTTATAACCATCGTATGAAAGATTCCAACCATTTGAAAACCAATTAGCAACTGTGTCTACATGTTTCGAAGGTCTTACGGTAGAGAGAACATTGACAGTGAATACATACCACATTATCTTCTCATATCTGAATAGAAACAAACAAAACAACACAAAAGGTTAATGTTTAGTTTCAGCTTTGAAACTCAATGATGTTGAACCATTTATTGCCAATAATTTCATAATTTTAGTATAATCATTTTGAACCATTTATTGTAAAAATAAAAAATATTGAAGTGTGGCAGTATAGCCAGAGGCTTTAACCAACAAAATGAATTGTTCTACGTATAGTCTCTATGGGAAATAAAACCGTTCTTGTCAATGATACAGAGATAAATGATAATGTATAAAATGAAAATAATGTAACAATAAGCACTCGTAGGACACCATACATTTTAAATGGAAGTACAATGAACTGTTTGCATATAAATCCACAACATCTGACACTAAACAAAGTACATTATAACATATATTTAGAAGTCAAATCATTAATAATCCATAATTATTTCACAACTTACATCTGGGAAGCATCATGAAAATAAGGAAGCTCAGATTCCCAAAGATCATCGATAGGGGTGTATGTTATAGAAGAGTTGTGATCCTAATCAGCATTCCCAGATGTCAAATTATTTATAAATTGAGGCATATTATAGTTGGGGTCATAGAACAATATTGCACATACAGTAACTGGTTGAACCAAGGTGCATTCTTTTTTCGATTGCAATTGAACCTTGACAATTTTCGCTGAACCATAACAACTTTTGTAGAAGGGAAAATGAGAGTTAGTTAGTATGCTCCTTGATCACTTCGAGATCCATATCAGTGGGGTTAGTAGCTTCAATCTTGTAATGGATGCCCTGAAAGAACTGTGCTTCGATGTGGCATACAACATCTTAGCACGAATATGGGACATCGAAGGAGACCATGCAATAAAGAAGATCTTTCTCTTTTCGCAGTTGTCAGAAGTCACAAAATCAAAGTCATAATATACGAATCGACAACCATTCTTAGGCATAGATGGAATGAGGTCATCATAGCTCTCAGTAGGACATAGTCTTTTCGACCACCACTTCTTTTTTCTTCTCATAGATCTTAAAAATAACATAATGGTGAACCTTCCTCCTCTGTAATTCTAGATACGTGATTTTGCTCTGATCAGCAACACCCATGGCGGATGATGTATTTATTCCTCTAAAAGCCATTGTTATTGTCCGATTAAAAAACTTCTATTAAGATATATGAGGCAACTGTTTGGAGAAAAAAAACATTCACCAAATAGAAATTCCTCAAAAAGGCAAAAATAAAATATTATGTTTTATGCCTTTTTAGTGTTGTAAAGGGAAAAAGAATAGATTCAGGGGGTCGTCATACTTTTTTGAAAAATGCCAGCACTAAACAAAGTACATTTGATTTGAGTCACTTAAATCAAAGAGTTGAACATCATATTTTTGAAGTTAGTGGTAAACTTTTGGGACAAAGGACCTATTCGTTAGCTTAATAACATTATTACATATAAATCTCTCATGTTCTAAACCCCCTGTACATGTTATTACTGGAAGTGATAGACTAAAGAGAGGAATGACTAAACAACAAAAATAATGCTTAAAATAAAGTGCAAGTATTCAGCAATACATAGTGAATAGAGGCATAAATGAAATTTGTTATCGATGTATGGTTATCATTTACCTTTGTGTAAATACGAGAACCATATTTAAAACATTAATCATGAGTAAAAAACATATACAACTTGTGTAAATACTGGAACTAAAAACACACGAGAAAATAAACACTTTTAGAAAATATTGTAGCTTCGAGACCACCTGTATATGTGGGCTGAGCGAACTCTTATCCAACTATAGTATCCGTATGAATGTGTTAACTGTCCAACAAAAGAAAAAAACACGTTACAAAAACTTGTGCAATCTATGCAATGTACATTCTCACTTTGACTATATAAAATATTTCCCTAATCCATACGAAATGGAAAGGTAAAAGAAAATAATCAAAGTGGCAACGGTATCATGTATCTGTACCAAATGAAAATGGTGCAAAAATAGAACAATGATAGAAAATAAGCAACCTAGATAGTTAGGTTGGAACGGATTTAATTTCTAAGAGGATTCCCTTATGTAAACTCCAACAACACCAACAAAACGAAATAATGAAGAGATGGTGAAGGGAGCGTGAAAAGATTTACTCATATAAAAAAAGTTGAACTCAAACCCCTAATTTTAAAAAATTCATACATCAATACATAGTGAAGAGTGAAATCTATGCAATGTACATTCTAACTTTGACTATATAAATTATTTCCCTAATCCATACCAAATGCAAACGAAAAAGAAAATAATCAAAGTGGCGGCGGTATGAAGTATCTATACCAATCGAAAGTGGTGCAAAAATAGAATAATGATAGACAATAAGCAACATAAATAGTTAGATTGGAACAAATTTAATTTCTCAGAGCCTTCTCTTCTATAAACACCAACAATACGAAATAATGAAGAGAGCATGAAAAGATTTACTCGTATAAAAAAAGTTGAACTCAAACCCCAATTTTTCAAAAAATCATAAATCAATAGATAGTGAAGAGAGTGAGTGACATCCTAAAATTACGGCTTCAAAATCCCTAATTTCAAATTTTGAAAAAAAAAGTGTTACAAAATACCTTTAACACGTCTCAAATCATTTCATTTCCCATTACTATAACAGTCGTAAACATAGTCGCAAACGTATCCTGAAATCAAAATAACAAATGATTAATAAAAGAGACAAAGGGAGTGCAGAGAAAAACAGGGTGGGGGATCAAAGATTCAAACCTTACGCAACAAAACATAGACATAACCAAATCAGTCCTAATCATGCAATTATCCCCAAATCACAGTCATCTTGAACTATTAAAACTATAATGCTTTGATAAAAATTTACTAACACTAAGTATTAGTGGAGAACCATAATGAAAAGTCTCGAATCTAAGAAAAGAATATTGTAATCCCATATCTGAGCAGCAAAGTGGATACGTTTGAGAGCATAGATTGTAATGGCATATAAAGAGTTAGATTTGATACCTGATGTCTTCCCATTCTACTTGGATCCAGTGGTAAAACTGAGTCCACAGTGAAGAACCTGTAATTAGCTTAAACACAAGATTGTAATAAAATCAGTTTATATAAGAAGAATTTAATTATATTAAATCTCCATGAAAGAATTTGGGTACAGCACACTACAACATTTTATAAAAATGCAATAAAACAGACGGGTTATTAGTTCAAACACGTATCATAAATGAATAACCAATAAAAAATATCAAGTTAAAAATCATATTTACATCCCAACACTTCCATCACGTCCCCAATATTTTCCCAATAATAATTGTTCATCAACTCAAATCGACCACAATCCCCAACTCAAAAGAAATGATATATATTTTTCAATTTCACTGTACTAAACGCAACAAAACCCTCTCAACAGTTATATCTATGATAAAATCGCCAATTTTCCAAAACCATATAATGAGACCAAAATAAAGAATTTATATGCATTATTTGAAGTTGACATAAGCCATAGTCCACCCTCATTTTAAACACTATAAACACCCATTTTTTAATAGTGAGGTATGTTAAGTGGTATTTATCATACAACACGGAGAATAAATATCAATCAGAAAAACATATAGTGAGTAGAACCAACTAACAATTAAAAAACCAACTAACATTCAAAAAATCCGAATTAGGGTTATCTCGCAAATCTCACAAACCAACTAACATTGAAAAAATTCATCAAAAATAGAGTCTTAAACTTTCATCTAAAAGAGTACAAATGGAACACCAAACAGAGTGTGCACGTGTGTATGTAAGAGAGAGAGAGAGAGAGAGAGAGAGAGAGAGAGATTACCTCGTATCTGGCGACAATGTGGCATGAAGTAGGGGCTATAACATGGGATGAGCCAATGGGATGGATGGGAGAAGAGAGAATATCGGGGGAAAATAGATGACAGAGGAGAGTTGGAGCGAGGAAAATGAGATCAATCTGATGCAAAATACTATTCTACACTTGATTTTGAATTTTGAAGAAAGGGGGAAATAAATTAGAGTGTGTCAAAAGAGGGGGAATCTAAATATTTTAGGGGCAAAATTGATAAGAGGGGTATTTTAATCTCAACCATTGGATTCTTTCATTGGTGGCTCAATCCTAGCATCTACTTAGCTTATCATCTTATTGAATAGTAATAAAAATTTACTCCTTATTATATATATTGTTGATGTAAAAAATTAGATTGCTTCTAATTATTTAATCACAGATAGATATAAATGAGACAAAGAATTTTAAAGTGGTTCAGCCTTATAAGAATGGCCTACGTCCACTGTTTCTGTTATTGCCAAGTGTTTTGGAGTTCTCGATATGTAATTCTATCAAGAAAATTCGGTCCCTTTGAATGAGGGTGATACAATGTATTTATAGCCCTTGGGCTGTACATGTGAAAGGGTAAACAATTAATGCCCTTTAAGAATATACGTCTGTATGATAAGCATTCAATGAATAGTTGAACTGTTGATTATCTGGCAATCAATGTTGTGGCCGAGATGCAGCTCGGACCGCATTAGTTGCTCGTCGTTCAAGAGTTCCTCGGAGTGTTGGAGTTCCTCGGAGTGCACTTGCTGCTCGGAGTGAGTATGACTTAGTCGGGGAAATAAACTTCCTCGTTGCTATTGTTCCACGTAGGTCGACACGTGTTTTATTATTCGTCTATATCAACATATTAATTGTGGTATCAACAGAAGCCCCCAATGTTTCATATTTCGAACTTTGAGGAATTTGGAACATTCTTTCTCGGTATATGGCAATATTAAATGACCTTCCTGATTTTTAGGAGCATTTTCCCCGTATTCGCAGAATCCGCTTTTTTGAATTTTTATAAGCGCTTCGATCTTCGCGCACTTTTTGTCCTTTTAGCCGCCGGTAGCGTAATAGTTTCTTTTTGTAATCATTTCTTTCGCCGTTTCCCAAGGCAAAGTATTTAAGCTTCATTGGCAATCCCATCATCTTCTACCTTTTCCAATTTCTGCTTTCAAATTTTCCATAGTCTTTCTCTCTCTTGTGCCTTCATCCCTTTCTTCATTTGTTGTCAACAGATCTCCTTTTTCCTGTAAGATCTTCTTCCTTCTTCTTCATTTCTTTTATTCACCATGGTTTATGTTATTGATACTCTTGAGAAATTCCGTTCTGATTTTTCTATTCCATCTTGGGTAACTCTGGAGGATCTTTCTGAGCCTTCAAATTATTTTCGTTTGGCTGAGGGACATTGGTTCCCCAGCCTCTTTATTGCAGAATGTGGATTTTCTTTTCCACCAAACCCTTTTTGCTTAGAGTTCTGACAGTATTTCGACGTTGTTCCTGCAAAGATAGCCCCCAACACATGGAGAATAGTTAATGGGGTGTATAGGTTAAATCAAACTCATGGAACCCGTATAGGAATTCCTGAGATTATGTATTGTTATAGATGGGCTGTTCTAGATAATATTTTTTATTTAAAAACTAGATTTTTGAATAGGGCTTTAGTAGTCAACCTCCCTGATGCCAATAGGGATTATTTTGAACACGGGGTAGTTATAAAAAACTGGCAACATGCCCCTTTGATTGGAGATAAAGTATACCAAGGTCCCAGATGCCCTCCATATGGCAATGGGATAGGTTATTTTCATTTTATTTTATTTCTGAAATTACGATTTCATTATGTTTGATAAAATGTGTGACTGATATTTCACTATGTATTTGTTTGCAGTTGACAGTAAGAGAAAAACTCCAAAAGAAGCTGACGTTAACATCAAACATTTGAAACTTATCTGGAGTTTGCATCAGAAGGTTGCAGACGAGCACATCAGATCTGCTTCATATTTGTTGCAGTATAGGAGTTATACAACCTCTTTTACTGCTCGCCCTGTAATCAGCACTGGTGAGCCAGCACCAGCTCCTGAGGATTCTTCATCAGACTCTCATATTCCTTTAAGTCAGAGGATGGGCAAAAGAAGGGTTCCTGCTCTCTTTGAGGAGACTACATCTGCTGGAGATGGGAAAAGAAACAAGACTGATGTCCCAAAGGGGACAAAGAAAGTATATGCTGCCCCTTCTGTTGCTCCTCAGAAGGCTGCCGAGAAGCCCCCAGTGGCTCCGAGCAAGAAGGATGCACCTGTGGAAGTGATAACCTTCTCTTCAACCAAAAGCTCTTCTTTGGTTGAAGCTGTTGAACTGCCACCGAGGAGACTGAAGAAATCCTCCTCGGTCAATTTGGCTGAAACCATTCCCCAGCTCCAAGTTAGTGGAGCTGGTGTTCCAAATATTATTCCCTCGAGCTCTGTAATGAGCTCGGTAAAGACTTGGACCATTCCTGAGGTTCAAGGAATTGAGGAGAGTATGTCTAGGGATGTGCTTACATCTTTGGCTACTCGTCACCTTGCTTCAGTAAGTTTCTCATTTTTTTGAATTTTCCTTCAATAAATGTATCGTGTGCTGACTTATTATTATCTTCTTTTTTCAGCTGGTGAGTTATTTTAACACCATTGTGAAGAAGGATGAAGCAATCAAGGCTTCTAGCTCCTCGTCTAGAGTGGAGGATGCTTTGTTGGGATTGGCCAAATCTTTAAAGGATTCCCGTCAAAAGTATGACGAGGATAGGGCTGAATGGGAGAAAAAGTTGGCTGCAGCTGAGGCAGCAAATGTACAGTTGGAAAATAAAGTGAAAGATTTGGAGGGAGAGAAAAAGAAATATGACGAGAAGCTCAAGAACTTTGGGGAGCTTGAAGACAAGATGAGAATGGCAGAAGAAGAATTATCCCTTCTGCGAGAAGTGAACCACCAGAAGGAAGAGGTGGAAGCTAAGTTGAAGGCCACCGAGGATCTTCTATCCGAGAAGCTCTCCTCGGAGAAAATGAAAAGAAAACTGGTGGTGAAAAAATCTTTCCGCACCGGTTGGGACAAAGGATGGGACAGGGGGTAGCAACAATGATGACTCAGGTGCAGTATGGGAGTTTGAAATACTTCGAGATGGTTGGGTTGCTGCCCTGCAAGAATTAAAAGTTAATAAGGACTCAGAACTGTTTCAACAACATCTCCCTGGTCCTCCCCCAAACATCGAAGATGAAGAAGAGGACGAAGCTGCCTCCGAAGAATCTTCAATGGTAGTGGGTGATCTCATCCTTACCCAACCTGCTGACGAGGAGCTTTCATCTCTGCCTGCTCCTCCTGAACAAATTCCATTCCAGCCGACCAACTCATTGTTCCCACCGAGCAACCGAGCTCCTCATCCCAGCCTCCCGAGAAAGTCTTGGGAGACAAGTAAAAGGTGTAAAGTTGTTCGGTATTCTCTTTTTATTTTTATTTTTTGTCAAGTGTAACCAAGATCTTTGTAACTCTGCACTATGATCTAATAAAATTTGAGTTTTCCCTTCTATACGATTGCATCTTTTCTATCTGTACTCTGTCTTGATTTTTTTTTTTCTGCTAGTTTCTGGCCAGGATGGATCTGCTATCTGCTAATGATACAAAGCTTATGCAGCAATGTCATGAATATTATAAGGCTGGTCGCACAAACCTGAGTGCATCAGAAGTTGCCGATATCCTTGGGCATGATGCTTCAGAACAGGCAATCAAAGCTTATTAGTATCTGAAGGGCTTACTTGACCGAGCTGTGGCCAATAATGTGGCTTACTACGAAATGATTGAGGATCTTCAATGTACCTTAGAAGACCTTCAAAATTAGTATAAGGAATCAACCGCCCTGTTGCATGAAGGATATGAGAAGAGATATCAGCAGCTTTCCGCCGAGAAGGGCTACGAGAAGCTCATCGCTGGATATGATGTTAGGGAGAGAACCCTAAAGGGTGAAATTGAAGCATGTAGACAGATTGCCGAGCTGCTGGAGCAAGAGAATAACAATTTGCAGAAAGAGCTAGCACAGTATAAGTCTGCAGCTTCATCTTCCACTGCCTTGGTACCAGTCACCGATGAAGGATTCTCATTTTTAGAAGTGGAAAATGCTAAGTTGCGAGAAGAGTTAGAGGCTTTGAGAAGAGATGGGCCTTCTACTGCTATTCGGGGATGATGAAGAGGTTCTCGTGGACGAGGAAGATTTGCTCAGAATGTTGTCGAGGAACAAAGTACTCAACATGCTCGGGGACGATCAAGAGTTCTTCGTCGTACTATTGAAGAAGCTCGTACTCAATCAGCGTTGGAAAACCAAGCATGCCAATTAATGGCTAAGAACCAAGCTTTGTCTGACATGTCAAAGAAAATGAGAGAACTGGAAAAATAACTCTTTTCAAAGAACTCAGTGTTGGAGACTAATGAACTTTTCATCCAGAGTCTTCACGAGAAGCTTGAGAGGTTAACATTTCAATTTCATAAATAGCCCGGGGAGTTCTGGATGGCTGGATACAACGAAGCATTATTCCATTTGGATGATCGTATCCAGAATGCCAATAACGAGGGCTACAAACAAGGCTGGCTGAATGCCTTGTGTGTGCTGAAGCTCGAACAAGGACACTACCTGTGGGACTATTATGATCCTGGGGTACTTGACTTGCCTGTGCCACCGTATAATTTGGAGATGGAATGGATCCCAGCTCGTGCCATTCCTCGGAGCTTAATTGCAAAATACCTCGGTGACTATAATCTTCATTCTCAGATCGAGGTATCTCGTCCCGAGCATCTACTGGACACACCTTCAATAATGAATGTCAGAATGTTGAAGGATTTAAACTTTATCAATTCTCTTCAGTCTTTAAATGATCCTCCCGCTGGCGAGGAACCTGTATCGAAAGCTGAAGGGAAAAAACCAATAGAATAGGAATTTTTGATGTAACATTTAGTATACATATCCATGTAACTTGTAATTTATTTTGAATTTTATG
This sequence comes from Sambucus nigra, assembly GCA_949130495.1. Taxonomy (NCBI): domain Eukaryota; kingdom Viridiplantae; phylum Streptophyta; class Magnoliopsida; order Dipsacales; family Adoxaceae; genus Sambucus; species Sambucus nigra. The sequence continues at coordinate 44,099,138 of OX422212.1, read as the reverse complement.
AAAGACTTTCATTTTTGTTTGCAAATCTGTATTGCTATTGTCTTGTATTTGTCAAACACTTTATATCTGTGCTTGCATAACAATATTGTGTGGTTGATCGACCAACTTAGTAATAAGAAAGTTACAAGTATTAGTAATGTTGCTCGATCACTTAATAATAAAGTAATGAGTATAAAAATGTTTAAAATTTTTCCAACCAACCAAGGTTGTTAAATTGTGCTCGTCGACCAATTATAGTTAGTGGATTTTTATCCCCGACCAACCATACTTGGTAAATTTTTGTCTTTTTCATAAAATGTGTCCGACCAACCAAGGTCAATAAATTCTCCTTGTCGACCAACTACAGTTAGTGGGTTTTTATCCCCGACCAACCATACATGGTTCATTTTGGAATATTTTGTTCTTCGAAGAACTTTTGTATTTTCTATAATAATCTTACCTCCCGACCAATATAAGTTGGCCTTTGAGAGCATATCTTATTTCCTAACCAACAATGATTGGCATTTTTAGGAATATTTTTCTTCCTTGCCAAACACGTTGCATTTTTAGGAATGTTGTTCTCGCCCTTTTACCAACCGGAGTTGATCTGAGTTCGAACTATCATGTCCACTTGCCCTTTTACCAAAATTGGTCTGAGCCAGTGTCAGCCTCCTAACCAAAGGAGTATGGTTTCCTAACTAACCGAAGTTGGTATTTTTAGGAATGTCGTGTTCTCGCCCTTTTACCAACCGGAGTTGGTCTGAGTTCGAACTATCATGTCCACTCGTCCTTTTACCAACCGGAGTTGGTCTGAGCTAGTGTACGCCTCCTAACCAAAGGAGTATGGTTTGTTCTCTCCCTTTTACCAACCGGAGTTGGTCCGAGCTTGAACTATCGTGTTGTTTTTACTGTCGAGCAGCGTAGTGTTACACACTAGTATTCCCTAAAAAACTTTCAATAAAAAGAGAGAAGATGGCGAAATATCGTCGTTTTATTCATATTAATGGAACTGCGTTACATTTTACATCACTGATAATACTTGCGTAGGTGTTCAGCATTCCATGCATTCTTAAATTCCTCTCCTTCTAGAGTTGCTATTCGGTAAGTTCCTGGTCGAACAACTTCTGTAACTCGGTATGGTCCATGCCAGTTTGCTTCCAACTTATTGTGCTTCTGAATGACCTTCTTTAGCACGTAATCCCCTTCTTTTAAGTTGCATTTTTTTACCCTCTTGTTGTAGAACAGGGCTGTTCGTTGTTGGTAAGCGGCATTCCTAATGGCTGCCTCTTCTCTAACCTCCTCGAGCATGTACAAATCTAATCTCCTCATTAAGTCGCTGACTGGGGAATTGAAATTCAGCACTCTGTGTGTTGGAAGACCCAACTCAGCAGGCATTATGGCCTCACTTCCAAACGCCAGCATATATGGTGATTCTCCAGTTGCTGCTCGGGGGGTTGTTCGGTAAGCCCACAATAATGACTGTAGCTCATTAATCCAATTAGCTTTAGCCTCACTTAACCTCTTCTTCAAACCATTTAGTAATGTTCTGTTCGTCACTTCAGTCTGTCCATTGCTTTGAGGATGACCTGGTTCTAAATGAACCTTCAAAATGTTTGACTGATGACAATAGGCGGCAAACTCCTCGTTATCAAATTGTGTTCCATGGTCTGTGATGAAAGCATGAGGGAGACCATATCGGCAGATGATGTTCTTCCAAACGAATTGGTACACCTTTTTGTATATCATATCAATCAGAGGCTCAGCTTCTACCCACTTAGTAAAATAATCCACTGCGACAACGAGGTACTTGAATATTCCTCGGGTCGTTGGCAGTGGTCCAACCAAATCAATTCCCCACATGGCAAATGGCCAAGGGGAAGTTATGGGTGTCAACAATGCTTGTGGAGTTCGTCGGATGGAAGAGAAATGTTGGCATTTATCACATCTCTTAGCATAGGTTATACAATCAGCCCTCATCGTCGGCCAGTAGTATCCCCGCGTCATCACCCTTTGCAAAAGAGTTCGACCTGCTATATGGGCTCCACAGGATCCTTCATGGATCTCTTCAATCAATTCTTTCACCTCGAAGGGATGTACACATCTTTGCAAACCTTCCATAATTCCTCGTCTATACAAAACACCATTAGTTAGTACATACCGAGCAGCTTTATACTTCAATTTCTTGGCAGCGAGCTTATCCTCCGGTAATCTTCCCTCCTCAACATATGCCCTGATGGGATCCATCCAAGATGGTCCTAAATCAAGGGTAATAATATTCATCGTCGGGTCTTCATCTATGCTCCGACTTTCTATTACTTCAATTGGTATCGTTCTTCGTAGCTCAGTACGAGTAGCTGATGTTAGTCGGGCCAGTGCGTCTGCTCGTGCATTCTCCATTCTTGGTATTTCTGATCAACTGAATGGCATCAAATTCTACCAATAACTCCATCACCTTTGCATGATACTTGACCATTAATTCTCCTTTAACTGCATATGTTCCCATCATCTGATTCACAATTAATTGAGAATCACTGAATACCATCACTTGTTGCGCTTCCATAATCTTTGCTAAATTAAGACCTGCTATCATGGCCTCATATTCAGCCTCATTATTGGAAGCTTTGAATTGGAATCAGAGGGCGTATTCCATGTCAATCTCGTCTGGGGTGTTCAAAATAATCCCTACTCCACAACCTGTTGTGCAAGATGACCCATCTACATATAATCTCCATGTAGGTAACTTGTCTTCAAATTTCTTATCTGACAGAGTTCCTTGGTGAAATATTTGCTGTTCCCTTTCATCCTGCCCTAGTATTTCTCGTTCACCGTAGACCATCTCTTCTCGCCCTTTTACCAACTGAAGTTGGTCTGAGCTCGAACTTGATGATCCTTCTACATCCACAAACCCTTTTACCAACCAGAGTTGGTCTGAGCTTGTGTTTGTTGATCTTGTAACATCCACAGGTTGATCAGCGAGCAACTTTTGTTCCTCGGGGGTATCAAGATAAGTAAACTCTGCTATAAAATCTGCTACAACTTGCCCTTTTAATGATGATCTGGGTTCATACACAATATCATATTCACCGAGCACTATTGCCCAGTACATCAGTCTCCCTGATTTTTCTGGCTTATGAAGGGCTTGTCTCAATGGCATGTCGGTATACACGACGATGGTATGGGCCTGGAAATATGGCCTCATTCTTCTACTTGCCTCTATTAATGCCAATGCCAATTTTTCCAGCTTTGGGTACCTGATCTCTGCACCTCGGAAAGCCTTACTTGTGTAATAAATTGGCTTCTGGACTCCATTCTCCATTCTGATCAATGCCGAGCTGACTGCATTCTCTGATACTGCCAGGTACAAGTACAACTTTTCTCCCATTACCGGCCTGGACAACAGTGGAGGTGCTCCTAAATATTTCTTCAAGTCTTGAAAGGCTTTTTCACATTCATCATTCCACTTGAAAGTTTTTTGAAGTGTTTTGAAGAATGGGAGGCATCTATCAGTTGCTCGGGATACAAATCTGTTGAGCGCTGCAACTCGTCCTGTAAGACTCTACACTTCTTTCTTCGTCGTTGGAGATCGCAACCCTAAAAGAGCTTTGATCTTTTACGGATTCGCCTCAATGACTCTTTGGTTGACAATGTACCCGAGGAACATTCCTTCTCGTACTCCAAATGTGCACTTCGTCGGGTTGAGCTTCATTTGGTATTTATCCAGTTGATCAAAGGTCTGACCTAAATCAACTAGATGATCAGCAGCTTTCTTGCTCTTTGTCAGCATATCATCGACATAGACTTCCATATTGCAACTGATTTGTTCGGCAAAAACCTTATTCATCAGCCGCTGGTATGTCGCTCCTGCATTTTTCAAACCAAAAGGCATAACATTATAACAATAAGTTCCCCTAGGGGTAATAAAAGAAGTACTTTCCCTGTATTCAGGTTTCATTTTGATCTGGTTGTAGCCAGAGTAAGTATCCATGAATCTGAGTAGCTCGTGTCCCGAGGTAGCATCCACTAGTTGATCAATTCTGAGCAATGGAAAGTGATCCTTTGGGCATGCCTTGTTGAGATCGGTGAAATCAACACACATTCTCCATTTATTATTTTTCTTCTTTACCATCACCACATTTGCTAACCAGTCTGGATATTTCACATCTTCAATGAATTGGGCTTTCTGGAGCTTCTCGACCTCCTCTTGTATAGCTTGATTCTTCTCGGGACTAAATACTCTTCTTTTCTGCTTTACAGGCTTGATCTCCTTATTCACATTGAGCTCATGACATAAGAAGTTTGGATCTATTCCTGGCACGTCTTCATGACTCCATGCAAAAGTTTTCTTTCTGCTTCTCAAGAAAGTTATCAACTCCTGTTTTATTGATGCATCCAACGACGAACCTATCTGAGTTGTTCGTTCAGGATGTTCATTGTCCAGAATAACATTTTCTGTAGATTCCACCACCTGTCCTTTTACAAGTTGGGATTCATCTCTGGGATCCAGTGTTTCAATTTCTGTACCTTCATCCACCTGGTAGGTAGTAGTCTTTTTCCTTGACTCTTCAAGCTCCTCTTGCTCGGCAGATGAATAATAGCATTCCCGAGCTACCTTTTGATCATCTTTCACAACTCCTACTCCAAAATTTGTTGGGAATTTTAAGCACTGATGTACTGTAGATGGAACTGCTTCGAACTTCTTCAAACCAACTCTTCTCATGATGATGTTGTAAGCTGATTGCACATTCTTATCCATCACAAAGAAGCGTATTCTTTCTGTTCGACAAGCAGGCCAAGTTCCAATGAATATATCCAACTTGATCGTCCCAAGTGGAAAAACTTTCTCGCCAGCAAAACCCAAGAGAGGTCTGTGATAGGGTTCCAATTGAGATAATTTTAAATTTAAACTGTTAAAGCATGAGTAGAACATGATGTCTGCCGAACTACCATTATCTACCAGAACCCTTGAAATCACTACTTCTTTCATCCTCATTTTGATCACCAAAGGGTCGTCGTGAGGGTAAAGAACACCTGCAAGGTCGTTTTTTGAAAAACTAATGACCAGCTTCTCTTTGTTTATCTTCCTCGGGCGATCCTCCTCAACCAAATTTATCCGTTAAATGTATTAGCAAGCCTGAGCCTCACCGAGGTAAACTTTTCTTTCTGCAGTAAGATCTCCTCCTCCTGAATCTCCGCCTGTAATAACATTACAATCAAATGTTCCAAAACGTATTGAAAATACCTCGCGTTCTGGTTTCCTTGGCCTTTTGGGAAGATCGGGGTCATCCTCTGTATCATCTTCATGATCCCTTTTCCTATTTTCTTCTGCCCGACGAGGAGATCTAGACCTCTCTCTTGTTCGGTCTTCATTTCCTCTTTCATTTCTACGATCAACATACTTTGACAACTTTTCTCTGCTAATGAGCGTTTCAATCTCGTTCTGGAGGGCTATGCAATTTTTAGTCATATGACCATAATCCTTGTGAAACTCGCAATATTTATCTCTATTTCTTTTGTCAGGGTCTAACCTCAGTTTCTTTGGCCACCTTACTTCCTCGTTATTCTTGATTTCTTCCAAGACATGATTAATACCCATTTTCAAAGGAGTATAATTATCGAATTTCTTCAGGACTTCCCATGACGACTTATTATTCTTGGAATGCTTGTCACCACCATTGCCCTTATGCTCTTTCTTCTTAGATTTGTCGATTTCCACCTTGGTTTCTTTATCCATATTCTTCTTAGCAGCCATAGCCTCCTCGGCATTCATGATTTTGGCCGCTTTTGCCATCAACTCTGACATAGTTGTAGGTGGATCTTTGGCCAAAGTGTAATACAACTTGTTAGGCAAAAACCCACTCATCAAGGCGGTGATTGCTGTCTTTTCTTCATAATCTATGACTTCCAGCTTCTCGTTATTGAAACGAGTCATGTAATCTCTAGTACTTTCACCAGATTTTTGTCTAACACTTAACAAGTGTGCTACTCGTTTTACTGGCTTTGCTCCAAAACAGAAATTGCCGATGAACAACTCGGCCAACTGAAAGAAAGTTGAAATCTTACCCCGAGGAAGATTGTTGTACCATATCTGGGCAGATCCAGTAAGAATTCCTGAGAATGCTCTGCATCTCATCTCGTCGGGGACATCATAGATGTCGGGAGCAGCTTGATATTGCTCTATGTGAAGAACAAGATCTGTCTTTCCATTATATTTGGGGGTCACCACAGGGGCTTTAAACTTTGACGGTGTAGGAAAATCCACAAGGGCCTGGACAAAAGGTGTCCCTTGAACAAAAGTTCGTTGTAGGGGATTCTTCGCCTTAGCCATTTCTCCCAATCTATCCTCCAACCACTGAATGGACCCTTTCCACGCATCATTTCCTTCCTCGGGCCTATTAGTTCGAGCAATCGATTGTTCTGAAGTGGCCTCCTGGGATTTATCTTGACGAGCAACCGGTCGTGATTGTGCTGATCCTTCCCTTAAACCTGATGGTTGTCAAAAACTCCTCGACATGGTCTTAGGTGGACTCCTATTCCTCCTAGGGCCTAATCGACTGAAAGGAGACACCCTGCTCAATCTTTCCAAGGCACTGGGTCTCTCTGGAGAGAGAGTAATACGTTGCTCAGTATCTGTGGCCCGTATTGATGAAGTTCGCCCAGATTGGTAAGAGAAATCATCAGATTCCTCATTACGATACGCTTCTGTACGCCTGGATCGTGAAGAAAGTAAATAGGTTTGCCTTTGACCACTTCGTTGTCCCGAATGTGCAGGTGCACCGCCATGAAGGGTTTGTATGAGTTGCCGCATTGTCTCTTGCATGGCGGTTTGTCCTTGAGGCAGATTCGTCATAATTCCAGCCAGATCTGGAGGTGCAGAGGGATTTGGAAGATTTCCAGCATTTTCAGCGTTTCGATTGCTGGATTCTGGATTATCTGTTATTGATGATGAATGATTTTTGGTGAAAAACGATAACAACAGTCGTTTCCCACAGACGGCGCCAATCTGTTGATGTAAAAAATTAGATTGCTTCTAATTATTTAATCACAGATAAATATAAATGAGACAAAGAATTTTAAAGTGGTTCAGCCTTATAAGAATGGCCTACGTCCACTGTTTCTCTTATTGCCAAGTGTTTTGGAGTTCTCGATATGTAATTCTATCAAGAAAATCCGGTCCCTTTGAATGAGGGTGATACAATGTATTTATAGCCCTTGGGCTGTACATGTGAAAGGGTAAACAATTAATGCCCTTTAAGAATATACGTCTGTATGATAAGCATTCAATGAATAGTTAAACTGTTGATTATCTGGCAATCAATGCTGTGGCCGAGATGCAGCTCGGACCGCCTTAGTTGCTCGTCGTTCAAGAGTTCCTCGGAGTGTTGGAGTTCCTCGGAGTGCACTTGCTGCTCGGAGTGAGTATGACTTAGTCGGGGAAATAAACTTCCTCGTTGCAATTGTGCCACGTAGGTCGACACGTGTTTTATTATTTGTCTATATCAGCATATTAATTTTGGTATCAACATATATATATATGGATTAATATAAAGGATTATTTGTGCACACATTAATATTCTAAAAATAAGAAAAAAGTTATTTGTGTCTAGCTATTACGTTTATTTTTAAATTGTTTGCATTTAGATATTAATTTGTATTATTTTCAAAACTTAAAAATTTGTAAAATTCTCGAAAGTAAAAATAATATTCTAGGAATAAATAAGGGTTATTTTGAATATTAATTTTTTTTAAGTTATAAAAAATATTTTGTAAAAACAGTTACAAAAAACACATTTCGTTATATATAAGAAAAATAGAAAAAAATTTATAAAATTTAATAACATTTGAACGTTATTTATAACAATTAAAAAATACGAAAAATATTTTGTAAATAGAAAACAATTTAGTTATTAAAAAAATTGGACATTTATTTATTAAATATATAAACAATCAACGTTATTTTAGTTAAAAAAACTGTACATTTATTAATTACTATTTTAATATTTCCATCGAAATTTATTATTAGTGTTTTAAAAAAATTCCGTTAATATTACTGCTAATTTTTTTTTACAAAAATCCAGTTTTTAAAAAATATATCTTTTAATTAACAAACATTTTTAAATAAAAATAAATAAAAATATATCTTTTAAAAATATTTCGTCCAACTATTTTCTACCAAAAAAAACTTTCACTTTTTTGTTTTAAATAAATATAATGTGAAATTTTTATTATAACTAAACTATTTTCTGTTTACAATATCATTTTTTTTGTATTTTTTAAAAATGTTATAAACACTGTCCAAATGTTATGAACTTTTTACACAAATATTTTTTTCTTCTATTTTTCTTATATATAACGAAACAGTTTTTTTTTTACAATTTTTAACAAAACGTGTTTTTTTTACTTTTTGTATAATAATTTTTTATAACTAGTTTTACAAAATATTTTTTATAACTTTAAACAAATTAATATTCAAAATAATCCTTTGTTATTCCCTGAATATTATTTTTTATTTTCCATAATTTTATGACTTTTTAAGTTTTCAAAATGATATAAATCAATAACTAGACGGAAATAATTTAAAAATAAACGTAATAACTAAACGCAAATAACTTTTTTTCTTAACTTCATAATATTAATGTGTATGCAAATAACCCTTTATATTAATCGATAAGCATATAAACAAATATTTACATATGTCTGTATATGTCAATGTGTATAGCATATTAATATTTATATTGCTTTAGTAAATTCAAATATGAGTGAACATGAGAAGTAAATTAGATGTGTATCCAGGTTAAGTTTGATTTGGATGAAAAGTTAAGATAATGACTAAATTGAAAGGTGGGGGATGAAATTAAGACAAATAAAAGGTAAAGGACGAATTTTAGACAGGACCAAAGATGAGGGACGAAATATAGACAGGACCAAAGGTGAGGGACTAATACGTTACTTTACTCTATAAAATATGTATTTATACGTCTACTGATATTCCACAACTAATATGTTACTTTACTATATAAAATATGTATTTATATGTTTACTGATATTCCACAATTATTAAAGAATTTATTAAAATATTTTCTTTTGTACTATAAATATAAGTTATATCTTTTGAGTATTGATGTATAAATGAAATGAAAAAAAAATCTCCCTCTAAATTTTCTACGTGTCCCCTTTATTTTATAACACGTTATCAACATGAATTGCGCTTCACATATTAAAAGATCGGGAGCTTTGACATTTTATTTATCTTTCTCGATTTTTTAAAAGGTACATCATATCTTGTTGTGATTACTTATTTTTGGAGAGATTGTAATACTATGAAGAAAATAAAAAAAAATATGTGAAAAGATATGTCAATTCATAAATATATATAACCTTTAATATGTGTAATCGTGAACTAATGTGATCATTAGTATATTATCTATTCATGAAAAGACAAATGAATCTATAAAAAGGAGAAGACCCCGCTATTTTTCAATAATATTTTTTTGTGAGAATATTTTATCTTTTCTCTCTTATATTTCTCAATTTATTCAATCAATTTCACCGAGTGTTAGAGGGATTCTTTAGGATTGTTAACTAAATATTTCATTGGATTATTATATCTCGGAGGTAATTTGCTTTAAACCTTGATAAAAAATTATTGTAGTGTAGGTGGGGGGGATAAAACCTTAAGGAAAGTTATTCTTCCCGCCTTAATCCACCGGGAAAATTATGTTTCAATATTTATCCCCTTCAATATTAAGGTTTTACTACCGAGGCCGAGAAGAACGTGAAAAGTTTTCAAGTGGTGAATCACATGGCAATCTATAAATAGTATATAATCTCCAATGGAGTGGTAATTGGTCCTAATATTGATGATAATGATACTATATAAAAGTTTATATGAAGATTTCAGTACGTGATTTATGGTTTAGATCTCTATAAAGGTACGCACAACAAAGTTTTATTCATAATGAGTTACATATCAAGTTATGTGATTGACGTGTCCTGAATTTTTGTATTATAATCAAAATTTATAATTCTCATTCTTGGGCATAGTATAAAGAAAACAAATCTATCAATGATTAAGGAATGAATACATTGAATATATAATGAACCACTACTTTTGTTTTTTTGGAAGCTGTAACATGCAATTTATGCCTAATATACTGCAAAATCTATTTGTTTGTATATACCCAAAGAGACATCTCTTTGCAGTGAATCAAAGGTATTAACAATATGGCCTAAATTGTCATGCATCGATTTGAAAAAAATACGGTGATGACATAAATGCTTCAAATAAAATGGGTCTCTAAGCGCAAATATTTTAGTTTGGAATTTTTATTTATTTTATTTGAACTTTGGCATATTTGACATATCTCGTTGCAAACTGACACGTACCGACTTGTCAAACCGAACGCCAACATCTCCAAGTTCAAGACTCCTCTACATATCAAGAAGGTATAAACATTTTTAGGAGTTTGAAATTATTCATAAAGTTATTTGGGATGTTTATTTTTTTTATTGAAAAATGAGGCTGGTATTTTTAAAAGTTAATAAAATAAGTTTATTTTTTATTTTTTTTTTGACCTCGTGGAAATAAGATACGTTTGTCGTTCAAAGGACTTTACATTCTCGTGAAAAGGGTCGTTTAATCTTTACATCTAACGAGCATTTAACGAGGGCGTACTATTTTGCATCATTTGAAGGCCGTTTAAAGTCGGTTCAAACGATATGGCCTTGTCGTTCCAACGAACTCAATTTTCATTCAAACGATATGCCTTTCTCGTTCAAATGAGTTTCACTTTAGTTCAAACGAGCCGCCACCTCAAAATTTATGTCACATTTATAAATACCTATTTTAACTCCAAATTTTGTAAGACTTTTGCCAAAACGATTCGTGCACATCCGTTGTAAAAGTTTTCACTTTTCTGTTATCAAAACACTTTTTGATTCACACTCTACATCCCCAATTAGTTTTGTGGATCATTTTAAAACCCTGGATAATTTCGTATCTTTCCATAAGTCTTTGTGAAGAAGATTCTATGCGGCTGAACCTTGTGACCTGAGTGATTACGATAGAAGAAGGCTGAAGGCTGGTCGGTGGATACTGAGGGTGGACCACCATCGCTTGTGGAGTGCTCAGGATTGAGGAGTATCCTTTAGAGGATCTGTGAAGACTGTGCATTATACGTGTGGGTGATATAAAGTAGTTTAGAAGTCGACTTTCTTGTAAAATCCTCTAAATTGCTTAAATATAGGTTTTGACCTGAAAAGTGATTTTTTCTTATTTGTCGTATGATTACATGTTTTTTATTTATATGTTTTATCATCTAGATGCATGTTTAGGATAAAAAGATAAAGTTTGGTAAGTCAGTTTTCCCAAGAAAGGTTTAAATGGGTTTTAATTTGAAAAATTATAATAATAGATTTTTTGTTTGTGACCATCCTTGCCGAGCACATTTGTTTATGCATTCTCAACGTGGTATCAGAGCGGTTTGCATTATTTTATCATATAAATCCTTGTTTAGTGTTGTTTTAGTATGGTTATTTATTCATCTATCTTGTGTTGGTTTATTTGTTTTTTCTTCTCGATGGATTCCCATTGTAATGACGACTAAAATAATTTGAATTAAAAGTTTGCTAAAAGAATTGAAATTCTTGATGTAGAAAATTTTCATTTTAAAACTTCTATTGCACTCTTGCAAACTATTCAAACTCAAAGAGATTTCTTTCGTGAGAAATCTTGTGGACATGGATCGTGATTTTAAAATTTTAGAATTGTTCAAGAAAGAGAGTGATGATATAGTCCAATTTTTAGAGAAAAAATTAGTAGACTTTGAAATTTATAGGGTTAATGTACGTGCTATTGAGGATAATAATAAATTGATTTTAGATTTAAATGCACGCAAGAATATTCTTATGGATAAGTTTGCTTAGGTCGAGGGGGAGTGAGATAACCTTCTAAGAATAATTAAAAATTTAAAGAAGGAGTCCTTAAAACTTGAAGAGTCAAATTATTTGCTTAAGTCTAAAATTTTAAAGTTAAGAGATAATTTAAAAGACACTAGTAGCGTTCGTAGTAATGGTATTGCCTCCCATATTTCTAATGCTTCCGGTGTTAAAGCCAAGAGTATTGTTTGTTTTAGAGGGTCAACAACATCCAAGGATATTAGAAAAGGTCAACCCATAGGTAACATTCCTCACGTTTTCAAATGTTCGCATTGTGTTGGAAAGGTCACCTTAGGGTGTTTTGTTTTGATATTGGAAGAGGTCCTGGGAAGTTAGAGTTTATTGTCCACTTGGTTCCCAAAAACTGATGCGTTAAGTATACATCTATTTGGGTTAGAAAATATATTTTGGAGGCGCTAAATATTCGACTGCTTGATTCTCGCATGATTGCACAAGACTCTTCACATGCTATATCTTATAGATGATTGCTTGCATGATTTTTTTATTATACTCTAGTTGTGCTTCATGATATATATTTTCTAGTGTTATGACATATATATGTATCTTTTGTAATATATTTTTTGCTTATTGAGTCATATTGAAAAAATTCAAAACGATTTTACCTTGATAAATTTTTTAAAAAATACAAAAAGATTTTTTATTTTTTGTGTATTTTAGTTTTACACATTTGGTGTAGCATATTGGTATGTTTGAATCGAATTTACTCCGCACCTTCCATGTGGCTATGACATATGGTTATGATTGTAGATACTTAGATTGTTCTTAATCATGTTTTCATGGAGTTATTTCGAACTTGATTTGCTTAATGGATTTGACTTTGTATATGACTCCGCACACACATGCACGAGCTTTTTGAATGTTAACTTCACATGTATATTTGAGCTTTGTGAGATGTTCTCCCATCAATGTTGTCATCTATATATTTTTGTGACTATAGGGGATTTGTGCATGTAAGAACCATTGCACGTTAGGAATTTTGTTTAGTATTGAAAAAGTACGAGTGTGCATGGGAAAGAGCTATAAAAGATAAAAGTATTTGCGTAAAAGGCACCGTTGCCAAGAGCCCCAAAAGGATTAAAGACAATAAGAACAGAAAAATTGTTAAAAAGGAGCAAACATAGTTTAGATTAATAATTGATCATTCAAAAGAAAAGAAAAAATGATATATGTTTATCTTTTGAGGGTGTTTAGTTGAAGATCAACAATTTGCACAATGAATACTAGTTATGTTTATTTTATCATGATGCTATTGATTTATAAAATCATCAATATTATAGGCCCGTGTGCATTGTGATTTGTGCTTGTTTGTTCATTAAGTTCACTTTATTTGTCACTTGAGGCTAAAGCTTAGTTTGTTAAGGTTTTGTGACCAATTAGAACTTATTAAACATATTTGAGTGTTTGGGTCATAATTCATTTTTATCTAGTTCATGTCCATTCATTCCATCCCACATGTTTAGACACATCGATATTATGCTAGTGTATAAAACTTAAGTGTTTGTGTTGAGTATTGTGGTCGTTTATAGTTATATATGTGTGCAAGATTATCCTTAGTATATGTTTCATATATTATATATGGTATTGTGTTTCGACTCATTGCGGTTTACATTTAGTCCATGTTTACCATACACTTGATCATAGTTTGGATTATTTATGCTTGAGTTATTGTGTTATATTTGTACAAATTATACTTGAAAAAAATTTGAAGAAATTTAAAAATAGTTAATAGATTTTGCCTTTGAGATTATCTTTACACGTGCGTTGTTTATATATCACTGTGATGATATCTTACTTCTTTTATGTGATGCTTTTCACTTCGTGTTTAGATTTTACTCCTTTGTGTATTTCGGACAAAAAAGGAGAGAACAAATTATGGGAAAGATTTGATGTGTTTAATTTATAGGGAGATACAATTATGAGTTTATGATTTTGTTTTCTATTTTAAACTCGTTGTATCACGGGGTATTTTCTTTGCTTCATGTGTGTACCTTACAGAAGATCATATTACACCGGATGAAGATAAAGTGTCAAAGAGAAGAACAAGTGGAGATTGAAAACAAAGATTATTTTTCTATGTCATTCCATTTTTAGGGTTTAGGAAGAGTATTAGAATTTTGTTTTAAGGGGATTTTTTTTTATAATTTGGGTTTCGATTAGTTCTTGTGCCGGAATAGCCAAAGGGGGAGATTATTAAGTGCAAATAATTTAGATTATGCTTTTTATTTAATTTATTTGCACTTTGGCATATTTGGCGTATCTCGTTACAAACCGACCCGCACTAACTCGTTAAACCAAACATCAACATCTACAAGTCCAAGACTCCTCTACATCTCAAGAAGGTATAAAGACTTTTAGGAGTTTGAAATTATTCATAAAGTTAATTGGGATGTTTATTTATTTTATTGAAAAATGAGGCTGGTATTTTTAAAAGTTTTTAAAATAATTTTTTTATTTTTAACCTCTTTTAAACGAGATTCATTTCTCGTTCAAACGACTTTACATTCTCGTAAGAAGGGTCATTTGATCTTCACATCTAATGAGCATCTAACGAGGGCATACTATCTTGCGTCATTTGAAGTTGATTCAAACGAGATGGCCTTATCATTCGAACGAACTCAATTTTTGTTCAAACAAAATGCCTTTCTCGTCCGAACGAGTTTCACTTTCGTTTGAACAAGCCGTCGCCTCGAAGTTTTTGTCGCATTTATAAATACCTATTTTAAGTCCAAATTGCGTAAAACTTTTGCCGAAACTTTTCTGCATATCTGTTGCAAAAGTTTTCACTTTTTGTGTTACCAAAACACTTTTTGATTCACACTTTACATTTCCAATTACTTTTGTTAATCGTTTGGAAACCCTAGATAGTTTCGTATCTTGGCATACATCTTTGTAGAGTGTATTTTTTAGGACTGAACCTTGTGACTCGAGTGATCACGGTAAAAGGGGACTAAAGGTGTGTCGATGGATACCAATGGTGGACCGCCACATGTGGGTTGCTCAGGAGTGAGGAGTATTCTCTAGAGGTTCTGAGAAGACTGCGCATTATACTTACGCGTGAAATCAAGTAGTTTATAAGTCGACTTTCTTGTAAAATTCTCTGAAGTGATGAAATGTAGGTTTTGCCTTTAAAATAGATTTTTCCTTATTTGTCGTGTGATTACATGTTTTATTTATTTGTTTTATCACCTGAATGCATGCTTAGGATAACAAGATAAAATTTGGTAAATCGGTTTTTACAAGAAAGGTTTAATTGGATTTTAATTTGAAAAATTACAAGAATGGAATATTTGTTTGTGACCATCCTTGCCGAGCACGTTTATTTCCGCATTCTCAGCGTCGTGTTGAAAATTTGATTCGACTCACTTTCTGCGGTCCTAATGAGTGGTTACTTTCAGTTTTCTCATTGTCAATTATTTGCACCAGTCTTATATATATATATATATATATATATATATATATATATATATGTTATAGTGGCGGTTGATCTATGGTTTTATATTTGAACATGAATATAAGATGGTTCAATAAAAAACGTTTATTTTTTAACTGACACAACAGTTATAAATATTTGCATCGCATGACTTTGAAATCTAAATTTTGTACAAAGAACTATGAAGAAATATAAAAGGTAAAATAATTGCAAGTTGGTAACAAACTAAAATTGCAACACTAATTTTAAATGCGTAAGCCAATTTTAAACAGATTTTATCTTTTTACCCTAAACATGCATCTATGTGATAAAACAGATAAATCAAACAAAGCAATCAACTGAGGCTAAGTTTGAGAAAAAATCCCCACAGGGCAAAACTTTTTATTCCATTAATAAGTTTTAAATCACAACTTAAATACAACAATGATTCTCGCAAGAACCACAATGACCTCAGTCGACAATCGCGATTCCCTCGAGAGCCACAAAGACCTCAGTCTTCCTCCTTCAGCCCCAGTTTTCATTAGTGAATCCCTACATGTATCACAACTCAACAATAGATATCTTTTGCACAAAGGTGTATGCAAAGATATAAAACTTTATAAGGTTTAAAAGTTCACAAGAATAATATTTAAGGATGTTTTATAATGAATTAAATGAGTATTTTTAAACACAAAACTTGAAGAACTTTCGCATAAGTTATGCAAAGAAGGAGTTGACAAAAGTATTAAACGTTTTCAACATGAAACAAGTATTTATACAAAACTTAAGGCGACGCGTCGCTCGAACGATTTGAACAGGTCATTCTAATGAGATCTATATCTCGTTCCAACGAAATTTCATCTCGCTTCTAATGACATAACAAAAATCAAAATAGAAGGCTTTCGTTTGAAAGGATACATTGAACGACCTCCATATATCGGTTTAATGACATGGTAATGTCGTTTTAAGGAGCCAAACAAAAAATAAAACTCCACTTACAGAAAAGTCAGAAAACATATTTTCGAAAATAAAAAGTCCTGTTCGATTTTGATAAAAAGTAAACATCCCAAAATATAATTCAGTAGATTAATTCAAACTCTAAATTATTTTACACTTTATCAGGATATCGGGAAGTCTTTAAACTTGGAGATGCTTGAGTTTGGGTCGTCTTGACGGTGCGTGATGATTTGTAACGGGATACGCCAAACTAGACTAAAGTTATGCTATGGACAATGTTAGAAAAATTGTTCTTACAAATCTCCCCCTTTGGCTATTCCGGTACAAAACAAACAAACATTACGAAACACCAAATTAAAATCAAAATCTCCTATGACAAAAATAGTATCACCCTTCTAAACACTAGAACGGAATGGCATAAGTCTCTTTGTCTTCAAACTTCTTCACCTTCCCTTTCGACAAAAAATATCTTCATTTGTGTGTCTCGAATTCCGCTTTAAGTACCTACACACATGAGACAGAAAAACATATACCCTCGTGACGCATAGAGTTTGAAATAAAGTAAAACTCATAAATAAATTCTCCCACATAAATCAAACTCGATTTTAATTTGATATTCCCCTTTGCTTTTATCCGAAATAAACAAAAAATTAGAAATATAAACCATAAAACAAAGCATCGCGAATATGAAGATAAGATATCATCACAAAAAGATATAAATCAAACACGTGTAATGATCATCTCAAAGGTAAACACAACCAACTATTTTTGAAAATTTTCAACTTTAAAAAAAAAAGTAAAACTTATAAAAATATCATACAATACCATATATAAGATATGCAATATATATCAACGCAAATCCGACACACATATATAGGTATAAACGACCACAAAATATAACACAAAACACATAAGCTTTACACATTATCATAGTATCGATGTGTCCAAACATATGGGATGGAATGAATGGGTGTGAACTAGTAACGAATGAATTATAACCCAAACACTCAAATATGTTCAAGAAGTTCTAATTGACCTCAAAACTTTATCAAACTGAGCGTTAGCCTCAAGTGACAAATAAAGTTAAACTTAATGAAAAAAATAAGCACAATGCACACAAGCCTAGAATATTGATGATTCTACAAATCAATAGTGTCATGACAAAATAGGCAGAACTAGGTATCATTATGCAAACCCATTGATCTTCAACTAAACTCCCTCAAAAGATAAACACGGTCAATTTTTCTATTCTTTTCTTTTCTTTTGAATGATAAAAAAAATTAAACAATTTTGGCCCCTTTTGGCAAATTTTCTCTTTTCATTGCCTTTATTTTTAGGGTTCTTTTCAAACGGTGACTTTTACGACGAGTTCACTTGCTTCTCACAGCCTTTTTTCGTGTACACTCATATTTTTTCGATATTAAACATACTCTCATAGGAAACGGTTCTTACATGCACAAATCTCCATAGTCACATAAACATATAGATGACAAAATTAATGGGAGAACATCTTACGAAGCTCAAATATACATCATGAAATCAAAATCCAATAAGCTCATGCATGTGTGTGAGGCATAAACAAAGTTGAATCCATAAAGTAAGTCAAGTTCGAAACAACTACATAGACATGGTTAAGATCAATTTAAGTATCTAAAGTCATAACCAAATGTCCTAGACACATGGAAATTGCGCAGTAAATTGGATTCAAACACACCAATATGCTATAAAAAATGTGTAAAACTAAAACGGAAAAAAATCGAAAATCTTTTTGTATTTTTAAAAAAATTTCTAAAAATAAAATCCTTATATATTTTTCAATATGACTCAATAAAAGAAAAATATAATACAAAATATATACATGTCATAACACTAGCAAACATATATCATGAAGCGCAACTGGAGTATGACAAACAGAATCATGCAAGCAATCATCCATAAGATATAACAAGTGTGGCATCATCTGCAAGCATGTCAGAATCAACGAACCTAACATTTAGCATCTCCAAAATTGATTTACTAACCCAAAAAGGTGTATACCTAACTATAGGGGTTATGGGAACTAAAGGGACGTTATCCTTAAACTTTCGAGGACCTCTTCTAAGATCAAAACAAAAACGCCCACGGTGACCTTTCCTGTCACAATGTAAACACGTGTAAATGGGAGGAATGTTACCTATGGACCTTTTCTAACGTCCTTAGATGCGGTTAACCCTCTAAAAAAACTGTAGTCTTAGTTTTAACACTCAAAGCATTAGAAACATGCGAGCCATTACGGCACTACTCAAACTACTCGAGTCTTTTAAATCATCTTTTAACTTTAAAATTCTACAATCAAGCAAAGAATTTGATTCTTCCAATTTTAGGAACTCCTTCTTCATATTTTCAATCATTCCTCGAATGTTATCTCACTCCCCCTCAATGAAAGCAAATTCTTCCCTAAGAGTCTTCTCACGTGCCTTAAAATCACCAATCAAATTATTTGTATCCTTACTGGCACAAATACAAACCCCAGAATTTTTCAAGTCCTCTGATTATTTATCCAAAATAAGGACTCTATTCTCACTCTTTTCTTTTGACAATTTTAAAGATTTAACGTCATCATGTAACGCAACAAACTTCTCATGACAAACATCTCTTTGAGTTTGAAACGTTTGCAAATATTCAATAACATTTGTAAAACTAAAATTTTCTTCTTTAAGAATTTCAATTCATTTTGCAAACTTCAAATTCAAAAGATTTAACTTGTCAAAGCTATGAGAATCCATTGAGAGAAAAACATACCAAGAAAGAGAAATAAATAACCACCTAAAAAGACTAAACATGATCAAACACTATAGGTTAGTGTAACTTGCTCTCATACCAATTTGTAAACGGTAAAATAATTGGAAGGTGGTAACAAACTAAAACTGCAACACCAATTTTAAATGTGAAAGCCAATTTTAAACAGATTTTATCTTTTTACCATAAACATACATCTATGTGATAAAACAGATAAATCAAACAAAGCAATCAACTAAGGCCAAGTTTAAGGAAAAATCCTCGCAGGGCAAAACCTTTTATTCTACTAATAATTTGCAAATCGTAACTTACAAACTTACAAGTGAAATACAACAATGATTCTCTTAAGAACCACAATGACCTCCGTCGACAATAATGATTCTTTCGAGAACCATAAAGACCTCAGTCTTCCTCCTTCAGTCTCAGCCTCAGCCTCAGTCTTCAGCAGTGAATTCCCGTAGGTATCATAAGTCAGCAATGGAGATCCTCTCCACAAAGGTGTATACAAAGATACAAAACATTCTAGGGTTTAAACAATTCACAAGAACAGTATTCAAGGATGTTTTGTTATGAATTAAACGAGTATTTTTAAACAGAAAACTTGATGAAATTTCGTAAAAGTTATGCAGAAATGAAATTGATAAGAGTCTTAAACGTTCTGAATACGAAATAGGTATTTATACAAAACTTAAGGCAACGACGCATCGTTCGAATGATTTGAACAGGTCATTCTAATAAGATCTATATCTCGTTCGAACGAGATTTCATCTCGCTTCTAATGACATAACAAAAATCAAAACAGAAGGCTTTTTTTATGCTCGTTTGAAAGCATACGTCGAATGACCTCCATATATCATTCGAACGACATGATGATGTCATTTTAAAGAGCCAAATGAAAAATATAACTCCGCATACAGAAAAGTTAGAAAACTGATTTTCAAAAATAAAAAGTCCTGTTTGATATTGATAAAAAGTAAACGTCCCAAAATATAATTTCATAAATTAATTCAAACTCTAAATTGTTTTATACCTCATCAGGATGTCGGGAAGTCTTCAAATGATGCTTGAGTTCGGTTCGTCTTGAGGGTGCATGTCGATTTGTAACGGGATACGCCAAACTAGACTAAAGTTATGTTATTAAAAATGTTAGAAAAATTGTAATTAACATTCTTGGAAAATAATATGTTTTTCATTAAAAAATGTGTTTTTAATTATTAATAAACTATTTGCCACGTTTTTTGATGAACGGTCACACAATATTGAATTGTTACGATCTTTTAGCGACGATTTTGAAAAATAGTTACAATTTTTAGTGAACCGTCGTGACTTTTTGCCATAGTTATAAAAAAAATTCACGAGAAAAAAAATATTATGAGTCTTGTTATTAATATTTGTATTTATCCTATTTAAGTGGACGTCCATTCCTATCATGACTCTAAAATTTTTTGATCTATAGTTATTCATGAGTGTAAGTTCAATAAATATAATTATAATACATTGTTCACTCGTGATTGCATGCAAGCCGGTACACCCTTTTTTTACTAATAAAACCTGGTACAATCTAAAAAAAGATCCAAAGGTTTTATCACATATTCCTTACCTTTATTACTTTTCGTCTTTAATACTTACAATAATCAAATATTGCAGTACCTTATATGCCTAAGCTTTATACAAATTTTTTAGGAACTCATTTTTCAAACCTATGTGCATATACTTGATTTGTCCTATTAGTAAGTAAATATAACGACCTGACTAGAATTTATGGGTTACTCGAGGTTTAACCCAGTCCGGCAAAAACGTTAGGTGTGGAGTGCAATAAGACAACCCAAATAATGTTGCTAATCCAATTTTATTTAATTGACTTTTCACTTGTTTAGCATGCTATTTCGATTCATATCAAGCTACGCGTGGGACCCGTGGGAATCGTCCCTGGAGTCTAAGTATTCAAATCTACTAATGTAAAATAAAAAGTATACTTACTTGTACAACGCTCTCAAAATAAGGAACCATCCACAACCGGTCGTAACGAAGAAGTGGAAATGAGCCGAATTTCCAGTGAAAAATACAACAATGCAATATAGAATTGAACGGAAGAAAAGAGACTCTAACACGTTATATCTATGTGCACATGAAAATACTGCATATATATATACACACACACACACACACACACACACACACACACACACACATTAATGCATGAAACCAGTCTTATTCCAAAAACGCTACTTGTTCTGACTAAATCACATTAATATTCTAAATAAACCCTTTTTGCTTAACTCACCAGAATTTCTCGAATTAACGCACCCGGTCAAATATTTAAACAAAATAACATATGTTTGGAAGAATACTTCTTTTACCAAAATCATCAATTTACTCACATCGAATTTTCCTTAGTATTTTTCATGAAAATAGCCCTTCAATACACACATGCACCATATTAAAAAAATACTTGTTTACCATTAAGATGCTTTCACAAATACACACTTATGTTAATTTTGGGTTAAAACCTCTTTAGGCGGCTTAATTACCCACTCGATCACTTTACTTCACCATTATTTCCACTTTACATGGACATTAGCCAATTTCTCATATTACTTGTCCACGTTATCTTTTAACCGAAAGATTTATCTATTTCATTTCAAGTTAGGCTGTTTTTTCTTACATTCACCACACAATTCTTTTATTGACATGTTCCATTTTTCTAATTATCTTTTCTCAGAATCCTTCAAATAGCCGCGTACTTTAATGGATTCCACACCGTCGGCTACGCTATCATATACTCAGGCCAGTTTTTTGGGTATTTCACCCTAGGGCTCTGAGCCGTTTCTTAATTCTTTTTTGGTCTCATCTGATTCCATATTAATGTCTTTTAACATTTTTCAATTGTCCACATTATTCCACTTTTACTTGCCAAAACCAAAATTCAGGGAATTCACCCCACCTTGTGTTACACTTTGAAAATCACCATTTCTTATTCTTTATAAACTCGCGTTGATTTTATCCCCCAAATCACTTTTATTTAGGATTATTTGTGTAACACCTTTCCTAATTTTCCACTTTGCCCATTTTATTTCCAAACTTGTATTTTTCTCCATTTTCAAAAGTGTTGATTTTCCAAAAATATTATTAAGTTACACACACTAACTTCTTAAATATCTTTACTTATTAACACTCATTAAACTCTTTGGAGACAACACGTTTTTCAAGTTGTAAAACTCTTTATTTCATTACTTTCTTTACTAAGAAAATCATTAGACATTTCGAAAAATACTTTGCAAGAAAACACTATTTTTTCTTTATTTTTACATGTAGTCTTGAATGCCCACTTTTATCATATTTTGAACACTTATTCACACACTTTAAGGGTGAAATTTCTTTTTCAATTCATGTTAAAAACCTTTAAATTTTCATTGAACTTGTCTATATGTTCATTATCAAATTGCTACAAGTTCATATGCATATGAAGAGGAATTCCAAGTCCAAAAATTCCATTAAATGGGTTCAACACATGGTTCATTTTAGAAATTTCATAGTATTTGCAAAAACATACTTTTTAAGACAAAAGACATCTTGTTTCCTCAAAACTTGAATAAATGTCTATCTTTAGAAAAATCTCAATTTTTACAAGAAAACTTTGAGACACTTGTTCATAAAATATCTTCAACAAGATAAATATTATTTCAAACATTTTATTCCATAAAATGTTTAAATGCCAAGTTTTCTTGAAATATATTATTTAACTCAAAATTCTTGAAATTATTTGTAAACCATTTTGCACAAATTCATAAGAAAAAACCCTCTTAAATCATATATACATCCTACTCTTACAAGCTCTAACTATAAGACCAATACTGTGGAAAATAGAGTTTTTAAGATAAAGAGTAGAGTTTTCCACCTCAATGAAACTGCAACAATGGTAGGATAAATGTAGAAGTAGATGGCAACCTCCCACCTCCTAAGGTGGCCTTAAAGAGGTTGTCTAGCTTCACTAAGCTTGGTCCTTGAAAGCTCCATGAAAACTCCATAATTTATTCCTCTTCGTCTCCAAAAATCCCCAATAACATCTCTGTGAAATCCCATATTTCTCAAACATATGTTGCATATGGGTTTTATAAGCTTAGATATGGTAAAAAAGGGTTAAACTATGGTGGTTTTGGTTGGGCGGATGGTGGTGTTAGGGTGGTGTATTATGGTTGGTGGAGGAGGATCTCTAAGAGCTAATGATAAAAAGGCAAAATCTGATTGGGTTACTCAAACGAGCCAAAACCCACTTTAAATACCCCCCACACCCTAGGGGTTAAATCCCAAAATGCTTAAAAACTTAAGCTTTTACCCAATGGTCTAACCAAGATCTGAATCATGATTTGATTTGAGCTACCGAGATATTGACAACTCATTCGATCTAACGTTCCTCGTCGCGGAAGCACATTAAAATGTGTAGAAATTTTTGATTTCCGTCCTCTCATTCGAACGAGGCCCCTCTCATTCGAATGGGAATTATAATTAGGGTTTTAATGAGGGTCAAACGTTTGCTATAAATGGATCAAACACCAGCTCGTTCGAACAGGAAGCTTCCTCTCATTCGAACGACAACGCACCTCATTCAAACGAGATCGTTCCAACGAGATTCCAGAGAATGATGGGAACCTTGTCATTAGATGGCCATTATAACCTCATTAGAGTAACATGCCTTTCCTCGTTCAAACGACTTTGCCACTTGTTCGAACGATAGCCATAATTCTAAATAATAACTTTGATCCATAAAAATCCAATTTAATCTCACCAGGGCCACTACATTATCCATATTTGACCCAATATCCATCTTACTGAGCCTAAAGTCCAAATAGGTCATACCAAGTTACCAAATCACATCAGTACGATCAAAATCGCGGGGGAGGGTGTTACATACTTCCTTTCTTAGGAAATTTCATCCTCGAAATTTTTAATTCATCAATTTCTCAAATTCCTGGGTTTATCAATCCATACTCTAAGTCATAGGGATCCTTCAAGGATGGGTTTTCAAAATCCTAAACCACTAGGAAATCATTATATTTTTTTTCACAAGAGGAGTCACCAAAGAACTCATCATGGGGAAGGTCCTAATACTTACCGTTAGGCCCGTCATTAAGTCACATAACAGTCCTCGAGTCTCCATTCTCCCGATGTTCATACTCAATCAAATCCTAAGACTTCCTTGCTAACACCCAAGTTATACCCGACACATTTATCGGAGTAACACTCCCTAATGATTAACACTCACCCAATAGAAAAATGATATGCTACTAACACCCAATCCATTGTTGAAGGTACCTCAATACTTAGGACCATATGTCCCGAGTCTCCTCAAGTTATCCGGTTATCCTGACCATAATGTTCATTTAAACTTGACGCTCACCCCGAGGAACAACATACCAACCAAGTCATAAATCGTACGTCTAATCGGTACTCACACAAGCTGCATAGACGAACTAAAAACCACTCCAGGCATCCCAAATATGGAACTATTACCCGAGTCTTACGTTAACCCATTTACACTCATAAGTGTAAAATAACACCACTTGCTAAATTTCCTCTAGTTCTAACGCCTATGTCATTCTCAAATCATAATCCCGCTTTTACAACTAGAGCTACTAACCTCCATATTGGCTAACTCATTGCCTAATCCTGGAAACTAGAGCCACTAACCACCACACCGATTAACTTACAAAACGGTCAATGTAAGGAAAATAGACACAAGGAGTAAATCATGTGGTAGAACGCCAATCCACACGTGCACAAAACTTGTGAAGAACAAGGGGATATTTCCTCAAAGAGCGCACTTAGTTGTCGAGCTGCAATTACCACACCAGGTTCATCTACACCCATACTGAGTCAAGCTGTGTCGTAACAGAAAAAATAATGTGGAAAAGTTCCAGCCTACTACAACCGAGGGAATATGATCCCCAAGCACCCAAATAATAAGAACACAACAAATCGAAATGGATGAACGACTGTTCTAAGAAAATCCCATACGCTTACAATGGACTATAGTTTACAAAAAGCAAACCCGTACCATATGCTTTGAATGACTCATCCTAAACATTCTCATTAGATCACAGCCTAGCCATACAACATGGCTTGGGTCACCAACCATGATAATCAAATCATGAATAATTCACCTCCGCGAGACAAAGTTAGCATACGAAATTATTATCCTTTGGGAAGTAAACACCGAACTTCCCCTCCTTAAGAGTGATACTTCCCCTTTTTAATCCTTGACAAACACGAACCGCTCCAATCGATGAATGCCAAACACCCTTGCTAATGCTGATTGTGTCCATCTTTCTGATAAACGTGACTTCATGACCAACCTAACACACCTAGGTTACCTCTTACTTAATTTTTCGATGATTGCATCTCATTATCTTCTTAGGCAATGCCCAGCTATGCGAACGCCCACCTCGTAATATCCATCACTAATACAAGGCCATCGTTGCGCTATCTTTAAATTTTACCCGACTGAATCTACGTGATGGCCACACCGATCGTTATTAGCGCTATAATTCGTACATGCTATCAAGACGTGCCAAGAGCTAACCATTTCCTTACTAGGGTTATTCAACTTGTACCAATGACATATGTCGATACCTTAATGATACTTTAACATTCCATCTTGGGTGTTATTCTTATGCCTCGACCCGACAACAATAAACTAAGTCTCCAATGCATATCCTAATACTTGGCCAAATCGACTACTACGATTTTTCCTATTTTGTTATCCTACGACCATGATGGTCATGTACCATCATGACATAAATCCCCAATTTCCTATAGAAGGTCATATTACCTATCTATACTACATCGAACGATGTCACTACAGAGTACATAATTTAACTCCTTCGAATTTGGTCAAAAAACTTAGGTCATCACGTGACCCTTACAACAATCGAAAATAAAACATTTGCACTTTATAACACTGGACATGATTGGCCTTCTATGGACACCAAGCACACCTCATTGTATATGTCACCTAAACCTGACAAGATTTCATCACCCATAACTCTCTCATAGTTGGTATGCTTTATCGACCTCCTGGTATCCATTTCAAACGACTATTATATGCTCGCATAAACATTAAGCTATAAGTCTCCAACAAACGAGCTACTGTACTCGAGAGTAAATCTTACTTCCTTTCGTTTAAAACCATCGTACAAATTCAAATTACATCCCTATCATCGAGACCCAATGAAAGGGCCCAAAAACTCCCTTCCAATCAAGTTGATGCCATACACTGTGTACTAAACCACAAGCTGACACTACTAAAGGTTTTGGCAGGATATAGGACATTGTGCACAATCCACAAGTCTTTAAGTCCACATTATTGACTTCATAAGGGACCCTATTCCTCAAATTCCACCTCATGTTCCCTAAAACCAGGTTATGGGAAACTAATTATGGTTCGCTCCTACGTTATTTCAATTCATCATTGTCACACACATAATGCACTTACCCCAATGGCTCGTAACTTGCATCATGTCTTACAATATACATCTATCGATTGATAATTACTAAGATACACATATACAATGGTAGTATTCTATTAACTAAGTCCCGAGTACACATCCTTAAGTAATGACCAATGCGAGTCTATATGCCTACTGACTTGTTAAACACTTGCGGTGTGACATTATCAAAAAATTTAATTCGCCTAATTGCATCATCAGTATTAACTAACCATGAGTTCCTAACCAAGGAATCTAATGCATCCTTATGGAGTCAATACTTTTTAGACATGCCACTCTAGTCACCTATTTTTCACCGTTGACTTTAAACAATCTCCATATCTAAGCAATGAACGACATTTGTCTACTCACACCTCGGAAGGCTTCTCATATCATAAAAAATTAATGCAAGTGCACCTCACACTAAAGACCGCGGTGCCGTCATTCATGGATTGCATAGTGTTTAGGCACATATTCTTCACATTTATCCCCTTAATTTCAGTATTTTTATGATCCCGTACAGTATAAATATCTTGGATTTGTCTCTTATTTATGCTACTAACCCATTTTGGCAAGTATTTCGTGTTTTGTGTATTTCTCATGTGTTTTACAGGTATTTCACGCAAGTTAGTGCGAAGGAGAACTCAAAACAATGAAAGAAACCAAGAAATGGAGGGTTGAAGGGCATTTTCGTAATTTTTCAGCCTTAGTCCTAAGGTGGGGCCAACTAGAAAGTTGAATAGCTCTAAATTACAAGAATACTGGAAAAAACGGCACCTCAATCCGAGCTACGGTGAAGAAGTTACGATGTTTTGAAGTTGCAGGATAATGAAGAGTCTGGATGTGCGGATTTCTGTCATTAATTATGCATTTAATGCAGTGCAACTCTTGGAAAACTTGTTCCACAAGCACTATTGGTTGTCAATTTCGAGATTTTGTGCTATAAAAGCCCATGACCTACATCATTTGAAGGGGAGTTGCTAGAGAGAGGCTAGGTTAGGAGAAGGTTAGAAGTGCTAGATTGAATTTTAGGGTTAGATTTTGAGAGCAAATTTCCAATTTCTTCAAGAGTTTTCATGAATCCTATTTTGTAAGAATTTCTGAATCCCAATTCCGTTCTTGTTGCTGAATTCAAGTAATATCATTTCCATTCTCTTGTTTTATTATTTGCAATTTATTTATAATGTCTTGTAGATCCTTAATGTTGTGTATAAATTTGTTTTTTTTATCCAATCATGAGTAGCTAAATTATCAAGGGTTGAGGTACATGAACTCAATCCTAATACAAATTATTTGTATGGAAAATTAAAAAATAAATGAAAATATTGGTTGAATCGTGAATGAAAATCATATATGCATTGTCATATCTTTTAATCTCTCTTGCCCTAGGTACTTGGGATGTTTAAGAATGCTTTGTATGTATAAATTGTCGTTCACCGCCTTATATTGATCTTTGATTTCATATGATGCGGTCTTGAACCTCATATATGTAATGCTTAGTGATGATAAGGACTGGATTTAATCAAGAATTTTGATTTATAATTCTAGTATTCTAAAGGATAATTTGTTAAGGATTGAGGGATTGTACCCTACCCTATTTTCTCCCATTTGTCAGATCTAATTTCTTTTGCACTTTTCAGTTTGTTTTTCTTAAGTAATTTTTTAATAGAAATTTTCCCAATCATCATCTTTTTTATTTTTATTTTAGAAGTAATAAATCAATTAAATTCTATAAAAGATTCCCTGTGGATTCGATACCCAGACTTACTACTATACTCCATAAAAGTGTAGTTAAAAGTTTAGGTTTTTTTTGTATTGAGGTTGGAAGCCGATAACAACGACTAGCGTATTACACGGACGCTCGGTTTTTCCACTCGACCAAAATGGCGCCGTTGCCGATGAATGTTTTGTTATAGATTATAATTGATTTACTATTTCGAAAGATTTTTTTTTTCTTTGGATTTTTTTTAATTTTTTTTTAGCCTTGCACAATTGAGCACCAAGAAATGTAGAATCCTCAACTGCACACCTTTGTACTCGAATTTCCATTTACATACTATTCGGTAATCATGTCTTTTCATGGTGAGTTCGGTAATTGTAATGGTTCATATGGTAATCGTTTTCAAACTTTTTATTCTCAAGAGTCCGCGGCTCGACCTATTACCGTTGGTGAGGCCGTTCTAACTCTGGAGTGTGAAAGGCTTGCAAATGAATATAGGAGAGAAATTTATATTACATATTCTCAAGAATCTGTGCGTCGGCCTATTACCATGGGTGAGGCCTTTCTAAATCTTGCGTATGAAAAGCTTGAAAACGAATATCGAAAAAAAAATCATTTTGGGGAATCCAATGAAGATTTTTTCTCCAATATTTGTAAAACTATAAAAGGTTTTCAACCAAATGAGGAATCCGAGGTTTTAAAGCCAAGGGATCCTACTTTGGAAGAATACACGCTTTTTCTAACCAAAAAAGTACTGGATTTTCTTTCCACCCAAAGCATAAAGAATATTGATTATGGTCTTGTGAATGAAATGGTCACACTTTGCGATGATGTGCGTTCTATTTTGGAAAACAAAGAGGAGGTTGAGACTTGTGTGTCACCTCAAATTTTTGAAGAACATCTCATTGAAAGTGAGTCTTGCTCCCTTGAAATTCAATCTCCAAGTGATGATGAATCACTTGAGATTGAGTTTATTTCATCACCATTTTCGTTCACGGTTATTGAACCATTAGAAGTACCGCTAGATTCCTATGAGTCGGTTGAAAATTCTGAAACGTTTACACCTTTTACCGACAAAGACACTTTGCTAGAATTTTTTTCTAATATGGAATGTTCCTTTTTGTGTGCCCCTCTCCCCATACTACTTGAAAAATCTTTGGGAGGTGATTATATTTTTCTTGGATCTCAATTGTACTTAGCACCCAAATCCCCCATCATCCCGTTAAATTTTTTAATTGGTGATGGTTCATTTTCTCCATCTCACACATGCCTTCCGTTTTTCAAACGGAATTCTTATTTTTCAGGAGGCATGCACTCTAGTGAGGGTACACCATTAATCCCTCAAAGTCAAATTGTATTTTGGGTGGACCCTCAAATTTTTTGACTTTTAGTGTATGATTTATTAGCCGTTCAAATTTTAGGTTGTAAATAATTAGTTTTTTCTTTTCTATTATAGTCTAGTTTTGATAGTTAAAGTTTTTGTTATTATTTTTGCTATGCTTGGTTCTAACATGTTTTGTAGATTCAATGGACTCGTACTCATCGAGGATCGCTCCATTTGGGTAATATCTTTCTTTTCCTCTCTTTATGTTGTGTTCTTGATTCGCATTGAGGACAATGCAACATTTAAGTTAGGGGGTGTGGGATATTCTTCCCATTTATTGTTTAGATTCATTGATTCGATCACATGTTCTTTCCAAGTATGTTTTTTTTTTAGAAAAAGAAAAAAAAATTGAAAAATTTTGAAAAAAACCAAAAATATTTTTCTTCAAAATAAATAAAAATTGGAATTTAAAATTTTCAAAAATATCACTTTTATTCTATTTAAAGTCTCAAATTGTTAAATCTCAATTGCACTAAGCCAAAATTGACCGAAGATGGAAATTGAAAGAAAATTGATGACTTTACGAATAAGTGTGGAGATTGATCAAACCCGGTGAGATTTCGAGCCTATCGATCTTTGTGAGTTTTTAAATTCATCCGAGTTTATGATTAACTCAAAGTTCTTTTCAGCGTTTTAATAAGTCGTTGATGATCTCAATCCTTTGTTTTGATCGGTTATGGAAATGTGTGAAATGTTGTCTCGAAATTCGTGCTAAATATATCTCTAAACTTAATTAATCTCGAGATGCAAATAGTAATGTGATTAGAAATTTGGACAATGAAGTAGGCCCTCGTTTGTTACCCAAAAATATTAGCCATAAAAAGTTGTGAAAAATAAAATTATCCTTTTGCAACCCAATTTGAGCCTAATAAAAAATTTATCCTTTCGTTTGATAACCCGAAAAACCCAAATAGCCCGGAATTGTGAAAATTGAGAAAATTCATCAAGTCCAAATTGTGCAATAAAAAGGGGCAAGAGAAAAACAGAACACAAAAAAAAAAAAAAATGCTCAACAAAAATAGCAAGAAAAGAAAAAGAAAGAGAAAAATGAGCAAATGCCCGAAAAAGCACTAATGGACGTCATAAGGACATTTTCCAATTCCGAACATTCCATCCATTTCCATTTTACCCTTTACACCTTTTAACCCAAAAAGTCCTAACTGAGTCCGAATGGCGAAATTAATTACCGCATGGAGAGCTAAGACATGAAAAGATAATATGAGAGATTAAATGGTGTGAACTAGAGGTGATGTTCCCGTTTCCTAATAACTGTAATCCGATGATGAGATCTTTGCACCATATATTTCCTTCTTTTCAATTTTGTATGCGTGAATTTGTGTCCATTATATTTACTCTTTATATCATGCATACCGAGAGAAAATAACCACAATCCGAGTGGTTTCGTTTGTGAGTGCATCCGTAAAAATTTGAATCAAAACGAATTTTCGGAAAGTAACGTAATGCTCAATCGGTGGAAATTTGAGGTTTAATTTCTGGCTTCGCACACACACACTATGGTTTGAGACAGTTGAATATGAGTTGATGGTGATTATTTTTCGAAAATTTTAAATTGTACAATTTTTAAGTATTTTGATCTTTATTTGAGTCAATAAAGAATTTTGTGGGTAAATTCACTGCAAACCCTCACGAGACAAAACTCGTCCTACTAGGGTAACCTAGGGGTTTAAAGGCTTGTTGCATACGCTAAATGCAATCGCGTGCCTGCGAAAGTGGAATTTTATTTTAATAAAAGAATTTTCAAGAGTAGAATTTTGGCTAATTTCATTTACATTGCTCGGGACGCGCAAAGTTCTAAGTTAGGGGGTGTGTTTAGGCACATATTCTTCACATTTATCCCCTTAATTTCAGTATTTTTATGATCCCGTACAGTGTAAATATCTTGGATTTGTCTCTTATTTATGCTACTAACCCATTTTGGCAAGTATTTCGTGTTTTGTGTATTTCTCATGTGTTTTACAGGTATTTCACGCAAGTTAGTGCGAAGGAGAACTCAAAACAATGAAAGAAACCAAGAAATGGAGGGTTGAAGGGCATTTTCGTAATTTTTCAGCCTTAGTCCGAAGGTGGGGCCAACTAGAAAGTTGAAGAGCTCTAAATTACAAGAATACTGGAAAAAACGGCACCTCAATCCGAGCTACGGTGAAGAAGTTACGATGTTTTGAAGTTGCAGGATAATGAAGAGTCTGGATGTGCGGATTTCTGTCATTAATTATGCATTTAATGCAGTGCAACTCTTGGAAAACTTGTTCCACAAGCACTATTGGTTGTCAATTTCGAGATTTTGTGCTATAAAAGCCCATGACCTACATCATTTGAAGGGGAGTTGCTAGAGAGAGGCTAGGTTAGGAGTAGGTTAGAAATGCTAGATTGAATTTTAGGGTTAGATTTTGAGAGCAAATTTCCAATTTCTTCAAGAGTTTTCATGAATCCTATTTTGTAAGAATTTCTGAATCCCAATTCCGTTCTTGTTGCTGAATTCAAGTAATATCATTTCCATTCTCTTGTTTTATTATTTGCAATTTATTTATAATGTCTTGTAGATCCTTAATGTTGTGTATAAATTTGTTTTTTTTATCCAATCATGAGTAGCTAAATTCTCAAGGGTTGAGGTACATGAACTCAATCCTAATACAAATTATTTGTATGGAAAATTAGAAAATAAATGAAAATATTGGTTGAATCGTGAATGAAAATCATATATGCATTGTCATATCTTTTAATCTCTCTTGCCCTAGGTACTTGGGATGTTTAAGAATGCTTTGTATGTATAAATTGTCGTTCACCGCCTTATATTGATCTTTGATTTCATATGATGCGGTCTTGAACCTCATATATGTAATGCTTAGTGATGATAAGGACTGGATTTAATCAAGAATTTTGATTTATAATTCTAGTATTCTAAAGGATAATTTGTTAAGGATTGAGGGATTGTACCCTACCCTATTTTCTCCCATTTGTCAGATCTAATTTCTTTTGCACTTTTCAGTTTGTTTTTCTTAAGTAATTTTTTAATAGAAATTTTCCCAATCATCATCTTTTTCATTTTTATTTTAGAAGTAATAAATCAATTAAATTCTATAAAAGATTCCCTGTGGATTCGATACCCAGACTTACTACTATACTCCATAAAAGTGTAGTTAAAAGTTTAGGTTTTTTTTGTATTGAGGTTGGAAGCCGATAACAACGACTAGCGTATTACACGGACGCTCGGTTTTTCCACTCGACCAAAATGGCGCCGTTGCCGATGAATGTTTTGTTATAGATTATAATTGATTTACTATTTCGAAAGATTTTTTTTTTCTTTGGATTTTTTTTAATTTTTTTTTAGCCTTGCACAATTGAGCACCAAGAAATGTAGAATCCTCAACTGCACACCTTTGTACTCGAATTTCCATTTACATACTATTCGGTAATCATGTCTTTTCATGGTGAGTTCGGTAATTGTAATGGTTCATATGGTAATCATTTTCAAACTTTTTATTCTCAAGAGTCCGCGGCTCGACCTATTACCGTTGGTGAGGCCGTTCTAACTCTGGAGTGTGAAAGGCTTGCAAATGAATATAGGAGAGAAATTTATATTACATATTCTCAAGAATCTGTGCGTCGGCCTATTACCATGGGTGAGGCCTTTCTAAATCTTGCGTATGAAAAGCTTGAAAACGAATATCGAAAAAAAAATCATTTTGGGGAATCCAATGAAGATTTTTTCTCCAATATTTGTAAAACTATAAAAGGTTTTCAACCAAATGAGGAATCCGAGGTTTTAAAGCCAAGGGATCCTACTTTGGAAGAATACACGCTTTTTCTAACCAAAAAAGTACTGGATTTTCTTTCCACCCAAAGCATAAAGAATATCGATTATGGTCTTGTGAATGAAATGGTCACACTTTGCGATGATGTGCGTTCTATTTTGGAAAACAAAGAGGAGGTTGAGACTTGTGTGTCACCTCAAATTTTTGAAGAACATCTCATTGAAAGTGAGTCTTGCTCCCTTGAAATTCAATCTCCAAGTGATGATGAATCACTTGAGATTGAGTTTATTTCATCACCATTTTCGTTCACGGTTATTGAACCATTAGAAGTACCGCTAGATTCCTATGAGTCGGTTGAAAATTCTGAAACGTTTACACCTTTTACCGACAAAGACACTTTGCTAGAATTTTTTTCTAATATGGAATGTTCCTTTTTGTGTGCCCCTCTCCCCATACTACTTGAAAAATCTTTGGGAGGTGATTATATTTTTCTTGGATCTCAATTGTACTTAGCACCCAAACCCCCCATCATCCCGTTAAATTTTTTAATTGGTGATGGTTCATTTTCTCCATCTCACACATGCCTTCCGTTTTTCAAACGGAATTCTTATTTTTCAGGAGGCATGCACTCTAGTGAGGGTACACCATTAATCCCTCAAAGTCAAATTGTATTTTGGGTGGACCCTCAAATTTTTCGACTTTTAGTGTATGATTTATTAGCCGTTCAAATTTTAGGTTGTAAATAATTAGTTTTTTCTTTTCTATTATAGTCTAGTTTTGATAGTTAAAGTTTTTGTTATTATTTTTGCTATGCTTGGTTCTAACATGTTTTGTAGATTCAATGGACTCGTACTCATCGAGGATCGCTCCATTTGGGTAATATCTTTCTTTTCCTCTCTTTATGTTGTGTTCTTGATTCGCATTGAGGACAATGCAACATTTAAGTTAGGGGGTGTGGGATATTCTTCCCATTTATTGTTTAGATTCATTGATTCGATCACATGTTCTTTCCAAGTATGTTTTTTTTTTAGAAAAAGAAAAAAAAATTGAAAAATTTTGAAAAAAACCAAAAATATTTTTCTTCAAAATAAATAAAAATTGGAATTTAAAATTTTCAAAAATATCACTTTTATTCTATTTAAAGTCTCAAATTGTTAAATCTCAATTGCACTAAGCCAAAATTGACCGAAGATGGAAATTGAAAGAAAATTGATGACTTTACGAATAAGTGTGGAGATTGATCAAACCCGGTGAGATTTCGAGCCTATCGATCTTTGTGAGTTTTTAAATTCATCCGAGTTTATGATTAACTCAAAGTTCTTTTCAGCGTTTTAATAAGTCGTTGATAATCTCAATCCTTTGTTTTGATCGGTTATGGAAATGTGTGAAATGTTGTCTCGAAATTCGTGCTAAATATATCTCTAAACTTAATTAATCTCGAGATGCAAATAGTAATGTGATTAGAAATTTGGACAATGAAGTAGGCCCTCGTTTGTTACCCAAAAATATTAGCCATAAAAAGTTGTGAAAAATAAAATTATCCTTTTGCAACCCAATTTGAGCCTAATAAAAAATTTATCCTTTCGTTTGATAACCCGAAAAACCCAAATAGCCCGGAATCGTGAAAATTGAGAAAATTCATCAAGTCCAAATTGTGCAATAAAAAGGGGCAAGAGAAAAACAGAACACAAAAAAAAAAAAAAATGCTCAACAAAAATAGCAAGAAAAGAAAAAGAAAGAGAAAAATGAGCAAATGCCCGAAAAAGCACTAATGGACGTCATAAGGACATTTTCCAATTCCGAACATTCCATCCATTTCCATTTTACCCTTTACACCTTTTAACCCAAAAAGTCCTAACTGAGTCCGAATGGCGAAATTAATTACCGCATGGAGAGCTAAGACATGAAAAGATAATATGAGAGATTAAATGGTGTGAACTAGAGGTGATGTTCCCGTTTCCTAATAACTGTAATCCGATGATGAGATCTTTGCACCATATATTTCCTTCTTTTCAATTTTGTATGCGTGAATTTGTGTCCATTATATTTACTCTTTATATCATGCATACCGAGAGAAAATAACCACAATCCGAGTGATTTCGTTTGTGAGTGCATCCATAAAAATTTGAATCAAAACGAATTTTCGGAAAGTAACGTAATGCTCAATCGGTGGAAATTTGAGGTTTAATTTCTGGCTTCGCACACACACACACTATGGTTTGAGACAGTTGAATATGAGTTGATGGTGATTATTTTTCGAAAATTTTAAATTGTACAATTTTTAAGTATTTTGATCTTTATTTGAGTCAATAAAGAATTTTGTGGGTAAATTCACTGCAAACCCTCACGAGACAAAACTCGTCCTACTAGGGTAACCTACGGGTTTAAAGGCTTGTTGCATACGCTAAATGCAATCGCGTGCCTGCGAAAGTGGAATTTTATTTTAATAAAAGAATTTTCAAGAGTAGAATTTTGGCTAATTTCATTTACATTGCTCGGGACGCGCAAAGTTCTAAGTTAGGGGGTGTGTTTAGGCACATATTCTTCACATTTATCCCCTTAATTTCAGTATTTTTATGATCCCGTACAGTGTAAATATCTTGGATTTGTCTCTTATTTATGCTACTAACCCATTTTGGCAAGTATTTCGTGTTTTGTGTATTTCTCATGTGTTTTACAGGTATTTCACGCAAGTTAGTGCGAAGGAGAACTCAAAACAATGAAAGAAACCAAGAAATGGAGGGTTGAAGGGCATTTTCGTAATTTTTCAGCCTTAGTCCGAAGGTGGGGCCAACTAGAAAGTTGAAGAGCTCTAAATTACAAGAATACTGGAAAAAACGGCACCTCAATCCGAGCTACGGTGAAGAAGTTACGATGTTTTGAAGTTGCAGGATAATGAAGAGTCTGGATGTGCGGATTTCTGTCATTAATTATGCATTTAATGCAGTGCAACTCTTGGAAAACTTGTTCCACAAGCACTATTGGTTGTCAATTTCGAGATTTTGTGCTATAAAAGCCCATGACCTACATCATTTGAAGGGGAGTTGCTAGAGAGAGGCTAGGTTAGGAGTAGGTTAGAAGTGCTAGATTGAATTTTAGGGTTAGATTTTGAGAGCAAATTTTCAATTTCTTCAAGAGTTTTCATGAATCCTATTTTGTAAGAATTTCTGAATCCCAATTCCGTTCTTGTTGCTGAATTCAAGTAATATCATTTCCATTCTCTTGTTTTATTATTTGCAATTTATTTATAATGTCTTGTAGATCCTTAATGTTGTGTATAAATTTGTTTTTTTTATCCAATCATGAGTAGCTAAATTCTCAAGGGTTGAGGTACATGAACTCAATCCTAATACAAATTATTTGTATGGAAAATTAGAAAATAAATGAAAATATTGGTTGAATCGTGAATGAAAATCATATATGCATTGTCATATCTTTTAATCTCTCTTGCCCTAGGTACTTGGGATGTTTAAGAATGCTTTGTATGTATAAATTGTCGTTCACCGCCTTATATTGATCTTTGATTTCATATGATGCGGTCTTGAACCTCATATATGTAATGCTTAGTGATGATAAGGACTGGATTTAATCAAGAATTTTGATTTATAATTCTAGTATTCTAAAGGATAATTTGTTAAGGATTGAGGGATTGTACCCTACCCTATTTTCTCCCATTTGTCAGATCTAATTTCTTTTGCACTTTTCAGTTTGTTTTTCTTAAGTAATTTTTTAATAGAAATTTTCCCAATCATCATCTTTTTCATTTTTATTTTAGAAGTAATAAATCAATTAAATTCTATAAAAGATTCCCTGTGGATTCGATACCCAGACTTACTACTATACTCCATAAAAGTGTAGTTAAAAGTTTAGGTTTTTTTTGTATTGAGGTTGGAAGCCGATAACAACGACTAGCGTATTACACGGACGCTCGGTTTTTCCACTCGATCACATAGACACTGGCAAGCTACTAACATGTCTAGATCAAAAGTGTCGAGAACTATTAATGGCAACTAACTTAGCCACTTGCTACCTGGAAATAACTTTCCCGTCGTGTTTAGGGTTTTTCACTGTCCGGTTCGGGTTTAGACATTATTATGGACCAGACCAAATTAATCGGTCCATATTTATTAAGACCCAAAACCGAACATGATTAATCGGGTTCAGTCTAAGTATGTTTCGGTCCAAATAATGTTCGAGTTCGGTCCAATTCGGTTGGACATGGTTTGATTAAAAAAATTAACCAAAATAAACCTCAACACATACTGAAAACCATATACAAATGAATCCCATATACAAACAAACAAACCAGATCGGAAACCATACAAATAAAACATATACAAACAATACTCACCACGCATTGGAAAAACCAGATCGGAAACCGACGAAGGAAGAAAAGCAAAAAAAAAGGGCCAATGAAGGAAGAAAAAATAGATGGGAAACATGCAGGCCGACGAAGGAGAAGAGAGAGCACCGCCGCTCGCTAATGGCGGGGATTTGTGGCTAACGGTCGAGAGATAGAGCAGCGCCGCTAATGTCATTGGAGAAGAGAGAGAGAGAGAGAAAATGAATGAGGGTAGTTTTTTTTTGAGATTATCATTCGGTGAGCAGCTTAGTTTGTTTTATATTGTATATTATCATATATATTTTTATTATTTAATGTGTGTATATATAAACCGGTCCAGTCTGATCCTTGACCCATTTTTTAAAACCAAACCCAAGACCGACCCGAATACATTCGGCCCTTCATTTTTAAAACCGATTTTGGATCAAATTTTAAAAAACCTGTAAAAGTTGGTTTGGTTCAGTTCGATTATTTCGGTCCATTCGGTTTGATGCACACCCCTAGTCGTGTTAATCTCCTTAACTCCATCGTCGAGAATACGAATCGAAACTATCACCTGTCTGGCGTGACCGTCCCAAAACTAACACCGACATCAAAAGATCCATTATCGACCTCACTATGTCACTCCCTAAAATAACCTTTAACCTAGATTTCTGATACCATTTGTAATGTCTCGCCCCGGATAAGTGACTCGAGGCTCAACCCAGTTCGGTCCGAACGTCTAGTGTGAAGTAGAGACATCCTACATAATGTTGCTAATCCAGTTTTATTTAATTAACTTTTCACTTATTTAACATGAAATTTTGATTC
The DNA here is from genome assembly GCA_949130495.1 of Sambucus nigra. Taxonomy (NCBI): domain Eukaryota; kingdom Viridiplantae; phylum Streptophyta; class Magnoliopsida; order Dipsacales; family Adoxaceae; genus Sambucus; species Sambucus nigra. The sequence continues at coordinate 44,060,547 of OX422212.1, read as the reverse complement.
ATATCAAGTTACGTGTGGGACCCGTAGGAAGCATCCCCGGAGTCCGAGCATTTAGAGCTACTAATGTAAAATAAAAAGGATACTTACCTCTGCAACCCTCTCAAAACATGGAACCGCACACAACCTGCCATGACAATGAAGAGGAAATAAACTGAATGCCCAGTGTAAAATACAAAAATGCAATATAGAATCGAATGACAGAAAAGCGACTCTAACATGTTATATCTACATGCACATGCAAATACCGCATATATATTCGTATACATATACTAATGCATCAAATCGTCCTTATTCTAAATACGTTACTTGTTCTGACTAAATCGCATTAATCTTATAAAGAAACCCTTTTTACTTAACTCACTAGAATTTCCCGATTTAACGCACCTGATAAAATACTTTAAAAAAATTACCATTTGTTTGAAACGATACTTCTTTTATCGAAATCATCCACTTACTCACATCAAATTTAACTTAGTATTTTTCATGAAAATAACCCTTCAACACATGCACGCGCAGTATTAAACAATACTTATTTACCATTGAATGGCTTCTATAAACACACACTTGTGTTAATTTTGGGTTAAAACCTCCTTACGCTGCTTAATTATCCATTTAATCACTTTACTTCACCATTCTTTCCACTTTACATGGACATTAGCCAATTTTTCATATTACTTGCACACATTATCTTTCAACCAAAATATTTATCAATTTCATTTCATGTTAGGACGTCTTTTCTTATATTCACAACATAGCTCATTTCTTAACATGTTTTATTTTTCTCAATATCTTTTCTCAAAATCCTCCAAATAACTGCGTACTTCAACGGGCTTTCCACCACCGGCTACACTACCATAACTGCGTACTTCAATGGGTATTTCAACGTAGAGATCAAAGCACTTCTTAATTATTTTTCGGTCTCATCCAAGTCCATGTTAATAGTTTTTAATATTTTTCAAATGTCCACATTATTCGACTTTTACCGGTCGAATCCAAACCCTGGGGATTTCACTCGACCTTGTGTTACACTTTAAAAATCACCATTTCTTACCCTTTACACACTTGCGATGATTTTACCCCAAAAATCACTTTCATTTATGATCATTTGTGTAACACCTTTCGTAACATTTTTTATTTCATAAAAACGTTCCACTTTGCGTAAAATTATGATTTCATCCTTTTTATTTTCGAACTTGTCTTTTTCTCCATTTTCATAAGTGTTAATTTCCTGAAAACATTATTAAGTTATACACACTACCTTCTTAAATGTTTCTACTCATTAAACTCTTTGGCGATAACACATTTTTCAAGTTGAAAATCTCTTTATTTCATTACTTTCTTTACTAAGGAAATTATTTGACATTTCGAAGACTACTTTACTAGAAAATACTGTATTTCCTATATTTTCACATGTTGTCTTGAATACTCAGTTATCATATTTTCTACACTTATTCACACACTTTAAGGGCTGTAATTTCTACGTTTTTTTTAATTTGTGTTAAAACCCTTTAAAATCTTCATTGAATTTTTCTATATGTTCATTACCAATTTACTATAGTTTTATATGCATAGAAAGAGGGATTTTAAGTCTAAAAATACCATTAAATGGGTTCAATACATGGTTCATTTTAGAAATTTCATAGTATTTGCGAAAAATATGCTTTTCAAGGCAAAAGACTTTTTTGTTTCTTCAAAACTTGAACAAATGTCTATCTTTAGAAAAATCTCAATTTTTACAGAAGACTTTGAGACATTTGTTTACAAAATATCTTCAACAAAATAATATTTTTTCAAATATTTTATTCCATAAAATGTTTAAATACTAAGTTTTCTTGAAATATATCATTTTACTCAAAACTCTTGAAATAATTTATAAACCATTTTACATAAATCCATAATAAATAACCCCCGTAAATTATATATGCATTCTACTCTTACAAGCTTTAACTACATGACCAATACTATGTTAAAATAGAGCTTTGAGCTAAAGAGTAGAGTTTACCACCTCAAAAAAGCTCTAACATTGGTAGGATGAATGTAGAAGAAGGTGAAAACCTCCTACCTCCTAAGGTAGACTTAAAGAGGTTGTCTAACTCGACTAAGCTTGGTCCTTGAAAGCTCCATGAAAACCCCTTTCAAACTCCATAAATTTTGCCTCTTCTTCTCCAAAAATTCCCAACAGCATCTCCACGAAATCCCATGTTGATCAAACATGTGGTGTATGTGGGTTTTATAAGCTTGAATATGATGGAAAACGGTTAAACTATGGTGGTTTTGGGTGGAAGGATGGTGGTTCTATGGTGTTGGTTACTGGTTAGTGGAGGAGGAGCTCCAAGATCTAAGGGGAGAGAGAGGAAAAATGTAATTAGGTTTCGCAAATGAGCTAAAACCCACTTTAAATACCCCCAAAACCCTTAGTGTCAACCTAAAAGGCCCCCAAAACCAACCTTTTATCCGATGGTCTGACCAATATTTTGACCCATAATCTGGTCTGAGTTGCTGGGAGCTTGAAAACTCATTCGATCTAACGATCCACGTAATGATAAAAATTAAAATGTGCATTTTTTTGTCCGATCGTTCGAACGAATTTAGACCTCGTTTGATGGAGAATCTAATGAGAGTTCTACCGAGGGTCAAACGTTGGCTATAAATGGGTCAAACACCAGCTCATTTGAATAGGAAGCTATCCCTTGTTCAAACGACTACGCACCTCGTTCGACGAGAGCGTTCCAACGAGATTCCAGAGAATGATTGAAATCATTCAGGTTATTGTCGTTAGATGTTCGTTCGAATCTCGTTCAAACTATATGCCTTTCCACATTCGAATGATGTTGCCACTCATTCGAGCGAAAACCACAACTTCGAACGATAACTTTGGGCTACACGAATTCCGTTTAATCGCACTAGGGCCACTACATTACCCAGAATTGACCCAAGATCTATCTTACAAAGCCTAAGTCCCAATGGGTCATACCAAGTTACCAAATCTCATGGGTATGGTCAGAATCATGGGGACGGGTGTTACAATATACATATGATTACTAGGCTCAATTTTAAAAGTCTCATATCTCATAGATTAAATCTGAGGCTTGAATAATTATTTGCTTCTAATAGTTAATACTTTAACTAGGTATAAAATCTAGTCTGACTTAATCATATTTCGATACACATAATATTTTCATAGATCTAAAAATATTTAAATACTCTTAACTATTATGTCTGTTTGTCTATGGATTTTTTCTTCACTAATTGTTATTAAATATGGAATTAAGAAAAATTATATCGTTCAATCTTATACATCAGAATTTAAATAGGACATGAAGTCCGATAATTATTAAAATTTAGGGCTTGAAGTTTCCAATTGCAATATAAAATTTAGGGGCCTTAAGTTCCCAACTGCTATTTAAAATTTGAGATTTGATAATTTGGGACCTGAAGTTCCCTAATTATTGTATGGACCTTAAGTTCCTAATACTATTTATGATTGGGGTCAAAAGTTTTCAATTACACTTTAAATTTGGGAGTTGAATTATTATTTAAATTATGCACCTGAAGTTCCAAATAATATATACCTTCAATCAAAACCTGAAGTTTTTAATTATTTGTATATTAGGGTAAAGGACATTAAATATCCTCAAATAATTTATAATTTGGACTTGAAGTTCCAATTTTTTTTCTCTTTGTGATAAAACTTAAAGTTTTAACACAATGAGATGGGGATTTTAAAATCCTAATATATTAATAAAATTGAACCCGAAGTTCTCACAAATAAATAGTACAAACCTAAAGTTCTGATTATTAAATCAAGGACTTAGAATCCTAATTTTACACATGATAATTAATTGCCTTTATTATGCATTATATATTTATAATTGTCATTTATTAATTGAACAATTTAAAAATGTCAAATATTTCTAAATTCGAATTTGAAGCACTTGAACCTTTTGGGGTGAATTATCTTAAGTGGTCTCACGATGCTGAATTCCATCTCCAAGATCGAAACCTTGGTGATGCAATAACACTTAAAAATACTATATCCCAACAGGACAAAGATAAGGCTTTGAAATTCCTTAGGCATTATATACACAATGATTTGAAAAGTGAGTAAGTGACTGTGAAAAATCCTCTAAATTTATAGAACTCCCTGAAGGAACGTTATGACAACCAAAAATTGGCCATACTTCCATGAGCACACCATGAATGGTTCAATTTGAGATTTTAAGATTTCAAGATTGTGTCGAAATACAATTATGTTATGTTCAAAATTACCTCCAAACTAAAGCTATGCTGAAAAAAAGTAGAGGATGCAAACGTGTTCGAGAAAAAATTCTTAACTTTTCATGCCTCGAATATGCTCATGCAACAATAATATCGAGAGCGAGGGTTTAAAAGGTACTCAAAACTATTCTCATGTCTCTTAGTTGCTGAGCATAATAATGACTTACTAATGGAGAATCATACATCTAGACCCACTGGATTTGTATCACTCCTTGAAGTGAATGATAACTCTTCTTAGAATAATGAAAGAGGTTGAAGAAATATGTGACGGGTTCATGGCAACTCCAAAAGAGGTGGTTACCATAATTAAGGCCCTAGAAAGAATACGAAATTTAAAAACCACCAGAAGTGGAATGATCATAATAATAAATGGAATCTAAAGTCAAGCCCACTAAATCCAAATGATATTTGTCATAGATGTGGCCGTAATGGGCATTGAAAAGGTACCTATCGTTCGTCCAAGAAATTGGTGGAATATTATCAGGCCTCAAAAAAGGAAGCGAAAACAAACATTGTGGAAGGTCCCGAAGACTGTTGGGGACTTGATGATACTAATCTCAATTTTAATGATTTTTATGAAGATGAGGATGGAAATGCTTTTGATGATGAGACATTTGATAGCATGCCTAGAGAACCACCTAAGATGGTCTTGAATACCTAAATGATTATGTTTTATTTATTTGTTTAACTACTTCATATTTACTATTGAGACATTAGTAGTTTAGCATTAGAGCATAAATAAATATATGTAATATCTTTATTTGAGCATTTATTAGTTAATGGAATGGGTTTGATAATTTTTTTCACAATGCTTACATGATTGGTGGATTGAATTTTAATTTTAATTGAATCATTGTTAACGCAAAAATTCTCCATCTACGAGGACCAATCAGAAAAGGACACATGTCATCCTACGTGGCAATATTCGACACCCAGGAGAGTTGGTCGGCATCCAAGGAGAGTTGGTCGGCACCCGAGGAGTGTTAGTCGGCACCCGAGGAGAGTTGGTCAGTACTCGAGCAGAATTAGTCGACACCCGAGGAGAGTTGGTCGGCCCCCGAGGAGAGTTAGTCAGCACCCGAGGAGAGTTGGTCGGCATACCAACCAGGAAGATCAAAGGATAACTATGCATTTAATGTGCATTAATGAAGATGACAACGCATTTAATGAGCCTTAATGTACATTTATACTGTATTAATAGACGACAACACATAGCATACCAAGCAATTCAACAATTAGATTCGTTGAATGTAGACATAAATGTCTACATACAATGAATCTCTTTATCTCCCATCACTATAAATACATGTATCCCCTTAGCTAAAAGAAGAGGAGATCCGAGAGAATTGAGAGACACCATACACAAGATCCACACCTTTTTCTCTCTCTACACCACATTGTGCTATTGTAAACCCCTGGGAATAAAATAACAGTGGACGTAGGCTTTATTCATAGCCGAACCACTTTAAAAATCTTTGTCTCTCATGTGCTTGATTGAATTGCTTTTATCTATTTATCTGTGATCATAAAAATGGGAATTCGATCCAGTTTTTTGCATCAACAATCATGCTAAAGGTATGGATCCAAAAGTAAGAGCAAGCGATGATACTTGTCTGGTTCATAGTGGAACAACTCACACAATTTTGAAAAATGAGAAGTTTTTCTCAGACTTGCCTGTTAAGTTTATTGAAGGCTTCAATGGGACCCACTTATTCATAAATAATGCTACCTGCTAAAGAAATTCTAGAAGAAATTTATTGAGTTTTAAGGACAAAATAATGAACGGGTATCATACGAAAACTTGTAATGAAAGTAATAAAGAGTTCATTTGCATTACTTCTAGTTTTGGAAGCTAGAAGCTCACACTAGAAAAATTGCCTGCACTATCCATGGGTTTATAACATACAACAATTAATGTTATAGATCCCGAGGTTTCGAGGTTCGAGGGGTATCTCCCGACGTGGATCCCTCATCCCTTCCCCTTTTTTCAGCATACGTGCGGGATTGCGTCCTTTCTAGGGTCACTCAGTCGTCGTCGATATGGGGTGATATGTAAATATAGAGTCGCCTGTCTATTTTGAACAAAATAGGGAAAAGAAATGTTGACGCCTCGAGAGAACGATATCAAGGACAATACTGATGCTTGCGAAACCAAGCAGTTCAAGGGTATGGGACTTAGTTACGGAATGAGAAGGTGTTAGGCACACATACCGCCCTTTTGGTCTCTCATGGGCATGTGTTAATATTCTCTTGTTAAACCCCATGATGTGTGTGCTTATGTGCATAATATAAATGGAGGATGGAATCGCTCTACTCGCGTCATGGATAAAGGCGGAGCGAGGTCATCCTTAGGATTGTTCCCAAAATAATAATTCAAAGTACGATATAAGTGTTTGTCGATTCACAAGTCATTATAGAAAAACGATTGCGTATATCGGACAACACACAAGCAATCAAGCATATAAAATATATATTAAGGATATATAATAAGAATAAGGAAACAAATGTATGTGGGAGGACTCTAGTATTGGGATTTACCCAAAACGCCTACGTAGCCCCGGAACATCAAAGTCCACGTAGTTCGAAGAAAATACGAGGTATGGTTTAACCCATAAATCCAATCAGGGACTTTGATTATATGCGTGTGTGTAGAAAAAAGGTGTTTTAGTGTGAGAAAATGTGATGAGAATTCCTCGTTTGAAATTTACAAGTAAACCTTATCTTTCTTATTTTTGGGTTTTTCCATGAAAATAAAGTATGTGCAAATACTAATAATAAAATTTTTGAAGTTATGGTATGTGATCTGATGAAGTAAAGTACTAAAGTGGAAATGAAGTAACTAATGTAAAAATAAGAGAATTTAAAGACAAATGGGGAGAATTGGACCTCCTTATATAGACTTGGAATGGATCTTGATTGTAGATGAATTGATCTCACGATGAAATGATAGTAATATGAGGAGAAGGGTGAGAATTTACTAAAACGAGCATGGAAAAGATGGAAGGAATTTACGAAATGACTTTTAGGGAGGAACAAATCTGAATTCGAGAAAATGTTCTCTGAATTGCTGAGAGGGATGTTCAGGGGTGCTTTTCAAAGTGAGGTCATAGCCTCTATTTATAGGGACGAGGGGCTGTTGATCGGAATGGTCCAAGACCTTCGTATCGGCATAGAACCCCAGACACACTGTTGATAGGCAGGGTCTTGGGGGTGCCATTCGACAGTCTCTGGCAGGTTTTTAAAAAAAATAGTGGTAAAATATGAATCGTAAGTCAGAATCATGCACGGGGCAGACCATTAGAAAGGGTATTCAATGACCTTTAAGAATCCATTGTTCCACTCCCGATTTGGGGAGTTTATCGAAGTCAAACGGGGCCCGAAGGCACTCGTTGGTGACTAGACAATAAATTCTCCAAGGAAAAGGGATCGTTCATTCGAACCGTAAGGTCGATTCGTGCATGGGATGGACCGTTGGAAAGGGTATTCAGTGCCCTTCGAGATTTTATTTAGCTTCACTCAATTCGGATTGTTAACCTAGGTCCAACGGGGCTCGAAAGCGTCCGGTGACCTTTCGAAGTAAAATGGGTCATTTGTCCGTACCGTAAGGCTAATTCGTGCACGGGGGTGGACCGTTAGAAAGGGTATTCAGAGACTTTCAAAGATTCATTCAGCTTCATTTTAGATGAAGTGTTGACTGGGGTCGAATGGGGCACGAGACCGCCCGATGGCCTCTAAATTAGTTTTCAGGCACCTCTACGGGCGAGCTTAAAAAAAGTGAAGTTCGCTAAATGATAGACACCACATCGATATTGAGAGAGGATTGTAGGTCAATTCTGTGAACCTAAAGGGTGGAAATGATCAATTCGGAGGGTCGAGGTCAGTTATGAGGATCTAAGGAGATGAAAATAACTGATTTAGCTGGTCGAGGTTAGTTTGCGAAACTAAGGAGATGAGGATAATTGATTCAACAGGCCGATGTCAATTATGAGGATTTAAGGAGACGAGGATGACCGATTCAACGGGTCTGGGATGTGTGAAGATTGGTTCTAAGGGGATAAGGTGAACTATTTAGTGGGTCGAGGCCAATTCTAAGGACTTAAGGAGATGAAGATGACCAATTCAAAGGGTCGAGGTCAGTTTTGAGGACTTAGGGAGATAAGGATAATCGATTAAGCGAGTTGAGGATGTGTTGTGATTGGTTCTAAGGGGCTAGGGAGACCAATTCAATGGGTCGAGGTTAATTCTCAAGTTTTGTTGGGGATAACTAATTGTGAGGACCTTAAGCTGTAGAGGTCAATTCTGAGGCCCGAGGTCAATTCTGAGGACCTGAAGTTATGATGACCAATTTTGAGCGTCGAGGTCAATTCGAAGGACCTTAAGTTGTGAAGATCAATTTTAAAGGCCGAGGTTAATTATTAGGACCTTAAGTTGGGAAGACCAATTCAGAGGGCTAAGGTCAATTCTGAGGACCTTAAGTTGTGATGACCAATTCAAAGGACTGAGGTCAATTCTGAGGACCTACCTTAAGTTGTAGCGACCAATTCTGGGGGCCGGGGTTAATTTTAAGGACCTTAAGTTGTGACGACCAATTTTGAGGGCCGAGGTCAATTTTGAGGACCTTAAGTTATGACGACCAATTCTTAGGACCTTAAGTTGTGGTGTGGGGAATTGCTCTCATGGGATATTTAAGTTACTTGTAATTTCGCTGGGGATTGTGTTATTTTTTAGACTATATTGGGGGATGCTTTAGTCTTGGGATTCTGGATGAGAATGGTAGTAGAGTTGGATGTGGGTGCATCGTTGGTTTGCTTGTGAAATATGTTGAGGATATGTGTGTAAGCTTAATCCCGTTGGCGATAATGCTGGGGATAAGAGCATTATATTAATCCTGCTGAGGATTTTACGAGTTTGTAAGGGGATTAGTGCTCCAAAAAAATGATTTTCTTGAGGATATTGAGGTTATATTTTTAAAGGATTTTTAGAAATTTTCAGGACAATTTCTGGATTTTTCTGGCAATTTTTGTATAAAATTTGGAAGGGGGTGCCGATAGGCAGTCTTGGGAGGGTGTCAATCGATAAAGGCATGAACTATTGGGCTTCCTTGGGATGAGAAAAAGTTGATTGCCGATTGGTATAGTCAGGGGATTACCGATCGGCATGCCCAGGCCTTCTATAATAAGGGGTAAATCCCCATTTTTCACACCTTTAACTGTTTGAATTTTCTACTTTCTTTATCTAAAAACTGTTCCTAAGTCCTTTTTGCTTCGAGATTTCAAACGACCAGTTTTTCAAACGAGGGATACAATACTGGATGGCTGGTCATTGATACAAAGATGGCCTGGAGTGGCAGTCTAGGGTGCCTCTTGCTTTTGACAATGAAAATGCCTTTGATTTGTTCAAGACTGTAGCTGATGAATGTATCCTTCTATGCGAGCCGACATACCACCGTTCATCTAAAGTGAGGAACCCTAGTGGATACATAAGTGCAGTGACCTTTGGTATTTTATTTCATTTTTATCTCTCCTCTTTATGCTATTGATGTGTTTTTCTTCTTCTCTTCCCTTATAAACTGACATTGCTCCTTCGGGTATTTGATCTTGGGGGTGACAGGGCTGAAGGTGGTTTAGGAGAAGCTCCCTACCGTGGTGCGTTGGATGGTTTCTTATGCAGGTTTTTGAAATTTGGCGCAGACTTTGGATGAGACACCGCAATCTACTACGGTGTTGTGTGCTCTGGGGGAGAGGTGGTGGAACACTACCCGCACTTTTCATCTTGGATTTAGGTAGATGACGATCACTACCATAGACATTCAACAACTGGCGGAGGTTGATTGTGAGGGGTGGATCTCATGCTTAGGGTGACACCGGAGGCAGGCAGAGGGCGTTAGGTGATGTGGGTAGGATCGTATCGGGGGATTCAATTCGTATTTATGTTTTGAATAAGACACTCATGAAAAGGAGGGTGGATGTGACTGACGGGCGGCAAGTGAGACAGACAACTTGTCTATTTTTATTTTGCTTTTGCAGGGTGGTTTTTTAGTGGCGACGAGTGACGATGTCATCCATCTCTGGTTCTTATCGTATCTGAGGACGATTTTTGACGTCCAGTTTTATGACTGGGGGAGGTTGAGGCCCGGGGATGCCCAGGAGTAGGGCTGTCAATGGACCGGTTCTGGACCCGGACCCGACCCGAATTAACGGATCTGAGCAAATTTTATAGATCCGATTATTCAATTACCCGATTAGTTAATGGATCGGATCTGGATATACATGACTCCGATCTGATAAGGACCTGACCCGAATGTGTATATATATAATATAATAAATATAAATATATATATAAAAAAGTTAGTTAGTTTATTTATATGGTTACAGTTTAGTAACAGTTTATATGTATAAACTTATATAAGTTTAGTAACAGTTATGTAAGTTAGTTTTTATATATAAACTCTTAGTATATATAAGTTTAGTATATATATATATATGCAGTAAGTTAGTTTATATATATATAAGTTTAGTAAACTTATATATGCAGTAAGTTAGTTTATATATACAAGTTTAGTAAACTTATATATATAAGTCTGTATATATATATATATATACTAAACTTTTAGTATACATATATGCAGTAACTGTTAGTATATATATATATCAAGTAAGTTAGTTTAGTATATATATATATGCAGTAACTGTTAGTATATATAAGTTTAGTATATATATATATATATAAGTTAGTTTATATATATAAACTGTTAGTTTTTATGTAAGTCAGTTTATAGAGGTATTGGGGTCGGGTCGGGTCTTCGGGTCCTTAATGGATCCGGGTCTGGATCCATTTTCTAAGACCCGATGGGTAATCGGGTAAGACGCGATCCGTTAAAAAAATACCCGGATCAAATCTAGATATACCCAGACCCGATCCAGACCCAATCCTGACCCGATCCATTTGCATCCCTACCCAGGAGGACAAGACTACCAGGTTCGAGAGAATGACAAGCACGATATGGTATGTGGGGCCAGAAGGCGGGGGATGATGTAAAAAGGTGTCCTATGTGTGGAGAGCAGGACCACATATATCGACCCTGTCTGCAGCGAGTTGGGAGACAGGAAGGGGATGCCCAACGGGGGCAACTGTTGTAAAAAAAATTAAATCGGTATGGACGAGAGTGTTATGTCTAGGAAGAAATTGAACTGCCAGTGATATTGTCAGTTGAGAGAGTGAGTTTTATCCTAAGGATAATGGGGTATATTTTATGTAATACGAGCAAACTATAGTATTCCGTTAGCACTAGGTTCTCCTGGCAATGGGGCGGGTTTGGAGCGGGTTTGGCAAAATCCTAACCCGCCTCATTTAATAAACGGAGAGGGGCAGCGCGGGTTGGTTTTTATTTAAATTAACTCCCAACCCGCCCCATTTAATAAACATGGTAGGCAGGACTTATATGGGTTGGATTAATTTTAAAAATAGTAAAATTAAAATTATTACATTATAGTCTTGAAGGCCAATAATGGTTCGTAATTCAATATGTGAGATAATCCCCAAATTCTAATCCATGTTTTCACATAGATATTTTACAAAATTGACCTACAAATAAGTTTTTTTAGTGTGTGTGTGTGTGTATACATGGTTTAATTGTAATTAACATACATATAAAGGATAATTATGTAGGCATAAGTTAAACGGGTCGAGTCGGGGAGGGGCGGGGAGGGGCAATTTTATTTAACTTAACTCCTATCCCCCCCAATTTAATAAACGGATTTTTTTTAAAAACCCATACCCGCTCCTAATTCATTAATCAGGTTTTAAAACCTGCCCCATTAGGGCCAGGGAGGGACGGGACTCCTACGGGTCGGGATAAATTTCCATCCCAATATGAGATGGGTTTAGTGCATGTATCATTAGTATTAGTATTATGTGTATATGTTTACCGTTGAGTGGCGGGGCTCTTTTTGGTTCCATTTGCAGGGGAGTGGGTGGGGACACTAAGAGGATGTATTTTAGTGGGTTAATTCATTTCGAGAGATGATAATCGATAATGATGTTATCCTGGGGATAGGTTGGTTCTCGACGAGTTGAGTGATGGTGGGCTGTTATAACAAGGCTATCGTGTTCGCTATTCCAGGGCAGGATGTGTTGTTTAGCGATGTGTCACCTGGAAGAGGGTTGAGCTCATGTTTATATTATATCGTGGAGGAGACTTCAGAGGTTATAGTCTTCTCGTTATATTTGATCCCAGTGTGTAGGGGATGTACTGCTATGATTCGGCGTATATTAATATTACTATTGAGCGGAGAAATTTAGCTTAGCTCGTTATCTACTTAGCGCAGGAAAACTAGTGATAGTGAGAGAGCCGTGTTGTATAACTCCTTTTATGATGTGGGAGTGGACGGTTAGACTTGTACGTATGGGGATAGGATTTTGGATATTGTGGTTATGTGCGTAGGACCTACGGATCTCGATTACTGACAATGTTAAGTAGCCGTGTATGTAAGGACGTTATTTTACATTTTCTGTTCACAATTGAGTATGTCGTATACTGCTACAACCATCGAATAGTTATTCAAGTTCATTCAAGCATCGAAACGGATCCGAATATCAAGCTTCTTCAACATTCAAGCCTTTGCAAGATGAATTTTGGTGAGATCGTATTTAAGTCCCTTTATGGGTCACTTAAAAGTATTTGGGGTGTTTAAATGTTATTATTAATTTTTTTTGAATTCATTTTATCTAAAGATTTTGTTCTCGGACACCTTTCCATAGAAAAATCATAAGTAATTAAAAAACCATGCGTTCGTATGAAAATTATATATAATCATGGCTTGGAATCTCGTTTGATAGGTCATTTGAACGATATTAGCTCTCGTTAGAACGAAACGGGTTCTCGTTTGAATAACACACCGACTCAAATTTTTTATATAAAGCGCGTTAAATTATTCCATTTTCGAGAAGGAGACCTGACGATTTTCGATATCAGTAATCTGCTAACAGCAGAACACTTCGTCTTCTTCTATTTTTGGGTTTAAAGCCTTTTGTTTTTCAATTCACAAAACATCCCAATCTTTAGGGAATTATTTTGGAACCCAAGATACAATCTTGTTGAAGTTTACTCTTGTAGGGAGGATAACCTACACCGATATTTGGACTGCGTGTCCATGTGGATTCATTGCTGAAGACTGCGGTCATTGAGGTTCGCTGCGTGTGTATCTTTGCTGAAGATAGAACTGCGTGTTCTTGTGGAGTAGCTGCGGTTGTTCCATTGCTGATGACACCGACCGACACCTGAGGATATTCGTGTGTCAATAATCTATTTCATTATAACCATGTAAGTTGTGATTTACAATTATAGTGGAATAAAAGGTTTTGCCCCTGTGGGGTATTTTTCCTCATATTGTGACTATCCTGTTATTTGGTTTCCTTTGCATGCTTATTGCTTTATGATTTCATATCACTTTGATGCATGTGTTAGGAATGAATTAAAACTTGGGTTTCATTAAAACTGGTTTGGTTGGCACACAATTAAAATTGATTTATTTGAGAAGTCACATTTATTCCGCTGTAGCACTCTCAAATTGGTATCATAGCGGGTTACGCTAATTTATTGCATGATCCTGATTTTTGCACGAACTTTTGTGTCAAAGCCTGTTGCACTAAGTTGTTGTGTTTGATCCTATTTTTCTTAAAAAATGGCTTTTGGTAGCTTTGATGATTTTCGATGCCAACTTTTTGAAAAGTCTAATTGGAAAATTCACACGAACCTTTGTTTTAAATCTTCCATTGAAAACGATTCTGAGAGGTGTTGGGGATATGAGGGAATTGGTCACACGATCTATGAGTGTCCCTCAAATTTAAGGAAGCAATTGAAAAAATAGACGTCTCATGTTTCTACCCTTAGTGAGAGTTATTCTAAAGAAGAAGTTTTTTATGCTTATAGGCGAGAGCTTCCCACCTGTTTGATTAGTGATGACAGTGAGGGTGATGGGAGTGAGGATGAGCGTGATTTGCAAACGGCTTTCAATGAACTTTATGCTGAAGATTTGAAATAAAGAAAAAAAATTTGAAATTAAAGGCTCAATTGAAAGTTAGTAATCATGATGTTTTAGTTGAAGAACTTAGGACACGAGAGAAAATTTTGAAAGAGAAGCTAGGATATGTCGAGGGAGAGAGGGATATTCTTCGAGGGGTGATGGAGGCTATTAAAAAGGATCTTCTTGAGTTTGAGGATTCTCTACGCTTACTCAAGTCAAGGACATGTGACCTTGAGAAGAGTTTGAAAGAATTAAGTATGGTGAAATTTGATTTGGAGTCTAGGTATGAAAAACTTGATAAGATTTTAGGCACTGTCGAGATAAAAAAGGATAGGGGTGGGATCGGTTTTGAAAAACATGTTGCATCCATTCCCACACGTGTGAGAGAGCATCCTAGAATTGTTAAGAAAGAGACACATAAGTTTGTTAGGAAAGATCCCCCTAGTAACATTATGAGAGAGCCACCTAGGACTTTTAGGAGAGTGCCACCTAGAAATTTAAGGAGAGGACTGCCTTTAGGTAACACTCACCGCCCGATTTACACTTGCACACATTGCGGTAAGTAAGGGAATCTTAGGCGTTTCTGTTACAAACTTTTGAATGGACCTAGGAAGTTTAAAGAGAGAGTCACACCGATTCCTAAAACCCTCACTCCTCGTTACACATCGATTTGGGTTAGGAAATCGGATTTAGAGGCTTATGGTCTAATTGTTCATGACTCTCATTTGCTTGCATGTGATTTACCCCATGTGAGATCTTTTGGTTGATTGTGTTGATATTTGTCATACGCTAGTTGTGCTTCATGATATATTCGTACTAGTGTTATGACTCACTTTGTTGTAGTTTAAATTGTTTTTTCTTATGATTGCTACTAATTTGAATCTATCAACATCTTTCAGGCATCCTTTTTTGAAAAAAAATTCACTGGGCAACACTGCATGACATTTTAGGCAACCTGTGAAAATTTGATATCTCGTTCGAACGAGACTTTATGTTGAGCGAAACACTTCTCGCGAGATGCCTTATCGTTCGAACGACTGGCTGTCTCGTTTGAGTGACCTCTGGAGAACTTTTTTCTCTTTTTATAGTACCCTGTGTTCATTGGTTACATTATCTGGTATTGCTGGGTTGCTTCTGACAATCACATGAAGTCATTTTTAGTATTCATGCTTAATTGCTTATAATGCGTTATTTGTTTAATCACACCTGCTTAGATTATTGATTCAATTATGTGATTACTGTGTGCTAGCATAGGATGTTTCTCATGCCGATATTATTCCTATTGCTAGTATGTACCATGTTTGTATTTATGGTTTTTATTTTTTGAATAATTTCGGAAAAATACAAAAAGATTTTCATTTTTTTTTGGAAAAATTAAAAAAGTGAAAAAAAGTTTTGTATTTTGTTTTACACCATATATGAATGGACAGTTAGGATGATCGAGTCACAATTTCACTCCATTTATCCATGTGACAATTTGATAGTGTTTTGAGACAATATATCATGTCATTCATGTGCTTTACAATGTTTGGAGTCATTGAGATGTTATTAGTTGATACTTACTACATGTTTGACTCATGATTTCCTTTATTGCATACATGCACGGATTTGTTTGATTATTGTACTTGTCTATCACATATTGGTCGAGTGTTTTCATCTCAATATTGTCCTTAAAACGAACCAAGTGCAATAATACGAGAGTAATAGAAGTAGAGCATGTAAAAACCATTGCGTGTGAGAAAATTTTTTTAGGACCTAAAAAAGTGAAGAATTAAAAATTATCCGAGGTCCAATAAGGTTTGAAAAGATCCCAAAAAATTGAATGGAAATAAAAAGAAAAAATATGCCAAAATTTGGTCCCATAGGTTTTCTTTAAGTTGAAAATCTAGTACCTCTTTAGATATAAAAATTATTTTTATTATATATGAGGGAGTTTGGTTGGAAAGTTATCAATGGGTTTGCACGTCCTTTGAAAAATTCTCGAAATGGCACTAAATTGTTTTGGATGTTATTGGTGTGAAAATAACTTAGGCTTTGATTTGTTGATTTGATTTAGTCGATATCATCTAAATTCAACAACTTTACACCTAAGGATGATTTTGATGTTCATTTATAGGAATACACGTATGCATCATGCACATATGTTTGATTGAGTTTTATTACCTATTAAATTTGTTCACACCCATTCATTCCATATCCACGATTTGGTTGTCTTAATGTTATTCATGGTGTGTTTATTTTTGTAAATTGTTTTTGTTTGAAAAAATTGAAAAATTCAGAAATAGTTTGTGGATCCTTTGAGTATATTCTCTAAATGCGTGTAGTTTGATCCATAGTTATGCTGTGTATCGTGACACTCCATGTTTAGCTTTGTTTATTCTTTTCCTTGTCTATTTCGGACAAATAAAAAGGGGGAAAACGAAGTATGATTTTATGAGGGAGTTTGCATTAAAGGGAAGATTTGATTATATTGATTGATTTATTCTTATATCATTTCAAACTCGATGCATCACGATGGTATTTTCTTTATCTCATATGTGTAGGTTTGAATATTTGAAGTTAAAGACTTTTGAAGAAAATGGAAAGACTTGCATTTTTAGTACCTTTTCAGTTTTGGGTTCATGGGAGGGTATTAGATTTGTATAAGCATTTGGATTTGATAATTCAAATTGTTTTTATTTTGTACCGACATAGACATAGGGGGATATTTGTAAGAACATTATTTTACATTGTCCGTTCACAATTGAGTATGTGGTATACCGCTACAGCTGTCAAAGAATTATTTAAGCTCATTCAAGAATTGAGACGGATCCTAATATCAAGCTTCTTGTTGATATCAAGCTCATTCAAACATTGGTGATATCGTATTTAATTCCCTTTATGGTTCACTTAAAAGTATTTTGGATGTTTAAATGTTTTTGTTAAATTTTTTTGAATTCATTCTATCTAAAGATTTTGTTCTCGGACATCATAACTAATTAAAAATAATCAGAAAAATACGAAATTGGCGGCCACGCGTTTGTATCGAAATTCTCTTCAATAATGGTTTGGAATCTCGTTTAATAGGTCATTTGAATGACATCAGCTCTCATTTGAATGAAATGGGGTCTCGTTTGAATGACGCGTTGACTCAAATTTTTTATATAAAGCGCATTAAATCATTCCGTTTTCGAGAATGAGACCTGACGATTTTCGATATCAGTAATCTTCTAACAGCATAACACTTCATCTTATTCAATTTAGGGTTTAAAACCTTTTGTTTTTCAATTCACAAAACATCCCAATCTTTAGTGAATTATTTTGGAACCCAAGATACAATCTTATTGAAGTTTACTCTTGTAGGGAGGATAACCTACACGGATATTTAGACTGCGTGTCCATGTGAATTCTCCGCATGTGGATTTATTACTGAAGACTGCGGTCATCGAGGTTCGCTGCATGTGGATCTTTGCGGAAGATATAACTACGTGTTCATGTTGAGTAGCTACGGTTGTTCCATTGCTGACGACACATGAGGGTATTCGTATGTCGAAAATATATTTCATTATAACCGTGTAAGTTGTGATTTACAATTATAGTGGAATAAAAGGTTTTGCCCTTGTGACGGATTTTTCCTCATATTGTGAATATCCTGTTATTTGGTTTCCTTTGCATGCTTATTGCTTTATGATTTCATATCACTTTGATGCATGTGTTAGGACTGAATTAAAATATGGGTTTCATTAAAATTGGTTTAGTTGGCACACAATTAAAATTAATTTATTTGAGAAGTCGCATTTATTCTGGTGTAGCACTCTCAGTGTATAGGTGGTCCTTATTTGAGTTTCGCTGGCGAAACATCCCACACATGAATCCCAGTGAATGTTGGGAGTTGAGAGATGTGTTGGTCATTAGGGTATGTGTTTAACACTTTAGTTATTACACATGTATGTGGATGAAAGCATGAGCTGAGAGTTGTTCTATGATATAAGACATGTAGAGTCAAGTAGTGCTGCGTGGGGAGCATCGAATTTTTTTTGCACCACTTGTTGATGGGCGAGGCAGTCTTAAGGAGGACCAAATCATTTTGGTAGGGTCACTGAGGATAGCCATATGGTATAGACACGCTGAGAATGTGGGGATGGACTTGAGATAAGTATGTTATGTGTGGGACGTTAGAAATGATTGTGTACATGTGCATGGGATATAGGGTGTATGAGCGCCCTGGTTAATTTGACCTTTAGTATCGTCTGTGATAAGGAGGCATGGTTATAAAAATGTTGAATATATGTTTGTAGGACAGTCAAAAAGATAAGTGGAAAAGTATGAGGGATTGAACTTCGTTCAAGGAAAGGAGATAGTCCGACTACATGTATGTCACGAGAAAATTCTTATAACCGCGGTGAGTTGAAAGACATTGGAAGTAACAAAAAAGGTATCCCTTGACAAAGGAGGACCCCAAAATTTTTGGAAGTAGAGCGAAGTCTCACCTAATAGAATGCATAGAGTGGTTTGCGCATAAATAGGTTGTCGATTATCACTTATAGAATAGAGCTAGGAAGTGCGCAATTTTTGAGCAAACGCACGGGCTATGATTTTCGTATATCTCAGAAATAGGGGAGTAAGATGTTCCATATGACGTGAGATGTTGAGTGTGTGGATTTTGGGTTGAGTGAGACATAGTGGAGTTGTCTCCAAGTGCGCCACTCGTAGAGGGGAAGGTTGTCCGAGATTATCAACCCGAATGTTGTGATAGATTGATGATTTCAGGGACGGAATGGATACGCAGCTGGATAAAGTTCATTATTGGATTATCAAAATTGCAGAGGGGTCAGGATTCTCCGTTGGTTATGAAATGAATTGACCTGGAACGAAATAATTATTAAGCATTTGGGATGTGTTATACTACGGGGCAGTATGCCCAACATGTTATTAAAGAGTATAAATGAACTGACACAAGGTGCCGCTCAATATTGTTGTAAATCATGATGAGACCCTTCTGTCCCACCTTTGATAGGGAGTGTTAGGAGGCCATGGGGACGGAGTTGCATCTTAAGCTAGGCGTGTTAACTATAGGCCAATGGATAGTCGAAAGGGTTGACATCGAATGTGGCAGAATGCGAGAATGCATGTTTTTGCCTTTTGGAGTAATTACTAATACTAACTACAACTGGTAGAGATGCATGTGATGACTCGTATCAGAATATTAACTACGAGGTGACTTATGTGGATTCATAAGAAGAAATTTTTTCGCCCACCCTTTGAATAGTTGAGGATGGGGAATAATAATTTTCTCGGACCCGGAGCCATTCACGATCTGTCGACAAGGATTGAGTTAATCCACATTATTTTCATATAGTTCAGGAACATAGTTAGAGTACATTGACGGGAACTAAATTTTTAAGGCCTGACATGAGTGGTCAGGCATTGCTGAGGGTGTCTCCCATGATGAGAGAGACGTTATATGGCAATAAAGTGATTGACACCTATAGAAGTGGGGCCTTTTGTAACAGATGATAGAGCTAGTGGAGTATTTGCTCATCCTTTGAGACATTATTATCGAATTCATGATAGTTTTACGTGTCATTATATAAGTAAGATCTTAAGCATAAGGGAATATATCGATATGTAAAGGTTTGAATGGGCTTGTAGCCAATCATGGGTTGTAGTGAGTGAACCTTCGGTCAAAACGGTACCTTTGGTGTATGTATAGTGGAAATACCAAAAGATTATTATGAGTAAATTTTGGATACGTTCGGATGTAGTCGTGTGCAAGAATCTGAGGTGGTAATACCGGGCATATACGAATTTCAAGGACGAAATTCCGTTGTAAAGGGGGAAGTATGTAACACCCCATATTTTTTAATATATATAATTTAATTAATTTGAGTATTTTTAAATTACATATGTGTCGTAATTTAATTTAATTAATTTTTTGGTGCGAAAAAATTATTATTTGGTTATTTAAAATATTAATGAGGATAAAGAATGATTAATATTTATGCAATATAATTACTAAGTTAATAGTGATTTATTATTTTACGTCATAGCAAGTAATAGTGACGTGGTAGTATAATATCTCACTCGGAAGTCGAGTGTAGACTATATGAGGGCAATATAGAAAATTATTGTAGGGTGACTTGGATGGCGATTTCGTGGTCGCGTTTAATTTCGGAAGGGTCGAGATACTCAAAATAGTGTACCCGTGGGTAGTAATTGACTCTCGGGGCCTTTTTAGTCATAACCGAACCCATACGGAGGTGATCAGGTCATTTGGACTTGGCCCATTAGCCTAATTTTGGGATTTGAGTTATTTAACATAAGTCAGAGAGTTTGGGAAATAAGGAAGAAAAGAAGGGAGCTTTGGGAGCCAAATAAAAAAGGAATTGGGTGTATTCTTCATCAATTCATCTGCCACACCACATAATCCGACCCTACGAATCTAAACATGCAAGTGGTTAACTTACTTTCAATCTAAATAGCAGTATTTCGATTCATATCATAGTGGGTAGAAATCAAAATTCATTTTGGGTGGGGTATCACATGAAAAAATGGGTTTTGAGGAATTAAACATGTTGTGTAAATTAAAGGTTCAATTGATAGTGAAATATGATTCAATGTTGTTACAATCAGAATTATATTAGAATCCGTATAGTTGATGTTGATTAATTTCAGATTTTATAATCGAATTAGAATAACGATTGAATGAAACCGTGGAAACCCATTTCGGGAATTGATGACGTCCCTTGGAAATCAATGAGGTTTAAAATGTTATAATGATGATTATAACCTATTTTAGATGCATATTTATGTTGGGGATGATTGGGGTGAAATTCGGATTGAAGTTGGAAATCTTGGATGAACATCGATGGCTGAATAGTACCACGGGGAAGAAGTTGTCAAGCCTTGATCGATCGATGGCCCTAGATTTTTGACAGTTCCGCTAGTTGTTATTTATATGGTCTTATTTTCTTTTGTGGACTTTTAAGGGGATTTAATTAGTGAATTTTTTTTTATAGAACATAGTACCTTGAGTCTTAAGAGATGGGTATTAAGGTATTTAAAAGTTAAAGAATGGGCGTGAACTTAAGGAAGGAATATTTGTGAAATAAATTTTGAGTGTTAAATTATGCGCCGAGTGAGTGAGTTCGGGTATTGTAGTAGAGTGACACTACGATAATAAATTAATTGATGTGTAATTAATTTAATTAAGAGTCGGGATATAGACTCGGGAATTATGGGCTAGTGCTACGGGAGTTAGGCACAGGTTAGCTGAATCTTATATATATATATATATATATATATATATATATATATATATATATATATATATATATATATATATATGCTTGTGTGCTTATTAAATATCGGTGTTAGATATTTTTTGTGAATACATACCCCTCTAATGCTATCATAGGAGGTTGCGCAATGTGGTGAATTCCCTGGCTAGTGAATGCCGGAAGAGTATAGTCCCCAGGTCATATTGCCTTATATTTTATTGTGTGATTTATTTTTTGGAGGTGAGACACTTTGGGTATGATTCAGTCTCACTCTCGGGGGGGATATGACCATCTCCACAACGTTTGCGATATTTTTACCCAAGTTCATGTGAGCGAGTGCTACTTGTAGGAACCGAGTTAGAGTGAGCATACCTGGGATGATAGCATGTTAGGGACAAGCATCCGGTGAGTTATAGCTCGGAATGATGGTTATTATACACGACATGTGTGTGAATGTTGTAGTATACTCTTACGTATATAATACGAGTAAAGAATTATATATGGGATCAATACATAATGTGTGAATGTATCATATATATAACTAGTGTGAAGGTTATATAAGTATTTATAGTTAAATTGATTAAATGAGTTAATGAGTAGGATTACTTGTAAATCAAGTAAGGAATATTAGGGTTAGAGTAGAAATATAGAAAGGGTATACCAAGGTTAGTTAGGTGGGGAAGCATAACAAGTGGGGTTAGAAAGTAAGCGATAGGTCTGCACATTAGTTGAGGGGCGAGCTATATCCCAAGAGAGTGCGACACCAACTTGTATATGAAAAGTGTGCATGCATATTTAATTATTGCATCTTCATCACTTGCTAAATATTTTCAAAAGGTTTTTATTGGGCTTTGACTCGTGTAAAAATATTTTTCTAAAACAATTTTTGGTGTCCAACCACAGGGACGCTCAACATGAGGGTTTTATTTAGGGATGCGTAGCTGCAATATGTGTGGAAGCTTGCAGGATTTTGCTATAGACGTTTTTATCATTTCATTCCTAGAGTAGGAATTTTATTCAGTATTCATTTGGGGATGTCACCCTTTAGACTATTTCATTATTTCAGTTATTTAATTATTTTGGTGGACTTAGTTTTTGTCTCGGACTTATTAGTGGATTTTATTATTTGAGAACCAATGGTTTACTCGGTATCATTCATTTATATATCTATTGTGTGATTGATCAGTATATTTTTTTGTGGATGGTTTGATTAAATTAATTTAGTTTTATTTCCGCATGTTGTTGAGTTAATAACAAGATAAAATTTGGCACCGACTTAATTTAACATAAGTGGTTAGTATATTAAATAATTTTTCTACAATGATTCTAAGAATGAACCATATGAGATTCCTATTTATTTTGATAAAGGATTGTTCACCTGTGATTAAATTAGGCGGGGTGTCACATGGAAGTCCCACCGTCGGTGCCCCTATCTACCTGGGACGAGTGAGAGAGATGTCGGACGATGCTCGGGTGGTGACGATGATCGAGGAGCCCTTTACGCACTATATGGATACAACGACAAGATGTGATTATCAGGATTTTGTGATGAGCTGGTTGATGCCCCCTTGTATCTATGACGTGGAGAATAGACCTCCACCCTCCACGACTTTAGGCAGAGGGACTAAAGCACCGGTGAGATCGACCCACAATATAGGTGGTGGTACGTCGGTAGTGGCGGTGGCGAAAGATAATGCTCCGATCATTCTGGTTACTCCCCCTTTCTATAACCTTCGACAGAGTAGCAGGGAGTCACTGAGCATGCCGCACTGTCCTCATACGTCGGTGTCTGGGTTGATGGAGCTTACAGACGAGGCACTCCGGCTTGAGGTATATTCTCTCCTCCTTGTCTAGTTTTGTTAACTTTTCTTTGCTTTTGTTATGATTGATTTGCCTTTTGCTGTTGCTTCTTTGCTTGCAGTATGTTCAGGTGTCGACCACTTGGTTGAGGGACATTAAGGACTGGATGGCCTCCATGTTGGATTTCATTAAGAAGTCGTCTCCTTCATGCTTTGTGCTACCTGCCACCTCAGGCGAGGGTTCAGTAACTAGGAGTGGAGGATCCACCCCTCGTCGCAGGGGAAAGCGCATCCGCCGTGGGGGTTGAGGGTTAGAGGGAGATAGTTGAGGGTTCGGGTGAAGTCCTATATGTTTTTTCTATTTTTCTTTTCAATCTACAAAATGTAACCAAGTGAAGAAAAATATATATGAAGAGATATGCATTTTCTTTCTTTTTTTTTTGGCATTTTTCTTGATTTAGTGACTTATCCTATATGCACTTTTAATTTTCTATCGAGATTGTTTATTTTATGAAAATATAAAGATAAGTACAAAATTGATAATGAAAGGCAAAAGGTTTGGAAAAGAGGAGTAAATGTAATTAAAAATAATTTTTTCTTAAGAGAAAAGTGAGTAAATAACTCAAGGTAGTTTTTCAAAATGAGAGTTTTTCTGAAATTGATTTCGGTAAAAGAGGAAAGATGGAATTTTCCAAAATAGGGGGCATTACGTATCGGCATACCTATTGGCATGGGGGTCCAGTTAAATCATCCCTAGGCCTTAATTACACATTCCTGCACATCAGAGTACTCCTTTGAGGTTGAAATTTAATCGGATTTCTAGAGCTCTTGTCTTGTGCCAAAATTTTAAGTATAAAAGGAGGGGTGTGGGATGTGCTTCCCCCACCAATAACTAGATTTCTCTTCTTACTTCATCTTTCTCATTCTCAAATGTCTCTTCCCATCTACGAAGAATTTTAATCTTACCTTGATGTTCTGGAGGCCATGCATTTATACAATGTCGATTACGATAATTTTAACTTGCGTCAGGTTTCTCCGTGGCGTAATCGATCGATAGACTAAAACCTATTGGAAGCAACGGTACAATTCCGGTACCCTGAGGACCATGTCTTTTGTTTTGGCCCGGACGAGGTTTGTCCCACCTATAAGGAGTTCTCATCCATATTGGGGGTCAGTCCTAATGTGGCGGCTATGGTCGATTTTTCCCATTCTCTTCGAGTATTCTTATCAAAATTGCTTCATATTTCTCCTTCGGTGTCTCGACTGCTGGTTACTGAAGGGGCAATTTATCTTCAGGCATTTATGTATTCAATGTGATTGAGGGGTTTTGAGGATTTTAGCTTTGCCGGAGCTGTCACCTTAGGCCTTAGGCTATTGCAGATGAGTGGGGACTTGACAGCGGATCCCCAGGTGGTTGCATTAATGGCGTGGATGCCTTACCTCCATAATTATATAGCCGTGGTGCTGGTTGAGACCTTGAACGGTCTAGATGCTTGAAAGGAGGGTCATTCCAACTTTTTGAGGGGGATGCCGATAATGTTGTTCATGTGACTTGCAGAGAGGTTTCGTCTGGCAGCCCCTCCTAAGTATCCCTTGGCAGTTGTGGCCAATTTATTTTCCCGGCCTTTATTTATCTTTGGCCCATCTATAGAGAGCAGAGTTAACTCATTTTTGGAGATTGGATCCAGGTGTCTTTGCTGGTTAGTGCCATGGTGAGGGGACTTAAAGCCTGCCTTATAGCTTGGAGAGTATCGATATGTGCGGTTGGTGGGCCTTCGATAGACTTCCTTCTATTTCCCCTGGTAACTTGTATGCAAAGTCACATGGAAATATTATATGCCCTCTTGCATAACAAACATCTTCCCAGAGGAGGATTTGATCGAATCACTGAGGATGATGTTGGGATCTTTGTGGCAGCATTATCGATCGTCTATCCATCCATTATAATCTTTGGGAGGGGCCTGTCATGTGCCTAGAGAATACCTGAAGTGGTTATGGAAGTGGGTAGTAGAGAAAATAATGGCGAAAGAGACCGGTCAAAGGTGGTTCATCGCCTTCGACACCAAAGAAGACGGTGTTACGGTTTTATCCAGGCTTGTTAGGGCATATCGCTCCATGGAGCGCATACAGAATGTCAACCAGGAGTAGGAAACTTGGGAACCTTTAGGGGCTGGTAACGATGATGAAGCGGGGTCGTACGATAGTTGAAAGCAATGGTTTGTGAAGCTTAGGTATTTTTTGTGAACCTATGGTGATTTCGGTGTTTTTGTGTTTTTTGGCTAAGTTTCTGGAATAATTTTTGTGTGTCTTAGTTTAGGATTAGGCTTGTTTAGGAATGCTTTGATTAGCGGAAGGGGATGGTTAGTTTAACTCCCTTAGGTGATAATTCATGTAACAATGCTGTATTCCCTTAAAAAAATTAAATTAAATTTTGATGATATTTTGTTGTGTCTCTTGATGAGTTTTACATTTGAATTATCTATACCAATCGCTAAGACATACATAATCCTTTTGTTTATGTAAATGTAAAATGGACCACCGTTCTCAGAGATTAGAAAAGAATAGCATTTTGTGAAAAAAGGGACCGGACCCATCTATGTCATATGGACTGCCTACGTGCCTCTGGGGTTTTGAAAAATTTCATTGAAATTTAATTTTAAAAAGAAAAGGTTTTTGAGAGGATCAGGTTCTAGGTAGTTCTGGGTAGGGGGAAATGAATATCTTTTTTAAAATAGAAGGGGGATGAGAAGAGTTGTAGTGCACCGAGATTTCGAACTAAGGATAAAATTTCTTGATATTGTCCAGGTTGACTGGAAGAACAATCTCTTCTCCGTAGAGGTTTGTGAGCATAACGGCACCTCCTGAGAGAATTTTCTTCACGATGTAGGGGTCGCTCCAAATTGGTTTGAATTTCCCTCTTGGGTACTAGACGGGTTCTATAATCTCTTTAAAGGTAAGGTATCTTTCGTGGACACCACGATCCTTGACCTTTCAGTTGAATGCTCACGCTATTCGACAATGTTACCCCTGTATATGATATAGAGACTTTAGTCTCTTTTCATCGAATAGTGATAATTCATCAAAGCAGATCTGATGCCATTTTTCTTCGTTAATTATACTTTTTAGTAGGACGTGAAGGGAAGGTATTTCCAACCCAATGGGTAGTATTGCTTCCATGCCATACACTAGAGAACAAGGGGTAGCCCCAGAGGACATAAGAGATCTGGTTGGCCCAATCTCTGAAATTCCTAGTTATCTTGCTGATTATGGTTTCGAGACTTTTGTTGGTGGCTTTGACAACACCATTGGTTTGGGGCCGATAGGGAAAAGATTTGTGTCTCTGAATCTCGTACTCGTCGACTAGTTCTGTGACCTCAACTTCGAAATGGAGCCCATTATTTGACACTAACTCATGGGGATCTTTGTATTAATAGATGATGTTCACTCTGATAAACTTTTCCACTTTCTTGGCATTTTGCACCACGTATGACTTGGTTTTGACCCATTTAGTGAAGTAATCAATGGCGACCAGGATGAATTCGTGACCGTTTGAAGCTTTGGGAGTAACCTTCCTTATGATGTCAATGCCCCAGGTAGAGAAGGGCCTAGGCGAGGTCACGTTGTATAGTTCTCGAGGAGGCAAGTGTTGGAGATTGGCAGATCGTTGGCATTTAAAGCATCTTCGAATATGGATAGTGCAATCTTGAACCATGGTGGTTCAATAATTCCTTTGACGGATGATCTTTTTAGCAAGCATGTGACCATTCATATGGGGCCCATATTTCCCACTAATGATATTCTGCATCATCTCTTCCACATTAGCCCTTGCTATGTAATGCAAATGGGTTCCATCAAATTTTCTCTTGAACAACGCTTTGTCGCAGATGATATACTGGGCAACCAATTTACGAAAGGTCGCACAATTTTTCTTATTTACATCTTGGGGATACCTACCATATTTGAGGAGGTGTCAAATATCATAGTACTATAATCCGTCCATATCAGAATCTTCCTCATGGTAGGAGTGGGTAAGCATAGCTTGTTTATGAACCAGGAAATAAGCCAGTTTTATTCCTTCAGGCATATCGCCCATGGAGGCCAGGGTATCATGGGCGTCAACTAGGTTGTTCTTTGTATGAGGCAAGCTGTGTAAGGTGACATCTTTAAACTGGGAGAGTATTTCTTTTAGGTGGGCACGAAAAGGTAGGAGCTTCTCATTTTTTACTTTCCATTTTATGAGGATTTGGCCGATGATAAGGGCAGAGTCTCCGTAGACATCAAGGTATCATATTCCTTTCTAGAGGGCGATCTTGAGGCCTACAGTGCATGCCTTATAGTCAGTCATGTTTTTGATGCAAAGAAAGTCTAATTTGAAGGCAATGGAGTTATGAAAGTCATTAGGGGCGATTAGGAGTATCCCAATACCGTATCCTTGCTTATTGGTGGCTCCATCAAAGAACATTTGCCATCTGAGGTCCTCTTGAGAGGTGTAGAGAATATATTCATCTTGGAATTTAGAGACCCAAACATCGACTTATTTCATGTGGTAACCAACGAGGTACTCGAAATGGTTCTCCTTTTCATAGCTTTCTGCGTGACGTACACAATATCGAACTCGGCTAGCAACATTAATGAACAGGCCATTTTACTGGACATATCAGGATTTTCTAGCTAGTACTCGATGGGATCCATATAGGACACTAGTCTGATGGGGAAGGCAAGCATGTAGTGTTGTAACTTCTATGTGATCCAATATAGGGCAACACATGCTTTCTCTAAAGCAAGATAGTTGACTTTATGCCTGGATAATTTTTAGCTGGCGTAATAAATGGTTCTTTCCTTAAGGGATTCTTCAATATATTGGGCTAGTAAAGCCCCAACTATGATATTTATAACAGTCAAGTACATGAGGAGGTTGAGACCTGACCGTTGAGGTATAAGCACTGGAGGTCGAGTAAGGTATCGCTTAATTCGGTTAAAGGCTTCTTGGCAGGCCTCATTTCGAATTTTAATTGATTTCTTACAGATAAGTTTGAAAATGGGCTCGTAGATTGAAGTTAGCTGGCTGATGAATCGACTGATATATAATAGTTTACCTCAGAATCCTCAGACTTCCTTTTCCATTTGTGGGGGTGGCATCTCAAGTATGGATTTCAGCTTAGTAGGGTCTGCTTCGATCCCCTTTTCACTGACCATCAATCCCAATAATTTTCCTTTTGTGACGCCCAAAACATATTTTTGTGGATTTAGTCGCATTTGGTATTATCGTTGTCAATCGAAGAAATTTCGTAGGGCAGGAATATGACCTTCCCAAGTCTTAGATTTGATGATCATGTCATTTACATAGACTTTGAACTCCTTGTGAATAAGGTCTTGCAAGATGGTTGTGGCAGACCTTTGGTAGGTAGCCCCGACATTCTCTGAGTCCGAATGGCATGACAATATAATAGAAGGTTCCCCATGGGGTGATGAAGAAGTATTTCTCTTGATGGTCAGGGTGCATCTTGATCTGGTTATATCCGATGAATCCATGAGCAAATGACTTGATGGCATGTCTGGTTATGTTTTCCCTGATCATATCGATATTGGGTAGCAGGTAATCGTCCTTCGCTGATGCTTTATTCAAATCTCGGTAGTCAATGTACAAGTAGACTTTTCCTCCCAATATTGGCAAGGGGACGATATTAGAGAACCATGTAGGGTATTTGACTGCTCGAATAAAACCCACATTCAATTGCTTGACCACTTCCTCTTTAACTTTGAGCGACTATTTGGTGCAGAGCTTCCTTAGTTTCTATTTGATCGAATTGAATTTTAGGAATGTTGAGTTCTTGTGATAAGCCACTTCTGTGTCAATATTGGTCATGTCATCATAGGACCATGCAAAGACGTCCATGAATTCTTTCAGTAGCTCTTCGAATTACGCACGCTCATGCTCGTTAAGGGTGGAACATATCCTAATCTCGCGCTGATGGCTACTAGAATTGAGATTAATAAAAAAAAGTCTCATCATCATTAATATGAATGCGATTATGTTCTTTGTTATTCTCCTTATTAATATCAGTGAAGAATTATTCATTTGTCAAATCATCATCATCAAAGGTTCGATTAGTTACAAGACAATTAATGTAAGGCACAACAAGTTAAATCTTCGTTTATTTCATTTTAGAGGAAAACAACATTGAGAACCTTGTCAAAAGAGGTATCTATTACATTGACATCAAAAAAAGGAACAACAACATCAGGTGAAGAGATTTGGATAGGGTAGACAGCAGTGTCAGGTTGAATCTAAGCAGGTTGGACAAGCACGGTATTCCAGTTGAGGAGAGGCATGTCAGTAGCTCTGATTTGAGTAGATGGGTCCAATGACATGACATCTGAGTACATTAAGCAGAGACTCAGCCCAATGTTTACAGGTTGAATGAATCCTAGAAATCACTTTCCTCGGAATCTTCGCTAACTATCATGGCTTTCTCGGTGAGAGGTCGCACTTCATTTTGACTGTCGTCGACCCAAGAGTTGCTGTTTTGAAAGAAGATTTCTAGACCCAGTTTTATCTTCTTGTCGACATGGTCATACAATGGTTCAGAGAAATCACAGAAAGGTATGTCTTCACCCTTCTTGATAAACCTTCCATTCAAAGTGTCTCTCGAAACAATATTTTCTTCTTCTAAATTCTTTACGATCGTGGTCGCCGGAGTGCTTTGAGTTCTTCTGGTGAGGAATGATAACCTAATCCACATGGGTAAAAGGCCTCCTTTAGGACTTTGGTCTCAAGGATCCAATGCCTGCATCACCCTAGGCCCATTCTGAGCATGAAGTGCATGTTTTTTTAACACCTAAATGACAATGACGTTGCCATGAGGGTTATGTTTCAGACATACTTGATCTTTGAAATTTTCTCCTGCTGGAAAGGGAAATGAATAAACTCTGAAGCCAGAGAGAAGCATGTCATTCGTCCCATATTGGATTTTCAATATTGGGTTGCTGGTGCTGGAATTGTTTGTACTGTCTTCATCTCCCAAGATGGTGATAACTTGGCCTTTGGTGAAGAATTTTTATTTCTGGTGAAGAGAAGAAGATACCCCTCGGATGTTGTGGAGCCATGGATAGAAAATGAGTATATTAAAACATGCAGGTTGATCGAGGTGAAAAGCGGCGCGCGTCAAGCACCGATCATTGTTTTCTATTCACCGCCTTAATATACAAACCTAAATTATGACTGCACTTGCGATACAAGTGTAGCGGTAAGTCGAGTATCGAAAATCTACAGGGACGAGTTGCTAGAATATTATTTGGTTTAATACTTCAGAAATAAAAGTGCAAAAGGTAATTATACACAAAAAGGAAAAGATGCACAAAAGGGAAATATTAATCTAGGCGAGGGAAAATAAAGCTAGATTAAGAAAGCGAGTAAAAACTATAGGTTGCGTCGAATATCCCTCACCCCAAGTTAATTAGTATAAAATGGTTACATGGGTCACGAGTTATTACGACTGTGTCTCGTTTCGATAGTTAATTAAATAAAGGGTTGTCACACCCCTAAATTCGCATAAAAGCCTAATAAGATTTTGGCGTCAACAATTACCCCGGAAATTATACACGCAAGGTCGTAAGCACGAAACATACATGATATACCCCGTCGAATATCCTAGGCCTAATAATTAGGACAATGCACTCTAAATAGACCCGTAAACTCCTTCACCAAAGCAAAGCAACATGTCAACCTAAAATGAGTTCAATCCGACACAACCTAGACTAACTTATCTAGAAAGCATATTAAAAATGCGATAAATAAACGCAATAAATCTACACTAGAAAGCACGGAAAGAAAGCATGTAAATCTAATTAACAAAGTAAGAATTAAACTAAAACAACTATATTAATGGAGAGGGTAAAGAAAAGTAAAACTTACAAACCCAAATGGGTGTCAACCAAATGAGGAAGAAGAAAGATCTCTAAAAACCCTCAAACCCTAACCTAAACTATCTAAAATGAATTCTCTTCAAATATTACATAAAAATGGGTTATATAGTAAGTTGGAATTAAAATTAGAAAAGAAAAAGGAAAAGAAAAGAAAAGAAAAGAAAAGGAAAAATATCTGCAGAAAACAGGGGATCGATCGATCGATCAGATATGAGCCCACTGTAAAGATCGAAGGATGAAAATTAAGGGATCGATCGATTGATCCTTCAGATCGATCGATCGATCAAGCAGGGTTGCATCAATCTTCCTCCTGCTTTGGTGTAGTTGGAAATCTATTCCGCCAAAAGGGCCGTAACTTCTTCGTTAGGTATCGGAATCGTGCACCGTTCACGGCCACACGAAGCTCGCACAAAGGGATACAAATTCTGTAAAGATGTTGGGCCAGGTGCCCAAACTTTGAATTGACCAAATTGCCCTTGAACGTGCGATTGCGTACGGAAATTAGCCGGAATGCGTCTGAACTTCACACTTAGTACCTAAATAACTACAAAAGCCCAATTATGACTCATATAGCATGTTAATAATATAAATCCGAGGTTGTCTAGTTTATGTTCTTAAATATAGATATTAAGGCACACGAGGGGGCTAAAATGCGTAGGTTCGAGAGATTAAATATGCAATATTTGCGTATTATCACACCCCCTAACTTACACATTGGTAGTCCCTAGCAATGAAATAGGATGCAACAAGAACTATAAGCAAACCAAATGCTGGATACAAGTACAAAAATATGGTATAAAAGCATAAGGCCACTTTCGCGGGCAATTCGATTGCATTTAGCGTATGTAATAGGCCGTTAAACCCCTAGGTTATCCTAGTGGACGAGTGTCGTCTCGTGAGGGTTTTCAGGGATGAAACCCATAAACATCAAATGGTTTCCTCAAAATAAGCCCAAACCAACATGCGACAAGCCCAACAATACGAACAAGATTTCAAGATGTCATTAGCAAAGTAGACGAATTCACATGAAAAGTCCGAATCATTAACATTATAGAATGCACGTCATAGAATTGAAACCTTAAAATGTGGGAGAGGAGCGAGCACATGCAAAGTGTGATTTGACAAAAACTTATATGAACCGAATACTAAATAAAACAAGCATATATTCAATCCTCACGGGCATTACACTCATCAAGTGAAGTCACTCGAAATAGGGAGGTAACACACAGAACATGCGGGCATAAAGAGTAAATGTAAAGGAAAACTAGGCCGCACACATGTCACAAATGAAGAACACTATATATAAAATAAAAAATTGTAACCTCAAAGAAAGATACCGCTCATTAAAAAGAGTCAAAATGCATATTCACAGATTATCAAACCTATTATGACTTTTGAATTACATCTACTTAAGACCGCATAGGACTTTAATAGGGTTATAATGTAGTCTAGGCTAGGGTACAAAATTAAAGATATGTATGTACGAGTTCAATGTGTTCGAAAATGAAAACTCGGGATAATGGAAAAAATGCGGGCAATAACAAAAATTGGAAAACAACTTCAAAAAAAAAGGCATTGAATATAACAATGGGGAGAGTAATTAAAGATTATTGAACTATGTAGATAACATTTACAACTTTCTCTATCTTTTCTTTTCTTCTTTTTCTCATGTTTTCTTTTGCTTTTCACTTCTTTTTTTCTTCTCTTTTTCACTACTTTCTTTTCTTTACTTTTCACACTCTCACATGCCTAAATTGTAACCGCAACACAACAAACATCATTCAATTCCATGTAACATTCCAAATAAAGGTATGTAAAGGTAAAATGTATGGTTGAAAACTCCAATATGGAGTTGGTTACGGGATTTGGGTTATGAAACGAAAGGCTATATTTAGGCTCAAAGGGGGTAACGAGGGAAAGCATATAAGGTGAGGTCAAGGCTAATATGGGTGATATGATAAAGATGGCCTATGATCATTTTCTAAAGTGTATTCAATTCTCGAGTCAAAGAAAAATTTGAAAATCACGCTCAAGTAATGAATTTCATATATGAACTCAATTAATGAACGATCAAATGAAAGAATGGAGAGATTACCAACAAATTCAACGTTTTCAAAGAGGAAAGAATAGTTCATACACTCACAGATGACGAAAGGTACAAATCTTACTCGGTGTAAGTATATACAATGAAACAAAAGATTACCGAGTTATAAAAATCTTAAACCAAATCAATAAAGCAAGAAAAGTGCATGTGCTCATAGGATTAAAGTTTAATTCATGAAGTTATTCATAATATAAATAATTGAGGACTAAAGTCTAATAACTTCTAAAATCGAGAACATGCATCATTGAGTTGTTAATTGGATCGGGCACTTATTGAAATTTATCATCGAAAACAAAGGCAAAATTCCCAAAAAAGGAGAAAAAATAATGAATTTTTTTTTGAAAATTTTGAATTTTTCTAAAAAAATCCTACTAAGTAACTAACATGTGAGCAAAAACATGGACTAACTAAATAAATGAATAGAAAACCCCACACCCCCTAACTTAAAACCTGACATTGTCCTCAATGTGAATTAAGAACCAAGTTAAAGAGAGGAAAATAGCGATATTACCCAAAATTGGAGCGATCCCCATAAGAACAAGTCCAAAGAATCTACAAAACAAGTTAGTACCGAGCATAGCAAAAACAAATAACAAAAAGTTAACTAATTACACTAGACTAAATTAAAAAGTAAATAAAAGACAAAAAGAATAAAAAGCTAACTATATACAACCTACTATTTAGGCTTCACACTAACTGTAAACTAGAAGTCAAAATAGTTGAGGGTCCACCGTGAAAACGATTTGACTTTGGAGGATAACTGGTGTACCCTCACTTAAAAGCACGCCTTCCGAAAAATAAGAATTCTGTTTGAATAACGGAAGGCATGTGTAACGCGTAAGAAAGGAACCCTCGTCAATTAAAAGTTTTGGAGGGACAATGGGGGATTTGGATTGAACAGGTGATAAAAACATGTGGGGATCGAGAAAATAAGAATATCCTCCCAAGGATTTTGAAATTGGAATGGGAGGTGGCACACATGAAGGAAAATATGCGTTCATGGAAGGCGACTCGAGAAAGTACTCCTCATCGGCAAAAAGGTTCAACACATTAAAGTTTGAAACCGATTCACCGGGTACTTGTGACGGTGCGATAACAGAGAATGAAAATAGGGAGGAAAGAAATTCAAACTCAAGAGATGCATCATCATCGCTTGAAGATTGAGTTTCGAAAGAAATAAGATCATTTTCAATGAAATGCCCTTCTTTGGGGGCCAAAGAAGAAATCATTTCATTGAAAATAGATATTACGTCATTTTCATCATCACTTTCAATATCTATTATGCAATGGACAAAGTCAACAATGATTTGTTCCAAAGTAGGCGCAAAGTCCTCATTTAGTTCAAAACATTCCTCGACTTCAAAAGTCTTGGAAGAAAAATCGTCGTCGGATTCAAATAATAAATCCAATTCATGTTCCCAAAAACGATTTTCTTCCCGATAATGATTTTCAATTTTCTCATTCTCAAGCATACGCAAGCCCTCGCCAAAAGTCATAGGCCGAGGCGCGGATTTTTGAAAATGGGAACTTTGAAAATTATCATCGGACTTAAACTTAAACTCATTATTATAAGACTTTTGAAAACTATTGCAATTCGTTTCAAAATTCTTATTATAAGGAATTAAAGGACCAAAATCATTATCATCATCATCATCAAAATTCCAATAACCCAAGTATTGACTTTCGTTATACTCGCCCAAAGTCATTTTTGAATTTGTAATTTTTTGGGACTCTAAGTATTGACCGAAAGTCATAGGATTATGGGAATTTTGAGAATTATAACAATGATTACCGAAATAATTGAAATAAGACATGCTTACCCCCCAAAATGGCTCGAAGTGGCGAATTCCACAAAGTAGATGCGCGCGCAAAAAATTCAAGCGGTTATTGGCGCTCAAATGTAGAAGTCTTACGAAAATATTAGGCAAAAAATACAAATAGGAAGAAAATACTACGAAATACTAAATCAAATAAATTCTAAAACAAACTCATCCCCGACAATTGCGCCATTTTGATCGAGGGTGAAAAGCGGCACTCGTCAAGCGCCGATCGTTGTTTTCTGTTCACCGCCTCAATATAAAAACCTAAATTACGACTGCACTTGCGATACAAGTGTAGCGGTAAGTCGAGTATCGAAAATCCACAGAGACGAGTTGCTAGAATATTATTTGGTTTAATACTTCAGAAATAAAAGTGCAAAAGGTAATTATACACAAAAAGGAAAAGGTGCACAAAAGGGAAATATTAATCTAGGCAAGGGAAAATAAATCTAGATTAAGAAAGCGAGTAAAAACTATAGCTTGCATCGAATATCCCTATCCCTGAGTTAATTAGTATAAAATGGTTACATGGATCGACGAGTTATTACGACTGCGTCTCGTTTCGACAGTTAACTAAATCAAGGGTTGTCACACCCCTAAATTCGCATAAAAGCCTAATAAGATTTTGGCATCAACAAATACCCCAAAAATTACGCACGCAAGGTCGTAATCATGGAGCATACATGATATACCCCATTAAATCTCCAAGGCCTAATAACTAGGACAACACACTCGAAATAGATTCGTAAACTCCATCACCAAAGCAAAGCAACATGTCAACCCGAAATGAGTTCAATCCGATACAACCTAGACTAACTTAGCTAGAAATCATATTATAAACGCGGTAAATAAATGCGATAAATCTACACTAGAAAGCATGGAAAGAAAACATGTAAATCTAATTAACAAAGCAAGAATTAAACTAAAACCTCTATATTAATGGAGAGGGTAAAGAAAAGTACAACTTACAAACCCAAATGGGTGTCAACCAAATGAGGAAGAAGAAAGATCTCAAAACTTTCAAAGCCTAACCTAAACTATCTAAAATGAATTCTCTTCGAATATTACAAAAAAATGGGTTATATAGTAAGTTGGAATTAAAATAGAAAAGAAAAGGAAAAAGAAAAGAAATGGGAAAATATCTGCAGAAAACTAGGGATTGATCGATTGACCCCTTTGGT
Source organism: Sambucus nigra (assembly GCA_949130495.1). NCBI lineage: Eukaryota > Viridiplantae > Streptophyta > Magnoliopsida > Dipsacales > Adoxaceae > Sambucus > Sambucus nigra. The sequence continues at coordinate 44,024,155 of OX422212.1, read as the reverse complement.
CGATCGATCGATAGATCAGATATGAGCCCAATATAAAGATCAAAGGATGAAAATTGAGAGATCGATCAATCGATCCTTCTGATCGATCGATCGATCAAGCAGGGCTGCATCAATCTTCCTCCTGTTTTGGTGTAGTTGGAAATCTCTTCCGCTAAAAGTGCCGTAACTTCTTCGTTAGGGATCGGAATCGCGCACCGTTCATGGCCACGCGAAGCTCACACAAAGGGATACAACTTCTATGAAGATGTTGGGCCAGGTGCCCAAACTGTGAATTAACTGAATTGTCCTTGAACGTGCGATTACGTACGGAAATTAGCCGTAATGCGTCCGAACTTCACACTTAGTACCTAAATACCTATAAAATCCCAATTATACCTCATATAGCATGTTAACAATATAAATCCGAGGTTTTATAGTTAACGATCTTAAATATAGATATTAAGGCACTCGAGGGGACTAAAATGCGTAGGTTCGAGGGATAAAATACATAATATTTGCATACTATCACAGGTATGTCAATGACTTGGAACTCGATAATAGGATTGATAGAGCCATCCCTTATTGTGAGTTTTATGGACTCCATTACTTCTCGATGGGTATTGTCATAAGCACACATGACAACGTAAGTAGGAGTGAGATCACTGACTTTTAATCGCAAACAATTAAAAGCTTTGAAAGGATAAATATTGAGAGCAGATCCATTATCAACAAGGGAGAGTGGGACTATCTTTCCTAATAATTTAATGGATATGTTAAGTTCATACTTATGATCATGGCTGATCTTTGGTATCTCTGCTTTGGAAAAGGATATGAGTTTCGAAGAGGTCAAGAACCCAACCATATTTACAGCTTCTTTGGGAGTGGTGGAAGGTGGGACTGTAGGCATGGTGAGGAGTTATATCAAAGCATTTTGGTGCAACTTGAAGGACAGGAAAATCCCCCATAGGGTGATATTGGCTTGGGTCTTCTTGATATAGTCGAGGACTTTGCTTTATTCGATGGCCATTTCTGGCATGGGAAGTTCTTTGGTAACTCCCTTTACTTTATTTGTCTCGTTCACATGAGGAATAAAATCTTTGTAATGTCTTCTTAATCTGGTTATGTGATTTACTAAGGCGGGGAAGAATAAACCCCCCCGTGTCTTCGTCTACCTCTGGTTGAATGGTTGCTTTGTTGGTTTCCCCCAATAAATCTTTGAAGGATATCATTTTGTATAGACCGGGTATTAGACTGACTTTTTCCCAACTAGGTTCATATCCGAACTGTCAAAGTCATCCCTCATTCGGTGGAAACTATGTCCTCTTGCCAAGAGAAATTAATACATTCAAAAACTATAACGGTTTCATCATACAAATCTTCCCACTCAGCGTAGAGGTGCAGGAGTGAATGGGCCAATCGTCCTTGAAGCTTCAAAGCGGTGAGTAGCTCATCAATGCTGCAAATTTCACTTTTTTATATAAATGCATTGGCCATTATCTGTACCACATCATCTAGACTGACTTCTTTAATAGGTACCACCCATTTATTTGATTCCTGTGCCCACTTCTGGATTTTTATGAACAGCCACTGAATTTGCGATAATCAAGAGTCATCTTGACGGGCAATTTCAACCCAAACGTCAAGAATTAGTTCAACACAACTAGTAACTTCATATTTTATCCTTCAGACCGGGTATACGCGATAATGCAGGCCTTTATAAGGAGTGATAAAGCTTGATCGGTGAAGCAGTCAGGGTGTAAGAGAAAATACGAGCAAACCTTGAGTGACTTGGGTGAGATTATGGGTGCTTTGCTGGGAATAATTTGAGAAGATGGATCAAATTCTGGGCCACTCTATAGAAACATGGAATTTGTATGGGTTTGAAGTGGGTTATGAGTTGTATTGGGTTTATGATTGGCTGACGGGGTGATGATACCCCGGTCAATTAAGCCTTGGATCACATTCCTAAGATGGAAATACTGGTTCGTAGTATGCCCAATGGACTGGTGGAAATCACAACGGGCATCAGCTTTGAAGTTTTTAGGGAGTGGATTTGGTAATGGATGGGGGGTCCAAGGGTTTAATGAGGTTTTGGCTCAGTAGGGCCTGGTAAACATTGGACAGGGGAGCATGAAGCTTAGTGTGCTCTTTCTTGGTAGGTATGGGATGACTTTTCGGTGCTCAAGAGGTAGCAAGTTGGGAAATGTTGTTAGTTGTTGAGACTGTACACTGGAGGGCTTCTCATACTTCGGGAGAGTGAATTATTCGATCACTTTCTTTGGCTCAAATTCGACTTTGGTAACGCCTTCCTAAATTTCCACACCAGCCTCTAGAAGGGCTCGAAAGTGTGGATACTATTGTTGATAATACACAAATATTGCGTATTTCATCCTTCGAACTAACGCATCTTAGTCCCCTAGGGTATTTTATTCCCTAGATTTATGCTTGTTAACCAGATAACCTCGAATTTCTATGTTAACATGTTTTGCAGGGTTAATTGAGCTTTTATAGGTATTTGGATGCTAAGTGTGAAATTCGGACGCATTTCGTTCGATTTCCGTACACGATTGCACGTTCAAGGGCAATTCGGTCAAATCACAGCTTAGGCACCTGTCCGAACATCTCACGAAAGTTGTAGCCCTCCTCGTAAGCTTCGCATGGTCATAAACGGTGCACGATTCCGATTCAGAACGAAGAAGTTACGATGATTTTAGCGGAGGAGAAAACCAAACACATCAAAGCAGGGGGAAGAGTTGCAGACCTGTAGCCATCGATCGATCGATCATTCAGTTTTTTCCAATCGCGGGAGACAGTGGGATTGATTTTTTACCATCAATCGACCGATCACAACGGATCGATCGATCGATCCCCTATTTTTTGCTGATATTTTGGCTTTTCTTTTCTTTTCTAATTTTAATCCTTTTACTATATGAGGGAATTTTGTTGTAAAAACAGAGATAATTTGTTTTAGTTTAGGTTAGCTTAGGGTTTGCGAGTTTTTGGAGAGTTCTTCTTCATTTATTCTTGGATTGACACCCTTTTGGGCGTGTAAGTTGACTATTCATTCACCCTCTCCATTAATATGGTGTGTATTTCATTAATTCTTGCTTTGTAGTTAATTTACATGCTTTGTTAATTAGATTCACATGCTTTCTTTCCTTGCTTTCTAGGTAGTTTTATTGCGTTTGTTTACCGCTTTCCTTTACCCCGTTTTAAAGATGATTTCTAGCTAAGTTAGTCTAGGTTGTGCCGGATTGAACTCATTCCGGGTTGACATGTCGCTTTGCTTTGGTGATGATGTTTACGGGTCTATTTCGGGTGCGTTATCCTAGTTATTTGACTAGGATATTTGATGGGGCATATGATGTATGTCCCGTGCTTACGACCTTGCGTGCGTAATTTTTGGGGTATTTGTTGACACCAAAATCTTATTAGGCTTTTATGCGGATTTAGGGGCATGACAACCCTTGATTCAATTAACTGTCGAAACGAGACGCATTTGTAATAACTCGTCGACCCATGTGACCATTTTATACTAATTAACTCGGGTGAGGGATATTCGACGCAACCTATAGTTTTTACCACTTTTATTAGTCTAGCTTTATTTTCCCTCGCCTAGATTAATCTTTCCCTTTTATGCATCTTTTTCTTTTTAGTTTGTAATCACTTTTTTTACACTTTTATTTCCGAAGTATTAAATCCTATAAATTCTAGGAACTCGTCTCTGTGGATTTTCGATACCCGACTTATCGCTATACTTGGATCGCAAGTGTAGTCATAATTTAGGTTTTTGTATTATCGCGGTGAAACGAAAACAACGACTGTGTCCTTACACGAACACACTTTTCACGCGTTAATCAAAATGGCGCTGTTGCTGGGGATGAGTTTGTTTTAGACTTTATTTGATTTAGTATTTCGTAGTATTTTCTTTCTATTTGTATTATTTGCTAACCTTTTTGCAGGACTTCCACATTTGAGCACTTAGAAATGCTTGAATTCATCGCGCGTGCATCTACTTTGTGGAATTCGCCACTTCGAGCCATTTTTGGAGTAAGCATGTCTTATTCCAATTCTTTCGGTAATCATTATGATAATTCTGAAAATTCTCTCAAACCTTTGACTTTTGGTCAATACTTAGAATCCCAAAAAATTGCAACATCTAAAATGACTTTGGGCGAGTATTACAAAAGTCAAGCTTTGGAGCGCGTGTATTTTGATGATGATGATAATGATTTTAGGCCTTTTCCTCCTTATAATAGGAATTTTGAAACGAATTGAAATAGTTTTCAAAATTCCTATAATAATGAGTTTTTGTTTAAGTCCGATGGTAATTTTCAAAGTTCCCATTTTCAAGTATCCGCACCTCAACCTATGACATTCGGTGAGGGCTTGCGTATGCTTGAAAATGAGAAAATTGAAAATCATTATCGGGAAGAAAATCGTTTTTGGGAACATGAATTGGATTTATTATTTGAATCCGACGACGATTTTTCTTCCAAGACTTTTGAAGTCGAGGAATGTTTTGAACTAAATGAGGACTTTGCGCCTACTTTGGAACAAATCATTGTTGACTTTGTCCATTGCGTAATAGATATTGAAAGTGAGGATGAAAATGACGTAATATCTATTTTCAATGAAATGATTTCTTCTTTGGCCCCCAAAGAAGGGCATTTCATTGAAAATGATCTTATTTCTTTCGAAACTCAATCTTCAAGCGATGATGATGCATCTCTTGAGTTTGAATTTCTTTCCTCCCTATTTTCATTCTCTGTTATCGCACCGTCACAAGTACCCGGTGAATCGGTTTCAAACTTTAATGTGTTGAACCTTTTTGCAGATGAGGAGTACTTTCTCGAGTCGCCTTCCATGAACGCATATTTGCCTTCATGTGTGCCACCTCCCATTCCAATTTCAAAATCCTTGGGAGGATATTCATATTTTCTCGGTCCCCACATGTTTTATCACCCGTTCAATCCAAATCCCCCATTGTCCCTCCAAAACTTTTAATTGACGAGGGTTCCTTTCTTACGCGTTACACATGCCTTCCGTTATTCAAACAAAATTCTTATTTTTCGGAAGGCGTGCTTTTAAGTGAGGGTACACCGGTTATCATCCAAAGTCAAATCGTGTTCACGGTGGACCCTCAGCTATCTAGACTTTTAGTGTATAGTTTGTGTGAAGCCTAAATAGTAGGTTGTATATAGTTTGCTTTTTATTCTTTCTTTCTATTTATTTTAGTCTAGTGTAATTAGTTAGCTTTTTGTTACTTATTTTTGCTATGCTAGGTACTAACTTGTTTTGTAGATTCTTTGGACTTGTTCTTATGGGGATCGCTCCAGGTTTGGGTAATATCACTCTTTTCCTCTCTTTGACTTGGTTCTTAATCCACATTGAGGACAATGTCAGATTTTAAGTTCGGGGGTGTGGGATATTCTATCCATTTCTTTATTTTAGTCCATTATTTGCTCACATGTTAGTTATTTAGTATGCTTTCTTAGAAAATTCAAAAATTTCAAAAATACTTTCTTTATTTTTTCTCCTTTTTTGGGCATTTTACTTTTGTTTTCGATGATAAATTTCAATAATTTCCCGATCCAATAGACAACCCAACGATGCATGTTCTCGATTTTAGAAGTTATTAGGATTTAGTCCTCGATTATTGATATTATGAATAACTTCATGAATTAAACTTTAATCCCATGAGCACATGCACTTTCTTGCCTTATTGATTTGGTTTAAGATTTTCATAACTCGGTAATCTTTTGTTGCATTGTATATACTTACACCGAGTAAGCTTTGTACCTTTCGTCATTTGTGAGTGTATACACTATTCTTTACTCTTTGAAAATGTTGAATTCGTTGGTAATCTCACTATTCTTTCATTTGATCGTTCATTAATTGAGTTCATACTTGAAATGTGTTACTTGATCATGACTTTCATATATTGTTTTGACTCGAGAATTGCATAAACTTTATGAAATGATCATAGGCATTCTTTGTTATATCACCCATAGTAGCCTTGACCTCACCCTTATATGTTTACCCTCGTTAACCCCTTTGAGCCTTAATATTAGCCTTTTGTTTCATAACCCCAATCACATAACCAACTCCAAATTGGAGTTTTAGCCCATATATCCACTTTCCATACCTTTGTTTGGAATGTTACTTAGGATTGAATGATGTTGTTGTGTTGCGGTTGCAATTTAGGCATATGAGAGTGTGATAAGTAAAGAAAAGAAAAAGTGAAAAAATAGATGAAAAAGAGAAAGCAAAAAGCAAAAGAAAACATGAGAAAAAGAAGAAAGAAAAGAAAGAGAAAGTTGTATATGTTGTATATAGTTCAATAAGCTTTGATTACTCTACAATTGTTATATTCAATGCTTGTTTGGAAGTTACTTTCCATTTTTGATATTGCCCGCATTTTCCCATTATCCCGAGTTTTCATTCTGAACACTTTGAATCCGTACATACATATCCTTCGTTTCGCACCCTAGCCTAGCCTACATTACAACCCTATTAAAGTCCTATGTGATCTTATGTTGATGTAATTCAAAAGTCATAATAGTTTTGATAATCTGTGAAAATACATTTCACCTCCTTTAATGTGCGGTATCCTTTACTTGAGATTATAGTTTTAATTTCATATATAGCATTCTTCATGTGTGACATGTGTACAGCCTAGTTTCCATTTACATTTACTCTTTATGCCCACATGCTCCGTGTGTTAGCTCCCTGTTTCGAGTGAATTCACTTGATGAGTGTAATGCCCGTGAGGATTGATTGTATGCTTGCTTTATTTGTTATCCGATTTATTTAAGTTTTTGCCAAATCATACTTTGCATGTGCTCGCTCCCCTCCCACATTTTAAGGTTTCAATTCTATGAGGTGAATTCTATAATGTTAATGATTTCAGACTTTTGTTTGAATTCGTTCAATTTGCTAATAATGTGTATGAAATCCTTTTCATATTGTTGGGCTTGTCGCATATTGGTTTAGGCATATTTTGAGGAAACGATGTGATGTTTGTGGGTATTATCCCTGAAAACCCTCACGAGACGACACTCATCCACCAGACCTTGGGGGTTTAACGGCTTATTGCATACGCTAAATGCAATCGAATCACCCGCAAAAGTGGCCTTATGCTTTTATACCATAGTTTTGTACTATCTCCTGTTTTGGTTTGCTTGTAGTTTTTGTTGCATCCTATTTCATTGCTAGGGACTAGCAATATGTAAGTTAGGGAGTGTGATAATACGCAAATATTGCGTATTTCATCCTCTGAACCGACGCATTTTATCCCCCTCGGGTATCTTATACCCTATATTTATGCTCGTTAAGAAGACAACCTCGGATTTCTATGATAACATGTTTTGAAGGGGTTAATTGAGCTTTAATAGGTATTCGGATGCTAAGTGTGAAGTTCGGACGCTTTCTGCTCGATTTTCATACACGATCGCATGTTCAAGGGCATTTAGTTCTTTTCACATCTTGGGCACCTGGCCCAACATCTACATGAAAGTTTTAGCCCTCCTCACAAGCTTTGCGTGGCCGCGAACGGTGCGCGATTTCGATTCAGAACGAAGAAGTTACGATGATTTTAGCGGAGGAGAAAACCAAACACGTCAAAGTAGGGGGGAGAGTTGCAGACGTGTAGCCATCGATCGATCGATCATTCAGTTTTTGCTAATCGTGGGAGACAGTGGGCTTGATTTTTTACCATCAATCGATCGATCACAAGGGATTGATCGATCGATCCCCTATTTTTTGCTTATGTTTTGGCTTTTCTTTTCTTTTCTCTTTTCTTTTCTAATTTTATTCCTATTACTATATAAGGGAATTTTGTTGTAAAAATAGAGATAATTCATTTTAGTTTAGGTTAGCTAAGGGTTTGAGGGTTTTTGGAGAGTTCTTCTTCATTTCTTGTTGGATTGACACCCTTTTGGGCTTGTAAGTTGACTATTCATTCATCCTCTCCATTAATATAGTGTGTATTTCATTAATTCTTGCTTTGTTGTTAATTTACATGCTTTGTTAATTAGATTCACATGCTTTCTTTCCTTGCTTTCTAGGTAGTTTTATTGCGTTTATTTACCGCTTTCCTTTACCCCGTTTTTAAGATGATTTCTAGCTAAGTTATTCTAGGTTGTGCTGGATTGAACTCATTCCGGGTTGACATGTTGCTTTGCTTTGGTGATGGTGTTTACGGGTCTATTTCGGGTGTGTTATCCTAGTTTTTGATCCTAGGAGATTTGACGGGGCATCTGATGTATGTCCCGTGCTTATGACCTTGCGTGCGTAATTTCCAGGGTATTTGTTGACGCCAAACTCTTATTAGGATTTTATGCGGATTTAGGGGCGTGACAACCCTTGATTCAATTAACTGTCGAAATGAGACGCATTTGTAATAACTCGTCGACCCATGTGACCATTTTATACTAATAACTCGGGTGAGGGATATTCGACGCAACCTATAGTTTTTACCACTTTTATTAGTCTAGCTTTATTTTCTCTCGCCTAGATTAATCTTTCCCTTTTATGCATCTTTTCCTTTTTAGTTTGTAATCACTTTTTTTACACTTTTTTTTTTCTGAAGTATTAAATCCTATAAATTCTAGGAACTCGTCTCTGTGGATTTTCGATACCCGACTTATCGCTTTACTTGCATCGCAAGTGTAGTCGTAATTTAGGTTTTTGTATTATCGCGGTGAAACGAAAACAACGACCGTGTTCTTACACGAACACACTTTTCACGCATTAATCAATTGTCCTCCCATGGATACTCGAATATGAGGTAATAAGTTCTTCTTAACGATACTGACTTATTCCTCCTCGGAGGGTCTGTTGGTCATAGTGGAAACTTTTTCTCTGCACCTTCCTTTGAAGCTACTAACTATTTCTCCAGGGTTTCGCTTGAGAAGCTACAGATCTCGACGTGTAACCTTTAGCTCCTCGTTGTACTTGTACCGAGACATAAATTCACGTGCAACATCCTCCCAACTATGGATTTCGAATTCTTCGATGGTGAAAAACCAACAAAGGGAACTTTCTTTCAAGGTTTACTGGAACATCTGGGCCATTTTATATTTAGAGGCACCAAGGAGGGTCATGGCTCGGTGATAGATTCGGAGGTGAACAATTGGGGGATCCACTTTCGCCGAACTTCTCTATGTCTGGCATCTTGAACTTATATAACAATCTGGATTTGGGATAGGAAGACATATGGGCATAGTCCATGTAGTTCCCAGATATCTTAACTTAGTCGAACTTCTTTGACAACAACTTGAGGTCTTCCTTGGTCTTGTTCAATTACTTCTCCTTAGGATCCATGGGTACTGGCAGGTTAGTCCCTGGTTGGGCGAGGTTTGGAATAAGGAGTTGAGTTGGCGGCTATGCATTGGCAGGTGGGGCACGCGGGGAAAGCTGTTACTCTTCTAAGACCTAAATAGGCTCGGAAACGGGTGGACGCATGGCATGAGGAAAGAGAACCTCAAGTTCTTCGGGAATTTAGGCATGGTGATGCTGCATCTCGTATAGCTCGGTTTGAAGGTTACCAATCTGGGCACTGAGGTGGGCTAAGGCGGCCATCAAAACGGGTTGCACATTTGGTGCTTGGTCGGTGTTCTCTATGAAGAGCTCGTGAAGGTAAATCCCAAACTCTGTTGAAGTGGCAGAAGAATCGAAAAAGCTTCGGGGTGGTTTGACGAAAGGCCGAACACTACAAAAAAAGTTTCTTTTAAGACCCCATTTTTTGAGACAGATAAAACATAGTCTTTAAAACATACTTTTTGAGATGAGTATAGTTAGCCATCTAAAAAAGTATTATGTTTTTAGAATGCTAATTATACCCGTCTCAAAAGAGGTAACTTTTTTAGACCATTAATTATCCACGTCTTATAAAATAAACCAAATAAGACCGTAAAATGTTTACTATCTTAAAAGATATACCAAATAAGACGGCTAAAAAAAACTTCAAAAAAGTAGTTTTTGAGACTAGACCTTTTAAGACGGCTAAATTTTAGTGTCGAAAACCTACCATTTGGGACGGGTAAAATTAGTGGTCTTAAAAACTACTATTTTTAAGACTTCTTTTATTGTTGATCTAAAAAAAAAGTACTAAAAAAGATTGCAAATTAGTATCTCGTCTCAAAAGGTATACCTTATGAGACGGCTAAACGAATTTGAGTTCCCCCAATAATTTGAGCTCTCCCGTGTGTAATTTTTCCATATCCCGCTTCTATCTGTTTGGACAAGAAAATAAAAAACAAAAAGAAAAGCAAACCAAACCCCCCTCCCCACCCTGCCCAGCTTTCTTCCCACCGGGAAAATCCATCTCGGCCCTAGTTCCCCTTGTCGCGCCATCCCTCACTCTCACTTTCCCTCTCCCTCTGCCCCCACTCTCCATATCCCCACCCTCGATAACCCTAGCTCTCTTCATCGCCACTGGTTGAGTTCACGAGACAGGGTGAGTCGGATTTTTTTTCTTTGTTATGGTGGGATTATGGTGGTGTAAGTGGCTAGCTAGGTAGAGTTTCGAAAAATGAGGCCTTATGGTTGAAAACATAAAATTAATTTTTGCTATCTAATTAATAGATTGTAACTTTCCTTGCTTGGATGCTTTAAAAATGAAAGAAAGGGCAGTGGAAAAGTAATTGATTGGTTATTGTAATAGTTGGAGTTTTTTGTATAGTAGAATTTTTTTATAATCAAATAATTATACTTTTTTCCTTGTATCAATATTATGTTCTTTCAATGTTAATCATATGTTTTTCATTGATGGGTATTTGGCAAGGTTCATTGGCTTTTAGATATTTGATCTATTTCTGGCATTCAAGTTGTAGCATTGTCGAATTGATACGGATAAAAGGTAATTTTAATTCTTGATTATTGATTACTATCATTTATTTTTGTACTGGATTGATTTGTAGTGGTGATAGGAGGTTGAGGATGAGCCAATTGAAAAATCGGATTGCCAATTAACTGTTATAGTATAGTTTTAAGATTAATTTATGAGAATATTTGTATAATTATTTTGTAAATTTTAGTTAGAATCATTTATATGTTTATTTCTATTAATTAATTTATGTCCTTTGGAAGTAGTTTATGTCATTCATGTTAGAATTATTGATTATCTATACTTGTTTGTGTGATTTTTTAATTGTGTAAGATGCTTTCCTTTCTTATGCTTTAGTGCATTAGTACTTCATTAATCTTATATTTATATGTTTGAATTACTGGGTTTAGTTTGCTATGTTATTTCTTAAATTGATGTGTTGAATTGTTAGGTTATATTATTGTTTTAATTAGTTTGCTATTGAATTGTCTGAATTGATGTATTAATTTGTTCAGAAACATCATGCTTGTTATTATTATGTATCATGGATAACAGTTGGATTGATCTACATAACTAGTGTTGAATAGAATACATTAATGGGATTGAAGGATTTCTTAACTACGCATATGCAAATATGAACATTGAGACAACATTTGCTTTAGGGTTAAAATTAAATTTAAGGGTTCGCTACCTCAAAACAATAATCGAGTTATCCAGGAAGATGCACAAACACCATAAGATGTTCAAAAGTAACTTATAGTATCAGTATTTCGGTTCTTTAAATTCACAATTAGACCTTTATTTTAGAGTTGAAAGTGGGTTTTGGGGTGTAAAAAGTGAAAATAACAATGAAGTGTCCCGAAAAGAGACATGAATAACCCCAAAGATACAAAATTAACTTAAGGGAAGTGACCATGTCCAGAACAAAACCTAGCCTCGTCACTTTCTTCAATCCGGACAAGAAACCTACGACGCCCAATTTTCTCACTCTCCCTCGTTGGCTGCTGGTTCCTTTGACAATCGCAGGTGCTTAGAGGTTCTGGCTAGCTCTCGGTGATCATGGGTAAGCCTTATTCTTGAATCCTCCATTGAGCTAATGAACGATTCCCTATTATGTACATGTACTCAAATGTTATACATATATAATTACATTTATTGTTAATAATTGAGAAAACAATGAGATTTTCTAGGGTTTGTTTCTCTTCCTCCATTTTAAAATGGCCTTTTACGGATTTACTTGGGAAAGTTTATTCATCTGGATATAGCTCACTCCGATGGTACTTGCTACTCCAGAAAGCTCATGTAAATTCTACATATTTAGATGTGCATATGGTTAGATTTTGTGTCATTATTTGTGTAAATATTATATATTAACTACAATTAGATATAGTCTTAAAGGAAAATAAGCATCACCCAATTTTTTTTTTGTTTGATCTCAGAAACTAGGTTAAGTATGCGTTGACACTCTCAAGCACGCGCACGCTCACATGGTATCCAAATTTCAGGTGTATTTGTTTCTCGGTTTGGTATGGTATTCTTTCTGATTAATTTAGTGTGTATTTGTTTGAGTTTTGAATGCATGAGAGTGTGTATGGTTTTCAAATGCAATTTTTCGAACATGATTTATTTTCGAGATATATTGTATGTGAATGATATTGATAGTGTCTAGTTTTGAAATAATAATAATTATAATAATAATCAAGCAAGTATATGTTAAATGTAACAAGATTTGTCCTATTTAATTCCATATATTTGGTTTGTTGGTACATAAACTTCCACTTTATCTATCGGTTTTGCTTTAATGTATATTTTTCGTCACCATCATTAACGATTTCTAGAAAGTCGATCCTTCCAAGGTATCACTCGATCAAATATGTTTTCCTTTAGGCATTTGTTACTTGAGGATTAAGACACATGTAGGATCATTTTAATTAGTTGCAAAAGAGAATCAAGCCTCATATAGTTTTTATTTTATAATATCGCTACTTCATTTCTCATCCAAGGTGTGTCATTAGTTATAGCCAATTTTCCATTTTTTTAAAATTCTTTTACCTATTTGCTTAATTTTTTTTAGGGCAGGGTATGCTAAATTTCAAAATGTTTAATATCAACGAGAAATATATTTGTTTAATGAGGTTCGGAGGGTGGGGTGAGTAATTGAAAACAACACTGAAGTGACCCGATAAGAGGCACGAATCACTTAAAAGGTATCAAAGTAACTTGAGGGAAGTGATCATATCTTCACCGGACTCCCAATTTCTTCAATTGACTAGTATACACTCTTTTTAGGATTAACAATGGGATTTTGGAGGCGAAAACTCAAAATAGCAACCGTGTGATTTAAAATGAAGCACGAACACCCCAAGAGGTACCAAAATATCCTCTAGGAAGTGGTCGTGTTATTATTAGACACCCAGTTTCATAAATTCAAAAGCAAACATTTTATTAAGGGTTAAAATTGGGATTTGTAGGCACAAACTTAAATCAACAACTATGGCACGTAAAAAGAGGCACAAACACTCTAAGAGGTGACAAAGATACTTGTCGAGGGTGATCTTATCCTTATTGGACATTCGATTGAGAAAATTGACTACTATTGCTCATATTGAGGGTAACAATGGGTTTTACGGGGGAAAATAAATAAAATAATGAAATGGTATGAAAATAGACATAAACATTCTAAGAGGTGAAAAATAAACTTGTTGGAAGTAATCATGTCCTCATTAGTCACTCAATTTTTGAAATTGACTAGTAGATGCTTAGTTTGGGTTAAAAATGGATTATAGGGGCCAGAAGCTCAAAACTCATCAGAGTGATATGAAAAGAGGGATGGACACCCCAAGATGCACAAAAGTAACCTATGGGAAGTGTCCGTTTCCTAATCGAACTCCCAGTTGTCAAAATTAATTAGGTTCTTCATTAGAGACTTAAGTATCATGATTATGCTATATTTTGTGGCCATCAATTTGATTTCTAAAAAAATCCACACACGTAAAAGAAACAAAATTTACTCAATTCATGTGTTCTTACATATAAAAAATTAAATATATTTTTCGTGTAGGTTCGTGTCACCCATTTGTATAATTGTGTCTAATTTGTCAACATTAACGACCCAAATTTGTTAAGACTCAAGCCAAACCTACTAAGTCCCCTCGTGTCCCCCTCGTGTTAAGAATTGCCACAGCTACGGGTCAAGTTGGCCAAATCGGGAATTGCATTCCCACACACAATAATTCAACAAGTCCCAACACAATCTTTTTAATAACCAACAACCATACCAAGTAACATCAATAGTAGAAGAAATATTCTCCACTTGTTGTCAATCCCAACTCTTCATATTCTATTACACACCTAGTATAAACAAAGGTTAACATAAGAAGTGAAGCAAAAATAGTATGAGAGACTTTGAGAGAAATTAATTGATCAAGATATGATTTAACAACACAATAAATAACAAATTCTCATAATAACCATATTCTACTTGTAAAACTACCAAGGATGCCTGATGAGCATCTCAAGTATATTAAAAATAGGGGTTATTGTCACAAACCTCCTCCTTAATTCTATATTATAAATCAATCATTGAGAGGGATTAAAACATTAAGGCCCCGTTTGGTTGTCCCAAAATTGTAAATTGGATCATATGTAAATTGATCCATTTACAAATTGACCCATTAATTGTGTTTGATTTCATTAATGAAAGGATTCATTAATTTCCTCATTTTAGCTCATGTGCAAAATCTGAAATTGGATCATTTCACAAAAAAATTGAAATGAATTCATTTGAAATAGGAGTCACATAAAGTGCATGTCCCATCTCCCTCTCCCTCTCCCTCTCCCCCTCCTCCTCTCACTCTCCCTTTCTCTCTTGATTTGTTTTTATCTTTTTTTCATAGAACCTTAACATCAATTTCAAATTACCAAACATTGTGTAAAATTGAATTTAACTCATTTCAAATTCACTCATTTACAAGTCACTAATTCATAATGAACCAATTTACATAATCAAATAATTTACGCAACCAAACTGGGACTAAGGCATTTGTTTCAATCACTTAAGTAGTTTCCTATATTATTGTGCCCTTTAATGTGATAAAAAACTAGAAAACGTAAATAATGAGAATAATTATTTTTTTATGCAATGTAACACATATATAATACAATGAAACACTTCGTATGTAAGGTTACATTGGCTTCTTCTTTCAAACTACTATTATATGTACAAACTATTCAATTGGTATTATTAATATTTAAAATATTCAATGATTGCTCGGTGTGTGAATAAGATTTTGGATCCCATCAATCCATTTATGTTTATGGATCTTGTTCTTGCACTTGAACTCCATAAGACTATGTGCACTTTTAACTCCAACATAGCCATAGACATCCACATCTTCCCTTTCTTTTCTGAATGGCCATGCGCCAGTTTTATCAAATAATCCATAAACAATGCATTTGTTGTTCTTGCAAAAGGCTCATCCAAGATGTTTACTCTTGATGTCGATTATGACTTGAGATTTACTATTTATATAGATAGACACACACTTCCATTGCAGGGCTCCTTTTCATTTGTATTGCAATAAGTTGTCTATTGAGAGAGGTTTATGTTCTTCAATTTCACCGTGAAAAACATCAGCCATATGGGGTTCTACCATGACCTTGTCATAAAGGCTTATAGTTGCATGCTTCTTTCCTTCTTTAGGCAGTATTATTATTATTAAAGTTATTTCTCCTGGCAGAGATGTTACAGCTACATCTGCAACTGTGAGAATCGCTAGATCATGCACATACCAAGTGAAGCTCCTAAA
The DNA here is from genome assembly GCA_949130495.1 of Sambucus nigra. Classification (NCBI taxonomy): domain Eukaryota; kingdom Viridiplantae; phylum Streptophyta; class Magnoliopsida; order Dipsacales; family Adoxaceae; genus Sambucus; species Sambucus nigra. The sequence continues at coordinate 44,008,537 of OX422212.1, read as the reverse complement.
GTGATAGAAGAGAACCACCATCAGTCAATTGGTTGGCTGTGGGTAAAGTAGGAATGCAAGATTTGCAGGTCAGATATAGAGCGAATGGGCCTCTTGTTTTTCATGGTATAAGTTACACATTTGAAGGAGGGTACATGATTGGTATTGTTGGTCGGACTGGAAGTGGGAAGAAGACTACTCTCATAGGTGTTCTATTTTGTCTTATGGAACCAGTTGGAGGGAAGATTATCGTAGATGGAATTGATATATCTAAAATTGGACTTCACGATTCGAGGTCACATTTTGGGATTTTACCACAAGATCCTACACTATCAATGGAATGGTGAGATACAATTTGGATCCCTTGCGTATACACACTGACCATAAAATATGGGAGGTTCTTGGCAAGTGTCAGCTTAGAGAAGCTGTTGAGGAGAAAAAAAAAGGTCTAGACTTTTAGTTGCTGAAAACTTATCAAATTGGAGCACGGGGTTGCGATAATTATTTTGTTTCGATAGGGTTTTGTCGAGGAGATGCAAGATATTGGTGCTTGATGAAGAAACTGCTTCGGTTGACAATGCTACTGATTTAATCTAAATATTATCAGTTTTTGGGTGTATTTGCTACATAATTTCCAACAATCTAAATACAGTATTATCAGAAATGGCCGACTCTTCCAAATCACTTTGACAAATAACATAAAGCTTTGTCAAGTTGGACCGTTTTGATGGTGGTAATTTTTTGCGTTGGCAGAAAAAGGTTCATTTTCTTCTAACAACATTGAAGATTGTATATGTCTTGTCATAACCGAAACCAAATGAAGATGAAACCGTGGAACAGACTAGGCAACGCATAAAATGGAAGACCGATGATTACTTGTGTCGAGGTCACATTCTCAATGCACTTGCTGACAATTTGTTCGACTTGTACCAAAATGTTGGGACTGCAAAAACTTTGTGGGAAACATTGGAGACCAAATATCTTACGGAAGACGCTACAAGTAAGAAGTTTCTTATCGGTCAGTTTTTAAGCTTTAAAATGCATGATAATAGGCCTGTGCTAGAACAATTTCATGACATCCAACGCATCATAAATCATTGCAAACTGAAAAAATTAAATATGGATGATAATGTAATTGTTGCTGCCATAATTGAAAAACTTCCTCCTTCTTGGAAAGATTATAAGAAAGAACTCAAACACAAAAAGGAGGATCTTTCACTTGAAGAATTAGAGACTCATTTAAGAATTGAACAAGAGTCTCGAATTCTAGATGGTAAAGAGGAACAAGAAAATTCTGTTTCTAAGGTCCATGTGGTGGAGGAAGGAAATGAGCAAAAATATGGCAATCATGGAAAAAATAACAAGCGGAAGAATTTTTCTAATAATTCTAAAGCAAACAAAAAGAAGAAAGGAAATTGTTTTCATTGCAACAAACCAAGTCAATTCAAGAAGGATTGTCGTGAGTTCAAGAAACTAAAGGAAAAAGGAGGGACATCAGACATAAAGCAAAAATTTGCTGTTATGATATCCGAGGCTAATATGCTTGGAGAAGACAACTCTTGGTGGGTTGATTCTGGTGCCACAAGGCATGTTTGTAAGGACAAGAACTTGTTCTCTGCCTATGAAACAGTGGAAGGAGATGTTCTCTATATGAAAAATTCATCTACTACTGCGGTTAAAGGCAAAGGGACAGTGGATCTCGAATTCACTTCCGAAAAAATCCTTAGCCTCACTAATGTTTTTCATGTTCCTGATGTTAGGAAAATTTAGTTTATGGGAGTCTTCTTAACAAATTTGGCTTTAAGCTTGTATTTGAGTCAGACAAATTTATTCTGACTAAGAATGGTACCTTTTTAGGCAAAGGATATTTGTATGAGGGCATGTTTAAGCTCAATATCAATGAAAAAGATTCTTCTGCTTATATCGTTGATTGTCTTTCATTATGGCATAGTTGTTTAGGACATGTTAATATAAAGAAAATGCATTTCATGGTTAATTTAAATTTAATTCCTAAATATGAGAATGATATAAATGAAAAGTGTAAAATATGCATGCAAACAAAAATAACAAGATTGCCTTTTCCAAAAATAGAAAAAACTACATCTTTGTTGCAATTAGTACATAGTGATGTTTGTGATTTGCATGGAACACCTACTAGAGGTGGTAGTAAATATTTTGCTACATTTATTGATGACTTTTCAAAATATTGTTACGTATATCTTTTAAACTCTAAGGATGATGTGCTTAATAGATTTAAGACATACAAAAATGAAGTTGAAAATCAATGTGATTCTAAAATAAAATGTCTTAGATCTGATAGAGGTGGTGAATATCACTTTCCTCAATTTTGTGAAGATATGGGAATTATACATGAAGTTACTGCACCTTATACACCACAACAAAATGGAGTAGCAGAAAGAAAAAATAGGACACTAACTGAAATGGTTAACGCTATGCTTTCTTATTCTGGTTTAAGTAAAGGGTTTTGGGGAGAAGCACTTTTAACTGCATGTCATATTCTGAATAGGATACCTGTTAAAGATAATAAGAAAACTCCTTACGAATTATGGAAGAATAGAAAACCTAATTTAGGTTATCTTAAAGTTTGGGGTTGTAGAGCTATTGTAAGACTACCTGAAACTAAGAGAAAGAAATTAGGAAGCAAAGGTGTTGAGTGCATTTTCATAGGGTATGCACAAGATAGTAAATCTTATAGATTTTTGGTTAGTGAACCTAATGATTCTGTTGAGGTAAATACAATAATTGAATCGAGAGATGCAATTTTTTATGAACAAAGGTTTTCTTCTATTCCTAGAATTAATAATGAAAAAGAAGTAAGCACTCCTTCACAGTTACCAGAAACTCCACCAGTAGAACAAGAAGAGATTAGAAAAAGTAAAAGACCTAGGAAACAAAAAAGCTTTGGTCTCGACTTTGTAGTCCATCTTGTTGAAGAAACTAGATACACATCTTGTAATCAATATGCTTTGACTCTTAGCGTTGAAATAGACCCACAAACTTATAGTGAGGCAATTAAGTCTGTAGATTCAGCATTTTAGAAAGAAGCTATAAATGATGAAATGGATTCAATCTTGGGAAATAAAACTTGGAAATTAGTAGACTTACCTCCAGGATCTAAACCCATTAAGTGTAGATGGATTTTTAAAAAGAAAATGAAAATAGATGGAACAATTGATAAATTCAAGCCTAGATTGGTTGCTAAAGGTTTTACACAAAAAGAAGGAATTGATTATTTTGATACCTATGCACCTGTTGCTAGAACCTCCACTATTAGAATTTTAATTGCATTAGCATCTATATATAATTTTGAGATTCATCAAATGGATGTGAAAACTGCCTTTTTAAATGGCGACTTAGAAGAAGAAATTTACATGGAACAACCTGAAGGGTTTGTTATGCTTGGACAAGAAAATAAAGTATGTAAACTTATTAAGTCCTTATATGGCCTAAAATAAGCACCTAAACAATGGCATGAAAAATTTGATGAAGTCATTATTTCTTATGGTTTTAAAATTCATGAATCTGATAAGTGTGTTTATAGTAAATTTGCTAATAGTAAAGGTGTGATCATTTGTTTATATGTAGATGACATGTTAATTCTTGGTACTGATTTAGAAAGCATTAATAATACAAAGAGTTTTTTGTCTTCTAAATTTGATATGAAAGATATGGGTGTAGCTGATGTCATATTAGGAATGAGAATAATGAGGAAAGATAAAAATATAATTCTCATTCAATCTCATTATGTTGAGAAAATTTTAAAGAAATTTAATCAGTTTGATTGCACACCTGTTAGTACACCTTTTGAACCACAACTAAAGATGATCCCTAATAATGGTAGAGCTATTTCACAATTGGAATATGCACGAGTAATTGGTAGTTTAATGTATGCCATGACATGTATTCGGCCTGATATTGCTTATGCTGTTGGTAAATTAAGTAGATATACTAGTAATCCAAGTTTATTGCATTGGCATGCTGTCAATAGAATATTAAAATATTTGAAAGGAACTATGGACTATGGTATATACTATAGTGGATATCCTTCAGTATTAGAAGGGTTTTCTGATGCCAGTTGGATAACTGAGCGGGAGGATCATTCCTCAACAAGTGGATGGATTTTCACTCTTGGTGGAGGAGCTGTTTCTTGGGGATCAAAGAAACAAACTTGTATAGCTGACTCTACTATGGCAGCTGAGTTTGTAGCATTAGCTGAAACTAGTAAAAAGGCAGAATGATTAAGGAATTTATTAATTGAAATTCCAGTTTGGCCAAAACCAATGCCTCTAATATCTATACATTGTGATAGTGAGTTTACACTTTCCAGAGCTTATAGTATAGTGTACAATGGAAAATCTAGACATATTGGCCTGAGACATAGTTATGTCAGACAAATGATTACAGATAGTGTAATCACAGTGGATTATGTAAAATCAAGTCAAAATTTAGTTGATCCTTTTACAAAAGGTCTTGCAAGAGGACTGGTGTCTAAGACATCAATAGGGATGGGACTAAAACCCATTAATAATAATCACTCCTGATGGAAACTCAACTTGAAACTTGATATATTCAAGTCTCAAGTTCAATGATTAAAGTACATAATACGACGTGATTGTAAGCACTATAAAATTTAACATCCCAAGGATAAGTGCTTAGAACATGTAATGAATAATGAAAGAGGATGAGTTTAACCTTAATAGATTTATGGTTTTTTAAGTTACATGGACACCTATGATAATCTACCTATATGAGTGTGGAAGTGGTGCCGCTTCCTATGAGAACTGGGGTTGACTCTAAAGCACTCATGAAATCAAGGTACAGACACAAGGCCTAATACATGTGTTGGCTTATATGGATAATCAGTGACTAAAAGATTTGTGTGTGAAGACAAATCCAGCTAATCAATATAGATTGATAGTTCAAAGACAAGTCTACTATACTTTCATGGTTAACCTTGACAAACCTTCACAGGGTATTGGTTCAAGTCGTGAGACACCAATGCTTATACACAGTCTTACAGACAATCAAAGATTTACAAAACTTATTTTGAAAATGGTGGAGGAATGTTGGTGATTTTTAAAATAAGTGAGTAAGAGTTTTTGGGTGTATAAGCTTAAAGAGATTGTCCCACATTGGAAGTGTGAGGAAGAGGTGGGAAGCTAACCCAAATATAAAAAGGGATAGTGTCCCACATTGAAAAATGTAAGAAGCTAAGTGTCACCACTAAGCTATAAAAGGAGTGGGCAACCTTTGAGTCCCACATTGGAAAAATATTAAGAATTTGTGCACTTAATAAGTACAAATAGAAGATGAAGAGTTAATTCATCTAGCATTTAAGAGGCTATTCAAGAGACCTCAATATGGTGCGAAGCACCGTACGCACACGCACACGCACACGGGGCAGTGGGCTGTAGAGGCGCTAGTGGCGCACTTTGCACTTTGCACTTTGCACGCCGCGTGTTCGCAGTGGTAGCGGATTTCTGAGATTCGTTTGGGTCGAATCGCGGTAGCTCGGGCGCGGTCACTTTTTGGTTGACCCGTGCAAAACCGATTCGGTATTATTATACCTGTTCGGAAATGACTTAAGACTGTTGATAATTAACAGTCATACCATTTTGAAATTGATTAAGACTGTTAATCCAACAATCATGACTCTTGAAGACAAATCTTTTCATTATTTATAAATAAAGGCCGCCTAAAACAAAATTGGATAATAACAAAAAACCCAATTTCATATTTTTAAACCCTGCTATTACTCTCTTACAATTTTCAGGAGATACAAATTCTCTTATTCTGTTTTGTGCACAGAAATAGAATAAGAACTTAATTGACTGTTCTTTGCTGCTGCATCTAAGGGCTGTCTTCAAACATATAATTTGCAGACAGTGCAATTGCTTCATTGTATCTTGAGTACGGATTTGCTGATTCCCGTTTGTATACCGAAGTTGTTCGTGTGGGGAAAATACTGTATTTAGGAAAGTGACATCACGCCTTGAAGTTTTCTATTATATTCAGAAGTTACATTGTTGTATTGAAGTTGACATTACTGTGATATATAAAGAGTTCCATTTCTGTATTTGCTACATAATTTCCAACAATTATTAGAGAAACTTGTGAAGGAATACCGACCTCACTATCAATCCGCAGAATCACATTGAACCTAATTGTGAACTCTTTCTATAGTCCTATGTTAGTCCCATCGAAGGAGGATTGATGTAATGTACATGTATTATTGATAAGCTATAATCACCCCCTTTAACCTTGAGGATACCCAACGACCTTGCTATGCCTTGTGTAATATGTTTTAAAGATATATTAAAAATATGAGGCTTTAATTTTTAGAAAAGGAAATGACAGGTAATTCATCATTCATCTCCAGAGGGCCCTTTGCAATGGACTGTGCTTTTACATTTTTGGTGAAGTTTGGTTCTAGTAAAAAAAAGTTTTTGATCAAAACAGAGAAATCCTCATTTGTCGAAGAATTATGTAGAGAGTTTATGATCAAAAAATGATTTTATATAAAGAATAAATATATAAACCAAATAAGAATAATTATAGATATCAATAATCAAACAATCCAATTTTTGGAGATGTCCAAAGCAAACTATCCAATAATAGATAAAAAAAAGGAGATGATAAGTCCAGAAGTAAAAGTATGTTATGAAAAAAATCATAGCGGAGAATAGAAGTCATAAAGTAAGATGTATAGAGCTTGCACCCCCTTGATTTTCGATCAGCGTATAATTAATCTTATTTGTTTGGATAAATTCCATCAACTAGTGGTTCTAGTTGAGTTATCATAACTTGATGAGTGCCCCTTACATTAAAGATACAAGCACCATAACATATTCGAATCCTTAAAGTTAATGCATATAAGTTGTTTATTCCATATGGCTTTTGGCCATCGCTCTCTGGTAAACAAAACATATTTAGTATTAGAGGTTTCAACAATCTCAAGATGATTTCATCATAGTAGTGAAGCACCCTATATCTTTAACTCACTTGAGTCTATATTATATAGGCGCTTGTCTAGATTGGAGATAGTGACAAAATTTGAGTCATACCCTTGTCTACCAAAAAACCTCATACTCTACATGACTCTTCCTCTAATAGTCTCAAAGGTATAATACCAACACCGCACCTAGGATTTCATTTCTATGTTGCATTCATATAATATTAGGCGTGTGAGTAATAATTCACATTAAAATATTTTTTCTAATAATTTTTGAGATTTTAAAATAATTTTTAGGAATTTTTAAACATTTTTAAAATAATGAAAATTTGGTTTTAAAATGTTGTGGGCTTATTTATAATATTAATTAGTTCCTAAAAACTTAGATGGGTGAAATTCGAAAGCAGCAGAGAATTGTGTCGTACAAAATGGAATTATTTAAACTTCCAAAACATGCATTTTTAGCCCATCTGAGCCACACACGTGTTGCATCCACAATGGTCCAGATTGTTTTTTCTTACTCTCACATTCCTGAGAACCATTACCAGCCCTTGGATCTATTTTATCTACGGTCTACTTGTTATTTTTAACAATCCAGGTCTCAACCTTGTGGCCAATAAGATATCATTTAATTGCGATGCGTTGTAAGCCATTAGATTTACATTGATCAACCAGAGTTGATCTCAACCACTGTTTTGCTTTGATCTTCCAGACCCTTCCATCCAGCAGTATAAATAGATGACCTTGGTTATACGTTTACAATCTTTGGATCAGTTGTGATTTGAGAGAAAATAAGAAGAGAGAGAAGAGAGAGAAAGGAAAGAGAGAGAGAAAATCAAACCATAATCCAAGCTGTTGTTGCAATTTTTCCTCAGAAAAAACCCTTGTGAGTTTGAGTGTGTTCGATCGTGTCAAGATTCGTCCTCTCTTGTCTTTAATCTCTTCTCCAACTAAGTCACTAAGTTTGAATTTCATTTTCTCTTCATAGAAACTGTAGATCTGAACTGTGTGTGATACAAAACACATATAAATACTAAGTTTGATTTCTTTCTTAAAGAAATCTTCATTTGTTGGTTGTTTTACTCTTAAATGTTTATTTTAAAACCAGAACCAACAAATCTTTTTCTGTTTCCAGTTTCTGAGAATAACCAGACTTAGATCTAGTTAAGATCTTGATTAGGGTTTTACACTTTCATATATTTCACATTTTGTGATATAACTGTGTAAATAAAATAAAGAAAGTGTTTAGGACCTTTGGCACCTTTTAATATCAAGGTTCTCTCGAGATCTGTGGATATAAATAAAGATTAGAAATCTGAGATTTTGAAACAAACGGAGATTCAGAAATCATATCTTCATTTTAGAACGAAATCTCTAATTTGATAGGTATATTATTTGTTTAAGTGTGTGTGTGTTTCATGAATACGTTTCGGCACTTCACTACTTACACTATTCACACTACAACACTAAATAAGTGTTGGTAGAGAGATCATTGACTTTAGAGTCGACTGAAAGCTAAAAAGGAGAAGAGGAACAAAGCTGGGAGAACAACTTCAACATTAGAGCATTCAGAGAAGTTAGAATAACCTAACGGAGCTGGTATATTTTCTTGACTTAGAATAGGTCTGATTGTATGTTTACTTTGTTATATAGCTTGTAACCTATATTCTTTTTAGTGGATTTTTGTTCTGAGGTGTAGAGACCTCCGTGGATGTTTTCCCAATTGGGGTGGGGTTTTACCCCGTTAAACTCTTGTGTTCTTGCATGATTCATCTTCCTCTCATCACCTTCTACTTGTGTGCTGATTTAGAAACTATTTAGTTTTGTTTTTCAAAATTTGGATACTTAATAACTGAAATATCTTGTTCATAAATGTTATACACATTTTGTGTTAGTACTTATTTTGTAAAAAAAGGAGTTCCTCAAATAAACTATTCAGAGCCATTTAAATTGTCTTAATCCTTTTAAACAACTTAAGTGGCATTATTTTTTCAAGTAGAAGAAAAGATAAGTACCGTTGTAAGGTGATTGGTCCCAAAGTAACTGTTGCTAAAGTAAGGTCTTCTAAAAGACTTTCAAATGCTAATATTAACTAATCCCAATGATAAAATTCCTATGTTGGAATATCGAAGGAGTTAGTAACACTCCTATTAAAATATTAAAAAAGTTGATTAGAATCCACAATTTATCTTATGTGTCTATTCTTGAACCTATAATTGAAGAAGTGGAATCTGTCAGAAGAATTCTTAATTTTAAAGGTTATGTGTCTAATGTGAGTGGTAAATCTTGTTTTTTTATGAGGCCCGTGAACATAATACAATATCTCTATGCAATACACACTGCATCCGATTCCAACGCTGGTTTGGCCACCGCCTCAAGCCACTCCAGCCCATCATCCACTGAGAACAGTGTACTTAAGGAATTTTCTTGACCCTGCCTACGTCAAACACTGCATTTTGTCCCGATAGGCACAAGTTTTGCACCACATTTTGTAGGCCGATGCGATAAGAAGTATTTTACTATTTGTACATATCTCAAATTTGATCAAAAGGAACGAGTTTTTTTAATACATTGTGCTTCAGATAGATAAAAGGATTAAACTTAAAATGCATAGAAGAAAAATTAAAACAATATATTGTATAATTTGCTCATTTACTAAAATTTTCAACTATATTGAGATTGTTTGAAATGTATGATCGTATGAGTGAATATTAATGTATATTTCTCTATTTTGTAATGGTATAGACCTGTGATTAAATATCATACCCTAACTTAATTAATAAAAATTAAGTATCATGCCCACGAATTTAATTTTCTCTTGGATTTAATTTTCAATTTCGATACATCTACATTGTGATTTAATTTTCTCTTGGATTTCGTTTCAATTGTGACAGATCCAAGAACTAGTTGAGGCTATCATTTTTCCCATGACACATATAAAGCGGTTTCTGAAATTAGGAGTTCGTCGACGTAAAGGAGTCCTTTTTTATGTACCTTCTGGGATAGGGAGAACAACTTCAACATCATAGCCTTAAGAGAAGTCAGAATATCCTAACGGAGCTGGTATATTTTCTTGACTTAGAATAGGTTTGATTGAGTATTTAGTTTGTTATATAGCTTGTAACCTATATTCCTTTTTAGTGGATTTTTGTTTTGAGGTGTATAGACCTCCGTGGATATTTTCGCAATTGGGTGGGGTTTTGCCACGTTAAAATCTTGTGTTCTTGCATGATTCATCTTCCTTTCATCACCTTCTACCTATGTGCTAATTTAGAAATTATTTAGTTTTGTTTTTCAAAACTTGGATAATTAATAATTGAAATATCTTGTTCATAAGTTTTATACACATCTTGTGTTAGTACTTGTTTTGTAAAAAAAGGAGTTTCTCAAACAAACTGTTCGGAGCCATTTAAACAGTCTCAATCCTTTTAAAAAACTTAAGTGGCATTATTTTTTCAATTGGTATCATAGCATTGGATTTATAAATTTTTTTGATCCTGAGGTTCTGAAATTATTTTTTTTCAAAACAAAATAGTGGACGAGAAATTTGAGAGATTATGTAACTTATCCAGACCCCACTCTTTGATGGAAACAACTTGCCTTATTGGAAAGTGAGGATGGTTACTTTCATCCAAGTTATATTGGGAGATGATGTCTGGGATGCTATTAAAAATGGTTACACTTTCCCTACTAAACCAACCGCAGAAGGAAGTACTGTGAGGATTAGGAAACTGCTAAGTGAATTCACCAAAGAAGAGAAACAGACCTCTCTTAATAATAATAAAGGAAAAAATGCCATATTTATGTCTATAAATGAACACGAATTCAAGAGGATATCTTTATGTACTACCTCTAAGGAAGTATGTGATACTCTAGTGATTTCACATGAAGGAGACACACGTGTTAAAGCTGCTAAAACCCAAATGTTAATCCATCAGTACAACACTTTGGTCATGACTGACAGTGAGTCATTTGATGACTTATATATTAGGTTGACAGACATAGTGACTAAGCTGCATGCTAATGGTAGAATTTATGATAGGAAGGAAATTGTTTCCAAAATTCTAAGGTCATTTCCACAAAAAATTGATAATAAGCGTTATGCCATTAAGGAGATAGATGATCCAAATTTAACACCTGAACTCCTCAGTAGCAAGCTAAGGATAGTGGAAATGGAATTAGAGTTTAAGAAGCAATTAACTCAGACCCAAAAGAATACAGTCCACTTCTAATCTTGTCTTTACCTCTAAGTTGACCAAATCTGAGTTTAATTTTCCTGAAATTGACTTAGACTCTGATGAGTACTGTAACTTAGACAGTTTGGATAATCACATTGCCTTAATGTGTAAATAGTTCAAGAAAATTGTGAAATTTTGAAATAAAATTAATAATAGACAAAGCAAACCTAATTATCCAAAGTTCTCTAATAATAGGCCTCATGAGAAAAGACAGGACAAACACCAGACTGATAACCAAAACAAGCCTGAAAAAGACCTAAAAATGTTGAGTGTTTTAGGTGTGGGAAATTAGGACATATAGAAAATGACTGTAAAGTCAATTTGAATAAAAACAAAAATAATAGGGCTAATTTGTGCAAGACCTGGAAGAACTCAAGTGACTCAGAAACTGATGAGCCTGAGTCATTTAATTCTTTGACCCATGTATGTTATTCTTTGCCAAAATCATTTATACTGATGATCCTATAACTAGTACTGAACCTGATAATAGTATATCTAACCATGCTATGTTGAATGCCATTATTCCGAATGTTTTATCTGCTCTGTTACTGGAGAATGCTACTAGTAATTATAATGTCGTGTGTGTGACTCAAAGGGAATGTTTTATTGACGATGAAAATGTGTGTGTGAGTCCTAAAAATGAATCGCTAGGGGACACTGCACACTGTACACTTAGTGACTCCGAAAATGAGGACCTCCCAGATATTCATATACTATACATGAAAACCCTCAAGAAGAGTACTAAACTTGAAAAATTAGTCAAGGACCTTACCTAGAAAATACCTAAGCCAAATGATCAAAGATAATGCTAAAGAGTACACCTCTCAATGTCTTGATCATGAGAATGAGACTAAGGTTTTTGCTAAAAAAATCAAGGAACTCTCTGACTCAAATGAAATTCCGAAAAAGAAATATAAAGGGACGTTGTTAGAGTTGGAACAAACTAAAGAAAAGACATCAATAGTCTTAAAAAAATTTGCAAAATTTGAAAATAACTCAAACTGTTTTGAAGACTTTGTTGCTGAAAGTAAAACCAATTCTGATGACAGAACTGGAATAGGATTTTTGCCCCAGTGCTAAAAAATAAATGAAAAATCTTGAAAGTACCAAGTTTGTGTCCAGTGGCAAAAGACCTATTGAAACCTATCCAGATTTTCATGCCTTAAAAAATAACTTTGATTTGAAACAACAAAAGATAGACATTGGTGAGGCCAGTATCTCTAAGCTTAATGTTGAACATAAGGCTAAATACATCTGCCCTCCAATTAGGAAAAGTGATTATCTTTTCAACCTGTACCTTCTAGGAATAAGGTTAGAGTTTAATTTTTAGACAAACCTTTGTCTAATAATTTTCCTAAGGATACGCCTCCTACGAGCCATCTTTATTGCTCATACTACGATGTCTTTGGACATTCCGTTGATGGATGTTTTTCTAAACGTCTATACAAATTTGTTTTTAGTTCTCTTGTCTATTATAATTTCAACTATTCTAAGAAAGGCAGAAATAACTATATTCTTCCCAGGCAACCAGATAAGAACTCTAACTATCGTAATAGGAAGGAAAAATCTAATACTAAAAGATCATCAACAAGAGGAAATCCTAGATTCATGCCTAAACCAAATGCTCAAAAATTTGAGAAAAATAATTTTACACAAAAATATTTTAAAGAAAAGGCTAATGCTCACAAATTTTACCTTATTAGAACTAATCAGCGCAAACTTTTCAAAACTATAGCAGTTTGGGTTATGAAGGATGAATTAAGACCCCCGATGAAATGTAATATTGTGATCAATGCTTTAAAAGCTGAAAACACAGCATCTGGATGGTATTTAGATTCAGGATGTTCTAAACACTTGACCCGGGATGTTTTAAATAAAACTAACTTCTTCGGAGGTAAAGTCTTGTTTGGAGATGGGGTATTAGCCTAGATCATTGGTAAAAGGACTCTCCATGAACAACAATTCCTATCTTAGAAGATGTTCTTCTAGTAAAATGTCTTAAAGCAAATTTTTTAAGTATATCACAATTTTGTGACTCCAACCATATTGTTACATTTTCAAAGAATAATTGTAAAATTTTAAATGAAAATAGTGACTGCATTATTACAGGCCTTCGTATTCCAGATAACTGTTATACAATTAATCCAAATAACGATGTTTGTAACATTGCTAGAATAGACGACAATGAGATTTGACATAATAGGCTGGGTCACATAAATTTTGATAGCCTTGGTAAATTGTGTTCTCAAGAAATAGTTAGAGGTCTTTCTAAGATAAAGTTTATAACAAACATTATTTTTGGACCTTGCCAAGAAGGAAAAATGGTTAAGTCTGCCCATAAGAAAGTCAAAGACATTTTGACTACTAAACCTCTAGAACTTATCCATATGGACCTAATGGTTCCTGCTAGAATAGTTAGTCTATGTGGCAATTGCTAAATCTTAGTGATGGTCGATGATTTTGCCCGCTTTACTTGGATAGATTTTCTTAAAAAAAAGTCTGACACCTTTCAAGAGTTTCTAAAAATTCTTCTACGTATTAAGAACGAAAAGGATAGTCAAGTAAATCGTATCCGTAGTGTTCATGGGGGAGAGTTTAAAGACTTAGGAGTAACTGAATATTGTACCTATAATGGCTATCAACACAAATTTAGCGCTCCTAAAACCCCTCAGTAAAACGGAATAGCTAAAAGAAAGAATAGGACTATTCAAGAAATGGCGCGAGTTATGATTCATGCCAAAAGCCTTCCTAAGTATTTTTGGGTAGAAGTTGTTAGGACTGCCTACCACATCATAAACCGTGTCTATCTTAGAAAATATACCAAACAGACACCTTACGAATTATGGTACGGGAAGAAACCTAACCTAATATATTTTAGAACCTTTGGCAATGCTTGCTATGTATGTAAGGACAGGGAACATTTGTCCAAATTTGAAACCAGAGGTGATAAAGCCATCTTCTTAGGTTACTCTCCAAAAAGAAGAGCCTATCGTGTCTATAATATTCGAACCAAAACCCTCATGGAATCCATGAATGTGATTGTTAGTGACACTAATGTTGAGAGTAAACCCACAGGACGAACTATCGTGGAAGAGTCTAAAAATATTTTTAACTATGACTCTACAGAGATAGATGATCCTTTACCAACTGAGATTCCCGAAGTACCTAACTGGGTTTCTAAAGATTACCCCTTAGATAACGTGGTTAGTAATCTTACTGAGCCTGTTCGTACAAGATCCCAGCTACGTAATTTTGCTCATTATGCATGCTTTATGTCTCTTGTGGATCCAAAGAATGTAAATAAAGACCTAACTGAATCCTTGTGGATAAGTGCTATATAGGAGGAACTTATTTAATTTTTTGCTCATGACATATGGTATCTTGTACCCAGGCCAGAAAATAAAAAAGGTTATTTGCACACGCTGGGTTTTCAAAAATAAAATAGATGAGACTGGGATGGTCATTAGAAATAAGGCTAGATTAGTTGCCCAAAGCTACTATCAGATTGAAGGAATAGACTTCAAGGAAACATTTGCCCCAGTAACTCACCTTAAATCTGTTCGTCTACTCTTAGAAATAGATTGTCATTTTCAATTCACTCTATACCAAATGGATGTGAAATCTGCGTTTTTAATGGTATTCTAGCTGAGGAAGTATATGTAGAACAACCAAAAGGGTTTATTGACCCTCACCATTCGAATCACATTTTTCGATTAAAAAAGGCCTTATATGGTCTAAAATAAGCCCCTGTGCTTCGTATGATCGGTTGTCTACATTTTTATTAAACAACGATTTTAGGAGAGGTGGTAATGATCCAATTTTGTTTGTTAAACATTTTCACAAAACTGTTGTTATAGCCCAAGTCTACGTAGATGATATCATTTTAGGTTCAACATCCTTAATCGAAGTTGAAAATTTCTCCAACGTTATGCATGGATAATTTTAAATGTCTCTTATGGGGGAGTTACAATTCTTTTTAAGACTTGAAGTCAAATAGAATTCATAAGGTTTATTCATTTCACAATCCAAATATGCTTTAGATATTGTTGAGAAATTTGGCCAAAAAAATGCAAAAGATGCTAGGACACCTATGAGTACCTCTGTAAAAATGTTTAAGGATGAACATGGGAAATCTATTGATCTGACTTTTTACCATTGTATGATAGGAAGCTTACTATATCTCACTACTTCACGCCCAGACAGAATGCACCTAAAGAGAGTCATTTATCCTTTATTAAGAGAATGATTAAATATATTAAAGGAACTCTCAAGTTAGTACTTTGGTACACCGATGACACATCTACCACTGTAATTGGTTACACCGATGCTGATTGGGCAGGGTGTTCTGATGACAATAAGAGTACGTCAGGGGCATGTTATTATATAGGAAATAATTTAGTAGGATGGTCTAGCAAAAAATAGAATTGTACATCATTATCCATCGCTGAATCGGAGTACATTGCAGCTGGAAGCTGTTGTTTGCAATTTCTTTGGATAAAAAAGATGTTGAAAGATTGTGGCATAATTGAAGATAAGTTGCATATCTATTTTGATAATCAAAGTGCAATTAATATTTCCAAAAATCCTGTGCAACACTCTCGCACAAAACACATTAAGATTCGATATCACTTTATTCGTGAATTAGTAAAATCTAAGGAATTGGAAATTATGTATTTGCCTACCGATCTTCAATTAGCTGATTTGTTCACAAAGCCTTTAGATAATATCAGGTTTGAGACTTTACGAAAATCTATTGGCATGATATTTCTTGAATAAATGCTTGTCATCTCATAAATATCATCCTGTCATATTCACGCTTATAATTGATCTTTGAGGATATAGGGCACGGATATTTCTAAAATGATAAAAGACACCTCCTATATCTGTTTTATGTAGGAGATCCTTCATATGACTCGATTGATGTTTGTGCGTTGATGAATATTTATCTTCTTTATATTTTATTTGTTCATGTATATTTGTTCCTACCCTTTGTCCAATTGAGACAAAATGGGGAAGAAACTTTGAATGCACTTGGATATTATTTTGATTACTTCAACTAAAATAGTTGATCTAAGTTTTCTTATTTTCACAAAATCAGTACCTCGTTTTATCATAATATTGTTAGGGTATTGGTTTGTATTTAGTTGCATAATGGAATTTTCTTTTCTAGGATATGGGGTAGATAAAGTTTTGTATAGGAATAAGATTTTCTTATTTTTTAGTATCCCTACGAGTCCTCGATGACGCAAAGGAGATTTTGTCTCATATTTCCAAAGGGGTAGATTGAAGCACCCTACATCTTTGACTCACTTGAGTCTATATTATATAGGCACTTGTCTAGTTTGAAAATAGTGACAAAGTTCGAGTTATACCCTTTTCAACCAAAGAACCTCATACTCTATACGACTCTTCCTCTAATAGTCTCAAAAGTATAATAACAATACTGCACCTTGGATTGCATTTCTATGTTGCATTCATATCATATTATGTGTGTGAGTATTAATTCCCATTAAAATATATTTTCTAATAATTTTTGGAATTTTTAAATAATTTTTAGGAATTTTTTGAACATTTATAAAACAACTAAAATTTGGTTTTAAAATGTTGTTGGCTTATTTGTAATATCAATTAGTTCCTAAAAACTTGGATGGGTAGAATCTGAAAGTGGCAGAGAATTATGTGGTACAAAATGGAATTATTTAAACTTCTAAAACACGCATTTTTTAGCCCATCTGAGCCACACATGTGTTGCATCCACAATGGTCCAGATTGTGTTTTCTTACTCTCACATTCCTGAGAACCATTACCAGCCCTTGGATCTATTTTATCTACGGTCTACATGTTTTTTTTAACAATACAAGTCTCAACCTTGTGGCCAATCAGATGTCATTTAATTGCGGTGTGTTATAAGCCATTAGATTTACATCGATCAGCCAGAGTTGATCTTAGCTGTTGTATTACTTCGATCTTCCAAACCCTTCCATCGAGTAGTATAAATAGATGACCTTGGTTATACGTTTACAATCTTTAAATCAATTGTGATTTGAGAGAAAATAAGAAGAGAGAGAAAATCAAATCCTAATCCAAATTCTTGCAATTTTCCTCAGAGAAGACCCTTGTGAGTTTGAGTGTGTTTGGTCGTGTGAAGATCCATCCTCTCTGGTCTTTAATCTCTTGTCTAACTAAGTCATGAAGTTTGGATTTCATTTTCTCTTCGTAGAAAGTGTAGATTTGAAATGTTGTGATACAAAACACGTATACATACTTAGTTCGATTTCTTTCTTCAAGAAATCTTCTTTTGTTAGTTGTTTTACTCTTAAATATTTATTTTAAAACCAGAAACAACAAATCTTTTTCTGTTTCCAGTTTCTGAGAAAAACCAGACTTAGATCTGGTTAAGATCTTGATTGAGGTTTTACACTTTCATATATTTCACATTTTGTGAAATAACTGTGTAAATAAAATAAAGAAAGTTTTTATAACCTTGAATCCTTATGATAGCAAGGTTCCCTCAAGATCTATGGATATAAATAAAGATCAGAATTCTGAGATTTTCAAACAAAACTAAGATTCAGAAATCTCATTTGCATTTTAGAACAAAATCTATAATTTGATAGGTATATTGTCTGTATAAGTGTGTGTGTGTTTCATACATGTGTTTAGGCACTTCACCACTTACACTATTCACATTACAACACTAAAAAAGTGTTTGTAGAGAGATCATTGGCTTTAGAGTCGACTGAAAGCTAAAAAGGAGAAGAGGAACAAAGCTAGGAGAGAAACTTCAACATTAGAGCATTAAGAGAAGTTAGAATAGCATAACGGAGCTGGTATATTTTCTTGACTTAGAATAGGTCTGATTGTGTGTTTAGTTTGTTAGATAGCTCGTAACCTATATTCTTCTTTAGTGGATTTTTTTTGAGGTGTAGAGACCTCCGTGAATATTTCCCCAATTGGATGGGGTTTTACCACGTTAAACTCTTATGTTCTTGCATGATTCATCTTCCTCTCAACACCTTCTACTCGTGTGCTGATTTAGAAATTATTTAGTTTTGTTTTTCAAAACTTGGATACTTAATAACTGAAATATCTCATTTATAAGTTTTATACACATCTTTTGTTAGTACTTCTTTTGTAAAAAAAGGAGCTTCTCAAACAAACTGTTCAGAGCCATTTAAACTGTCTTAATCCTTTTAAACAACTTAAATGACATTATTTTTCAAGTAGAAGAAAAGATAAATAGCGTTTTAAGGTGATTGGTCCCAAAGTAACTGTTGCTAAAGTAAGGTCTTCTAAAAGACTTTCAAATGCTAATATTAACTAATCCCAATGATAAAATTCCTATGTTGGAATATCGAAGGAGTTAGTAACACTCCTATTAAAATATTAAAAATGTTGATTAGAATCTATAATTTATCTTATGTGTCTATTCTTGAACCTATAATTGAAGAAGTGGAATATGTGAGAAGAATTATTAATTTTAAAGGCTGTGTGTCTAATGTGAGTGGTAAATTCTTGTTTTTTATAAGGCCCGTGAACATAATACAATATCTCAATGCAAGACACACTGCATCCGATTCCAACGCTGGTTTGGCCACCGCCTCAAGCCACTCTATCCCATCATCCACTGAGAACAGTGTACTTGAGGAATTTTCTTGGCCCTGCCTACATCAAACACTGCATTTTGTCCCAATAGAGATGGGTTTTGCACCACATTTTGTGGGTCGATGTGCTAAGAAGTATTTTACTATTTGTACATATCTCAAATTTGATCAAAAGGAATAAGTTTTTTTAATACATTGTGCTTCAGATAGATGAATGGATTAAACTTAAAATGCATAGAAGAAAAATCAAAACAATATATTGTGTAATTTGCTCATTTACTAAAATTTTCAACTATATTGAGATTATTTGGAATGTATGATCGTATGAGTGAATATTAATGTATATTTCTCTGTTTTGTAATGGTATAGACCTGTGATTAAATATCATACCCTAACTTAATTAATAAAAATTAAGTATCATGCCCACGAATTTAATTTTCTCTTGGATTTAATTTTAATTTCGATACATATACATTGTGATTTAATTTTCTCTTGGATTTCGTTCAATTGTGACAGATCCAAGAACTAGTTGAGGCTATCATTTTTCCCATGACACATATAAAGCAGTTTTTGAAATTAGGAGTTCATCCACTTAAAGGATTCCTTTTTTATGGACCTCCTGGGACTGGGAAATCTTTAATGGCTCCTGCTTGCGCGGCCCAAGTAGATGCTAGATTTCTAAAGCTAGCCAACCCCCAACGTGTCCAGGTACTTATTAGTGATTATATTATTTTTTTTTCCTTGCATGCTTAATATGGCTTGCTATTTTTCGATTGTTGATTTCTACAAGAATTTTACCTTCTTGGGATTTATTAATGTACTCTGCCATTTTTTGTCGGTTTAGTGATTTTTAATTCGTTTTAATTACCCTGAGCAGGGCTGTCAATTTTCTAGTTTAATAGTTAATTGCTAATGTATGTGTATATTAAATGGTTATTAGGGTAAAGTGAAAAAATGTACCCTGAACTACGCAATTTGATAGTTTACGGTTGGACATTAGTTCTTCAATATTTTTCCCTCTACGTTATTGTTTATCCTTTCTAGCCATCATCATCATCATCATCATCATCATCATCATCATCATCATCATCATCATCATCATCATCATCATCATCATCATCATCATCATCACACGGGGTCAGCCATATGGATTCTCCTTTTCCATTCTAATTTATTATAAGCAATATTATCATTCAAGTTTAAAGCCTTAAGATCTCTCATAATAATTTCCTCCCACGATAGCTTAGGGCGACCCCTTTCTCTTTTACATTTTATTTTCAATAATCGTCCTCTTGTTATAGGTGCATCTATTGGTCTACGCCATACATGTCCATAGCATCTAAGTTTACTTTACCTTAATTTATCACTAATGGGAGTTACTCCTAACATTTCTCTCACATGTTGGTTTTTAATCTTGTCCTTTCTAGTAATTCCTATCATCCAGCATCCTCATCTCCCTAACATGGAGCCTTTGTTCATGTATTTTCTTTAAAGTACGACATTCCACTCCATATAGAGTTTATGGACTAACAACTGTTTTATAAAATTTTTCTTTTAATTTATTTGTTATCTTCTTATCGCATAATATCCCACTTACTTGTTTTCATTTCATCAAACCAGTTGATATTCAAGCCAGTTTATGGCAATTAAACATGATATGCGATAATTACTTATATATATTGAGAAATAATTGGGTGGAAAATTCTATCTTTTAAAGTAAATTTTCATTGGCGGTGGTGAGAATTTTCTATAGTGATTTGTTATGGTGGTGGCCAAATTTTTCTGTTGGTTGGTGTATAGTATTATTAGAATTAATTTTATTGTTGAAAACAGGTTGGATACCTGTGGTTTTCATGAATAAACAAAGGACGCTTTATCAATTTTTTTAAAAATAATAATAGTTAGATATTTATATTGTTTGTGATGAGAATATACTATATTGATTCATTGCACACTGTATTGTTGATGAGTAGGATATTAATTTTGACGTAATTGACACTATTTTGTTTTCATAGGTGACAATTTTTATAGGACATGCAATGCTAATCAGTGATTTTTGAGGTCGTACGGCTTAAGATTGTGGAATTACTTTGATATAAGCATTTCGTGTTTTGGAGTATAAGAAGTTAATGTATTTTTGTTAGCAAGTCGAATATTTTAACTTAGTGTTGTAATTTTTGTTTTGATAAATATTTGGAAATGCTTGTAAGAACTCCAACTATTGTTGAATGAAAATGATTTGTTGCGTTGGTTGAAAACCATCTTATGCATTACATTTTATGATTATTCATTGTGTTTTGTTATCTAAAATGTAATTCAATTCTATATTAAGCTTTAGCAATAGATATTATTATCCACAATATATTGGTGAAAAAATTTGAAGATCCCTTCACCTCTTTTGGGATGGTTAAAATCGTTCCAAAAATATATTAAAGACGACTATGTTTCCGTTTCAAAAGGATCTCCTAAAACAGTAACTTTTTGAGGTAGATTAATTCCCGTCTCAAAAGGACTCTTTGGGACAACTCTTTTGCCGTCTCAAAAGGGTCATATAAAATGATGGGGTTTTGAAACAGATCTGTTTCCATCTCAAAAAACTCTTTTGACATGGCTAAGCTGTCATAAAAAGTATTTACAACTCCTATAAAAAAGACCCCTCCTAGCCATCCCAAATAGCGTCCCAACAAGTATTTGAGATCGATAAACCATCTTTTGGGACTGGACATCGTCTAAAAAGCTACTTTTTTTTGTAAGGAGCCAAGCCAAAATCAGGTATGCGATTGACTTGAGAGGAAAAATGGTTCGAATTTAGTTTTGAAAGAAAGGGGGAGAAATTTTTTGGTGTTTCAAAGGAGGAGAAAAATATTTTTGGTATTTTTGATTTTTAAAAAAAAGAGGGAAAAATGAGAGGAATCTTAGAATGATTATTATGATTAATGTTATTATTAGGTTTTCACTTGTATTAGGTTTACCTAAATGAAGAAAAAATTCCGAATAGAATCCGAGCCTGTTAAAATAAGGTTTGAAATATGTAAGGCACGGTTGGACTTGTTTCCAGTCTTACGAACAGGGTTCTATTTTGAAAAAGACAAAATAGCGCAAAAATTTAGGCCGTACGTTGACTCGGAATTTTGGTAGAGTTTCGAGTGGTAACCAACGAACTAAATATGAGTGTCCTAGGTTTGACATCTATATGAGGTTTATGAAATTTTCGGGTTAGTGGAAGGGTTCCCCCCTTTGGCATGACTTCCATGATATATCTCTGGCCTATCAGGAAAATCATTCATCGGTATGTGTGGACAAGCCATTTGAAATACCTGAACGCACATGAATTGCCTCACTATATACCTTGCAGGGATAGTACGTTTGAGAGCGAATTCGATATACTCAACAAACGTGAATGAGTTCCCTGCTATATACCTCCCGTCGTGAGTTCGGTCATGCGTACAATGCCGGGGGGAGGGGGGGGTGTTCGATATACGTCGAAGGTATGAGGCCAATGGAAGGTAAGAGTCATATTGCTTAGGATAATTGTGACCCGTAGGATCAGCGCCCATGACAAAGTGACACTCCAGTATAGAACAAAATATTGGTCAATATAGCCATACTCTTGGTGATGTGGTGTGCAAAAATGCACGAGTCTTAATGAACATATTATGGAGATAGAGTATTTTTTATCATTTTTTATTGTCATTATGAGTAAAGGGAATACTACACTAATAAGGAGCATATATAAGTATTATGACAAGTAAATCTAACATGGAGACTATACTTTGCATGGATACATGTGAATGAGTAAATGACATGAGACATTATACAAGTGAGTGTGTGCGGTAATGAGCCTATACTTGGATCAACTACAAGTGGTGTGTGATACGTGTAATTGAGCATGGAGATATATACAAGTGTAGGAAGTGTGTGTGTGCGCTAGTAAAGCCTAAGAATGGATATTCTAAGTGGTGTGTGAATCATGTGAGTATAAAATGAAGACAAGTGTAAGTGTGTGAAGTGTACATAGAGAGTATATACAAGTGTGTGAAGTGTATAAGTGAGTGGAAAGTGATATATACATGAGAGATATATACAAAAAGGTAAAGGTAAGAGAAAAGGAAACATATAGGTAGGTGTATACGCACACATACATAAAATAATAACACCCATGCATGAATAGAGTCTAGTCCTCTTAAAAAAGATCCCCAGCGGAGACGCCGCTGTGGCCATCTCAAGGTTTTTGAGGTCCGGGGGACATCTCCCTAGGTGGATCCCTCCTTCCTTCTCCTTTTTTTGGCATGCGCGCGAGATTGTGTAATTTCTTGGGGTGCTCGATTGTCATCGATGTGGGGTGATATGTAGAGATAGAGTCACCATCCTATTTTGCACAAAATAGTCAAAATAATGTTGCTGCCTTTCGAGAATGGCATCAAGGACAATGTTGATGCTTGCGAAACCAAGTAGTTCAAGGGTCCGGGGACTAAGTTACTGAATGGAAAGGTGTTAGGAACCCATCCTTCCCTTTTGGTCTTTCACGAGCATGTGTTAATCTTCTCCTGTTAAACTCCGTGATTTGTGTGCTTATGAGTATAATATAAATGGAGGATGGCATCGTTCGACTTGCGTTATGGATAAAGGAAGAGCGAGGTTATCATTAGGAGTGTTCCCAAAATAATAATTCGAATCAAAAGTCGTTATAGAAGAATGATTGCGTATATCGGATAAGATACAAGAAAGCAAGCATATAAAGCATATATTAAGGATATATAATGAGAACAAGGTAACAAATATATGTGGGAGGACTCGAGTCTAGGTGATAGGCAAGGTTTCGCCGTGACGCGAGAGTCGCCTGCGCGCCGATCATTTTGAATTTGGCTTACCTGAACTATAAAAAAACCTAAACTTATGACTACACTCAACGGGTGAGTATAGCGGCCAAGTCCGGGTATCAAAAATCCACGGAGACGAGTTGCTAGAATTTATAGGATTTAATACTCAGAAATAAAAGTGTAAAAGGTAAATTAAAAACTAAAAAGGAAAAGATGCGAAAAAGGGAAATATTAATCTAGGCGAGTGTATTGAAACTAGATTCACAAAGCGGTAAAAACTATAGGTTTCGTCGAATATCCCTCACCCGAGTTAATTAATATAAAATGGTCACATGGGTCGACGAGTTATTACAAATGCGTCTCGTTTTGACAGTTAATTGAATCAAGGGTTGTCACGCCCCTAAATCCGCATAAAAGCCTAATAAGATTTTGGTGTCAACAAATACCCCAAAAATTACGCACGCAAGGTCGTAAGCACGGAACATACATGATATGCCCCGTCAAATCTCCTAGGCGCAATAACTTGGACAACGCACCCGAAATATACCCGTAAACTCCATCACCAAAGCAAAGCAACATGTCAACCCAGAATGAGTTCAATCCGGCACAACCTAGACTAATTTAGCTAGAAAGCATGTTAAAAACGCGATAAATAAATGTGGTAAATAAACGCAATAAAACTACCTAAAAAGCAAGGAAAGAAAGCAAGTGAATCTAATTAACAAAGCATGTAAATTAACTACAAAGCAAGAATTAATGAAATACGAGCTATATTAATGGAGATGGAAGATGAAAGCACAAATTACAAACCCAAATGGGTGTCAATCCAAGAAGAAATGAAGAAATGAGCTCTCAAACCTCCAAAACCCTAACCTAAACTATCTAAAATCGATTATATCTGTTTTTACAACAAAAATCCTTTATATAGTAAAAGGAATTAAATTAGAAAAGAAAAGTAAAAAGAAAATAAAAGGCAAAATATCTGCAGAAAACAGGGGATCGATCGATCGATGATGCAAAATCAAGCCCACTGTCTCCCCACGATTGGCAAAAATTGAAGGATACTAAGTAACTAACATGTGAGCAAATAATGGACTAAAATAAAGAAATGGATAGAATATCCCACATCCCCTAACTTAATGTAACACCCCAAGACTTTTGAGACTGAGAAATTATTTTTTTTGGGAAAATAAAATTTAATTAAATTGGAGAATTCTAAAATTTAGGAATTTAAGTCCAAAAGTAGAGGACATTTTAAAGTATTCCGGATGAAGATTTTGAGGGTACCATTGATCCCGGAAGGGTCGAAATAGTCAAAATGACTGTTATTGGGTTTTATTTCTGCTCCGGAATATTTTTAAGTATGTTTGGCTCGAATTGGAGTAAACGAGTCATTTAAATTGTGTATTAACATTTAAAATTGGGTTTTTATTTTAAAGGTTTATGAGGCTTACGGATTAAGCCATTCTCACTTGAGAGAAAGAGAGAAAAGCCCTAGAGGGAGAAAGAAGAGAGAAAGAAGAAGAAAGAAAAGGAGAGAGGGAGAAAAACTTGGGGATTTTCGGCCAAATCGCGACATCGAGGACGATCCAACCTCTACAAATCTGAGGCAAGTATTTAATCTTGCTAAATATCTATTTGTGTATTTCATTTCATGATTTGTGGGTTAAAGAAATGGATTTTTGGGTATAAATATCAAAACCTAGATTTTTAGGTTTAATCTTGAAATCAATGTTTAAATATGGATTTAAATGGCATAGAGATGGTTGGGATCAACTTTGGGTTGATTAATGGGTTTAAAATCATGATTTGATGAAGGTTTGGGGGTTAGAATGAAAAATTTAGGGTTTAGAATTCGTGGGTTTTGATGAAGAAGAAAACCCCTTCAAAATTTGCAGGCCCGAATCGATTCTCCCCCTTAAGCGAATCGATTCGGTATAGGGAAATTGGCAGGTCTGCATTGACCGAATCAATTCGGACCCAAGCCGAATCGATTCGGCCTGTGACAGAAGCCCAGGTCTTTGGACCCGAATCGATTCGCCTTGTAGGCCGAATCGATTCGCTAGGCCGAATCGATTCGGAATAGGGCCGAATCGATTCGGAAACAGGGCATTTTGAGGTATTTTCTCCATAGTGATTCCAAACCCTTTTTGGTTGGGTTTATTGATTTTGGGGCCTTCTCTTATGATGTAAGAGATATGTTCTTGGTGACTTATAAGGAGTTTCCCACATATTAGGATTTTGGGGACTCCTTAGGGTAACTTGGGAGAAATGTATCCATGTATGTAGTGGAGTTACATATGGAAATTGTAGGGAAACCTCATAAAGGTTGGAAATACCAATTTTAGATATAAAGGTATAAATATGATGTGAAGTTGAGATCTCTTAGAGAGTGAGGGGTCTCATATCCTTAGACATATTTAGACTAAGGAAAAATTGATAACTCAATAGGAGTAAGGGTTCCTGAGATTTATTTGAACCATAGGTGAAATTGGGAACGATTGGGATCGTACTATCCACTAGAATAAGCGGTAGCATAAATTCTAGTTAGGATAGTTTACACGTAATTATGGGGATATGACCATTGAGATTCCAATACTTGAAACGAGGTTGGAATAATTTGAGGTTTTAGACTATTAAGTCATTGATGTGCCTATGGTTAAATAGTACTAAAGGAAAATATGTACTTCAATTATGGATGAAATGTGTAGTGATGGATTCCTACACAAACTTTTGGGTGATAACCCTAATGTTGAATATATATGTATAGATATATACATATGGTTTTGGGAGACTATTCATCATAGGAAAAATGATTGAATATGTTTCAAGTGAGGGATTGTATTCACATATCAAGGTAAATGATATGAGTTTGTGGTGACGGCTTGTATATTGAGGATTTATGTATACTTATAGCCGGGTTTGTATATCTTATACATATGAACAAGAACTAGTTTATATATATAGATATATGGATATGTGAATATGTGTATATATATATATATATATATATCTGTATGCATATAAATATATGGATATATTTATGTTGTGGACATACATGGTATGGATGTTTAAACCGTATATGATGGTTTACTATTTGATCATATGATGGGATCATATGGATGTATGTATATTGCGCATGTGAGCGATATATATACTTATGTGGTTAAGCATACCCCGCTCATGCTATCATTGGGAAGTTTCCGCACAGAGGGTGAGCATCCTGGCATATAGAGCAGGATGTGGATATTCCCCAGGTCATTGTCGTCCGGTGTGTTATTATACGATAGATATATTTTGGGATGAGACGTGGTGGGTATGTTTCGTCTCATTGCCAGTGGAGCTATGACCGCTTCCCGGGACGTCGTGTTTGTGAGTTATCACGAGGTGCGTGTCGTTGATCCCCATCAGGTGGTCCCCAGTTGCTACGCGAGCCGGGCATTGGGAAGATGATAGCATTGATGCAGTTATATCGGCGATATATATAGCCGGGTGGATTATGTGCATGTCCATTGTACATCAGATATGACACGTACACTTGGTCATGGGTATGGATGATTGGTATATGTATATATATGGTGAGCATAAAATACCTATATATATATATTTATATATATCCTATAGATGAAAGGATATAGAATTTTGGTAAATTACATCTTGAATGATTATGGTGTACTAGATTGATGGGGGTTGATGTATCGCATTTAAGGAATATTTCGGTTACATCATCCCAAGGATATAATTGGAGAGGTTAGTTGTAGTAGTAGTATTATATTGTATATATGGCATTATGGATCTCTAGGATCGACATTGTCAAGGAGTAGTGTAACGGGGTGGTTCCTTGTTTGGATTTCGCTTTGCGAGACACCCCACGCATGAAACGCAGTGCAGTGTTGAAATTGGAGAAAAGTTCTGCCAGTTATGGTATGTACGGCATTATGGATCTCTATGATCGACATTGTCAAAGAGTAGTGTAACGGGGCGGTTCCTTGTTTGGATTTCGCTTTGCGAGACACTCCACGCACGAAATGTAGTACATTGTTGAGAGTAGAGAGAAGTTATGTCGATATTTATGTGTGGCATAATAGATCTCCAGGATCGACGTTGACATGGATTAGTGTAACGGGGTGGTTCCTTGTTTGGATTTCGCTCTGCGATACACCCCACGCATGAAACGCAGCGCAGCGTTGAAATTGGAGTGAAGTTGTGTCAATAATGACTTTGCATGCTTATTATTTAGAAATTAATTTACATGTTTCAACCCAAATGCATTTTCGGTAACTTATTATATTATAAAATGGTTAATGCAAAAACCGGAATCCACTAAGCCTAATAAGGCACTTATGATTGAAAATAAATACTTAATTGTTGTTAGAAAAGGGGGTGGATTCTTGGGGCAAGATAGGAAGGTAGATCTCGTGGGTATAGGCTAGGCCTATGATGAGTTAGGTTGTCCTAATTATATCGGGGGTAATTTAACTAAAACTTGAGGACTCGATGAGGTGCGCGCCTTTAGATGAGAGGTGAGTTGGGTCTCCACGAGAGTGCGATCCCATTTTAATTATGAAATAAGTGCACCGGTAATTATTATGCACGGTTAACACACTTGCTAAATATTTTTCACAATCGGGGCTCTGACCCGTTTACTTTTCTCTCCTGCCTGTATATACATATATATTATTACAGGTATCCTACCGCATGGATGCCGGATGACCTTCTATCCAGAGTCTTGGGAGCCGTGACAGGTGCCGACTGTTGCGGGATGTATCTTGTAGCCGCTTCCTACTTCTTTAAAATTCTAGGTAGGATTCATGTTGTATATCGGGTTTGTACCCAAGGGATATTTATATACAGATTTATATTTATTCCATTTCAGTTATTGTATTGGCTGTGACCCGACAACTTATTCGGGTATACTTTTTAGTATGTTCTGTGGTAGTTATTTATTTCATTTTTTATTCTAGCATTCCATTTATCTTTCTTTACTAGTAGTGTTAGTTGGTTATCTGTTGCACATTTTATTTAATTTTAACATCTCGCCTATATGATATCGGGTAGTTAGTCCTATATTATATAGTAACGATAGTTGATGTTGAGACTGGACCATCTGAAACTCTTGATTTAATATAGTATAGGGCTGGCCACCCGTTATTATTTTAGGCGGGGTGTTACACTTAAAATCTGACATTTTCCTCAATGTGAATTAAGAACAAAGTTAAAGAGAGGAAACGAGTGATATTACCCAAAACTGGAGCGATCCTCATAAGAACAAGTCCAAAGAATCTACAAGACAAGTTAGTACCGAGTATAGAAAAAACAAATAACAAAAATTTAACTAATTACACTAGACTAAAATAAAAAGGAGTAAATTAAAAAGAAAGGAAGAATAAAAAGCTAACTATATAAAACCTACTATTTAGTCTTCACACTAACTGTACACTAGAAGTCTAAATAGATGAGGGCCCATCGCAAAAATGATTTGATTTTGGAGGATAACCGGTGTACCCTCACATACAGGCATGCCTTCCAAAAAATATGAATTCTGTTTGAACAACAGAAGACATGTGTAAGGCGAAATAAATGAACCATCCCCAATTAAAGTTTTTCGCGGGAGGATGGAGGATTTGGATTGAACGGGTGACAAAAACATGTGGGGACCGAGAAAGGCCGAATATCCTCCCAATAATTTTGAAATTGGAATGGGTGGTGGCGCACACAAAGGCAAAGATGCGATTGTGGAAGGCGACTAGAGCAAGTACTCCTCATCGGCGAAAAGATTTAAAACATTAAAGTTTGAAACCGAATCATCGGGTACTTGTGACGGTGTGATAACAGAGAATGAAAATGTGGATGAAAGAAATTCAAACTCATGAGATGAATCATCATCGCATGAAGATTGAGTTTCGAAGGAAATAATATCATTTTCAATGAAATGTTCTTCTTTGGGGGCCAAAGAAGAAATCATTTCATTGAAAATGGATATTACATCATTTTCATCCTCACTTTCAATATCTATCACGCAATGGGCTAAGTCAAGAATGGTTTGTTCCAAAGTAGGCACAAAGTCCTCATTTGGTTTAAAACATTCCTCGACTTCAAAAGTCTCGGATGCAAAATCTTCGTCGGACTCAAATAATAAATCCAACTCATATTCCCAACAACGATTTTCTTCCCGATAACGATTTTCAATTTTCTCATTCTCAAGCATACGCAAGCCCTCACCAAAAATCATAGGACGAGGTGAGGATACTTGAAAATGGGAACTTTGAAAATTACCATTGGTCTTAAAAACGAAAACTCATTATTATATAAATTTTGAAAACTATTGCAATTCGTTTCAAAATTCCTATTATAAGGAGGTAAAGGCCCAAAATCATTATCATCATCATCAAAATACACGCACTCCAAAGCTTGACTTTTGTAATACTCGCCCAAAGTCATTTCAGGTGTTGCAATTTTTTGGGATTCTAAGTATTAACCAAAAGTCAAAGGTTTGCGAGAATTTTGAGAATTATCATAATGATTACCGAACGAATTGGAATAAGACATGCTTACTCCAAAAATGGTTCGAAATGGCTAATTCCACAAAGATATGCGCGCGCGAGAAATTCAAGCATTTCTAAGTGCTTGGATGTGGAAGTCCTGCAAAAATATTAGCAAATAATACCAATAGAAAGAAAATACTACGAAATACTAAATCAAATAAAGTCTAAAACAAACTCATCCCCGACAACGGCGCCATTTTGGTTACGCAAGGTTTCGCCGTGGCGCGAGAGTCACCTGCGCGCTAATCATTTTGAATTCAGCTCACTTGAACTATACAAAAACCTAAACATATGACTACACTCAATGGGTGAGTATAGCGGCCAAGTCCGGGTATCGAAAATCCACAGAGACGAGTTGCTAGAATTTATAGGATTTAATACTTCAGAAATAAAAGTGTAAAAGGTGAATTACAAACTACGAAGAAAAAGATGCGAAAAAGGGAAACATTAATCTGGGCGAGTGTATTGAAACTAGATTCACAAAGAGGTAAAAACTATAGGTTGCGTCGAATATCCCTCACCCGAGTTAATTAGTATAAAATGGTCACATGGGTCGACGAGTTATTACAAATGCGTCTCATTTCAACAGTTAATTGAATCAAGGGTTGTCACGCCCCTAAATCTGCATAAAACCCTAATAAGATTTTGGCGTCAAGAAATACCCCGGAAGTTACGCATGCAAGTTCGTAAGCACGGAACATACATGATATGCCCCGTCAAATTTCCTAGGCGCAATAACTAGGACAACACACCCGAAATAGACCCGTAAACTCCATCACTAAAGCAAAGGGACATGTCAACCCGGAATGAGTTCAATCCTGCACAACCTAGACTAATTTAGCTAGAAAGAATGTTAAAAACACGGTAAATAAAAGCAATAAAATTACCTAGAAAGCAAGGAAATAAAGTATGTGAATCTAATTAATAAAGCATATAAATTAACTACAAAGCAAGAATTAATGAAATACAAGCTATATTAATGGAGATGGAAGATGAAAGCAAAAATTACAAACCCAAATGGGTGTCAATCCAAGAAGAAATGAAGAAATGAACTCTCAAACCTCCAAAACCCAAACTTAAACTATCTAAAATCGATTATATATGTTTTACAACAAAAACCCTTTATATGGTAAAAGGAATTAAATTAGAAAAGAAAAGGAAAAAGAAAATAAAAGCCAAAATATATACAGAAAACAGGGGATCGATTGATCGATGGTGAAAAATCAAGCCCACTGTCTTCCCACGATTGGTAAAAGCTGAAGGATCGATCGATATCGATCGATCGATGACTATAGGTCTGTAACTCTTCCCCCTGCTTTGATGTGTTTAGTTTTCTCCT
Source organism: Sambucus nigra (assembly GCA_949130495.1). Classification (NCBI taxonomy): domain Eukaryota; kingdom Viridiplantae; phylum Streptophyta; class Magnoliopsida; order Dipsacales; family Adoxaceae; genus Sambucus; species Sambucus nigra. The sequence continues at coordinate 43,977,039 of OX422212.1, read as the reverse complement.
CCGCTAAAATCGCCGTAACTTCTTCGTTCTGAATCGGAATCGCACACCATTCGCGGACACACGAATCTTGCGAGGAGGGATACAACTTCAGTGTAGATATTGGTCCAGGTGTCCAAGCTGTGAAAAGACTAAAATGCCCTTGAACGTGCGATCGTGTACGAAAATCAAGCGAAAAGCGTTCGAACTTCACACTTAGCATCCGAATACCCATAAAATCTCAATTAACCCCTGCAAAACATGTTATCATAGAAATACTAGGTTGTCTGGTTATCGAGCATAAATATAGGAAATAATATTCCCGTGGGGGATAAAATGCGACGGTTCGAGGGATGAGATACGCAATATTTACGTATTATCACTAGGGATTTACCCAAGACTCTTACATAGCCTGGGGACATCAAAGTCCACGTAGTTCGAAGAAATTAAGGGTTGGGTTTTAACCCATAAATCCAATCGAGGATTTTTATTATGTGTGTGTGTATATAAAAAATTGTTTTAGTGTTAGAAAATGTGATGAGAATTCTCCGTTCGAAATTTACAAGTAAACCATCTTTTTCTTATTTTTTGTTTTTTCTATGAAAATAAAGTATGTGCAAATACTAATAATTAAATGTTTGAAGTTAAGGTATGTGATGTGCTGAAGTAAAGTACTAAAGTGGAAATAAAGTAACTAATGTAAAAATAGGAAAATTTAAAGACAAAGAGGGAGAATTGGACCTACTTATGAAGACTTGGAATGGATATTGATTATAAATGCACTGTTCTCATGATGAGATGATGGTGGCGTGAGGAGATGGGTGAGAATTTACTAAAAGCAATATGGAAAGGATGTAAGGAATGTAGGAAATGGGCTTTTAAGGGGGAGAACAACTCTGAATTCCAGAGAATGTTATTTTAATTACTGAGAGGGATGTTAAGGGGTGCTTTTCAAAGTGAGGTCACGAACTCTATTATAGGGCCAAGGACGTGCCGATTGACATGGTCCTAGACCTACCTATCGACATAGAACCCCAGAGACACTGCCGATAGTCAGGGTCCTAGGGATGCCATTCGATAGTCCGAGGTAGGTTTTTTGAAAAAATGGCTGTAAAATACGAATCGTGGATGAGGTAGACTGTCGAAAATGGTATTCAGATCCCTTTAAGAATCCGTGAGACACTTTCGGGTTTAGGAGTTGACCAAAGTCAAAAAGGGCTTGGAAGCACCCGTTGGTCACTGGAAAAGAAATTCTCGGAGGAAAAAAGATCGTTCGTTTGAAGCGTAAGGTTGATGGATAGACTATTGGAAAGTGTATTCAGTGTCTATTGAGAACTCGTTCAGCTTCTCTCAGTTTGTATTGATGACCTAGGCCAAACGGGGCCTGGAAGTGCCTAGTGACCTTTCAGAGTAAAATAGGTCCTTCGTCAGTACCGTAAGGTTGACTGGTGCACGGGTTAGACTGTTGGATAGGGTATTCAGTTCCCTTTAAATATTCATTTAGCTTCATTCAATCTTAAGAGTTGATCGAGGTCGAACGGGGCTTGGGAGTGCTTAGTGGCCTTCAAATCAATTTTCAGAACAAAATGAATTGTTCATATGAACTGTAAGGCCAATTCGTACATGGAGCATACAGTTGAAAAGGGGATTCAGGGACCTTAGAAGATTCATTGAGCTTCCACTTAAGCGATAAATTTGATTGGGGTCAAACGTGGCCCTGGAGCTCCCGGTGGCCTTTTGATAAATTTTTGATAGTAAAACGGACTGTTCATCCGAACTGTAAGGCCGATTAGCGCATGGGGCTAACTATTGGAAAGGGGATTTAGAGACCTTCTAAGATTTATTAAGCTTTATCTCAGACAAGAAAGTTGATCGGAGTCAAACGGGGATCAGGAGCTCCCTATGGCCTCTAGATCAGTAGTCGGGATATGACCTAGGTTTTGTGGTGAACGAGTGAGTGATAGGGACCTAAGGAGGTTTTTAGGGGGTCTAAGGATGAGTTGTCTATAGTCTTAAGGTAAAAGCTCGAGGATACTAATAATTTAATTTTGTGGCATGACCACTTGGGTCACCCTGGATCAAACATGTTGTATCGAATCATAAATAACTCAAATGGGCACTAGTTAACAAACAAACGACTTACCTTACCCGATGATCATTTTTGCATCACTTATTCTCAAGTTATATTAATCACTAAGCCATATTTACTAAAAATAACTTCTTAGTCACAATTTTTTTTACAAAGAATTCTAGTGGATATTTGTGGGGCCATCCAGCCTTTTAGTGGACGTTTTAAATACTTTATGATTTTAATTGATGCATTCACTCGTTGGTAATATATTTGTTTATTATCTACTTATAATTTTTCCTTTGCAAAATTACTTGCTCAAATCATAAAATTTAAGAGCACATTTTCCAGATCAACACATTAAATCCATCCGTTTGGATAATACGAGAGTATTTATTTCTTAAGTTTTTTATGATTATTATTTAGCACAAGGAATTGATGTTGATCACCCATCCCTCATGTCCATACCCAAAATGGTTTAGCTTAGTCTTTAATTAAACGTTTGCAAGTCATTGTACGAACTTTACTTATGCAACCTAAACTCCTAGTCTCTACTTGGGGACATGTTATCCTACGCGCTACTAAGTAAATTAAGCTTAGACCTGTTGTTTATCATCCTTTTTAACCATCTCAACTTGTGTCTGGATGTCATACAAATATATCACACTTACGTGTATTTGGTTGTGTAGTTCACATGCCCATGCCCCCAGCGCACCAAAATAGGTCCCCAACATCATTTAGGAATATATGTTAGTTATGATTTGTCATCAATCATTCGTTATATTGATCCACTAACACGTGATAATTTTACCTCTAGATTTGCAAATTATCATTTTGATGAGATACTCTTCCCGCCGTCAGGGGGAGGAAAGAACATACCAGAAGTACAGTCCGTTCCTAAAAAATAATGAGAATTAACATGGAATACTTCCACTTTGTCTCATCTAGACCCTCGTACTGCTCAATGTGAGCATGAAGTGCGAAGTATATTGCATCTTTAGGAAATCACAAATAAATTACTCGATGCATTCAATGATGCTGCAAAAGTAACCAAGTCTCATGTGGCTGCTGCAAATGTGCCAGCCATAATTGATATACCAGTGGTATAAATTTTGATTTCAGCAACAAGTGAATCTTCTGCACGCCAAATGAGGAAGACCTATAGCTTCCAAAGGATCTGATCACGGGAAGCGTATATCAAATGAAAAATAATTCCCTCATAACACTCCTGAAGAGGTTATGAATAAAAGATCCATTTTCTCGTAAACCCCTAAAGAGGTTATTATCTCTAAGAAGATACAAGTCCTAGAAGTAACTATATAATCCACTGAAGAGGCAAAGGTACCTAATGATAATAATGTGATCTCTATATTTTATACATATTCAGGAAAAATGTGGAATCATAAAGAAACTATCATCGATGTCATATTTTCATATGCAATAGCTACATAAATTTCAAATGACAATGACAATGATAATAGATGACGTACTCTATATGACTGTCGATAAAGAATACATTGGCTAAAGTTAAAAATTTCCATAGAGGCAGAGCTTGAGTCTTTACATAATCGTGATGTATTTGGACCTATAGTACAAACCCCAAAATATTTTAACCCGGTAGGTTATCGGTGGGTATTTGGAAGAAAAAGAAATGAGAAGAATAAAATCACTCGATATAAGGCATGACTTGTGGCAAACATTTTTCTACAAAAAAATGGTATTTTAGGAAACATACTCCACCATTGTGGATGGCGTAACTTTCAGATATCTGATTATCTTAGCGATTTTTAAAAATCTTGATACGAGACTCATGTATGTTGTGATCCCTTATTTATACAAAAACTTAGACACATAAATATACATAAAAATCCTCGAAGGATTTCCTTTGCATGAAGCCAAGACAAGTAGTACATACTCGATCTGAATTAGATGTTCATTGTACGGTTTAAAGCAATCCGAAAGAATGTAATACAATCGAATTAATGAAAACTTGTCTAAAGAAGGGTACAAAGACAATCCAATTTGCCCTTGTGTATTTATAAAGAAATCCTCAAAAGGATATGCAATAGTAGCAGTCTATATGGATGACATAAATTTAACTAGGAGTCTAGAAGAGATCGAAACAACTGCTAACTATTTGAAAAAGGAATTTGAGATGAAAGACCTTGGGAAAACTAAATGTTCTCTCAGCCTACAAATCGAGAAATATTCTAGTGGGATTTTAGTCCATCAGTCTATTATACTGAAAACCACACTAAGTTACCCCCATGGTTGTCCGATATTTGAACATAAAGAAAGATCCATATTGTCCTAAAGAGGAAGATGAGGAAATATTGGGTCCATAAGTGCCCTATTTAAGTGCAATTAGTGCATTGTTATACTTGGCATGATGCACCAGGCCGAATATTTTGTTCTCTGTGAACCTACTTGCTACATATAGTTCTAAACCAACCAAAAGGCATTGGGATGGTGTTAAGAAAATCCTTAGATATCTACATGGAATCACTGGCATGGGTTTATTTTATTCTTATAATTCTAATAGTTCCAAGTTAGTTGGTTATGAAGATTCTGGATATCTCTCTGATCCTTATAAGGGCTGATCTCAGACAAGTTATGTATTTATTTGTGGTAATACTGCTATTTCTTAGTGTTCTACTAAACAAACTTTAGTATCTACTTCTTCTAACCACTTTGAAATTTTAGCTATTCACGAAGCTAGTCGTGAATGTGTATGGCTTAGATCTTTGATTTAGCATAGTCGTAGTTCTTTGTCAATTGCCTTCCATTACATATGTTCCAAGTATCATCTATGAAGAAAATGTAGCATGTATAACACACATTAAAGATGGATTCATCAAAGGAGATATAACCAAGCACATTTCACTAAAGTTTTTTTTTCACTCACAAGCTTCAGAAGAAAAATGAGATTAAAGTCATGCAAGTTCGTTTCAGTGATAACCTAGCTGATCTTTTTACAAAGTCACAACCAAAGGCGACATTTCCCAAGTTTATGTATGAGATTGGAATGTGTTGACTCCACCATTAGAAAAATTAAACATATCAACTAGGGGGAGCATCTTATCAGGGGAAGATACAAGAACATGTTATTTGGGACATTTGTGCACTGAACTGTTTTCCTTTGACTGGGTTTTGTCTCACTGGATTTTCCTAGTAAAGATTTTAACGAGGCAACATTAAGCACATCCGACACTGACTCAATGATCATAAAATATGTACTCTTTTTCCTTCACTTTGGTTTTTCCTAATAGGTTTTCCTTCATAAGGTTTTAATGAGGCAATAATCACTGGATAATGGAAATGGTGTACATCCATGGGAGAGTATCATAAATATTTTCATTTATCATATTTAAGTGTACATCCACTCCTATTAGGACTCTCCCAACTTACACTATAAATAAGGTATGACCCCCTACCCCTAATTATTGACAACCCAATTAATGAGAAACTCTTTCTCGTTCTAAAATTCTCTTTGTGCCTTATTTCTTTTAACAAGCCTTAGAGTTATTCATATTTTCACTCTTATTATTTAAATGTATCTCGATTATTATGTGCTAAGTTTGTTGATTGTTGCATTAGTAATACGACATGCTCATGTTTTAATACTGCATTAAATAATGAGTTATATGAGATATACATTTTTAGATATAGTTGATATTATTGGCATTCAATGCCATAATAAAATAATTGTTGGGAAAATTTAAATTATCAATCTCGAATATGTGAGAGGACAATAGTTATTAAATTTGTCCTCCTACGGTGATAAACAAACAAGGAGTGGTTATAAACATAGTCATTGAATTTTTGATAATGTGATTGAGAATCAAGTGGTTTAACAACTGCTTTAAAGATAGTAGAATCTAATGATAATGAATTAAGGACTATGTTGTGATTGTGAGATTGGGGTTAAATAAATCAATTGTGTCTTAGGAGGATAATGTGAACTCGCTCCACATATATGTATGAAAGTTTGCACTAACAACATAACGGACCCATGTTATGAAATTGCATTGAGAATTTATTATCAATAAGATATATGTAAGTATTGTTATAAGAAATGTCCTATTGAAATAATTGGATGTCAAGATGTTAGTTGGATACCAACCAAGGAAAATACACACACACACACACACACACACACACACACACACACACACACATATATATATACATACATATATGAACAAGACCATTGAAAGTATTTGGTATAGGAATGACAAAGATCAAGTATATTCTCATAAATGATAATAATGGTGGAGGTTATGTTCTATGTCAATGATCATCTAATTCATCTTGGAATTATGGGTATGCTTATCTAAAGACAATGGTTATTATCCAAGATGAGATCGATACCTCTGAACATATATTCATTGGTTATGTAAATCAAATAAATAAAATGATTATAAAATATATCACTAGATACAAAGTTGTGGTCCCAACTGGTGTTATTTATTTTTTGTATTATGATTATGATATATTTGTTGAGAGCATACAAACTTTATAAATAAACGTATTAGTTTATGACATAATATGCCAAATAAATATTAAAAAAATAGCATTAATGATAGTGTTTATGTTAAGTTAAGTAAGAACTTAACAAATACTTCGACTAAAGAAATCTCAAGAGATTTAGTAAATGATACATCTATTGGAATGGGACTGAAACCCTTCTTTTAAAAATCAATAGTAATGGTAACCCAACTTTGTAATAGAACTACCATTATTCTAAAGTTTAATGGGTAAAACCAAGTTACTGATAAGTGATTATTTGTGTACTGAAATTATTATGATGTCCCTTCCAGGATGTTCAGTGCAAATTTTTAAAAACTGAGGATGACTTATAAAATCTTAATGAAGTTAAAATCTGGGATTTATGTCTAAAGTAGCAAGCACATATTAAGAAACTTCACCTGGGTGAACATGAGAAGTGGTGATGCTTATCGCAAGAGTTTGGGTTTGATCTTATAAATAAAAAAATAGTTATTTTTCTCCAACGAATGATTTATAAAATCATAGAATTTTTTAGTTTATTTATGAAAACTATCTATAAAAATAATTAGATATAATAACTTCAACCTTGTCATCTGAGAGTGAAAGAACAAAATTGGGATACAAACCAATACATATTACGTGTAAAAAGATATGAGACCAAGATAGAGCATAAGGCCATAACAATGCTAATATATATAAAATCATCTCATAGAAACCGATATATCTCATGTGTGATGTATTTCTGATGTTAATATATTAAGACAAGGTTTAATGCATAAAACACCCATGCCTTAGTTATCACTTTGAAATCCACTCATTAATTGAAGGTTTAAATCTCAAGATACCTTATTATTTTCACAAGTATATCAAATGAAGAAAATGAAGAAATATTACAATCTAGTGGGTGATTATTGGAGATATTGTAGTATTTTAAAGAAAATAAAAGAGAAACTAAATAATATGTGAAGAGACGTGTCAATTCACGAGACACGTGCAATTCATAAAAAGACATAACCCTTAAAATATGTCTATCATAACAACATGATCATTAGTATAATGCTTATTTATGAAAAAACACAAATGAGTCTATAAAAAGGAGAAGATCCCACCATTTTTCAATAATCCTTTTTGTGAGAACATTCTCTTTTCTCTCTCTTATATCTCTCAATTTATTCAATTAGTTTCACCGAGTGTTAGAGGGAATTCTTTAGGATTGCTAACTAAAATTTCATTAGATCGTTGTATCTTGGAGGTAATTTGCCTAAAACTTGATAGCAAACTCTTGTAGTGGGGGGAAATTAAACCTTAAGGAAGGTGATTCTTCACGCCTCAATCCACCAAAAAAATTATGTTTCAATATTTATTTCTTTCAACTATCTCTACATGATACCATTTTATTCCACCCAAGCACACCTTGTTACTTGGTCTTTGTAAGTTTTTTGAGAGTTTATGATTTCTCATATTTTTTTAAAGTTTGTGGACTTCGAATCGGTAAATAGAAATGTGCATACTTATGGTGAAGAAAGGAATGTGAAAAGACACGTTGATTTCTAAACAAAGATGTACATGTATGTAATATATTAATATTTTATATTCAATAAACATCTTTATCAAAGTATACATGGGTCATTCCTTTTTTACTCCAATATTTTATTCATTAATCTAGATAATACATATGAAATCTCCTTTACGTTCATAATCATTTTTATATATTATCCATGTTTTTTTTTCTCAAAACTTTACATAATTCTAATTCGACTAGTATTTTTTAGACATTCTATTTTACTCCATAATTATTCTTGTAAATATTTGCGACATAAAGTTTCCTAAGTAATTAACATTGGTACTTGAAGTTCCTATTTATTATTAGGACCCAATGTTCCTAATTATCATTTAATGTTGGGACGTGAAACTCTCATATAGAGATTTTAATTTTGGCCTGAAGTCCCATATACTGATTTTAATTTGAAGCCAGAAGTTTTTAAATGATTTTAAAATGGAGACTAAAAGTTCTTAGTTAGTATTTATATTTTGAACCTGAAGTTCCAATAAAATATAATTTAAATGAATCAAAAGTTTTGATTATTTTTATTATAAGGGTAAGGACATTAAATGTCCCATAACAATTATTTATAGTTTGGGCCTTGAAGTTCCAAACAACTTTACCCATTATTAAACTTGAAGTTTGGATATAATTGGGTAAGACGTTTATGTCGTGATATGAAGTTGTCCTAATTATTTACAAGTGGGACATGAATTCCCCCCCAATAAGTATTCAAATATGAAAATTTAAGTTTTCTACTTTTAAATTTTGGGACGTGGAATACCTAAATTATTTGGGCCTAACGTGTCAAAGAAAATATATCACAATTAAACCTGAAGTTTTGATTATCCAATTAGCAGGGTATAGACCAAGAGTCCCCCAATTATATTTGTGATGTGAATATCCATTATTATTGTTGTGACCAAATATTCACAAATTATTATTTCTAATTGGGATATAGTTTTTTCTAATTAATTTTGAAAATCTGAGGCCTGAAATTCTTATGGTATTTAAAATATTTGGATTTGAAGTTCCAATAAAAATGTACCATAAATCAAAACTAGAAGTTCTGATTATTCACGGGGTATAATTTTTAAAAGTTCTCAAATAATTATTTATAATTTGGGCCTGAAGCTCCAAATAAATCATTTTTGTTGGGATTAGTTTCAAAATAAATTGGATATTTAAACATATCTTTTCAACTTCTTATCATTTCATTTTCTTTATTAAATGAAATGTCCTTTTAGATAATGTATTAATGGCTAAAGGTCCTTTTAAGTATTTTGTTAATGATTTTGGAATTAAAGCTTTGTCTTTTGACCTTTCTATTCATTTGAGTATTAAATTATATTTTTAATGATATTTAATTTTAACTACTCTTCATATTGCAATCATTTATTAGACATTGGAATCTTGGGAATGCGTGGAGAATGTGAAAAATAATCTCCTTGTTTTTAAATTTAATGTCCTTTGACATTAAAAAATTGAGAACCTGAAGTTCTCATTACTTTTGTAAAGAAATATTGGTCATAATTACATTAATAGCCATCCTTACATATTAGAAACCTACAGTTTCTTATTTCCGAGTGTGAAGTCTCTAACATATGATAAGATTATGGACTTTTGATTCATCAGGTATGAACCCCACGCTTTAAACTTTAATTTTTTAATTTATATCCTCAAATATGAAATTATTTTGATATTATTAAGTATTCAAAGATATGTTGTTACAAAATTTAATTTTTTTTATTATTCATCCCATTCTTTGAATATGTGATAATTATTTGATATGAGTTTTTTTAATTACTTCTATTTTTTTTACATTTGGTCACAAAACACTTGATCGTAATATAGATAATAGTTGTTCAAATATATATTTGGACTCGGAATCTATATTGAATTTTGTCATTGTCATTTGTGAACTGCTATTATATAATGATATTTCTATAGCACACAGTGAACAACTCACACTATTTTGAAAAATTAGAAGTTTTTAGTCATAGTATGTAATATAGTAAAGGTTTCAACCATAGTTAAACCTAAGGCTCCATAAGAGCCTATATGTTGTTGTTATGTGGTACCCTCCCATTTATATGTGTTGAGTTATATGATAGTAATTCCTGACCAAATTTTCTTCATTTCATGGACATAAGAATACTTGGGTATTATACTTAAATAAATAATGAAAAGTAATTTTGCATTACTTCCGTTGGAAGCCAATAGCTTACACAACAAAAACATCATTATTCACTGGGTTACATTATGCGACATATATTGTTGTAGAATTGAACTTTGTCATGTGATCCGACATAAATATTTTACATTTATCCTCGTAATTTAGGCATATTTTATGGCCCCGTACGATTTAATTAGACTGAATTTATCTCTTATCCATGCTACTAACCCTTTCCAGTGAGTATTTCTTTTGTGTATTTCATGTGTGTTTTATAGGAATTTCGTGCAAGTGAATGCGGGGGAGAATTCAGAACAGAGAAAGAAAAGATGGGAAAGGAACTTCTAAGGTATTAAAATAATTTTACAACCATAGTATGGAGGCGTGGCCTAAGGAAAGTTGAAGAGCTTTGATCCTAGAGAACACTAGAAGAAACGACATTCAAATTCGAGCTATGGTCAAGAAGTTACGTCCAATCGAAGTTGAGAAGAGAATCGAGGGGCAAAAGAGTAAATTCTAAAAATTAAACGGTCGAATCGGTTTGGTTAGTTCGATGCAGGAATTTTAATTTTGTCCTAGTTTTTAGCTAAGGAGTTTTTGTGAGTTTAGTATCGTCCAAAACGAATCAATGAGTTGTAACTTAAGATTAGACATACTTTACATTAATTTTAACCTAGTTTTGGGGAGAGAAGGAGGCAAGAAACATTGGAGAAAAAATCTTCATCATAAATTCATGTTATTCATTGTTCGCACTTTAATTATTCAATATAAGTATTCTTCTTTCTTTGCTCTTAAGATTTATTATTTTTCTAGGTTATAATTATTGATTACCTTGCTGTAGCGTTTGCATTCTTTATGTTAATATGAATCCATGCAACATATAATCCATGTTTAATCATAGTTTCATCATATCCGGCTAGGTTTTTAGCATATTGGGATACACGAACCCAACTTAGGTATTATGTGTAATACCCCCGTATTTTTGTGATATTTATTTATGGGATTAATTAAATAAATGCGTATTAATTGGAAATTAATCCGGGTAAAATACTAGCGAGATGTGAGTTGGTATTTGACTACATTGAGCATATATGATGTTATATGAATATTGAATTATGAAATTTTTCGTGAGACTGATATACGGCAATTTGGTCATTTTATTGGGACGCGTGTGACAGTCGCGTCAGGATATAATTATTTTAATTATAAAAGTGATTTTAAATTCTATTAACCGTATGGTCGTTTTGAGTGCGCCAACGCGTCCGGAAGGGTCGAGATAGTCAGAAAACACTAGCCGGGGGTTTAATTTGGGTCTCGGGGTATTTTTAGACCATACCGGCAACATAAAGGGCATTTTGGTAATTTTGTATTTTTGGAGAATTAAAAGTGACGAAAATTGGGAGTTTTAATCTGATTGGGAATTGACCCACTAAGCCACTAACCAACCCATATTAACCCAACAAGCTACGGGGGTTGTTAAATTAGGTTTTCTAAGTTTCCCCAAAACAAACCCTAGCCACCATTGGAGAAAAGCTTGGAGAGAGAGAGAGGAGGAGAATTCTGCAGAAAAAGCTTCATCAAATCAACACAAAACTCAGAGACACTAGAGACAAGTGGTTTAATATCATTTAATTTCAGGAATTTAATAAAATTGATTTGTTCTTGGTGTAAAATGAAAACCCATGTATTTTGGAACTTAGAACTTGAAATCTTGAGGAGAATTGCATGTAGAATGATAGGTAGATGATTATACTGATGATATTAGTGATTGGAGGAAATTAAAACGGATTTATATTGGGTTAATTCATGAATTAAAATTTTAGGGTTTGTGTTCTTGAAATATTGGGGGAAAAGTGTAAAGATTTGTAAATTGATTGATGTTAGGATGAATTAATCCTTTAAAACGTGTTAGGATGTGACTATAATATGTTTAGGATTGATTAGAGACCTTTAAACAATCGTTGGGACTAATCTTAGAGGAGATTTGAGGAGTAGAAATGGTGAAAAACGTAACTAAAGAATTCTGGGCTTGAAACTGGTCAGTCGTTAGAAGGCCTCCCCAGGTCGTTCGAACGAGCTCGTTCGAACGAGCTTGTAACGAGTTGACCAGTCGCTTCTAACGAGGGGAGACTTCGTTCGAAACCTTCGTTCGAACGAACTGTATTTCGTTCGATACATTCGTTCGAACGAGATGTCGTTAGAAGGTACAGTTCGTTCGAACGAACTGGAATCTCGTTCGAACAGCCTCGTTCGAACGAGACTTCTAACGAGCTGGCAGTTTAGGCCTTTTTGGCCTGTTTTGATTTTGGGAGTCCCGTAAACTTGTTCGAGGGTAGAGATAACATTCTTTTGATGATGTATTGATAGATTTGGGACTTTTGGGTTATTACGAGGAGTAAAGTATATACGAGTGATTTAAATCAATGGACTATTTGGGTTGAGACGTGAGTGTCTACTACGACGTGAGAATAAATTATGGCGCGTATGATTATAAAACGGAATCGTATAAGTTGTATATATTATATATTGGTACTAGAATGAGAATAGTACTACAATTAAACTACGGGATTTCTAAGATGTGTGTTTACTTAGTATTGGTATATGAATTGTGTATATGACATACCTACCATACTTGCTATCACGGGAGGTTTGCGTTCGCTTAGGGCCCTCTAATCCTTGTGTTGCCCAGATTTAGACTGGTTACCTCGATGAACATAGGTCAGAGAAAGACTTATTGGGATATTAATAAGTCCGCTGATCGTGGGAGCGTAGGTATGTACGTGACCCATGTGATGTGACTGTGTTCGCCTCCATTATTTGTGATGTTGTTATCTGTGAACTATTCCTGAGAGATTCGGAATATGTGATCCTTATGTACATGATGTACCGGGATGGATAGCAGAGTATGTGTGCACCGCAGCTTAGTCTCGGGTTGCTTATATTGTATATTTATGTTGTGGATAATATACGCTTAATAAACTGGGAACTTTCATATGGTATTGTGTGTAACTATGGAATAACATAGAGGGATAATCTATAACGAGTTGTATTATTTTTGTGAGAACCTGAATTTACGTTAAGCCCCTATCTAATTGAGATCGTTTTAATGTTAATTGGGAACCGAGTAATAAGGGTAAAACCTATGACAGTCTAGCTAGATATGATGTCACTTAGCTAGTGGTTTGTGTCGTTTTAGATGGGTACTTACGTTAGGAGTGCACAGTTAGACGAGAGATGAGAATATCATGTGAGTGCACGTCCTAACATGTATTTTACATTTAATGTTTTAAATGTTTTAAAGCACTTGCAGGTTTTTAAAATATCTCCACATTCGGGCTCTGACCCGTTTGCTTTCAAATCTATTTTTCTTGTAAAACCATTTTAGGTGCCCAGCCACAAGGACACCATGCATAGGATACTCATTCAGGTGACGAGCTGTAGCTGTTTGTGGAAGCTACAGGGATTTGCTTGTAGACGCTTCTATCATTTGGATTCCTGATTCATTATCTATCAGTTGTAGGGCATGTTGCCCATTTCTTTTAGAGACATCTTTCCATTACAGTTTTCAGACTTTGGCATGTATTGATTTTGTATTCAGTTTACTTATTTCAGTTGTGGGATTTGTAGTGAGGAGTTTTCCTCCAGACTTTATCTACATTATGTGATGGTTATTCTTTCTACTTCAGTATGGTGAATGGTGTTATTATTCTTCATTACACTTGTTGCATGTTAATCAGACTTTTATTAAAATTTGGCAACTTACTTTTTAAATACTAGGTGGTTAGTAATAATAAAATGTTTTCGACAGTGATGTTATTAGCTGAGCCAACTTGGCATTTTGAATTAATTTAATAAAGGAGTAGCTACCCGGTATTTAATTAGTCGGGGTGTCACAGGTGGTATCAGAGCATCAGTTTTTAGTGTCCTTTAGGATCTGAACGGCTTATTATGTTTTCCGCTGAGCTTTCTTTGATATAGAGCCCTAAATATTAGGAATGTTGTATTCATCTCTGTACTTTGGGAATTCGTACTTCCGCGGTTTGTTTATTTGAATGATGAACTCATCTAAATTTGCTTAAATTTTCAGATGGACCGTCAAGAAGAACTAGCTCGAACGGGTAAGGGAATAAACGGGCAAGATCGACTCACACCTTGGGTATCCCCGGTTAGAATATCAACCGCCGAGTTAGCGGGTATCGTGGCACAAGCAGTTACCACTGCAGTTTTACAATACCAAGAACGCAGTATACAACTTAAAGGAGGCAAAAGACCTAGAGAGGTTAGCCAAGTGCATGTGAATAAGGCTGACAAATGTGCGAGGACCCCGAAAATTCGACAACAGACTGCCCAAGACCGAGTCGGTTCTAATCAACAACGTGGTACAATGAAGCATTTTTGAAAGAGGAATAAAGTTCAAAGTCTGCAAGGACGACATCGTCAGCAGTAGAGTCAGAGGGGGAGTAACTTCAGAGGCCGAAGTTTTGTGTGTGGCACGCACGGCCATAAATGCCAGGATTGCCCAGAGGGTGTTAGAGCTCCCCAGCAGCAGGGTGCCCGTGATGATCCACAGGGGCCACTTTTTACAATCGCTCTCACAGCACCAGCTCAGGTGCTAGCCCTACCAACCTTTCCAGTAGCTCCAGTGCAGCAGGGACAGAATGGTCATCAACAGTTTCAACAGGGCCAGCAATGCCAGGGCAGAAATGATAACGGTCACCAGAGTCGTGGTCAGCATGGACAGCGAGGGGGAAACTTCTGAAGGAAGTGTTTCATTTGTGGTAAGATTGGCCACAAACGTCAGGATTGTCCTGATAGGGGCAGGGCCCCACAGCAGCAGCAGCAGGGTGCTCGCCAGGAGCCGTAGAGGCCTATGTTTCCCGCCGCTCTCCCCGCACCGCCACAGATGGCAGCATTTCCACCCATTCCAGCATTCCCAGCTCGGCAGGGGCAGCTACAGTATGGACGTGTCTATAACGTCCACCAGGCTGCAGTTCCACAGGCACCGCCCGCGATTGAGGGTACGTTTCCTATCCATGGCACTATGGGTCGGGTATTGTTTGATACGGGGGCTACACATTTTTTATAGTATACACTTCGCGAAAGCCTTAGGATTGTTAGCTACGGCAGAGAGCACAGTGACGTGTGTCGACTCACCATTGGGGAGTGGGTCACTTATATTCTTTATATGCCGGGGAGTGGGGGTAGAGATTGGTGGTTTGGTATTACCTGCAGACATGTTGGTATTAGATATGCATGTTCACGATGTGATTATCGGTATGGATTGGCTCGTAGCTTATAGGGCCATGATTGATTGCTTCAGTGGGAGCATTGTTTTTGCCTTTCCGGGGCAAGAGATGTTCATAGTGGCGATGCCTCGCCCAGAGGGAGGATCGATCGCTCATCAGTATTACATAGAGGAGGATACCTCTAAGGAGGTTACGATTCCTTTAGATTCTATCCCAGTTGTCAGGGAGTATTCGGATGTGTTTCAGGAAATACCAGGCCTACCCCCCAGTCGAGAGATAGACTTTGTTATAGACCTATTGCCAGATACGAGGCCTATAGCACGCGCACCGTACCGTATGGCTCCGGCAGAGATGCGAGAGCTACGAGATCAGATAGAGCAGCTGTTAGGTCAGGGCTTTATTCGCAGGAGTACCTCACCTTGGGGCGCTCCAGTTTTGGTTGTGAAGAAGAGGGACGGTTCACTGAGATTGTGTGTGGACTACCGAGAGTTGAATAAGGTCACGATACGGAATAAGTATCCGTTGCCTCGAATCGATGACTTATTCGACCAGTTGTGAGGAGCTTGTTTCTTCTCGAAGATTGATTTGAGATCGCGATACCATCAGTTGCGTATCCGGGAGGAGGATGTCTCGAAGACCGCGTTCTTGTCGAGATATGGTTCTTACGAGTTTCGGGTTATGCCTTTTGGTTTGACCGACGCTCCAGCTGTGTTTATGGACTTGATGAACAGAGTGTTCAGGGATTTCCTAGATCAGTTTGTCATTGTCTTCATTGATGATATTCTGGTTTACTCCCAGACAGAGGAGGAGCACGCCGAGCATTTGAAGCAACTTTTGCAGACACTTCGTCAGAACGAGTTGTATGCAAAATATGAGAAGTGCGGGTTTTGGCTGAAGGAGGTCCAGTTTTTAGGACATATTATTTCCGACCGGTGGATATCTGTTAATCCGGGGAAAGTATCCACGGTGAGGGAGTGGGGACAGCCCACGACACCAACGAAGATTCGTAGTTTCTTGGGCCTAACAGGATGCTACAGGAGGTTCATTTGGGGATTTTCTCGAAAATAGCAGGTCCTTTGACACATCTGACTCGTAAGGGTGTGCCATTCATCTGGAGTGATGCCTGTCAGTTGGCATACGATGAATTGAAGGGTAAATGGACCTCAGCACCCGTGTTAGCATTGCCGAGACCGAGAGTTGAGTATTTGGTTTACACCGATGCATCTTTGAAAGGGCTTGGAGGTGTATTACAGCAGGAGAGACAGGCCATAGCTTATGCTTCCCGTAAGCTTAAGCCTCACGAGAGGAATTTCCCCACACACGATTTGGAGTTAGCAGCAGTGGTATTTTCCCTACGGATTTGGAGGCACTATCTTTTGGGGGAGAGGTTCCAACTGTTCACGGACCACAAGTCCCTCCAATACCTGTTCACGCAGAAAGAGTTGAATATGCGGCAACGTAGGTGGCTTGAGTTTGTGAAAGACTACCAGTTCGATATCCAGTATCATCCAGGGAAGGCTAACGTGGTAGCAGACGCGTTGAGCCGTAGACCAACAGATGAGGTGGCAGGGGTGTGGAAGGCAAAGTGGAAGGAATTGGGACACCAAGATGCAGTGGCCCGATCTTTCATGTCTGTGATAACCGTTACACCACAAATTGTCACGAAGGTAGTACGAACACAAGCTAATGACTCGTTCTGTCAGGAGCAGATAGTTCGATTACTAGCAGAGGGAGCCGAGTCCTATACCGTCAGCTCAGACGGGGGATTACGCCTCAATGGGAGATTGGTAGTTTCGGAAGGGGAGAAATTGCGACACGAGGTGATGGCAGAGTCGCACGACTCACGGTTCGCGGTACATCCCGGAGGGGATAAAATGTACCAAGACATGAGACGCCAGTATTGGTGGAGCGGTATGAAGAGAGATATCGCTGAGTTTGTTTCGATATGCGCCACTTGTCAGCTTGTAAAAGTGGATCATCAGAGACCGACAGGATTGCTACAGCCGTTGGAGGTCCCGGTGTGGATGTGGGAGAGCATATCCATGGACTTTATCACGGGGTTGCCTACGTCGCAGAGGGATCACGACTCCGTTTGGGTAATTGTGGACAGGTTATCCAAAGTCGCTCACTTTTTACCCGTAAGGACTGACTACACTACGGGACAGTATGCCCAGCTCTTCATTTCAGAGGTTGTGAGACTTCACGGTGTGCCCCTAAATATCGTGTCTGACAGAGACAAGATATTTGTTTCGAGGTTTTGGGAGAGTTTCCAGGAGGCCATGGGCACGGAATTGCGGTTGAGTACGGCTTATCATCCGCAGATCGATGGGCAGACAGAGCGCACAAATCAGATGTTGGAGGACATGCTACGCATGTGCATTATTGACTTTGGGGGTGGATGGGAACAGTACCTTCCACTGGTAGAGTTTGCTTACAATAACTCCTACCAGTTCACTATTGGCATGGCTCCGTTTGAGGCATTGTACGGTAGGCCTTGTCTTTCCCCAGCATGTTGGTTAGAGGTGGGGGAAAACAAACTACTTGGGTCGGAAGTTATTCAGGATACTTCGGCAAGGATTGAGTTGATTCGGAGTCGCATTCGGGTAGCCCAAGACAGGCAGAAGAGTTATGCTGATGCGAAGAGATTTTTCAGGGAATTCCAAGTAGGGGACCAGGTTTTGCTCAGAGTATCTCCTATGAAGGGGATTATACGTTTCGGGAAGAAGGGGAAGTTGGCACCGAGATATGTGGGACCGTTTTCTATTATTGAGCGGATCGGACCGGTTGCGTATAGACTTGGATTACCGGAGCATTTGCATCGGATCCAATTTGTGTTCCATATTTCCTCGCTCAAATTACCTTAGAGATAATTTGGCTCATTCTCACATTGCGGTGGAGGACATCGATCTCCAGCAGGATAGCTCCTACGAGGAGGGGCCGATTGCTATTTTGGACCGAAGTGAGAGGAAGCTGCGGTCAAAGATAGTTCCGTTAGTGCGTCTTCAGTGGCGACATCACAATGTCGAGAAGTTCACATGGGAGCACAAGGATGAGATGCGCGAACGCTATCCAGAGTTGTTCATACCAGGTACTTTTTAGTTCCGAATTTCGGGACGAAATTCAGTTATTAGGGGGGAAGT
This sequence comes from Sambucus nigra, assembly GCA_949130495.1. Classification (NCBI taxonomy): domain Eukaryota; kingdom Viridiplantae; phylum Streptophyta; class Magnoliopsida; order Dipsacales; family Adoxaceae; genus Sambucus; species Sambucus nigra. Next base: position 43,958,384 of record OX422212.1, on the reverse strand, counting down.
ATGTAATACCCCCGTATTTTTGTGATATTTATTTATGGGATTAATTAATTAAATGCGTATTAATTGGAAATTAATCCGGGTAAAATACTAGCGAGATGTGAGTTGGTATTTGACTATATTGAGCATATATGATGTTATATGAATATTGAATTATGAAATTTGTCGTGAGATTGATATACGGCAATTTGGTCATTTTATTGGGACGCGTGTGACAGTCGCGTCAGGATATAATTATTTTAATTATAAAAGTGATTTTAAATTCTATTAACCGTATGGTCGTTTTGAGTGCGTCAACGCGTCCGGAAGGGTCGAGATAGTCAGAAAACACTAGCCGGGGGTTTAATTTGGGTCCCGGGGTATTTTTAGACCATACCGGCAACATAAAGGGCATTTTGGTAATTTTGTATTTTTGGAGAATTAAAAGTGACGAAAATTGGGAGTTTTAATCTGATTGGGAATTGACCCACTAAGCCACTAACCAACCCATATTAACCCAACAAGCTACGGGGGTTGTTAAATTAGGTTTTCTAAGTTTCCCCAAAACAAACCCTAGCCACCATTGGAGAAAAGCTTGGAGAGAGAGAGAGGAGGAGAATTCTGCAGAAAAAGCTTCATCAAATCAACACAAAACTCAGAGACACTAGAGGCAAGTGGTTTAATATCATTTAATTTCAGGAATTTAATAAAATTGATTTGTTCTTGGTGTAAAATGAAAACCCATGTATTTTGGAACTTAGAACTTGAAATCTTGAGGAGAATTGCATGTAGAATGATAGGTAGATGATTATACTGATGATATTAGTGATTGGAGGAAATTAAAACGGATTTATATTGGGTTAATTCATGAATTAAAATTTTAGGGTTTGTGTTCTTGAAATATTGGGGGAAAAGTGTAGAGATTTGTAAATTGATTGATGTTAGGATGAATTAATCCTTTAAAACGTGTTAGGATGTGACTATAATATGTTTAGGATTGATTAGAGACCTTTAAACAATCGTTGGGACTAATCTTAGAGGAGATTTGAGGAGTAGAAATGGTGAAAAACGTAACTAAAGAATTCTGGGCTTGAAACTGGTCAGTCGTTAGAAGGCCTCCCCAGGTCGTTCGAATGAGCTCGTTCGAACGAGCTTCTAACGAGTTGACCAGTCGCTTCTAACGAGGGGAGACTTCGTTCAAAACCTTCGTTCGAACGAACTGTATTTCGTTCGATACATTCGTTCGAACGAGATGTCGTTAGAAGGTACAGTTCGTTCGAACGAACTGGAATCTCGTTCGAACAGCCTCGTTCGAACGAGACTTTTAACGAGCTGGCAGTTTAGGCCTTTTTGGCCTGTTTTGATTTTGGGAGTCCCGTAAACTTGTTCGAGGGTAGAGATAACATTCTTTCGATTATGTATTGATAGATTTGTGACTTTTGGGTTATTATGAGGAGTAAAGTATATACGAGTGATTTAAATCAATGGACTATTTGGGTTGAGACGTGAGTGTCTACTACGACGTGAGAATAAATTATGGCGCGTATGATTATAAAACGGAATCGTATAAGTTGTATATATTATATATTGGTACTAGAATGAGAATAGTACTACAATTAAACTACGGGATTTCTAAGATGTGTGTTTACTTAGTATTGGTATATGAATTGTGTGTATGACATACCTACCATACTTGCTATCACGGGAGGTTTGCGTTCGCTTAGGGCCCTCTAATCCTTGTGTTGCCCGGATTTAGACTGGTTACCTCGATGAACATAGGTCAGAGAAAGACTTATTGGGATATTAATAAGTCCGCTGATCGTGGGAGCGTAGGTATGTACGTGACCCATGTGATGTGACTGTGTTCGCCTCCATTATTTGTGATGTTGTTATCTGTGAACTATTCCTGAGAGATTCGAAATATGTGATCCTTATGTACGTGATGTACCGGGATGGATAGCAGAGTATGTGTGCACCGCAGCTTAGTCTCGGGTTGCTTATATTGTATATTTATGTTGTGGATAATATACGCTTAATAAACTGGGAACTTTCATATGGTATTGTGTGTAACTATGGAATAACATAGAGGGATAATCTATAACGAGTTGTATTATTTTTGTGAGAACCTGAATTTACGTTAAGCCCCTATCTAATTGAGATCGTTTTAATGTTAATTGGGAACCGAGTAATAAGGGTAAAACCTATGACAGTCTAGCTAGATATGATGTCACTTAGCTAGTGGTTTGTGTCGTTTTAGATGGGTACTTACGTTAGGAGTGCACAGTTAGACGAGAGATGAGAATATCATGTGAGTGCACGTCCTAACATGTATTTTACATTTAATGTTTTAAATGTTTTAAAGCACTTGCAGGTTTTTAAAATATCTCCACATTCGGGCTCTGACCCATTTGCTTTCAAATCTATTTTTCTTGTAAAACCATTTTAGGTGCCCAGCCACAAGGACACCATGCATAGGATACTCATTCAGGTGACGAGCTGTAGCTGTTTGTGGAAGCTACAGGGATTTGCTTGTAGACGCTTCTATCATTTGGATTCTAGATTCATTATCTATCAGTTGTAGGGCATGTTGCCCATTTCTTTTAGAGACATCTTTCCATTACAGTTTTCAGACTTTGGCATGTATTGATTTTGTATTCAGTTTACTTATTTCAGTTGTGGGATTTGTAGTGAGGAGTTTTCCTCCAGACTTTATCTACATTATGTGATGGTTATTCTTTCTACTTCAGTATGGTGAATGGTGTTATTATTCTTCATTACACTTGTTGCATGTTAATCAGACTTTTATTAAAATTTGGCAACTTACTTTTTAAATACTAGGTGGTTAGTAATAATAAAATGTTTTCGACAGTGATGCTATTAGCTGAGCCAACTTGGCATTTTGAATTAATTTAATAAATGAGTAGCTACCCGGTATTTAATTAGTCGGGGTGTCACATTATGTAGGGATGTAAAATCACAACTAAATTAAATAATTTATTGGAAGCTTGATACTTTGTTGGTATAAGTGTCGTAGCCCTTTTAACTTCATTTGCCCTAGGTAACCGGAGTGTTTTAGGATGCGATATGCGTGTCGATAATTTTTTCTCGCACTTTAAAATTATTTTTGATTATGTATTGCGAGGAGTAAAATCCTCATATATATAATGCTTAGATGAAATTAAAGTTCTCCCAATTAAATATTAAATTTTGTGAAATTTTATGTCCGACATAATTACCAAAGGTTTGGGGGAGTGTATTACAATCCAAATTTTTTCATATAGTTAAAATAAAAAAGTTTTTGTTCTTGCATGCATTATTAAATCATCTTTATTAATTAGGTTGCATTAGTTCATTACAAATTTTCTCTGGAATAATTATCATATATTTTTTTTCTTTTTGTGCATCAATCATTAGGTCTATTTGCCATCCTTAGTAGTCGTTACATTTCACGTCTTAGTCTTTGAGTTCAATACCCGACTTGCTCGGATTATTACTTACGGGACCGACTTACACTTGATCCGTATCCACATGCACTAGAGACATTTTTGAATCGTGTCATCATGAGCCTGAAGTGACATGGTTCTTTAACCATTGACAAATGTAGTGATTATTAGATATTTTATGAAATTTTATTATTTATGAGACAATCTTCCCTACGTTAGGGGTGATAGAACGTACATAAAGTACAAATTGTTCCTAAAGAACGGTACGATCCTCAAGAACGGTGAGAACTATCGTGAAATACTTCCACTTTGTCTCATCTAATCTCCCGTATAACTCAATACGAAAATGAAGTGAATAATGATATTGAAACATCAAATGAGATGTAGTCACATGGACTAGATGCAAATGTGCTTGCCAAAATCATTGTCCCATTAGGACGAAATAAATTTGGCAGTAAATAAATTTATTGCACGCCAGAAGCATGAAGACCTATAGGTCCCAACTACATGACTCCCTAGTAGAGGAGGTTAAATAAAATAATTCCCAAATTATTCTCAAGAAGAGGTCATTCATAATGCTCCAGAAGAGGTTATGAATAAAAGATCAATTTTTTCTAAAACCCCAAAATAGGTTATTATCTATGAAAAGACATAAGTTCCCGAAGTGATTATAAAGCCCCTGATGTTGACAAAGGTACCTAATATTAAATGATATCTCTATGCTTTATAAATATACAAGAGAAAAGGGTAATCATCAAAGATGATCATCGATGACATAATTTAATATGTTGTGTCTACACAAAAATCAAAGGGCAATGATATTACAAATTCACATACTATAAATAAATGCTGACAAAGAATATATTAACCAAAATGAGAAAATGCCATAATGGCATAATTTGAGTCTCTTAATACATGTGGTATATTTGAGTCTATAGCAGAAACACTATAAGATGTTAACCCTAAATGTTATAAATGGGTTTTATAAAAACAATGATATACTCGCTAAAAAGTGCACAACTTACGAACACCTCATCCCGTTAAGGACGTAAATTCCTTTTCAGATATTTAACTAGCTTAGAAGTTTTGAAATATATTATATGAGACTCGTGAATATTATGTTTGCTTATATATACGGGACTTAGAGAAATAATACATATAGAAATCCTAAAAGGACTTTCTTTGTGTGAAGAAAAGATAAGGAGTACATACTCAAATGCACTAAGACGTTCGTTGTACGATAGAAAATTCAAATAGATATAGGTGAAACCATCTTAGAAAATATTTATTAAATGAAGGGTATGGAAACAATCATATGGGTCAATGTTCCATTATAAAAACATCCTTAAAAGGATGTGATCCTGAAGGGCTCAGTTAAAATGCAAAGTATCCGAATAAGGAATTGAAAAATGAATGACCTTGGGGTAATTAGTTATTGTCTCGGCTTGAAGATAGAGAATAACTTTGGTTAAACACTAATCCATTAATAAAATGGATTAAAAAGTCCTGCAATGCTTTTATAACAAGATTATTCCCCACACGCGGGGAGAATATTTCATCATCATTATCTACTTGTGACAGTGACAGATGGCTTTCCCATATTGGTGAGGCAAACACACACATGCACATTACATGCATGGGGGGTACATTACACCCCCTAGGTACTATATATAGAGGTCATCCTCTACCTTGCAAAGGATCCGAAATTGGTAACCCTAGCTGAAATTCTGTCTTATACACACAGTAGAGAGAGAAAGTGAGCTTATGTGTATTGTATCCATGGACATCAGTGCCTTATTACAGTGAGGTTATTCACACACAGTGGATGTAGGCCAATTTAGGCTGAACCACTTATATTCTGGTGCTCTCTCATCTTCTCCTCATCTCATTCTCCTACCTTTTACGTAACTATGCTGCCATTGTTGTTCTTAGATTGAGCTTGAAAACACCTTACCTGGTGGTGCTAATTCTAGCATCATCAGTTAGTCTAATTATGCCTTTAAAAATCATGAAATATCAAATTGGTTATAAATAACAAAAAATTAAGATTTTTGATAGGAACGTTCATGTTAGGGATTAGTTTTTGGTCAAGGTAAAAACTATATAGTTGTATATATATTAGTTTGGTCTGTAAATCAACAATATATGTATCAAACGGATGTACGAGTAAGAATTTATACCTAATTTATAAACCAAGGGCAAATCTGTCCATCCTTTTAAGTGATATTTTGTCTTTTATCACACCAAATGTTTTTATTTGATTGGTTGGTACGAGAGGCATCCTTGGTCAACTTAAACATCTTAATATCACCTCTTTCTTCATTAATTTTATCCCTTGGTTCAATTTGGAGAATTTATAGCTCGATGAGAGAGAAATGAGAAGCTTAATGAAGAAAGTATTATAAGAAAAGCTAGTAAAAATTCCAAGAAAATCATAAAAGTGCTCCCAAGGTATAATCATGTGTTAATCTTATTTTATTCTTTGATTATATTTATTGAAAGTATATAAATAATCAATTATTGATTAAAATTTCATCCTCATTTGTATATGTATGTATATGCTCATACGTAAGATAAGTGGGACGCGTAAGACATATTGGTTTGTATAGAACTCCCCGGTATTCAAACTTATATATATTTTTGTATACATTTTGGAATTGAGTAATTTTAGTTGGAGATAAAAATATATTCATATATGCATAGCATATCCTAAAGTTATAATTAAACTCCATGTGGTTAGACCCTGGATATGGTTGTAAGTTAGTACATAGTTAGTATTTGGATAATTTATTTAAATATGCCCTGATTTTGATAAAACTTTTGACATAGCAAATGAAATAAAAAAAATTATAAACTTTAATTTTGTATTATTAAGTATGTGTGTTGAAGATGGGTGGAAAATCGTAGAAAGTTATTACGTAAAAAAATTATAAAAATTCTTGGAAGTTGACTGAATAATGGAGGAGCTTGTAGGACATATTTAATATGTTGTAAAGAAATGGTCATATCTTGCTCTAGGAAGCTTGCAAAATTACACCGTCACTTGTAATGGAAAGAATATTCAGATATTGTTTCATATTGATGAGGTTGGACACTCGTATTTGTACAGTTTATGAATATAGAATGGTTAAGATTAGAGGACAACAATTTGATGCCATACTAGATACCCCATGAAAGAGTGTTCTTATGTCCTCCTTCCAAAGGGTATTTTGAGTAAATGTTCCATATATATACATATTGAGAAGTATACTTTTATGTTTATTTCATTTTATTTATAAATTCTTTACGAAGTATTTTCTAAAGTTGAATGTTTATAACTCTATCAATATGGATACCATCGCATCATCCTTACTCAAGTTTCATGGAATTCGTTATAACTATGGTTATATTGTGATTGTAGAGTCATTGAAAGTTACAGAAATATTTTAATATGATACTTATGATTAGAATTCAATACTGATTTAGTTGGATTGACAGGTCTAAGGTCTAATCCACCAAGTTCAGCTCCACCCGAGGGAAACACAAATATATAGTTGAGAACCCAAGGTGAGTGTACTCACTGGAAATATGTATATATATATATATATAGAGAGAGAGAGAGAGAGAGAGTCAGGCTATAGTACATCTTGCTCTATACATCACCGGTGCATCACACCTAATTCTAGGCCCTAAAAAACTTTTTTTTTTCAAATTTTATATTTTCTCCTTAAAATTAACCTTCCAATCAACCCATATGCAAAAAATTAGGTCAAAATATATTTTGTATCTATTTTTAAAAAATCCACAAAAAACTGCTAAAAATCCCTTATTTATAAGGGTCTGCGCCAGCAGTTTCTTGTGGATTTTTTAAAAATAGCTACAAAATGTATTTTGATCTAATTTTTTGCATATGGGTTGATTGGAAGGTTAATTTCAAGGGAAAAATATAAAATTTGAAAAAAAGTTTTCTAGGGCCTAGAATTAGGTGTGATGTATAGTGCATGATGTAGGTGAGCCTTCCTCTCTCTCTCTTTCTCTCTCTCTCTCTCTCTCTCTCTCTCTCTCTCTCTATATATATATATATATATATATATATATATATATATATATATATATATATATATATATATATATATATATATATACGGATATGATCAGGACCTTATAAATATGAAATTATTCATTTCTGTTTATCAAAATGGGAGGTTACTCCCTGACCCGAAATGGGGGAGGACTCCTCGCCAAAGAATTGTGGGGGGGGGGGGGGGGGGATTGTCTATCATAGACAAAATATGTGAATCGTGATTAAAAAATTTAGGTCATTTTTTATAAATGGGACGAATAAGTTTATACATTATTATATGGATATTATTTGTTCCATTTAATTTTATGTGATAGTGTAGTATTGATGCATTCACTGAGCTATTTTGCTCACGGTTCCTATATTTATGTTTTTCAGGTTTCGGGATATCACTGCCAAATCTAGGAGGCCGGGTTACGTTAGAAAGGGATGGATAAAACAATGTTTTTATTTAAATGTAAATGATATAATCAAGTTAACATATCCTTCAAGCAAGTTTGCAAAAGCGTAAGTACTTTAATATTATGATTTTTTTTAGTTTTTATGGATTTTATGGTGATGACTCTAGATCAAGACTCATGTTTATGGTTTGGTTAGTTCAATTATGGTTTGACTCACTTTTAATTTCAAAGTTAATTATATGTAATTGGGTTGGGGTGTGTCAGCTTTTCGTATCAAAGGCTAGGTCTTAGAGGTTCTGGAGTTAGAAGTGTCTAGATTTGATAGTGAATATAAGAAATGTGTTTGTTTTATAGTAAAGATTATGTTAGAGAGGATATGCATATATGCATGTTGTTATATTTTTCATTCATTTCAGATATAAAAGAATGGAATGGGGGAATGTTAATGCGAGGGTAGAAGATGAGGCTTCTAATATGCCAGCAGAAGCGGAGGTTGAACAACCTGTTCATATAAATATAGAACTCGAACAAAAAAAAGTTGACGAATATGCAAAACATGACACGTACTATGACTTTAATGGCAGATAAAAAGTTAGATTTATGGGTCATATGGAAGAGCAACATGCTAGGCAGCTGGAGGCACAAACATTGGCAAGGGATGGGGAGGCGATACATCGGGAAAAGAGGAATACTTCACAAGAAAAAAATATTAAGATGAATCCACCATCGTTTGAAGAAGCAATTAATCCTACTGAGGCAGAAGGATGGGTTAAAGATATTGAACTTATTTTTGGGGTAATGATAATGCCTAAAAATTAACAAATGACCTTAGCAATGTATATGCTGAAAGGAGAAGCTAAGTATTGGTGGGATGCCACCAAACATTTGTTGATTACTCCAGGAGGTGGGAATGTGATCTCATGAGATACTTTTGTTAAAGTTTTATAAGATAAGTATTTTCCTCCAATGTATCGAAAACAGAAGGAGAAAGAATATTTTATGTTGAATCAGGAAAGGATGACATTCAGAGAATATGAAGCTAAACTTACATCCTTATCTAGGTTTTCTTCGAGGTTTATACAGAATGAGAAAAACATGTGTAATTGATTCCATGATGAACTAGAGTCGATCATTAAATCATGATCGTCAGCTTTAGAGACTATTAATTATTCAGACTTGGTGAATAACTCCATGATAGTAGAAAAGGATGTGAATAAAGCAAGGGGAAACGAGAACAAGGTGCAAAGAGAAGTAGATTCGATCCAAATTATCAAAAGGGTAGTAATACAAAATATTCAAGGCTCAGGGTGAAGAAATTTCAGTATGGTAGGGGTATGGGAAGTAGTTCGCAAATGGATGAAACTAGTAGTGGAAGATGTTCAGGAGTTTCAGCACAAGGAAATCCAAATGCTTGCTTCTTTTATTTGACATAAAGTCATATAAAGAGAAATTGCCCAAAGTTATTGAATGTAGAATAGTTTAACTGAAAAAGAATTGTCCTATGTTAGCAAGAACAATTTCTGTTAATAATGTGGGGCCTAGTAAAGTATCATCTCTAGTAGTACAACTAAACTAAGAGATATAGGGCAAGAAAGTGGATCAAAGGCTGGTAACGAATGTTTACGATGACATTATAAGATGCTCATGCTACACCAAAAGTTGTTATAAATAAATTTTCTATTGCAAATAAAGATCTATATATGCTCATTGACCCTAGATCTATGCATTCATTCGTAGAATTACCTAATATTTTATATTTACGTAGACCATGTTCATTTCTCAGTTGTGCTTCATATATTTGTACCCCAACGAAAAGTGTAATTTTGCGTGAGAATGTTTATAAATCTTGTGTCTTACGAATGGGTGAGCGAGATTTATATGTTTATTTAATACCGTTGGCCATTCAAAATTTTAATATTATATTAGGGATGGATTGGTTATCATCGTATCATCTTCAATTGACTGTTTTCAAAAATAACTAACACTTCATCTAGTAGGTGAATCCGAGTTTTGATTTACAGGAGAAAGGAATGTTCTTCCTAATTGTCTTATATCATCAATTAAGAGTAGAAAGTTATAAGGTAAAGGTTATATATGGTATTTAGGCATGTGGTTGATAATAGCAAAGCGACACTTAAAATTGAAGATATACCAGTGGTTAGAGAATTTATCGATGTCTTTCCAAAGGAGTTGCTAGGATTTCCACCCGATGGGGAAGCAGAGTTTTTCATTGAATTGGTTCCAGGTACTAGTCCAATTTCCCTTGCTCCATATATATTGGCATCAGCAAAGTTAAAAGAATTGAAAGTGTAATTACAAGATCTGATAATAAGATGTTTTATTCGACCTAGTGTTTCACTATAGGGAGCACCGATGTTATTTGTGAAAAAGAAATATGGAACAATGAGATTATGTATTGATTATCGATAGTTGAATAAGGTGACAATTAGAAACCAGGATCCGCTACCTTGTATCGATGATTTGTTTGATCAATTACAAGGGGCCATAGTTTTTTCAAAGATTGATTTGAGATCGGGTTACCACCAATTGAAAGTAAAAGATTGTGATATTTTCAAAATAACTTTCCAAATTCGATATGGGCACAATGAGTTTTTGGTGATGCCATTTGGATTAACTAATGCTCTAGCAGTTTTTATGGATCTTATGAGCTGGGTATTCCACCCTTTCATTGATTCATTTGTGATTGTGTTCATAGATGATGTGTTGATTTACTCACGAAGTATGGAGGAACATGAGAAACATTTGAGGCTTGTATTACAAATTTTATAAGATAAGAAATCATTTCCTAAATTCAACAAGTGTGAGTTTTGGTTAAATGAAATTGTGTTTTTAGGCATGCTGTCTCGGGAAATGGGATATATGTTGATTTAAAGAAGGTAAACGCCATTATTTAATGGGAGAGTCTAAAGAATGTGATAGAAATTATGAGTTTTTAGGATTGGCCGGCTACTGTCAAAGATTTATTAAGTGATTTTCATTAATAGTGTTTCCATTGACAAAGTTGACTCGTAAAGAAGTCAAATTTGTGTGGGATGAAGAATGCGAGAGGAGTTTTAATGAGTTAAAGAATTGGTTGGTTTCATCTCCTATACTTACTATTCCATGCGGTAATGAGTCTTTTGTGATCTATACAGATGCTTCATTTTAATGGTTAGGATGTGTTTTTATGTAGAATGGGAAAGTAATTGCATATGTTTCTAGATAATTAAAGACACATGAGAAAAATTACCCTACACATGATTTGGAGATAGCTGTCATTATTTTTGCTTTGAAGTTGTGGTGATATTACTTGTATGGAGAAACTTGTGAGATATTCACGGATCATCAAAGTTTGAAATACTTGTTTACACAAAAAGATCTGAATTTGAGATAGAGGCGTTGGATAAAGATTATTAAATACTATGACTGTACCATCCATCATCATCATGGGAAGGCTAATGTAGTAGCAGATAATTTGATCCAAAAATCATCAGGCATTCTTGGTAGCATATAATGTGCATGTGTTGGAAATATTCATGACTTGGCATCAATGGGGATTGAATGAAAGTTATCATAAGAGGGAGGATTATTAACACATGTTACACTGCAAAATTTGTTGGTATAATGCATCCGAAATTTGTATATTAATGATGCATTCCTTGAGAATAGGAGATGTGAGGTTTAGGATGGTAAAGAGAGTGACTTTGAGATTAAGAATGATGAATCGTTGTTTTATGAAAGTAGAATTTTTCTACCAAATGATCCATTCTTAAAGAAGGATATATTAGAAGAGGCACATAGTTCTATTTATTCTATGAATACTAGATGTACCAAAATGTACAAAAATTTAGAAGAGTATTATTGGTGGGATAATATGAAACGTGAGATTGCAGAATTTGTAGCTAAATATTTAGTATGCTAGCAGGTGAAGGCGAAACATCAGAAGTCGACTGGATTATTGCAGCCATTGCCTATTTTGGAATGGAAATAAGAGCATATAGCTATGGATTTTTTAATAGGATTACCACAGTCAGAAAAGGGGCACGATTCCATTTGGGTGATTATAAACCGATTGGCGAAGTCAACTCATTTTCTTCCAGTTAAGACTACTTACACTGTTGATAATTATGCACGTATGTACGTTGATGAGATTATCCGTTTACATGGGGTACCGATGCCAATTATGACAGATAGATATCCAACGTTCACTTATAAATTTTAGCCTCATTTACAGAATGCCATGGGCATCAGTTTGAAGTTTAGAACTGCATTTCATCCACAAATAGATGAATAATTAGAAAGGACGATTCAAATATTAAAAAACATGTTATGAGCTTGTGTATTTGATTTCAAGGGTAGTTGATATGAACATTTACCATTGATGTAATTCTCTTATAATAACAGTTATCAGTCTACCACTGGTATGGCTCCTTATGAAGCTTTATATGGGAATAGATTTATAATGCCTTTGTGTTGGGATGAAGTAGGTGAAAGAAATTTTAGGTCCTGAATTGATAGATATGACAACGAAAAAGATTAAAACGATCCGGGAACGGATAAAAATAATACAAAGCAGACATAAATTTTATGCGAATAAAGGAAAGGATCCATTGGATTTTTAAGAGGGAGATTTTGTATTCCTACGTATTTCACCACGGAAAGGCGTCATGAGATTTTGGAAGAAAGGGAATCTAAGTCCAAAATACATTTTGGACCATATGGAGTGTTGGAAAGAGCTGGGACCCTGGCATATAGGCTGGCATTACTTCTAGAGTTATTTCATTTACATGATGTGTTTCATTTATCGATGCTTTATAAGTATTTGACAGATCCATATCATCAATTGAAAACTCAATCTGTTGAACTGAAAGAAGACTTGTCATATATCGAGGAACCGGGGGAAATTTTTGATCGTAAGGAGATAACATTAAGCAACAAAGTTATTCCATTAGTTAAAGTGATATGGAAGAGCCATGGAATTAAAGAAGAAACTTGAGAAAGGAGGATGACATGAAGAAATAGTATCCTCATTTGTTTGGTAAGTGACCATCATATTAAATTTTAGGAATATAATTTTTTACGGAGGGAGAGTGTGACAACCCGAATAAAGCTAAAAAAATTATATTTGAATCATAATTACCTTATGTGATTTGTATAATGTTTATTTATATATATAATGTTAGGTTATTATATTTTAGTCTAATTGTACCTTTAAAGAGCATGAAATATCAAATTGGTTATAAATAACAAAATTTTAAGATTTTCAATAGAAACGTTCATGTTAGAGACTAGTTTTCACCCTATAATATGATAATTTGGTCATGGTAAAGCTATTAGTTGTAGATATCTGAGTTAGGTTTATAACACAATAAATGGCGTATCATACGGATGTTCGAGTAAGAATTTATACCGAATTTACAAATCAAGGGAAAATTTGTCCATCGTTTTAAGTGGTATTTTGTCTTTTATAACAGCAAACATTTTAATTTGATTGGTTGGAATGGGAGGCAGACTTGGATAAATTAAACATCTTAATATCCTCTTTATTGATCAAGTTTATCCCTTGGTTAAGTTTGAAGAATTTTTAGCTTCATGGGAGAGAATGGAGAAGCTTAAGGAAGAAAGGGTCTTAAGAAAATCTAGGAAAAATTCCAAGAAAATCATAAAAGTGTTCCCAAGGTATAATCATGTGTTAATGTTGTTTTATTCTTTAATTATACTTATTAAAAGTATATAAATCATCAATTATTGATTAAAATTTCATCGTCCTTTGTATATGTATGTATATGTTCATACGTAAGATAAGTGGTATGTGTAAGCCATATTGCTTTATATAAAACTCCCTGGTATTCAAACTTGTATATATTTATTTATACTTACTTGAATTGAGTAATTCGAGTTAGAGATAAAACTAGACTCATACATACATAGCATATCTAAAAATTAGTATCACATTCCTTGTAATTAGACTTTGGTGATGGTTGTAAGTTAGTAAATAGTTACTGTTTGCATAATTCATTTAGACATGCCTTGATTTGGATAAAACGTTTGACATAGCAATGAACTCAAAAAATTATGAAACTTAATTTTGTATTCGTCAATATGTGTATTAAAGATGGGTGTAAAATTATATAATGTTATGATATAAAAAATTATGAAAATTCTAGAAAGTTAACTGAAAAATAGAGGAGCTTGCAAAACATATTTAATATCTTGTAAAGAAATGGTCATATCTTGATCTAGGAAGCTTGAAAAATCACACCATCACTTATAATGGAAAGTATATTCAGATATTTTTTCATATCGATAAGGTTGGACACCTGTATTTGTATAATTTATGAATATATAATGGTTAAGAATAAAGGACAACAGTTTGTTGCCATACTAGATACCCCATGAAAGAATGTTTTTATCTCCTCCTTCCAAAGGTTATTTTGAGCACATGTTCCATGTGTATACATATTGAGAATTGTACCTTTATATTTATTTATTTTTATTTATAAATTACTTACGATGTATTTTCTAAGGTTGAATGTTTATAACTTTATCAACATAAATACCATCACATCATCCTTAATCAAGTTTCATGGAATTCTAATAAGTGTGGTTATATTGTGGTTGAATAGTCATTGAAAGTTACATAAATATATTAATATTATACTTATGATTGGAATTTAGTACCGATTTAGTTGGATTGATAGGTCTAAGGTCTAATCCACCAAGTTCATCTCCACCCGAGGGAAACGCAAATATATACTTTAGAACTTAATGTGAGTGTACTCACTTGAAAGATGTATATGTACATTGTTGTGGTTATGATAAGGAAATTATGAATATGAAATTATTCATTTAGGTTTACCGAAATGGGAGGTTACTCCTCTACCCATAATGGGAGAGGATTGTCTATTACAGACAAGGGGTTACTCCCTGATCAGGATTGGGGGAGAATTGTCTATTGTAGACAAAATATGTGAATTATGATTCAGAAAGTTGGGTCATTCTTTATGAATGGGACAAATCAATTTATACATTATTATATGGATATGATTTATTGCATTTAATTTTATACGATAGTGTAGTAGTGATGCATTCACTGAGCTCGTTTTCTCACGGTTCCAATATTTATGTTTTTCAGGTATCGAGATTTCACTACCAAATCTAGGAGGTCGGGTTGGGTTAGCAAGGGATGGTTAAAACAATGTTTTTTTAAATGTAAATGATTTAATTGAGTCAAATTATCCTTCAAGGAAGTTTTTATATGCATAAGTACTTTAATATTATGATTTTTTTTAGTTTTAGTGGATTTGTGTTGATGACTCTTGATTAAGACTTGTGTTTGTGGTTTGGTTAGTTTAATTATGCTTTGAATCACTTTGACTTTCAAACTTAATTATAAGTAACTGGGTTGGGGTGTGTCATAAAATATCCATATCATCCTAAAGAGGATGACATATATAAATTTGGTCCAGAAGTAACATATCTGCATGTTATTATTGTTGTTAAATTTGGTTCAGAAGTACCATACTTGTACATTGTTATTATATTGTTATACATAACACAATGTGTGATACTGAACAAAATAGTTGTAGTAAATCGATTGGCAAGAAATAATAATTATTGAATTTCAAAGCATGGGACTAACATCAATCGTATTATGTGATACATTCGTGGAATTATTGGTGTTATACTTTTAAATCTAACGATCCATGTCTAGTTAGTTATATAGTAATAGGTTATCTCTGGGATCGTCACAAGGAATAATCAAATCAATTATGACTTCCCGCAAATAACATATGTTCCTACTACTTCTTATGAAGGCAATGTCACTTTTATAGACCAAACTCAAAGGGGATACATCAAGGGAGATGTGACCAACACATTTCAGTTCTTCTATATATAAGAACTTAATAAGGCCTATACAATACATAAATTCCAGTAGAGTTGTATTATTAAAGTCAAACATATACGATAAAGTGACTTACCCATCCATCTTCACCAAAGTCTTATGGAAGTCGAGCTTTTAAAGAAAATTGCGATTAAAGTAACAAGCTATCAAATATATTCAACAAGTCAAATCAACATTTCAGAAGGTCGTGTACAAGACTGATATGAATCGACTCAATCATCAGAGAAATGCCATAATCAGGGATATTTTGGACATATACACGTTGTATTCTTGTACCTTTAACTATATATTTTTCCATTAGGTTTTTCAGTTAAAGGTTTTAACGAAGCAACACTAAGCGCATCCAACATCGATTCAATGATCACAAAAGTTGTATTCTTTTTCCTTCACTTTGGTTTTACCCACTGGGTCTTTCCTTAATATGATTTTAATGAGGCAACGAGCAATGAATGGTGGATATAGTGTATATCTAAGGGGGGATGTTATAAAATATGTATTTAGTGAATGTCCACTGGTATTCCACAATTATTAAAGGGTCTAGTAGGATACCTTATTTTGTATTATAATTAGGAGTCATACCCCTTGAGTATTGACATATTAATGAAATGAAAAAACTCTCTCCCTCTAAATTCTCTATTTGTCCTCTTTATTTTACAACACTTAAGATATTTTAATTGGTCTCAATATTTACTATTTATATAGGGTGGTGTTAAATGAACCCATAAATATATTGTCCAGAAAACACCATATAAGTGACTTATTTTGTTGTCTTTTGCCACTAAATTGACAACTACATGGTCAAAGTATATAACCTCATATTGACTAAAATTTTAATTTTTCCCTCCTATTTCTCTCTTTGAGATTATGCCTGTAAGTAAATTAAAATACAAAAACCCAAACCCTAATCAAGAAAACTCAACAAAATCAGCAACACTCATTGAAAACCACATCATTCAACAAAATCAATAACATTTAATAAAATCAAACAGAGGCTGATACATTCAAAACCCTAACTTTGATTAACAACTAATAACTTGTGAATTGAACCCTAGTGTAATGTATGTAGACATAAAATGACTTAGAAAAATGAGTCAAAAGCATGTTTTGAAGTCTAAACAAGAAACAATTTTTTTGAAAATGGCCTAGTTCATTCAATACTGAACCGCCGAGAAAGATGACCAATGTCGATAATTAATTGCCGACATGAATTCGTTAATTCAACCTTCATTTATCATTATGAAAAATCCAATATTGTATGTTCATTCGGTATCTTTTTGATGTAATGGAAAATAAACTTCGATGGCAGGATACCGAATTGGTACTTTCTACCAATATTGACCTGTTATCTCGGCACCATTCTTGTCGAGTCGTTGCCTTTTTTCCGAATTGATGCTAATTCAATAAAAAAGTTAAAATTAAAAACTAATAAGTGTTACTTTTAAATTCCATGAATGCGGTGTAATTACGCTCAACGGGGGAATCATATTCCTCTTTCGACTCACTATTACTAGGGGTGACATTGTACATTTTTTTATTTCTTGACGTACTTCCTTAGTCCAGTGGAACACTCATGAGAATAATACACATAACATTAGAATTAAAAGCATTTGTTCTGGCCATCCAGGTATTCATCCGACGCGAGTGATTCGTCTTGAATATTGCACATATTCACCCTATTTACTTATGCATTTTAGCCCCCTCGGGTACTTTAATTCCTATAATTATGCTCGATAACCAGACAACCTTCGTTTTATATGTTAACATGTTATTTGAGATATTATTGAATTTTTGTAGGTATTAAGGTGCTTAGTATGAAGTTTGGTTGCAATTCGATAAAGTTCTATTGACTATCGCACGTTAAGGGGCAATCAATCATTTCAAACTCTGGGATTTTAGCCGAAAGGATTCATGGAAGTTGAGGCCCTCAGAATAAGCTTCATGTGGCTGCAAACGGTGCGCGAATCCGAGTCCTATCGAAGATGTTAAGGGATTTTAAGCGGGGGAAGAAATATAAGGAAATTATCAAAACAAACAAATCAATGAATAACCAACATCTTCTGACCCCAAATCACAGAAGCACGTTTCATGTGCCAATCAAAGAAAGGAAATGGTCTTTTATAAATTATGAGGATTAGGTTTTGGCATCGGGTAGCAGGTCTCGGCTACCAAATAACTAGTAGCAGGTCACATGAAATTCCAAGCGTGATCGATCGGCCCTGCCCCTCGGTCGACTAATCCTTTCGGTTTTGGCCTACGACGCAAGCAGTGGTCTCTTCTCTTACCCGCGGTCAACTGGTCCTCTGTTTTTGGCCGAGAATGCTGATTCCTTTCTTTTCTATTCCTTTTTTTTTTATTTTAATTCCTAACTTAGTATAAATAAAAGACACAGTTTATTTTTGTAAAGGTATCTTTTATTATCTCTTTTTTAGTTTATAACCTAGGGTTAGAAACATTTGGGGATTTTTTTGTATAGTTTCCCCTCTCCTCCATTTTCTTGTTGGGTTTTCACCCATTAATGTAAGTGGTTGATATTCACTTTCTTCCTTCTTGTATTTAAGCTTTATTTTATTGCTTTATTATTTATTTCCATGCCTAGATAATTTATTGTAGTTAATTTAATTCTTGTTTGATTTTGTTAATTAGTTATTTTAGCTTAGTTTTATGATGATTTCTAGCTAACTTAAATTAGGTTGTGATTAATGGAACTCACATTGGTTTCAACGGGTTGCTTTGCTTTGGTGATGGATTTTATGCATTTAATTCGATTGGGTTGTTCTTGTTATTACGCCTAGGAGATTTAACGGGGTATATCATGTATGCTCTGTATTTAAAATCTTGAGTGTGTAATTTTTGCGGTATTTGTTGACGCCAAAATTATATTAGGCTTTTATGCAAATTTAGGGGGTGACAACTCTAAATTTAATTGATTGTTGAAATGAGATTCAGTCTTACTAAATTCGTAGTCCCATGTAACCATTTATATGCTTTAAATCGAGGTGAGGGATATTAGTCACTATCTATAATTTTTATTTCACTTTTATTAATCTTAGTTTAACTTCCATGCCTAATTATCTTTTCTTTTTATTATCCGATATCTTTTACACTTTTATTTGAGAAGTATTAAACCAATATAATTCTAACAATTAGTCTTTGTGGATTTTGATACCCGGACTGGCCGTTGTACTCCCTTAAAAGAGTGTAGTCATAGTTTAGGTTTTTTTATTGAGTTGGTGAGCCGAATATAATAAACGACCCGCATCGTTGACGCGAATGCCGTGTCAAAATCCTCTTTAATCAAAATGGCGTTCTTGTCGAGGACTTGTTTGTTTTAAAATTTAATTGATTTTGTATTTCTTAATATTTTTCTTTCTATTTGCATTTTTTTGTTAACAATTTTTGTAAGACTTGTACATTTGAGTGCCAAGAAACTCTTGAATTTTTCGGACGCACATCACTTTGTGAAATTTTCCATCTCGAGCCTTTTTTGGGGTAAGCATGTCTTATTCTAATGTTTTCGGTAATCGTAGTGATAATTCTCAAAATCCCCATAAACTTATGACTTTTGGTCAATACTCACTAGCCCAAAAAATTGAAACATCTAAAATGACTTTGGGTGAGTATTACCAAACTCAAGTTATGGATTACGGGAATTTTGAGAATGATTATTATGATTTTGGGCCTCAGGGTCCTTATAATAAGAATTTTGAAATAAATTGCAATAGCTTTCAAAATTCTTATGGTAATGATTTTGATAGTAGTTCCGAGGATAGTTTTCAATATTCCCATTTTTAAGAATCCACAACTCCACCCTTGACTTTGCATGAAGGTTTGCACATTTTTGAAAACGAAAAATTTGAAAACCGTTATCGGGAAGAAAATCTTTGTTGGGAGCAAGAGTTGGATGCATTATTCGAATTCAACGACGATTTCTCTTTTGAGACTTTCAAAGTCGAGGAATGTTTTGAACCAAATGAGAATTTTGTGCCTACTTTGGAACAAACCATTCTTCATTTGTCCCATGGATTAATAGATAATGAAAGTGAGGATGAAATGGATGTAGTATCCATTTGAAATGAAATGATTTCTTCTTTGGTCTCCAAAGAAGAATATTTCATTAAAAATGATCTTATTTCCTTCGAAACTCAATCTTCAAGCAATGATGACTCATCTCTTGAGTTTGAATTTATTCCCTCCCATGTCAATCTCTGTTATTGAACAGATATAAGTACCCAATGAATCAGTTATGCACTCTAATCCGTTTAACCCTTTCACCAATGAGGAGTACTTGCTCGAGTTTCTTTCCATGAAGTCAATTTTTCCCCCATGTGCACCACCTCCCATTCCAATTGTGAAATATTTTGGAGTAAATTCTGTTTTTCTTCGATCCAAGTATTTTTGTCACCCGTTTGATCCAAATCCCCCATCATCCCTTCAAATTTTTTAATCGGTGATGGTTCATTTCTTCCGCCTTACACATGCCTTCCGTTGTTCAAACAAAATTCTTATCTTTTGAAAGGTATGCATGAAAATAAAGGTACGCCGATTGTCCCTCAAAGTCAAATCATTTTTGGGTGGACCCTAAAAAATTTCAACTTTTAGTGTATAGTTAGTTAGAAGTTAAAATTGTAGGTTGTAAATAGTTAGTTTTGTTTCCTTTTTCTTTTTCTTCTTTATTCTTACTTATTGTCTAGTGTAGTTACTTAAGTTTTTATTATTTATTTTTTTATTATGGTTGGTGCTAACATATTTTTTAGAATCATTGGACTTGTACTGTCGCGAGATCGCTCCATTTTAGGTAATAACGATCTTTTTCTCTCTTTAACTTGGTTCTTAATTCACATTGATGATAATGTCAGGTTGTAAGTTGGGGGAGTGGGATATTCTATCCATTCATTGGTAGTTTCTTTGATTTGATTATATGTTCTCCCCAAGCATGCTTTTGTTGAAAAAATTATAAATTTCAAAAAGATTTTCTTTCTTTTTTCTCCTTTGTTGGGCATTTATCCTTTGTTTCTAATGATAAATTTTAATAATTGTTCAATCCAATAGACAACTCAATGTTGCATGTTCTCGATTTTAGAAATTATTATACTTTGGTTCTCAATCATTGATATTATGAGTAACTTTATGAATTAAACTTTAATCTCATGAGCACATGCATTTTTCTTGCTTTGTTAATTTGGTTTAAGATTTTTGTAACTCGATAATCTTTTGTTGCATTGTATATACTTACACCTAGTGAGATTTGGACTTTTATTCATTTGTGAGTGTTATAAACTTCTCTTTCCTCTTTGAAACGTTACAGTCATTGGTAATCTCACTATTCTTTCATTAATCATTCACTAATTGAGTTCATATATGAAATGTGTTACTTGAGCATGATTTTCAAAGTTTATTTTAACTCGAGAATTGCGTAAACTTTAGAAAATAATCATAAGCCATCTTTGTTATATCACCCATATTTACCTTGACCTCACCTTAAATGTTTTTCCTCGTCAACTCCTTTGAGCCTAAATATAGCCTTTCATTTCATAACCGCAAATCCCATAACCAACTCCACATTGGAGTTATAAAACCATATATATCACCTTCCATACCTTTGTTTGGAATGATACTTGGGATTGAATGATGTTCGCATTATGTGGTTGCAATTAAGAATGTGAGAGTGAGAAAAGTAAAGAAAAGAATGAAGTGAAAAAGAAAAAAAAAATAGAAAGTACAAAAGAAAAGAAAAGGTGAGAAAAAGAAAGAAAGAGAAATCTGTATATGTTGTGTATAGTGTTCAATAAGCTTTGTTTAGTCTCTCCATTGTTATTTTTAATGCTTGTTATGGAATCATATTCTAATTTTTTATTTGCGAACATTTTCCATTATCCCAAGTTTTCATCTCCGAACACTTTGAATCCGTACATATTTCCTTCATTTCATAACCCGAGCCTAACCTACATTACACCCCTATATAAGTCCTATGTGATCCTAAGGTGAATTCAATTTAAAAGTTTAAATAGCTGTGATAATCTGTGAAAATACATTTCACCTCCTTTAATGACGACATATTTCATTGAGATTACATGTTTTTCATTTTTATATAGCGTTTTTCTTTAGTAACATGTGCGTGGCCTAGTTTCTATTTACATTTACTCTTTATGCCCGCATGTTCCGTGTATTTCCTCCCATTCATAGTGAGTTCATTTGTTGAGCGTAATACCCGACGAGAATTGAATATATGCATGTTTGAATGTTTGTTATCCAATTTATATAAGTTTTTGCCAAATCATACTTAGCATGTGCTCGCTCCCCTCCCACTTTATTAAGATTTCAATTCTATGAAGTTCGTTCCATAATTTGAATAACTGCGGACTTTTGAGTGAATTCGTTCACTATGCTAATAATGCGTTTGAAATATTTTTCATTATTGTTGGACTTGTCACGTGTGAATGAGCATATTTTTTAGAAAATCATATGATGTTTATGGGTTTCATCCCTGAAAACCCTCATGAGACGACACTCGTCCATTAGGGTAACCTAGGGGTTTAACGGTTTATTGCATATGCTAAATGCAATCGTTCACCTGTAAAAGTGGCTTTTATCTATTTTGTATATATCTCCTATCTCGTGGTTCTCTTATAGTTCTTCTTGCTTTGAATTTCATTGCTAGGGACTAGAAATGTGTAAGTTAAGGGGTGTGATTCGACTCGAATATTTCATATAGTCACCCTCTTTACTTATGCATTTTAGCCCACTCGGGTACTTAAATTCCTATAAATTATGCTCAATAATTAGATGACCTTCGTTTTATATGAACATATAATTTGAGGTATTATTGAGTTTTTGTAGGTATTAAAGTGCTTAGTATAAAGTTTGGTTGCAATTCGGTAAAGTTTCGTTGACTATCGCACGATCAGGGGAAAATCAGTCATTTCACATTTTGGGATTTTTGCCCAAAGTCTTCACGGAAGTTGAGGCCCTCAGAATAAGCTTCACATGGCCGTGAATGGTGCACGAATCCGATTCCTATCGAAGATATTACGGGTCTTTAAGCTGGGTAAGAAATATAAGGAAATTATCAAAACAAACAAATCAATAAATGACCAACATGTCCTGCCCCCAAATTACAGAAGCAGGTCTTGTGTGCTAATCAAAGAAAGGAAATGGTCTTTTTGCAAATTATGAGGAATGGGTTTTGGCCTACGACGCAAGCAGTGGCCTCATCTCTTACCCGCGGTCGACTAGTCCTCTGTTTTTGGCTGAGAATGCTGATTCCTTTCTTTTCTTTTACTTTTTTGATTTATTTAATTCCTAACTTAGTATAAATAGAAGATTAGTTTATTTTTTTAAAGGGGTCTTTTATTATGTATTTTTTAGTTTAGAACCTAGGGTTAGAAACATCTAGGGACTTTTTTTTATAGAGTTTCCCCTCTCCTCCATTTCCTTATTGGGTTTTCACCCATTAATGTAAGTGGTTGATATTTACTTTCTTCCTTCTTGTATTTAAGCTTTATTTTCTTGCTTTATTATTTATTTCCATGCCTAGATAATTTATTGTAGTTAATTTAATTCTTGTTTGATTTTGTTAATTATTTGTTTTAGCTTAGTTTTATGATGCTTTATAGCTAACTTAAATTAGGTTGTGATTAATGGAACTCATATTGGTTTCAACGGGTTGCTTTGCTTTGGTGATGGAGTTTATGCATTTAATTCCATTGGGTTGTTCTTGTTATTATGCCTAGGAGATTTAACGGTGTATATCATGTATGCTCTGTATTTATGACCTTGAGTGTATAATTTTCGAGGTATTTGTTGACGCCAAAATTATATTAGGCTTTTATGTGAATTTAGGGGGTGACAACTCTAAATTTAATTGATTGTTGAAATGAGATTCAATCTTACTAAATTCGTAGTCCCATGTAACCATTTATATGAATTAAACCGAGGTGAGGGATATTAGTCACAACCTATTATTTTTATTTCTCTTTTATTAATCTTAGTTTAACTTCCATGCCTAATTATCTTTTCTTTTTGTTATCCGATATTTTTTACACTTTTATTTGAGAAGTATTAAATCAATATAATTCTAACAATTAGTCTCTGTGGATTTCGATACCCGGACTGGCCGTTGTACTCCCTTAAAAGAGTGTAGTCATAGTTTAGGTTTTTGTATTGAGTTAGTGAGCTGAATATAATAAACGACCGGCGTTGGTGACGCGATCACCATGGAAAAATCCTCTTTAATTAGTGGGCTGGCCCCGAAAAGAGAGAGAAAATGGGTAAATCTCTCTCTCAGCGTCTATGGGGATTCAAGCATTGGAATCCTTTTTTTGTCTACTCTAACGATCTTCGCGGCCTGCCACGGGTATAAATTAACCGTCATCAAAGGGGAGGAAAATGTAGAAAATGGAGTAGCTAGACTATTTTACTCAAAACAGGCAAAATAATGTAGCCGTCCCTGAAAGAATGGCATCAAAAGATAAACTAATGCATGCGAAACCAAATGAATCAAGGGTATCCTGACTACGTTAGGGAATTGGAAGGTGTTTGGCACCCATTATGACCTTTCGATCTTTCATGGATTATAATAATGTGCTCATTTTTCTCCAATATGTGACTCATGTGTGCAATGTGTGCGATGTGAAAATAAGTGAGAAAAAGGAATCATCCTACTCACGTCATGGGAAGGAAATAGATGAGTCATACTAAGAAAATATGATGGTAATGTCCACTGAATCACGATTGAGTATGAGAAAGTGAACGTACATTTCAGGTGGGAACACTAATATGTAGGTGTGTACATACGCGGAATACTATTAAATATGAGATGTAAACAAAGATAGCACAATGAGTAAAATAGGGCTCGAATCCCGATAATGACTCGGGATGCCTACGTATCCATAATAGGCATCAAAGTCCACGTAGTTCGACATATCCCAAGGGTGGGGTTTAACCCATAAACCCAAATTTAGGACTCCTCTTTAATTGTTTTGAAAAGAGGTTCTCAAATGTAAAAATGTGGAGAAAGTGAGGAAATCATACTTTTGGAATTTCCTTTTTTGATTTTATGAAATTATATTATATGAATAATAGTAATAAAAAAGGATATTAGTTGATGTGAGATAATGAAGCAAGACCAAGATATATCAAAAATGGAAGAAAAGTAAATAAACCACACTAATTAAATAAATTAGAAAAGAATGAGAGTAGACCTCCTAAAAAAATTTACTACTGATTTTTGAAGGAGAGTAGGCTGATTTTATAGTGGTGGAATGATGGTGAAGTTGGGGTGAGGTAAGTGGCAATAGGTGGTATAAAAGTAAGGTGATAAAGGTGAAATGAATGTTGGAAATTTGGATTTTTTTGGAGTAACGGCACACTGTTTTTGAGGAGGGAATGTTCTGATTGCTGAAAAGGGGGTCCTTGGGAATGAGGTCATGACCTCTTTAAATAGCCAAAATCAGGATTCAAGGGCTTCTGATCGACATCATCCCTATCCTACCTATCTACATACCTCTGGCTTGTTGGAAAATTAAAGTACACCCCTGCTTATAGGCAGGGGGATGAGGTCCCTATAGGTAGTTCGAAAAGTTTTTTTTTTTTAAAAATGAGCATAAAATGCAAACCCTAAGTCCAAATCACGCATGGTCAGGACCGTTATAAAGGGGATTCAGATACCTATGAAAATATATAGGCCACTCCGGGGTTTGAGAGTTGAATA
Source organism: Sambucus nigra (assembly GCA_949130495.1). Lineage (NCBI taxonomy): Eukaryota > Viridiplantae > Streptophyta > Magnoliopsida > Dipsacales > Adoxaceae > Sambucus > Sambucus nigra. The sequence continues at coordinate 43,932,889 of OX422212.1, read as the reverse complement.
AATTCAAATGGGGCTCGAAAGCACCCAATAGCCTCTAGACAAGGCGTCTCAAAGTAAAAAGGTGAGTACGTGCGAACTGTATGGCCAATTTGTGCATAGTATGGACTCTTGGAAAGTTTATTCAGAGACTAATGAAGGTACAATGAGATTTACTTAGATTGAAGAGTTGACCAAGCCAAACGGGCTCGTGAACGGCCGATGGCCTTTAAATCGGGGTTTAGAGTAAAAAGGTGAGTACACACGAACTGTAAGGCCAATTATCGTATGGTAGGAACCATTTAAAAGGGGATTTGGAGCTCTGCAAAGGTGCAATGAGAATCTCTCGAGTTTGAGAGTTAAATAAAGTCAAACGGGGCTCAAGAGCGCCCGACCATTGGATCAGGGTTTAGAGTAAAAAAGTGAGTACACGTGAATCGTAACGCCGATTCGCTCATGGTATATACCATTGGAATGGGGATTCAAATACCTATGAGAGTGCAATGAGCTTTGCTCAGGTTGGAGAGCTGACCAAAGTCAAATAGGGCTCAAGAGCATCCTATGGCCTTTACATTAGGGTTAGAGTAAAAGGGTGAGAGGAGAAATGTTATGAACCCAATGATGTATTTACAGGATACTAGGATGGGGTATCTACAGAGTCCCTCGACAGGCGATCTTGGAAAAAGAGGAGGTCATCAAAATATAGAAAATTCATTAATGTTTAAGGGTTTTGGAGGGTCGAGGCTTCTATTGGGGATTTAAAAGAGTGAAGGTGACCGATTCAAAGGGTTGATATCAATTCTGCGGACCTAAAGAGATGAGGTGACCGATTCAGAGGGTCGAGGTCGATTCTGTAGACTTTAGTCAACTCTACAAACCTAAAGAGTTGAGGTGACTAATTCAGAGGGTCGAGTTCAATTCTGCAAACCTTGGTCAATTCTATGAACCTAAAGAGTTGAGGCAAGCAATTCAGAGGGTCGAGGTCGATTTTACGAATCTAAAGAGTTGAGGTGACCGATTTAGAGGGCCGAGGTCAATTTTACAAGCCTAAAGAGTTAAAGTTACCGATCCAGAGGGCGAGGTCAATTTTGTGAACCTAAATGGTTGAGGTGACCGATTTAGAGGGTCGAGGTCGATTCTGTAGACCTAGGTCAACTCTGCGGACCTAGATAGCTGAGGTGACCAATTCATAGGGTTGAGTTAGATTATGTGGATCTAGGTTAAATTTACAGACCTAAAGAGTTAAGATGATCGATTCAGAGGTTCGAGGTTGATTTTGTGAAAATAAAGAGTTGAGAAAGAATGATTTAGAGGTTCGAGGTCGATTCTATGGACCTTGGTCAATTTTGTGGACCTAAAGTATTCAGAGGGGGTCGATTCTGCAGTCGAGGTCCATTTTGTGGACCTAAAGAGTTAAGGTGATTGATTAATAGGGTCGAGGTCAATTTTGTGGACCCAAAGAGTTGAGAATGATCAATTTAGAGGGTCGTGATTAATTAATAGGGTCGAGGTCAATTCTGTGGACCCAAAGAGTTGAGAATGATCAATTCAGAGGGTCGAGGTCGATTCTACGTACCTAGATCAATTCTGCATACCTAAAGAGTTGAGGTGATCGATTCAGAGGGTCAAGGTCGATTCTACAGACCTAGGTAAATTATGCAAACCTAAAGAGTTGAGGTGACCGATTCAGAGGGTCGAAGTCAATTCTGCAGACCTAGGTCAATTTTGTAAACCTAAAGAGTTGAGACTGACCAATTTAGAGAGTCAAGTTCATTTCTACGAACCTAGATTAATTTTATAGACCTAAAGAGTTTAATGTGATCGATTCAGAGCGTCAAAGTCGGTTCAACGAACGTAGGTCAATTATGCGGATATAAAGAGTTTGAGGTAACCGATTCAGAGGGTCAAGGTTGGTTCAATGGACCTAGGTTAATTCTGAGCCAAAGGGTTTTGATGATGGGAGACGTTCTTCAATTTTTATTCTGTTAGGGAGTGTGCTTAGTGAGGACTCTGTAAGTGCTTGTGCTTTTTATTTCTGATCCGTCGGAAAGTGTGGTGGTAATGTGAGTGCTGGTGCCCTTTGATTTTAATCTTGCTGGGGAGTGTGCTAGTGATATGAATATTGGCACACTTTGATCCTGATCCTACTAGTGAGTACGCTGGTGACGAGGAGTAGTGATGTCGTCAATTCCTGGTTCTTTTCTTTCGGGATTTTTATGCAAATCCATCATTATAACTAGGGGAGCTTGACATTGGCGATTTAGTGGATTTTTTTTGTAGTTAAAAGGAGAATCAAGAGGTAAAAATAACGTATTTTTGTTTGATTTGCTTGATTTAGTGGCTTACTCTACATGTACTTTAATTTTTTTGCCGAGGTTTATTTTGAGAAAATCTAGGAAAATGTGTTTTTTGGAATTTTTTGAATGTGTTTTTGGCATATTTGAGTAGAGGTCGGCCTTGGAGGCTTGGTTGCAAATAGTTTCCCTTTGAAGGCTCATTTCGAAATGAAAAAGGTTATAAGAGAAAACTGAGGGTTTCCTAAAATATGGTATGATCGATATATCCATGGCCTACTTGTTGGCTTATTAGTTCAGGTACCCTTTTTTTATTCTTTTGTTTCAATCTTCTTGCATTATTGGTATTCGAATTTTTCTAAAACTGTTGGTGGTTTAGTTGGTCTATGGATGAGGAGATATAAAGCTTATTGTTAAGTGCAGCTAGCTGCCTTTGTTAGATTATAATGAATTCAATGTATCGAAGAGACTATACTGATCATGGCTTTGCTAGTGCTATAGCTCTAGGACTGACTGTCAGGTTGCTCTTAGTAACTGGTGATATCACGATGGACCCTCAGGTGGACACGATCATGCTGTGTATGTCTCATCATTATAATCCTGTAATTGTCATGTTGACAGAGACTTTGAATGAACTAAATGCCTGGAAAGAAGGCCGAGCTAATTTTTTATGGGGCAGAGCTGTGATGTTGTTCATGTGGTTATCGAAGAGACTGTTTCTGGCGACTCCTCCTGAGTACCCTCTATCAGGTGTTCCCAATTTCTTTTCACTTTTTTTTAATTTTTGCCTATCTACGGAGAATTGGGTGAATTCTCTTATGGAATATGGGGCCAGGAATCTTCGCGGCTCCGTACCGTGGTGGGGTAATCTGCAATGTCTTATATAATTAGGTGATTATCGATATGTGAGGTTGGTGGGTCTTCGCTAGACTTTTTTATATTTCCCATGCTGCTCAAGTTGGCAGGGAGAATATCATTCTTCATTATATAACCAATTTCTTTCTCGTGGAGTATCTGAGTGAATCGCTGAGAATGATGTTAGGGCCTTTGTGGCAGCATCGCCGACATTTAGCCCGTCAGTCTCAGTTTATTGGGGAGGCTGGATTTGTATATAGGTACTATTTAAAGTGGCTATGGAGGTAAGTGGTTGTGTGGATTTGTGCCGAGGAGACCGGAAAAAGGTCGCTTGTGATGTTTGACACTTTAGAGGAGGGTATCGTGGTTTCATTCAAGCTAATCAAATATGTTGCCGCATGGAGCGGATACAAAATCGTAACCAAGATTTGGATTCTTAGAGTTCGAGGACTGGAAATGATGATTAGGTGGGCCATATGGTAGTTAAATAAGGTCTTGAATATAGGGAACTATTGGTAATATATGGATTTTTTTTGTAGATTAAGTTTGAGGTGTTTGGTTTGTAAAGTTTGTAAGGGTGTTAGTTGTTCTTCGTTCTTATTGCTGATGCGTCATGTAACTGCCATTTTTTATTTCTTTATTAAAAGATGATGATGATGATGATGATTTTGACGTATTTTGTAATGCCTTTTGATGAATTTCTTTTGTGTGAACTATATATACTGACCGCTAAGGCATACATAATCCTTATGTTCATTTAAATGATGAGGGAGACTAATGTTCTCAGAGGGAAAAAAGAATAGCATTTTATGAAAGAGAAAAGACCGTGCCCAAAGTGTCTTATAAGATACCTACATACCTCTATGGGGATTTAAAAATTGCGAGTCTCTTTTTTAAAAGGGTATTTTTTTAGAGGATTAGGTCTTACATAGTTCTGAGTATAAGGGAAATAAGATTTTTATTAGAATAGAAGGAAGGTGATAAGAGTCATAGCATGATAAAAGTTCATACTAGGGGTAAAATTTCTTAAGACGGTCCAAATTGACTGGACGCGCCATCTCATCTCCATCGAGGTTCATGAGCATCGAGGCGCTCCTGATGTGATCTTCTTTACGATATAGGGCCCGCTCCAGTTGGGCTTTAACATTCCTCTCGGATCCCTGATGAATTATATGATTTCCTTGAGGGCAATATCTCCTTCTTAGACACCGCGATACTTAATCTATTTATTGAATGTTCGATAAATACAACGATGGTACCCATGTATGTGATATAGGGCCTTCAATCTCCTTTAATCTAGGAGTACAAGCTCATCATAATAATTTTGCTGCCAATCTTCTTCACTGACCCGGCTTTCGAGTATATCCCGAAGGATAACCTTCTGTGACACCCCGCCCAATTAAATATCGGGTGATCAGTCCTTTATAAAATTTATAACAGAATGTTCGGTTGCTTCATTCTTAGCATCACTATCGAAAACTTAAATCCAATTAATTACATAATATTTAATTAATCTAGTGTCAAAACATGTCCCAATTTAATTCGAAACCAATTAATTCAATTAATTTCTGAACATTGAATTATAAACCACACACAAGAAATGAATGCTGATTGAATTAAATACTGAATAATTAAGAGTGGATAAAACCTTTCAGTTCAAAATCACAAACAAAACCAAAATAAATAGTCAATCCGATAGAAAAGAACTACAAAGGAACTTAGTACAATCCCGCTAATGAGGATGGGCGACACATGCGCGAACTGAAGTATCTGAACTAGGAACTAAGTAAAATGAGAGAAGCGTCTAATCTCAATGACCCGCAACTTCCACAACAGCTGCAGCTCGACAAACCATCCAAGTATCTAGAACCGGTGTCCCTGTGGCTAGGCACCTGTACTAATACATATATATATATAGCAAAAGAGAGGAGAAATGCAAGAAATGGGTCAGAGCTCGAGGTGTAAAAATGATTTAGCAAGTATTTAAAACTGGTTCTTAAAACAAGTCTTATATGCATTTTAGTTATCGAACTCTCACATGAGTTTCTCACCTCTCGTCTATTGTACACGCCTAACGTACATCTAATCTCCCCTTAGTTATACTTCCCAGTCTAACTAGTCTGAAACCATACTAATACTAACTATGCTCACTAGTAGTATTCCCGTATCACCCATACAATACATTATTAAGATAGTTTATCTCACATACTAAGTTTCATTATTCACCATTTGGATTGTTAATCTTTTATCCACTAAGTTTATTTTATTTCTCATTTCCATTTGTTCTACTAGTTTCATAAAGTATAATGTTACCCAAGTACACTTATACATATATATAGTCTCATCATCCTTATATATATACACTAATCCTACACCCTTAGGTTAAGACCACTCGGTGCAAAGTAATGATTATTATTATTACCAAGTCTACTGATTTCACACAGTAGAAATATTCACAAGATAATACATGCATACATACATACATATATATATATATATATATATATATATATATATATATATATATATATATATATATATATATATATATATATATATATATATATATATATATAGTCACATCATCCCTATACATATATATGCTAATCCTGCACCCCCGGGATAAGACACATTAGTGCACCTATTAAGAAAATCCTGCATCCCCGGGTTAGTACCCATTAATGCACCTATCAATAATAATCCAGCACTCCCCGGGTTATCACCCATTAGTGCGCCTAACAATAATCATCCTTGTACCCCTGGGTTATCACCCATTAGTATACTTAACAATAGAATTTCTGCACCCCCGAGTTATCGCTCATTAGTGCGCTTAACTATAAGATTCTTGCACCCCTAGGTTATCACCCATTAGTGCTCTTAACAATAATTTCCCATAATAGGCATACACACATCCTATTATAATTTATAGGTATTTCTCCAACCTACATATATACTCCTCATACGTATTTTAATCTCATCTCTACGTATAGTATAAATATTTAGATTACTATCTCTCTCATAATCTCCAAGGTATATTCTCTCTATACTGAAATAATTAAAGTATTTATTCTCACATACTTTCCCAAAATTGCGTCTTATTTAAATTTACTATTTGGAAGTTTCTCTCACTCCAATAAACCGGTAAACTCAAAACTAGACTCTAAGAAAATTCCATAAAATTCCTTTTGTCGCTCGAACCAGATGACATGTCGTTCGAATAAAAGTGACATGTCGTTTGAACCAGAATGACATGTCGTTCGAACCACTTCCACATGTTGTTCGAACCACTTCGCGCGAGATCCCCATCTCGTTTGAATCACTTTGCGTGAGACCCACTATTTCGTCTTCTTCACCAAATTTCAGCGTTTTCTACCATTTTTGGACCTAAAAACCTCTAAGATTCAACACCCAACGCCTCATCATCAATACCCATCAACACCTAATGGATTATAAATCATTCCCAACATTCTAAGATCATTAATTTGTCATTAAACATCATAATTATTTAAAATCCCCAAATTAATTCATATGAACCCTAGTTTCCATATTTTCATTTAAAGAACCTAATCAACCCAGATTTGTTCATCAATATATAATCCAATTCCGTGATTAATCCTCTACATACATGAAGTAATTTCAACCACTAATTATACCAATCCTTAATCCTAATTTAAATCTCCAATTTTCACCCAATTCATATGTAAATCACGATTAATTTCACCTACACTAACATGAGCATGATTATTGCTAAAAGAAAGCAAGTAATAAACACTTGCCTCGAATATAACGGTCTCATCCGTTGGTGATGTTGGTATGGGTGTGTTCCCCTTGTCCCGATCTACATGGTGGTGGTGGTAATTGTGCAAGGTGGTGTTATCTTGGCCCTTTTCTCTTGAAATTAGCTCTCCCTCACACCTCCTATAGCCGTTCTTAACTTCCTGTAACTCTTTAACCCTAATGAACTTTCCTTGGCTGATATAATTACTCTTAATTTTCGTCCATTAATTTAACCCAAATATACAATTTACCATAATGCCCTCTTAGGTGCCGGTTAGGCCTAAAATCGCCCTGTGACCCAAACTAAACACCCGGGTATACTGTTTTGACTATCTCGACCCTTTCGGACTCAACGGCATACATGGAATGACCATACGAGTTAATAAAAATAAATTCTCTTTCTATTCTATTCAATTATTCCCGACACGACTCTCACGCGTATCAGACTTAAATTACCAAACTGCCGTATTTCTCACTTCCGACAATTTATCAAGTATCATAATTCCATATTACATATCACACAGTAATATTCAATAATTATCAACAATAAGAATTACCCCTTGGCACGCTAGTTAATAATTATTTTAATCCGGATTAATAACAAATTAATTTCTCGCATTTTAATTTAATTAATCCAACAACAATAATTAATTACATGCTTATTCCCATAATAATAATAATTAATCACATAATTATTTAAATCGTCAAAAATACGGGTGTTACATACTTCCATCGCATCCCGGTGCTCACAAGTAAGCTACTCCGTACCACCCATATAGTACGCTATCGAATACCCTTAATAGTGAACACTTCACATGTGTTTGTTTTAAGCTCCAGGTTACCCTATCATGTAGGCTCCTCCCTTAGCCTTACCATTTAAGTTTCACTACTTACTATATTTTAGATATTCACTATCTAGCCTTCTACTATTTGCACCTTATTAGATTTATCCTCCTTTCAGATACATACGACTTCGTGTCGTGTCGTTCATACAAGTAAATTGGCTGTGCAATATATATTTCACACACAATATATACAATGATATCGATTCTTCTCCGACATTTGTAATTATAACTGTTCCCCGCACCTTTAACTATCAAGTAGGACAATAACAAAGTTTACCGTGTCATACTTCTGCTGGCACTCTGCCCGAACGTGAACTTATAGGAGTTATTTGGACACAAACTCCACTAGTGGGAGGTGCTACTCTCATCCTCCCCTAAGATCTCAGGGTCCACATAAAATTTTCTCTTCCCCATCCGATTAGACCGCTTGTCCTGCCCATCCCTTTGTGGGTATTAGGTCGTACTCAATCGCATTTTAGTACCTATAATCTTACCATCTCAACTACATGAGAAAATCCTTGGGGATACTCTTCCATTCTCTAGTGGAAGGATCCCTTACTGGTTTCGAATTGTCCGGCCTTTTTCTAACAGTCAGCTGACCCACTGCAAGACTAACTTTGAAAATCACTCTATATTAAACCCATTACCACTGTTATTTGTATCCTGATACATTTTATATTCTCTTGAATGTACATCTTGAAAAACGTTGCTAATGTCGTTTAATACAAAATTAAACTATATAAGCAACTTCGAGATGTTTGTTGAAGAAACCCTTTTCTTTTGAAAAATAAAAATTATAAACAACAAGATGTGTTTAAAAAAAAAGTTATGTACGAGAGTAATCCAGACTTTGTAATCAGTTTTTAAAACAAAGACAGTTTCAAAAATTCAGCACACTATAGAATGAGATGAGTAGATGAAGATAATCAACACACAGTTTTTAACGTGGTAAAACCTCTCCCAACAGAGGAAACATCCACGGTGACTTCTAAGTCACGAAAGCAAAAATCCACTAACAACAAATAATAGTTACAAACAATCCAACATACATGCACACAAATCAACCTATTCTAAGTTTAGGAATATACCCCACTTGGTGTCCTTCTAACTTCTCATAGATCTGATTGTTGATGATGTTTTTCCAGTTTGATAACTTCCTTTGCTTTAGCTTCCTTATGTCGACTCAATGATCTCTGATCTTATACACAACACTTTCAGTGTAGTAGTGTGTTAAGTGTTTGTGAAGTGATTCCTATCAACATGCATGAACTCACACACACTTAGATTTACAGACAGTCCTAGAAAAATTACATATAAAGACTATATGCTGTGATTTTGTTTTCTTTCTTTCTTACAGAACTAAAAACCTTTTTGACCTTTAATATAACCCAGATTCCACGGATATCTCGCTTCAAAATCGGTCAAGATCTTAATCAATCTCGGTTTTAAAAATATTTTTGAGATTGAAAATCTCCAAGTGTGAATCCAACTAGGTCAAGGTTAAGTTTCGTAAGAATAAAAACCATAAAACATTTTCAAAACTAAATCAGTAAAGATTTTCTTAAATCAAGAAGGAAATATGCAGATCTAGTGAAAATGTAACATGCAGAGTGTAGATCTAAAGTTTCTATGAAAAAGAAACACAGATCTTCACATGAATGTTTAAGTTGTAAACAAGATCATAGACAAAGAGGTTACAGCTTCAATATGAACAAACCACTCTCTCTCTCAAACACTCAAGGTTGTGTTTGGGGTGTTATATAAACGAAGGTTTGATTCAGAGTTTGAAGTGTTTAGGGTTAGGGTTAGGCTAACAGTTTCTTTTCTCTCTCTCTTCTCTCTTTCCTTTTCTCTCTTCTCTCTCACTTCTCTCTTCTCTCTATTTTTTCTCTCAGAAATGACGAATGCCCAAAAGTCTTGAAATGCTGAGAAGTGGAGGGTTTATATAGGGGTGAGGGAAGGTTCTGGAACGACGAAGGGAATCAATGGCTGAGATCAAGTCTTTCTAACATTGACTTGATCCAAGGGTTATGAAATAGCGGTGGTTAAGATGATTGTGATTGGTTCATAGATATACCACCAGGATTGACTAAAAACACATGCAGTCCATTGATTAGGAATGATCCAACGTTCAGCAATGCACCAGGCAATCCTCTCACATAACAAACACAAACTGATGCAACAAGCAAGTGACAAGTGTTGGCATGTGACAGGTGTACAAACGCGCGTCTAAAATATTTACAAGCAGCCCCGTGAAGTCTCTAGCGCATTTGCATTCTACCCAAACAAACTTTCCAATCAAAAATGAAGTTTTTAAAATACTAAATTTACCCCACAAATTATATAAACACATTTTATTAATGAAAACATTTATTTAAAAAATGTTTAAAAATTCCCAAAAAAAGTATTAAAGCACCAATTAAAGGGGAATTAATCACACACACAATTTAAAGCAATATATACACATGTATGCACTTCTAATGTGTGTAGTGTGATTCAATTTATACCTTCATGGATCATTGAAGAGGATTAGAGAGAATGATTCTGAGGTTCTTTATATTCTAGGATGGACAACCAATTTTGTCACTATTTCCAAACTAGTTGAACACTTATACAGTATAGACTTAAGTAAGTCAAAGGTATAAGGTGCTTCACTTCTAATCGTGATGTGTGTGAATTTATCATACCGTGTGACACAAGTCTCTTTTCCCGCTCAAAATATCAGTTTATTTTGAAACGTAAGTCTCTGACAAAACTTAGTAAATAAGCTTCGGCTTACCCGACTACAAGTTATCGAATTCACATGCTAATTATAATCCATTGCCTGATTTAATCACCTATGGCGCCCATATACCCTATACCTTGTGCAACCTTGTAGAATTGACATGTAATTATCTTACTTAAATTCTCGCATACCTGGTATGCTGATGTAGTAGGGGTGCACTCAACCGCCCCACTAATCATAACTTAATCAATCCTTCAATGGCATTATTGTTCTATTCCGAATGATGCTAAGACTAGGCGACTCTATTGGCCTTAAGTTATAAAAGAATTATCAACTCTCAATTATATTCCTTTATAGGTATAATAACCAACATACAAAACTTATGTACTATCGACCAAACTTCTCTCCAACTCCCGACATTCGCTAGTTTCATGCGTGGGATGTCTCGCAAAGCGAAATCCAAACAAGGACCCCCCCCGATACACCATTATCTAACCTAGCCGGTTGTCGAGGTCTGTAAGGCCTTCAGTACATACTATGTTTTTTCCCATAATCTACGTATGTTGACATAAGAGTTTGCTTGGTCACTCTCATGTCTCTAAACATAACATAAAGCATGGCGCTTTCACTACCCCAGGTACTCAGCGCTATATATATATATATATATATATATATATAACAAGCTCTATCTCTCTACTCAAAGAAGAACACAATGCATCCTGAGTCTCCTCAGTAAAATAAATTCCTACGCACCAAAATTACATATAACTAGACAACATACTCGATGTGATCTATAATACCATGATTTTTTTTTCATATATCTGGGCCCAACCCTATTTCAGGTGGCGCCGCACAAAATAAAGATTCCTCCTCCCGGAGTATCCTTATAACAGTCATATCATTATATTTTTACTATCCTTTAACCATACGATAATTAATCACTACACATTACCATAATAAACTCTACTAAAGCTAACTCAATGCAGTAGTAAATTATAACAACAAAATATATTCTCAGGGTCCACCCGGTTCACTCACGGGCTATTATCAAAATGCCCCACTAACGAGAAATACATTTGTAACAAGACTGTTAAAACTAACATTCCCACTAAACTTGACCCGCACGTGAAGTTTAGGGTTTCCAATTTACATAAAAGTTGTGGCACACCCATGCCACTAGAATCTATCCTTTCTCACAAGGTAGAAGAAAAACCTCACCAGTCTAGCCAAATCACAGGGTCTCAGCACGTGGCTGCAATCACGACCCATGAACATCTGCAATCGTCATATATCCTAGGATTTCATCCTATAGTTTTCCTCTTTCATCATGGACAATTTATTCCATCATGTGGATTTCGCGCCCATTAATGAAACGTTGGCGCAAACTCTCCAGGCCTCAATTATAGCTTTAATAAACTCCCGTTTACATCCTGAGTCCCGTAGACCCTGACATACTGTATGCTACTATTAACGAGGACTCTACTGGTCCAGCCTGAACCCCTCACTCTCGGGTTATAAATTTCCTGGGCCTAATTCCCTTGACCCCAAATTCTTTCGCTGTAAGTCTCGCTCCTCCAATTGTTATGCCTAAAGGGCATGGTTTACCATTTCTAATCTCTTCGGTCTCTCATCTCAATTGTGGACACCTTCAATACTTGTAGTTCCTACTTCCTTCACATAAGGAAAACTTCATGAACCATTTCCCCATCACTGGTCCCCCTAACCATTTTGGGAATGTCCTTCTCTTGGACTAGCAGTCTTAACTCACAATTGTTCTTTCGTTGTCCCTTTGGCTACGTTGGCCATTCGAAACTATGGTTGGCCTCTACAGCCCTGATTGACTTCATCGTCCTCTTGAAGTTAATCACTAAAAATCATCTAACCGAGTTCCCTACTAGGTATACTCTCATGTGGGGTTTCACTAACACTGTTAAATTCAGTTTTTGCTCTTCAGCAGATTAGTTAACCCTCTTTACTCCCGTCACTTGGAAGCGTTAACATTATCATACTAACGCATGACCTTGATGACCTCGACACTAGTCATCCTATCCATATTTCCCATTCATACTGGTATTCTACTCACGGGTCCTTTATCAACTATAAACCCTTTGGATAATTTATACCCCTCTGCCAGGTACGCAGTTCATTATGCAATTCAACCTTTCTCTCACGATCGATTTCTATCTTACCCATTGTGCTAAACATCAAAATTTCACTCACATTTTGTTACCACATCGAATGGAAGACCTCACGGTCAAATCGTACCCAAATTTCTTTCTAAATTTCAAACACACTTCTTCATATATGGTGATTGCCTCTAAATACTACATGATGCTCCTAAGAGTTATAGCTTTTAACTCCAAATTTAATTTTGAGTGTCGTCACACCCCACTTTACACCATTGCCTTCAAATTTTCTACCTCCATTGGTCTATTACATTTTCTTGTTTTCTTCTCCGCATCCTCACCTATGGGTTTTCAAAAGAGTCCCTCTGATTTTCCCCTTTATCGACTATGCTAGGTGGTCCTGAAATTACTCCACCGTTATCTACGACTGTGTCCTGGGAACCCACAGTTCCCGAGTGACGATTTTACTATCTCTTGCTTAAGTAATCCTCATGGTGATTTTTGTCCTGATCACTCTTTCTCGATTACTCTATGTCTTATATTGAGCTTCTTCTCTCGCAGTTCTTCTTACGGCCCTCGCTGGTCGTCCTGAAATGTTCGGTGTTTGAATCACACAGAATTTCATAAAATGAGTCACATCCATTATAATTCGTAGCAGGGGAACATAAGTCGCAAACGTAAGGGAACACAACAATCCTATCATAAGGCTTTACATCAAAGAACGACGCGTTGAAACGTAATAATCCGCACAAATCCTAAGGACACTAGAACCTGATGCTCTGATACAACTTGTGACACCCCACCCAATTAAATATTGGGTGATCAGTCCTTTATAAAATTTATAAGAGAATGTTCGGTTGGTTCATTCTTAGCATCACTGTAGAAAACTTAAATCCAATTAATTACCTAACATTTAATTAATCTAGTGTTAAAACATTTCCCAACTTAATTCGAAACCAATTAATTCAATTAATTTCTGAACATTGAATTATAAACCACACACAAGAAATGAATGTTGATTGAATTAAATACTAAATAATTAAGATTGGATAAAATTTTCCAGTTCAAAGTCACAAACAAAATCAAAGTAAATACTCAATCTGACAGAAAAGAACTACAAAGGAACTGAGTACAATCCCGCTAATGAGGATGGGAGACACATGCCCGAACTGAAGTATCTGAACTAGGAACTAAGTAAAATGAGAGAAGTGTCTAATCTCAATGACCCGCAACTTCCACAACAGCTGCAGCTCGGCAAACCATCCAAGTATCTAGAACCGATGTCCCTGTGGCTAGGCACCTGTACTAATACATATATATATATAGCAAAAGAGAGGAGAAATACAAGAAACGGGTCAGATCCCGAGGTGTAAAAATGATTTAGCAAGTATTTAAAACTGGTTCTTAAAACAAGTCTTATACGCATGTTAGTTATCGAACTCTCACATGGGTTTCTCACCTCTCGTCTATTGTGCATGCCTAACGTACATCTAATCTCCCCCTAGTTATACCTCCCAGTCTAACTAGTCAGAAACCATACTAATACTAACTATGCTCACTAGTAGTATTCCCGTATCGCCCATACAATACGTTATTCAGATAGTTTATCTCACATACTAAGTTTCATTACTCACCATTTGGATTGTTAATCTTTTATCCACTAAGATTATTTTATTTCTCATTTCCATTTTATCTACTAGTTTCACAAAGTAGAATGTTACCCAAGTACACTTATATATATATATATAGTCTCATCATCCCTATATATACACACTAATCATGCACTCGCACCCTTAGGTTAAGACCACTCGGTGCAAAGTAATGATTATTATTATTACCAAGTCTACTGATTTCACACAGTAGAAATATTCACAAGATCACACATATATATATATATATATATATATATATATATATATAGTCACATCATCCCTATACATATATATGCTAATCCTGCACCCCCAGGCTAAGACCCATTAGTGCACCTATTAAGAAAATCCTGCATCCCCGGGTTAGCACCCATTAATGCACCTATCAATAATAATCCAGCACCCCCGGGTTATCACCCATTAGTGCGCCTAACAATAATCATCCTTGTACTCCCGGGTTATCACCCGTTAGTACACTTAATAATAGAATTTCTGCACCCCCGAGTTATCACTTATTAGTGCGCTTAACTATAAGATTCTTGCACCCCCGAGTTATCACCCATTAGTGCTCTTAATAATAATTTCCCATAATAGGCATACACACATCCTATTATAATTTATAGGTATTTCTCCAACCGACATATATACTCCTCATACGTATTTTAATCTCATCTCTACGTATAGTATAAATATTTAGATTACTATCTCTCTCGTAATCTCCAAGGTATATTCTCTCTATACTGAAGTAATTAAAGTATTTATTCTCACATACTTTCCCAAAATTGCGTCTTATTTAAATTTACTATTTGGAAGTTTCTCTCACTCCAATAAACCGGTAAACTCAAAACTAGACTCTAAGAAAATTCCATAAAATTCCTTTTGTCGCTCGAACCAGATGACATGTCGTTCGAATCAAAGTGACATGTCGTTCGAATCAAAGTGACATGTCATTCGAACCACTTCCACATGTCGTTCGAACCACTTCACGCGAGATCCCCATCTCATTTGAACCACTTCGCGCGAGACCCACTATTTCGTCTTCTTCACCAAATTTCAGCGTTTTCTATCATTTTTGGACCTAAAAACCTCTAAGATTCAACACCCAACACATCATCATCAATACCCATCAACACCTAATGGATTATAAATCATTCCCAACATCCTAGGATCATTAATTCGTCATTAAACATCATAATTATTTAAAATCCCCAAATTAATTCATATGAACCCTATTTTCCAAATTTTCATTTAAAAAACCTAATCAACCCAGATTCGTTCATTAATATATAATCCAATTCCGTGATTAATTCTCTACATACATGATGGAATTTCAACCACTAATTAAACCAATCCTTAATCATAATTTAAATCTCCAATTTTCACCCAATTCATATGTAAATCATGATTAATTTCACCTACACTAACATGAGCATGATTATTGCTAAAAGAAAGCAAGTAATAAACACTTGCCTCGAATATGACGGTCTGATCCATTGGTGATGTTGGTATGGGTGTGTTCCCCTTGTCCCGATCTACACGGTGGTGGTGGTGATTGTGCAAGGTGGTGTTATCTTGGCCCCTTTCTCTTGGAATTTGCTCTCCCTCACATCTCCTATAGCCGTTCTTAACTTCCTGTAACTCTTTAACCCTAATGGACTTTCCTTGGTTGATATAATTACTCTTAATTTTCATTCATTAATTTAGCCTAAAAATACAATTTATCATAATGCCCTCTCGGGGTGCCGGTTAAGCCTAAAATCGCCCCTGGACCCAAACTAATATTGTTTTGACTATCTCGACCCTTCCGGACTCAACGACGCACTCGAAATGACCATACGAGTTAATAAAAATAAATTCTCTTTTTATTCTATTCAATTAGTCCCGATACGACTCTCACGCGTGTCAGACTTAAATTACCAAAAGATCATATTTCTCACTTCCGACAATTTATCAAGTATCATAATTCCATATTACATATCACATAGTAATATTTAATAATTATCAACAATAATTATTAACCCTTGGCACGCTAGTTAATAATTATTTTAATCCGGATTAATAACAAATTAATGTCTCGCATTTTAATTTAATTAATCCAACAACAATAATTAATTACATACTTATTCCCATAATAATAATTAATCACATAATTATTTAAATCGTAAAAAATACGGGGTGTTACACCTTCATGCCATATACCAGAGAGGAAGGAGTAGCCTCAGTGGGGGTTCTGATCGAGGTATGATAGCCTAATAGGGCAATTGTGATTTGATCGGCCTAGTCTCTGCAACTTTCAGTCATCTTTCTAACTATGGTCTATAGGCTTTTGTTGGAGGCCTCGATAGCCCCATCGGTTTGCGATTGATAAGGAGAGGATTTAAACCTTTGGGTTTTATATCCCTCAACTAGTTTTATAACCTCAACTTTGAAATGGATCCCATTATCTGATATTAGCTCGTGGAGAACTCCGTAATGACAATTGATGTTCTTTCTGATTTGACTTGATTTTAACTCATTTTGTAAAGTACTTAATGGCGACCAGGATGAATTCATGCCCATTTTATGCATTATGAGTGACTTTCCTGATGATGTGTATGCCCCGGGTAGAGAACGGTAGAGGAGAAGTCATGTTATCCAAGTCCCGAGGAGGAAAGTGCTAACGGTAGGCAACTTATTGGCATTTGAGGCATCTTCTGAAGTAAGCGGTGCAGTCTTGAACCATGGTGGTTCAGTAATATCCCTAATAGATTATCTTCTTCGCAATCATGTGACCATTTATGTGGGGTCCACATTCCCTGTTGTGAATCTTATGCATCATGTCTTCAACCCTAACCCTTGTTATCCAATATAGGTGGGTTCTATCAAAATTTCTTTTGAAGAGTTCCTTTATCGTAGATGATATATTGAGCAACCAACATGTGAAGGGTCGCATGGTGTTTCTTATTAGTATTCGGAGGATACCTACCATGCTTAAGGATTCCAAATATCATATTATCATAATCCTACTATATCTGGATCTTCTTCTATGACGAACTCAATGTGGTAGTAGTGAGTGGGTGCTGCCTAACTCTGGACTAGAAAGGGGACCATTATTTTCCCCTCGGGCATATCGACCATAAAGGCTAGGGTAGTCAATGCATCGACAAGGATGTTCCTTGAATGAGGGAGGTAGTGGAAGGTGACATTTTTACACTGGGAGGTGAGCTCTTCGAGGTGAGCATGGAAAGGTAGGAGATTCTCGTCTTTGACTTTCCATTTTTAAGGATTTCCCCCACGATGAGGGTTGAATCTCTATAGACATCAATGTGCTTAATTCCTCTCTCGAGGGCAATCTTCATCCCTACAGTACATACTTCATATTCTGTCATGTTAGTGGTGCAAGGTAAGTATAATTTTATGGCAATGGTAGTGTGAGAATAGTCAGGAACGATCAAAAGTATCAAAATATTATCCTTTCTTGTTAGCAAGGTAATTGAAAATATCTTTTCCCATCATAGGTTTCTGGGTGACATACATGTATCAAATTCAGCCAGTCGCATCAACCAAAGGTCCATGCAGAAAGAAAAGGTAAAATTCTCTAACATGTATTTCATCGAATCCATTCGGGACTCCAGTTTGATAGAGAATGCAAGCATGTAGTGGTGGACCTTCTACTTAACTTAGACTAAGGTAATACACGCCTTTTCCAATACAATGTCGTTCACCTTATATCCAATCATCTTTTGACTAGCGCAGAGATGAATCTCTCCAACGGTATTCATCAATGTATTGAACTAGCACTGTGGTGTCTGTGATGGTGAGAATATGAGGAGAGGGAGAGCTTGCTACGGAGGCATGAGCACCAGAGATCGGGTAAGGTATTATTTAATTTCATCAAAGGCTTTGTGATATGCCTTGTTCCTAACTTTAGTTGAATCCTTCCAAATAAGTTTGATAATGGGATCGTAGATAGAGGTCAGTTGGCTGATGAACAGACCGATGTATTAGAGCTTATCAAGAAATCCATGCACTTTTTTTTTCGTCCAGGGTGGTGGAATTTAGAGTATTGATTTTAGTTTTGCAAGATCTGCCTGAATCCCCTTTTCACTGATTATGAAGCCTAGGATTTTACCCTTTGTAACACTGAAGAAACATTTATATGGGTTGAGTCGCATCTAGTAATGTCACAGTTGCTCGAAGAATTTTCTTAAGGCGGGAATATGACCTTCCCGAGTATTGGACTTGACTATCATATCGTCGACATAGACTTAGACCTCCTTACTGATAAGATTGTGCATAATGGTTGCAATGGACCTTTGGTAGGTAGCTCCGATGTTCTTGAGATCGAACGACATGTCTGTGTAGAAAAAGGAACCCCAAGGGGTGATGAAGGCAATATTTTTTTGATGATCGAGTGCATCTTAATATGATTATACCCAGTGAAACCATTGACAAACGACTTGAGGGCATGACTGGTGGTGTTATTGATGATTATCTTGATGTTAGGCAGAGGATAATCATCTTTTGAGGATGCTTTGTTCAAATCTTGATAGTCAACACGCATGCATACTTTTCCTCTCAATTTCATCACGGAGACGATGTTTGCAATCCATATAGGATATTCCACCATGCGAATGAAGGATACCTTTAATTTTTTCATGACTTCATCTTTGACTTTGAGAGACCACTCTCTCTAGTGCTTTCTCAATTTTTTCTTGAGAAGTTTGCTTTCTTGGGAAGGTAGAAATCTCGTATTGTGCTATTTCTGGGGAAATATCGGGCATGTCACTATTGAAACATGCGAAGACATTCTTGAATTATATTAGTATCTCCTTGAATTGAGACCTCCCATGCTCATTGAGGGTGGACCCTATCCTTATCTTGCGTAAATGGATACAAGAATCGAGATTAATAACAATAGTCTCATCATCATTAATTTTAATGAAGTTATGTTGTTTAGTTTTTTCCTTATTGAAATCAGTTAAGAATTATTTATTTATTAAATCATTTTCATCAATCGTTTGATTATAATTAAGGAAATTAATGTAAGTCACAACAAGATACTCAAAATTACCATTCATTTCATTGAAAGAATTTTCAGGAAATACTGCGATGAGGACCTTATCAAAGGAGTCCTCATTCAGATTCACATCATAAATAGAAGAAAAATAAATGCTTGGAGGGGATGTACAACTGAGTTCAGATTGGCATGGGCAGTCTTGACAGGGATAGCATGCTAGTTGAGGAGTGGTGATCTTTTTGGACGGGTTAGACGACTAGGCTTCCACATAGATCATGCAGAGATCAAACCTTAGTTTATGTAGGTCAAACGTCTTATCTGTATCGCTGCCCTCTAAGTTCTAAGTGCTTTACACAACCTTGATGGTTAGAGGTTCCACGTCATGCTTCATTTCTTCATCCTATGTAAACTCGTCTTCAAAGAATATCTCCAACCCCGATTTCATCTATTTCTCTATAGGGTCATACCATGGTTCGAGAAATCCTTAAAAGGTGAATTCGCCGCCCTTTTTAACAAGCCTTATGTTCAAGGAATCTCCTGCGATTGTGGCTAGCGAAGCGCTCTGAGTTCAGCCGGTGATGATTAGTAGCCAAGACCAAAATGGAAATGGCTTCCTTCAGGATTATTGACTCGAGGATTCCTTGTTGACATTAACCCAGCCCCATTCCGAGCATGAAGTGCATATTTTTGCACATTTGAATTACGTTGACCTTTTTGTGAGGGTTGTGCTCTGGACACACTCGGTCTTTAAAATAATCACAAGCTAGGACGGGAAGTGGATCAATCCTAAAACTTGAGAGGAACATGTCTTTAAACCCATGCTAAATTTTTATTACTGGGTTATTTTTATTAATACAATCTCAGTTGTTGTCATCCCTGAGAATGGTGATGACTTGGTTATTGGAAAATAAGTTTAATTTCTGGTGGAGGGAAGAAGATACACCTCAGATATTATGGATCCAAAGTAGGCCAAGGAATAAGTTAAAGCAGGTAGGTATGTCGCCGAATTGGAACTCAGTTTAAAGGCAAATAGAACCAGTCCCTATTGTGAGTTTTATGAAACCCATAACCTCTCGACGAGTATTATCATAGGTGACCACAGTGGTAAAATTGGAGTGAGTTCACTGACCTTTATACCTAAGAAATTAAGGATTCTGAGTGGGTAGGCATTGAAAGCAAATACTTTATCCACAAGTCCTAACGGAACCCATGACTTCAACTGAGATATTGAGGGCGTCATTATGAATTAGATCGATCTTTAGAATTTCCTCTTCAGAGAAGGAGAGGAGCTTTGTTATATTTAGATATACCACCATATTCATGACTTCTTTAGGAGTAGTAGTGGGTTCAGTGAGGAGTTTTATTAGAGAATTTCTGTGTAGTTGGGAGAATATGGAAAGCCCATATAGAGTGATATTGGCCTGAGTCTTTTTGGGCTGGTCAAGTACCCTACCTTCTTCAATTGTCATCTTCGATATCAAGAGTGATTCAATGACTCCTTTTCCCTTGTTTGTTCCTGTTGATGGAGGAATTAGATCGTTGTAGTGCCACCTGAATCGGGTCATGTGAATTATAAAGGAAGTAAAGAATATAAACTCAATATCTTCATCTACCTCGAGCGTAATGGATATCTTGTTCATACCTTCTAGTAATTCTTCGAAAGAAATCATTTCGTAAAGGCGACTGAGTTAGTTTCTTTACCATTTGATTTATCATCGGTGCTATCAAAATCATCCCTAATCCATTTGTGACGATGTCATCTTTTCATGAACAGTCGATGCACTTTACAACCTCTATAGCCTTTTCGTATAAGTATTTTCGTTCAACAGTTAAGTATTAGAGGGAAGGGATTAGACGACCTTGGAGGTTCAAAATTGTAAGCAGTTCGAAGATAGTACATAGTTCCCGCTTCTTAATGAGTACATTAGGCATAACATGCAAAATGTTATCTAAACTGAACTCTTTTACTAGTACAAACCATTAATTGGATCATCGAGACCACTTTTGGGCCTCCATGAACATGGTGTTAATGTTTTCACAGTTGTCGTCTCCAAGGGTCATTTTTTAGGGCAATTTCATTTCAAATTCCTTAAGTTGATCTAAGATTGTAGGTAATTACATATCCCCCCTTGAGAACTAATACGAACAACAATATAGCCCCTAGTGAGGAGAGATAGAGCTTAGTCGATAGGATTATTAGGATTTAGGGGAAAAGAAGGACAAACTTTGAGGGGTTTGGGTGAACTGGTGGATGGACTGGGTGTTTCAACGGGCTTGATTCTAGTTGAAGGGATAAATTTTGGTTTTTTTAGAGGATAGAATTTACCCCGATTCGATGTGATGGGAGAGGGTTCTGACTAGTATTGGGCTTTGGATTAGCTGGTGGATCAATGATCCCCTTGTATATGAGGCTTTGGATAACATTATATAAATAAAAACACCAATTTATGGTGTGCTCAATAATTTGGTGAAAATTGCAATGGGCATCATGCTTAAAGTTTCGGTGAAGGGGATCTGACAATAGTTGGGGTTCCAGAGGTTTGACAAGATTTTAGGCTAGAAGGGCTTGATAAAATTTTGACAAAAGGGCATGAAGTTTGGTATATTCTTTTCTGACTGGATTGGGATGACTTTCGGGTGTCCACGAGGTAGCAGGTTGGGAGATGTTGTTGATGGTTGAGACTGAGATGTTGACTGGCTTATCATATTTTCGAGCTGTGAACTGATCGATCAATATTTTCATCTCCGATTTAGTTTTCTGACTTGTGACCCCTTCTTCGATTTCTACCCCTTCCTCCACGGGGGATCTGAAATGGGGATAGTACTAGCCTCCTCATGATGTTTTGATATGGGGAAGGAAGTTCATCTTCATGATGTTTACCTACACTTATTCTGATGGTCGGTTAGTCAAAGTGGAGGCCTTCTCTCTCTATCTTCCAATAAAATTGCTAATCGATTCACCCAGATTCTGCTTGAGTAGTTCCAAGTCTCGATGGATAACTTTTAGCTTTTCATTATACTTATATTGAGTCATGAATTCTCAGGCCACGTCTTCCTAACTACAGATTATAAATTCTTTTAGGGATAGGAACCATCAGAGGGCTCCTTCTTTGAGAGTTTGTTGGAACATCTGAGACATTATCTCTTCAGATGCTCCTAGGAATGGCATGACATGATGGTGATTGCGTAAGCGCACAATCAGAGGTCAACTACCTTCAAAATTCTCGATGTCTAAAATTTTGAACTTCTCTAGTAGTCGGGCTTTATGAGAGGTATACATATGAGTGTAATCCATAGAGTTACCTAAGATTTTAACTTGGTTGAACATTTTAGATTATAATATGAGGTCTTCTTTGACCTTATCCAATTATTATTCTTTATGATCAACTGGAACTGATAGATTACCCACTGGTTGGGCAAGATTTGGCATCAGCAGCTACGCTGGTGGAGGCCGATTGGCAGGTGGGGCACACGGGACACGCTGGTACTCTTTTGGAACCCATACTGGTTCTGGAGGTTACGAACCCATAGCGTGGGGGAAGAGGATTTTAGGCTCGAGAGAATCAGGAGTCTGAATCCGGTGTCATTGCATTTCCTGGACTTTTGCTTGAAGAATATTGATATTGGCTCTGAGCTGAGCAAGTACTGCCACCAGATCTGGCTGGGCATTTGTATTGTGGTTAATGTTCTCTATGAATAGCCTTTGGAGGGATTTCTTGAGCTCTATAGAAGCAGCAGATGAAGTTGTGGAGCTCTGGGGTGGCTTAAAGGAAGATCTAAGCAAATAGAGATCCAAGCCAAGATTGGGGTATGCAATCGTATATGAGAGGGAAGACGATTTTTTTTTTAACGAAAACATAAATGTTTTTGTTATATATTTTTTTTCATTTTTTTGAAAAAATGAGAGAATATTTTTAGTATTTTTGAAAAAAGGAAAAAATAAAATACTCAGCATAGTTATTATGATTAGGTTCAACTTGTATTATATTCCACCTAGAGTGCAAGTGAAATTTCAGACTGGACCCGAGTCTAGGGAAAAGATAGGGTATGCGATTCAAGACATGACCTAACTTGTTTCCAGAGTCATGAATGAGAATCTGCTTTAAAATCGAGCAAAATAAAGAAAAAATTCAGGTGGCAAGGTGACCTTGAATTTCGACAAAGTTTCGCGTTAAAATCAACAGGCTAGGTATGAGTGTCCTAGGGCAGATGCCTATATAAGGTTAATGCATTGGTGGGTTAGTGGAAAGTGTCCCCCCCTTGGGCATGACTTCCACGATATACCTCTTGCCAAAAAGGGAAATCCTTCATCAGTACATGTGGAAAAGCCATTTGATATACCTGAGTGTATATGAATTGCATCATGATATACCTCATGGAGATGGTACGTGTGAGAGAGAATTCGATATACTCGACGTACGTGAACGAGTTACCTGCTATATACCTACCATTGTGAGTTCGGTCAAGCGGTACGATGCTAGGAGAATCGTTCAATATACGTCGAAGGTACTAGGCCAACAGAAGTTGAAAATCATATCGCTTAAGTTAACCATGCTCCGCGGGACCGGCACCCATCACGAAGTGACCCTCCAATACGGGACAAAATTTTGGTCAATATTGTAATGCTCAAGTGACGTAGTTTGAAAGAATCCATTAGCCTTAATTAGTATTTTATGGAGAGTTTTGTGTACTACTACTATGAGGGGGAGAAAATAATATACAAGTAGCATGGGGAGTAAAACTAGATAATACATACATAAAACATGGATCCTATACAAAGCATGATGACATATATAAAGTGTAAGGCATGTGAATATACAGAGGTGAGTGGAAAATATTTGCAAAGTGAGGGTGACATGTAAATTTGTGTGAGTAAAGAAAATATGTGGATATATGTAATTGGGAGAAATGTGAATGTGTGTGCTAGTGTGGCTAAGCATGAATATCTACAAGTGGTATGTGAAATATAGGATCAATATGTGGCTATGTAAAAATGAGGAGAGTGTGAGAGTGTGTGCTAGTGCGACTAAGAATGGATATCTATAAAGAATGTGAATCACGTGCGAGTGAGAGTGTGTGCTAGTGATACTAAGCATGGATATCTACAAGGAATGTGAATCATGTGCAAGTGTGAGTAAGTGGAATGAAACATGGTAACATGTAAATCATATGATAGGTAGATGGTATATACATATTTCGTTCATCGCCCCCAACATGCCAATATTGGAACTGATGGTACGTAAGTTCAACTTGTTGTTCAAATAACTATTCAGAGTTCCTAGAACTCCTTGTAAGGCTTGATGGAAAACCCGTTGTCAGACCTTTTTTTTCCTACATGCGTACATATGCCTCCACTTGTATATTCTTCTTACTCTCATACTTACAAGTTGTACATATGCCTTGTTCTTATCATGATGCTTATATCCTTCCTCTACTATGCTATTTTCTCATTACATGTATATACCATCTCCCTATCACATGATTCACATGTTCCTATGTTTCACTCCACTCACTCACACTTGGACATGATTCACATTCTTGGTAGATATCCATGCTCACTCTCACTAGCACATACTCTCACTCGCACATAATATCCATGTTTAGTAACACTAACACACACTTTCATATTCTTCTCACTTGTACATAGCCACATGTTTCTCCTATGTTTCATACACCACTTGTAGATATCCATGCTTAGCCATACTTGTACGCACTTCCATATTTCTCCCACTTGTATATATCCACATATTTTCTTCACTTACACATATTCACATGTCACCCTCACTTTGCATATATTTCCCACTCACTTGTGTATATTCACACGCCTCACACTTTGTATATGCCATCATGCTTTGTATAGGCTTCATGTTTTATGTACATATTATTTAGTTTTACCCCCATGCTACTTGTATATTCTATGCTCTCCCTCATAGCAGTAGTGATTCTCTCTCTCTTAGCATACATAAAAATCTTCATAAAATATTAATTAAGACTCATGCACTCTTGCACACTACATCACTTAAGCATTACAATATTGATCAAAATTTTGTCCCGACTAGGGGGACACTTCATGATGGATTCTGATCCTGCGGGGTGCAGTTAGTCTAAGCGATATGATTCCCATCTTCCATTAGCTTAGTAACTTCGACGTATATTCAACGGTTCCCTCTGCATCGTATTGCTTGACCGAACTCACAATGGGAGGTATATATCAAAGAGCTTATTCATGTACAATGAGTATATTGAATTTCCTCTCACACGTGTCGTATCCATGAGGTATATCGTGAGGAAATTCATGTACACTCAGGTATATTTAATGGATTTTCCACACATACCGATGAATGATTGCCCTTATAGGCAAGAGGTTTATCTTGGAAGTCATGCCAAAGGGGAGAACCTTTCCACTAACCCACTAATGCACCAACCTTATGTAGGCATCTACCCTAGGACACTTATACCTAGACTGTTGGTTTCAATGCACAACTCTTTTGCAATTTTGAGTCACCTTACCATTTGAATTTTGGCACTATTTTGCTCGCTTTTAAAATAGAACCGTGTCTGTGAAGCTGAAAATAATTCAAACTGTGTCTAGTCTTATGTACCCTATCTTTCCCCTAGACTCGGGTCTTGTTCGACATTTCACTTGAACCCTAGGAAGGACATAATACAAGGAGAACCTAATTATGATAACTATGTTGAGGATTTTCCTTTTTCCCTTTTTCAAAAATACCAAAAATATAATCTCCCTTTAAAAAAACATATATACCAAAAACATTTTTGTTTTCATTAAAATAAGAACACAATCATTTTTCCTTTTATGTACGATTGCATACCCCAATCTTGGCCAGGCTCCCTATTGATTCAGATCTTCCATTAAGACACCCCAGAGCTCCACTGCTTCTACAGATTTTAAGAAATCCCTTTGAAGGCTATTCATGAAGAACATTGACCAGAATGAAAATGGCTAGCCAGATTTGGTGGCAGTCCTTGCTCAGCTCAATGCCAAGATCGATAATCTTCAGGAAAAAGTTTAGAAAATGAAATGACATCGGGTTCAGACTCTTGAGGTTCCCGAGCCTATAATCCTCTTTCCCCGTGCTATGGGTTCGCTAGCTCCAGAACCAGTATGGGTCCCAAAAGAGTACCAGCATGTCCCGCGTGCCAAATTTGCCAATGGACTGCCATCAACTCAGTTGCTGATACCGAATCTTGCCTAGCCAGTGGGTAATCTGCCAGTGCCAGTTAATCCCAAAGAAGAAGAATTGAACAAGTTCAAAGAATACCTCAGATTGATGTCAGAAAGGTTTGACCAAGTTAAAATCTTAGGGAACATGTGGATTACACCCACATGTCTCCTTATCCTAAAGCTTGACTACCAAAGAAGTTCAAGATGTTGGACATTGAGAAGTTCGAAGGTAGTGAACCTCCAATTTTACACCTATACATCTACCATCGTGCCATGACTCTCCTTGGAGTGTCAGAAGAAATAATGGCTTAGATACTCTAATAGACTCTCAAAGAAGGTGCCCTCTAATGGTTCCTGTCCCTTAAAGAATCTAACATATGTAGTTATGAAGATTTGGCAAGAGAATTCATGACTCAATACAAGTATAACGAAGAGTTAGAAGTTACCCGTCGAGACTTGGAAATGCTCAAGCAGAATCTGGGTGAATCAGTTAGCAGCTTTATTGGAAGATGGAGAGAGAAGGCTGCCACTACGACTAATCGACCATCAAAAGAAGAGCAAGTAGGCATCATGAAGAAGAACGTTCTTCCACATATTAGAACTTTCACAGGAGGCCAGTACTATCCCCACTTCAGAGCCCTTAGGGAGGCAGGGGTAGACATTGAAAAGGGGGTCATAAGTTAGAATACTGAATCAGAGCCAAAGAGGCTGACCAGATAGTTCACACCTCAAAAGTATGATAAGCCAGGAAACTCCTCAGTCTTAATCATCAATAACAACTTCCAGTCTGCTACCTCATGGACACCCGCAAAGTCTCCCCAATATAGTTGGAAAGGAGTATACTTAACGTCATGCCCCTTTGTAAAAAGTTTATCAAGCCTTTCTAGCTCAAATCTTATCAAACCCCTAGAACCCCGACCATTGTCGAATACCCTTCCCTAAAAATTCAAGCATGACGCACGTTGAGACTTCCACTAAATTGTCGGCCACACCACTGGTCAGTATTTTCATCTAAAGAATGTTATCTAAGGCATCATATATAGGGGGATCATGCCACACCAGACATTCCAAAGCATAATACCACTAAAAAACCTCTCCCAGCACACCGAACCGAGCTGAATGCCAACTCAGCTAAACCCCTCAAAGCATGTCCTTACTTCCTCTTATACCCTGAGAATACGACCGACCAAGCTCTATTTATCCTCATCAGGGCCTCCATTGCCGTTCTTACCCATTCATAAGAGGGAAACATGGAACTACCTATGGTTTTAGATCATCTTCAGGAATTTGGTCTAAAATTACCGTAAGAGATGACCATCTACTGTGATAAGATCAACTCATGTTCATAGAAGACCGATAATGGGATCGCCAATCCAATAAATGGTTCATTCCCTCAAAAAAGTTCATTTTAGACGACATTGTGAAGGTTATGTATGATGTATTTTTCAAAAAGTGAGAAATATGTATTGTATTCGAACTGCTCACAGTTTTGAAACTTTAATGGCTTCTAGTCCCTTCCCTCTAACACTTACCTACTGAATGGGAAGACTTATATGATGAGGCCATAGAGGTTGTAGAGTGCATACACTTTTTATGGAAAGATGACATCATTACCACCGGATGGGAGGATGATTTTCACATCTTAGATGATGAGTCGAATGGTAAAGAAGCTAACTTAGTCTCCTCCTCATACAGAATGATTTCTTTTGAGAAACTGCTAGAAGGGATCAATAAGTTATCCATTGTTCCCAAGGTAGATTAAGATACTAGGTTTCTGTTATTTTCTTCCTCTATAAATCATATGGAATGATTCGAGCAACACTACAAAGATCCAATTCCTCCATCAGCAGGAACAGACAAGGGAAAAGTAGTCATTGAGGAACTCTCAGAGCCAGAGGTAACAGTTGAAGAAAGTTGGGTCCTTGATTAGCTAAAATAGACTCAGGCCAATATCACTCAATAAGGGCTTTTTGTATCCTCCCAACTATACAGGAATTCTCTGATAAAAATCCTCAAGGAACCCACAATTCCTCCCACTACCACTACTTAAGAAGCCATGCATATGGTGGGATATCTAACTACAACAAGGCTCATCTCCTTCTCCAAAGAGAAAATTATAATGATCGATCTTGATCATATCTACTCCCTCAATATCTCAGTTGAAGTCATGGGGAAGGGAAATCTATTAGCACTTGTGGATAATGTGTATGCTCTCAATGTCTGCCCATTCAGAACCCTCGATTGCCTAGGGATAAAGGTTAGTGATCTCACTCCAACTTCTTTCGTTGTTCATGTTTATTATTATACCGTTCGAGAGGATATGGGATCCATAATACTCATAATAGGGGATGGTCCTATTTTACCTCAAGTGGAGTTCTAAGTCATCGACATACCTACCTACTTCAACTTACTCCTTGGTTGTCCTTGTCTCCATAATATCCGAGGTGTATCTTCCTCCCTCCACCAAAAACTAAAATTATTTGCTAATGACCAAAGCATCGCCATCCTCAATGATGACGACAACTCAGACGGTATCAACACTAGCAACCCAGTACTATAAGTTCATTAAGGAGTTAATGACGTGTTCCTTTTAGACTTTAATATTGATCCACTTCCCATCCCATCCAGGGATAATTTCAAGGACCGAGTGTGTCTAGAGCACAACCCTCATTAAAATGTCAATGTAATTTAAATGTTAAAAAAGATGCACTTGATGATTGAATGTGGGATGGGTTGATGCCAACAAGGAATACTTGGGCCAATAATCTTGAAGGAAGCCTCTCCTACTATGACGTGGGCTACCAACCATCACTGATCGAACTCAAAGCACTCCGCTGGACTCACCAAAAGAGGAGGCAATAAGATAATCTCAAGAGTCTCCTTGAATGAAAGGTTTGTTAAAGAGGTCAAAGACTCCCCCCTTTGTGGATTTCCTAATCCATGGTATGACCCTATAGAGAAAAGGATGAAACTAGGACCAGAGATCCTCTTTGAAGATGAGGTTGCTTCAGATGAAGAACAAAAGAATGGGGTGGAACCTCTAACCATCAAGTCTTTGGAAAGTACCAAGAACTTAAAGGGTTGTGATACCAATGAGTTATTTAACCTGCATACACTTGGGTTTGATATCTGAACAATGCACCTGGAAGCCAAGCCGTTTGACCCGTATAAATAGATCACCACTATTGATGCACTACTCCTCAACTGACATGTCATCTCTGTTAAGCCTACCCAAGTCAATTTGAACCCTGGTGTTCATTCCCTCTAAGAAATACCTAAATGCACTATTAATTTTTTCTATTTTTAATGTAATTATATATTAGGCCTCCTTTAATGAGGTCCTCATAGTTGTATTTCCTGAAAATTCTTTCAATGAAATGAATGATGATTTTGAGTATCTTGTTGTGCCTTACATTATTTGTCTTGATTCTAATCCAAATGATTAATGAAGATGATTTAATAACTGAAGAATTCTTAATTGATCACAATAAGGAAAACACTAAATAACATAATTGCATTCAAATTAATGATGACAAGACTAATGTTATCAATATCGATTTTAGTAGCCAATTGCACAAGATTAGGATAGGGTCGACCCTCAATGAGGATGAGTGGTCACAATTCAAAAAGATGATAAAAGAATTCAAGGACGTGTTCATATAGTTCTATAGTGACATGCCCAACATTGACCCAAAAATAGTACAACACGAGATTTTAAACTTCCCAAAAAGAAAACCTGTTAAGGAAAAACTGAATGGTGAAATGATTGAACGTAATCTTCATTCGTGTGGTCAAATATCCTACATGGCTTATAAATATTATCCTCGTGCTGAAATCTGAAGGAAAAGTTTGCATGTGAGTCGACTATCGAGATTTGAACAAGCCATCCCCGAAGGATGATTATTCTCTGCCTAACATTGACATGATCATCAATAACATTTCCATAAATGCTCTCAAGTCATTTGTCAACTATTTTTTGGTTGTAATCAGATTGAAATCCATCCCGATTATCATGAAAAGACTGCCTTTATTACCCCGTGGGGAACCTTTTGCTACATAGTCACGTCGTTCGGTCTCAAGAACATTAGGGCTACCTACCAAAGGTCCACTACAACTATTCTGCATAATATTATGCATAAAAAGGTCAAAGTTTATGTCAAAGATATGATTATCAAGTCTAAGACTCAAGAAGGTCTCACTCTTGCCTTGAGGAAATTCTTCGAGCAACTGCGACAATACCAGAGGCGACTCAACCCATAAAATGCATCTTTGGTGTCATGAAGGGAAAAATCATAGGCTTCATGGTCAGTGTGTAGACACCCCATCCTAGTACCCCCTAAGTACATCGTAAGGTCCCTAATATTCTTTCTCCCTTCGCAAACCCTATATCCTTATTCGAGAACTAATCTAGAGGCCACCAGGCACTTTTAGGCCCGTTAACTCTAGTCAACTCTCTAAATGATCTAAGATCAATTAAACTTTAAAGGACTCTAAATTCACTTTCCAACCATCCGTACCATGCACGAATCAGCCACACGGTTCGCACGAATGATCCTTTTTACTCCGATAACTGATTTGGAGGCCATTGGGCACTTTCGGGCCACATTTGACTCTGGTTACTCTCTAACTTGAGTGAAGATCAATGAAACCTCTAAGACTCTGAATCTCCTTTCTCATGATCCATGCCATGCATGAATCGGACTTACAGTTCACACGAATGAGTCTTTTTACTCTGAAAAGCCTCGTCGAGAGACCATTGGGTGCTTTCGATCCCTGTTTGACTCTTGTTAGCTCTCGAAACTGAGAGTGGAATAATTTATTCTTAAAGGGATCTGAATTAATATTATAACGGTCCTGATCATCCATGATTCGGACTTATGATTTGTATTTTATACATGTGTTTTTATAAAAATCCATTCCGGACTGCCTATAAGAACTTAAACCCCCTGCCTAACGACATGTTGTACTTTCCTTACCTAGCAAGGAAGGCACTGTGCCGATAAATAGGCCAGAAGCTACGTCGATTGGCACACCCCTAAACCCTAAAATAGAACTATTTAAGGAGACCCTGACATAACTCATAGGGACCTTCTTTTCAGCAATCGAAAACATTCTCTCGAAATCAAAGAGCCGTCATTCCTAAAAAAACCTATTTTTCAAAATTTTCTCCATTTCTCTTACCTCACTTTCCCACTACCTTTGGTCACTTACCTCACCCTGCTTTACCACCCTTGTACCACTACAAAATCAGCCTACATACCTTCTAAAATCAGTAACAAAAGTCTTCTAGGATGTCTGTTCCAACTCATTTCTAGTTTGACCATTTTAGTATTATTTACTTACTTTGTTCCCTTTATGATATATTTTTTGGTCTTATTTCATTATCTCACATCAACTAGTATCCATTTTTATTAGTAGTATTCACATAACTTATTTTCATAAAAATTGAAGAAGATAAAAAAGTGGGTTTACTTGTAAATTCCAAAAGTAAGACTCCCTCACTTTTTCACACTTTTACACTTGAGCACATTTTATTTAAAGACATTGAAAGATGAGTTTTAAATTTGGGTTTATGAGTTAAACTCCACCTCTATGATATATCGAACTACGTGAACTTTAATGTCCCTTGGGTAATGTAGGCATCCCCGACCAATCTTGGGATTCGTGTCCTATCTTCCCCATTTTATGCTTTTATACTATATTGTAACTATTTGTAAGTCGTGAACTCCTATATATTTGTGGCTCGTCCGACATGAACATTCGGATTTCCATAGCGACTCGTGATTCGATGAACACTCACACTATATGTTTATGTTATTTTTGGTTACACTCCTTAAGATGATTCCACTCTATCTTTCCTATTTCGCGAGTCAAATGATTTCCTCATCCCGTTATTTACATTACACACATGTGCACACACAAAACTTTGAAGAAAAGGAGAATATTGACATAGCCCATACAGACCAAAATGGAAGAATGGGTTCCTAACACCTTTCCATTCCATAATTTAGTCCCCAAACCCTTGATTCACTTGGTTTCATATGCATTAGTACGACCTTGATGCTGTTATCTCGAGGCGGCAACATTTCTTTTACCAGTTTTGAGCAAAATCGGTTCATGACTCCATTCCTTTGTGTTATCCCCTTTTGACGACGACCGATTTATATATTCGAAGCAACCTGTGAAGATACCAACGCGAGTGGTAAAAAGAAGATCCCCATATTCTTGAATAACTCGCACGCGCACAATGGGTAAAAGAGGGAAATAATCCTCCTCCAAGGGTTATTCCCGCTCAAGTCCCGATTTCAAGGTCGGTCCGCGTCAGGGGAATTTGACCCGGAAGGCCACAGTGGCGACTCCGCTGGGGACTTTTAGAGGACTAGACGCTACTTTCACATGGGAGTTATTCCTTTTCTCTACTACCTTTCTATGTGTACATGCGCCTTCACTTGTATGTTCTCCTTACTCCTATGCTTACATCTTTTGTGTGTGTGTGTGTGTGTGTGTGTATATCATTCTTATCATCATCATCATCATCATCATCATCATCATCCTTGCTTTAATCCCATCATATGAAGTCAGCCACATGGATTCTCCTTTTCATTTTAATCTATTATATGCGTTATTATCAATCAAGTTTAATTCCTTAAGGTCTATCCTAATAATTTCCTCCCACGATGGCTTACTTAGAAGAACAGACTTGTACACATGCAAAGACTGTAAAGTTATACCAGGTGAAAGCTTAACAAATCAACAGCGTCTACTAGTAATAGATTTAGAAATTGAAGGATTTAAGTACCAAAAAGAAAAAATAGGTTATCAAAATATAAAATGGAAGGATTTAAAAGGATGCAAAGAGATTGAATTTAAACAGAAGTTCCTGTTAAACATGAAGTCGAATTGGAACGACAATGCTAACAATATTTGGTCAAGAACAAAGAATGATATCGAGAAAATAGGTAATCAAGTTTTAGGTGAGACTAAAGGAAAAAGATTCATAAAAAAAATATACTTGGTGGTGGAATGGGGAAGTGAAAAAGATAATACAAAAGAAACGAGTGAGTTTTAAAGAGTGGCAAAAGAGTAAAAATCAAGAAGATTTAGAAAAGTATAAGAATCTAAAAATTAAAGTCAAAAATATTATTAGACATGCGCAACAAAAAGCACTATGTAATATTTATAATAAATTAGGTAGAAAGTAAGGTGAAAAGACTGTAAAGTTATCATGATGTTTATTTCTACCGTGCTTTTTTCTTACCTTATGTATATATCACCTTCTTGTCACATACTTCACCTTTTACTTCCTTGTACATGTTGACCATATTTTCCCCCATGATCAATTAACACACTCACACTTGTATATAAGCCACTTTTACTTACTTGCTCCACACACCATTTGTAGATTATACATTCTTAGCTTCACTAGCACACACCCTCACTATTTTCTCACTTGTATATATCTCCATGCTCATTTACACCTATTTCACACACTACTTATAGATTATCCATGCTTAGTCTCACTAGCATGAACTTTCACTTGTACGTATCCACATGTTTTTTCACTCACACTATTCTCATGTCACTCTCTCACTTTGCACATATCTCTCACTCACTTGTATATTCACATGTTTCACACTTTATCACCATGCTTTGTATATTCTACATACTCCATGTATAAACTTGCTTGTTTTTTTCCCATGATTATCCCCATATCTCATGCTACTTATATATAGTGGTAGTATTACGTTTATTTGGCATACATAAAACTCTCCATAAGAGACTAATTAGCACTCATACATTTTTTCACACTACATCACCTGAGCATGATAATATGGACCAAACTTTTATCCTATACTGGGGGGTTACTTCGTCATGGGTGTCGGTCCTGCGGGGTGCGGTTAACCTAAGCGATATGATTCCTACTTTCCATTATCCTAGTACTTTCGACGTATATCGAACGGTTCCCCCCACATCGTACCGCTTGGCCAAACTCACGATGGGAGTTACATAGTAGGAAACTTATTCACGTATGTCGAGTATATCAAATTTTCTCTCATGTGTACTGTCCCCACAAGATATAGCATGAGGCAATTCTTGTACACTCAGGTATATCAAATGGATTGTCCACATGTACCGATGAATGATTTCTCTTATAGGCAAGAGGTATATCGTGGAAGTCATGCCAAAAGGGATAAACTTTCCACTAACCCACCAAATGCATCAACCTCATATAGGCGTCTGCCATAGGACACTCATATCTAGTTCGCCACTTATAATGTGAAACTTTGTTGAAATTCTGGGTCGCCATGTTGCTCAAACTTTCGTGCTATTTTGCCCATTTTTAAAATGGGACCTTGTCCATTTGTCTAGAAACAAGTCAAACCTCAATCTTATACCTAATCTTTTCCCCTGGTTCGGGTCCTATAATACATTTTTCATGATTTTTAGGAAAACATAATACAAGTGGAACCTAATAATAATAACCATGCTGAGAATTTTTCCCTTCTCCCTCTTTTAGAAAAAATATCAAAAAACATATTTTCCCTTTTTTCAAAAGAAAGTACCAAAAATATTCCTCTTTCCATTAAAATAAATCAAAATCATTTTTCCTCTCACGTTGATCGCATAACCAGATTTTAGCCTAGCCCCCTACTAGCTTCGATCTTTTGTCAAACCACCCCGAAGATTTATTTCCTCCACCAAGTTTTAAATAAACCTTCGCAAGTTATTCATGGATAATGTGGATCAGACTTCGACTGTTCAAGCAGATTTGATGACCATCCTAGCCCAGCTCAGTGCTAAGATCGACAACCTCCAGGATAAAGTCCAAGAGATTCAACGACTCAGGGCCCAAACTCCCGAGGCTCCTAAACTTAAAATCCTCTTCCCTCGTGCCATGGGCACCTTCTACTAAACCAGTTTGGGTCCCACAAGAGTATCAACATTCCCTGCATGCCCCACCTCTAAATGGTCTTCCACCATCTCCACTATCGATCCCAAATCTTGCCCAGCCAGTGGCTAATCTACCAGTTCCCATGGATCCTAAGGAAGAAGATTTGAACAAGGAGGACCTTAAGCTATTATCAAAGAAATTCCACCAATCACAATCACAGGGAATTACATGGACTACACTCATATGTACCCTATCCTAAAGCTAGACTACCAGATGAGAAGTGCGAACTGTGTGATAATTGATTAAACTAGATTCGCAAGTTTCCAAGAACCCCTTATTTAATTAGAGACCCTAAACATGCATCTAAGGTGCGTGTGTCAACCCATAAATAAATAAAGCAAGTGACACAAAAATATGCTGAGACACAGATTTCAGGAAAAAAACCCTTTCAGGTAAAACCTTTATTTCACTATGAATATACAAGTCGTAACTTACAATTACATAGAGAAATATGCAATGGATCAACGCACAGTCAACCCATAAAGACACACAGTCTTGAACTCAGCAAGAGAATACATGCAGCACCCTCCAAGGACTCGCAGCCCAAACAACGAAGGAAGAACCGCAGCTCTCCTTAATGA
Organism: Sambucus nigra; assembly: GCA_949130495.1. Taxonomy (NCBI): domain Eukaryota; kingdom Viridiplantae; phylum Streptophyta; class Magnoliopsida; order Dipsacales; family Adoxaceae; genus Sambucus; species Sambucus nigra. Next base: position 43,896,923 of record OX422212.1, on the reverse strand, counting down.
CACGCAGCCATAAACTTTGTAGAGACTCCCTCAGTAATGACACGCAGCCCTCGGTTGCAAAGATCTCTCCACAAAGATGAACAACAACAAAGTTTGTGTTCTAGGGTTCCAAAAGATTCACAAAAGCAATTGGGATTTTTGTGTGTGAATCAAAAAGATGTTTGGCACATCAAAAATTGAAGTCTTGTTGTGTTTGTACTCTTAAAAACGTTTTCTAAAAGACTTGAAAAATACACCACCGAAATAGTAATATATATAGGAAAAATAAGTTGGTGGTAAGACCAGTTACGGAACTTCTCGAGTTTATCCCAGGCGGACCGGTCCGGCTTGGAGGCGGATCGGTCCGACCTCGGATCGGTTCTTTTAAAATGTGACTTTATCGGTTCACTAGCAGTCCAGGGTATACTAGACAAAGCAAGGCGGATCGGTCCGGGTATAGGGCGGACTGATCCGGAGGCGGATCGGTCCGGTATAGAGGCGGACCGGTCCAAAGGTCCAGAAAAATTAAAATTCTTTTAAAAGCCTCATTTTACTTCTAATTTTTATAAAAAACATTTTATGAAAATTTCCCAATACTAAGTATGAACTTTAAGGAACTTAAAAACAAAACTTTACCAAGTTCATTCTCGCAGAGGCTATGATGTTGAAGAAGCTTTGATATTCGGATCCGTTGATGTAGATGCAATCTTGAGTTTCTTCAACGGTGTAACGGCGTACGACATACAAATTGATAATGGACAAAAATGTCCTTACACCAGAGAAATTCAAGATGTTAGACATTAAGAAATTCGAAGGCCGCAAGTCCGCGGTTATGCATCTACGCTTCTATCACCAAACCATGATCCTCCTTGGGGCTTCATAAGAGATAATGACCTAGATGTTTCAGCAAACCCTAAAATAAAGTGCCCTCAGGTGGTTCCTATCTCTCGAGTAATCCAAAATTCACAGTTGGGAGGATGTAGCCATGGATTCATGTCACAATACAAGTACAACAAGGAATTCGAAGTTACACGCAGAGACCTTGAACTAATCAAGAAAAATCCAGGGGAGTCAGTCAGTAGTCTCAGCGGAAGATTGAGAGAGAAAGTTGCTACCATGACCAACAGGCCATTAGAAGAAGAGCAAGTGAGTATTGTGAACAAAAACTTACTGCTCCATATTCGAGTTTTGATGGGAGGATAATAGTACCCACACTTCAGAGCTTGTGGGAGGCTAGTGTGGAAATTAAAGAAGGGGTTACTAGTCACAAAGCATAATCTGAACCGAAAAGGATGACCAGACAATTTGCACCAAAGAAGTATGATAAGCTGACCAACACCTCAGTCTCGATAATCAACAACATGTCCGAACCTACCACTTCCCAGGCACCTAAAAATCATCGTAACCCTACTAGAAATTAGTATAATGAACACCAAACTCCCCTATAGAAAGTGTACCATACACTATTGGCCCAAAATCTCGTCAAGCCATTAGAACCCCGACCATTACCAAATCCCCTTCCTAAGAATTTCAAACCTGACGCTCACTGTGATTTTCACCAGGTTGCAGGACACACCACTGACTAGTGTTTCTACCTCAAAATGTGATCCAAGGCCTCATAGATCACGAAATTATCACTCCACCAGCTAATCCTAAACCTAACACCACTTATAACCTCCTCCCAACACATGGAACTGGGGTGAACGCCATTTTCCGATAACGAAACCCAAAATTTAACCCATCTACCCAAATCATACCTGTCAAAACACCCAACATACCTACAATCTCACCCAAACCCCTTAATGCTTGACCATCCTTTTCCTACACCCCACGAGTTTCACTAATCAAGCTTTGTTGCTTCTCACCCGAGCCTGCATTTCCATCCGTACCCGATCAGAAGGGGGAGGCATGGAATTAATTATCGTTCTAAACCAACCTCGAAGGTTTTCGATTAAATTTCCCACAAAGATGATTATCGAATGCGATAGCTTTAGAGAATTTTTAATGAAATCTCGAAAGTTGGCCCGAGAATCAGATGAATGGGTTGTGCCCGTAGAAGAGTCCAACTTGAATGACATCGTACAGACCGTGGCAAATATGTTCCTTAAAAAAAAGGAGATATGTAGTATCTCCTAGAGTTGCTTACAATCCAGAAGATCCTAGGGCATTTGGTTCCTTCATCTCTTCACTTCCCTACTGAGTGGGAAGACTTGTATGAGGAAGTCGTAGAAGTTGTTGAGTATATTGATTTTGCATGGAAGGATGATATCATCACCACAGGCTGGGGTGAAGATTTTGAGAGCTTAAATGATTAGTTAGAAGGCGAGGATTTCCCTTTTAGGGTTCCCTGAACCATGGTATGACCTTGTTGACAAGAAAATAAAAACGGGGATGGAAATCTTCTTCAAAGATGACAATGCCTGGGATGAAGAATAGAAATATGAGGTGGAACCGTTGAGAGACAAAGCAATGGATAACACTAAAATCCCTGGGGAGACTGACACTAAGGATTCATTCAACTTGCACACACTAGGGATGAATCTTTGCATAATCCGTCAGGAGGTCGAACTGTCCGACCCATTTGTAAAGATCACCACTTCTGAAACACCTTTCCTCAACTAACATGTCATTCTAGTCAAACTTTCTCAACCCAATCTAAACCCTGCTATCCACTCTCTTCAAGAGATCCCTGAGTGTGTACTATTTCTCTTGTTTTTGATATCATTGTAAACAAGGGCTCCTTTGATGAGGTCCCCAATGTTGTATTTACTAAAAACTCCTTTAATGAAATAAACGAGGATTTTGAGTATCTCAACGTTCCTTATATTAATTGCCTTGATTTTAATCAAACTTTTGACAGTGATGATTTAGTAAATGAACAATTCTTAACTAATCTCAACAAGGAAGAAAACATAACCGCGTTCAAACTAATGATGATAAGACCGTCGTTATTAATCTCGATTCTAGTAGCCATCCGCGAGAGATTAGAATAGGATCCACCCTTAATGAGAATGAGTTGTGAAATTCGAAGAGATTTTGAAAGAGTTTATGGACATCTTTGTATAGTCCTATGATGACATGCTCGCAATTGATCTAGAGATAGATTAACATGAGATCCTTAATTTCCCAGAGAATACACTCGTTAAGAAAAAACTGAGGAAGCTCCGAAAATAATGGTCCCTCAAAGTAAAAAAAGAAGTGGTGAAATAGTTGAATGTAGGCTTCATTCGTGTAGCTAAATACCCGATATGGATTGTAAACATCGTCCCCCTGCCTAAATCGGGAGGAAAAGTCCACATGCGCGTCGATTATCGATATTTGAACAAAGCATCCCAAAAAGATGATTACCCTCTACCCAATATCTACGTAATCGTAGAAAACACGGCTACCCAATCCCTCAAGTCATTTATCAATGGTTTTGCCAGTTATAATCAGATTAAAATACGTCCTGACCATCAGGAGAAAATCGCCCTCATCACTCCATGGGGATACTTATGCTACACAATCATGCCATTTGGGCTCAAAAATGCCAAAGCTACCTACCAAAAAGTCGACCCAATCATCTCGCATGACCCTATCCATAGAAAAGTCGATGTTCATGTCGAAGACATGTTCATTAAATCCAATATCATAAAGGTCACATTCCTGCCTTAAGGAAATTCTTCGATTGATTGCAACACTATAGAACAAGACTCAATCCACAGAAAAGTGTCTTTAGCGTCACTAAAGTAAAACTCATCGAGTTCATGGTCGGAGAGAAAGGGATTTAAGAAAACCCCGCCAATCTAAAATCCATACTAAAGTGACACCGCCTCGGATGGAGAAAAAAGTGCAAGGATTCCAAAGTAAGTTTCAATACATTAGTCGGTTCATCCGTTAACTGTCCTCTATATGATAATCCATTTTTGAACTTCTCTGAAAGGACTTAACCAAAGTTTGGAACGAGGCGTGCCAAGAATCTTTTGATAAAATTAAATGACACCTCACTTGACCTCCGGTGCTCATGCCTCTGCAACTAGGTATCCCCCTCCTTTTGTACTTGACTGTCATTGATACTAAAGCAGGGGCTTTGCTGGACCAATACATATAGGAATCTCATAGGGAGCGAGAAATCTACTACGCTAGTAAAAAATCTAGTTAGGTACGAAGTCAACTACACTGTCTTGGAGAAGGCATGTGTTGCCATATTTTGGGTCACGCAAAAACTACGGCTTTACATACTCGCATATTTAACCAGACTAGTATCTCGAATGGATCCCATAAAATACCTACTAGATAAGCTCGCTCTATCTAGCCGTATGCTAGCCGAGTTCAACATTGTGTACGTTACATAGAAAGTTATAAAGGGGCGGGAAATATCCGATTATCTTACTGACCATTCCATGGAAGGGACATAATTTGGGTCTCCAAATTTCCAGACAAAAACATTCTCTGCACCTCTCATGTGGAAAATATTCTTCGACGGAGCGGCCAATAAGAAAGGGTACGGTATTGGGATACTCTAAATTGTTTATAATGACTCTCACACCTCTATTACCATTAAGTTAGATTTCCTTGGACTAAAAATATGACAGAATACGAGGCATGCCCTGTAGGGCTCAAGATCGCCTTTGAGAAATGAATCAAGAATATGGACGGCTATGGAGACCCCACCCTCATTCTCGAAAAAATTCTTAAGAAATGTAAAATTAAAGACGAGAAACTCCTATGCTTTCACGCCTACCTAGAAGAGCTTGTATCCTAATTAAAAGATGTCACCTTCCATTACCATCCTCGATTGAAGAATAGCCCAACCGATGCACTCACTACCTTGGCCTCTATGGTCGACATGCCTGAGAGAAAAATAATGGACCCCTATTTGGTCTAGAAACAAGTTTCACTCACCCACTATTACCACATTGAGCTCATCACAAATAAGATACAGACATGGAAAGATTATGACACTTTGACATTTAGCACCTTCTCAAACATAGTAGGTATCCCGAAGACGCGAATAAGAAAGACCCTGTGACCCTTCGCAAGTTGACTGCCCAATACATCATCTATGCCAAAGAACTTTTTAAGATAAACTTTGATGGAACCCACTTGCACTACATAGTAGAGGATGAAATTAAATAAATGATGTAGAAAATCCACAACGGGGAATGCGAGCCCCACAGTAAAGAGCACACGCTTGCCAAGAAGATCATCCGTAAAGAGTGCTACTGGACCACCATTGTTTAACAATGCATTGTTTATGTTCGGAGATGCCTCAAATGTCAATAATTTTCCAACCTTCAGTATTTCCCTCCTCGAGAGTTATACAACATAACCTCTCCCTGGTCAGTGACTACTTATGATATGCGTCAAAGCCGAGTCGTACACAATATTGAATGAGAAAAAAATGAACAAGTTCATTAGGAAAAACGTCATCTTCCTCTATGGAGTTCCCCATGACAATGGACTCCACTTCGAGGCTGAGGTCAGAAAATTAGTCGACGAGTATGTAATTTAAGGACACGTCTTCTCCTAACCGATCGTAAACCAAAGGTTCTATCGATGTATTTATAGCCTTGAGGCTGTACATATGAAAAGGTAATGTTCTGTCTTCTAGTAGATATATACATCTGTACAATAATAATGCGCATTAAATCTGACGTTCATTGAATGCGTAGTTGCCTTTTGGTTTTCTTGGTTAGTTTCTCTGCACGCTAAGTAGCTCGGACCGCTTGAGTAGCTCGGTACGCTTGAGTAGCTCGGTGAAAGTATGTATTTTCCACGTAGGTTGACACATGTCTTTATATAATTGGTCCATGTCAACTGAATAATTTTTGCATCAACAGAAGCCCCCAATGTTTCACAGTTGAAGTTAAATAAGAAAGTGTGGAACATTTTTCCTGGATTACAGATCTCCAACACTTGGGACATTTTTATTGTATTTCTTTCCGTTTGAGCGCGTAATGACAAACTTGTAAATATTTTGAATTTTTAACCGCCGCTTCGATCTCTGCGCCTTTTTTATGATTTAATCGCCGAAAACGCAATCGTCTTTCTTGGTAATCATTTCTTTTCTCTTTTCCCGATATTTGCGCCTTTCTCATGATTTAATCGCCGAAAACGCAATCGTCTTTATCCATAATAATTTCTTTTCTCTTTTCTCGATGCAAGGTATTTAAGAGCGATAGAAATCCCCATTGTTTTCCACTTTTGACATCCGTATTTTATGAACTCTTTACTTTCTCCCTCTATTTCATACTGTCGTTCTTCCGTCATTAGCATATTTCTCCATTCTCTGTAAGATTTTCTTCCTTCATCTTTCTTTGCTTTAGTCATCATGGTTTACCTTGTTGAATCTTTAGATAAATTCCGGACTGATTTTTCAATTCCCTCTTGGGTTATTTTGGAGGAGCCTTCTTGTCCTTCTGATTTGTATTCTCTGGCGGAGGGACATTGGTTTCCCTCCCTTTTTGTAGCGGAGTGTGGCTTTTCTTTCCCGTAAAATCCCTTGTGTTTGGAATTTTGACAATATTTCTATATTGTACCTGCAAGGGTAGCTCCAAATACATGGAGGGTAGTTAATGGCGTATATAGGCTGAATTAAATTCATGGAACTCATTTAGGAATTCCTGAAATTATGTATTATTATAAATGGGTTAACAGTGACACTACTTTTTATTTGAAAACTAGGTTTTCGAATAGAGCTTTAGTTGTCAATTTTCCCGATGCCAACAGAGATTATTTTGATCATGGGGTTATGATGAAAAATTGGCAACACCCCCCATTAAATGGAAATGATGTGTACCAAGGTCCCAGATGTCCTCTTTATAGAAATGGGATAGGTTGTTTTTAGTTTTTGAATTTAGCTTTCTTCATGTTTGGCAAAATGCGTCACTAACATCCAATTTTATTTATTACAGTTGACAGTAAAATGAAGCCCTCAAAAGAGATTGACGTTAGCATAAAAGATTTAAAACTTATCTGGAGCTTGCATCAATCAGTTGATGGGGAGCACATTAGAGTTTCTTCTTATTTGTTGAGGTACAAAAATACCACCTCGTCTTTCATTGTACGTCCTATTGCACCTCCTACGGTAATCGATCTTGATCAACTGCCAACGTCTCGATCAAGTGTGGGAGACTCAACATCTGATTTGGATACTTCTATTGTTGATTTGATGACGAAGAAAAGGAGAATGCCTGAGTTCTTTGTCAAAGTGCTCCTGGTGCTGATGGGGCCAAGAAAAGCAAAGTGGATGTTCCAGCTGAAGGACGAAGAAAATAGACATTACTCCATCTAAGGGAACATCTACGACTGTGAAGGAGGTGGGTAAGAAGCTCCCAGTTGTTCCAAAAGAGGCATCACCTTTGATTGAAGGTGTTGTTATTATATAGGAAGAGGCAGCACCTTTGATTGAAAGTGCTCCTCTAAGGAGACTAAGAAGAGGTCTTGCCGAAAGACCTATAGAAATTGTTGCTCAACCTTCTGATATTAAGGGTCCTTTGAGAGCTAAAGCTCCAGCTCTCGTTTCTCCGAGTTTGGCTAAGGACTTGATCAAATCTTTGGTCCTTCCCGAACATCAAGCTACTGAGGATGACCTTTCTCGGGAGAAGCTCACCAATTTAGCCACCCAATATATTGCGTCAGTAAGTATCTTTATCCCTATTACTTCCTCGTCTTTACATATTGCATTCATATTCTGAGTTGAGCTCTTTCCTTTTTCAGTTTATGGCTTGCTTTAATGGCATCTTGAAGAAAGATGAAGCTATCAGGGCTTTCACTTCCTCGGGTGGGGTGGAAGAAGCTTTTACTGGCTTATCCTGTTCTTTGAATGAATCCCGTCAGAAGTACGAGGAAGAAAAAATTGCTTGGGAGAATGAACTTCAATCTGTCAAGACCACTCGAGATTAAGCTATAAGTGATTCTAAAGAGTTGGGGAACAAACTGAAGGCCGTTAATAACAAGATTGAAGAGGTTGAACGGCGTAAGAAAGATCTTGAGGATAAGATGAAAACTGCCGAGGAGGTTGAGGTTAAGCTTAAAGAGGCTGAAAGGCATAAGAAAGAGTTGGAAGAAAAAGTGAAGCTGGCCGAGGAACATTATTTATTGGAGAAGTAGAAGAAGAAAATTGATGTAAAGAATTCTTTCAGCTCTGGCTGGGATAAAGGATGGAACAAAGCCTTAACTGCCATTACTTATCAGATGGAATATGCCAGCCTAAAATACTTTAGAGATGAATGGGTTGCGGCCTTGAAAGAATTGAAAACTACGGACGATTCTGAATTGTTTCAAAAACATATTCATGGCCCTCCTCCTGTCATCGACGAAGAAGAAGAAGATGAAGCCCCATCTGATGAGTCCTTTGTGATGGTAGAAGAGCAAGTACCCGTTACCGCCATTTCCCAACCTCCCGAACAAGTTCATCAAGCAAGCACTTCTTTCGAGCAACCTTCTCTTCCTTCCGAGCAAGCTGTTCTTCCCCCCAAACCAACTGAAGATATTATAGTGAATAAGGAGAAGGTTTAAAGTTGTCCGGTTCTTATGTTACTTTATTTTTCCCTCAGTTGTAATTTGGAATGTATTTTCCTTTTGTATGATGAATAAGAATGAACCTTTGTTATTTATCTCGCATCTTTCTTTGACATGCCTTGTATCATTGTTGATGAATTTTATTTTCTCCTTACTAGTTTATGGCTAGGATGGAACTTTTATTAGCTAATGATACAGAGTTGATGAAGAAATGCAACGATTATTTCAAAGCTGGTCATGCAGATTTTACTGAAGCCCAAATAATAGACATCCTCGGATCAGATGCCTCTGAACGAGCAATTGATGCTTACCAATACCTGAAGTGTTTACTTGATCGTGTTGTAGACAACAATGTGGCCTATTACGAAACGATTGAAGACCTTCAAGGCATGATCGAGGAACTTCAACTTCAAAACAAAGAGACTGCTACCCTTTTGGATCAAGGTTATGAGAAAAAGTACCAATAATTGAGCACTGACAGGAGTTATGACAAGTACATTTCAGCCCATGAGAAAAAGGAAAGTGTGTTAAAGCTTGAGATTGAAGAGCATATAAACATTGCCAAGCTACTAGAGCAAGAAAATATCGCGTTGCAAGAGGAAGTGAAACAGCTTAAATCTGCTGCTTCCTCTTCTTCAGGAGCCCTGATCCCAGTCACTGATGACGGTTTTTCTTTTTTAGAAACCGAAAATGTTACCTTAAGGAAAGATTTATAGACTTTGAAATGAGACGGACTTTCCACACCTGCTCGCGGTAGAGCAAGGGCTTCTTCTCGTGGACGAGCAAGGGCTGGTCGGGTTAATATTGAGAAGATGAGGACTCAATCGGCCTTAGAAAATCAAGCTGTTCAATTGACGATGAAGAATCAGGCTTTGGCAGAAATGTCTAAAAAAATTCAGAGTTTTATCGACCAACTCTCCAATCAGAGTTCTGCGCTGGAAAGTAAAGAGATTCTTATGAAGAAGCTCCACGAGCAGCTTGAAAGATTGACTTATTAATTTCACAAACAACCTAGGGAGGTTTGGATGGCAGGATACAATGAAGCTCTGTATCATCTTGATGCTCGATTTTAACAGTCAAATAATGAGGGGTATAAGCAGGGATGGTTGAATGTTATGTGTGTGCTGAAATTGGAGCAAGAACATTTCTTATGGGATTATTATGAACCTGGAGTGCTTGATTTACCCGTGCCTCCTTTTAAACTTGATCTTAGTTGGATTCCTGCTCGTGCTATTCCTCGGTGCTTGATTTTTAAATATCTTGGTGACTATAGTCTTCATTCTGATTTTGGGATATCTCGTCCTGAGCATTTGCTTAACCGACCATCCATAGTTAACGTTAGAATGCTGCGAGATATGAATTTTATAAACTCTCCTTATGAATTAGATGATCCTCCAGCTGGGATGGAACCTGTATCAAAAGCAAAAGGAAAGAAACCCATGGAATAGGACATTTGTATATAATGAAAATCGATTTCATTTCGTATGTACTCTGCTTGGTTTTAATAAAGAAAGATTTATTCTCTGTGCAGTTTCATTTTCTTGAAAATACTTTGTAAAATGTCCTTGTTATTCGCTGGTGAATATATATATATATATATATATATATATATATATATATATATCTGTAGAAGGATAAAATGTCCTATTTTGTTTTAGACAATGGAACTTGTCCCATTTATTGTCTGATTATAGTGACTTGTCACTCTTTGTACCTAAGCAATGGAATGATTTACATCCCATATTCCTACTTAGTTGTAGTAATCGTGCTAGGATTACTTTATTGCCTAGACAGTGGATGCCCTGGGAGGTCACCCATCTTCTTGTCTAGTTTGGGGTGTCCTTTGAGATCACCCGTGATTAAACAGGCTTTTGCCTTGTATGATTTTTATTTATCAACCAACCGGAGTTGGTGGTTATTGAATTGCCAACCAACTGGAGTTGGTGGTTGCTGAATTGTCGACCAATCGGAGTTGGTGGTTACTGATCTGGTTTGTGTAATGTGTAGCACGAATACTCCAAAAAATTTCAACAAAAGAGAGAAATGGGAAAAATATCACTTTTATTCATTTTGAAAGAAATGGGTTACACATGAATTTTTATTACTGATAATACTTGAGCAGATGCTCTGTATTCCACGCGTTCTTGAATTCTTCTCCCTCCAAAGTTTTAATTCTATATGTCCCAGGACGAACAACTTCAGTTACTCTGTAAGGTCTATGCCAGTTGGCCTCTAGTTTATTGTGCTTCTGGATCACCTTCTTCAGCACATAATCCCCCTATTTCAAGTCGCACTTATTTACCCTTTTGTTGTAGAATAAGGTTATTCGTTGTTGGTTGGCTGCATTCCTAATCGTTGCTTCTTCCCTAACTTCTTCGAGCATATCCAGGTCTAAACTTCTCATCAAATCGCTTATAGGAGAATTGAAATTGAGCACTCTATATGTGGGTAGACCCAACTCAGCAAGTATGATGGCTTCACTTCTGAAGGCTAACTTGTACGAAGACTCCCCAGTTGATGTTCGTGGTGTAGTGCGATAAGCCCACAATACACAGTGTAGCTCGTTAATCCAATTTCCCTTTGCATTATCAAGCCATTTTTTCAAATCATTCAGCAGAGTTCTGTTCGTCACCTTAGTTTGCCCATTGCTCTGGGGATGGCCTGGTGCAGAATGGATTTTCTGTACATTGGATTGGTGATAATATGCAGCAAAGTCCTCGTTGTCAAATTGGGTTCCATGATCAGTAATGAATGCATGTGGGAGACCATATCTGTAAATAATATTCTTCCAAATAAACTGATAGACCCTGTCATACGACATGTCAATGAGAGGTTCAGCTTCCACCCATTTGGTAAAATAGTCCACAGCAACTACTAGATATTTGAATCTCCCTTTGGTCGTCGAAAGCGGCCCGACCAAATCTATACCCCACATGACAAATGGCCAAGGGGACGTAATGGGTGTTAACAATGCTTGGGGAGTTCTTCGGATGGAAGAGAAACACTGGCATTTATCGCACTTCTTAGTGTAAGTTCTGCAATCAGCTCTCATCGTTGGCCAGTAATATCCTTGTGTCATTATCCTTTGCAAAAGTGTTCGACCTGCTATATGAGCTCCACAAGAGCCTTCATGAACATCTTTAATCAGATCTTTAACTTCGGAAGGATGCACACATCTCTGTACTCCAGCTATAACGCCTCTTCTATACAAAATGCCATTGGTCAACACGTAACGAGCAGCTTTGAACTTCAGTTTCTTGGCTGCGAGTTTGTTAGTTGGCAGAATCCCTTCTTCGATATAGACCTTGATGGGTTCCATCCATGATGGACCCAAGTCAAGGGAAATGAAATTCACCATTATAACTTCGTTTGTGCTTCGATCTACCAGAATCTCTATTGGGATGGTTCTTCGTAGCTCGGTGCGTGTTGCTGAGGCTAGACGAGCTAGGGCGTTAGCTCTTGCATTTTCTAATCTCGATATTCTAACCAACTGGACTGTGGCAAAAGTTGATACAACTTCCATAGCTTTTGCGTGATACTTGAACATTAATTCTCCCTTTGCTGCGTACAACCCAAGAATTTAATTTATAATTAATTATGAATCACTAAATACGATAACCTGCTGCTCAGTATTCATGATTTTGGCCAAACTAAGACCCACGATCATAGCTTCATATTCAGCTTCATTGTTGGAAGCCTTAAATTGGAAATGTAGAGCATACTCAATATCAACTCCATCAGGACTGTTTAAGATTATTCCTGCTCCACTACCCGTGGCACACGAAGAGCCATCCACGTACAAATTCCATAGAGGTATATCATTATCAAATTCTTGGTCAGACAGCGTTCCTCGGTGAAGTATTTGATACTTCCTTTTATCTTTTCCTATCCTTGGGCAATTACCCGACACTTCTCGTTGATCGTTATCTATTGAATCCTGTCGATTTACTAATGGAAGTTGGTCGGGTGTTATCTTAGATGATCCCGTAACATCCACGGGTTGGTTTGCATAAAGCTCCTCCTTTTTGGATGTGTCAAAGTAAGTAAACTCTGCAATAAAGTCCGCTACTGCTTTCCCTTTAAGAGACGACCTAGGCTCATAAACTATGTCATATTCACCAAGTTCTACCGCCTAATACATCAATCTTACCCATTTCTCCGATTTGTGCAGAGCCTGTCTTAATGGCATATCAGTATACACTACTATAGTATGAGCTTGGAAGTATGGCCTCATCCTTCTGCTCATTTTGATTAATGCTAGTGCCAACTTCTCCAACCTTGGATATCTGATCTCTGCTCCTCGGAAGGCCTTGCTGGTGTAATAGACCAGTTTTTTCACTCTGTCTTCCATTCTTATCAACGCCGAGCTAACTGCGTTCTCTGACACTGCCAGATACAAGTATAGTCTTTCTCCCATTATTGGTCTGGATAATAATGGAGGTGTCCCTAGATATTTCTTCAACTCTTGAAAATCCTCCTCGCATTCATCATTCCACTCAAAAGTTTTTTGAAGTGTTTTGAAGAATGGGAGGCATTTATCTGTTGCTCGCGACACAAATCTGTTAAGTGCTGCGACCCGTCCTGTAAGACTTTGCACTTCCTTCTTCGTGCTTAGAGATCGTAGTTCCAGTAGGGTTTTATCTTTTCAGGGTTCTCCTCAATGCCTCGTTGATTAACAATATACCCAAGAAACATGTCTTCCCGTACTCCAAATATACATTTGGTGGGATTTAGTTTCATTTGATATTTCTTTAGCTGATCAAAAGTCTGGCCCGGGTCAACTAAATGATCAGCAGCTTTCTTGCTCTTTGTCAGCATATCGTCAATATAAACCTCCATGTTATGACTGATTTGCTCTGCGAACACTTTATTCATCAGCCGTTTGTATGTTACACCTGCATTTTTAAGTCCAAAAGGCATAACATTATAGCAAAAGGTTCCCCTTGGGCAATAAAAGAGGTACTTTCCCTGTCCTCTAGTTTCATCTGAATCTGGTTGTAACTAGAATAAGCATCCACGAAGATTAATAATTCATGCCCCGATGTAGCATCCACTAGTTGGTCAATTTGGGGAAAAGGAAAATGATCCTTTGGTAAGGCTTTATTAAGATCAGTGAAGTCCACACACATCCTCCACTTATTATTTTTATTCTTTACCATCACAACATTTGCTAGCCAATCACGATACTTGACGTCCTCAATAAAAGAGGCTTTCTGCAGTTTCTCTACTTCTTCCTGTATGGCTTGGTTCTTCTCTGGGTTGAATACTCTTATTCGCTGCTTCACTGGCTTGACCTCCTTATTAACATTGAGCTCATGGCATAGGAAAGTCGGGTCTATCCCTGGCATGTCCTCATGACTCCATGCAAAAGTCTGCATTCTGCACCTTAAAATGCCACCAGTTCCTGCTGTATTGATAAGTCCAGTGATGCACCAATTTGAGTTATTCGTTATGGGTGTTCTTCATCCAGATGATATCCTCCGTATCTTCCATAACCTGACCCTTCATAAGCTGGGATTCATCTCTAGGGTCCAAGGTTTCAATCTCTGCATCTTCTATTTCTTCCACTTGATACGTAGTAGTTTTCTTTTTGGCTTCTTCCAGTTCTTCCTGTTCGGCAGATGAATAGTAGTATTCTCGAGCTACTTTCTGGTGGTCTTTGACAACTCCCACTTCGAAATTGGTTGGGAACTTCAAACATTGATGTACCGTAGACAGCACTATCTCAAACTTCTTCAGACCTACTCTCCCCATGATAATATTATAGGCTTATTGGATGTTTTTATTTATTACGAAAAAGCGTACTCTTTCTGTTCGGTAATTAGGCCACGTACCATTAAGCATGTCCAAATTGACCGTCCCAAGTGGAAAAACCTTTTCACCAGTGAAATCGAGGAAGGGCCTATGATATGGCTCCAACTGGGCTAACTTCAGATTCAAGCTGTGGAAGCATGGGTAGAACATGATATCTGTCGAGCTACCATTATCCACCAATACCCGTGAAATCACCACATCCTTCATTCTCATCTTGATCACCAAGGGGTCGTCATGAGGATATAGTACACCTATTAAGTCGTTTTTAGAAAAGCCGATGATCAATTTATCCCTATTCACCTTCCTCGGGCGATCGTCTTCAGCCAGATTTATGCGTTGTATGTAAGAGCAAGCTTGGGCCTCATTGAGGTAAGCTTTTCTCTCCGCAGTGAGATCTCCACCTCCTGCATCTCCACCTGTAATGACATTACATTCGAATGATCCAAAATGAATTGAAAATACCTCGCGCTCGGGTTGCCTCGGCCTTTTTGGGAGATCAGGATCATCTTCTGGATTGTCTTCGTGATCTCTCTTCTTATCATCATTTGCTCGACGAGGAGATTTAGATCTTTGCCTTCCTCTGTCACTGGTCTTTCTATTATTTTGGCGATCAACGTACTTAGTTAATTTTCCTCGTCTGATGAGTGCTTTAATTTTATTCTGGAGAGCTACGCAACGTTTGGTCGTATGGCCATGGTCTTTATGGAACTCGTAATATTTGGACTTGTCCCTTTTGTCAGGATCTGCCTTCATTTTCTTTGGACAGGTTAGCTCCTCGCTATTCTTGATCTCCTCCAGAATGTGATTTATATCTACCTTCAAGGGAGTATAATTTCCATACTTCCCCATCATCTCTAGCATTTGTTTGCCTCTTGATTGCTTACTGCCACCATTGTTCTTCTGATCCTTCTTCTCAGTTTTACTACCTTCAACCTTGGTCTCCTTAGTGTCTGTATTCTTCTTCGCAGCCATGGCTTCCTCGGCGTTCATAATCTTGGCTGCCTTCACCATCAATTCCACCATGGTCCTAGGCGGATCCTTGGCCAAAGTGTAGTACAACTTGTTCGGTAATAGTCCACTTATCAGAGCAGTAATTGCCGTCTTGTCCTCATAATCGATCACCGCAAGTTTCTCGTTGTTGAAACGAGTAATATAATCCCTGGTGCTTTCTTCTTTTTTCTATCTAACGCTCAGTAAATACGTGACTCTTTCAACTGGCTTCGCTCCAAAGCAGAAATTTCCTATGAAAAGCTCTGCCAGTTAATGGAAAGTCGTAATCTTCCCCCGAGGAAGGTTGTAGTACCATATCTGGGCTGACCCGATGAGAGTTCCTAAAAATGCCCTATATCTCATCTCATCTGGAACAGTATAGATATCAGCAGCAGCTTGGTATTACTCTAAATGGAGTACATGATCAGTTTTTCCATCATATTTAGGTGTTACCATAGGGGCTTTGAATTTTGATGGTGTGGGAAAATCCACAATTACTTGTACGAAGGGTGTCCCTTGGACAAAAGTTCTTTGTAGAGGATTCTTGGCCTTAGCCATTTCCCCTAACCTATCTTCCAACCTTTTAATAGAACCTTTCCATGCATCATTTCCTGCCTCGTACCTATTTGTCCGCGCAATTGATCGCTGAGCTTTCCTCTTGAGACCTCTTAATACGGGCTGTCAGACGTGATTGGGCAGAACCTTCCCTTAGATCGGATGGTCATTGAGAGTTCCTCGACATAATCCTAGGAGGGTTTCTATTCCTCCTAGGGACCAATCGATCAAAAGGAGAGATTATACTTAACCTTTCCAGAGCACTGGCCCGTTCTAGAGTCAGAGTGACATTCTGTTAAGAATTCGTGACTCGTACTGAAGAAGTCCGGCCAAGTTGATACGAAGGATCATTAGATCTCTCAGTACGATATGAACCAATACGCCTAGATTGAGAAACCTCTGGGAACAGCTTTCGTCTAGTCCTTGAAGATGACTGATGGGTATTTATCGGAACGCTTCGTTGTCCTGACTGGGCAGGTGCTCCATCTCGAACAGTTTGTATAAGTTGACGCATGGTTTCTTGGATGGTTGTTTGCCCTTGGGCTAAGTTGGCCATTATGCCGGCTAGATCTTGCACATTAGGTGGAGTAGAAGGGTTCGGAGGGACTCCAACATTGTTCCGATTACTGAATTCTGGGTTTTTAGCCATAGATGATGATTTTTTTGGTGAAAACACTATTATAGTCGTTTCCCACAGACGATGCCAATCTGTTGATGTAAAAAACTAGATGCAATCTAATTAATTAATCACAGATAACAATGAATAAATAAATAAGACAATGGATTTTTAAAGTGGTTATTTCTGATAGTTTGCCTTGAATCTCGATCATGGGTTTACCAAGAGATCCAAAAGTCCCCTTTTATGACTGGGTTACAATGTATTTATAGCCTTGAGGCTGTACATATGAAAAGGTAATGTGTTGTCTTCTAGTAGACATATACACATCTGTACAATAATAATGCGCATTAAATCTAACGTTCATTGAATGCATAATTGCCTTTTGGTTTTCTTGGTTAGTTGCTCTGCACACTAAGTAGCTCGGACCGCTTGAGTAGCTCAGTACGCTTGAGTAGCTCGGTGAAGGTATGTATTTGCCATGTAGGTTGACACATGTCTTTATCTAATTGGTCCATGTCAGCTGAATAATTTTTGTATCAACAACTATCATCAGCAAGATGGATGAAAGCTACAAAGACAGGGCTGACTGAAACCCATATGCCCTCTGTGGATATCGTACCTCCATCAGAACACCCATTGGGTCTACCCCTATTCTCTGGTATATGGCAAAAAGGTGGTTCTCCCTGTCAAACTAAAAGTGCCTTCTTGTGTGTTATGCTCGAAAGAAATATCAATGAGGAAAACTGGCGTCAAAGTCGCTACGATGAATTCTCACTCCTAGACGAAAAGAGATTAAAAGATATATACCATATATAAGGGTACCATCTCCGGATCGCGCAATCGTTCAATAAGAATGTCAAGGACCACGGTGTCCAAGAAGGAGATCCAACCCTCATGGAAATTATAAAACATGTTTAGGACCCGAGAGGAAAGATCAAAACTAATTGGAGTGGCCCCTATATTGTGAAAAAAATCCAGTCAAATGACGTTGCTATGCTCATAGAACTCGATGAAGAAGAAACAATGCGTCCAGTCGACTTAGACCGTATAAAAAAGTTTTACCCTTAATTCGAACTCTCTTTGCCCTACGACTCTTCTTATCCCCCTTCTATTTTAAAAAAATATTTTTATTTCCCTCCATTCTGAACTACTTAGGACCCGATCCTCTCAATTCACCCCCTCTTAAAAATCTCACAAACTTTCAAACCCACGGAGGTACGTAAGGAGTCTATAAAACCCATATGGGGGCGGTCCTTTCTTTTTCACGAAATTCTATTCTTTTTCCCCCCGAGAGAAACAGTCTCTCTAATGATTTAAATGAATAAAAGGATTTTGCATTCCTTAGAGATTGGGATAGACAACCGAAATACGAAATTCATCAAAGACACAACAAAATATGTCAAAATCACTTCTCTTTTATTTATATCAAGAATGTGGCTATTATATGAAGTATCAACAACGGGAGTCAAACAGACCACTCCCTTCTTAACATTCATAAAACATACAAACCCCTACGTTTAATAGCTTCATAAGAGATCCAAAAACTTACCAAACACCAACCGGTAATCAAACACAAATTTCCAAAAATCTACACTAACTTCTCAAACCTTGTCCTCAACTATCAGATAGGCCTGCCTCATCATCATTACCTTACCTTGGAGGTCCCCAGGCATCCCACTCCTAATTATTTCTCCGAATATGATCTATGCAATGATAGGCCATAATGAGCTTTGATAAAACCACAACACACTCTTCCAAGATGTCTAACATTACAAGTCATCTTTGCCCAGTCTGCTCCACCAGAATCTTCTCAACCACCCATAAGGGTAGACGATTAACGACGCTTCCATAAGGGCCCCAGTATCATCCTCAAAGACTCGGTCAAGTCTTTTACCGGAAAAAAGTTAGTTATGCAGGGAGGAACAATTTGTTCCCATCCCACTTGGCGTAAAAGCTTCCAGGGAAAGTAGAAAGAATATTGGTGAAGACCAACTAACTACACATACCAGTATATCCCCAACTATAAAACAGGTTGAAAGTTCCCCCACCATAGTAAAGACTAATGGAGTCATCGGTCCCCGTGCTCCACAAGCCAGTTAATCCAGTTCTCCGTTGATGGGCCAAAGCTGAAGGAGGGCCTAGAAAAAATTGGGAACACCCAAGAAAGGGTACTCAAGAGGGACCACCCTACACAGTCTTTAAGAAAGTCACTTGAACAGTATGACAGGTCTCCCCCGTAAAAAGCTAGCCCAACCTTCCTTTCAGTTATCTAGGCCATTCAGAGTCTCCACTAGTAACATGAGACAGGACTATAATGGTAGGACATCCACAACACTATTATGGCCACCTGAGGATTAATCAAAAGATCGCCCATCACCAATAAAAGCCTAGAAGTCAAACCCAAGGCCACAGCACCGACAAAGCCGTTGTCAGTAAAATCCCTTCGGCATACCAAATTCATGACTCTTGGGAGGATGATGTTTTCTCCATGCATCAGCGTTCGGGAAGCAGATGGGAAGATGTAAAGCAACTCCACCAATGACACTCGAGGAGAACGGGATAAATCCGAAATAGTCGTTGCTACACAAGGCCTGACACCAAGCATCGTAGAGAACTCCTTGTAGGTGGGACACACATCTTTTAAGCTGAACAGAAAAACATGGTCTTCAGGGTACCGAAGCTATGTCACTGCGTTTAAAAGTTTCCAGTCTATCGGACGATTATGCCACAAAGAGACCTGACACATACCAAAAGCTTCATATTTGACGTTGTAGAGGCACATGGCCTCTAAATCTTCAAGATAAGAAAAAAGGCTTCGGACACTGGAAAAGCTATTGCAGAATAAAGAAAAAGAAAGTTACAAAGAAGATAAAGTGGAATGTGGTGATGAAAACACTCTGAAGCCCCCCTTTTATAATAAAAAATTCCATAAAAAAGACAAATCATTCAAAACTCCATAAGATTCCCTGACCCAAAAGTATTTAGAGTACGCAGAAAGTGCAATCAAAGCTAAGGGAGTGATTTGGATTTGACCCTTATGCTGCTAGGTAGACTAAGGGGTATGCCAATCGGCAAGTCCCCCTTTTTTTTAAATACTTCACTTACCTCTTTTATACATAACATTTCCAAAATAAATATTTACTTTGAAAAATGTCAATCTTCGAGTTATCCCTCTAATTTTTTTATTTTCTCCTTTGTACATAATTTCTTAAATAAATATTTTTTTTCACTTGCGAAAAATAAATCTTCGAGTACCTTTTCATTCTTATCTCTATCCTTGAAAATAATGAAAAACTTCAATAGAAAATTAGAGTGCATGTAGAGTAAGTCATTAAACCAAGATTGCCCAAAAAATGAATTTTTATATTTAACTTGTTTGGAATTATTGCATTATCTTATAGGTACAATCAGGAAGAAAAGAAAAAAGATACAGCGGTACGCAACCCAGATCCCTTCAAAAACCTCTCTTAAAACCCCCCACCATCAACCATCTCAGCGGATGCGTTTTCCCTGGAGACTAGCAATGGACCCCCTACTTCCAGAATCGGAGCTCTCATCATATGTGATCGGAGACACCAAACAAGAATTGACTGATTTCCTCACATAGTCCGACATTGATGTCATCCAATCCTTGATATCCCTCACCCAGGTGGTTGACACACGAACAATGCAAAGAAAAGGGAATAAAAGCACCAAAAATCAAAGTAAGTCAGTGAAGAGGAAATGAAATAAGGAAGTGGAAAAGATTAACAAATGATTATACTTCTCCCCAGAGAGCCTCCTTGGGAAGACCTGCCAAGTACAGTAGCAACCGAATGTGATAAGAGGGGTGGAGATATGAAGAAATGGACCCTCCCCCACTGTCGTCGTCATGCCTGCTCCAGAACTATGGGCCGATGTCATCAGTACGCTGGTACCTCTCTTCGATTTGGTAGCAGGTAGAGGCATATTCTCCAAATAATATATGCATGATGGAATCAACCATCTAGTCACAAAGTCCAGATAGTCATAGCCATCTGTCATATATAGGGGTGCCAAGTCGTATTTTTGGGCCGTGTTTTGGGCAGACACGATAAGGATTTTTTGAACACGAACACGAAGCGACACGAATTCGTGTTTTTTTAGCTAACACGAACATAATCCAAATAAAAATGACACAATACGACACGACACGAATAACACGATTTCTTAAATTTCACACTAAATTGAACATAAATAAACACGATAACCCAAATAAAAACACGATTAACATGACAGGACACGATAACATGAGTCATAATTTTGACATGAAACGACTTCATGTAAAAAAAATCGACACGAACATGACATATAGTGTCAATTTTGGGTCAATTTCATGTTGTTATGTGCTGTGTTTTCATGTCGTTTCTCAAATTTCCACCCATAGTCATATCTGTGTAATGCGTATAGGGATCACCCTCCATCATCGTTGCCCAAGCCTCGTCAGTCATCTCCCTCACCCGATGTACTCAGGGGGTGCCAATGGTGGGACCTCCACCTATCCCTTCATAATCTGTCACACCACCCTCTCCCCAATGTACTAGACGTACCCAAACTCATGCGCCAACATCATCCTCATCTATGTATGCATACTCGTAACCCCTGCAGCCCCTGAGGGTAGAATCCAAGGGTAAAAGCTTACCTGTTTCCCCAGCAAAGAGATAGTATCTACCTAAAAACAAAGGTTATAAAAACTCATAAAGAGACAAGGATCAACAGCCTAACCTGGTTGCTCGTCCGGTCACTCGATGCCACCCGCACATCCTGCAGAGTAAGGTATTGGATTGAATAGATGTTTGACTTCCTCCATCTATACATCAAGTAGAAGTCTCCTATATCGCTCTCCTTTAAGGGCACCACCCCCACTTTATGCCCTATCACCTGATAAAATTACGTGTACAAAAGACAACACCTAGTTACAAAAGAGAAAGCAAAAAGATAGCAAGAAAATAAGGGGAAATTGAACTTAAAGATTACTTCCAAGAGACACGTGGGTCCTGTAAAAGTTTGCCGGTAGCATCGACTAAAATCATGCAAATAAACATAAACGGACGCCGGTGTGAAACTCCCCTGGTCGTACAAATGGATGTGTGAGATGATCCTCAAAAATGTCAAAACCATAGATAGATGACGTCGCCACCACCACAAATCCTCCCAATAAAAGAAGAATGAATAAATGGGTTGTCCTCCTCACCCGCCTCCCATTAGTCTCATCAATATTCCTAGATAGCAGTGTCTCCTTTAGCACAGATATCCGAACATAATCCTCTGATACGATTCTTCCTATATCCCCCAAGGCAGCTCACACTACCATCTTCGTAACCTGTAGAGTCTGATCCACTATGATCTAATGATCTGTACACTCTAACCATATCAGTTGTTGAACATCCAAGAGAGTGAGCTTCATTTTCTCCACACCCAAGTGAAATGTGTTGGTCATGTCCCACTATCTCTCGCCCATCACACATAACACCGTCGTAGAGAACGGTGTCTCATTTAATGACCCTGCCAACGTACCGAATCTGGTAGACCCTTCCATCCATCATACCGCCCCAGGAAGACTATCCTAAACCTCTTTCATCTCAGTTGTCCCCCGAGAGTGAGTGCTCGAAAAGTCTATGTCAACTTGTGGAGAAATCAAGAATAACCCTTCATTATCCCAAAGATAAAAAGAAAAAGAAAAAAGGTGGAAAACCAAAGGACAAACACATATGTAACCATTCATGTTCTTCACCCTGGCATAACGGTGATGTGAAGGCTCCTGTAGCAAAATCCTCTCATCCTCCACCATCTCAAATATATCGTACACATTCTCATTACCTAACTCCAGCGGCACCCCAGCCTGTCATTCCAAGCCCTCCCAATCATCAACAGTCACCCAGTCATTATTGTTGTGGCAAGAAGTATCACCTATTGATCTCTTGCAAAGTAAATAGACATGAAATCAACTTTTAGAGAGAGAAAACAAAAGATTCAATCACTTGAAGGTATGAAAATAAATAGGGTCGCCCTCTTTTTATAGGAGGCAAATGGGTATACCCATCTGCAATTCCTTGGTCCTGACCTTTCCCCTTTCTCAAGAATCCCAGGAGTTCGTGCCTTATGCTGATAGGCATCTCTCCAGGCTTTCCTATCGGTAGTCGCCTCAAAATTTCATTACAAAAATGCCAGAAAAATTTGAAAATTGCCTAAAAAATCCCTATAAAGTCAAGAATGTCATCACTCCGAGAAAAACCCATGATGGAACACCAAACTAGTTATAAGCCCTCGCTAATCCCTGATTGGATCATACTCTTTTCACTAACATGGTCTCTTAGTGAAACCAAATCCCTACACTTTCTCCAGCAGAAAAACTCCATATAAGTAACATCTTAGGTCCGTAGAATCAACTTCGACCCATTAAATTGATCATCTTAATATTTAGGTCTGTAGAATTGACCTCAACTCCCTGAATTGTTCATCTTAATATTTAGGTCAGTAGAATCAATCTCAAACCGGTGAATCGGTTATCTCAATCATTAGGTCTGCAGAATTGACCTCAACTCGTAGAATTGGTCCCCTTAATCTTTAGGTACGTAGAATCGACCTTGAACCTCTAAATCGATCACTCTAATCTTTAGGTCCTCATAATTGACCTCAACTCATTAAATCAATTACTCCATTCTTTTGGTTCGCAGAATCAACCTCGACCCTCTGAATCGATCACTCCAATCTTTATTTCCATAGAATCGACCTTGATCCTCTAAAACGGTCACTTTAATCTTTAGGTCCGCAGAATTGACCTTGACCCTCTGAAATGATCATTTTAATATTTAGGTTCGTTAAATTGACCTTGACCCTCTCGATCGGTCATTTCAGTCTTTAGGTTCGCAGAATTGACCTTGACCCTTTGAATCGGTAACCTCCATCCCCTAGGCTCGCAAAATTAACCTTAATCCTCTTCTCAAACATCGATGAGGTGTCTATTTTTCGATGACCTCCTCTTATTACAAGCTCAATCATAGAGGGTCTCTGTAGACACTCCATCTTAGTACCCCCTAAGTGCCTTCTTAGGTCCCTAACACTCCTTTTCCCTTCTCAAACCATAGGTCTTACTCTGAGAACTGATTTAGAGTCCACCGAGCGCTTCCAGGCCCCGTTTGACTCCCGTCAACTCTTTAACCTGAGTGAAGCTTAATAAAATCTTAAGGGATATGAATTCCATTTTCAACGATTCATACCATGTGATCGAGTGCGAAAGGTAGCACGTGTAAAGTCGCTAATCGTTGTTTTCGTTTTGCCTACTCAATACAAACAAACCTAAATTACTACTACACTTGCGGGGCAATCACAGTGGTAAGTCGGGTATCGAAAATCCACAGGTACGAGTTTTTAGAATTTATATGATTTAATATTTTGAAATAAAAGTGTAAAAGGTGAATTACAAACTAAAAAGTAAAAGATGCATAAAAGGGAAATGTTAATCTAGGCAAGTGTATTGAAACTAGACTAACAAAGCGAGTAAAACTATAGGTTGCGTCGAATATCCATCACCCGGGTTAATTTGTATAAAATGGTTACATGGGTCGACGAGTTATTACAAATGTGTCTCGTTTCGATAGTTAGTTAAATCAAGGGTTGTCACGCCCCTAAATCCGCATAAAAGCCTAATAAGATTTTGGCGTCAACAAATATCCCAGAAATTATGGACGAAAGGTCGTAAGCACGGGATATACATGATATTCCCCGTCAAATCTCCTAGGCGCAATAACTAGGACAACGCATTCGAAACAAACCCGTAAACACTGTCACCAAGAAAACTAACGCGTTAACCCGAGTGAGTTTCATTCAAACACAATCTAATTTAAATCACCTAGAAAGCATCGTAAAAACGCGGTAAATAAATGCAATAAATAAACGCGATAAAACTACACTAGAAAGCACGGGAAGAAAGCACGTAAACCTAATTAAAAAGCATGTAAATTACACTACAAAGCAAGAAATGAAGAAATACAACTATATTAAATGGTAGGGGAGATGAATAGTCAACATACAATCCAAATGGGGTGTCAAACCAAAGAGAAATGAAGAAGAACTAACCAAATCACCCAAACCCTAAGCTATTCTAACCTAAAATCGTGTATATCTGTTATTACAACAAAAAAAATGCTTTATATAGTAAGTTAGAATTAAATTAGAAAAGAAAAGAGAAAATAAAAGAAATGCCAAAATATCTGCAGAAAATAGGGGATCGATCGATTGACCCCTTTGGTCGATCGATCGATCAAGCAGGGGTGAGCCAAGCAGCAGCACACTGCATTCTTTTCTTCTCTTTTCTCCTCCTCTTTTGATTTCATTGTTTCTCCCTCCGCTAAAATTGCCGTAACTTCATCATACGAACTCGAAATCGCGCACCATTCGCGACCACACAAAGCTAGTGAGGAGTGATAAAACTTCAGTGAAATGTCGAGCCAGGTACCGAAGCTGTGAAAAGACTAAAATGCCCTTGAACATGTGATTGCGTACGAAACTTCACCGGAATGCGTTCGAACTTCGTACTTAGCATCCAATTACCTATAAAAGCTCAATTAACCCCTGCAAAACATGTTAACGTAGAAATCTGAGGTTGTCTAGTTAACGATAATAAATATAGGGAATAAGATACCCGAGGGTGATAAAATTTGTCCGTTCGGAGGATGAAATACGCAATATTTACGTGTCATCACCATACGTGAATCATCCTCATGGTTCGCTAGAGTAATTTTTTTTTACTTCAAGAACTGATCTGGAGGACACCGAGCACTTTTGGGCCCCGTTTGATACTAGTCAACTCTCTAACCTGGGTGAAGCTCAATGAAATATCGAAAGGATCTGGCTCCCTTTTCCCACGGTCCATGTGTGCACGAATCGACCTCACAATTCACACGTACATCCATTTTTACTCCGAAAACCCCCGTTTAGAGACCATTGGGCACTTTCGATCCTTGTTTCACTTTGGTCAACTTTCAAACCTGAGAGTGGCTCAATGAAATCATAAAGGACTCTGAATTCCCTTTCCAACGGTCCCAGTCGTGCACAATTCGAGCTTATGGTTTGCATTTTATGCCAATTTTTTCAAAAAAGGTTGTTCCAAACAACCTATAGGCACCCTAGACCCCCTGCCTATCGACAGGGTGTACTTTCGTTGCCCAGCAAGGCAAGCACTGTGTCGATAGGTCGACTAAGGGACATGCTGATCGACACCCTCCTTAAACCCTAAAATGGCACTATTTAAGATGGTCATGACCTCACTCCTTGGGACCTCCTTTTCAGTAATCAGAAACATTCTCTCAAAATCAGAGCCCCGTCATTCTTAAAAAACCCTATTATCTAACATTCTATCCAATTATATTACCTCACTTTCCCACCACCTTTAGTCACTTACAAAATCAGCCTACATACCTTCTAAAATCAGTAGCAAAAGTCTTCTAGGAGGTCTATTCCTACTCTTTTCTAGTTTGACCATTTTAGTACTATTTACTCACTTTATTCCAATTTTGATATATTTTTTAGTCTTATTTCATTATCTCACATGAATTAATATCCTTTTTTATTATTAGTATTCACATAACTTATTTTCATAAAAATCCAAAAAGAAAAAAAAGGGTTTACTTGTAAATTCCAAAAGCAAAAACTTCCTCACTTTTACACTTGATCACATTTTCTCCAGACATTTAAAGAAGAGTCTTAAATTATGGTTTAGGAGTTAAACCCCACCCCTATAATATATCGAACTACGTGGATTTTAATTCCCCTTGGTCTACATAGGTTTACCGAACCAGGCCTGGGGTTCGAGCCCAATCTTCCCCATTTTATGATTTTATACTATATTGTATCTATTTGTGTGTCATAAACTCCTATATATTTGTGTCTCATCCGACATGCACATTCTCTTTTCTATACCGACTCGAGATTCGACAAACACTCACATTATATGTTTATGTTATTTTTGGGTACATTCCTTAAAATGATTTCGCTTTGTCTTTCCTGTGATGCAAGTCGGATGATTTTCTTCTCTCGTTATTTATATTACAAACATGTGCACACACACATCACGCTCTGGTGAAAAGGAGAATATTAACATAGCCCATGAGAGACCGAAATGGAAGAATGGGTTCTTAACACCTTCCCCTTTTGTAACTTAGTTCGAGGACCCTTGATTCATTTCGTTTCATATGCACCAGTATGACCTTGATGATGTTCTCTAGAGGAGGCTACATTTTTTTTCTTGTTTTGAGAAAAATTGGTTGGCGACTCCATTCCTTTATGTTATTCCCTTTTGACAATGACTGATTTTATAACCGAGGCAACCCGTAAAGATACCAGCGCGAGTGGTGGAAAGAGGATCCCCATACCCTCGAATCACCTGCACTCGCACGGTGGGGAAGAGAGGGAGACGATCCTCCTCCAAGGGTTTTTCCCCCACCCATCCCAATTTTGGGTCGGCATGTGCCAGAGGAATCCAACCCGAATGGCCTACAGTGAAAAGGGGATTGAGGTAGACCCTGCCAAACTAAAAGTAATACTCAAGATGCCACCACCCCCGATGGAGAAATAAGTGCGTGGATTTATGGTAACCTTTAATACATCAGTCGGTTATCAGCCAACTAACCTCTATCTACGAGCCCATTTTCTAGTTTCCTCGAAAAGATTCATCTACAGTCTCGAACGAGGCATTCCAGGAAGCCTCCGATCAAATCAATCAATACTTCACCGACCTCTGGTGCTCATGCCTCCGCAGCAAGGTCTCCCCCTCTTCTTATATCTCAATATCAAAGACACCACATCATGGGCTTTGCTAGCCCAATATATCTAAAAACCTCGTAAGGAGAGGGTCATCTACTACTCTAATAAAAAATTGGTTGGGTATGAGACGAACTACACTGCATTAGAAAAGTCATATGTCGTCTTAGTCTGGGTCACCAAAAGCTTCGACACTATATGCTCGTATTCCCTATCAAACTGGTGTCATAAATAGATTTAATAAAATTCCCTTTGGAGAAGCCTGCCTTGTCTAGTTGCATGGCCCATTGGTTTTTGTTACTGGATAAATTTGACATCAAGTATGTAGCACAGAAAGTTATTAAGGGAATAACAATTTTTTATTACCTTACCGACAATCCCATGGGGGGGGGGGGGAGCTGAGGTTTAGACTTTTTAATTCCAGGATAAGGACAACCTATAAACCTTCCATGAGGAGCTCAAATGGCAGATGTTCTTTGACGGAGCTGCTAACAAGAAAGGATATAGTATTGGGATACTTCTAATCTCTCCTGGCAATTATCACACTCCTATTTCCATCAAATTAGACTTCCATTGCACCAATAACATGACAAAATATGAATCATATACTATAGGAATCATGATCACCCCCGAGAGGGGAATCAAGTGCATTGATGTCTATGGAGATTCCGTCCTCATCGTGGGGAAAATCCTCAGAAAATGGAAAGTCAAAGCCGAGAAGATCCTACCTTTCCATGCTCACCTTGAAGAGATCGCCTCCCAGTTTGAAGATGTATCCTTCCACTACCTTCCACCTTCAAGGAACAGCCTTATCGATGAATTGGAAACCCTAGCCTCTATGGTCGACATGCCCAAAGGGATAATAATGGACCTCTTTCTAGTCCAAAAATAAGCACCACCCCCTCACTACTACCACAATGAGCTCTTTATAAAAGAAGATCTAGGCATAGAAAGATTATGGTATTATGACATTTGGATCATCCCCAAGCATGATAGATATCCCAAGAACACTGATAAGAAAGATCGCGCGACCTTTTGCAGATTGGATGCTCAATACATCCTCATTGATAAGGCACTCTATAAAAGAATTTTTGACGAAAACCACCTGCATTTCATAGCAGGGGATGGGGTCAAAGATGTGATGTAGAAGATTCACAGCAGGGAATATGGACTCCACCTGAATGGTCACATGCTTTCTAAGAAGATAATCCATCAGGGGTATTACTGGACCACCATGGTTCAATATTGCACCGCTTACGTCAGAAGATTCCTCAAATGCCAATAGTTTGCCAACCTTTAGCACTTGCCTCCTCGGGAGTTGTATAACATGACTTTTCCCTGACCCTTCTCCACCTAGGCTGTTGATGTCTAAAAATGGACTTACTCTAATTTTATAATCATAGATAAAAATAGTAGAAATAACTCAAACAACACACACAATAGATAAATATTTTAGAGTGATTCATCTGTAAAATAGCCTACGTCCACTGTATTCGTTATTCAGTAGGGTTTATAATAACTCGGTATGGTGTGCATATGAGTGATTTGAGTTGTCTTTGAGCTACGGGATTATCTTGTATTTATAGGGGTGCAAACCCAAAAGATGGAATGCCTTTATATTGTCATGCATTTACATTTGCATACAATAAGTAAAACTCCCAGAATTCAGAGCTGGTTAGCATCATGTCAGGTTAATCGTTGATTTTCCTGTCATTTGGCCTTCTGGCGTTGATCGGCATTCCAGCTAACTAAGTGTCTCTGAAGCCGATCAAGTCGGTTGGTCGGTCATGATGGATGACAGGTGTAAATTTATCATTGGTCCACGTGGGAGTGTAATTTTTACATATAACAAAAGCCCCCAATACTTGATGCTTAATGCTTGATGCTTGCGTGAAAGTATGAAGTATCAAGCCCAAGAATTTGCTTGGGTTACTGCTTTGACATTAAGTTGGAAGCTGACCTCCCATACTTGTAAACAAAATTTACTAACATTATTTAATGATGGAATTTTTATGAATAAGTCGAAGTTTTTTGAACTGCCAAAGGTCACAACCTTCTTTTGATGCTTTAAAAACGTGCAGTTGTCGGTAGCTATGCAGTTCGTTTAGTTAATCATTTCGTTCACATTTCTCAAGGCAACCTATAAATAGGTACAAAATTTCCCTAATTCTTTTCTACCTCAAATCTTCTAAACTTTAGTTATCATTGGCGACCAAGTGTATTAGGAATGTATGAGTATTCCAGTATGTTAGCCTGGTCGGGTAAAACTTTTAGTTTTACTGACTTCTTGTTCGTGACTTGCCGAGGACAAATCATACATGAAGTTTGAACTTTTCTAGAAGTTGGAAAAGTTTAAACCATGTTATTTGGCGAAAACCTTGTTAAGAACTTTTTTGAAAAAGTTTAGAAAAGTTTGAACCATGCACTTTTCAGCGAGGAGCTTAAACTTTTGAAGTGAAATTAAAATTACTCTCACATTTAATTAGTGTGCTGGGATACTATACCCAGAAAAACAAAACAAAAAGGATATATAATGGAAAAAAGCTAAAATTTCATTAATTTGAAGACACAGTTACATTAAAGCAAAAATGAAAATTACTAATAATATTTGCGCAGATGATCAGCGTTCCATGGATTTTTGAATTCTTCACCCTACAAATTCTCCGATCGATAGGTTCTTGGATGAGTAACTTTCGAGATGCGATATGGATCATGCCAATTAGGCTCCAACTTGTTGCTTTTCTGGATTACTTTTTAAGTACCAGATCCCCTTGCTTCAGGTTGGTCGGCTTAACTCCTTGATTATAAAATCTTGAAGTCCTTTGTTGATAGGTAGTTATCCTAATGGAGGCATCTTCCTGGACTTCCTCAATCATATTCAGATCTAGGTGCCTCATAAGATCACTCTTTGATGAATCAAAATTCAAAATCTTGTGAGTGGGCAGACCTTTCTCCACTGGAATTCCTGCTCCAATATCAAAAGCTAACTTGTATGGAGTTTCCCCTGTGGTTGTTCTGGGAGTAGTTCTGTATACCCAAAGGACACTGTGAAGTTCATTAATCCAATTACCTTTAGCATCATCCAACCTTGTTTCTACCTATCTAGCAAGGTATTGTTGGTAATTTCTATTTGGCTATTACATTGTGGATGACCAAGTGATGAACGAAGTTTCTGGATGCCTGACTAAATACAATACTCTTCAAATTCTTCATTATCAAGCTGAGTTCCACGATCGGTAATGAAAGAATAAGGCATGTCATATATGCAAATGATTTGCTTTCATATGACGTGGAATACTCTCTAATAGGGCATATCAACTAGGGATTCTGCCTCCACCCATTTGGTAAAGTAATCAACACAAAGGTACTTGAATCTTACTTTAGTGGTCGATAATGGTCCGACCAATTCAATTTCCCATATAGCGAAAAGCCATGGAGAAGTGATGGGTGTCAGGCTAGATCCTGGTCTTCTGTGTATGGTTTGAAACTTTTGCCATTTATCACACTTTTTGGTGAAAGTAACACAATATGCTTTCATGGTTGGCCAATAGTAACCTTGCATTGTTATTCTTTGCCTCAGAGACCTTCTAGATGCATGTTCCCTATATAATCCCTCATGTACCTCTTTGATCAAATTATCTACCTCATTTGGATGAACACAACGAAGTAAAGATACAGTATATCCTCGCCTGTATAATACACCTTTTTCAAGCACATAATTGTTTGATTTGTACCTCATTTTCTTGGCTTCCTTTTGATCGAACAATAATATTTCTCTTTTTATGTATGGTAATTGTGTCCATCCAGGAAGGACCTAACTCCACAGTTATGACGTTGATTTCCATCCCATTAATACTTCTACGAGAAAGAATATCCAGTAGAATTTTTCATTCGAACTCTATTGGAGCTGCTGAAGCAAGCCGACCAAGAGCATCTGCTCGGGCATTCTCAAGCCTTGGAATCCTCACTATTTTGATGAAAGTGATCAAAGAGATAACTTCCATTGCTTTTTGATGGTATATCATTATGGTTTCTCCTCTTACACCATAAATCTGTTACATTTGGTTAACAATTAACTGGGAATTGTTGTGTACTAATACTTAGTCGACACCTAGTGAGGAAGCTAACCCTAGTCCTGTGACTAGTGCTTCATATTCAGCCACATTGTTGGAAGCCTTTAATTGTAATCTCAAATAATATTCCACATCTAAGTTATCCTAAGTATTAATGATAAGGCATGTTCCACTTCCTATAGCGCATGAGGATCCATCCACAAACAATTGCCAAGTTGGTATGTCGTTAGAGAACTCCTCATCTACCAGTGTGCCTCGCTTGAATATCTTTTGACTTTGTCATAATTTTTTTGTGAGCAGTCAATGATTCAGGCTAGTCGGTTGTAACCTCGGTTTTCTTTGGAGCTAAGCTCTCTTACGTAAAAGTATTCTCAGCTGGCAAACATGGATTATGTTGTTCCTCAGCACATGTGAACTCAATAATAAAATCAGCCACTGCTTGGCCTTTTATGCAACTCTTGGTTCATAAATAATTTCATATTCTCCCAATTACACTATCCAAGACAGTAGTCTTCCAGACTTCTCTGTCTTATGCAATGCTTGTCTCAGGGGAAAATCTGTATAAACGACAATAGTATGAGCTTGGAACTAAGGTCTCATCCCTTAGATTCTTTAATAAGCGCCAAGGACAACTTCTGCAAGCAGGGATATCTGATTTCAGCTCCTTAGAATGCCTTGCTAATGTAATACATTGGCCTTTGAACTCCATTATCAAGTCGGATCAAGGTCGAGCTAACACCTGACTCTGAAACAACTAAATATAAATATAAATTTTCTCCCAAAACTGGTCAAAAAAGGAGTAGGGGAGAACCAAATATTTCTTCATCTCTAAGAAAGCCTTTTCGCATTCGTTATTCAATTCAAAAGTTTTTCTAAGAACTTTGAAGAATGGAAGACATTTATCAGTTGCACGGGAGACAAAGCATTTCAGAGAAGCTACTCTTCCAGTGAGCTTTTGAACATATTTCTTATTGGTCGAGGATTACATTCCAAGCAAAGCTCCCCTTTGGTTAACAATGTAGCCAAGGAACATTCCTTCCTAGACTCCGAAGATGCATTTTGTTGAATTGAGCTTCATCTGGTGCTTCTCCAATCGATCAAGGTTTGAGCCAAGTCTGCTATGAGGTCGGTAGCATGCTTGCTCTTAGTGAGCATATCACCTACGTAGACCTCCATGTTTTATCGATTTGCTTTTCAAAAACCTTATTTACCAGTCTCTGATAAGTAACTTCAGCATTTTTCAATCCAAAAGGCATGACGTTATAACAATACATTCCTCGGCTAGTAATGAAGGAAGTGCTTTCTTTGTCTTCGGGCCTCATCTTAATCTAGTTGTAACCAGAATAACCATCCATGAATCTGAGAAGCTCATGACCTACCGTAACATCAACTAATTAATCAATCCTTAGCAAAGGAAAATGAACTTTTGGACATGCCTTGTTGAGATTCGTTAAGTCCACACATATGTGCCCCTTATTATTTTTCTTTTTGACCATTACGACATTATCTAGCCAATTAGGATAAATGACATCTTCAATGAACCGTGCTCGCTACAACTTCTCTACTTCCTCCTGAATTTTTTCATTTTTCTTAAGACTGAAGACCCTTCTTATTTACTTGATTATCTTGGAACCTAGATAGATATTTAGTTCATGGAACATGAAATTTGGATCAATTCTAGGCATATCTTCATGACTCAAAGCGAAAATATTTTTCCTTTCTCTATGGAAGGTAACTAATTCCTGTTTTAGAGAAGGAGATAATTTAGAACCGATCTGAGTGGTTCTTTCTAGCTTCTCTTTGTCCTGGACTACTATTTTTGTTTCTTCCACAACTTGTCCATTTACCAGCTGCTCTTTTTCTCGAAGATCTAGAGTATCGATGTGGAAAGTGGTTGTGCTCTTTATTTACATCTCCTGTTGGTCGACAAATGTATAATAACACTCCCTATCATCTTTTTGACTGCCATTTACTATGTCGACTCCATAGTTTGTTAGTAACTTCATATGTTGATGAACTGTAGATGGCACGGCTTCTAACTGCTTGATTCCCACTCTTCCCAGGATGATGTTATAAGCCGATGGGATATTTTTATCTAACTTGAAGAAGAAAATTTTTTCTTCCTGTTTGCTGGCCAATTTTCGACTAAGACTTCTAACTTAATGCTCCCTAGAGGGTATACTTTTTCTCCTACAAATTAGATGAGAGGTAGATGGTATGGTTCTAGCTTGCTGATTTTTAACCCTAGGTTGTCAAAGAAGTTTTAGAACATTACATCGATTGAATTCACATTGTCAACTAAGATCCTTGAAACTTTGCCATGATTAATTTTGCATGTAATAACCAATAAATCGTCATGAAGATAGAGAACCCCATTCAGATTATTTTTAAAAAAACCCAATTACTAGCCAGTCTCTATTAACCTTACTTGGCCTTCAATCACTGGATCCATCCATATCATTATGTCTTACAGTTGGGTAGGATTTGACTTCATTTAGATAAGCTTTCCTTTTTTCTATGGCATATCCTCCTCCTGCATCACCACCTGTAATAAAATGGCCTCCAAAGGATATCATGACGACCTCAACTTTTAGTTCATCAGGATTTTTTGGCAAGTCTGGATCATCTTCAAAATTATCATTTCTGGCTCTCTTGTTATTATCCCTTGCTCTAACTGGAGATTCTGACCCCTTTTAATCATTTCTATTGTCATTCTTATCAATAAACTTGCTTAACTTTCCACACTGGATCAGATTTTCTATTTCATTCTTTAGTGTAATGCAACTGTTAGTGTTGTGCCAACGATCCCTATGGAAGTCGCATACTAGGACTTATCCCTCTTGTTGGGTGGTGTCTTTAATTTTCCAAGCCAATTCAAGTCTCTATTTTCCCTTGATCTCCTCTAGGATATGGAGAACACCCTTGTCGAGAGGGGTATATTCACCATACTTCTTCATCATATCCAATTTCTTATCTTTCTGATCTTTTTTGAAAGGATTAGAATTATTTTTCCCTTCACGTTTGGTATCAGGAACTTCGTTAGCTGCCATGTCTTCTTCGGCATTCATAATTTTTCTAGCTTTAGACAATAGTTTCATCATGGTTTTATGTGGATTTTTTGCCAAGGCATGATAAAGATCTTTGGCAAGTAACCCACTCATAAGTGCTACTATGGCTATTTTCTCCTCATAGTCTACCGCCTCTAACTTTTCATTGTTAAAACAAGTAATATATTCTCTAGCGCGTTCTCCAGGATTTTATCGCACAGTCAAGAGATGAGTGACACTCATGATTGGTTTAGCCCCAAAGAAAAAGTTATCAATGAACAGATCAGCTAACTGATAAAAACTAGAGATCTTACTTCTGGGAATATTATTATACCAAATCTGAGCCAATAATGGAACTAGATAAAGCTCTACGTCTCATCTCATCGGGCAGTGAGTAGATGTCGGTAGCAGCTTGATATTGCTCTATATGCAAGACAGGATCAGTTTTCCCATCATACTTGGGAGTAACCACTGGTGGCTTAAATTTGGAAGTTGTGGGATAATCCACAATGAATGGGATGATTGGTGACCCTTTAATGAAACTCCGCTGCAAGGGATTTTTTGTCTCGGCCATTTCTCCTAGCCAATCTTCCAACCGTTCATGGATCCTTTCCATGAATGTTACTCTGGTTTAAATATGACAGAGGTAGATATAGTGTGACACCCCGACTAATAAAATATCGGGTGATCAGTCCTATACAAAATTAAAACAGGAATCCCAGTTGGATCATCCTTAGCATCACTGTCGAAAACTTTTTAAAACTTACTAACCACCTAGTATTCCAAAAGCTGGTGCCAATTTTAACTTTTTGATTAAACGAAACAGTACATGCGGAATTAAAATATAAACTATTCACACAACTAAATAAAAAATAACTGAATCATAATTACACAACTTACCGAATAAATCATCGGACACAAAAGAAATAATCCAATACAAATATTCAACACCTGAATAAATTACACCTGAAAGCTGTACCGAGAAGTCTGGGCGACAAGCCCTAAATAAAACTGAAACTGATACAAGATTCATATTCTAGGAATGAATGAATGATGCGTCTAATCCAAACTCCTGCTAGCATCCACATATGCCGAAGCTCCGTGTCCCTAGAATAGAATATCAATCCTGGCGTCCCTGTGGCTGGACACCTAAAAGGTTTTGAAAATAGTTTTATAGCAAGGGTTAGAACCCAAAACATTTTAAAAATATTTAGCAAGTGAATTAACTGCACTAATTAAAATTGCATGAATGCGCTTCATATTTAAGTTAGTGTCGCACTCCCTTGAGGACATTCTCACCCCTCCACTATTGTGCACACCTATCGGTTACTTTAACCCCACCTAGTTGTACTACCCCATCCAACTAGTCCTGTATAACCTTCCCTTGCCATACTACTCTAACCCGAGTATAATAACTTCTTGAATTATAAGTTATCTCACAATTAACTTAATTAATTCCTCTTAAATAGTAGCATATAACTGTGTCACAAGTTATATAAAGTAAATACATCGCACACTGTATTATTACCCGTATATAATATATTTACCATTATATATGTACCTTTACCCCAACATCCACACATATAACATACGTATATCCATCCCTTTGAGTATGCCCTCGCCGGATGATTCCCTCTAAAATGCTATCTCACTAGGTGCGCTCACAAAACCTAGTTCCCCAAGTTAGAATCGCTCACCAACTTGGCCCAAAATATAAACGTAGTGGAGGCGGTCATATTCCTTCCCTGAAAGTGAGATAAATCCCTCACCCATATATATATCGGACGCTATGACCTGGGGATATACTCACCCTACTCCTCAAGCTAGGGGATTCACCCACATCGCACAACCTCCCTTGATAGCACTAGAGTATATAAATTAAATAAATATCTACTCACTGATATTTAATATCATATACAATATATACACGTATATATATACTATCACTACACCGTATATATAATATAAACCCGGCTTTACCGTGTACCCAAAAATCCCGTACACTGCCTGTAAATTAAATATCACACACAATGTACACACGTGTATATATATATATATA
Organism: Sambucus nigra; assembly: GCA_949130495.1. NCBI lineage: Eukaryota > Viridiplantae > Streptophyta > Magnoliopsida > Dipsacales > Adoxaceae > Sambucus > Sambucus nigra. Next base: position 43,860,503 of record OX422212.1, on the reverse strand, counting down.
TATATATATATATATATATATATATATATATATATATATATATACTATCACTATACCGTATATATATAACATAAACCTCGGCTTTACCGTGTACTCAAAATCCCGTACACTGCCTATAATTTAATATCACACACAATATATACATGTATATATATATATATATACTATAACTACACCGTATATATATAATATAAACCCCGACTTTACCATGTACTCATATCTCGTACACTACCTGTAATTTCCTGAGTCTGTGACCCGACTCAACGTAATTAATTTTCACTTAATAATTTATCCCCATCCCGAGTCTATGGTCCGACTCTAATATAATTAATTCCTGCCTCAGTTAATATAATACTTCCCCCGAGTTTATGGCCCGACTCTAATTAAATTAATTAACACCCCCATTAATTAAATACCTCACCGAGTCTATCGTCCAACTCTAATTAAATTAATTAACTCACATATTAATTTAATACTCTCCCGAGTCTACAATCCGACTCTAATTAAATTAATTATCACACCTATTAATTTAATTCTACCCGAGTCTACAATCCGACTATAATTAAATTAATTATCACACCTATAAATTTAATAATTACCCGAGTCTACAATCCGACTCTTATTAAATTAATTATTACACCCATTAATTTAATAATTACCAGAGTCTACAATCCGACCCTTATTTAATTAATTATTACACCCATTAATTTAATAATTACCCGAGCCTACAATCCGACTCTTATTAAATTAATTACTACACCCATTAATTTAATAATTATCCGAGTCTACAATCCGACTCTTATTAAATTAATTATTACACCCATTAATTTAATAATTACCCGAGTCTACAATCCGACCCTTATTAATTTAATAACTTGGTGTCACACACCATTATCCTCGGACTTGCTCACTTGGCCCATACCTTAATATTTTCCGAGTCTATATTCTTACTCCAAATTTATTGCCCTCTCTCAATAATTAATTTAATACTTTGGTTTCACTTAACCAACATACCCGGACTCGTTTACTTGGTCCATTTTACATCTCATAATTTCATTCTCACGTATTCGCCCACAATGTGTCACACATTCATCTCCATAATTTCCCCAATTATATTTACCTATAATTATTAGCATACCCGGACTCGCCCCCTTAGTCCATAATTAAATATTTCACTTAAATTCCTTTAATAATGTAGTACCACCCAACTACAATACGTGAATATTATTCCTCGGCCCAATATCAATAATTATGAATTATTTCTCCAAATTCGTTCATCCCGTGTCATACCGTTCACACCCTCCTAAACCCAATTATATCAACCCATAATTGTTAAGGAAATATGTGTCCATATGAATTTATCACTAAATAAAATCAAGGGATTAAATATTAAATAAAATCCTCTTCATAAATAAACTGGTCGAACTGTCAGGTTCCTGTGACCGTCGATCGATCGATGGCCCCCGATCAATCGATCAATCATCCCTGGGCAGCTCTTCTTCCCCACTGTATTACTCCATTAACAAAAATTCAAGGTATGTAAACCTTAATTTCAACTCCTGATCAAGTCATCCCATCATATAAACATATGAACTTTGATCCTATACATCATATACACCCTCTAGTATATAAATTTCTCAACTTACCTCACAATTTTCGAAATGGGTTTTTCATTAAAATTCATCAATCTTGTTCTACCAACCAAATTCCAAATCCAGATTTTCCCCATTTTATATTCCGAATTCATATTCCAATTAAACATCTATACTCAGATATGTTTAACACAACAATTTATACTATGAATCTCATTCAATAGTTTCATGAACAAAAATCCCATTTTGTACCCATTTATCCCCAAAACGAATTTTGGTTTACACATCACTATGATATGAATTGATTATCATCAATTTAGAAATAGCAACAGTTAACCACTTGCCTGGAATTGTTCATAGGGTCTGATCCGTTGTTGATGTCCCTTGATTTGGCTCCAATAACCTCCAATTTGCTCTTGATTTGCTTTCCCCCAAATCCCCTCTCAAACCCTAGGTTTAGAGTTATGTTGGCTGCCATTTCTTAATCTCCCAATTAGGTTAAAAATACCAATTCCCGTTTTTGGCCATGTGGGCCTAATTAAAAACTCCCAACTCACCCCGTGTGGGCCCGGTTATGCCCAAAAATATCCCCAGACCCAATTACTACCCCCGGGTACTCTTTTCTGACTATCCCGACCCATCCGGACGCAACCACACACTCAGAATTGCCATCCGACATACTTTTCAAAATTTCCAAATTCCGACCTCAAAATGTGACACACGGGATTTTTAACCATTAAACTTAAAAATCGTCAATTATAATTAATTCGGCTCACTCAAATAAATTCTACAACTCATGAATTTAAGTTTCTCCAATTTAAATATTTTTATCACTCCCATAGATAATTAAATATTTAATCCTCAAAATTGCGGGGTGTTACATACTCCCCCCCTTACAAAGGAATTTCGTCCTCGAAATTAAGTTATGCGTAATGTTCCAGGATTCGCATATTACTCTCTAGTCATGTGCTTCCAATTACGCTACATCTATCCCATACGTTACACAAGTATGCAATTAAATTAATTAGGGCGCTCATACACCCTATACCCGTGCTTAACCGCACAAAATTTGCCTTAATTAGCCCGAGTGCTCAGACACCCTATCCCCGCGCTCTACCGCACGAAATTTACCCGACTATGCTAGTCGTAACCCGTAATATAACTTCGAACCCGTAGTCATATCACATATATAAATATATATATACATATATATATCTACTGCCCGGGTACCCAACCCATGTGCTAACGTTTGAACATCTCCCCATAAATACTTGTCTCTCAACACAAAAGTATATACGCTTGCCCTTATGCTATCAAAGACAACATAAAATACCGCACCCTTACTATCACTAGTCCTAGCGCAAAATAAACCCCGAGCTATCTCTCTTTGCTCAAAAATAAATCTAACCACCCTGATTCACATCAGTAAACATCCCCACTTACAGGGATAAATTGTGAGAACACAAAACCTCACTATGTGCTATCGCACCACGAAATACAACATATATATCCACATATATATAGGCTATACGCCCTCTCCGGTGATACCTAGTACCAATTATACCCTTGTGTCACGAACACCAAAATTTTACACCATTATCCACCATAGTTAAATTCCATCGCTATCCAGCCGATTTTTAGGAAATATTATCAACCCTACTCCCATAATTCTCGAAAGTAGTAACTCCTCGCATAATTCAAACCTTCACTCAGTGTACACTTCCACTCTCCCGTGAAGAACACCAAGAAACTCCGCTACCCCACGAAAATTTTATCCACATACTATGGCTGCTACCGCCAACGTGCTCACTAAATTCGACTCGCCCGCAAACTTTAGTAAAAATAAGTCTTATATTGTGACATCCTCATTGTCACTAAAAAATATACCCCATGCCCCTAGGGTAAAAATAATTACCTCTAAACTCCAGCTGCATCGGCTGATCCTCGCGTTCTGGCGCATCTTCTCCTTTCCCGAATGCACCCATGACTTGCTTTAGTGGTTGTACATCCAGGACCTCGTCCTGTAGTTGGCCCCTGCCTTGCTTAAGACAATTTCTCTTCAAGTGTCTTGCTTTCCCCACAAATGAAACAGCTTCTCATACATTCACCCTGCCACTGGTTCCTTCCATGCCGACCTTGTTGAAATTCCTGGCCATCCTGCCGATAGCCTCCAGTTCTTAATCGTTTGGTATGATTCCCCTACCGGAAATCCTGCCCTTGATCTCCCCCAGTATGCTGCTGGGATACCCCACTGGTATTGTTCCCTCCTACCTTAACCGACTAGCTAGTTCCCACTCCCCTCCCGTTTTCTTTCACGTGGAAGCGATATTCCTGACAGTGCCAGAGTGCTGCGTAAATGACATCAGTATAAGGTACTAATGCGGGATTACCAGAAAAATATTGTCTGATTCTCCAGACTATCTCCTCCACAAACCTTTCTTCCTTTCTCTCTTCATTGCTTACCTCATCCGGTACCAACTTTGCCAATCGAGTAAGTTCTTCCTCATAATCGACCACTGAACGGTCTCCCCGAGTTACCTCTCTAAATTTTCTCCTCATTTCGATCTCAATCGCTAGAGGAAAATACGTCCGGTCGAACCACACCCAAAACTCTACAATAGCTAGCGTATCCCTTTCCTCACTGTGGTGATCGACTCCCACCACTATAACGCTGATCCCACTAAACTAAAAGTGGTTAGCATTTGCTTCCACACCTCATCGCAATCTCCCATGCGTAGGTGACGTTGGATATCCCTCTTCCTTGACCCGCTAGCACTACATCTGAACCCCATCGCAACTCTAGTGGGTTCCTACTAAATCTAATCCCTCTCTCTTGCTTCCACCCTGACGACTCCGCGTGAGTCTGATCATCCGGTGCCACTAATACTTGTGGCGGATTCTGTGGAAAGTACCCTGCCATTGCAACCACCGTCGCTTCAACTGCGTGTGCCACTATTTCAGTTACCTATGCTGCCAAAATCATCTTTGTCCGTTGCTGCGGTAACTCTTGCTCCTAACGAGCCTCCCTCGTCTCATCTCCCCTTGCTTCCCTAGCTTCTCTCTCTCTCCTGGGCGTCATCTGGAATGAGAATTGAATTTGTATGAGTTCACTCTCAAATATAAATTTCGCAGAAGAACATATATGCGCATACGTAGGAGAATACAACAATACTATGAAAATATGTTACTAAACCCGTTTAATAAAATTAAACTATTTAAGTAACTCTGAACAGTTTTTTGAAGAAACTCTTTTCTTAAAAACCAAAACTATTTTGAACAAAAGATGTGTTTTATAAAAGTATGTACGAGATCTATTCAAGATTAGAATAACAGGTTTATAAAACAGTTTAAACAAACTTTAAACTCAACACAACCAATAATGAGATGAGAAGATGTAGGAAGATTAAGAACAAGCTTTTTTACGTGGTAAAACCTCAGCCAACTGAGGAAACATCCACGACTCCCTCTACGGAGTAAAAACAAAAATTCCACTATAAACAAATTTTAACAGTTACAAACTATATAACAAACATGCATACAACGCAGACCTATATAAGTTTAGGAATGTACCCTCTGGTGTCCTTATAACTTCTCTGCAGTTCTGATTGTTGATGTTGTTCTCCCAGTTTGTTAACTCCCAATTTGTTCAAGCTCTTTACGTCGACTCTTGTTCACAAGATCTTATTACCAACACTTTTCGTGTGGTAGGGTGAACGTGTTTGTGGAGGTGCTCTCTAACACATGCATGCACACACACACACTTATTATGTACAAACAGTCCTAACAAATTACATATAAGTCTATATGCAGTGACTTTTCTTTTTCTCTCTTCTCACAAAACTTAACCTTTTTGACCTTTAAAGCAATCCCAGAATCCACGGCTATCTTGCTCAGAAGACGTATCAAGATCTTAATCAATCTCTGTTTTTGAAAAGATTTTTGAGATTGAAAACCACTAAGTGCGATTCTAAACTAGGTCAAAGGTCTTGTTTCAAGAGAACTAGAAACAGAAAACATTATTGTTGATTTCAAAGTTAAAAACATTTACAGAAAGCAAATCAACAATATATTTCTCAAGCTGAGAAATAAAAATGCCAACTAAGTGTAATATATCATGAAGGACTCAGATCTGAAATTTCTATATACCAAAAAAATAGATCTAAGAAAATGATTAAGTTGGAAACAAGATCTAAAGAACGAAGAGGTTACAGCAACAAACCAACTCTCAAATCACCTCTCAAACACTCAAACACTTAAGGTTGTGTTTGGGAAAATACAGGGATTTGAAGGTTTATATTTGGTTTGAACTATTTGGACGATTTAGGGTTAGGGTTAGGTTTACTAACTCTTTCTCTCTCTTCTGGTTTCTCTCTGTCTCTCTCTTTTCTCTCTACTCTCTTTTTTTCTCTCAAAGAACGAAAAGGCCAAAAGTCTCTGAAGGCTGAGAGTAGGAGCCTTTTTATAGAAGGCTGAGAAGGTTCGAGAATGGGGATTGAAATCAAAGGTTCAGATTTAGTCAAGGTTAATTGACTTGGATCCAATGGTTCACGATAAGCGGTGGTAAAGACCCTCCTGATTGGTCCACAAGGGGATTACAGGGATTATGAAGGGGTGCATGCATATCGTCGATAAAAATGATCTAAGGGTTGAAAACGTGCGCTAGTTTACACTCTACAAAGAAACACACTTTCCACCAATCAGAAAGAAACAAATGTTGGACAATGAATAGAGATAAAACGCGCGTCTGAAAGTAATTACAATGTACACCCTGAAGTCTCTGCCGCTTTCGAATTCTACCCAAGGTAACTTTAGGCCAATTAAACCAATAATATGAAATAGCAGATTGGCCCCACAAACTTCTAAAACCAAGTTTTAATTAATTAAAACCTTATTTTAAAATGTTTATAAAATCCAAAAAATATTTAAAAAGAAATATTAGGGATTTAAACACACTCAACATATGTACACACATTAATATGCAATATGACATGTATATGATCCATTCTACTGCGTGTGAGTGTTGGTAATGAGGTCTAGATCACTTTAATCAAAGATGAAATAGTAGTGCAAGCTCTGGGGTTCTTTGGATTCTAGGTTAGACATAATTTTGTCACAATTTCAAAACTAGATGAACACTTATACAATATAGACTCAAGTGAGTCAAGAGTATAAGGTGCTTCAATCTCCCCCTTTGGAAATATGAGACAAAATCTCCTTTGAGTCATCTAGAACTCGTAGGGCAACAAGAATGAGGAAACCTATTCCTACAAAAATCTATCTACCCAAATCCTAGAAAGCAAAAGTACATAACTCAACTATTTACAATTGAATACCCTATTACAACTGCTAAGAATAACTGTACAGAATCCTGCAATGAAGCACTAAGATCAAGTTGTTTAGCATATGTAAAGAATCATTAGAGACTCAAATTTCTCCCCCATTTTCTCTCAAATAGACAAAGGGAAAAAATAAAGAGATCAAAGAGATTAATCAGCACACACCATACCAATAGATTTACGCAAAGAAATAAATCGATTGTAATCTAAAGGTTTGGTAAACATATCTGCAAGTTGCAAATCAGTTGGAAGATAATTGATTTCTAATTCCTTAGTTTCAACTAATTCGCGTATAAAGTGATGTCTTATTTTTATGTGCTTTGTTCGCGAGTGTTGAACAGGGTTTTTAGAAATATTGATCTCACTTTGATTATCACAATAGAGATGCAATTGGTTTTCTTGAATACCATAATCACTCAATATTTGTTTAAGCCATAGTAATTAAGCACAACAACTACCAGCGGCTATGTATTCAGATTCAGCTGTTGAGAGTGATGTGCAGTTTTGTTTCTTACTACTCCATCCTACCAAGTTAATACCTATATAATAACATGCTCCTGATGTGCTTTTACTATCATCAGTACACCCAGCCCAGTCAGCATCAGCGTACCCAATTATAGCACTTGGTGTGTCATTAGTGTACCAAAGTCCTAGATTTAGAGTGCCTTTTACATATTTGATGATTCGTTTAACAGAATTCAGATGGCTCTCTTTAGGGTTATTTTGATATCGAGCACAAATACACACAGCATACATAATATCAGGACGCGAGGCAGTAAGGTATAGCAAGGTTCCTATCATACTACGATATAGTGTAGGATCTATGGATTTTTTGGTTTCGTCTTTAGAAAGTTTTACCGTAGTACTCATCGGTGTTTTAGCATTTTTAGCACTCTCAAGGCCAAATTTCTTTACTATCTCTAAAGCATACTTGGATTGTGAAACAAATAGTCCTTCTGAATTTTGTTTGACTTGAAGACCTAAGAAAAATTGCAACTCCCCCATAAGAGACATTTGAAACTCCTTATGCATTATTTCAGAGAAGGATTTTACTTCTAAGGGAGAAGTTGATCCAAATATAATATCGTCAACATAAACTTGAGCAATAATGATGTGTTTGTCAAAATGTTTGACAAAAAGGGTTTGATCATTTCCACCTCTTTTGAAACCTTTATCTAAGAGAAAACTGGAAAGACGCTCATACCAAGCTCTAGGTGCTTGTTTAAGCCCATACAAAGCCTTTTTAAGACGAAATACATGATTTGGATATTGAGGGTCAATAAACCCTTTAGGTTGTTCTACATAGGTCTCCTCAGTCAATATTCCATTAAGGAATGCAGATTTGACATCCATTTAGTAGAGTGTAAAATGCAAGTGGAAAGCTATAACAAATAGAAGACGAACAGATTCTAAACGAGTAACAGGAGCAAGGGTTTCGTTAAAATATATTCCTTCAATTTGAGAATATCCTTAAGCAACTAATCTAGCTTTATTTCTAATGATTATCCCACTTTCATCAGACTTATTTTTTGAAATCCAACGTGTGCCAATAACCTTTTTGTGATCAGGCCTGGGTACAAGATACCAAACATCATGAATGACAAATTGAAGAAGTTCTTCTTGCATAGTAGAAATCCAGTGAGAGTCATTCAATGCCTTATTTACATTCTTTGGTTCCACTAGGGAAACAAAACATGCATAATGTGCATAATTTCTTAGTTGAGATCTTGTACGCACTGGCTCACTAGGGTTACCAACTACGTTATTTATGGGATGATCTTTATAAACCCAGTTAGGTACTTCAGGTGTCTCAATTGGTAATGAATCATCTATTTCAGGAGAGTCATTTTCTAAAATGTTTGTAGGCTCTTCTACAATAGTTGATTCACCAGTATTATTCTCTACAGTAGTATCACTCACAATTAAATTTATGGATTCCATCAAGGTTTTAGTGCGAAGATTATACCCTTGATAGGCTCTACTGTTAGGCGAGTATCCTAAAAATATAGTTTTATCTCCCCGGCTCTCAAATTCGGACAAGTGTTCCCTATCTTTGCATACATAACAAGTACTACCAAAGGTTCTAAGGTACTTAAGATTAGGATTTTTATTATACCAAAGTTCGTAAGGCGTTTGTTTGGAATTCTTTCTAAGATAGACCCTATTTATAATGTGACATGCCGTACGAATAGATTCTACCCAAAAGTATTTAGGCAAATTCTTGGCATGTAACATAACACGTGCCATCTCTTGAAGTGTACGATTCTTTCTCTCGGTAATTCTATTTTGTTGAGGAGTCTTAGGAGCACTAAACTCGTGTTTGTAACCATTATAGTCACATTACTCTATTATACCAGTGTCTTTGAATTCTCCACCTCTATCACTACGGATTCTATTTACTTGAGTGTCCTTTTCATTTTCAATCCGAAGAAGGATTTTTAAGAAAGTTTGAAAAGTGTCAGACTTTTGTTTTAAAAAGGATACCCAAGTAAATCTGGTGAAGTCATCAACCATAACTAGAATATAACTGTGTCCACATAGACTAACAGTTTGGGAAGGACCCATTAGGTCCATATGGATGAGCTCCAAGGGATTAGAGGTAAGAACATCATTAACTTTCTTATGAGGTGCCTTAACAATTTTACCTTCCTAACAGGAACCGCAGATAATGTTGGGAATGGGTTTGATTTTAGGAACTCCTCTAACTATTTCTTGAGAGGTCAGTCTACTAAGATTATCGAAATTTATGTGACCCATTCTGTTATGCCATATCTCGTTGTCATCCATTCTGGCAACATTACAGATTTTAGATTTATTCATGACAATATAACAATTGTCAGGAGTTCCGAATCCTGTAATTATGCATTCACCTTTTTCATTTAAAATTTTGCAATTGTTCTTTAAAAAGGTAACAGTATGATCTGAGTCACAAAATTGCGAGATACTAAGTAGATTGGTCTTAAGACTTTTAACTAGAAGAACATTTTCAAGAACAGGAAGTCCATCTTCTTGGAGAGTTCCTTTGCCTATGATTTGAGATGATACTCCATCACCAAAAATAACTTTTCCACCAGCAAAGCTGGTTTTGTTAAAAAGTTTAGTATCATCCCCAGTCATGTGCTTAGAACATTCAGAGTTTAAATACCAACCAGATAATGTGTGCTCAGCTTTTAAGGTAGTAATAACTATATTACACTTCATCTGAGGTAATAGATCTTCTTTTCTAACCCAAATTTCTCTAGTTTTCATTTTGCGCTTATTAGCTCTCAATTGATAAAATTTGCGAGCATTGGATTTTTGTTGAAAAATGTTTTGCGCATGATTTTGAATTTTATGAAATACATGAGCATTTGGTTTAGGAAAGTGTTTAGGAGTCCTTCTAGGAAATGTTCTTTTAGGTTTGGTCTTTCTCTTTCTATAATTAGAGTTTTTGTCTAGTTGTCTAGGAAGTATATAATTGTTGCGGCTCCTCCTAAAATAGTTAAAGTTCTGATAGGTAGGAGGATAACAGACAGGTTTAACAAGTCTCCTAGCATAGCAACTATCAAAAGAGTGATCGTTTATATCACAGTAAGAGCAATAAAGATTGCTCAAGGTTGGGGTCTCCTTAGGAAAGTCTCTAAACAACGGTTTTGAGGAATTTTGAGGTTGGACTCTATTCCTAGGTAGGACAGTCTTGAATGAGGACTCACTCTTCCTAATATAGGGGCAGACGTATTCAGCCTTAGGTGAACTTTCGTGTTTAGAGAAACTTGATTCCCCAATGTTAAAATTTTGATGTTTTGAATCAAACTCAGTTTTTAGGGAATGAAAATCTGGGCAGGATTCAACAGGTCTTTTACCTCCTGACACAAACTTGATAGTTTCAAAAGATTTTGTTTGTGTCTTGAAATTGGGGCAAAACCCTATTCCAGTTCGATCATCAGAATTGGTTTTAGATTCAGCAACAAATTCATCAAAACGGTTTGAATTATTTTCAAATTTTATAAATTGTTTGAAAACAGTTGTTATCTTTTCTTTAGTTTGTTCCAATTCTAACAATGTCCCTTTGTATTTTTTCTCCAGAGTTTCATTTGTTTCAGTTAAATCTTTGAGTTTTTTATCAAACATTTTGATTTCACTTTCATGAGTTAAACATTAGGTAGTATACTCTTCAGTATTCAGTTTGACCATTAGGCTTAGATCTTCTAACTTCTTAGTGAGATCTTTCACAATCTTTTCTAGTCTAGTGCTTTTCTTGAGAGTTTTAGCATAGATTGTGTGAATATCTGGGAGGTCTTTATTGTCCGAGTCACTAAGTGTAGTGTGTGAAGTGACTCCTAAGGCTTTATTCTTTGAACTCACACACCCATTGACATCGTCATTATCGCTTTCCCTTTGACTCACACACCCCGAAGAAGAGATAGCAATATTCTTAGTAATCAAAGCATCTAAACCAGTAACAGCATTATTCGAAACATCAGTAGTAAAATTACTAGATTCATCCTCACTAACAAACACAGGCATATCATCATTATAGATAATCTTGGAAAAGAAGGACATGCAAGGTTCAAAAACATCAGATGACTCAGGTTCCTCATTTTTAGAGTCACTTGAATCATCCCATGTCTTGGAAATGTTGGCTCTAGTGTGTTTGTTTTGAGTGTTCAAGTTAACTCTGCAGTCTTGTGCAATATGTCCTAGTTTTCCATATCTAGCATTCAGTCTTCTTAAGGTCTCTGTTAGGTCTAGCGTGAGAGTCCTTGTGATTTTTGTCATGGCTTTTCTCATGAGGTCTGTGATTAAAGGGAGTTGGATAATTAGACTTGCCTTGTTTATTTCCCATGTTGTTTCTAAATTTAATGATTTTCTTAAACTGTTTTGACATCAAGGCAATATGATTGTCCAAACTCTCTATATCGCATTCCTCATCAGAGTCATCATTGGAAGTATTAAACTCAGGCTTAATCAATTTAGAAGAGAAGCTCAGATTGGAACTAGTCTGTTTCCTATGGGACTGGGTCAATTGCTTCTTAAATTCTAGTTCCATTTCCACAGTTCTTAATTTACTACTGAGTAATTCAGGAGTGAGATTTATATCACACATTTCCTCAATAACATATCTTTTGTTGTCAAATTTTTGTGGTAATGATCTTAGAATTTTAGATACAATTTCTTGTCTGTCATATGTTATCCCATTAGCATGCAGTTTTTTCACAATATCTGTCAAGTTCATATAGAAGTCATCAAATGACTCAGTCTCATACATAATTAAAGAGTTATACTGTTGAATGAGCATTTGAGTTTTAGCATCTTTAACTCTAGTGTCACCTTCATGAGCAGTAACCAAAGTGTCCCAAGCTTCCTTAGAAGTGGCACAAGATGAGATTCTTTTGAACTCATGTTCATTTATGGACATAAATATGGCATTCTTTCCTTTTCTATTATTTCGAGAAACTTGTTTCTCTTCTTGTGTGAACTCACTTAATACTTTCTTAATCCTCTCATTACTTCCTTCAGTGGCTGGTTTTGTAGGAAAAATGTAACCATTTTCAACAATGTCCCAGACATCATCTCCCAGAGTTCCTTGAATGAAAGCAATCATTCTTACTTTCCAGTAAGCAAAATCGGTTCCATCAAAGATAGGAGGTCTGGTCAAGTTACCAAATCTTTCATTTTACTCGTCCATATTTGATTTTCAGAAAACAATTTCAGAAACACACGATCTCTTTAAAAGAAGTTTACCAAGCTCTGATACCAATTGAAAATCTGTTACTAAAGCCGTTTAATAAAATTAAACTATTTAAGTAACTCCGAACAGTTTTTTGAAGAAACTCTTTTCTTAAAAACCAAAACTATTTTGAACACAAGATGTGTTTTAAAAAGTGTGTACGGGATCTATTCAAAATTAACATGTTTATAAAACAGTTTAAACAAACTTTAAACTCAGCACAACCAAGAATGAGATGAGAAGATGTAGGAAGATTAAGAACAAGATTTTTTACGTGGTAAAACCTCACCCAACTGAGGAAACATCCACGACTCCCTCTACGGAGTAAAAACAAAAATTCCACTATAAACAAATTTTAACAGTTACAAACTATATAACAAACATGCATACAACTCAGACCTATATAAGTTTAGGAATGTACCCTCTGGTGTCCTTATAACTTCTCTGCAGTTATGATTGTTGATGTTGTTCTCCCAGTTGTTAACTCCCAATTTGTTCAAGCTCTTTACGTCGACTCTTGTTCACAAAATCTTATTACCAACACTTTTCGTGTGGCAGGGTGAAAGTGTTTGTGGAGGTGCTCTCTAACACATGCATGCACACACACACACTTATTATGTACAAACAGTCCTAACAAATTACATATAAGTCTATATGCAGTGACTTTTCTTTTTCTCTCTTCTCACAAAACTTAACCTTTTTGACCTTTAAAGCAATCCCAGAATCCACGGCTATCTTGCTCAGAAGACGTATCAAGATCTTAATCAATCTCTGTTTTTGAAAAGATTTTTGAGATTGAAAACCACTAAGTGCGATTCTAAACTAGGTCAAAGGTCTTGTTTCAAGAGAACTAGAAACAGAAAACATTATTGTTGATTTCAAAGTTAAAAACATTTACAGAAAGCAAATCAACAATATATTTCTCAAGCTGAGAAATAAAAATGCCAACTAAGTGTAATATATCATGAAGGACTCAGATCTGAAATTTCTATATACCAGAAAAATAGATCAAAGAAAATGATTAAGTTGGAAACAAGATTTAAAGAACGAAGAGGTTACAACAACAAACCGACTCTCAAATCACCTCTCAAACACTCAAACACTTATGGTTGTGTTTGGGAAAATACAGGGGTTTGAAGGTTTATATTTGGTTTGAACTATTTGGACGATTTAGGGTTAGGGTTAGGTTTACTAACTCTTTCTCTCTCTTCTGGTTTCTCTCTGTCTCTCTCTTTTCTCTCTTCTCTCTCTACTCTCTTTTTTTCTCTCAAGGAACGAAAAGGCCAAAAGTCTCTGAAGGCTGAGAGTAGGAGCCTTTTTATAGAAGGCTGAGAAGGTTCGAGAATGGGGATTGAAATCAAAGGTTCAGATTTAGTCAAGGTTAATTGACTTGGATCCAATGGTTCACGATAAGCGGTGGTAAAGACTCTCTTGATTGGTCCACAAGGGGATTACAGGGATTATGAAGGGGTGCATGCAGATCGTCGATAAAAATGATCTAAGGGTTGAAAACGTGTGCTGGTTTACACTCTATAAAGAAACACACTTTCCACCAATCAGAAAGCAACAAATGTTGGACAATGAATAGAGATAAAACGCGTGTCTGAAAGTAATTACAATGTACACCCTGAAGTCTCTGCCGCTTTCGAATTCTACCCAAGGTAACTTTAGGCCAATTAAACCAACAATATGAAATAGCAGATTGACCCCACAAACTTCTAAAACCAAGTTTTAATTAATTAAAACCTTATTTTAAAATGTTTATAAAATCAAAAAAATATTTAAAAAACAATATTAGGGATTTAAACACACTCAACATATGTACACATATTAATATGTAATATGACATGTATATGATCCATTCTACGGTGTGTAAGTGTTGGTATTGAGGTCTAGATCACTTTAATCAAAAATGAAATAGTAGTGCAAGCTCTGGGGTTCTTTGGATTCTAGGTTAGACATAATTTTGTCACAATTTCAAAACTAGATGAACACTTTTATAATATAGACTCAAGTGAGTCAAGAGTATAAGGTTCTTCATCCTATAATAGGGCTCTATATCAAAGATTACTAAGCCGAAACGTGAAAAGCCGAACAGATCCTAAGGACACTTGAACCTGATGCTCTGATACCATCTGTGACACCCCGCCTAATAAAATACCGGGTGATCAGTCCTATACCAAATTAAAACAGGAATCCCTGTTGGATCATCCTTAGCATCACTGTCGAAAACTTTTTAAACTTACTAACCACCTAGTATTCCAAAAGCTGGTGCCAATTTTAACTTTTTGATTAAACAAAATAGTACATGCGGAATTAAAATATAAACTATTCACACAACTGAATAAAAAATAACTGAATCATAAGTACACAACTTGCCGAATAAATCACCGGCCACCAAAGAAATAATTCAATACAAATATTCAACACCTGAATAAATTACACCTGAAAGCTGTACCGAGAAGTCTGGGCGACAAGCCCTAAATAAAACTGAAACTGATACAAGATTCATACTTTAGGAATGAATGAATGATGCGTCTAATCCAAACTCCTGCTAGCATCCACATATGCCGCAGCTCCGTGTCCCTAGAATAGAATATCAATCCTGGCGTCCCTGTGGCTGGACACCTAAAAGGTTTTGAAAATAGTTTTATAGCAAGGGTTAGAACCCAAAACATTTTGAAAATATTTATCAAGTGAATTAACTGCAGTAATTAAAATTGCATGAATGCGCTTCATATTTATGTTAGTGTCGCACTCCCTTAGGACATTCTCACCCCTCCACTATTGTGCACACCTATCGGTTACTTTAACCCCACCTAGTTGTACTAACCCATCCAACTAGTCCTGTATAACCTTCCCTTGCCATACTACTCTAACCCGAGTATAATAATTTCTTGAATTATAAGTTATCTCACAATTAACTTAATTAATTCCTCTTAAATAGTAGCATATAACTGTGTCACAAGTTATATAAAGTAAATACATCGCACACTGTATTATTACCCGTATATAATATTTACTACCATTATATACGTACCTTTACCACAACATCCACCCATATAACATACGTATATCCATCCCTTTGAGTATGCCATCGCAAGATGATTCCCTCTAAAATGCTATCTCACAAGGTGTGCTCACAAAACCTAGTTCCCCAAGTTAGAATTGCTCACCAACTTGGCCCAAAATATAAACGTAGTGGAGGCGGTCATATTCCTTCCCTGAAAGTGAGATAAATCCCTCACCCATATATATACCGGACGCTATGACCTGGGGATATACTCACCCTACTCCTCAAGCTAGGGGATTCACCCACATCGCACAACCTCCCTTGATAGCACTAGAGTATATAAATTAAATAAATATCTACTCACTGATATTTAATATCATATATAAATATACACGTATATATATACTATCACTACACCGTATATATATAATATAAACCCGGCTTTACCATGTACCCAAAAATCCCGTACACTGCCTGTAAATTAAATATCACACACAATGTACACACGTATATATATATATATATATATATATATACTATCACTATACCGTATATATATAACATAAACCTCGGCTTTACCGTGTACTCAAAATCCCGTACACTGCCTATAATTTAATATCACACACAATATATACACGTATATATACGTACTATCACTACACCGTATATATATAATATAAACCCCGGCTTTGTCGTGTACTAATATCCCGTACTCTACTTGTAATTTCCTGAGTCTGTGACCCGACTCAACGTAATTAATTTTCACTTAATAATTTATCCCCATCCCGAGTCTATGGTCCGACTCTAATATAATTAATTCCTGCCTCAGTTAATATAATACTTCCCCCGAGTTTATGGCCCGACTCTAATTAAATTAATTAACACCCCCATTAATTTAATACCTCATCGAGTCTATCGTCCAACTCCAATTAAATTAATTAACACACATATTAATTTAATACTCTCCTGAGTCTACAATCCGACTCTAATTAAATTAATTATCACACCTATTAATTTAATTCTACCCGAGTCTACAATCCGACTCTAATTAAATTAATTATCACACCTATAAATTTAATAATTACCCGAGTCTACAATCCGACTCTTATTAAATTAATTATTACACCCATTAATTTAATAATTACCCGAGTCTACAATCCGACCCTTATTTAATTAATTATTACACCCATTAATTTAATAATTACCCGAGTCTACAATCCGACTCTTATTAAATTAATTACTACACCCATTAATTTAATAATTACCCGAGTCTACAATCCGACTATTATTAAATTAACTATTACACCCATTAATTTAATAATTACCCGAGTCTACAATCCGACCCTTATTAATTTAATAACATGGTGTCACACACCATTATCCTCGGACTCGCTCACTTGGCCCATACATTAATATTTTTCGAGTCTATATTTTGACTCCAAATTAATTACCATCTCTCAATAATTAATTTAATACTTTGGATTCACTTAACCAACATACCCGGACTCGTTTACTTGGTCCATTTTACATCTCATAATTTCATTCTCACATATTCGCCCACAATGTGTCATACATTCATCTCCATAATTTCTTCAATTATATTTACCTATAATTATTAGCATACCCAGACTCGTCCACTTGGTCCATAATTAAATATTTCACCTAAATTCCTTTAATAATGTAGTACCACCCAACTACAATACGCGAATATTATTCATCGGCCCAATATCAATAATTATGAATGATTTCTCCAAATTCGTTCATCCCGTGTCATACCATTCACACCCTCCTAAACCCAATTATATCACCCCATAATTGTTAAGGAAATATGTGTCCATATGAATTTATCACTAAATAAAATCAAGGGATTAAATATTAAATAAAATCCTCTTCATAAACAAACTGGCCGAATTGCCAAGTTCCTGTGACCGTCGATCGATCGATGGCCCCCGATCGATCGATCGATCATCCCTGGGCAGTTCTTCTTCCCCACTGTATTACTCCATTAACGAAAATTCAAGGTATGTAAACCTTAATTTCAACCCCTGATCAAGTCATCCCATCACATAAACATATGAACTTTGATCATATACATCATATACACCCTCTAGTATATAAATTTCTCAACTTATCTCATAATTTTTTAAATGGGTTTTTCATTAAAATTCATCAATCTTGTTCTACCAACCAAATTCCAAATCCAGATTTTCCCCAGTTTATATTCCGAATTCATATTCCAATTAAACATCTATACTCAGATATGTTTAATATAATAATTTATACTATGAATCTCATTCAATAGTTTCATGAACAAAAACCCCATTTATCCCCAAAACGAATTTTGTTTTACACATCACTATGATATGAATTTATTATCATCAATTTAGAAATCGCAACAGTTAACCACTTGCCTGAAATTGTTCGTAGGGTCTGATCCGTTGTTGATGTCCCTTAATTTGGATCCAATATCCTCCAATTTTCTCTTGATTTGATTTCCCCCAAATCCCCTCTCAAACCCTAGGTTTAGAGTTATGTTGGCTTCCATTCCTTAATCTCCCAATTAGGTTAAAAATACCAATTCCCATCTTTGGCCATGTGGGCCTAATTAAAAAGGCCCAACTCACCCCGTGTGGGCCCGGTTATGCCCAAAAATACCCCGAGACCCAATTACTACCCCCGGGTACTCTTTTCTGACTATCCTGACCCATCCGGATGCAACCGCGCACTCAGAATTGCCATCCGACATACTTTTCGAAATTCCAAATTCCGACCTCAAAATGTGACACACGAGATTTTTAACCATTAAACTTAAAAATTGCCAATTATAATTAATTCGGCTCACTCAAATAAATTCTCCAACTCATGAATTTAAGTTTCTCCAATTTAAATATTTTTATCACTCCCAAGGATAATTAAATATTTAATCCTCAAAATTACGGGGTGTTACATATAGTGGCTTTGCTGTGCCTATGTGTTGAACTCTCCTCTGGAGAGGTTTGCTCGGAACTCACAGAGCCCCTCATACTAGCCGTTGATCTTATGGAACCTTCTCAACGATGATCTTGTTCCCTATGATGTCCTCCAGTTACCTGGGGGCCTAGCCGATCAAAGGTAGACTCTCTGCAGAGCCTTTCCAAGACACTTGGTCTTTATTTGGATAAAGAACCACCATCATAGTAATCAGTTGAGCGAAATAAAGAAGTTTCACTCGGGAGATATGATTTATCATGATAAGAGAGAGAACAATAGCTTTTTTCACGCCTAACTGTGGCGGGAGTGGCATTTCTCTTCTGGAATTAGAGGACTTAGACTGCATAGCGTGAGCCAACTATTTAACAGTCTCTTGTATAGGTTCTTAACCTTTAGCAAGGTTGAGACGAAAGCTTTGTAAATCTGTCGCGCTAGGAGGAGCGGATGGAGTGATGTTGTTACCTTCATTTCGAGCATTATTTTCAAGATTAGTCATTTTTTTAGGAATAAAGAAATTAAATTGATGGTAGAGAACGATGATAGACAAATGTTCCCCAAACAACACCAATCTATTGATGTCTAAAATTGGACTTACACTAATTTTATAATCACGGATAAAAATAATAGAAATAACTCGAACCACACACACAAGAGACAAAGATTTTAGAGTGGTTCAGCTGTAACATATCCTACGTCCACTATAGTTATTATTCAGTAGGGTTTACAATAGCTCAGTATGGTGTGCATATGAGTAATTAGAGTTATCCCTTGAGCTAAGGTATTAGCTTATATTTATAGGAGTGCAAAACATAAAATATGGAATGCCTTTATATTGCCAGGCGTTTACATCTGCATACAATAAGTAAAACTCTTGGAATTCAGAGCTGGTTGGCATCCCATCCGGGTAACTGTTGATATTCCAGTTGGTTGGCCTTTAAGTATTAGTCGGCATTCCATCCGACTATGTATCTCTGAATTCGATCAAGTAGGTTGGTCGCTCATGATGGAGTGTACATTTATCATTGATTCACTTGGCAGTGTAATTTTTACGTACAACATAGGGCATAGACATCACTAGGAAAGCCACTCCCAAGGCATCAAACGGGAAAGAATTAATCCTAGTTGCCACTGATTACTTCCCAAAATAGGTTAGAGCCGAGTCATACGTAATATTGAATTCAAAGAAAGTAAAAAAATTCATCAGGAAGAACATCATATGCTGCTACGGAATTCACGGGCTAGTATCAGACAATGGGCTCCATTTGAAGTTGAGGTTAATTGACGAATATGGAATCCAAAGGCAAAAATCATCTCCTTACTGATCGTAAACCAATGGGGATGTTGAAGCCTCCTATGGAAGTTGCAGAGACTAGATCGACCGGATCCCATATGCCCTCTTAGGCTATCGTACCTCTATCAGAACCTCCACTGGGGATACTCCTTACTCTCTAGTATATGGCATAGAGATTTTCTTACCTGTCGAACTCGAAATAGCCTCTTTATGCGTCATGCTCAAAAGTTAAACCCGCGAAGAAGACTGGCAGTCGAATTATTACGACGAACTTGTGCTCTTATACGAAAGGAGATTGAAAGCCCTATATCACATACAAGGGTACCATCCCCGTATTGCGAGATGATTCAATAAAAAATTCAAGGATCACAGTGTCTAAGAAGGAGACCTTCCCATTAATGAAATTGTAGAACACGTCTGGGATCAAAGAGGAAAGTTTAAGACCAACTAGAGCGGTCCCTACAATGTAAAAAAGATGGTATCAGGTGGCGTATCTATGCTCATGGACCTCTATGGAGAGGAGATGGCATGTCCAGATAATTTGGACCATCTCAAGAAATTTTACCCTAAGTACGAACTCTCGTCGCGCTATGACTCTTCTCACCTCCCTTCTATTATAAAAAAAATCATCTTTTACCTTTACTCAGAACTACGTAGGACCCGATCCTCTAAAAATACCATTTCAAAAGAAAGACTCGAAATTTTTAAACCCCCACCGAGGTACGTAGGTAGCCCATGAGACACTATGGGCCGGATCCTTTCTTTTTCATAAAATGTTATTATTTTCTCCCTTCGAGAACATTAGCCTCCCTCATCATTTGAACGAACACAAGGATTATGCATGCCTAAGCGATCTCAAACAAAACACGACAAAATACATTGAAATCATTATCTTTTCTTAAAAAACAAAATACATCAGTTATATGACACATTAGCAACAAAAACGAAGAACAACCAACAACAAAAATGAAGAACAACCAACAAACTTACAAAATTCACAAACCAAATGCCTTAAAACCTTCACAACAAACCCCCAATACTATCGACACCTTCCCCATATTCAATACCTGCTTTCATCTTCTAAACAAACCCGCCTCACCATCATTTTCAGTCCCTAAAGGACCCCAAGAATTCCAATCTTGGTTATATTTCTGAATTCGCTCCATGCGACAGTATACCTTAATCATCTTAGATAAAACCACAATACCCTCCTCTAAAGTGTCAAATATTATAAAAAACCATAGTCTAGTATCCTCGACATAAATCTTCATAACCACCTACTTCTATAGCCACTTCAAACAGGCACCAGATACGAATCCATCCTCCCCAACAGACTGGATGGGTAGACAGTCAGGGGTGCTACCACAAAGGACTCAAAATTATTCTCTGTGATTCAGTCTGATCTTCTATAGAAAAGAAATTGGTTATACGAGGAGGAACGATCTTCTCCCATCCTACTTGACGCGGAAGCTTTCATGGGAAATATAAATAAGTCTCACGAAGACCCACCAACTGCACATATTGGTAATCACCTAATTGCACAATAGTTTATAGATTGCCTCATAAAAATAAGGACCAATGAAGATTCCAATCCTAATGATCCACAACCCAATTCACTTAATTCTCCGTGGATGGTCCAAAAATTAAAAAGACTCAGCGACCACCTAAGGGTACATCATCATGTCATCAGTCACGAAAAGAAGCCTTGCAGTCAACCCTAGGGCCATAACACTAGAAATGACATTATCAGTATAGTTTATTTATCACACCAAGTTTAATACCGTTGGGAGAACAATACTTCCTTCATGCACCAATGGTTAGGCAGTCGAAGGAGAAATGTGAAATAACTCGTTTAATGACACCCGAGGAACGGGACAAGTTCGGCATAGCTATCGCAATACTTAGGTTGATGCCCAACATCGCAGAACATTCCTCATAAGTAGGGCATATTTTGTCCAAACCAAAGTGAAATATACATTCTTCGAGATGTTAAAACTTTAATACCACTCCCAATAGATTCCAATCCAGAGGATGATCACGCCACAAGGAGGCGGGGCACGAGTTAAAAGCTTCTTAGTTGAGATTGTAGAGGCACATAGCCTCCAAATCCTCAAGATAATTCTCAAATATTTTGATCATTGAAAGTGCCATTTCAAGAAAAGAAGAAGACTGTAGAGAGAGAATATTGAAGTGTGGTGATGGAAACCCCCCTCCAAGCCCCTTTTTAAACCCAAAGGCACCTATAAGAAACACAAGGCTCAACCTGCTGCCTAGACCACTGTACCTAAGTTCTCCTAATTTTAGAAGAAGTGTAATCAAAGCTAGAAAAGTGATTTGGACTTGCCCGGTATGCCTATAGGCACGCCAAGAGGTTTTTCTCTTTCCCCTTTTGCATTACCTGTCCAATAAAGACATTTTTCATCAAAAAACACCTGTTTGAATAAAAGCTTTTTTGAGTACTTCTTTTATCTTTTCTACTTATCTTTACAACAAATAAACCTCAACAGAAAATTAAAGTGCATGTAGACCAGGTCATTTAATCCAAGATAAATAAAAAAAATGATAAAAATGTATCTTATATATATTTTTCAGAATGATTATATTTTTCAGGGACAGAGAGAACAAGAAAAGGAAAAAAGAAGGAAAAATCATAATAAATCGGGACGCAGCCCGAACTTTTCAAAAACCATCAACTAAAAAATCGCTGCCTCAGGCACCCTAGCAAATTCGTTTCCCTCCACGACGAGCAGTAAATCCCCCACTCCCGGAATCGGGGCCCTCCTCAGAAGTGGTCGATGCCATCGTGGAAGACTTTGGCATTTTCCTCACATAGTCGGACACCAAAGACATCCAATCTCGAATGTCCCGCAGCGAAGATGTCGATACACGAACAGTTTGTAAAAGAACCAATCCATCAAAAAGAGAGCAAGACAGGAATAATGGAGGAAAATTAGAAGCAGAAGTGCGAAATAGAAAAATAAGTCATACCTCTATCCGAACAATCTCCTCAGGAAGTCCTATAAAACCATTTATCTCCTCTTGAAGATGATGAGGCATCGAGACAACATCCCCACCACCAAGCCTAATATGGTAAGAAGAAATGGAAATATATTGAACAGGAACATCCTCCCCCATCGTTGTGTCACCCCTATTGCTATGAGCTAAAGCCACTCGTGCACTAGTACCTCTCCCTGATCCCACTACAGGTGGAGGCCTACCCTCCACGTCATAGATACACGAAGGCATCAACTAATTGGTCCCGAAGTCTAAGTAATAGTATCCTTCCATTGTGTTTGTAGAAAGCATATAGGGTTTTCCCTCCATCTCCATCACCCTTGCCTCGTTTGACATATCCTTCACCCGCCTCATGAACTCAGGTGGCACAAATGATGGGACCTCCACCTCGCCCTCCAGAACCTGCCTCACAACCCTATACTCCGAGTACTAGATGCACCCGGACTTATGAATTAGCAATGTTCACATCTGGGCATCCATATTTATAATCCCTACATCCCTCGAGGGCAAACACCATGGCTAGAATGTCACATATTTCCCAAATAAAGGTTAGCCATATACCAAGTGCAAGCAGAACATGAAATCCACAGAAAAGATGAAAACCAAGCCTAACTTGGTTGCTCGTCAAGGAGTTCAACACCACTCGTAAATCCTTCAAACCAAGGATTGGTTTGATTTCTTCTTTGACTTCATCCACTTATACATCCTCGGGAATTTCCTCATCTCACTCACCTTTAGGGAGATCAATCCAACTTTGTGCCCAATCACCTCATAGAACAACATCTGTAGAAAAAGATACAGAATGTCAAAAAGGAAAAATTAGGAGGTACAACAAGAGAATAAGAAGAAAAATGTATCTAAAGGTTACCTCCATAAAGATACGTGTGCCCCATAAAAGTTTATCGATAACTCCGACTGAAAGCATCAAGATAAGTATAATGGGAAGCCAATATAAATCTCCCTGAGTCATAGATATGGATCTCCGAGATAATCCTCAAGTAAGGAAGAAACCACAAATGGATGACATCACCACTCATCGCCACAACGAAACCTCCCAATAAAATCACAATAAACAGACGAGCTATCTGCCTCACCTATCTCCTGACAATATCATCAATCTACCTAGACAATAAGTGTCCTTCAACATCGATATCTGAATAGAATCTTAAGAAACAAGTTGTCCAATACCTCCTAGGGCATCCCAAACTGTGACTTTAAATAAACATAAAGTCCAGTCTATCATAATCTAGTGACCCTCACACTCTAGTCCAGTCAATTAATGGACATCTAGGGGCGTAATTGTCATCTCCCCAACACCAAAGTGAAATATATGGGTGGTGTCCCACCATCTCTTACCCAGAGTGCACAGCCTTACAAAAAAAAGTGATGTACCATCTAAATCCCTTTCTAGAGGGCCAAATCCAACAGCCTCCACCATCAACCACTCCACCTGAGGAAGTTTGTCCCACAATTTCTTCATTCTGTCAAGCCACGAGATCGAATATTCAACAACGCGATATCCACCTGCATATACGCCAAAAATCTTCAGCACCCCAAGAATAGAAGAAATGAAAAATGGAAAGAATGAAAATAGAGAACAAGCTTACATGGCCATTCGGGTTCTTAAGCCTTGTAGAATGATGATTCACTTACTTCCATAATTAAACACTATCATTAAGGACATGCTCAAAACTATCATAGGTATTTTCACTCCCCAACATCAGTGCCTCATCATCACACCACTCCAAGCCGGCCCAGTCATCAATAGCCATCCTAGCATTATCCGTTGCACCCTTCATAAGTTCTTTCGAAGAAAGAACTCAAAACCTGATTGCTAGAGAGATAAAGGAAGAGATTCACTTGAATGAAGATGTGAAAAAATAAAGAGGACTGCCCCATTTATAAGGAACTAAGGGATATGCCGATCGACAATAACCTTTCACCTCCCCCCATAATCGTAAGAGTTCGTGCACTATGCCTATAGACACCCCTCTGATTATTCCTATTGGCAGACCACTCAAAATTTCATCATAAAAACTCTAGAATAATCCAAAAAAATTGCCCAAAAAATTCAGAAAAATTCTCAAAAAATCCTCATTAGATCAAATACATTATATCCCCGAGAAGATTCATTAAATCAAGCTTAAAAGCACTCATATAACCCTCACCAGCATACTCCCTAGTGAGATCAAAGTTAAAATGCTCCAACACTAATGGATCCTCACCACTACCATACTCCCCAGTGGACAGCGAATTCAAGAATATCACCCATCATAACTACTGATTATCAAAACTCTTTAGGTCCGTAGAACCAGCCTCGACCCTTTGAATCGGTACCCCTCAACTCTTTAGGTTCGTAAAATTAACCATGGCCATCTGAATCGATCACTATCAACTCTTTACGTCTGTAGAATTGACGTTAACCCTCTCGGTCACCAGAACTCTTTAGGTCCATAGAATTGACCTAGGTTTGTAGACCTCGACCCTCTAAATAGGTCATCTCATCTCTTTTAATCTGCAAAATTGACCTAAGTCCACAGAATCAGTCACTCTCAACTTTTTAGGTCCGCAGAATTGACCTAGGTCTCCAAAATTAACCTTGACCCTTTGAATCAGTTACCTCAACTCTCTAAGTCTGCGAAATTGACGTAGGTTCGCAGAATAAACCTCGACCCTATGAATCGGTTACCTCTATTCCTTAGGTCTGTAGAATTGACCAAGATTCACCGAATTGAACTCGACCCTCTGAATCGATCACCTCAACTCTTTAGGTTTGTATAGTTGACCTATATCCGCAGAATTATCCTCAACCCTTTGAATCAATCACCTTCACTCTCTCAGATCCCCAGCAAAAGCCTTGACCCTCCAAAACTCTTAAACATTTATTAGGTCTATCTTTTGATGACCTTCACTTGTTCAGAGCTTTCTCATCAAGGGGATCTTTAAATAGACCATCCTAATACCCTCTAAATACCTCCTTAGGTCCCTCGTAATTCTCCTCCCACCCTAAGACCCCGGGTCATTCTCCAAACCTTAATTCAGAGGCCATCGGATGATCCCAAGCCCCATTTGAATTGGTCATACACTTCATATTGAGTGAATCTCATTTCACTCTCATAGGGATCTGAATCCCCTTTCCAACAGTCAATACCTTATGGAAATCGGCCTTACTCTTCACGTGTACATAACTTTTTACTCTAAACCCTAATCAAGAGGCCACTAGGTGTTTTCAAGCCTAATTTGACTTTGGTAAATTCTTTAACTTAAGTAAAGCTCATCGCACCTTTATAGGGTTATTAATCACCTTTCCAACAGTCCATACCGTGAACGAATTGGCCACACGATTCGCGCGTACTCACCTTTTTACTCTAGACCCTAATCTAGAGACCGCCAGGCACTCCCAAGCCCTGCTTGACTTTGGTAAACTCTCCAACTTGAGGGAATCTCATTTCACCTTCATAGGGCTCTGAATCCTCTTTTCCAACAGTCCATATTGTGCGCGAATCAGCCTCATGATTCGTGCGTACTCACTAATTTATTCTAAACCCTGATCTAGAGTACGGTGGGTGCTCTCAAGCCCTGTTTTTCATCAATCGGAACATTCCTTCCTCGAAATCACTCCAAAAAATCCAAATCAAAGGGGACCAGATAACGCTATTAATTTTCTCCCCTTGGTCGTCCCTTGTCACCTTCCTTAACAAACCCTCGAGCCTCCTTTTCTCAGCCTTCTTCATAGAAGCCACTCGATTGACTCTAAAGGCCGATATCTATGGTAGACATCATTTTTATAACTAGTATTCACATGATATATTTTCATAAAATCAAAAAAGACAAAAAAGAGGGTTTACTTACAAACTCTAAAAGTAGGATTTCCTCTCTTTCTCCACACTTTTACACTTGAGAACCTCTTTCCAAAGCAATTAAAGAGGAGTCCTAAATTTGTATTTATGGGTTAGACCCCACCCTTGTGGTATGTCGAACTACATAGACTTTGATGCCAGTTTTGGCTATCTAGGCACCCCGAGTCATTTTCGGGATTTGAGTCATATTTTACTCATTGTGATATTTATATCTCATATTCAGTAGTATTGCGTGTATTCCCATGCCTACATTTGTTTATATCTCATATCCTGAGTCATTCATACATAAGAATCACATACATTAATCTCACGCAATGGTTCTTACATGCACAATAATCTCGAGAGAGAAATATGGAAATGACAATATTGGGAGGAGAAAATCTCATTTAGCACATGCAAAGAACACAAACACTCGAGGGAGACCGTCAAAAGTTTGTGCAGAAAAGGTGATGATAAGAGACCAACATATCAGAGAAAGTCACGTATAAAATTTTTGATGTCCGAAAAGACATATTTAAGATAAATTATCAATGCCCGATCAGAGACCAACATATCAGATAAAGTCACACCATGATGGGACATGGGGAAAATGGAGTGAAGGGGTTCTTCAAGGAGCGTGATCACGTCACATAAAAAATACAAAAACATGAAAAATCTTTTTGTAATTTTTATAAAAAATAAAAAGAAAAAAATATTTTTTCTAATTGTTAATATAAAAATATATACAAATGCGTAAAATCTAGATTAAGGAGATAAAGAATAGTAATAAAAACACAACACAAACTAGATAACAACCCGAACTCAATCGATGAAAAGAACACCAATAGATTTCCTAAGATTTTTAAACCTAAGGGCATCTGAAGGTTTTGTGAAGATATTGTTTAATTGATGTTAGGTACTCACAAAGCTCAAGGACACAACCTTATCCTGAATGAGATCACGAATGAAATGCTTACGTATCCTAATTTGCTTCTTAAGAGAATGTCGAACCATGTTATGGGATATATGATTTGAATTCGTATTATCATACAAAATAGTCATTCTGCCTTGGGTGATCCCATAATCTTCCAAATTTTGTTTCATCCACATAAGTCATGTGCAATAACTCCCGACGACTATATACTCGGCCTCCACTGTGGATAAAGATATAGAGCTTTGCTTCCTGCTCAACCAAGAGACAAGATCACTTTTAAAGTAAAAACACCCGCCTGAGGTGCTCCTACAACCATTAACGTCCCCGACCCAATCAACATCCGAATAGGATGATAAATGGTCATCCGTATCAAAGGAATACCAAATACCACAGGAAAAAGTGCCACTTATGTATTTGATGATATGTTTAGGAGCAAGCAAGTGGGGCTCATTCAGGGATGCTTGGTAACACGCACACACTCCAACTCTAAAAGTAATATCGAACAGTGGTTAGGTATAGAAGACTACATATCATGCTCCTAGAGAGTGTTTACTCAACGTACTTTCCCAAAATATATTTTCTATGAGTAGTTATAGAACTCATCGGTGTACGTGTGTGCCTAGCAGTGTCCAAACCAAACTTCTTCACTAGATCTCTCGCATATTTGGCTTGGGATATGAAAATCCCATCCTCGAATTGATGAACATGAAGATCTAATAAGAACGTAAGTTCACCTACCATATTCATCTTAAACTCACTAGTTATTTCCGTCATAAAACGTTGAGTATGTCGGTCACAAGTGGAAACGAAGATTATGTCGTCGACATAGAATTGAGCAACCAAAATGTCGTCCTTCTCTTGACGCACGAACAAAGTCATATTAATTACTCCTATATTGAAACTATGGTCCAGGAGATAGGAAGTAAGCCTATCATACCAAGCTTGAGGAGCTTGTTTCAATCCATATAGGCCTTTCTTAAAATAAAAGACATGATCTTGCCGATTCCCAGATATCATTCTTTTTAAATTGAAGCAACTCGTCTTGCAGGAATTAATCCAATTCTCCTCATTGGGTGCTTCTTTAATGTTCTTGGGATCGATTTAAGAAGTATAGAAAAATGGCTAACCTCATTTTCTAATTGAGCACGAGTCTTGACACCTTGGTTTAGATCTCTAAGAATTTTCATAGGGCCATGACTCTTGCGAACCCAAGATGGTGATCCTCTTTATTAAGAGTAGGGTACACCACATCATTGTGGGAAATGATAGTGTAGAGGGAGCTTGAAGGTAATCCTGAGATTAGGGATAATTCCCCCATTGGCAATAGTGTTTGGGATTAAGAAACCGAGGCAGCTTAGCGTGGCAACTCAGCGAGGCAGCTTAGCGTGGCAACTCATACTTTAGCTTATTCTGTGAGTCATATTGTATCTTCATTTATATTGACTATAAGCTATAAACGATTGTAATGATGTAACAAGAATAATAATGAGTTTGTGTGAGGTCAAACGGTACTTGCGAGAGACCAGGCTTGGCAGGGCCTAGGAGAGCTTTCATGCTCTATCAAATGACCTCGCTGTGGGAACCTTAGAGGGGCTTGGTTTGGAGGATTGAGAAGTGAGGCACCGTTAGGGATTGTCCTAACCATCTTAAATACAACTGCTAAAACACCGAAGGACCCTTATCGTGGAACCTCGGGCGGAGCAGCTTGGAGTTCCATCGGGCGTTGAGTTGTGAGCCAAACAACCCTCTACTTAATATCACATCCACTTTATCTGATGTCATTAACCAGCTAGGTAATGTCATGCATGCACTTGAGTAAAACACCATGGTATTTGGGGCTGTCAGACAGTTGGTGAGACACCTCTATGACAACAGCCCCTTGACACACAGTGGTTAGGCAAAATGCATGTCGTGGCATTTAATGTTTATGACGTGGAGACAACTAGTGCATCAGGTATTTAATGTTTGTGACATAAAGTATGAGGGATGTCCTTCACAAGCATTAATGGCGGAGTTGCCTCGGGGGTGGTGTAGGAGGCTATTTAAGGACTCCAACCACCTCTGAAGGGGGGAAGATCTTTTTGAGAGTCCAGAAGTGATTACTAGAGAGTTATTACAAACCAGAGAGTTGACTCACCCACTATTGTCATTTATTATGAAGCTTTTAATACTTGATAGAGATTCTTGAGGGTGGTTGGTGTGTTTTGGCTGCCTGCCAAGGTGTATCTAGGGTGTTTACTTCTCTCTCTCTCCTAGCTAAGTTACTTCTAAGTTCATTACTACCTTATGAGTTATACACGAGAGATTTGTGAGATCAAACTGAGTCTATATTCACTGAGTTATGTTTGTATGTCTTGTGGTTAATCAATAGTATTGCTGCTTAACTTGTCATTACTGTACTCAAAGGGAGTTACGCCTCCATCTAATCTAAACTACCCTCTTACATTTAGCGACTCTGCTGGGGAGGCATTCTTCTAAGCAAGGAGTATGGCATAAGATAACATTAATCAAAAGCTCAACTTTGATGACATTCAACACAATGAAGAACAGGCGGCGAGAGAACTGGAGGCTCTATGGGATGGGGGCCCTCGAATAGAGGTACCTCTAGTTCAGGCGATGACCGGCGTTCTAGGGGTGACACAAGCTTCCACGAGTGATGCGTTGGGACTAGCCCAAGTGTCACTCCTCATGAATAAGTTTTACAAGTTCTTGCGAACTTCGGTAGCTTAGACGGTGTTGGAAGGATTTGAAGCCAACTCCTTCATAACACCAGAGGCATCTCCAACAGCCCCACCAAGTGCAGGTGTAATGGGAACAGTCCCAGCAAGTATACCCTCTATTGTGAATCCATCAGCGAGAACCTTGGGAGTATCAATGGCTCCAGCTGTGATGATTGCTCCAGCTACAACGAACACTCAGCCCATGGTCCCGTTGGTTGTTGTCCCAGTAGTATCACCCATGGACGAAATGAGGAAGGAGGTGCAGAAAGAGATGTTGAAGTTCATACAGGCCTCTCCGCAATCAGAGGTAGCTTTGGTCTATGATGACTTTCGAACACCTTATCCCCAGGAATACAACAATGAGCCCTATCCGAAGGACTATATTCCTCCTATTTTTGAAAAATACATAGGGAAAGGGGGAAACCCGAAGGAGCACATTAAGTGCTTCGTTGAACACTTGGGGGCACATTATAATAATAAGAAGCTCAGGTTGAGTGAGTTTTCTAAATCCTTAACCGATAAAACATATACCAGGTATTCTCATTTGGCTCCCAAGAGTGTTATTACGTCAGAAGAGATGCATGTTTTGTTCGTCCAGAAGTTCTTTTTGGCGGAAGATGAGTTTACTTTGACCCAACTGGGGAGGGATAAGCAACGACCTGGGGAAGAATTAGTAGCGTACATTCAAAGGTTTAGGGAAAGATCCCTCGATGGTAGGGAGGAGTCCAAAGAGTCCAAGTTATTATAGATATGTGCAGAGGGATTGCTTCCTGAGTACATCTGTCATCTCATTAATGAAACGCGTGAGGGGACTTTTTTGGCATTCTTAAAAGTGACAAGAAATATCTCCTTGATGGTGCAACCAAATTTGGTGGTGGTTCCCATGATGTTTAGGAAGCCGATACAACCTATGGGGGGAGGTCTCAACCCCCACGAGTAGGGTACACCGAAGGAGCAGATGGGGGAAAGGCACCGAAGAAGGACAATAAGAGGAAGTTTAGAAGAGATAGGGAGGACCCACCACCATTGCCTTGTATAGTGGAGGAGGCTGTAAGTTGTTACAACGCAATGGTCTAAGGAGGAATGGTCTACGAACCAAAGGGCATTCCCGTGGGGGAATCCGATGCGATGACGAGGGAGGATCCAAAATATTGCCAGATTCATTAAAAGATCCAGCATCCAACTGAGAGTTATTTCACGCTGAGGAGAATCATTGATAAGTACGTAAAGGTAGGGACGTTGCAAATACCTCTGCAGAACGTTAATAATAACCCACTCCCAGCACATGGGGCCAATCTGGTGGTGGCCTATGATGAAGAGGCGGAGAGAGAAGAAAGAGAGCACACATCGAAGCAGGAGGAATTCGAAGAAGCTCTGGAGGATTATACGAAAAGAATGGCTAATGTAGTACTAGCCTACGATGAGGTAAGCGCCAAAGATGTGGAGGACGTATACAGTGTTAAAGGTGAGTTAGCAGACCCAGTCCTAGAGTACTGTGTAGTTTTAAAATCCCCAAAGTTCACCTAGTTCTTCGACCAAGTGGGGATACTGGAAGAGAGTAGGTTGGAAATAACCCAGGCAATACTTGACATTGTAAGGAAGAACGCAGTCCCTTCGCTGAGATGGAAAAGACCCATAGCCAGTTTGGTAGAGAGGTTTCTGTCAGAAGTAACCTTCAGCGATGCAGATAGGGCTATAAGATTCCCTCATAACAGGCCATTGTATGTGACCGCTAGCGTCAATGGAATTAGTTTCGTAAGGAATCTTATGGATGGAGGAGCTTCCATAAGTATTATGCGAAGCAACTCCTTCCACGCAGTCAATATTCCAGAAGAAAGGTTGGTCCCCATTCCTTTGGTGATTTTGGGGTATGATAACCAATCTTCCAAGTCCATTGGATACGTTAATGTTGGGATTGTAATAGGAAACCTGAGTTCCCATATCTAGTTCCACGTAATAGAGAGTGTAACTTCCTATCATTTGCTAATAGGAAGGATGTGGATGCACAACCAAGGAATAGTTCCTTCTACGTACCACTAATGCGCTAAGGTGAACATCAAGGGAACAGAGGTAACCATTAGGGCTACGAAGAAGCCCTTTTCTATCGAGGAAGCTCACTTGGTGGACACGGTATTTTACACAGAGTTGGAGGAGGATGTTCTGGTCCTAACAAGAAGAATGGAGGGAGCCTGGATTCCCTCGATCAGAGAAAGGATGGGGCCCTTGAAGGAGCAGAATAAGGAGGTTGTAAGAAGCACAAGGGTAATGGCCGAAGAAACTCACCAGGCGATCCCTCGGCCCTATAAAATCTCGAAGTAGCTCAAAGACAGAATGAGGCCCAGAGTGGATCTGATGGAGTATGAGGTCCAACATCAAAGTGTGTTGAGTCAATTTTTAGGAAAAGTGGTCGAGGCTTCTAGAGAGAAGAAGAGGAAGGCAGCTACAACTACCAGCAGACAGTGCGAGAAGGTCATTACTGAATAAGGAAAGGTGATATATCGATTATAATGGTGTGAACGTGCGGCTAAAGAAGCTGACAATGAGGTTGACCCGATATATGAGTGCTTTTTAGTATATCAACGGGGCAAATGTATGGTGATAGACAAATCTAGCGTACATGAATTTAAAGAGGAAGTCATCGATGAACCAGAATACATGGCGGATCAATCGTAACCTCAGGCATAAGAACTGGAGAAGTTGAACCAGGCAAAAGAAGAAGAGGACCCAAGGCCTATTTTTATCGCGAAAGATATCAATAAGTAGAAACAAGAGGCTTTGGTTATGTTGATTTGAGAGTTCATAGACGTTTTTGAGTGGAAATACAAGGAGATGGAAGGGCTGGATGAGGGAGTCAGCTGTCACAAATTAAACGTAATTCCTTTGGCCATTACAGTGATGCAAGCAATAAGAACGTACAAGCCTGAGCTAGACTTAAAGATAAAGGAAGAGGTACAGCGCTTACTGGCGACAGGGTTTATCAAACCGATACAGCACCCACTTTGGCTGTCTAGCATTGTCCCGGTGGGAAAGAAAAACAAACCAAATAAGGATCTGTGTGGACTTCAGAGATTTGAATAGAGCTTGCCCCAAGGATGAGTTCCCTATGCCCTTCATTGATAGCTTGATAGATGAAACGGCTGGTCATGACATGTATAGATTCATGGATGGGTATGTAGGGTACAACCAGATCAAGATGGACCCCTCGGATGTGGAGAAAATGGCGTTCAGGACCCCGTTGGGGAATTTCATGTTCAGAGTAATGTCATTTGGACTCAAGAACGCTGGGGCTACTTACCAGAGAACAATGATGGCCATTTTCCACGACGTTTTCCACAAATTTGTGGAATTCTATGTGGATGATTTGGTCATCAAATCCAGGAAAGAGGAGTCTCATCTGGGCAATTTGAGGAGGGTGTTTACCCGATGCAGGAAGTATAAATTAAGGATGAACCCACTGAAGTGCGTCTTTGG
The DNA here is from genome assembly GCA_949130495.1 of Sambucus nigra. Lineage (NCBI taxonomy): Eukaryota > Viridiplantae > Streptophyta > Magnoliopsida > Dipsacales > Adoxaceae > Sambucus > Sambucus nigra. The sequence continues at coordinate 43,826,612 of OX422212.1, read as the reverse complement.
GGTAACAAGTGGGAAATTTTTGGGCTTCTTGGTTAATCGTCAAGGGGTGCAGATGGATCAGGACAAGCAGCGAGCGATCTTAGAGATGCCAAGTTCAAGAACGGTGAAGGAACTAAAGAGTTTCCTCGGTAAAGTCTCCTATCTTAGGAGATTTATGCCTGGGTTAGTCGAGATGACACATCCGTTGATGCAGATGTTACGAAGGAACACGAAATTCAAGTGGGAGGAGATTCACAAGAGTCTCTCATTGGGCTGAAGAAGCTGCTCGTTTCACCACAGATCATGGTTCCCCCACAGGCAGGAATACCATTGCATCTATACCTCACATCCACCACAAGGTCCGTGGGAGCTTTGTTGGTGCAGGAGATTGATGGGGGAAAACGGCCGGTCTACTACCTCAGCAGAATCATACATGAGCCAGAAGTCAGATATAGTAGCTTGGAAAGGCATTGTTTATCCTTAGTCTTTGTAGCATAAAAACTTAGACATTATATGTTGTCTTTTACAATTCATATTGTAACTAGATGTGATCATATTAAGTATTTGCTAGCAAGAACTATATTGATTGGTAGAGCAGCTAGGTGGTTCCTCATCCTCTCTGAGTATGACTTGAAGTGTGTGGTTCCTTGCGCAATTAAAAGCCAAGCGTACGCCGATTTATTGGTAATTTTCCCCTCAGGAAAGTTTGATCCACCTAAAGAAAGTATTATGGGAGACGATTTGTAAGCCAATCAACTAGACGCAACGGATGAGGAATGGATAATGCAGTTCAATGGATCTTCGGTGGAAAAAAAGGGAGGAGCAGGGGTTATTTTTTCAAAAGGAATGGAGGAGATTTGCCTTTTCTATAAATTAGATTTCCCTTGTTCTAACAACGAGGCGGAATATGAAGCATTGGTGTTGGGGTTGCAAGAGGCTCTTCGGAGGGAGATTCATTCACTTTGCATCAAAGGTGATTCAAATTTGGTGGTTCAGCAAGTGAATGGAGAGTACACATTGAAACACATGAGCCTGGCACCATACAGAATAATCATTCAGAGGCTCCTTTCCCAGTTCCATCGGACCAAGATCAAGAGACAACCCAGAAAGATGAACCGTCACCCAAACGCCTATACCACCATTGCCCAGAAGATGGTCATGAGGAACGATAAAACTACCATCGTGATCCAACAAAGAACAACTCCTTCAATAGTATAGTCAATTCTACCGATGGAGGAGGACGCAGACTAGAGGGGGGAGATTAGAGGGAAATTGGAATCTGGGGAAGGAGAGATGGGACTGAGGGAATTATCCCAATACTTCACGAACTAAGGAAACCTTTACTTTAGGAACGCGGGAGGATGGCTATCGAGGTGCAACGGTCCAGAAGAGGCAGAGCGGAGATTGAAGAGAACACATGAAGAGCACTGTGAGACAACAGAGATACCCCTCTACCAAAGAATCCAAATAGAGGGGTATGAAAAAACCTTAACAAGTGTTTTCGTTGTTAAGTCACCGATATAGGTGGAGTTTATGAAAAAACCTTAACAAGTGTTTTCATTGTTAAGTCATCGATATAGGTGGAGTTTATGAAAAAATATTAACAAGTGTTTTTGTTGTTAAGTCACCAACATAGGTGAAGTTCGAGAGACTGAGAAATACAGAGAAATTAGCGAAGTACCTCAATAGTAACATCCGCGAGAATAGGAGCCACCGTGGAAGCCTCAACGGTCAACAAAGCTCCCTCTCCAACAAACGGTACCAAGGCCAACGAAGAAGTTTCGATGAAAGAACCCAAGAAACCTCCAAAAGATGCCCCAACAAGGGCAGGCACTGAAGAATCACCACACGGGGAAGCATCATCAACCTTGACCTCGGAAAGAAAAAATCTACTAAGAGCAAAAGGTGGGGTAAGGCTTAGCGAAAGCTGTAAATACAAAACCAAGTGTTAGACACAAGGAGCAAGTACAGAGAAAAGGGCAGCAATACATCTAAGCGTTACTTACCCACGTTATGGCACCAAATAGGGGACTTGCAGTCAGGGGTCTCGTCAATGCAGTAAAAAGGAGAATGTTAGCTATCAGAGATGCCACTTCCACCTAAAATATCCCAACATATCAGAATAACAAACAAAGCAATGGAACAAGGAAAAGATGTGAGACTTGATAAGAAATTTACCTCAGGGGCACTCTCCTCGACCACAACGATGGGCAGAGGAACCTCTTACTCGGATTGTAATTCAGAAGAGGATGAAGTAGTTGCCTATGGTTGGACAGATTTTCCAACAGATCCAATGGTAACATCCCCCACAACAGTTTCTTTAGCCCGTTGGGAGGAAAAACGACGAGAGTAGGTAAGACCTATCATGGGGGAACGGGGAAGAGTAGTATCGGCTTGAGAGACACCTAAATGCCCCCCACAAAATGGCTCATGGGGGAACCTAGGGGGTTGGTCCTTTCTTTAATTCCCTCCACCAAAGTTATCAAAGAAATAAGCAAATGCAGCTTGCCTTAAGAAAAGGGGAACAACAATAAAACATGCACACATACCTCATATTCGGAGGGAGAACGAGAAGGTATAACCACTGGTGAAGGTGGAGAGTAGGCAGCAACATAGGGAGTTGAGTATAGAGGTATCTCAGTTGTCCGTTTCTTCTGGGACTTAGGGCCCAGAGTTTTCTTCCTTGTTCCCATTGCATCAGCACTTTGAGGTACCCTCGACCTTTTTCTCCTCTTTGTCATTGGATCAGTTGGATCAACCACGATCATAGGAAAGGGCGCCGAAGGAGGAATAAAGACAACGCACCATTGAAACTCAGCATTTATTCTTTCGACCTCAGCTTGAACCTACCTCCTCAACTCTTCACTTACCTCTGTAGACATAGGAAGGGGAACGGAGGCAATAGGGAATGCCTCCAAAGGAGTTTGTGCTTGAACTTTGGACTTGGATTTCGAGGAAACCCCACTTTTGGACTTCTTGGTCTTTTTAGCAGGTGGCTGAGAAGGCCCTTCCCCTGTTGCATCTTCGGTCGAAGGGGAAGGTGGTTTGGGGGTTGCAGCGGCCTTGGGCTTCGACATGGCAATGGGGATCATGGGGCAGTGTGGAGGAATTTCAGTAGGAGGTACTTTGGCAGTCTGGCTTAAAGGGAACTCAATCCCAAGAAAAAAATTACCCTTTGACCCCAACTCCAAGGCAGATAATGAAAGAACATGAGGATACACAGGATCCCCTCGATGAACTTAGAAATTTGGATCAGTTGTCTCAACTAGTACTTTATTGCAAATAGAGGGGTCACGTCCCCTTACCTGGTGATGCTGGGAATAGTGACTCGCCCAGCCATTATGGAACTCACTCCCCACGCAGCAGTTGAGGAAAACAGGGAACATGCCTCGCTAAAGGAGACCTTGGGTTAGATGATTGAAAAATTGGGCGAGGAGCCCCTTGATCAAAACCAAACTGACGGATGCATCGGTTGGGATTGTAGTGCTCGCTGGTGTATCCCCACTCGGAGTAAGAGGGCAGGTTTCCTGGAAAAAACATAAGGACCACAGCTAGTGAAAGGTCTTCAATAATGAGGTCCAGAGTAGTTGCCCAGACCACTCTTGCTTCATGTTGAAAAAAACCATAAGTGTATAGAAAGATATCCTCTTCATAAGGCCTCATCACAAAATTCAAAAAATCATCGATAATGGAGGTCAACTCCTTTTGTCTTTGTCTCTTGTGATAAATAAAGGAGCATGGGGGCATAATTGTTTCCCCCAAAGGAGGGCGGTTAGTCTTGGCTGCTACAGCAGGGAAACGCACATAGAGGAAGCCTATTAGGAGGACACAGTTGGCAAATTTGTCCAGGTTATAACGACCCAGAGATCATTCCATATCGAAAAGGGTTCTATCAATCCATATGTAGAGGGATCCCAAGGCGATTGCAGCCAGAGGAAGCTTGATACCCCATGCCAAACGGAGGGATATATTGATGAGGTCCCTTCGAGGTTGGTCATTGGGTTTTCCCATTAAAAGAAAACGAGAAAGAACGACAAGGATGTAGGCAGGAAGTTTCAGCGATGTACCTTGACCGGGGGCAGCCACAGTGGAACTACCTTCAGAAGGATCCTTGAAGAAATAGTTGATAAGAGGAGTGAAGGTAGATTTGTTTGAAGTACCGATTCACCTTTGGCATATACGGTCTAACTCTAAACGGTCAGCAGTCTCTTGGGCATCCAGGGCTTCATCAGAATAGAGCTTATGGCTTGTTGCCTTAAAGCCTAGGATCTCGTACATGTCTTCAAATGTTATTATAAACTCTCCCCACGCAATAATGAATGTATGAGTGTAACGTGCCACTGAGATACCAGAACGAGAAGGGCAGCATTATTCTTGGGCAGGGTGAACTCACCAAACCACTTAGCACGATGAAGCCCAATTTTGGTGAGAGTGTCACCATGGGAACTCTGCATATGGGAGTTCTAGGAAGTAAAGTGAGCAGGAGAGCCCCCAGGCCCTTCGAAGTCGATGTGGGACCATGGGAAGTCCCCTTGCTCAAGACGAAATCAGAGAGTCCCATCTGGAGGTAGAAAGCCTCAGTCATCAGCACTTTCATATTCATCACCAAGCATCAGGGCATCATACTTGGCATTAAAAATGCAAGTCTTATAAGATCCAGTAAAGTCATCACCCTTGCCGAATATGGGGGACCGACGGTAGAAGCCCAACTGGTCCTAGCGGGCAGCAGTCAATGAGGTGATAGCGGAGCTGGTGATAATAGGGGTAGCAGGTGGAGCACTGGTGGCAGGTGTGGTAGGACTACTTGATGAGGCCATTGCATATAATAATGAAGTACAAAAAAAGAAGCTCGGTAAATGAAGGGTTAGGAATGAAGATGGAGAAGAGCAACCACAGGAGGTGGCATAAAAGATGAGAGAAGGAAGAAGCTAGGTAAAAGCTTGGTAAACAATGGAGTTCGCACAGAGTTCTCTCTAAAGAAGGCAGGAGCTTGAAGAACATGAAAGAAAGAGAAGGGTTTGAAAAAAGGGACATTTGAAACCTTTTAAGGAACTCGTTTGTTGAGTTTCCCACCACCACACGTGCAAGGCTGCCTATAATCATTTCAAATGGATACGTGGCACTTCGAGAGGTGTTTTGATAGCTAAAAAGACAGCGCCATGTCATTTACGAAGCGAAGCCTGGGGAATATAAAGGGTTACCTTCTTTAACAAGTTTGTGTTTTGGTGCCAGAATTTTTGTCAGACATATCCAATAAATCCCAACAGAAAAAATGTCCCAACGGTTCAAAAAAGCTACGATGTCCCCTCGCCACAAGTCCAAACGTTATTTAAATGGTGACTCGGCTATATCGGGGAGAATTTCTGCTTTTTTGAACATAGCGAATCATTACAAAGGAGAATTTCACTTACCAATAATCAAAACGAGTATTTGAGAAGGTTAGCAGGCCTTTCGGGAGAATTTCAGATAATAAAGTTAGAACGGTTGAAGCTCAGTGTCAGGAAAAAGTGGCAATGTCCCTTCGCCAAAGCACCAATAAGCCGTAGCGCTTCGAATCAGGTACATCGAGGATAATTTTACTTTTTCCTGAAGATTCTAACGCGGTGGTTCTAACGAGGGAAAAGATGCCAGAATTTTTTCACACAAAAAAGGTTTATCGGATTGAGAAGTTTTCGTGCAGACATTTCTTGTTCCAACAACAAATTTCTCCACGAAGGGGAAAATGTAGAGTGGGCTTGAAGGTAATCCTGAGATTAGGGATAATTCCCCCATTGGCAATAGTGTTTGGGATTAAGAAACTGAAACAGCTCAGCGTGGCAACTCAGTATGGCAACTCATACTTTAACTTGTTGTGTTAGTCATATTGTATCTTTGTTTATATTGACTATAGGCTATAAACGGTTGTAATGATGTAACGAGAATAATAATGAGTTTGTGTGAGGTCAAACGGTACTCGCGAGAGACCAGGCTTGGCAGGGCCTGGGAGAGATTTTATGCTCTATCGAATGACCTCGCCGTAGGAACCTTAGAGGGACTTGGTTTTGAGGATTGATAAGTGAGGCATCGTTGGGGATTGTCCTAACCATCTTAGATACACCTGGTAAAACACCGAAGGACCCTTACCATGGACCCTCGGGTGGAGCAGCTTAGAGTTCCATCTGGCGTTGAGTTGTGAGCTTAAAAACCCTCAACTTAATGTCACATCCACTTTATCTGATGTCACTAACTAGCGGGGAAATGTCAGACCTACACTTGGGTAAACCACCATAGTATTTGGGGCAGTCAGACAGTTGGTGAGCCACCTCTGTGACAACAGCCCCTTGACACACAGTGGTTAGGCAAAAGGCATGTCTTGTCATTTAAATGACATGGAGACAACTAGTGCATCAGGTATTTAATGTTTGTGACGTCTTTCACAGGCATTAACGGCGGAGTTGCCTCGGGGGTGGTGTGGGAGGCTATTTAAGAACCCCAACCACCTCTAAAGGGGGGAGGATCTTTTTTCAGAGTTCAGAAGTGATTACTAGAGAGTTATTACAAACCAGAGATTTGACTCACCCACCATTGTCATTTATTACGAAGCTTTTAATACTTGATAGCGATTCTTGAGGATGGTTGGTGTGTTTTGGCTGCCTGCCAAGGTGTATCTAGGGTGATTACTTCTCTCTCCCTCTAGCTAAGTAACTTCTAAGTTCATTACTACCTTCTAAGTTATACATGAGAGATTTGTGAGATCAAACTGAGTCTATCTTCACTAAGTTGTGTTTGTATGTCTTGGGGTTAATCAATAGTATTGCTGCCTAACTTGTCATTACTGTACTCAAAGGGAGTTACGCCTCCATCTGATTTAAACTGCCCTCTTACAGATAGGATCATCACTAAGGGGTGCATCATTCTCACAAGATAGATCATCATCGATAAATGTTACAGGAGAATCATCTTAAATAGTGACATTTATCGACTCCATGATCTTGGAGATTTTAAGGCTGTAAACCCTATAGGCTCCACTATACGATGAATAACCTAAAAATATTCCGTCATCACTCTTGGAGTCAAACTTTCCTAAGTGCTCTCTATCACAAAGAATGTAGCATGGACTCCTGAAAATACAGAAACAAGATAGGTTAGGATTTTTCCCAATCCACAATTCATATGATGTTTTAGTGTTATGTGGATGGAGATAAATTCGGTTCACCGTGTGACAAGCGGTACTCACCACCTCTGTCCAAAAATGCCTAGGAATATTTCGACTATGTAGAATAGATCTTGACATCTCTTGAATGGTACTATTCTTTATCTCAACAATTTCGTTCTGTTAAGTCGTGCCTACCATCGGCAATTTATGTTTAATGCCTAACTTATCACAAAACTCTCCAACACCGGCATAGGTGAATTTTTTTCGTTATCACTTCTAATTCAATTAATAGTGATACTATGTTGATTTCATAAGATACGGTATTTTGTTATAAGAAACTAACAACGTCCAATTTTTCCCTAAGGAATCCCACAACAGAGTACCTCAAAAAATTGTCGACCATCACTAAAATATACCGTTTACCACCTAGGCTCTTCATACGTATTGGACACATAAGATCCATGTGTATTAATTCTAATACACTAGAGGTTGTAATATTATTTAACTTCTTACGTGGACTCTTTATTTATTTTAAATGTTGGCACGGACCACAAACCAAACAAGTTGGTTTTCCTAAAGATGGTAAGCTCCAGACTAGGTCTTTCCTCATAAGGAAATCGAGATCCCTATAGTTCACATGACCTAGTCTTTGGTGCCAAAGGTCGACATAAGGGATCCTAGCATCATTGCAGACGAATGAGGATTAAGGAATGATACTGTAATAGTTATCGAATATCCTCACACATTGCAATGTAATCTTACCCAAATCATTATAGATACAACATTCTGATTGGTTAAATTTAATTGAAAGATTTGCGTCACACAATTGGCTTATGCTTATCAAGTTTGCTTTTAATCCATTAACATAAAGCACTTTGTCTAGATTTGGGAACCCAAACATCTCAATAGTGCCCCATTCCAACAAGCTAGACCGACTCCCATTATCGAAAGTGACTTTACCTTCTTTATGATCTTCAAGTTTAGTAAAAAGTGATTTGTCACCTGTCATATGTCTTGAGCAACCACTATCAAAATATCATTGGGAGGTATACAGAGTTTTTAGATCAATATGAACAACAAGAGCTTTTGTGTAATTCTCTTTCACAACCCAAGTAGGAGTATAACGCGTGGGCGTTGTCTTCCTTTCGATATTTATATGGTTATTCCTAGCTTTCAGTTTAAATGTGTAAAAATATTTTTTCTAACATTGTTAATAGCATAGTTTTATACTAGTTTGGCATTTCCCATTACAAATCGTCACACAGCGTCACGACGAACCGAAATCGAGCGTCTTCAAGTTTGAAGACTTCCTGACATCCCGTAAAGGTATAAAGCAATTTATATTTTAAATGAATTTACAAAATTATGTTTGAGATGTTTATTTTTTATCAAAAAATGAACAGGACTTTTTTATTTCAAAAAGAATTTTTTTTGTTTTTAAGGCTCGTTCAAACGAGATGGAATCTCATTTCAAATAATATGTCATGTTGTTAGAAGGTCGTTGAAAGCCTAGATCAAATGAGGGCTCACCGTCTAAGTTTTTTTTAAGGCCGTTAGAAGAGATATCACATCTCATTCGAATGAGATCACCATCTGATTAAAATGACATTAAATTCTCGTTCGAATGATGCGCTGCCTCAAAATTTTTATAAATAATTATTTCTTGTTCAAAATATTTAAGAATTTTTCCAGATTCATTTCTTCATAACTTATGCAAGATTTCTTCACTTTTTGTGTTGTAAAAACACTTTTTAATTCACAAACAAACATCCTGAATATCTACTTTTGTGAATTTGTTTAAAACCTAGAAAGTTTTGTATTCTTTCATACACCTTTGTGAAGAAGGCATCTCCATGGCTGACTTTTGATACCTGAGGGAACTCACTAATGAAGACAAAGGCTGAGGCTTAATAAGGAGGATTGAGGTCTTATGATTCTTGCGAGGATCATAGTTTTTCTTTAGAGATTTATGAAGATTATCGCATTATACATGTGGAGGTTAAAGTAGTCTGTAAGTGGACTGTTTTGTAATATTTCTAAAGTGAATAAAAGATTTTGTCCGAAAGGTTTTTTTCCTTAAATTGACTTTTTGAATGCTTGGTTTGATTTATATGTTTTATCACATAAATGCTCGTATAGGATAAAAAGATAAAATTGATAAAGATAATTGTGCACACTCAAATTGGAGTTTTTGTTGAGCATATTTGTTTCTTCATTCACATAGTGGTATAAGTGCCTTCCTCTCTACATAATGTCAGAGAATTCGTACCTATGCTTTCTTAAATTGGTATAACATCAGGTTGCACTAACTTATTGTGTTAGATCCTTGTTTGGTGCTTTTCGAGCATTTTTGTTTTTCTCTCGATGGATACCCACAGTTTTGACGACTTAAATCGTTTGAATTTGAAATTTTCTAGAAGAATTGAAATGCTTGAAAAAGAAAATTTTCATTTTAAATCCATTGTGGAACTTTTGCAAACTGTTCAAAATCAAAAGGATTTCTTTCGTGAGAAACTTGTGGACATGGACCATGATTTATAAAATTAGAATTTTCCAAGAAAGAGAGTGACGATAAAGTCTAATTTTTAGAAAAAGAATTAAAGGATTTTAAAAATTCTAGGGTTAATGTTTGTGCCCTACATGATAGTGTTTTGGTTAATAATTTTAAGGCAAGTGAGAAGACTACTAGGGATAAGTTTGCTTTCATTAAGGGGGAGCAATATAACCTTTTAGGAATGATTGAAGATATGAATAAGGAGTCCCTAAAATTGGAAGAGACAAATTCTTTGCTTGAGTAACAAAATTTGAAGTTAAAAGATGATTTAAAAGACTTAAGTAGTGTTGGTAGTAATGGTAATGGATCGCATGTTGCAAATTCTAAGAGTGTTAAATCCAAGACAATTGTTTGTTTTATAGGGTCAACCGCATGTAAGGACGTTAGAAAAGGTCAACACGTAGCTAACATTCCCCACATTTACACATGTTCGCATTGTGGTAAGAAAAGTCACCTTAGGCATTTTTGTTATGATCTTGAAAAAGGTCCTAGGAATTTAAAGTCCAGTGTTTCCTTGGTTCCCAAATCCCGTCGCGTTAAGTATACATGTATGTGGATTAGGAAATCCATTTTAAAGGCATAAGATGTTAGACTAGTTGATTCTGACATGCTTGCACATGACTCTTCTCTTTTTTATATCTTAAAGATGATTGTTTGCATGATTTTATTTGGCATACTCTAGTTGTGCTTCATCATATATATTCTCTAGTGTTATGCCATGTGTATCTTTTGTATTATATTTTTCTTTTCTTAAGTCATATTGAATAATACAAAAATATTTTATTTTGATTAAAAAAATTGAAAAATAGAAAAAGATTTTCAGTTTTTGTGTATTTTAGTTTTGCACATATGTTTGAATCCATTCACTACGCATTTTCCATGTGGTTGGTTATGACTTTAGATACTGAGATTGATCTTAACCATGTTTATAGAGTTATTTCTAACTTGATTTTCTCTGTAAACATATGAACGAGCTTATTGAATTTCTACTTCACTATGAATATTTGAGCTTGGTGAGATGTTCTCCCATTAATTTTTTAATTTACATGTTTATCTGTCTATGCGAGATTTGTGCATATAAGAACTGTTGCCCCTGAGATTTTGTTTAGTATTGAAAAATATGAGTGTACACGAGAAAAGGCAGCAAGAGACGGGTTGACTCGTCGGGAAGGCAACCATCTAAAAAGAGCCCAAGAAAAAATAAAGGCTATAAAAAAAGCAAAATTTGCCAAAAGGGGGAAAAATATTTTAGTTTGATTGATCTTGCAAAAGAAATTGCATCAAAAGGAAAAAAAAAGGAAAGAATAGAAAATATGAGATTTGTTTAGCTTTTGAGGGAGTTTAGTTGAAGATCAATGGGTTTGCACAATGATACCTAGTTATTCTTATTTTGTCAATGTACTATTGATCTGTAGAATCATCAATAATCTAAGCTTGTGTGCATTGTGCTTATTTTATTCATTAAGTTCAAATTTATTTGTCAATTAAGGCTAAAGCTTAGTTTGATAAAATTTTGCGGCCAATTAGAACTTCTTGAACATATTTGAGTATTTGGGTTATAATTATTTTGTTACTAGTTCACATCGATTTATTCCATCCCACGTGTTTAGACACATCAATACTATGCTAGTGTGTAAAGCTTATGTGTTTTGTGTCATGTTTTGTGGTCGTTTATACCTATATATGTGTGTCGGATTTTCTTTGATATATTTTACATATATTGTATATGGTATTGTATGTTGTATTTTTTAAATTTATTTTTTTTTTGAAAAAATTGAAAATATTCAAAAATAGTTGGTGTTTATTTGCCTTTGAGATGATCATTACACTTGCTAAATTTATATATTTTTGTGATAATATCTTATCTTCTACGTGATGCTTCGTATTTCATGCTTATATTTCTACTTCTTTGTCTATTTTGGATAAAAACAAAGGAGGAGAGCAAATTAAAACGAGTTTTGATGAGTTTGATTTATGGGGGAGAATTAATTTATGAGTTTTACTTTATTTCAAACTTGATACGTCATGAGGTACATTTCTTGTTTCATGTGTATAGGTTTCCCTTTCACACAATTAAAGAAAGAAGATGACTAAGGGAACAAGAAGTTTGAAGATAAAGAGACTTAGGACATTCTGTTCTAGGTTTAGGAAGGGTAGTAGAATTTTTGTCATAGGAGATTTTTTATTTTAATTTGGTATTCGGTTATGTTTGATTGTTTTGTACCGTAATAGCCAACGGGGGAGATTTGTAAGAACAATTTTTCTAACACTATCCATAGCTTAGATTTCGACTTGTTTGGCGAATCACGTTACAAATTGTCACGACGAACCAAACTCGAGCATCTCCAAGTTTGAAGACTTCCGAACATCCCATAAAGGTATAAAGAAATTTAGAGTTTAAATGAATTTACAGAATTATGTTTGGAATGTTTATTTTCAAAAATACTTTTTGTTATATTTATGGCTCGTTCAAATGAGTTGGAATCTTATTTCAAACGAGATTTCGTGTCGTTAGAAGGTCGTTAGAATCCTAAATCAAACAAGGTTCAAACGAGGTCTCACTGTCAAATTTTGTATTGGTCCTTGGAAGTGAGATCACTATCTCGTTAGAAGGACATTACATTCTCGTTCAAATAACGTATCGCCTCAAAATTTGTATAAATACCTATTTCTTGTTCAAAACATTTAAGACTTTTACCAAATTCGTTTCTGCATAAATTTTGTGAAAGTTCTTCACTTTTTGTGTTGTAAAAACACGGTTTAATTCTCAAACAAACATCTTGCATATATAGTTTTGTGAATTTGTTTGAACCCTATAAAATTTTGTATTCTTTCATACAACTTTGTAAAGAAGTCATTTACGTGGCTAACTTGTCATACATGAGAGAACTCACTGTTGAAGATAAAGGATGAGGCTGAAAAGGGAGGTCTGTGGTCTTCTGATTCTTGCGAGGATCATAGATTTTCTTTATATATTTATGAAGATTAGAACGTTATACTTGTAACGGTTAAATTAGTCTTTAAGTCGATTGTCTTGTAACATTTCTAAAGTGAATAAAAGGTTTTACCCGAAAGGGGTTTTTTCCTTAAATTGCCTTTTTGGATGCTTAGTTTGATTTATCTGTTTTATCACATAAGTGCTTGTATAGGATAAAAAGATAAAATTGATAAAGTTAATTGGGCACTCTCAAATTGGAATTTTTTTTGAGCATATTTGTTTTCGCCTTCACATAGTGGTATAAGTGTCTGCCACTCTCTCTAAGTTGTGTCAAAGCATTCGTATCTCTGCTTTCTCAAAATGAGTTCCCATGAGCAGTAGATAATTTTTAGAACTCTTCCATTAACCCTTTCTAGGTATGAACAAAAATTCAACTTGTTCTCTCAAGCTAGCTAGGTGGAAATAATGGGGTACGGGGGTACGAGAAAGAGAATTCCACTCAAGCTTGTAGCAAAAATCCCAAAGATATCTCGTTCTTTTGCAATAGGTATAAATACAAGGTTGAACTGATTTCATCTTCTTAGTCTGCATAGGAGGGTTCACCTTTAATGGGCTTAGTTTAGGAGTGTTTGTTTCAAAAACAAACTTGGCAATAGGCTTAGATTTAGACTTGGAAGATTTACCCTCGTCGTAAACTATACCATTTCTCTCTTCATATCCTTTCTCCTTATACCCGAGGACAGTCTCTAGAATAAATGTCCCCAGTCTCCCAGAGTCTTCCTCAAGAGTGACTTTCACCTCAGGAGAAGCCTCAAGATATTTCTTGAGAATGACAATATCAGTTTCTATCTTCTCATCAACTTCTAAAGAATCACGAAGATCATCATAAATTCTTATGACATTGGACATTAATCCGTCTCTCTATTTTCGAACCAAACTAAGCTTCTCAAACAAAGAAACTTTATTCGCTTTGAGTTGACTCACAAATGCCTCAATTTCTTTCAAAGCAACTAACTCCTTTCCAAGTGTTAACACCTTAATTGTTAACATTTTATTCCTCTTTTGAGTTTTCAAGGACTCGGTGTAGAGCTCAGAATAGGCAGTTTGGAGATCACCTTCATTACCAAATCCACCACTGAAACCATTATCATTTTCACTATCTTGGGAAGGAATAAACCTAGATTCAAGACTATCATACAGAACATTATCATCATTATAATGAGATATACTGTAGTTACTTGCATGACTAGCGGGGAACACAGTGAAGTTGCGTCCAGGAGGAGAACAGTTACATGAATCATCTTACTCGACATCACTATCGTGTAGAGTAGCATTGTAAACAACTTTGTTTTCCCCTGTCTCTTAACCTTCGTAGTACATTCAAATGTTCTGTAACCACGACCATCACACTCATAACATATCTCTAAATCATCTTTCTTAGAGTTTTCATTCTTATTTTTCTTAAAATCAATATCATTGAAATTCTTTCCTGCCATATTATATTTGTATTTCTCAAATTTTTATTTATCAAATTTTTATTCTTGTTTCATAAACTTGGGAATTTTTTTAACTTTTTAGCGAATAAGGCCATGTTATCAGGATCTAGGTCAAACTCATCAGACTCGTACGTCTCCTCCTTTCGAGATTTTAAGGCAATGCTCTTGTCCTTATTCTTTGGGTTTTGTGGAAATATAGCGAGCTCTTAGGTTTAAAGGTCACCAACAATCACTTCTAATTTCATATTATCAGTGTTTCCCAAAGAATTTAAGACAGTAACTCTCGGGTTAAACATTTATGGTAAGGACTTTAAGATTTTCTTCTCAACCTGAGCTTCGGAAATTCTTTCTCCCAAATTGAATGAAGAATCCACGATGTCTGAGAAACGAGCATAGAACTCATCATAAGGTTCATTCCCATTCACACGTTAAAATTGAGTAGTTAGATTTTGAATCTTGAAATCTTTTACGACATTTATTCCTTCATGCATAAGTAAGAGTGTGCCTCAACCCTCCTTAGATGTTTCACACATTATTATTCGGCGAAACTCCTCAGGTGAGACAGAACTAAACAAATCGATGAGACCACAATAATTTTAGTTACATTGTTTATTTTCGTTCTCACTCCAACTCTCAATCGGGTTAGGGACAGTACGCTCTCCAACATTTTTTATAGGTGGAGTTCACCCTCTAACTTTTTCCATCCACACTCTTTCATTTATCTGCTTAAGTGAAACTTCATACATGCCTTCCCATATGCATAATTTGACCAGTCAAACATCGGTAATTTACTTATTGACTCCGTAGAAAATCTCCCAGAAAAATATGCCTAAATAACTTGTAAACACCCACTCTGATACCAATTAAGAGTCTGATTTTCTAATGATGAATCAATTAATTAACAATATACTATAATGCCAAATAAACGTATAAGACATTCTAAATATGCAAGTCAAATCAACAACTTTAATCTTGATTACCCTAATTACTAGGTTGACATGCAACATAAGTCGGGTAATGGTCAATAATCACAATCACATGATAGACGGCGATGTACGAGGAAAACCCAACTGGGAAAAACCTTGGACGATCAGGCCTAGATAGAATTCACTATAAAGAAGGTTTTATAAAAAGGACACAGAGGACTTACAATCATTGAACCTCAAGCCTATGCGGATGAATGTTTCACACCTTCTCCTACAGCACTGCGCAATCCAGCGTTAGCTTCACAGCTTCTCCATGCCTTGGACTCCTCTGATAGCCTCAATCGTCACTAACTTGTGTGGAAATCACCACATCAAAAATATATATAATCAAGAGTTTTCGAGTTTGGTCTTGAACAATAATCAACATAATCAATCATGTATTTGGATTTAGGTTTAGAAAGTATTTTTCGTATGTGGGATGCTCAAAAACGTTTTCTGCAAAAGGAGGGTACCAACAAATGGATGAGAAACCTATTTTTAAGAGAGTGGCCATTTTGAAAATTCAAAAATCATTTTCTTGAAAAACATGTCGTTCGTTCGAACGAGAATGCAGGGTCATCTGAACGACTTTACACATCTCGTTGGAATGAGGTCAATGATCGTTCAAATGACAATGGCTTTTCGTTTGAACGCCTTTCCAATGATCTTATAATGAGATGTGTTCTGATAAACAGGGGACATTCATTTGAAACACGATCGAATGAGAATAGCTTCTCGTTTGAACTCTCGTTCCAACGAGAAGGACATCTCGTTAGAACGACATAAATAAAAAAAAATCTTTTAAAACATTTTAAATTATAAATATCCTCAGTAAAAATTATCCAAATACAATAATGATTATTTTATTCATAAAATATCATATACCTTCAATCTCGAGAAACATGTAGTGCGTCCAATTATATAGCTCCAAGTGTAATCGCTTGCATGTCTCAATTTATAGTCTTTAGTAAGAAATATATGAAAATTCTAACCCTGTGTATTTTAATCAAAGAAATAAGCCAATTTATAAATAAGACTCAATTGAAAAATTACCCTTACATGTGTGGTGGTAAAATTTATTCGAGAAAACATTTTCTCCCATTTCGGGACACCTGGAGCCATCATTAGAGATTAGGGAACCCATTTATGTAATCGATCCTTCAAAATTCTCATGAAAAAGTACTCGATCATGTACAATGTTGATGTTGTTATCACCCTCAAACCAATGGTCAAGTAGAATTTTCCAATACGAAAATCAAGAAAATCATCGAGAAAAAAATGAATTCGAACCAAAAGAATTGGTCCTTACGATTATTAGATGGATTATGGGCTTATCACACTACCTACAAAATACCACTAGGTATGTCCCTGTATAGGCTTATCTACGAAAAAACCTATCATCTTCTGGTAGAATTAGAACACAAGGCATATTGGGCAATCAAGAAATTGTACAGATAGAAAATAAAAATGTGCCATGGCAATTCCATCCTACGAAAGTCATTCGAACCTAGACAGAAAGTTCTCTTGAACAATTATAGGTTTCATCTCTTTCCCGATAAATTGAGGTCCATGTGGTACGATCCCTTTGTCTTTAGGATAGTCAACCTATATGAAGCAGTTGAGATAGCGAATTATAAAAATGGTGAAAATTTCAAAGTCAATGGCCAAAAGTCGAATCCATATCTGGAATTACGAGATCGGGAAATGGAGGACATTCTCCTCCAAGACCATGTGTACCAAGAGTCAACATGAAATTGGGTCATTATTATTGTATCATAGTTTGTTTTGTATTTGTTCAGGAATTTTACGTCAGAAAAAGTCCCTCGTTATGATAATATCTTTTATATATTTCCCGTCTTTTTTAATTTTTGTCTTTTACATTGAGAATAGTGTAGAAATTAGGCTTGGGGATATTGAGGTAATTTTTCTCAACTCTGAAAAAAAATCAGATAAATCAGAAATTTTTGAAATACATTCAAAAATATTTTCAATATAATCAAGTTTTGAAATGACTTCTTAATATAGAATTAATTCATGGATCTCTCGAATTATGTTATTTTTACACATTAGCGAAATAATATGATTGAAAATGGATATTGAGGTGAAAGTTAATATGCTTAATGAATAAATGTGGAGATTTTAACCCGGTGAGTTTTTTATGACATTCATCATTTTCGAGAGATTTAAATCAATCCGAGTTAAAATAACTCAAACTTTCCTTTGGTGATAAATTCGTTGATGATCTCAAACTCTTTGTTTTGTTCGACTACTGAAAACAAAAGTCAAAATTTGAATCTTAAGCACTAAGAGTCTTAGTAAGTCGACTTAAGACATAAATCAACTTAATGGAACTTAAGAAATGAGATTAGTTATTGTTTGAAAGTTATAAATAGAACCTAAACCGACCTTTTACATTATTTCGTTGCAAACCCATTTGAGACAAAAAGAAAATAATTCTCTTATCAAAAACCTAACTGGGAGTTAAAATTCCATAAAAAGAAGCCATACGCATTTTCTGAGAATTCTAGGGTAAAATTACAATAGGAAAGATGCCAAAAGAAAAGGATGAAAAAAGAGAAAGAAGGAAAGAATGAGAAAATGAAATTAGAGGTTGAAAAAAAAGTGCCCAAAAGTCAAAATACCAAAAATCTGTATATGCTCAGAAAAATTCTGAACTACAAAATTCATTCTTTCTAGCCAAAAACCAAGTCTACAATATAAATGAATAAAGTCCTAATCAATCTCAAATAAAGTTGGTTATAGTGAGGAGAGATGATGAATAAGATCTATGGTGCAATTCAATGTTTTCAAAAAGTAACTGATTTTCCATTCATGAGATCATATTCATCCACTATAAAAAGTTCATTCTTTATTTCATATATGTGAAATTTGTTCATTTAAATTTACTCTTTTATGCACATATAACGAGAAAAATAGCCCATCTCCGAGTGTTCGATTGTTAGTGCATCCTTGAGATTTTTAAATCAAAATAAACTTTCGGATAAGAAACATAATGCTAAAATATTTGAAATGAATGGTTATATTGGTTATACACATACACGATAAGTTGAGATTGATAAGTGAAGTTCTAATATATTTATGAAGTTTGCATTCAAATTTAATTATGTTACTTTTGCGTTTTTTGTAATTGAGTCAAGTTTTTAATTTTTTTGGGTATATTCACTTCAAACCCTTACGAGACAAAAAATTTCCACTAGGGTAACCTAGCGATTTAATGACTTATTGCACTTGCTAAGTGCAATCGCAATTTCTACGAAAGTGAGTTAGATTTTTAAATTTTTATTTTGCTCGAGGACTAGCGAAGTTTAGGTATGGGGGTATTTGATGAGTGCCTAATTTTGTATTGATTATTCCCAAATCTAGGCCTTATTAGGCCCATTGTATACTAAATAATGAGGTTTTAGAGTTATTTTGTAATACCTTGTATTTTTATGAGTATTAAATTGAAGTTTTATTGATTTAACTGAAATTCTGGGAATTATTATTCGGATGCAATAATTGTATTTATCTTTAATTTGGCATAATAATCAAATGAATATGTTTCATTATATTGGAGTCTTTAATTTAAATAAAATATTTCGTAAAGGTGATACAAGTATTATGATTTTTATGGTATTACGGTATATTACAAATAGGGAAGATAGTCACGAATAAATTGATGACTCGTTGATTTAATTAAGTGATATTAAGAATATACGTATATGATAATGATGGAACATACAAATAAATGTGTATAAAGGGTTTATATACTTTTAAATATGATGAGAATACTTAAATCTGCATTTTAAGTGCTTAAAAATGGACCTATGGGTTGAGTAGGACCTTGGGTAGAGTTTCGGGTCAAATCGGGTATGGATAGGAACCGTTTTATGGGCCTTAAGTCTAGGCCTATAGGGACCTACGAATTTAAGTTAATTTAAAATGTTGATTAAAGGGTTAAAATCAGCCGCAGGGTTTCATAAACCCCCCATATGCACCCCACGCACATTTGGAGGCTACACACTTAGGGAGAGAAGGAAGAACCAACCTAGGAGGAAGAAAAGAGAGGGTCCCCTACTATTTTCAGGCAAGGATTCTCTTTCCATTCTTATTCAAAATGGTATATTCTTGTATTAGTGTTAACTCCGTGATTAGAATACGATTTAAATCTTGATGTTATGTAACCATGTCTAGGGTTCTTGAGTTTTGATAGAACTTTAATGATATTCATGTACTATAATATTAGATCCATATTTCCTCCATGCAAAAATCTAAATGTAGATTGTTTAATTTCAAAATCCATTATAGAACTTATGTGTATGACTCTTTTACAATCTGAAATTATGTTCTTGAGGTTGAAGACGAGAGGAGACGTGTATACTCTAAGGTTCTTGAAAATCATTGATTTCATTTTTTATGTTTGAGGATTATTTAGATGAGAAATCTTGTTTAGAATGTTTCCATTACATGTTAGACATCATTACCATATCATAAATTAATTTATTGAATCAGTAGAACAAAGTTTGATGCATTTAGAATTGATTGGACAAATCCCATCTTGGAAGAATACATGTTCTCGACTTACTAAGAGCACCGAATCAATTTGGCCTCCCTACCTAATTGATCGGTAAACCTGCTTGTAGATCTTTTCATTACGATTGAGTGGGAGCTGACCTCGTATTTTTCTAAATTTTTTTCAATTAGTTATGGATTTTCTATGAAAGGGTGTGTGAGACCATTTCGTTCGAGTGGGGGATAAAGACTTATTTCAAGATACTAATGATATTATTATGAACTTATATACGTAGTTAAATCAGGATGGGTTCGTAATATTGGGGTGCATGCGTGATGAGTTAAAGTAGAAGTTAACTATATGAACAAGAAGATTTACGTGGGATTCTTGAATAGAGCTATACGAAATAGAAATATTAAAAGGCAGGGGTGTGCCTAAATGATTGAGGAATATTGGAATGGGGCACATAGATGAAAAGACCCTAACAGATAAAGATAACAATTTTATGATTTAGACAAGGTAAGTTTAAATAATGGAAATGTTTATTAAAGAAACTTCGAACGCTCGAGGATATAATTAATGGTTAGTTTCCTCAAATTATTATCATATAAGGATACTAAGTAAAAATCTATCTTAAGCCTAGTGGGATAAGTCATGGTGGTTGGTAACAGTTGGGATAGTAGTTATAATGTAACTACCTGATACATATTAGTTAACTCCTTATAAATGTATATATAAACCTTATTGTAAATGAACAAGAAGTGAATGATTATTAATAATCTAGAAGGATTTAATTCTAAGCCAAGAAGGCAACATGTTGAAATCATTAAATGTTTTGGGAAGGTTAGTTTGGGGATAACTATACCTATATATTTATGGAGAAATAAAAGATGAAGTGAATTTGATTATCAAGCCTAGGAGGCAAAATACGGGACTTAATATTCAATTGGGTTATAGTCGTAAGATAGAGACTTAATATGGTTATGTAATAACTAACTAAAATGTTATGGTTAAGTCGAGAAGGCTATATTTATATGGATGGGGATTCCTTGATTAGAGGTAGTTATATAGTAACGGCTTATACATATTGGATAATAATATGAGTTATTTTATTTGGTGTGTACATACCTGAGATTGTTGACCATCTTATCGGTTGGGGTGCGGGCGTTCAAGACTGGAGAACATGTCGGCATAGGTGGGATAGGCGTTGTGATAGGTCATATTATAGGTACTACGTAGCAGCACCACTTACTAGTGGTAGGTGTAGATGCTGGGATCATTTAACACTGTTGGGTATGGGCCGTGAACTGGTGTACAGCGTAGGTGCCGCCCCACTTGCTTGTGTTATGTTGTTACCCATTTTGGGATGAGAAACTCCTCTAGGTATTACCGATAGAGCACGATCGGGATGCCGAAGATATATGTCTTCGTGTGTCGTGCATATATATGCGGACATATGTATTTATATATATACACATTGTGGTGTACCTTGTAAGAGAATGCGCTTCACAGTCTATGGATGTAGACAATACTAAATGATTATAAAGTTGGATTAATGATTCGGCATAAATTCCTCATATTTATCCCGTTAATTTCGGTATTTTTATGATCCTGTGCGGTATAAATAACTTGGATTTGTCTCATATTTATGCTACTAACCCTTTTTGGCAAGTATTTCGTATTTTGTGTATCTCTTATGTGTTTTACAGGTATTTCATGCAAGAAAGATGGAAAAGAGAACTCAAAATTGTGAAAGAAACCAAGAATCGGGGAGTTGAAGGGCATTTTTGTAATTTTACAGCCTTAGTCCGTAGGTGGGGCCAACTGGAAAGTTGAAGAGATTTCAATTACAAGAACACTAGAAAAAACGTCACCTCAATCCGAGCTACGGGGAAGAAGTTATGCAAATTTGAAGTTGAGAAAAAATCCAAGAAAAAAAGCTGTCAAAGCCTGGGACCGGTCCGCCATGGGACCGGTCCGCCCAAAAATTAAAAGAACCGGTCCGCCATGGGACCGGTCCGCCCCTACCCCGGACCGGTCTGCTTTGCCAAACTCCAGAAGACCTCGGATCACAAGCAAACCGAAGAAGGCAAAAATAAAAATAACCGGTCCGCCATGGGACCGGTCCGGGGGAGGAGGGCGACCGGTCCGCCTGTCGCAGTTTTATTCTTCTAATTTTCCTCTAATAGCGAGTCCTAGTGATGCTAAATTCTTGGAGTCTTTAAGGGTATATAAACCCATTTTATTATCATTCTTAGCACGTAGATTAGAGGAGATTTTAGATAGTTTTTCTTTTCTTTCCAAAAACCCTAGTTTTAGATACAATTTCCTGTTTTATTCATGGATTGAAGATTTATTCAGAGTTTGTGTGATTACCAGTTTTATTTATTGCTGCGATTATTCCTTGGGTAATTTTAGTAAGTTGTTTCTTCTTTGTGATCCTATTCTACAATTCCATCAATTGTCCTTAGATTAATCATGAACACTTGCATATTAAACACTGTTTTCATCACTTTCATCATGTTAGGCTAGATTTTCTAAGGCCGGGGTACATGAACCTAGCCTTATATGTTAATTGTAGGCATATAACATTAATCCTCTGAATTTAGTGATTGAATGCGACCGTATCACGTAGGAACATAACAATTGTAGGTCTTTATATCTCGTTTGCCTTTGGGTAACCGTGATGATTTAGAATACAATTCGAGTGTTATTATGGCGATACTGATTTACTCGTCCTTTGATTAAGTATGACGCGGGCTTGAACCTCGTATACGTAATTCTTGGGAGTACTAAATTCCGGGTCAATTTAATCATTTAAATTCATGATTAGTATTATAGCTGCGATTCACTAGGGTTGGGGGATTGTATTCCCGTCCTGTTTTTCCCATCACTTAGTCAAAAGTTTCAAATCATCTTTCATTCATATTTTAGGTAGTTTAGTATAGTTGCATTTCTTCATAATTTCAAAATTGAATTTAGCATAATCATTCACAAAAACCAAATCAATTTTCCTTTTTCTTTAGAGTTAGAGTTAGGATTTCTCTGTCTATCCAACGTCGTCACGTTCACTCGTCCTAGTTCCCTGAGGATTCGATACCCAGACTAGCCACTATATTCCGCAAGAGTGTAGTTACAGTTTAGGTTTTTGTATTGTGGTTGGAAGCCGATAACAACGACTAGCGTATTTACACGGACGCTCGGTTTTCCACTCGATCAAAATGGTGTCGTTGCCGGGGAATTAGGTAGACTTAGGATTAGATTGAGTCAATCCAAAGCTTTGACCAAAAATTTCCAAAAATCCAAAAACATATAAAAAATTCAAAAAGCACAAAAAGATTCACCATCATCTCTCACTAGCCATTAATGCAAAATTCTAAACTCACTCCAAATGCTCCACAATTCTGGATCCCACCTCCCACACCGTCACACTCAATCTCAAACAACACTCCATTTTCCTTCTTAGGACACACCCCCGAGTACACCTCGAGCACACCAAGTGAGAGCACTGAGTCATTAAGAGAGAGAGAGGGGTTGGAAGAAAGGAAAATGGTGGAGTTAGAGATCGAACATGTAAGAGAGGACATAGGCACTACTCGAGGGAGAGAGCTAGGGGACCTGAGCATGGAAGAATTTGAAAAAGAATTCGGTCTGGCGGATGAGAGCCTGGATGAGAGCCTTAACGACGAAGTCCAAACTCTATTGGATTCATTTCGTCACCTAGAAGAAAGCAAATGGAAAGCTAAAATCGATAAATTCCTTCTTTGTGACCATCCACCCATACCACTAGAAGTCCCGAAGGCGAGGGAGGAGAAAAGTTGTGGTCCATCCAACTTAGAGCCCAACCCATGTGTCTTAAAAATTGAAAGAAACCTAGGTGTTCCCTCCGAGTCAGCACACGCAGACCACGCTTTGAGTCAGCATCACGAGGATCCCTTTCCAATTAGTCATGATGAGTCTCCCGGTCTATCCTTTATCTATGGGCGAGGTCCTAACGTATTTCGGTTGTTAGTATATGATAGGAAGACGCGAGTGACAAGGAGAGCATCATTCCCCGTGCAAGGGGTCGGGTGAGTTCGTAGAGAGATGAGAGGTCGTCGCACCCCCGACGCGTATAGGGTGATTGTTAGTGTATTTTTGAGTCATGCATGAGTGTCATATAGTGTCTTGCTGCATTTTTCCCATTTGTTTGTTTTATGTATCGCACTTATTATTCTGCCTTATTTTGATTTTAGTCCTTTTTGCTTGAGAACAATGCAAAAATCTAAGTTAGGGGGGTCACAAGTGCGTATTTCTAAAACTTCACAAATTTTCAAAAATGCCCAGAAATTTAAAAAAAATCATAAAATTTTGAAAAATCCAAAAATATTTTTGTTCAAAATAAATAAAAATTGGAATTCAAATTTTTCAAAAATATCATTAAAAGTCGGTTTAAAGTTTCAAGTTGTAAAAATTCAACATACACAAAGCCGAAATTGACTAAAGATGGAAATTGAGCGAAAATTGACGACTTAACGAATAAGTGTGGAGATTAACAAACCCGGTGAGATTCGAGCTTGTCACTTTTTACGAGTTTTTAAATAAATCCGAGTTAATTGTTAACTCAAAGTTCTTTTCAGCGCCTAAAAAGTTGTCGAGGATATCAATCCTTCTATTTTGATCAGTTATGAAAATCGTGTGTGATATTGCTTTGAAAAACGTGCCAAAATTGATCTCTAAACTTAAATTCGTCTCGAAACGCATATGGTAACGCAATTGGTATTTTGGACTATGAAGTAGGCCCTCGTTTGTCACCCAAAAATATTGGCCAGAAAAAGTAGCGAAAAATTACCCCTTTTGTAACCCAATTTGAGCCAAACAAATTGTCCCTTTCGTTTGATAACCCGAAAAAACCAAATAGCCGGAATTGTGAAAAATGAGAAAATTCAGAATTTAAGTCCGGAAAGTGCATAAAAAGGGGCAAGAAAAAAATAAATATGCTCAATAAAAATAGCAAGAAAAGAAAAGAAATGAAAAGGCAAAAAAAATAGAGAAAAAGAAGAAAAAAAAATTGAGCAATAGCCCGGAAAAAGTGCAAATGGACATCATTAATGACTTTTCCAATTCCAACCTTCCCGACAATTGTCATTTTACCCCATACACCTTAAAATTCGAAAAAGTCCTAACCGAGTCTAAATTGCGAAATTGGTTATCGCGTGGAGAGCTAATACACCAAAAGATAATATAAGAGATTGAATGCGCGAAAAAGAGGCAATGTTCCCGTTTTTAAAACCGTAACCCATTGATGAGATCCTATCATTCTGAAATTTCCGTCATTCTACTTGTATGCGTGACTTTGCATCCATTATATTTACACTTTATATCACGCATACCGAGGGAATAGCCATAATTCGAGAGATTCGTTTGTGAGAGCATTCCGTGAGAAATTGAAATCAAAATGAATTTTCGGATAAGTAACGTAATGATCAATCGGTGGAAATTGGCGGTTATATTTCCGGCTTCGCACACACGCACTATGATTTGAGACTTGTACATACGACTTGATGATGACTATTTTCTAAAAAAGTTTGAATTGCACAATTTTTGCATATTTTGAATTTTATTTGCGTCAATAACGAATTTTGGGGGTATATTCACTGGAAACCCTCACGAGACACAACTCGTCCTACTAGGGTGACCTTGGGGTTTAAAGGCTTGTTGCATACGCTAAATGCAATCGCTTGCCCGCGAAAAAGGTATTCTATCCCAATAAAATGTGATTTTCAAGAGTTAAGACTTGCTATGATTCTTTTACATTGCTCGGGACGCGCAAAGTTCTAAGTTAGGGGGGTTTGATTCGGCATAAATTCTTCATACTTATCCCCTTAATTTCGATATTTTTATGTACCCGTGCGGTATAAATAACTTGGATTTGTCTCATATTTATGATACTAACCCTTTTTGGCAAGTATTTCGTATTTTGTGTATCTCTTATGTGTTTTACATATATTTCATGCAAGAAAGATGGAGAAGAGAACTCAAAATTGTGAAAGAAACCAAGAATCGGGGAGTTGAAGGGAATTTTTGTAATTTTACAGCCTTAGTCCGGAGGTGGGGATAGCTAGAAAGTTGAAGAGCTTTCAATTACAAGAACACTGGAAAAAACGGCACCTCAATCCGAGCTAAGGTGAAGAAGTTATGCCAATTTGAAGTTGAGAAAAAATCCAAGAAAAAAAGTTGTCAAACCCTGGGACCGATCCGCCCAAAAATTAAAAGAACCGGTCCGCCATGGGACCGGTCCGCCCCTACCCAGGACCGGTCCGCTTTTCCAAACTCCAGAAGACCCCGGATCACAAGCAAACCGAAGAAGGCAAAAATAAAAAGGATCGGTCCGCCATGGGACCGGTCCGCCAAGAAATTAAAAGAACCGGTCCGCCCTGGGACCGGTCCGGGGGAGGAGGGGGACCGGTCCGCCTGTCGCAGTTTTAATCTTCTAATTTTCCTCTAATAGAGAGTCCTAGTGCTGCTAAAATTCTTGGAGTCTTGTAGGGTATATAAACCCATTTTATTATCATTCTTAGCACGTAGATTAGAGAAGATTTTAGATAGTTTTTCTTTTCTTTCCAAAAACCCCAGTTTTAGATACAATTTCCTGTTTTATTCAAGGATTGAAGATTTATTTAGAGTTTGTGTGATTACCAGTTTTATTTATTGCTGCGATTATTCCTTGGGTAATTTTAGTAAGTTTTTTCTTCTTTGTGATTCTATTCTACATTATTCCATCAATTGTCCTTAGATTAATCATGAACACTTGCATATTAAACACTGTTTTCATCACTTTCATCATGTTAGGCTAGATTTTCTAAGGCCGGGGTACATGAACCTAGCCTGATGTCTTAATTGTAGGCATATAACATTAATCCTCTGAATTTAGTGATTGAATGCGACCGTATCACGTAGGAACATAACAATTGTAGGTCTTTATATCTCGTTTGCCTCTGGGTAACCGTGATGATTTAGAATACAATTCGAGTATTATTATGGCGATACTTATTTACTCGTCCTCAGATTAAGTATGACGCGGGCTTGAACCTCGTATACGTAATGCTTGGGAGTACTAAACTCCGGGTCAATTTAATCATTTAAATTCATGATTAGTATTATAGCTGCGATTCACTAGGGTTGGGGGATTGTATTCCCGTCCTGTTTTCCCATCACTTAGTCAAAAGTTTCAAATCATCTTTCATTCATATTTTAGGTAGTTTAGTATAGTTGCATTTCTTCATAATTTCAAAATTGAATTTAGCATAATCATTCACAAAAACCAAATCAATTTTCCTTTTTCTTTAGAGTTAGAGTTAGGATTTCTCTGTCTATCCAACGCCGTCACGTTCACTCGTCCTAGTTCCCTGAGGATTCGATACCCAGACTAGCCACTATATTCCGCAAGAGTGTAGTTACAGTTTAGGTTTTTGTATTGTGGTCGGAAGCCGATAACAACGACTAGCGTATTTACACGGACGCTCGGTTTTCCACTCGATCAAAATGGCGCCGTTGCCGGGGAATTAGGTAGACTTAGGATTAGATCGAGTCAATCCAAAGCTTTGACCAAAAATTTCCAAAAATCCAAAAACATATAAAAAATTCAAAAAGCACAAAAAGATTCACCATCATCTCTCACTAGCCATTAATGCAAAATTCTGAACTCACTCCAAATGCTCCACAATTCTGGATCCCACCTCCCACACCGTCACACTCAATCTCAAACAACACTCCATTTTCCTTCTTAGGACACACCCCCGAGTACACCTCGAGCACACCAAGTGAGAGAACTGAGTCATTAAGAGAGAGAGAGGGGTTGGAAGAAAGGAAAATGGTGGAGTTAGAGATCGAGCAAGTAAGAGAGGACATAGGCACTACTCGAGGGAGAGAGCTAGGGGACCTGAGCATGGAAGAATTTGAAAAAGAATTCGGTCCAGCGGATGAGAGCCTGGATGAGAGCCTTAACGACGAAGTCCAAACTCTATTGGATTCATTTCGTCACCTAGAAGAAAGCAAATGGAAAGCTAAAATCGATAAATTCCTTCTTTGTGACCATCCACCCATACCACTAGAAGTCCCGAAGGCGAGGGAGGAGAAAAGTGGTGGTCCATCCGACATAGAGCCCGACCCATGTGTCTTAAAAATTGAAAGAAACCTAGGTGTTCCCTCCAAGCCAGCGCACGCAGACCACGCTTTGAGTCAGCATCACGAGGATCCCTTTCCAATTAGTCATGATGAGTCTCCCGGTATATCCTTTATCTATGGGCGAGGTCCCAACTTATTCCGGTTGTTAGTATATGATAGGAAGACGGGAGTGACAAGGAGAGCATCATTCCCCGTGCAAGGGGTCGGGTGAGTTCGTAGAGAGATGAGAGGTCGTCGCACCCCCGACGCGTATAGGGTGATTGTTAGTGTATTTTTGAGTCATGCATGAGTGTCATATAGTGTCTTGCTGCATTTTTCCCATTTGTTTGTTTTATGTATCGCACTTATTATTTTGCCATATTTTGATTTTAGTCCTTTTTGCTTGAGGACAATGCAAAAATCTAAGTTAGGGGGGTCACAAGTGCGTATTTCTAAAACTTCTCAAATTTTCAAAAATGCCCAGAAATTTCAAAAAAAAAATCATAAAATTTTGAAAAATCCAAAAATATTTTTGTTCAAAATAAATAAAAATTGGAATTTAAATTTTTCAAAAATATCATTAAAAGTCGGTTTAAAGTCTCAAGTTGTAAAAATTCAACATACACAAAGCCGAAATTGACTAAAGATGGAAATTGAGCGAAAATTGACGACTTAACGAATAAGTGTGGAGATTAACAAACCCGGTGAGATTCGAGCCTGTCACTTTTTACGAGTTTTTAAATAAATCCGAGTTAATTGTTAACTCAAAGTTCTTTTCAGGGCCTAAAAAGTTGTCGAGGATATCAATCCTTCTATTTTGATCGGTTATGAAAAACGTGTGTGATATTGCTTTGAAAAATGTGCCAAAATTGATCTCTAAACTTAAATTCGTCTCGAAACGCATATGGTAACGCAATTGTTATTTTGGACTATGAAGTAGGCCCTCGTTTGTCACCCAAAAATATTAGCCAGAAAAAGTAGCGAAAAATTACCCCTTTTGTAACCCAATTTGAGCCAAACAAATTGTCCCTTTCGTTTGATAACCCGAAAAACCAAATAGCCGGAATTGTGAAAAATGAGAAAATTCGAAATTTAAGTCCGGAAAGTGCATAAAAAGGGGCAAGAAAAAAATAAATATGCTCAATAAAAATAGCAAGAAAAGAAAAGAAATGAAATGAAAAAAATTAGAGAAAAAGAAGAAAAAAATTGAGCAATAGCCCGAAAAAAGCGCAAATGGACATCATTAATGACTTTTCCAATTCCAACCTTCCCGACAATTGTCATTTTACCCCATATACCTTAAAACCCAAAAAAGTCCTAACCGATTCTAAATTGCGAAATTGGTTACCGCGTGGAGAGCTAATACACCAAAAGATAATATAAGAGATTGAATGCGCGAAAAAGAGGTAATGTTCCCGTTTTTAAAACCGAAACCCATTGATGAGATCCTATCATTCTGAAATTTCCGTCATTCTACTTGTATGCGTGACTTTGCATCCATTATATTTACTCTTTATATCACGCATACCGAGGGAATAGCCATAATTCGAGAGATTCGTTTGTGAGAGCATTCCGTGAGAAATTGAAATCAAAATGAATTTTCGGATAAGTAACGTAATGATCAATCGGTGGAAATTGGCGGTTATATTTCCGGCTTCGCACACACGCACTATGATTTGAGACTTGTACATATGACTTGATGATGACTATTTTCTAAAAAAGTTTGAATTGCATAATTTTTTCATATTTTGAATTTTCTGTGCGTCAATAACGAATTTTGTGGGTATATTCACTGCAAACCCTCACGAGACACAACTCGTCCTACTAGGGTGACCTTGGGGTTTAAAGGCTTGTTGTATACGCTAAATGCAATCACTTGCCCGCGAAAAAGGTATTCTATCCCAATAAAATGTTATTTTCAAGAGTTAAGCCTTGCTAGGATTCTTTTACATTGCTCGGGACGCGCAAAGTTCTAAGTTAGGGGGGTTTGATTCGGCATAAATTCTTCATATTTTTCCCCTAAATTTCGGTATTTTTATGATCCCGTGCGGTATAAATAACATGGATTTGTCTCATATTTATGCTACTAACCCATTTTGGCAAGTATTTCGTATTTTGTGTATCTCTTATGTGTTTTACAGTTATTTCATGCAAGAAAGATAGAAAAGAGAACTCAAAATTGTGAAAGAAACCAAGAATCGGGGAGTTGAAGGGCATTTTTTTAATTTTTCAGCCTTATTCCGTAGGTGGGGATAGCTGGAAAGTTGAAGATCTTTCAATTACAAGAACACTGGAAAAAACGGCACCTCAATCCGAGCTAAGGTGAAGAAGTTATGCCAATTTGAAGAGAAAAAATCCAAGAAAAAAAGTTGTCAAACCCTGGGACCGATCCGCCCAAAAATTAAAAGAACCGGTCCGCCCCTACCCCAGACCGGTCCGCTTTACCAAACTCCAGAAGACCCCGGATCACAAGCAAACCGAAGAAGTCAAAAATAAAAAAGATCGGTCCGCCATGGGACCGGTCCGCCAAGAAATTAAAAGAACCGGTCCACCCTGGGACCGGTCCGGGGGAGGAGGGGGACCGGTCCGCCTGTCGCTGTTTTAATCTTCTAATTTTCCTCTAATAGAGAGTCCTAGTGCTGCTAAAATTCTTGGAGTCTTGTAGGGTATATAAACCCATTTTATTATCATTCTTAGCACGTAGATTAGAGGAGATTTTAGATAGTTTTTCTTTTCTTTCCAAAAACCCCAGTTTTAGATACAATTTCCTGTTTTATTCAAGGATTGAAGATTTATTCAGAGTTTGTGTGATTACCAGTTTTATTTATTGCTGCGATTATTCCTTGGGTAATTTTAGTAAGTTGTTTCTTCTTTGTGATTCTATTCTACATTATTCCATCAATTGTCCTTAGATTAATCATGAACACTTGCATATTAAACACTGTTTTCATCACTTTCATCATGTTAGGCTAGATTTTCTAAGGCCGGGGTACATGAACCTAGCCTGATGTGTTAATTGTAGGCATATAACATTAATCCTCTGAATTTAGTGATTGAATGCGACCGTATCACGTAGGAACATAACAATTGTAGGTCTTTATATCTCGTTTGCCTCTGGGTAACCGTGATGATTTAGAATACAATTCGAGTGTTATTATGGCGATACTGATTTACTCGTCCTCAGATTAAGTATGACGCGGTCTTGAACCTCGTATACGTAATGCTTGGGAGTACTAAATTTCGGGTCAATTTAATCATTTAAATTCATGATTAGTATTATAGCTGCGATTCACTAGGGTTGGGGGATTATATTGCCGTCCTGTTTTTCCCATCACTTAGTCAAAAGTTTCAAATCATCTTTCATTCATATTTTAGGTAGTTTAGTATAGTTGCATTTCTTCATAATTTCAAAATTGAATTTAGCATAATCATTCTCAAAAACCAAATCAATTTTCCGTTTTCTTTAGAGTTAGAGTTAGGATTTCTCTGTCTATCCAACGTCGTCATGTTCACTCGTCCTAGTTCCCTGAGGATTCGATACGCAGACTAGCCACTATATTCCCCAAGAGTGTAGTTACAGTTTCGGTTTTTGTATTATGGTTGGAAGCCTATAACAACGACTAGCGTATTTACACGGACGCTCGGTTTTCCACTCGTTCAATTAACATGGCAATATGGATGATTGGTAACAAAAATAAGTTTTAATGGTCTAATGCGCTAGACAATTAATAATTAGAATAATAATTGGTCACTCTAAGAATGTAAATGGTAATTAAATAGAATGAAACTTATAGTCTAATAATGTAGACAATAATTGGTGTGGATTAAAAATAAAACAGTCTGATGGGGTAGATTAAGGCTAAGGAACATTATATAACGTAAAGATATGCACTATATTTACCTGGAATTTAGTGGGGAGCATTATGAAGTTAATCCAGGGACTGGGGTGTTAGGTGTAAACACTCACTTTTAGTTGACGCATAGCTAGATGGCTTTATCATTTTATGTCATATTAGACCATGGAATTCATAATTAGTATTTGTTTGAGGTTACAAGTAGGATTGCTTCTAGATGGGAGGTGAGATACTCGATACATGCGAAAGTCGATGGAGAGACACGAAGTATGAGTTAGTTACATTTTGCATATTTATTGGTAAAGAATCCTCGCAAGTTTAGGGCTCTTACCCATAATTATATCTGTTTTTCCCCCAGGTTTTCCCATAAACAGCGATGGATCAGACTTGCAGTTGCTTTGGATGTAGCGGACTCTGTTCCATTGATTCTAGTATAGGTTCTACTTATTCATTTGGTAATTTTATTCCATATAGAAATTGTATGAGCATAAGCCCGAGAGTTTATTTATATCGGTTTCTACTTATCTTTACATTATGGACGTTGTATGATGATTCGATTTTTCATTCATGTATTAATTCAGTTTTGGTTTAGATGTTTTCATTTATTGTGAATTTTAGTAAAGAATAAAGGCTATTTCTATTTCTCAGTGTTGAGAATGGTATAAATTGTTGATAAGCCCCATCTTAGGTGTATCGTGTCCGGCCAACCCTTACATGAGATAATGGGGTTGTTACACATTTTTGTAAATAAAAAGAAAAATGCAAGTTTGAATAAAATTCGAGCTAAAAATATAATTTTAATAACCCATGGGTGAAACCATAATTTCATAAACTTGTTGGGCCTAAAAGTAATTTCTAAAATTTTATATAGGCAGTATCAGGTTTTTCTTGAATTTGGGTTAATTCGGAGTTAAAACGGATAAGTAGTGAATTTTAGAGTAAAAATGCAATTTGATAGGTAAATATATAATTTCCTAAAATATCATAGGCTTAAATTCAAAATAATATAATTTCTTTTTCTTTTTACAGGTGCCCCTGAAATTTGGTAAATATTCAAGGTCATTTGAAAATGTTATGAAGGCATGAAGAGGTTTTGGGGTTCAAAGTATAAAATAAGGGATGGTGGGTTGAACAAGGAGTTATATATTTTTGGAGGCATACTACTATCAAAAGTTTGTGTTCCCTTAGTGGTTAAAGAGGGAAGAATGGCATAAGGGACCTAGGTTTGATTCCCACCAGTTCCTAAAGACTATATCGGCAGTGCCACGTCAGTAGCGCCATGTCACCAACCCATTTTCGCAGGCCAACCAGGTAGCAATACGTGTCAATGTTGGTCCACCTTTAACCAACAGCTCCATGCAGTCCTACCTTCCTACGCAACCTAGCAAATAAAGCCAAAAAAAAAAGCAAGTGATTTTCTTTTGAAATTATTTTCGTAGCTTCGTGAGAATCCCAAATATATCACTCATTTAACTTGGTCAAAATCATTAGATTACCAACAATGTCAAAGCCACCAATGAGAAAGCTTCTCACTTATTTCAAATACCAAAATCGTGAAAAAAAAAATACCTTTTTAAAGTGGTTTAGATTTTTATTATTCATTTTAACCAATTTAAAAAAGGTGTTTCACACCAATCCAAATACTTCACCATTGACCTATAAATAGGACCCTTAGGCTCGTTATTTTGTACAGAGAATTTTAGAGACACCCTTTATAACAATTTTCGGTGTTTTATTTTGAGAGTTATTTTTATTTGAGGGCCAAGAATTGTATCTTTGTGGGAGGAATTTTATCAAGATGTGAGACACGGCATTTGTAAGTTTATTTTATTAATGAAAGTTATAATTCATTCTTTCAATTTTATTATATCTTCAATCATGCTAGCTTAATTTCTTTACTAAGAATAGCAGAAATGTATTATGTTTGACTAATATTGTGTGTAGTTTAAATTCATTTTATTTCCCGACTTGTAATGAAATCTTTAAAAAATCGATATTCCTTTAAAACGACACGAGTGTGTTTTAAAACATCCACTTTTTTTTAAAATTCTTTTTTTTTATTTTAAGTATGAGTACTTTTTGATGGGTTATACTTTTAATAAATTCGTTGCTATCTCACGCTTAAAGAGTACACTTTAAAATTTAAAAGTGAAATTTTTAAGGGAATAAGGAATTAAGTTGTCTAAAACTAGAGACGTTAAATTTGATTGCGATCTTAAACGTTTTATTTTTTGAAATAAATGCAATGAGATTCAATTTAATTTGAATATAAAATCAGGAACGACGAATTTAAATTAATGCATAGTATTTTTTAAATGTGATAAGTGGATCCAATATCCTAATTTTCTCCCATACTTTATTTCATATTTCTTAGTTGCACTTTTTATTCGTATTAGCGTAATTTTATATTATCATCCCATATTTAAACCCATTTAGTCTAGTTGAAAAGTTATAATTATTTTAAATGATAATATTGATAAATCTATGTGGTTTCGACTCGTACTTACACTAACTATTTGAGGTCCTCGAATATTAATATGACAACAGACAGACTTGGTGAAGACATTTGAGGTCCTCGAATATTACAGAATGATATTCGACGCAGCTAAGTGCTCTTTTATAGTATAGTCCAATAAGGTTTTGGGATACTTGGTCGGTTAAAGGGAAATTGAATCAAATCTCATCAAATCGAGGCAATAAACAGTGTTCATCCACCTAGGACAATTTAGGTCCTCTTAAAAGTGTCGTCCATTCCTTCAGCTCTTGAAGAAGAAGAAGAAGAAGAAGAAGAAGAAGAAGAAGAAGAAGAAGAAGAAGAAGAAGAAGAAGAAGAAGAAGAAGAAGAAGAAGAAGAAGAAGAAGAAGAAGAAGAAGAAGAAGAATATTCAAAGGCACTTGAAGAAATCAATTAATAATTAAGCCGACCACCCCTACTTGTTGTCCCCGAATAATACAGTCTACATGTATCTCGCAGTGTCCAACCATGCAGTTAGCTCGGCCTTGATATGTAAGAAAGTGGGCATCAAGCTCTGATTTATTATGTTAGATAGACATTACTAGATGCCGAGAAACTTTACCTTCCTCAGGAAAAATTGGTGTACTTATTGCTAATCGCCTCAATAAGGTCGAAACACTACTTTAAGGCCCACTCCATCATTGTTATTGATATGCCAAGTATAGCCTCATTCATGATCACACCACCTCGGTCAGGACGACTATCACCAATTCGTCCAGAATTGGAGAATTATGACTCGGTCGATGGGGGTCTCGGCCTCGTGATTGAAGACTTGCCAATGTGTGTTGAAGCATTAATTTTAGGGGTTATAGACCCTCAGCCTCAGCCTCCATTAGGTCGACGACGACAAGCCGAGACTACTCAGTATGATAAGTGTTAATTCTTTAGTGGACCATGTATTAACAATCCAACCTCGGCCATAATGCTCGGTCGAGGTCTGATAGCTGGCAAGGTACATGCACTGGGAGACGCGTGAGAGTGTGCGCATGGGCTGTAGATCCCACATTGATCAAAATCGTTATAACATCTCCACCACATGTGAGGGAATATTTTATCGTCATGACCTACATGTGGCAGAGACAGCTAGCTCCCCCTCGTTGTCTAGGAACATGCCACGCATGCTTATTACACGCTTGGGGGGTACATTACACCCCCTAAGCACTATAAATATTTGTCTTAAACCTCATCATAAAGGATCGATCACTGTAACCCTAAATGGACCTCGGTCAAAAATACTGTAAGAAAGAGAGAACTTGAGTGCTTGTATGCAAAAGGCCATTAGAGCCCATATTTAGTGGAGTTCACACACTCACACAGTGAACGTAGGCCCTTCAAAGGCTGAACCACTTATAACTGGTGTTATCATATTCTTTGTCTCATCCCTTTGTATATTTTATTCTTTTTTATACTCCATTGTTGTGCTAGTTTGAGTTTACACATACATTGATTTGGTGATACCATTTCTGGTATCATCAATCTGGCGCCATCTGTGGAAACGAGATAGCCATTTCTCTTCCTTTCTTCTACAACTACTCTACCGGATTCTCTGGTGGTGTTCCAACCTCGTCCTTGGTTGATCTTGAACCACCATTGAATGATCTCTGGTTTGAGCTTTGGCTTATTTTTTGCACTTCCAGCTTACTACTACTACATCACTTGATTTTTCTGATCACCAAAATTATCCAATGGAAATAGATCACCAACTATAGGTGGTCCCAGTACCATTCGGGCCCCTCCTCAGTCAGAAATGGCTGAGGTGGTGGCAACCTTGCACTCCTTAGTAGACAGCCAAAGGCATTTGCAAGCGACACTTGTAGCTTGCATCCAGAATATGGTGGCTAGACCTGTCGTAGTCAGAGAGGAGTTATAACGCCGTCCGCTAGGGATGGTGCCCCAGATTCAATGACCAGGGGACCACCCTAGGCCCCACAGAAGGATCTTCCTCCTCAGCAAAGGTGCAGGGATGTGGCTGACCTTAGGTGTTTACATCTTGGGAGGCCAGGTGGTGAATGCCCTAATGATGAGGATGGGTAGTATGATGAAGAGGATGACAGGAGCTCTTGGGAGCCTTATCAAATTTTTAGAGGCACTGTGTGACCCATTCAGCCCAGACAAGGATACAGTGGCAGGCCGAGTCGAGAGTGTAGGCTAAGGGCATCATCTCTAGATAGGTTAATCACGTGGTCGGCCTTTGGTAGCCTTGACTTAGCAGCAGGCGACTTGAGAAATTGCCTATCCAGATCTAGAAATATAGTTGGTTCTAGAAGGAATGATATATGTGATGACCGCTGACCACGCCGTGGCTGAGACAAGGAGTAGCGAGAGGTGAATAGCTGACAGAGAACAGTGGTCGGAGAGCCCTTGGTTCACCCAGATGTCAAAGAAAGGGATGGAGATAATATGGCCCAGCTGAGGTTATAGCAACAGCTTAGAGACCCTGTAATGATTCCATCCAAAGGTTGGAGGATATGATTAGGGATATTCTGAAGTGTCGAGACCCCTTACAGAGGGGATATAATAAAGGCTCCCAATCGTGGCAAAGATTATGAGATATACTATCCCGGCTAAGTTCAAGCTGCAAGTGGTCACTCCAAAGTATGATGGGAGCACTAATCCAGTCCACCATGTGGAGATGTATCAATCAGCTGCTGATATTTATGCGGTCTCAGACGAGATGAGGTGTCATGCCTTATTAAGCACTCTGACCAGAGCAGCTCGTGTATGGTTTACCTCTCTCCCTAAAAACTCAATTGAGAATTTCAAACAGCTTGCAGAAAGGTTTATACATAATTTTTGCTTTGGGGTGAGGCCCCAGAAGAAGACGACCCACATGTTGTATGTGAAGTAGAGGAAGAATGAAAGTCTAAGAGAGTACATATAGAGGTTCAACAAGGAGAAATTAAAGGTTGAGTATTATAAAGAGAGTATCATCATGACCGCTTTGATGGGAGGTTTACAGAAAGAAAAGCTACATTGGAAGCATGCAGAGAATCCTCTAAAGTTTATGGCCGAACTCTTGGCTACGGTTGGGAAGGTCGTAAATGTGGAGGAAGCAATGGCTTCCAAAGGTTAAGATCAGAAGGGGACAAGCAGTGGGGGTAAGTTCCACAAGAAGAATTAGGACGACAAGAAGAGGTCGGCGAATGAGAAGTTCGCGGACTACACCCCTTTGACTATCAATTATGAGCATATTTTGAAAGAGATCAATAACGAGCAGTCTCTGAAGTGGGTTGATATGCTTAAGGATCCTCTTCATAAGAGGAATAGAAACATGTGGTGTGAATTTCACCAAGATCGTGGCCATACGATAGACAAGTGTTTTGCTCTCGAGGATGAGATTAAGAAAATTTTGAAAGCTAGAAAGCTAAGAAAGCATGTTGATAAGGGAAGTTTCAAGGGTGGCCAAGATAAAACCAGAAAAAATAATAACGATAAGTGTAAGCCTGACGTTGCAACATGTCGAGACGACTATGACTCGGACGATGATGATAAAGCAGACCCCGACTCCCCCCCCCCCCCCCCCCCCCCCCAGTTATCGATCCAAATGGTTGGATTCATATAATCTCTCTTGGGGTTAAGATGATATGTGGAGGACTAGCTGGAGGAGGAAAAGAGGTTGTCGATAGAAAGGCTCATGTACCAGAAGCCAAGGCTCTCCCTTCAAAACCCAAGGAAGTGCATGCGGCAGCAATAGAGCCAAAAAAGGTTAAAAGAACTAAAGTTGATATGAATACTTTGATTGTGGAATTTTTTAGACTAGATTTCAAAGGGATTCTAGCCTCTCATGATGACCCTTTGGTTATCACCACTCTGGTTCATGGTATGAGGTTCTGAGGATTTTGGTGGACGGTGGAAGCTCGACCGACATTACGTTTTGGGATCATTACAAAGGCATAGATCTGAGCAAGAAAAAGCTGGTGCCATATCATCAAGATCTCATCAGGTTTAGTGGAGAGAAAGTACATCCTTTAGGGTTTTATAAAATGGGAATCAGTATGGGAAATTACTGGATGAAATGCCTCACAAAGAAGATTAGTTTCTTTATCATGGATGAGAATGTCTACTCGGCCTATAACATAATCCTGGGAAGAGTAGCCCTCAAGGAAGTCAGAATGGGAAATTACTGGTAAAAATGCCTCACGAAGAAGATTAGTTTCTTCATTATGGCCGAGAATGTTTTGTCGGCCTACAACATAATCCTGGGAAGAGTAGCCCTCAAGGAATTTGAGTCTGTGCCTTCAACGGTTCACCTAATGATTAAATTCCCGACTCCGTATGGGGTAGGGGAAGTGCAGGGTTACCATGTTGAGGCACACGAATGCTACTTCAATTCAGCCGAGGAGAGAGAGGCATAAAACAGTGATACTATAATAGACAACATTGATACTTTGGATCCTAGAGATGAGACTAAGTTAAAGAAGGGTGAGGCTGCTGAGGAGATAGACTCCATCATCCTTAATGAGGACGAGCCAAAAAAAATGTCCAAATCGGCAAAGCTTTGAGGAAGGAGGTCAAATAGGAGCTAATCAAGGTGTTAAAGAAGAGGCAGGGCATTTTTTCTTGGAGCCATGAGGATATGCCCAGCATCGATTTGAAAGTTCTCTGTCATAAGATTAATGTGATTGAGGATGCAAAACTGGTGCATCAGAGAAGAAGAGTTTATTCGTGAGAGAAGTATGATGTCATCCGAGAGGAGGTGAAGAAGTTGGAAAAATATGAATTCATGAGGGAAGTCATTTACCCTGAATGGCTTGTGAATGCTGTCATCGTCCCCAAAGCCAATGGCAAGTGGAGGATGTGTGTTGATTTTCCAGATCTGAATAAATCCTGCCCCAAAGACAGCTTTCCACTGCCAAGGATAGATCAGATGGTTGACGCTACTGTCGGCCATGAATTAATGAGCTTTATGGATGCCTACTCAGGCTATAATCAAATATTCATGGATCCGTCCAGTGCAGAGAAGACGGCTTTCATTATTGACAAGGGGACCTATTGTTACAAGGTCATGCCCTTCGGATTGAAAAATATTGGGTTAACATACCAAAGGTTGGTGAATAAGATGTTCGAGGAGCAGATTGGGAAGACGATGGAAGTTTATGTCCACGAATTGTTGACAAAGAGACTCAAGGTCGACACTCATATAGCCAACCTTGAGCGCACTTTTGATACGATGGATGAATATGAGATGAAATATAACCCCGCTAAGTGTGTCTTTGATGGGGGGAAGGCAAGTTTTTAGTCTTCATTGCGAATCAGAGGGGGATTGAAACCAACCCTAAAAAGATCAAAACTTTGTTAAAAATGAAGACTCCCACGACATAACGGATGTGTAGAGACTAACCGAACGAGTGGCCGCATTGAACAAGTTTGTGTTTTGAGCTACGGATAAATGCCTTCCTTTCTTTAAAGTACTTAGAAAGACTTTTGAGTGGAATGAGGAATGCGATAGGGCCTTCCAAGAATTAAAGGCTTACCTCAGCTCCCCCTCACTTACTATCAAGACCAATCCAAAGAGAGAAGTTGCACTTATATCGAGCTATGTTGGAGTCGACCATAAGTGTTGTTATAGTCAGAGATAAAGATGGAGTACATAAGCCAGTGTATTTTAGCAGCAAGGCCCTCCAAGGATCCGAGCAGAGATATCCCAAAATGAAAAAGTTGGCTTATGCTCTAATCTATGCTTCAAAAAAGATGAAGTCGTACTTCTAAGCACACACCATGGTCGTCCTCACTGATTCTCCCCTGAGACAGGTCATCCATAAACCTGAGAAATCGGGTAGGCTGACAGCCTGGGCAATTGATCTAGGGGAATTCGATATCATCTACCAGCCAAGAATGGCCATTAAGGGGCAAGTCTTAGTAAACTTTATTGGCGAGTTCACATGGGATGACATCGATACAGAGGAAATTGATGTTCCACCATGTGAACCAGTATGCTTTCCCCCGGTTGAGGTCGAGTTGAGTTCAGCAAGAAGCAAGGTGTCAGAGAATGACGAAGAGCGATGCCTCTTCAAGAATGGAACCCGTGAAGAGGGTAATTTTTCCAAAAATGGTACAGTCTGGAGCTTATTTGTTGATGGATCTTCGTGTGAGAACGGAAGTGGAGAAGGTTTAATTATGTCGTCCCTAGATAGGACGGATATTTAATATGCACTGAGGTTTAGTTTTTAACCCTCCAATAATGAGTTAGAGTGTGAAGCTCTCCTAGAAGGTCTCTCCCTTGCCTGGGCACTAAACATCGGCCAGCTCCTTATTCATAGTGATTCCAGGTTAGTTGTGAATCAAATTTTGGGGGAATATGAGGCCAAGGACAATAGAATAGCCAATTACTTGGGAAGGGTGAAAATAGCATTAAAGCATTTTAGCGAAGTGAAATTAAAGAGGATACCCCGGTTAGATAATGGCCTAGCTGAATATCTGGCAAGGTTAGCTTCCACCGCTAGAATAGAAATTAGAAGAATAGTCCCGGTAGAGATCCTTCATCGGCCAACCATTGAAGGAGAAGAAAATACTGTGAAATTTTTCTTCCACTTGAATATGGGTTCTTCTTGGATGGATCCTATCACCCGATTTATCATAGATGGGGAGCTTCCAGAGTTTAAAGGCGAGAGAAAGAAGCTAAGGTATAAAGTAGCTAAGTTCTCCCTCATAGGAGACGTCTCATACAAAAAAGGGTTCCTACTTCCTTTACTCAGATGTGTCCATCCATCTGAGGTAGAGTATATTTTAAAGG
This sequence comes from Sambucus nigra, assembly GCA_949130495.1. Taxonomy (NCBI): domain Eukaryota; kingdom Viridiplantae; phylum Streptophyta; class Magnoliopsida; order Dipsacales; family Adoxaceae; genus Sambucus; species Sambucus nigra. The sequence continues at coordinate 43,785,785 of OX422212.1, read as the reverse complement.
ACGTGCATGAGGGGCCTTGCTCCAGTGATATTGGAGGAAGGTCATTGGCAAAAAGTATCATCACTCAGGAATACCGGTGGTCGACGTTGTCCAAGAATGTAGCTACATATGTTAAGAAGTGTGATAAGTGTCAAAGGTTTGCCACCATACCCCATCAACCTCATCATCCTCTTACTTCTATCACTTCCCCACGGCCACTTACAATCTGGGGGATTGATTTGGTACGGCCATTACCGAGAGCTGTGAACAATTATCGCTATCTGATTGTGGCGATTAATTATTTTTCGAAGTGGGTAGAGGCTGAGGAGATGATCACAATCAAGGAGAAGAAACTCTTTCATTTTATTTAGAAAAACATCATCAGTAGATACGACATATCCAACACTCTAATTTCTGATGACGGGATGCAGTTCAAGAACATCTCCCTTGAGAAGTACTGTGAGCGGGTTGTCATCAAATAGTTTTTTTTTAACTCCAGGATGACCCCAGGCTAATGGGCAGATAGAGTTTACCAATAGAACAATTCTCAGCGAAATCAAGAAAAATATAGAGGATGCTAAGGGAAGATGGACTGAGGAAGTGCATGTCATCCTATGGGCATATAGGACAATAGAAAGGATTTCTATGCGGGAAAGTCCGATCATGCTAGCCTATGGCTCAAAAGCTGTGGTGCCAACCCATAGAGTCCAAACATACGACTCAGAGAAAAATGTGGAAGAGAGGAGACTGGATTTAGATCTCGTAGAGGAAAAAATAGAGGATGCTGAGGTTAGGCAAGTTACCTATCAGCAAAGAATAGCAAAGTTTTATAATAAGACGGTGAAGGCCTGGCCAGTGGCTGTAGGAGACCTCATTTGGAAGAATACGTGGCAAAATCCCAACAAGCTTCATCCCAACTGTCATGGTCCCTATAAGGTGGTTGAAGGAGTGGTTCCAGGAATGTATCAGCTAGAGAATCTAGATGGAGAACCATTATGTAATCCATGGAACACTGACCATCTGAGGAAATACTATCAGTAAGAAGTTATGTTAAAGTTTCATGTTGGTTTTGATTGTCTTTTATCAACTACATTTTAGTATCATTTGTCCATGTATATGAGAATAAGATTATGAATGAAAATTTCCAAGTATTTTCTCCTACCTTATCTATTGTGTGAATACTTTTTGCTTGTATGTATCAACTCATCTTACGCTATAAAAAATCATTTGTGGTGAACTAGATTTAAGTTTCTCTCGGTGACCTGACAGCCCAAATGGGGTTGACCTCGTCCATGGACTCTCAATAACATTAAGAAGGTTAAAAATCACTTAGATGTGGTTCATTATAAACACCATTAACTTGGTGGATAAACTCTCTCGGTCGAGATAACAGTGCATGGACGAGATGATTCTCATCCATACACTCTCAAAACGATGAGAGGAGATTTTTTATATAACATCATAATTTGGTGGATTCGAATTAAAAATCACTTTTAGTGTGGTTTATGTTAAACATCATTAATTTGGTGAAAAAACTCTTCGGCCGAGATGATAGTGCGTGGATGAGACGATTCTCATCCATACACTTTCAAAATGATGAGAGGGTACTTATGATATAACACCATAATTTGGTGGATTCGAATTAAAAATTACTTTAGTGTGGTTTATATTAAACATCATTAATTTAGTGAAAAAACTCTCTCGGTCGAGACGACAGTGCATGGATGAGATGGGCGTTGTCCACACACTCTCAAAATGACGAGAGGGGACTTGTGATATAACACCATAATTTGGTGGACTCGATATAAAAATAACTTTAGTTTGGTTCATGTTAAACATCATTAATTTGGTGAAAAAAATCTCTCGACCGAGACGAGAGTGCATGGACGAGATGGCCCTCGTCCATACACTCTCAAAATGATGAGAGGGGACTTATGATGCAAACACCATAATTTGGTGAATTCAAATTAATCTAGTCTAAGGATTAGACGATGCTTAAGTTAGGGTTACTTGTTAAAAACAAGTCAATAGCACTCAGACATGCAAGCAAGTAGAGACAATTCATAAAAATGAAAGGAGATATCATTCGTTCATTTCAAGTATGAGTGCAAAACAGTTCAAATAAAAATTCAGAAATGTTTGAGTACAAATTAAAAAAGTGCTCCTACAAAGCTATTACTGAGAAGAGGGTCTTGGTCATATACGATTGCCCTATGAAGTTGGCTCCATGTTTGAGGCGAACCTTCGACTCCTCTATCAACATGAACTTTCTCCACCACTATGGCCGACCCGTTAGCATCTCCCTCGGTAGGAGTCTGAATGGCATGATTATTTATATCGACTACGAGTGGGGCCTCGTCCATCACCTCATCTTCCCCAACCACGGGCAAAGACTCGACATACTCTAGAGTCGATTTCATAAAGGGGTCTTCCATGTCAAGAGCATCCAGCTCGAATTTGATGGAGGAGACGACCTCAGCAAATTTGGTGATGACCCACCTACAAGTTGTTTTGAGGACCCTCTCGAAGTATTCCATGCCAAAGTTGAGGAACTAAGTAGACGTTTTATATGATTATATGGCCTCGTCTTTGATATTTTTAATAGCCTCGACTGAAAGAGCCTCATCCCTAGCTTTGGATATGGCAGGTGCAAGGTCTTTAAAGTGATGGGAGCTTAGAGCAGTTATAACTTCATCCTTCTCCTTGACAAGTTGATCCTTAGCCTTTAAGGCTTCATCTCTCTCGTTCAGGGTGTTAAGAGCCTTTTTATGTCAGATCGGGAATCCCTTAACTTGCTCGTCAGCTGTTCCTCTAATTTTAAGGTCCTATCGACCTTCTGAACCTTGGGGTAATATTCGGCCATCCACTTGATGGTCGAGGCAAGAGCACATACAGACTGTAGAATAATAAGAAAAGTGTCAAAGCTTAATCTTCATAGACGAGAAAAAAAAATTGTTAAAAAGAGGCAAGTACCAAGGCCATGGAGTGGAGGCCGAAGTCAAAGACCTGCGGAGGAGGAACCTTGGCTAGGAACTCGTAGTCTTCTTTAGCAGGGACATGCAACATGGATCTCTTAGCCCTTGAAGGCGATGAAGGGATAGAGCCAAGGGAAACCCCCAGATAGGTAATGTTTGATGACCAATAGGGGTTTAAGGTTTTCGTAAATGATAAGCTGAGTCCAGAAGATGACAAGACAGTTTGAGGCAGAGTGGTAGTTTTTGCCTCATCTGGCTATCTCGACGGATGTCGGTCGGGTGGTGGTGCCTTTTTCTTATGGCCAGCTTCAGTGTTGGTCAGACCACCAGTGAGTGGTGTTTCCTTTATAGGCTTCTTAGCCCCCTTCTTCAGCACATATTTGACGTTGGGAGCAGTTGTATTCCATAGCTCATTTGAGATATGGTTGGGACGATATATAGAAGCAACAAAAATACATATTAGTCAAAAAATTATAAATCGATAAATTAGTTGGAAAATAAAACAAAAAGATCACTTACACAGCTCGGTTGGAGGCTCAACTCCCAGGCCAGTAGTCTCCAGATAAGAAGGGGTAATAATATCCTTAAATTTAGGAAGAAGACCTTACTTTCCTTATTTCTTCAAGTGTTAAACTTTCTCTCAGTTGTCCACGCTAAGGCCGGGGTATAATTTTGCCCACATGGAGGGGTTAGCCCAGTTTTATGGTACCCTCAGCTCGTCTTCGAAAGGGTCACGTCGGCCGATAACTCCCAAGCCCCAAAAATAAAAAAGTACCTTTATTTCTAGAAATGGTTGGAGGTCATGGTAACTTAGATTATTTTCTTATCAGGCTTCATATCCCCTAAGTGATAGTAGCCTGACTGGTTTTTGGAAGAGGGCATGTTGTAACAAGCCTTGAAAACATCAACTGAAGGATCGTTCATGTATTTATTCATCCATAGCGTGATATAGCCGAGGATAATTTGCCAAGAGTTTGGCTTTATCTGGGTCGGAGCAAGCTCTAGGATGGATAAAATAGATCGAATAGACGGATGAAATGGTAATCTAAAGTCGAGTTTGAACATGTTCTTGTATACTGCAATTTCGCCCTCTCGACCACTGTACGCTCTCTCATTATCGGTCGGGAGATGCATGACGATATAAGACGGCACACCATAAAGGTGTATCCATAGGAGGAGATTATATTCTTTCACGGTAGACAAGAATTGCTCAGCAAAGGAATAGTCAACTGGCACCTCAGCATCTAAGTCATTATCACCATCGTCTTCGGCCTCAATCTCTTTTTCCACATCGGCCTCATTCTCAGCAGTAGGAAATCCCTCGGGGAACCACTCAAAAAATTAACTGTCAGGCATTGCACTAAGAGGGATAATAGTTGGGGGAATAACAATGTTTACTGTCGGCTTAGCAGATTCAGAGACGACTTGAACTGAAGAGTCACTGGAAGTCTCCTCGTCCAAGATTTGAAAATAAGAGTCATATCGGCCTGAAGACTCGGCATGTCTGAATGATGAGGTACAAGTTGAGGTATCATCTCCCTCAGGGTTCACAGTTGAAGAGGGAGGTACTCCCATTACCTCCTCAAAGGAATCCCTCCTATCAGCTGCTATAGAAGACGATCTAGTCATCTCGTTATCATCGACCTCAGAGGAAGAAGGATATATGGTCTTCAAAGGAATTTGAAAAATGGGTCGTACCTAGTGGGGGTCGGCCCTATGTTTCGCATTGTACTCTTCTTCTATCATATGGATCTCTTGGAAGCACCTCTCCCTAAGTGTGGGAAACTCTTCGGCTAACTTAAAAAGACTTTGTAACATCTAAGAGTCGAGGTGGGACTTAAGCTACCAGAAACAAAGTTTAAAAGAAACAAACAGTTTGGGGCTTTGACTAACTTTGATCTAAAGATCCAAATGGTCAAGTGGATCGTTTTCCATCAAGAACACAGTTATGGACTACCGAAGATGGTGATCGTAACACTGTCGGAGTTCAACCAGAGAGCTTAAAGAAGGAAAATATGATAAGAGATCAATGAAAAAAGTCCTACTGTACTGCTAAACCCTAAGAATCCCCCAAAATCAACCCTCTAAATATCCAAAAACCACCCAAGACCACCGCCGAAAAATTCAACAGTTTGCCAAAAATGAACCAGACCGTTTGACAAATAAAAATCAAAGGAAAAACAAGAAAATGGGAGAAATGGAATACCTAGAAGTGACTGAGGAGATGACAATCTCAAGAAACAAAGAAAACTCGTCGAAAAATGCTTGAATAGTGATGAAAGTGGACTGGTCCTAGAGAGAGAAAGTTGTATCGCGAAGAAAGAGAAGTGGGAAATGCAAACTGTTTTCAAAATGGCTTAAATACTTAAAATCATTGTGCACAACTTCCGAGAGAGACATAATTAGGGCACAAAGCCCTAAGAACCACTTACAGTTGTCATTCTTGGGCAACACACCATTCCATGGGATAACTGCCAAGTGTCAGTTCATTCTTTATCGAACTTGGCAAATCTGACAACTAAGAGGATATTTGTTCAACTTGCATTCAGATGATGCTTTACCCCTTAGTCTTACCTTCTCATTGAAGACTAAGGGCTAGGGATGATTGATAAGCCAAGTATAGCCTCATCCACGACCACACCCCCTCAGCCAAGGCCGACCATCACCAATCCATCTAGAATTGCAGAATTACGAATCGACCAGGAATAACTCAGCCAGGAATGACTCGACCGATGAATCAATACAGGGGGTCTCGACCTCGTCATTTAAGACTTTACAATGTGTATTAAAACATTAATTCTAAGGGTTATAGACCCTCGTCCTTGGCCTCCATCAGTTCGATGAGGACAGGTCGAGACTACTCGGTATGACACGTGTCAATTCTTTAGTGGACCATGTATCAACAATCCAACCTTGGCCATGATGCTCGGTCGAGGTCTGACCGCTGGCAAGGCACGTGCAGTGGGAGATGCGTGAGGGTGTGCTCGTGGACTATAGATCCCACGTTGACTAAAACCATTATAACAACATCTCCATCACACGTGAGGGAATATTTTATCATCATGACCTACATATGGTAGAGACAACTAGCTCCCCATCATTGGCTAGGAACATGCCACGCATGCTTATTACATTCATGGGGGGTACACTACACCCCTTAAGCACTATAAATATTTATCTTCCACCTCATTGTAGATGATCGATCATTGTAAACCCTAGTTGGAGCTCTATTAAAAACACTGTAAGAAAGAGAGAACTTGAGTGCTTGTATGCTAAAGGCCATTAGAGCCCAGATTTAGTGGGTTTCACACACACACAGTGGACGTAGGCCCTTCAAAGGCTGAACCACTTATATCTGGCGTTATCATCTTCTTTCTCTCATCCCTTTCTATATTTTATACCTATTTATACTCCATTATTGTGATGGTTAAAGTTTACACATACATTGATTGGTGATACCATTTATGGTATCATCAGTTGTCATTTCCTTTCAGTAAAAGTCAGTCCCAATAAAGGACGACCTCTCTGGATGGAGTTCCATGTGGTAGGTGTGAAAATTCAGGGTGCTCGATATGTGTGTGTTTCAAACCAAACCAATTTTTTTCAGAAAAATTATCCAATTTTTAATTATGCACCAAACCAAGTTATGAAAACCCAGTTCTTACTTTAAACCAATTTTATCTTGGTTAATCCTAAACATGCATCTAGTGATTAAAGAAAGTAAAGTAAAGTAAAGAATACTCATAACGCCGGATGTACGAGGAAAAAACCCAAAACGGGAAAACAACCTCGGACGGCACAAGCCAGACAGTCACTATGAATATGGTTTTACAAAGACAGACAAAGTCTCACTCAACGACTCAATCCCCACGGGTCTTGACGCTCTTATGTTCTTCAACCACTCCTCTCCTAGTGCCTACACAAAAAGTCCTTCTTCCACGATACCTGTCTATAACACACGCGTCCACATATGTCTCGGTGTCCACCAATTGGATTTGATTCGTCTACGATGTCGAACAAGAAATCCTTCTCTTTTCTTCACTACAAAACCCTTTGTGTTCAATGATTGAACAAACTTCTTTGGTGCAACAAGATCACGTAAACATATAAGAATGATAACTCGAATCTTTGCAAACTCTAAGGATGTGTTTATGCTTTGTAAACCTTAGAAAACATGTGCAAACAAGTTTCTGGTTCGTAAACAGTTTTTCAGAAAGCACACTTTTTAAATTCTGACTCAAACACTATTTAAATAGGATAAAAAATACCGCCTCGATTTTCGTGTCGTTCGAACGACAATGCAAGTCGTTCGAGCGACAGAGTTGACTTTTTGACTTTTTGTTCAAAACGTCTCTTCGATGAGAGATCCAAATAAGTCAAACTATTCAAACTTATCAGAATTAAAACGTAGTGCAAACCTTTTAAAACACTATAAAACATTTTAAAAACATTTTTCATTATAAAAATACATCCTTATTTTTTATAAAAATAATTTCGAGTACCATTAATTATATGCATTCATACCTGAGCGGTCTCGGAATGCAATTACCTTTGAAGACGATTAAACTTGCACCAATTAAACATCGGCATGATAAATTCTTTGAAGCTTTGCCGCAACGTCTTCAATTTTCTTCAATACGTCATAGACCAAGTGGGATCGTGACAAAATAAAAATCTCCCTATGACATATTACAAACACAATTTTGTTCACGGAATAAAGTCAAAACAATACAGGGACTCAATTGGAAATTTATGTCCTTACAGTAGGTGGAACTAAGGAGTAACTACTATCAAAGGACATGTATTAACAGACGTCATTGCTAAGTTCGCTAGAGAGCATGATCCCGATGAAAGGGAACTTATCAACCGAGCGACCACCGAGGAGCCTAACCAACTAAACAATAGGACACTCTACGTTAATGGGGATTCTAACTCAAAACGGACAGGAGTGGGGATTATTTTTGTGACACTGAATCATATTATGCACAAGTAAGCAGTCGAACTTGGATTTGAGGCATCCAATAATGAGGTTGAATATGAGTCTCTCATCTGCGGATTAAATAAGACTTTATCCCATGGTTCAAATCACCTCGAAATCTACTGCGATTCAAGGTCGGTATACAACTAGATATAAAGAGAGTACAATGCCAAGGGCATGCTCATGTTGGCATATCTTTACAGTTGGGGACTTGGTCACCAAATTTAAGTATGTCTAAGTCCAATAATTTTCTCGTGGAAATAATAGTCATACAGATGATATATCCTTAGTTATCGACTCCAACCTCAAAAGAATGATCAAATTGGAAAATATGGCTTGACCGAGCATCACGAACTAAAAAAAATTCGAACAGGTTCTCATCATCCAAAAGGCTCTTAGCTGAATGGATCCAGTCATCACATATTCACAAGATGACACACTACCTACCGATAAAAAGCAGGCCCATCAGATCAAGGAAAAGTATGCTCTATTTTACCTACCCCCAGAGGGAAAGCTATATAAATGATTGGCGTGACTTAAAAATTTTCTCTAACGCATGTGTTGACGACTCAATTGTAAGTCGGTCACTCAAGAAATAATCTGGTAAATCGGATGTCGAACTCCGGGAATAGGACACGGAACGTGATGACAAATAGAAAGAACGATTAACCCTATGATTAACTCAAAGGAAGAAAAATATGATGATTTATGACTTACCTACTAACAAATGCAAGTTAATTAAACTTGTAACTAAAGTACTTATGCAAGAAGAACTAAACATGTTTTAAATAAATATGAGAATATGGAGAAAGGGTACACTCCCCCCGAACCATTGGTGATTACGTAGAATATAAAATCTTCAAAAACCTGATCATCAATTCAAAGAGACACCAAATATTCTCTAAGCATTCGACATATGCGGATTTCACTCCTTACAATATCAAATCAAAAATTATATTGGACGAGGATGAGACGTTATCAAAATGCCAATTGCACGCTTAAAAATTTCGGTTACCTAGGGTAAACGAAATTAAAAGACCTACAACCTTTGAATTGTTAATTATATTTTATTCACTTTTAAATCCATTCGCAATACCTAAGTTGGGTTCATGTATCCCAACCCACTAAAAACTTAGTCGGACATATCAATGTGGAAAACAAATAAAAATCTAACGTTACAAGCGTGGAAAATCATAATTAAACTATTACTAATCATGCATGAGAGCTTAAGAATTTCTTAAAATTAAATAAACATGCAAATATGGAGAACAAGCAAGAATAAAAAAGAGAAGACAAACTTGTTATTAAAAAACTTGAAAGCTTGATCAATAATAATATATCTTGAATGCAGGAATGAAAATTAGGGTTCTTCCCTTCTTCTCTCTCTAATTTTTAGGTAAAAAGTAGCTTAAAGATACCAAGAATACTAAAAAATAATAATACCACATTTTTACAAGTGTTTCAACCTTGCATAACTATTACTTTTTCAAGTGGAAAAAATTAATTCGATCACATGTTGGGGAACCGGTTCGATTTTTCGTTTAAGAGAAGGACAAACCGGTTCAAAATTTAAGTAGCGAGGCAAAATTTACAATCAGTGGCAAAACGGTTCGCTTATATCCAAACCGGTTCAGGCTAGGAAAAATTCTATCTTTTCTTTTTTGATTTCTTCTCATTTTCATAGCTTCATATCTTCTCAATCGGGCCTCAGATTTGGATGTTGTTTCTTCCTATGTGCTCGCGAGGTCTATGTCTTTGACTTCTCTTTAGGTTCCACATCCGAATTCAAGTTGCACAATTACATTACTACCCTTGACATTTCTTCTTTTCTATTCGATCTTTATTCCAGTTTCTCTCTTTTCTTCGCATGCATGAAATACCTAAAAAAATATAAGAGAAATACATGAAACTCGATGTACTTGTTAGAAGATGTTAATAGAAATGATATGACATAAATCCACTTCAATTTCACCGCACAGGGTGATAAAAGTCTAAATTATGGAGAATAAATACGAAAAACATATGCCTAATCAAACCCCCTAACTTGGAACTTTGATCATCCCGAGCAACGTAAAAGAATCAACGAAAGATCAAAACACTTGAAAACATTTTAATAGGATAGAGTGTTTTTTATGAACGAGCGATTGCATTTAGCGTATGCAACAAGCCTTTAAATCCCTAGGCTACCCTAGTAGGATGAATGGTTTCTCATGGTTTGTAGTGAATATATCCACAAAATTCATTTTCGACTCAAAAAAAATTAAAATACTTAAAAATTGTACAATTTAAACACCCCAAAAATAGTCACCGTAAATTTATATTCAATAGTCTCAATTTCTAGTGTGTGTGCGAAGTCGAGAATTAAATCGCTAACTTCCACCAATTGATCCTTACGTTACTTTTTGAAAATTCATTTTGATTCAATTCTCACAGGATACTCTATCAAACGAATCACTCGGAATGTGACAATTTCTCACGGTATGCGTGATTTATAAGAGTAAATATAATGGAACATAAATTCACGGATACAAATTTGAAAGAAGGAATTTATTTAGGTGAAAGGATCTCAGCATCGAAATACGATCCTTGGAAAATGGGAAATATCGTCTCTTATCCACACCGATTGATCTCTCTTTTTATCTTTTTGCATCTTAGGCCCTCCATGCGGTAATTAATTTCATTATTCGGACTCGATTAGGACTTTCTTGAGTAAAAAGGTGTGTTGGGTAAAAAATGGGAATGGTTTGGAAATTCAAAAATTGCAAAATTTTGCTTATTATGTCCTTAGGCACTTTTTCGGGCATTTACCCTTTTTCTTTTCTTTTTCTACTTTTTTCCTGTATTTTTCTCATTTTTCTATTTTTTTAGCAATTTTCTTTTTCTTGCCTTTGTGTTTCACCATTTGGACTCAATTGATGAATTTTCCAATTTTCACAACTCCGGACTACATGGGCTTTTCGGGCAAACGAATTTGAGAAATTTAATTGGCTCAATTGGGTTTGCAAAAAGGGATAATTTTGTCACGAATTTTATGGCTAAAATTTTTGGGTAACAAACGATGGCCTAACTTCCTTTATCCGAATTAATAATTATTTTACCATATGCGTCTCAAGATGAATTTAATTTAGAGATATTTTTAGCGCATTTTTCAAGATAACATCTCACACGTTTTTCGTAACCGATCAAAACAAAGGAATAGAGATCTTCAACGACTTTTTTAAGTGTTGAATAGAACTTTGAGTTAACCATTAAATCGGATTGATTTAATGGCTCGCAAAAGTTGATAGGCTCGAAATCTCATCGAGTTGATAAATCTTCACACTTATTCGTTAAGTCGTCAATTTTTGCTCAATTTCCATCTTTTGTCAATTTCGGCTTTTGTATATTTGATTTTTATTACAATTTGAGACTTTAAACAATTTTTTGTGATATTTTTGAAAATTTTAAGATTCAATTTTTATTTATTTTGAAGAAAAATATTTTTTCCCTTTTTTGAAGTTTTTAGGAATTTTTTTTTTAAATTTTCTATCTTTTGGGCATTTTGAAATTTGTGAAGTTTTTTAACACATGTGTACCCTCCCAACTTAGACTTTTGCAATATCCTCATGCAAAAAGGACTCAAATATAAACAAAAGAAGAGTGTGTAAAAAAATAGACAAATGGAAAAATGCAAAGTTTTTGTATTAATAACCGAAAAAGTACAAGTAACTAGAAAGGATAGAGCTTACAAAGCTTTTTTAAACAAAAATAGACAACAAATATCCAAAAAGAACTACATAAAGGAAAACCAAAACAACCATCAATCTTCAAATGCCTGAGCTACTATGGGGGTGGGTGAGAAGTACCGGGAGCGTTTGGATCATACGGGTCGTAAAAATATGTCGGGAGAGTGACATTAGACCCAACTTGCAACCTATGCATCTCGGCTTGTAGGCGGACCATCATACTAGTGTCTCGACAATAAGCTTTTTAAACTGCCCTATACTCAATTAAAAACCCATTGAAACTCGAATCTAGATTTTTAATGCAGTAAGTGAGACCCTCTCCCTCCGACTCATAGTCGGAGTCATCATCTTCGTTGTAATCGGGCTCCTCCTCCCCCATTTCAACATCTTTTGCCACCTATGAAGGTGGGCGCACTACCTCCATTTGCCGCACACTTTGCGTAAGAGATTCTTGCCTAATGGGCTTGGGGAGTTGGGGATGCGTTAGTGGTGGTTGAATATCGGCATCCTTTAAGAGTGAAGTAATGAAGCGAGCATAGGGGAGCGTGGCCTTGCCTTTGCGATCCATGGAGGCATGAATAATATCCCCGTAAAAAGTTAGGGCAAGGTGAATGGAGCTCACATTTCCAAGGAGATGGTAAAGGAAATTACCATGGCGAATGCGGATGGCCGAGTTGTTAGATGTTTGAAGGATGGCTCCGCAAGTGATCAAAAAGACCAGCCAGGTGGTTTCATCTAGGCTGCCCATAGAAAAGGTGTCGCGGGCACAAACATGATTGGGCGCGATGCGCTCGATACATTGGTGCTTCAGGATAGGGTTACCCACGATGGGGTAATTGTACCTTTGGGGGTCGGTCACCCGTTGGACTCGTATTTTTCGATGATGATGTTGAGAGTGAAACAGATATGCGTCTCATCGATGTAGGTTTCATAAGTATTATAGTTGACTTCGATGAGAGTGACATAAAAAGTGAGCACTTCGTCAAGCCATACGTCGTCGCCGGGAGTTTCTAGGAATTGTCGCCACCTTTATTGGCGAAAGAGAGCAGATACTTCTTGGAGTAACTCCTCCCAATTTACTTCATGTTCAATGTGGACGGTGTGAGTGGGAGTCTTGGATAGAGCGATAAGAGTGATTCCCATCATGGAGAATTTTCATTGAGTCATATTTCATGGGGAGTTCATCGTCGGCCATTTGGGGATAAAAGATGGAAATTAATTTGAAAAGAGTAAGAATGAGGAGAGATAAAAAGGAATGGAGGATTGGAGGTGTATTTATAGGTGGAGAGGTGGAGAAAATGGAGGGAAAAGAATTAGAGGGAATGAATGTGGAGGGAAAAGGGGGGAAGAATGTGGAGGGAAATGAATGGAGAGAAGGAGATAATGGTAAAGAGGGGACGTATTGGGAAGGGGCGATTTTCTGCACCTGCTATCAGCGAACCGGTATGGCCTTGGGTGAATCGGTTTGGCTCCTTTATTTTTTTATTCGATCAGCAGGCGAACCGATTTGGCCCTGATAGTGAAGCTAGGCCGAACCAATTCAGAATTCCAGTATACCCCCTAACTTTGCATCTAAAAAAAACTAAGTACTGGAACTCCGAAAACTCACTTTTCCAAAAAAAATCCCAAAACACTCCCGCTCACATTTTGGCTTGGAAAACCACGAATATTCACTTTGCCTCACAGTAAACTCTCCCGAAATGCACATTTGTGCTCTAATCCTTTCTCGACTCGTAACCTACGGACCTCTAACTAACCTATCCTATGTGACTCGCTACGATACAAAAGAATCACCCCATATGCGTCGGGGGTACGACGATCTCGCCTTTAAAGCTTACTCTACCGTGTAAACGGGGTCCAATAACCAAATTATATCGGATTCCTCAATGTACGCCTCGAGATATGGCTTTAGGCGTTGTCCATTCACCTTGAACGTGTCTCCCCTCTTAGAATCTTCCAATTCGATGGCTCTATGGGGAAACACCTCACTCACAATGAATGGGTCGGTCCACTGCGAACATAACTTATCGGGAAACAAGTGTAAATGTGAGTTGTATAGAAGCAGCTTTTGACCCGAATGAAACTCCTTTTGATGGATAATTTGCTCATGGGTGAGTCTCATTCTTTCTTTATATATCTTTGCACTCTCATACGCATCATTGCGTATTTCTTCCAACTCATTTAATTTCAGCTTGCGAGCTTCCCCGACTTGATCCGTGTTATAATTCAACCTCTTAATTGCCCAATATGCCTTGTGCTCTAGCTCCACAGGGAGATGGCAAGTCTTTCCATACAAAAAGTGAAAAGGGGACATCCCGAGGGGGTTCTTATATACGGTTGGATAAGCCCATAGCGCATCGTTCAAACGAAGAGACCAATCTATCTAATTAGGATCGATGGTCTTTTCTAGAATGTACTTGATCACACAATTCGTTAAATCGTCTTGCCTGTTCATTTGGGGGTGATAAGTCATCCCAACCTTGTGAACGACCCCATACTTTCTCATGAGTTTTTCAAACGGCCTATTGCAAAAGTGATTGTCGTTATGCAAGAAAGTATGTGTTCTTGCAAGAAGTGTATCACCACCTTGTTGCCATTTGTCTTTGTAGCTATGGCCTCAACCCATTTTGATACATAATCTACCGCGAAAAGGGTGTATAAGAAACCAAAGGAGGGAACAAATGGACCCATAAAGTCAATGCCTCAATAATCAAATATCTCGATGACAACAATTGGGGTCAATGGCATCATATCTCATCGTGTAATGGATCCCATCCTTTGACATCTATCGCAATATTTACAATAAGCGCTAACATCCCAAAAAATTGTGGGCCAATAGAGACCGCTTTAAAGAATCTTAGCAACCATATTATTTGTCAAAAAATATCCTCCACAAGCTTCCGAATGACAAAAACGAATGATGCTAGGTATTTTGGCATCCGATAAACATCTTCGGATGATCTAGTCCGCACAATATTTGAACAAATAGGGATCATCATATATTAATATGCACGACCAGGTTAAGAACTTCTTCTCTTGCGGTGTCCAATCGGAGGGAATGGCTCCCGTGGTAAGGTAATTCACTATATTCATAAACCAGGGGAGAGAAGAAGTAGCAAATAATTAGTAAATCCAAAAATACTCATCTATGGGTATGGGATCACTAGGTACATCGAACGAGAGTCGAGACAAATGGTCGTCTACGACATCTTCTACTCCTTTATTATCTTTGATGGATATATTGAACTCTTATAGGAGTAGGATCCACCTAATGAGGTGCGGTTTAACATCCTTTTTAGAAAGGAGGTACTTAAGACACACGTGGTCGACAAAGCATATAATAGGTGAACCAATGAGATAAGAACGAAATTCGTATAGGGCGAACACTACAGCTAGAAATTCTATCTCCGTGGTGGAGTAATTGAGTTATGGTTTGGTTGACATCAGGCTAGAATAGTAGATGATATGAGCATTTATATCTTTTCGTTGTCCCAAAATAGCCCCTATGGCATAATCACTCGCATCACACATGAGCTTGAATGAAAGGGACCAATCCGAAGCTTGCATTATGTGAGCGGACACGAGCATGATTTTTAATTTTTCAAAAGCTCTTTGGCATGCTTCATTCCACTCAAATGGGGAATCTTTCACAAGTAGGTTACTCAAGGGCCTAGCGATGATGCTAAAGTCCTTAATAAACCTCTGATAGAAATCCGTGTGGCCCAAGAAATAACGCACATTATTTAATGACTTAGGAGGGAAAAGTTGGCTATGACATCTACTTTCGCCCTATCAACCTCAATACCTTTGGACGACACTAAGAGGACAAGAACTA
This sequence comes from Sambucus nigra, assembly GCA_949130495.1. Taxonomy (NCBI): domain Eukaryota; kingdom Viridiplantae; phylum Streptophyta; class Magnoliopsida; order Dipsacales; family Adoxaceae; genus Sambucus; species Sambucus nigra. Next base: position 43,770,293 of record OX422212.1, on the reverse strand, counting down.
TTCCTTCGGTAACCATAAAATGGCACTTCTCCCAATTTAGTACTAAGTTCTTTTCCGCACAATGGGCTAGGACTTTTTTAACATTAGCAAGGCAAAGGTCAAAAGAGGGGCTGAAGACACTAAAGTCGTCCATGAAAACCACAAGGCCCCATTCGATCGTATTACTGAAGAGACTAAGCATGCACTTTTAAAAGGTCGTGGATGCATTACATAATCCAAAAGGCACCGTTTGTAGGCAAATGTGCCAAAAAGACATGTGAAAGTCGTCTTCTTTTGATTAAGAATGTCTACCTCAATTTCGTTATATCTGGAACAACCATCAAGGAAGCAATAGAATGGGTGTCCCGCTACTCGCTCTAGCATTTGGTCGATAAATGATAAAGGTAAATGATCTTTTCTCGTGCTGGCATTGAGCTTCCGGTAGGTAATGCAAATGCACCACCCGATGGTGGCGAGTTGGGGAATTAGCTCGCCCTTGGAATTCTTGACCACAGTCATTCCCAAATTCTTCGGGATAACTTGGATAGGACTCACCCACTTACTATCCGAGATGTGGTAAATTATGCCTGCGTCCAATAGCTTAATAATCTTCGCTCTCACAAAATCTTTCATCGTGGAGTTCAATAGCCTTTGCATCTCCCTCAAAGGCTTTACATCCTCCTCGAGGTGGATTTTATGGGTACAAATAAGAGGACTTATACCCTTCAAATCAGCAATGCTCCAACCAAAAGCACTCTGATGCTTCTTCAAAATCATAAGTAACTTACCCTCTTACTCTTTAACAACGGGAAATGTCTCATCCTCTCCCAAATAAGCATATTTTACGTTGGAGGGTATTTTCTTTAATTCGAGGGTGGGAAATTTTTCATTGGAGGCAACCGTGTGCGACTCCCTCGGTGGTAGTTCCTCAAATATAGAAACCCAATTAACCTCTCTCACGTCCTCATTTGACGCTCTCTCGTTTAATATTGCTCTCAACTACCCTACCTCCATCTCGAAGTCGGTGTATGTCCCGTCACTCTCACTACCCAAACAAAGACACGCTCCTAACAAATCTCCATCGATATTTCCCTCTATGTGATCATCTACTACCTCCTCGATAAGATCCAGTGCATGAAAATCGTCCTCATCACCCACTTGCTTGGTGATGTTGAAGATATTTATCTCGAGGGTCATGTTACCGAATGTGAGTTTTATTTCCCATTTCGAATATTAATCAATGCGTTAGCCGTAGCAAAGAATGGTCGACCTAGGATGATGGAAACATGATTATTCGAGGGGATGGGGGCTCCATTTCCCAAGTCACAAAATCTATCGGGAAGTAGAAGGTGTCCACTTGGACTATCACGTCCTCAACAATCCCTCGACGTATCTTCACGGTACGATCCGCGAGTTAGAGAGTGATCTTAGTGGGTTTGAGGTCCCCTAGTCTAATTACCTATATATGGAATAAGGGAGAATGTTAACGCTCACACCTAAATCTAGTAAGGCTTTCTCGATGCGATTCTCTACAAACTTTGGTTGGAGGTCATTTAATAGAATGGAGATCACATTTTGTGCTAGAAAAACGTTCTTTTTCACCTTTAGTCAATGTTTCACTATCAATAAATTCTTAAGGAATTTAGCATATGCGGGAATTTGCTTTATTGCCTTGACAAACGGTAAATTCAGCTTTACTTTCTTAAGTACATCTAGCATATCTTCACAGGAGGCTCCTTTAGGAGAAGGAAACAACCATTGAGGGAAAGGCACAGCAGTGGGCAGTTTCACTATGATTTCGGGACTAGTGGTGTCCTCATTGTGACTCTCATTTAAGGAGGCATCTTCGGCCTCTTTCATGCCCGGCGAAACCTCCTTTTCTTTAGGTTCGTCGTGTGAGTAAGGTGATAAATCAATAACTCTTCTATAAATTTTACTACCACTTCCACTTGATCTTGAAGCATGACTTTGTAAGCGGGTATCGTCAAGCATTCCTCAGTTGAATGTTCCGCCTCACAAATAGCACAAACCTTATCTCTCAATGCTCGAGCGGATTCGGATTTTTCTCTTGGTCGTGATTCGACTACGTGTTCCAATATTTTAGCAAGTTGGTTTATTTGAAGTTTCAACTCGCCTTATTTATCCAATCGATAGAGTCCGGATGCAGAAGGAGTTGTAGATATTTGTCGAGCCAGGGTTTGGGCATTAGGGTTGGATGTGTCCCACGCTTGAATAGTCTCAACGACATACTTAAAGTGGGACTCTGCATCGTTTGCGTCTAGCCCAAAGAATTCTCCCTCGCACATGGTCTCAACGAGTTGTTTAGAAGTTATAATTAGCCCATGATGGAAGAAAGAGATGAGTCAATACTTTTCAAAACCATGATGGGGGCAAGTATCGACTAACTCGTTAAAATGCTCCCAACATAAATAAAATGGCTCATTTTCTTGTTGTTTAAACGTTTAAATTTGAGCTTTAATGGAATTCGTTCCATGTTGGGGGAAGAATTTCAGGAGAAAATTGGCTTGCATATCCCTCCACGATCCAATTGAGTTCGGTGATAAAGACCATAACTAGGTCTTGACTTTATCCTTCAAAGAAAAAGGAAAAAAAATTAAGGCGAATGACGTCTTGAGTGCACGTTTGATCGTTAAAAGTTTCGCACGCCTCTTCAAATTAGTGGATGTGGAGGCCGGGTTTTTACGAATCCAAACCGTGGAACGTGGGAAGAATCTGAATCATCCCATTACCCCCACAATATACGGGAGTATAATTCATCCCGGAGTGATAATTCTCTCGGGATATAAGAGGTCTCTTATGGGGAGATATGGTTGCTCACCCTCACTCGTACCAAAACTAGCGTGATCCAACATCGCTTTCTCTCCAATTGATTCAAATTACTCACTCGACGCCCTAGAAGTGTGACTCAAAGTGTGACTCGTGATGGAGTTGGGCGGTGTAGGAAGTGGAACCCAAAATTGAGGAGCGTTAGGGGTGTGTGGACTATTGGGATCGTAGTCAACTATAGGATTGTCATGAATTCGCGTTGGTTGAGTATTTTGCATGTAAGGACTTGAGAGATTTTCTTATTATTTTTTTATTATTTTTCTAAAAAAAATTGGCTTTTTAAGAATTAGAGTCAAAATTTAGATTAATTAGACCTAACCTAAATGTCTACCTAGTCCTCGGCAACGGTCCTAAAAACTTGGCGTGGCTTATAAAGTGTGTCTCTAATGCGTGTGTTGATGACTCAAGTGCAAGCCGGACACTCAAGTAATAATTCGATAAATCAAGTGTCGAACTCAGGGAATAGGATACAGAACATGACGGTGAATAGGAAGAACGATTAACCATATGATTGACTCAAAGAAAGAAAAAGATGATGATTTGTTACTTACCTACTAACTAATGAAAGTTAATTAAACTAGTAACTAAACTACTTATGGAAGAAGAACTAAACAAGTTTTAAATAAATATAAGAATATGGAGTTAGGGTACACTCACCCGAACCCTCGGTGATTACGTAGAATATAAAAGCTTCAAAAACCTAATCCTCAATTCAAAGAGATACCAAATACTCTCTAAGCATTCGACATATGCAAATTTCACTCCTCAAAATATCAAATCAAAAATTCTATTGGATGAGGATGAGATATTATCAAAATGCCAATTTCCCCCTTAAACATTCCAGTTACCTAGGGAAAACAGAATTAAAAGACCTACAACCTTTATTTTGATAAAGTTCAAACCTTTTAATTATTAATTATATTTTATTCACTTTTAAATCCATTCGTAATACCTAAGTTGGGTTGATGTACCCCACTCAACCCGCTAAAAACTTAGTCGGACATATTTATGTGGGAAACAAACAAAAATCTAATGTTGCATGCATGGGTATCATAATTAAACTATTGCTAATAATGCATGAGAGCTTTAGAATCTGAGAAAATTAAAGAAACATGCAAATATGGATAACATGCAAGAACGAGAAAGAGAAGACAAACTTGTTATTAAAAATCATGAAAACTTGATCAACAATAATATGTCTTGAATGCAGGAATGGAAATTAGGGTTCTTCCCTTCTTCTCCCTTTAATTCTTAGGTAAAAAGTAGCTTAAAGATACCTATAATACTAAAAGAATAATAATACCACGTTTTTACATGTGTTTCAACCTTGCACAACTCCTATTTTTTTAAGTGAAAAAGATTAATTCGATCAGATGTCGGCGAATCAGTTTGGTTTGGCCCTTAAGAGAAGGGCGAACCGGTTCGAAATTCTAGTAGCGAGGCAAAATTTACAATTAGTAGCAAACCAGTTCGCTTATATCCAAACCGGTTCGGGCCAAAAAAAATTCTATCTTTTCTTCCTTGATTTCTTCTCATTTTCATATCTTCATATCTTCTCAATTGGGCCTCGGATTTGGATGTTGTTTCTTCCTATGTGCACAAGAGGTCGAGGTCTTAGACTTCTCTTTAGGTTCCGCATCCAAATTCCAGTTGCACAATTACGTTACTACCCTTGACTTTTCTTCTTTTCTTTTCGATCTTTATTCCAGTTTCTATCTTTTCTTCGCGTGCATGAAATACCTGAAAAATATAAGAGAAATACACGAAACGCGATGTACTTATTAGAAGATGTCAATAGAAATGATATGAGATAAATCCACTTCAATTGCACCGCATGGGGTGAAAGAGCCTCTAAATTACGGGGAATAAATACGAAGAATTTATGCCTAATCAACAATCTTTCATTGGGCCATATTTTTAGTGCATGCACTATAGCGATGCATATCCCATTCTATATGAGTTTGCATAAGGGGATATGTGAAATCCATTAAGGAGTAAATATTTGGCATTCACGGACATAAAAGAAGGGTATTAGTGGCCTTACATACAGATCGACGCAGTCTTATATATAAAGAAGTGCAAGAAGTATCAAGTATTCTTGCCCATGCTCCACCCGCCAACAAGATACCTCAAGTCTTTGACTAGTCCTTAGGTTTCACGTAATGGGTTAGATATTACGGGGCCCCTACCTACAATACCTAAAAATCGAAAGTATTTATTATTCGACACAAATTACTTTACCAAAAAGCTAGAAGTTGAACCTCTCGCAAACATAAGGGATGCTCATAAGATTATATTCATCCGAAGGAATATTGTGACTCATTTTGGTGTGTCAACGATCGTTCTCCATTATGGAATGTAATTTAAGAGAAGACCATGTAATACCCCGTATTTTTATTCTATATTAATTTGGGGATTTATTAAATTTAATGTGAATTAATTATTTAATAAAAAATCAGAAATTAATTATGTTATAATTATTAACGTGATGAGAGTTAGTAATTATGGGAAAATTTGTTGAATATTACTAATGAGCAAAGTAATATATAATAGTGGTCATATTAAATGTCACGAGTGAATAAAATGACAATTTTAGAAATTTGAGTCGGGACGCGCCCGTGTCGCGTCGGGACTAAATATTGATAAATAAAAGTAAATATTTTATAAGTTGTCTGTATGGTCGTTTTGAGTGCGCCAACGCGTCCGGAAGGGTCGAGATAGTCAGAAAAGTATACCCGGGAGTTTAATTTGGGTCTCGGGAAGTTTTTAGGCCTAATTAGTACCCCGGGAGGGCATTTTAGTCATTTTGTATTTTTGGGTAATTAAACCCACGAAAATTAAAAGGGTTATATCAGATGTTTAGGTTATCTCCTAGGGTTAGATAACTCAAAACACTAGAACGACCATTGGAGAGGAGAGGAGAGAGCTCTCAAGGCATTCCAAGGCTCAAAACTCAACCGTTTGCACCGCCGCCACCGCCAACGCGTAGATCGCGAGACGGGGAACGCAACCACACCAAATTCAACACCAAACCAGATTTCTGAAAATCCCAGGCAAGTGTTTATCTTCCTTATTTCGTTGATGCATCTTTCATATTGGTTTAGGAATGATTAGGATGAATTGTATGGAAGAAAAACCCAATTTGAGATAGGAAATTGCATGTAGTGATGACTTAAATGATATTCTGGAAACCTTTAAAGAGGATTAAACCACGAAATTTTGATGTTGTATAAGAAGGAAACCTTAGAGCCAATCAGAATAAAGGAAGCAAATTCACGCATCAGGCCCCCCGAACCGGTTCGCATGTACCCCGAACCGGTTCGCCCCCCAAACCGGTTCGCCCCTGGGTTCGCGAATGTTTGCTGGTCTGCGGTGCTTTTTTTCTTCCATCCAACACTTAGAATTTTTTTTTTTTCTTTCCTTTCTTCCTTGGATTTTTCTTCAACTTCAACGGGTCATAACTCATCAACCGTAGCTCGGATTTGGGTGTTGTTTCTTCCAGTGTTCTCGTTGTTCCGAGCTCTTCAACTTTCCAGTTGACTCCTCCTTCGGGATCTAGCTGCAGAATTACCAAAATACCCTTGAACTTGCCTTCTTAGCTTTTCTTTCATTGTCTCGCTTTCTCTTTTGCGTTGCTTGCATAATTAACATGTAAAACCAATAAGAGAAGCATGAAACATGAAATACTTGCCAACGAAGATTAGTAGCATAAATGTGCGTCAAATCCATATAGGTTACATCACTCGGGTTCACAAATGCACTGAAATTAGGGGAATAAATATACAATATTTATGTCCAATCACGTAGTAAGTTGGAAAAACCCTTCGAATTAAAGTTAGAAACGAACCATTATACTTGATATATAATAATGGGAAAATAAGGATAAATGTTGTGAATGTGGGTTATGGGATAAACCTAAATTGATATAATAAAAGTGGTATATTTATATGATTGTGTATGCATATATTATATACTTGTGAAAATCATGCCCGCGCTACTTGCTATCCCTGAGGTTTCCGTGCTGGGACGATCTCATCTCGTGTGCCTTATGGGGGATATTGACTCGTACCCTAGAAGATAGAAATCCTAGGTACAGGCTATCGAATCGGTAGTCACGGTCCTAAGAGACGTGAGGGTATGTACTGACCTCTTGGACTTGGAAACTATGCTTCGCCTCAATATTGTTTGTGTATGTATTTATACAGTTCGAGAGTGATTCCGAACTTGTATTCCCTTTAGTACGATTGATACGGGGATTGGATAGCAGAGTATGCCCGCACCATAATTTTTATGTGGGGTGCTGTTAGAATATATATATTATACGAGTATTTAATATATATATATATATGAACTTCTGAAATTTGGGAAACTGCCTACTGTGTTATGGTAAGTAAGACATGTGAAATGACTCAAATTGGAAATACTTGTTTTGAAAAGTATAATATGATATTGAAAAACTTTATGAATCAATAAAGTTATAATGAGCGTTTTGTATTAAATGAAATTATCCTTTTAAACCACGATGTTATTAAATCATAAATCTTGAGAGTCACCTAAGATAAGTTAAATCCTTGGGGAAAGATAGTGTGACATATGATGAGATAAACCATTGGGAAGGTTAGTGCGATAGGAGTGCACATTAGAAGAGAGGTGAGAATTTCTCAAGAGAGTGTCGCACTAATATGTTGTTGCATTGGCATGTATCAATTTAAATACTTGCTAAACGAATTTTTAAATCATATACACTATCGGGCTCTGACCCGTTTCTATTCCTCTTTCTCTCTTGTATATATATGTATATATTACAGGTGCCGAGACACAGGGGCGTCTTGCTTAGGATCCCTTGGAAGGAACGTGCTGCAGCTTAGGTGGGAGTTGCAGGACACTTGATTAGATGATTTCATTTACTTGATTCCACTTCTATCATTCTCAGTTATTGGGGCATGTGTCGCCCTTTCCACTATTTAGCTGTTTTATTGGGACAATTGTATTTCAGTTATTTCTAGTACTGTTACTTTGGGATTTATTCAGCATGCATGTTTTACTTTAAGTTTTAAATACTGGGATTTAGTTGTTGAATGTTTAAATTAATTGGATTATATGTTCCAGGATTATTGTGGTGTGATTCTTTAAATATTAAATTGTTGTAGATAATTAAATCTTTATTTTCAAAATAAATTTTGGAAAGAAATGTTTAAAATTGGTTTTGACACTTAGCTTAATTAAATAGGGTGTTAAATTTGGAAAAGTTATTTTTACGACAGTGATGCTAAGAATGAACCAACTGTTCACCTTGATTTTAATTTAATAAAGGAGTGATCACCCGGTATTTAATTAGGCGGAGTGTCACAGACCATTCTAATACTTCTATAATAGCCACAACATAAGCACTACTATAGTTCGGTGGCTTATCCTCAAAGCAACAGACATGCTAAGGCGTCAAACAAGCTCGACGCGATAAAGAATATATTAGAGAATGCCAAAAATGTTTGGGTGTATGAGCTCTCCCATATCCTTTGGGAATATTTAACAATTCCCAAAAGGTCAAGATGGAAAACTCCCTTGGCTTACATAATGGAAGTCATAATTCCACTAGAAGCAGGCTTGCCGACCATAAAGAGCACCGTTGTTGATCGATCCATGAACGAAGAAACCATAAGGACTGAGCTCGACCTGGCTAAGGAAATAAGGGTACAACCCTTAATCATAATGTCTTCTTACCAATAATAGTTGGTCGCGCAATATAACAAAGGCGTCAATATGAGGATGTTCCATATCAGAAATTTTGTGCTAAGAAAGGTCATCGGTAACGCAAGGAAACCGTCAGACTTTATAAATAATGGAGGGTAGGGAGATACATAGGTCCTAACTGGGAAGAACCATTCAAAGTCATCGGGTATGACCTCTAAGGAGCCTACTATCTAGAAATAATGGAGGGCGGGGAGATATATAGGTCATGGAATACGGCCAACTTTAGGAAATTTTATTGATGAAGTTTTTATTGATTAATTAGCGTTTTTCTAGTTTTAATTGTTTTGTCATTCCAACGTCTTGGATATTCAAATATTCAATTAATTCAATTAGTTTTCTTATTATTCCAAATGGCAGTCCAACATCGTTAAAAGCATGTCCGATAAAATTATTAACATCATTATGGCAAGGCCATCGTTATTGCAAATTTGTACAAATTCATTGGATCTAATTTAATTTGACCTTTTGATGCCTTAGTAAGATTACACTTAATTGTATTTTAAGGTTACATGTTTTTGTCACAACACACATGAAATCATTCAGAATTGCTCATGCAAGAAAAAGACTTATGAGGATCTCTTGGCACTAGGTGTTCCTATATTAGTCGGCTAAAATCCTGAACGGGGGGATAGCTCTGCAACCATGTGCATTTTTTACATAGTTTGGTCTAGGCCTAAGGAGGTGTGACGGCACTATCCTAAATGTTAAGACAAAGGATAACACATGCTCAGCATTAGAAAATGGGAAAATGCAAGACATGAAATTAACTTACCATTTCATTCACAACATTAACTTATTTACACAAGCAGCCAAAGTTGACCAAATTACAAAGTGAATAAATATAAGGTTATAAAATAATAAAAATGGCGATCATCTTTGGCAAGTAACAAACTCAGTTATTGCATCTCAACGGCCATCATCAGGGTTGGGATGGAACTCATAATCAAAATTGTTCCCTAAAAGATAATCCTTCTCCAGTTGTATCGAGATTGCATTACGTGGAATCCAATACCCATCGATACCCAGGGGATGAAGTTGAGTAAAAGGATAATCCACCTGATATTAATGCCAACACCGAGAATCCTTGGGAATCTTACAAATAACTAATGCATTTATCCAGCTATGCTTATAAGCAACTTGCTTAGCCTCATCGAGGTGTAGTGGGGAATATATTCAACCCTCATCGTAGCCAACATCCTATATTGATAAGTAATTCTTCTGGAATTGATATCTTAGCTTTATAATCTGGCATTGCAGACCAACTCTAATTGCCTCATTCCTCTCAAGGGCTTGCTCAGCCTTATCGATCCCATCCCTTAAAGAATTATTTTCAGCCAACAGCAGACCAGCTATGTTCCTGACTTCCCCAAGCTCGACCTGGAGAGTGACGACCACAGTTGACTGGTCTCCATAATCACTTGTGATTTTTAAAGCACTTGACTAACATCAAAAAAGGCTGCTCGAGCTTGATCATGATCATCTTCGCCAAGAATGAAGTTAAATCTTCACTCTCTTGGGATATTGACACCAAGGCCAAGTTGTTATTAGGATATAAAAGTGAAAGAGAGTCATTTGAAAACTAAATACAAACAAGCTAAATGGAAACAAGTAATAAACAATAGCCGAACAAAACATGATGCACTACGTCATATACCAAGAATAGTCATTATCCAAATCCGTGACCAGGTTGGTCACGGTCTGAATCCATGACCACCACATAAAACTCGTGACCAAGGTTATGACCAAAGTACGGGGTGACATAGACAAGGGATTGGTCACGGTTACAGACTGTGACCTTGGTGGTCACCTATCCAGACCATGACCAACTCTTGACCCTTTAGGTACCGAAATTCTCGCTAAATTTACCAGGTTAATGGTTACGGTTCAAAAATGTGACCAAACCACGACTAATCCTTGTGAACTATGGTCAGGGTTCTAAATCGTGACCCTTAACAATGATTGCCCTTTATTTTAAATTGGGCATAACCCAATAGTCACCGTCCCAAACAGTAATCGTGACCATGTATGGGGACTTGATTGGTCACGGTAGGGATCACTGAGACCGTGACCATGTTTATGCTATAAATAAAATCCACTTAGGGTTTTATTCATTTCACCCAAGATCTTTCTCTCTCTTATCACTCTCACTCTCTCCATCGATTTCAATCCCTCTCTTCGACGATTTCCCTCCCTCTAACTGTAATATACTCTCTATTTCTCTCTCTCTCTCTCTCTCTCTCTATATATATATATATATATATATATATATATATATATATATATATATATCATTTTGTGTGTGTTGGCATGTGTATTTGGTGTGTGCTGGTGTGTGTATTTATATGTGCTTGGGCGTGTTTGTGTACTATATGTATTTGTGTATTCTGGTGTGTATTTGTATGTGTGTATGTGTGTGTGTGTGTGTGTGTGTATACACACATACACAAAAACACAAATAAGCCCTAAACCAATCGAGAGAGAGAGAGAGAGGTGTATATAAACTAATCTCTCTCTCTCTCTCTCTCTCTCTCTCTCTCTCTCTCTCTCTATATATATATATATATATATATATATATATATATATATATATATATATGTGTGTGTGTGTGTGTGTGTGTGTGTGTGTGTGTGTGTGTGTGTGTGTGTGTTCGATTAATTTGGTGTTTATAAAAATTAAGTATAAATATGAAATTGGGTATAATATTGTGTATAACAATTAGGTAAAAATTGGGTATAAGTCTGAAATTTTATATAAATATGAAATTGAAATTAGGTATAAATCTGAAATTTTGCATAATGTTAGATTAATTTCGTTGTGTAAATATGAAAATGAAATTGAAATTGAAATTAGGTATAATGTTGTGTGAATCTAAAATTCAAATTAAAATGGGTATAATGTTGGGTAACTTTGGATATCTCATACACATACACGCACTTGCACATACGCGTGTGTGTGTGTGTGTGTGCAACACATGTATCTATATGTACTTTAACACAATCGAACATATACACACACACACTTACACTTGCCTAAATCAATACTAAAACTAAAAAGGAAATGATTAGTGATAAAATGAATATATATATATATATACACACTCATGCACATATATACACATATACTCACATGCACACATATATATATATACATATATGCAACAAGTATAACACATACACATATATATAATGAATACACTTTCTACGTAAATGACAATTTTGAGTAACGTGATATGCATAAATTACATGTTTAGAATATAGTCATTTGGTAATATTTTAGATTGAATAATATGTTAACACGTTTTCTTCTTGTTCCATGTGCGCGTGTAATTGGAGAACAATCATTAAAGCTCAACTGATTCCGGGTGCTTTCTTTATTCAGGAAATTTTACTTATCTTTTCTTTTATGTGACATAGTCTTAATATGTTGTGATCGTGTTCACCCCTTCCATAAGTAGTTGGTGTTTGGGTGAACACAAATTGGTGGAAGGACTAGTGCATTTGATGAACACGTAGTGATTTTTGGATTAATCTAATTAAAATGAACTTAAATTAGACTTGTTGATACTGTGCGGATGGTACCTAATGCATATATATGTTTGGTTAACATGTTGTGGTCGTGTCACCCTTTCCTTCAGTGGTTGCTGTTTGAGTGAACACAAATTGGTGGAAAGGCTTGCACACTTGGTGGACACCTAGTAATTTTAGAATTAATTTAATTAAAATGGACTTAAATTGGACTTGTTGCGTATGATTAATCAACTGGAAAATAATAATTAGTTTAGGATTAATTAGAGTCATTACCTCAAGGACTCATATTCACACCCTCCTTATATATATTTTCTCAGGAAAAATGAATCACGGTAATAATTACTTTCAACAAGAGTATGAAAGTGTGTAATTGGACCGCACTAAAACATCTTATATTAGTTCACACCAAGGAACTCCTATTTACAAGTATGAAAATAGGAAAATTCAACAGTCTAATTACCTTACAGATTGTGGAGTTGATCTCTCGGAAGTGTACTTGTTCGATCGTATTCTATTTTCCTTGCCAAAACGCTAAGATGAGACAGTAGAGAATATATCTCATCTTCATAATCCTGATAGGGCACTGATATTGGTGACACTATTGGAAAAGGAAGAAAAAAATGTTCATCATTTGTGGATACAACTCCGTAAAGAGAGGTTTCACTCAGATTGTGATGTCTCGCGACATATGCACATTAAAAATGAGCTTGCAAATAAGTTGCAGAAGAAAGGATTTAAAGTTCCTATCACGGACATTTATACTTTAATCATAGATACGCTTCTGCACAGTTGGCCACGTGCCAAATTTCATAAATTTTCAAAAACTAATGTTGATTAGATGAAAATCAAACACATCGAGCATGTTTTAAAAAAATTTGAAACGGTACATATATATATATATATATATATATATATATATATATATATATATATATATATATATATATATATATATTAATAAAATAATGTAAAAATCATAGTCCTAAATATAATATTAAATTACTAAGAAATGATATAAAGCATGGAGAGCAGGCAACCCCTGTGACATTATAGCAGATGCCTTAATCAAGGTACTTAAGAGGGATGAAAGGAGTAGGGCAAAAGGTATGGGATTACATGTGTCAAGTAGAAAATTACAGACCATTGCACCTCTATTAGACGAGATCTCTTCAGTGAGGAATCACATGTTGAGCCAGGTGGAAAAACAGGTCAGGACAAAAGGATATATGTCATAGCTTAGGAGGGAGGTGGACAATGTTAGCAGCAACATGGACTTTCCGTACACAAAATCAACACTCTTCAAAACCCTAACTTAGTGCCCAAAACTACTCAAAAGACCTTTTTCCCCAGGGACTTTCCATCTAATTCTCAAATTACACTTTAACTATATAAACATTCAATTATTAATTTAATTAGCGTAAAATCCATGAAAATTCATATAAATTTAACTTTACTCATTTAGTTTAATTTTCAACGCGCCAAATAATAACAATCATCAATTTCCACTAATTGAATTAAATTAACAAAATTATTGGATATCACAGAGTTTGACAACAAAAAATGGTGATCCATTCTCTTTGCTTAAGAGCAAAATTTATCTAGGGCCAAATCAATGGTGATAGATTTTAACAAATGTGTTTTCATTCTTTCTACGGGTAAAAGTTAAATTATAGAAATTTACATTGGAGAAGAAATTTTGTGTAAATAATTTTTTAACTAAATTAGATTCAGATCGTCTTCTTACGGTCAACATAAGCGAAATATTCACATTTGCATTAGAGATGCTCTTTGCATATATGAAGGTGGTTGGACCATTGCACTAGACTATCTATGTTATTTTCTCAAAAGTATTTTATAATCTTACATGCAATCCATGTAAATATATACATCCTCCGTGAGATTAAGAATCCCCTATTTCAAAATAATGGTATTTAAGAATATACTCAATTAATGACCAAAATCAGGATTGTTTCGCTGTTGTGAAATTTGATTTGTTGATACCATTCAAAATAGGGAAGTGGATTCTAAATTTGCGACACCCTAAAAAAAATAGGATACTTAATATCACACGAAGAAAGTAATTGTTTTAGTGAAGTTATAATTGAGCATGTAATTTCTAAACCAGTGGAAACTTTTGTATCACAAAACGCAGTTAATGAATTAGGGTTGTCATGTCTTAACAAGAACCCAAAATCAACACAAAAAGCAGACACAGGTAATGAGTGGGTACAATCAGTGTTACTATCAACCAGAAAATGGCACGGATGAACTTGCTTAGATGGAAGTCTACTTATTTGTTGCTAGACATTCGAATTAGCAATGGAGGGTCAATTAGTTCCATACTTGATTGAAAGAGAACATCATCCTAGTCTTGTATTCAGGATTACGAGTTATACCGAACAAGAGAAGCCAAGTTAGTGTTGTTGCAGCAGTAAATAATTAAATGCAGAATTAAAAATTAGGAACGAAATTACCCAATTTTTGGAGCAAATAAATCTAGGACATAAAATATAAGAAATCCCGGAAGCAGGTACAGTCTAGAACACGGCTGAGTCGCGGACAATGTCGCTCTCTTTAAGGTGTTTCGCGGCTCTGCCCAAAGTGTGCTGACAGTCAGAAATGCCTCGCCACCCTCAGGATAAAACAGCCTCCAATAAATAAAATACGGATTGATAAAACACAAGAATCAATCCGGTCCATGTACATCCATTCGTAATAATTGCTCGAGTCTAATAATAAATCTGGGGCGGATTTATTATTGCAGTGTAAAAAAAAATTAGAACCAGTTTTGTGTGTTGAGAAGTTGCAGAACAGGTATGTTAAAAACGGAGGTGGAATACCTCTTTTATGGGGAAACAAAAGAGACGTTGGACAAAAACGTGGAGAGAAAAATCTGGTAAGTAGTGGGCAACTGGGATGAAAATTTCAACTCAGATATAATAACGTTTTAATTTTCGGAATTAAAAAACGGTTAAAAAATAATTTTTTAAAGCCCAAAAAACAGTTCTGGATTTGTCCAAAAAATTATTTCTTAATGAGCCCAAGACCCGGACACGGGCCGGACGGCGGCGGCGCGCGTGACTTGGCCCAATAAGTCCTCCACACATGCACACAAAACATCTAATGCCCAAAGGGCTTGCCCATTGGTTCCAAATAAATTGTAAATATACCCAACTCAATTTGTTGAGCTAACCGATGTGGGACAAGGCAAAGAGCAATTTTCAACTTTTGCATCTTAACAGCTAACAGTTGTTGTTGCCAACAGTTGTGTTCCAACAGTTAGTGTTATATTATTTGACAAAATCAATTAAACGGGTAGAGTACTAAAAACTTGATGTGAACCCCAAATCGCACAACTCGCACGAATTGCCATGACACCACACCATGCGAATTAATATTTTTTTTGTTTTAGTCTCATCTCCTAAGATTTGTCCCATGTGTTTTTAAAGTTGTATTAAAACTTATAACCCCTCAAAACCGTCAATTACCACCCCGCAACTTCCTTTCCGCATAAAATGACACTTATTTCATAGTGTTTACAATATGATCAACAATTAAAAAATAAAAAGATGAGAGTGGCTACAAATGAATCCTAAAAAATGAGATTAAATACTTATTAGCCTCCCCATCTCCATATTTGGTTTTAACATATGAAATGACTGTCACCATGAGTGTAATGTAGATGTAAAATAAATTTAAAAATATTTTTAAAAGAAATAATTTTTTATAAAACTTGTTTTTTGATTATGAGACTGTTTTTGAAAAATGTGTTCCTTTTTTCTAAACTATTTTAAGAAAGCTTTCTTTTAAAACTGGTTTACAACAAGTAAAAAATTGTTTTTCAAAAAAAAAAAATTGCTTGAACTGTTAAAACACTGCCCTTGGTGAAAGGAAAGGAAAGGAAGGGCTATTCTGACGAGTCCTCGGCAAGAAAATTGGAGATGGAGCCCCAGTTTAAGAATTCCTAAAGAAAGATCCCTTGCACCATCCAGCTCTCCCAAGTACAGAGAGAAGACAGCCTAGCTCTACTGATCCTCCACCGGACCAAACTGATAGAGAAGGTTGGACCAATTGAGGGAGAGAGTGAGGCTTTCAATCGGACCGAGGAGGGTCGGGTAGAGCTATATTTGTCAACAGTGCCGGCCCAAGGGGTAGGCCAAAGAGGCAACCGCCTTGGACCCCCAACTTTGACAATATATTTTAGGCCCCCAAACAAATTGTCAATATATATGTTTGTATATATAATTATTGAACCCAAAAATAATTCAATGTTAATACACATAGTTAAGGTAAAAAAAACAGTAAGCACATATTTTAAGCATGTAGAACCGAACTCAAATTCCAATTTTTTTTAACGTGAACATCCTAATTACTTCTTTTGTATTCAATTTACTATGTGTTTTTCCAATAATGTGATAAAGTATTATTATATCATAAAATGATATGATAAGTATTATGATTTGGTCGAATAGCTTAGACAACAAAGTACATTTCATGCTAGCAATAACTTTTTTTACTGATGTTAATCATCTTTTTATGCAATTACAAATAATTTTTTTTTTATTGTCAATCATCTAGTACATGAACACCTAATATTTTAAGGCCTCCCAAGTTGGAGTTTGCACAATAAAAATAGAATATTTCTTGACTCTAGAACATATATTTAGAATTAAAAAATCTTGAATATTTATCATAAAAAAACATGTTTGAGCAAAAAAAGAATTTATGTAAAAGGTCTCCATTTTTTTAATTCGCCTTGGGCCCCTCAAACTTTCGGGCCGGCCCTATTTGTTGAGGCAAGGTTGGACAGGAATCAACAAAGATTGGTACAGCGAGAGCGAAGCTAAAATCACTCCGTGCAATCTGTTAAAAATTCTTTGTTATAAGAAACAATTTTTTTATTAAAAAAAAGGTTTTAATGGGTTTTAAAATTTTAACATTAAAATAAAACGTTGCAACTCTTCTCCCAGATTTTCTTTGTGCAAAAGAGTAAAAAAAAAGTTAGTTTTTTCCAAATGTAATGAACAATTTATTTATAAAAAAAAAAGTTAAAAAAATTCATACAGTTATTTCTCAAATTAAAAAAAAAAGGTTAAAATAAAAGAATGTTTTGATTTATAAAAAAAGGCTATAATTTTAATAAAACATTTTTTAACAGTTAATATAGTTTTTTTATTTTAAAAGTTTATAACATGTTAAAAACCTTTTTTTAAATATAAAACAGTTTTTTTTTTCAAAAATTGTTTCTTATAACAAATAGTTTTTTAGAGATAAAACAGCTTTTTAACAATTAAAACAGTTTTTTATGAAAAATAATTCTTTACTTATTATAAACCAGTTTTAAAAGAGAGCTTTTATTTTTATAAAACAGTAAAACCATTTTTTAATTTAAAACAGTTTTGGAAAAGGAACAAATTTTTCAAAAACAGTTTCTCATAAAACAAAAACAGTTTTTTATTAAAAAAACTATTTTCAACAATAAAAAACTATTTTTTTTAAAATGTTTTAAAATTTATTTCACATCTACATTACACTCAAAGGTTTGAGAGAAATGAGGAGTGAAATAATCATTTTGTATGTTAAAATCAAATATGGAGTGGGGGAGGCTAATAACGGTGTGGAAATAGCCCATCCCCATTTTAAATTCACAATTTAAAAACGGGAAAAAACTTATTGATCCGCAATTAATTTACAGGTCCCAAATTTAAATTGATTTACAACAGTCACATAACAACATTCATATCAGTGTTTCAAACTTCAACTTGTCCACCAAATACATACATACATACATAGATAATGATCCCCCGGAAAAGGAGAAATTAGGGTAACCCTACCTGAGTCTCCCACCTAAGATCCTGTGAGAATTCCACGAGTGCGGCACGAGGGTCACCATTCGATACAGATAAATAGTATTCAGCAGTTCCATCATCAACCTGCATGCTTCTCCTTAAGGACTCTATTACCCTTCTCTTTCCCCTTTCAGATGTCACCTTACTCAGCAAACACTTGAGCTTTGTGTCAAACTCTGGAGCACCCTCCAGATACACAACTGCCACTTCCCTCTTTGCATAGGCATCCATTTCTATGTAGCAAATGACATTCATGAGAAGGTCAGGTTTGCTTACAGGGATTAGCAGTCTCTCCCTCGAGTATATTCCATGCTCACTCATCATGTTGTTCAACCGTTTTATGTCCATAACCTACAGTCATGTTTCATTTAATCAAGCCGTCAAAATGTCCACCCATCCATCTCAACATACTATTATAAAGGAGGAGGAAGACCCATATTCTTTACTAGTCGGAGACAATTTAATTTTAAAAAGTTAGCGTGACGTCACATCTTTACGATGCAGTCCCGCACTTAACCAAATATAACAATGTGAGCATGTTATATTATGAAAATGCTATTAACTACAGTTGTATCATCATGCAATTTGTATGAATATAACAATATCCAGACTTATATTACCATGTCAGTCATATTTGAATATAACTATTAAAGAATGTCATATTGTCACACAATTATATAGTCACGTGAGGGACATCAAACTGAATAATAAAAAATCTCGGACTGCACACTAATCCAAACCACTCTGATTTTTTACCTGGTACAAATTCAGACCATATTATAAAATTCGGTCCATATTATACATGGTCCAGTTTTTCAGCTTTAACCCATCAGTTATACAGCCCTGTTTTACTGAGTCTGCAACACAGCATCTCTGATTATCAACACCAGACACCTTATAATTCGACCTATCCACAGGTCCTGTAGAGTCGTGTTCGTATTTTGTGATACTTGTTTCGTATCAAAACACCCAAACCTCGTACATTACCAATAAACCTAAACGGTTCCAAAAACCAAACTCAAAAAACCTGATTCGTTAATGTTAACGGGTAAAACAAACTGTTAACACATGCTAAATATTTCCCCGAATCTAAAAAAAATGAAAAAATTCAGATATTTTTCATAAAATACAAAAACACAACAGCTAATTCCTCACCAATGTGGTACTTAGAACTTCAATGTGCAACCTTCATACAGTAGTTAGCTCCTCACAGATGTGGGAATGATGCCAGTGGGTTATAATTTTATTATAATGCTTGTTGTTACAATATGTTTTTAAAATGTACATATATTTATGCAACAAATTCCCTTCTGGCTTGGAATATAAAATTAAATTTAAACATTAAAAATATACTTTAAAAAATCTTAATTATTTGGAGTGACTTGTATAAATAATATTTTGTAATAATCTTAATCAAACATATTTGATTGAATTGTTCAACCCTCACCCTATATAGCTCGTTAATGTTAGTGGGTATAATAATAGATAAAGACTAGTTTGTTTAGACAAATTTTCAATCACGAACCGTTATCTACATGAATCTATCGTGTTGACTCGATATTGATCAGAACCCGACAAATCTAAACCCGTTAACTCGTAATTTTGTATCGTGTCATGTCACATTTTGTCAAGTCTACCTAAATCAACCAACACTAAACCCACCCAAGTTCCAACCCAGCACAAACCTGACACTTCAAAGAAGAGGAAGAAAACGTCAATCCCACCACTCTCCAAACCTCGTATATACCAGAGACAGCTTATGGTAGCCAACAGGGTGGCTATAGCGAATACAGACATTGCTGCATCAGTATAGGTGTTTTTGTTTCTATTTAATTGAATTCTTGTTTTAATTTCTATTGTTTTTGTATTTGCTATTGAGTTTCATGTTAAGTACGTTATAATTATATTTTCTATAGAACAAAGTCTACTACCTGTTTAATATATTTATAAATATGGACACTATACGTATCCTAGTATATCCTATCCTACAATGTGACAAAATCTTGTATCCTGAGTCTGGCGTGTAACATATCACGTGTCGGGTCCTTGTTTCATAGAAAGGTAAAGAAAAATGATGTATATTGGTGACACTTGGTGCGAGGAGGTGCAGCGGGAAGAATTTCAATTTTTAATTGTATTTTATTTTATATTTTAATTAGAATAAATGAATATTCCTTTGAAATATTCTAGGTTAGGTTATTTTAATATTTTTTGTAATTCTTTTAATTAGTTTAATTGTTTCAAGGGAGTTAGATGGAACTTCTAGAAGGATCCATTAGTTGTCATAGATGAGTTGTCATCACAACTCATGACAACTCAACCCATATGACATCACATTGCTTACACGCTCTCAACCAATAGGAGCTTAGGAGATCCCTTCTAGAATCTTCTCTCATCCTCCTATGAATAAGGCCTTTGGCCCTTATTTGTATTCACAACTTGACTTTTAGAAATGATGAAATAGAGTAAGAGTTTCCTCTACATTTCGTTGTTGTTGTTGTTGTTGTGTAGTGTAATTAATACGCTTCCGCTACCCACTACACATCAAAAAATAACAAATAAAATGACATGTTCACGATATTGGACAAAATGTAAGGTGCTATTATGAATTTTGGGATTAAATGAGATGTTAAGTGATGTAAATAATATATGTTTTATTTGTCCTTTGTCAACAATATCCCATAATATTAATTTTGTCCATTTTTGGTCATTTTTCCTCATTAGGGCTTCTTGGACATCTTAATGCAATGGCCCCATTTGGAGAGAATGTATTAGAGAGAGCTTGTTGTGTTATTATTGGTGTGTGTTGGTGTTGGGAGTGCTTCGATCATTGTCAGTGGCAATGTGTAGATCTTCTTTTGTATTCAATCACGCCCCCTAAAATTCGCAAGCCAACCGAGATAGAGGAACTCAAGCATCAAATGGCGTGTATGATAGAAATTATGGGTTTTCTTCTCTTACCTCACAAAGAAAACTAGTCAAGACCCAGGTGAATGCAACTCGAGAGTAGGAAGTAGTAGTTTTCGACAACCCCATTGATGTCGCCAGACTAGCCCTCGAGTTTGAAGCAAACACGACTTCCAAACAGTAGGGGTCTTTTCAGGCCTTGATGTCGACGTACTTACGGAGGTGAGGGTCGCAATGCCCAGAAAAGCCTTGGAGTGTGATCCAATATTCCAAACTAGTCCACAATGACTTGCCCAGCCAACGCACTAAATTTAACCTTGATCTACCCAAGTTCCCCAACTTCTGGAAATTGCAAAACAGTCCCTGATATTGTTCTAGTTGAGGGTTTTCCCTCTAAAATGTCTATTAACAACCCCAAATGATCCATTGAATAAATTCAGCCCCCAAGTACTCTCAGAATTTGTACCAGAATGACATTTGGCAACCTTTTTGGAAGGAGCGGCATCATGAGGCAATTCCATACTACGCGAGGTACAATTTCACCCATTTTGTTCCAATTCAACATTGCTCATTTTTAATCTGTAATGCTAGGGCATTGATAGATGATTGTCCCCTTCGGAAATCAGGAAAGAAACTGATGGAAATGGGCCTATTGTAGGGTTACTTTTGTCATTTTCTATTTTCTTTTGTATTTTTCTTTTATTTGTTTTGTTGTTTATTTGTAAGTTTGGACATAAGTGAGCACAAATGGGTATTAGGTTTATTTGTAAAGTGGGAGTCCCACATTGGTTAGAGAACCATTTAGTGCTCCCCTTCCCCACTTATAAATAGATCCCTTGTATTCCTCATTTGGAACTCCTCCATTTTGAAATATAAGAAATCATTTGATTCTCTCTAAAGTTAGGGTTTGGTTTATTTTTCTTCGCCATTGACGTGTAGTTTACGTCAAAAACAATCCCCATAATGCCCACGAGATACACCATGTGGATACCCCAGGTCCCGTCGGTCATTTTCTTTCTTATTATTGAGCAAGTCAAATATTGAGGCTCCTTGAAAGGAACCTAGATAGGTATATTCGTGTGGATGTCCCAACATTTTACGGAACTTTTATGGATCGACTCAAGTCGATGGAGAAATTTTTTTACTAAAAAACTATTTCAGAGATCAAATGTGTCAAGTTGATTGCTACTAAATTACAAGATTTTGCTCAAACGTGGTGGAATGAGTTCACCCGGAACAGGATAGAGAAGGGTGAGAGGCACGTTCAGTCTTTAGCAGAGATGAAGAGCACGTGAAGAGTGTTTTCATGCTTGCGACACATACGAGAGGATTATTTGCAAGAATTTAGCGTATGTGCAGGGTTCTGTTCAGTGGAGGAGTTTTCAAAGCATTGTAAGCTATTGTGTACTAGAGTTACATTGCGTGAGAATAAAGAGTAAAGTATTGGGAGGTACATTTACGGTCTATAACCACATACTTGCCGCGGGTTGGGCTAAGGGATATTCATACTTTGGGGATGACAATTGAGTATACCACTAGGGTTCACAAGTATTTCCGTCCGGATAGCATTGGACACTGGGAGGAACAACCACCACCAACACGTCTCAACTGCACTCAATCAAGTGCTTTAGTTGCACATCGGGCAGCCGAGTGACCAAAGCAGAACCGGCACAACACTCTTATTACAAAATGCATTTGGCATCGAGACAGGCCCATGCATCGGAAGAGGCCCAACATGATACTCTAGTGAGTGGTTGTTTACGCCGGGATGTAGGGTGTTACAATATACATTTGACATTGTTCATACATCATGGGAGGCCCAAAATGATACTCTAATGATACAAATGGTTGTTTACCCTTGACACAATAAGTTCTTTCCAAATTGATTATTTGTCCCCTGTTAGATGTGTTCCAGAATTGTCTGCGATAGAGTAAATAGCTCTGCCAACGAATGAATCGGATTGCCTTGGAAAAGGGAAAGATTTGTACAAGTTATACGTTTCGTTACCACTTTGTGGAAAATCATTACGTATGAACATGTTAAATACCTGTGACTCGATTGGTGAACATGCCAATATTGACATTGATGGTATGTAAGTGCAACTCGTTCAAACAACTAGAGCTCCTTCTAAGACTTGCTAGAAAACGGGGATTCCCTTAAGCTCGTGGTTGAGCTTTTCTAAAGGGAAGAATAGGAAAGTGACGTAAATAAGGGATATGTGTTTTATTTGTATTTTGGTCTGTTTTAATAATAGTAAAAAAGTCCTACCCAGTGCACAAAACTCCCGCTCAACTGCAGGATCTGAGAGAGGCGGATGTCAGGCCTTACCCATAGTTGTCAAATCGTGAATCGAATCATGAATTGAATCGTAAGAATCAGTATAAACGTAAAATATGTAGGAAATAATATATAAATGCAAAGAAAACACATTAAGAATATGTAATAAAACATATTATGACCTAAAACCAGTTATAAGACATGATTAATTAAAATATAACTAGCAAAATAAACTTCCATGTCTAAATTATGACCAAATTTTAACAATACCACCACCTACAATTTCCAAATTTAAACACAACAGTATATTATATAATATAATAACACAAATAAAAATTAAACATAACACTATAAAAAATATGTTATAATAACAATATCATATAATATAACTTATAAATCCTTGCACAAGATATGTTGGCTTCAATCGAACGCAAAAGCTACCTCCCTCTCTCGATCCGATCATGGTCAAACAAGTTAGAAGATGAGAAAAAAGTGATCGCAACACGAAATAGAGGAAATCGCAACTTCGAGCAGGTTAGAAGAGAAAAAGAAAAGTGATCGCAGTTTAAGTTCCGTTCTAGTATGTGTTTAAATCACTGTCTATTTCGCAAAGAATAACTTAAGTTTGTAATAACTTCTTATTATTTTAATAATAATACATTTTTTAGGGTTATTTTAAAAGGAACAAAAAAGAGCGCGAGCTTTAAAAATGGTTAAATATACCCAACATCCTCCGAGAAACATGAATCGCACCTGAATCGTAAATCAGTGCGATTCACGATTCAGCCCGATTTTTAGAACCCCAACGAATTCTTATCGATTAGTATGTGAATCAAATCGCATCGAATCGTACGAATTGAATCGTGAATCGTAAGATTCTGGCAACTATGGCCTTACCCTTATATATGGAGAGGCTACTTCCATGTCTCGAACCCGAAACCAACCGTAGCTTGAGCGAAGGGAGGCACTTGCCATCGCATTATGGTACGACATCTTTCTGTGTTAATAATAGTAGTATTCCAAAATATTATGTTATTGCCAGTTTGTCATATTTAAAGGGCTTCTTGGACTTAATATACTCCCTTTATCCCAAATTAGGAGTCCATTGTTCCTTTTTGGGCCGTCCCAAATTATTAGTCTACTTTCCTTTTTGGACATAATCAATGAACCAAATTCGATGATAATGAAACAAGTGTTGAGTCAAGTGGTCATTGATTTATTGTATCCTTAATCTATACGAGAAAAAAAAGAGCGAGGGAGTATATTAATACAACGGCATCCATTCACAGACATTAGAGCGAGCTTCTACTTTGGTTGTATTGTGATTATTATTGGCGTGCATTGTATAGCGAAGACACTCAAGTCCAAATCGTTAAATATTCTGAAGATACACCTGAAAATGAAGAGGTTGAAAAAGAAAGTAAAAGTCGTGGAACCTTGAGTCTCAAAGATTTGATGAGCTCAAATTTAAAGCAAAGGAAATAAAGAAAACGCCGAGAAATAGAAAATAAATGTACCTGAACAGAATACTTACCAGCAATAACAACAATATCCTCTCTAATGAGTCGATGGGAAATGGCAGAAGGAGCAAGGCTATTATCTCTCCAAAAGCTTCCGCAACTTGGATTCTCAACCACGTCCTTCAATTTTCAAGGCGCCATAAAATTCGTCGTCTAAATGTCCCTATCCGATGCTACAAATCTCCAAATCCGGCACACACAAGCGGTTCTAGCGAGATCGGGGACAGGGAGGTTTTCCATTATGATTCGGAGGGTGTCTTTGCATATTACAACTGACAAGTTGGAGCTCACTGGGAAATTAATGTGTCAACTTCAAATGGATTTGAGGATGATGGGTTTGCGGTTGGGGTTGGGGGAGGGATTGAGGTGTAGGAGCATGGTTCAAAGTCGCGGTATCAGCGTAAGATTCGAAGAACCCCCAACTTTCAACTCGGTCTCGATATCAGTCCCGGTATAGGGCTGTACGCAACGATATGCATAGAACCCAAAAAAATTGAAAAAATATATAAAATTTCATAAAATAAGAATAATATTATTGATTAACGAGATAAGTACAAAACCACCATTTAGTATGCATAGTATTATGTAATTGCTTAAACTGACGTGTGTTGCACTTATTATCTGCAATATTCCATAATAGTTTAGAAATAAGTAAGCAAAACGTTCAAATTAGACACATCTTTATAAACAAAAAAATTAAATAGAAGTTAAATATACTTTTTTCATTAATGTAATAAAATATTAATTATTAGTTAAGTAAATAATAATATTTAATTCATATATTCCATAATACATTTTTATAAATATTTTGATGAACTAGAGGTACATTTTAAGGACAGATCATAATGATATATATTAAGTAGATAATGATACATCTTAATATATATTAAGTTAATAATGATACATATTAAAAATGTATTTTAAGTAAATAAAGAAGTGTTTAGACATAATAAAACATATTTAATACATTTTAATAAATAGATAAAATACATTATCACTCATATGGTAAGGGTTTAATTCAACCATAAATAATATCACAAATTTAATTGAAGTGGTACAAATATAATGACTTTCATAATTAAAATAAATTTTATAATGAGTTGTCAGATACCGTCCGAGACGATCGAGATCATGCCGATATTGTCCAAGTCGACCGAGATCGCACTGATATGGTCCAAATCAAGCCGAGATCTCCTATTACTCAATTTGTGTCACGATATCGGAACGGTAGGCCACGAGACCGAGTAAACTCGGTATCGGTCGATATTTTGAACCATGTGTGGAAGAATTTAGGGTGAAGAGGTTGGAAGATTTCTTCGTCTTCGTCACCACAACATCCCATTTTTGGCGGAGATAGAAAAAGAGAGAATGTGTGTGGTTGTGCTTTCGTGCATATTTTAGCCTCCTGTCTATATTTTCTTTGTTTAAATTAAAGTGGATTTATAAAACCATAATTAATGTTTATTATGAAAGAGTTAACTACAATTTGTACTTAATTCAACTAATTGTTTTATGTTCCAAAAAGTGATTTGCCTGTTTTTTTATTTTTTGTTTTTAGAATTTAAGATAAGGTAATATAGGAAGGAGTGTTTATATGGTGAGGATTTTTATAACAAAATTAAAAAATTAGGACTATACGTTAAGGAACCTCAGCAATCTGGTGAGTCCCCCACCCCAACAAAGGTCCATTAACATTGGAAGGACCACGACGAGTCTTATCCAAAGCATGGGATCCCTGTCAAAGAGTCAGCCAATTGTGCTAGGGTCTAAACTATGTTTTAGGGACCTCACTTCGTGTAAGGAAGGTAACCATGCTACCACAAAGCCAATAAGAACCCTCTGACCATCATATCATGGACTCTATCCCATGCCTCGAAAATAGTTTAGTAAAGGTTCAACAAAGGTAGACACCAAAAAATCAACCTTAATAATGCCCCATAGGCCTTGGCAATTAACTAGACATGCAACATTTAACCCAAAAAAAATAGTACTATACGTTAATTGAGAAGATATCAAGAGACTTTTCGTCTGATGAACCATTTAAAAAACACTTTAATGCACCACCATTCTATTTTATGTAATTGTTTTCTATACCTTTTTTTGGATTTTTTTTAAAAATGTACTTAAAACAACTTAATTACAAAAATGTTACACTTTCAATCATATTTTCAAGTCTATGGACTTTTGTAATATCACTGCAGGAGACGACGACATTACATAAAACGTGTTGTCCTTAATAGCGAAATTTCAACACATGTTGATATCTCAAAGAGAATTTTTTTTTTTTCGGTAATATGTAGCGATCTCCGATAGCGATATTAAAAAAAGTCTACAACTAATGTGTGGAGACATTTATATCTTGTTGTCGGGGATAGCGGGTTTTTATGTAATGTCATCACATACGACGAGATTACAAAGTTCGTAGTTTTGAAAAAAAAATTGAAAATGAAGCAAGCATTTTTGTAATTAGGCCCGTTTGGTTCTCTGTTCATAAAACTCAATTTAAACGCTGTTTTTAAACACAGTTTTAAAATTCACTTTTTTGTGGGTTTTTTGAAAATTTGATAAAATTGGCAAACATGTTTATTTATATCATACATACGTGTGTGTGTGTATATAAACATACATGATACATGAATGTATACATACATATAGACATACATACATCATAAATTATATACATATACATTTAATATCATGTATTTTTAAGTATATTTAATGAGATATGTTGGGTAGTTTAACTATATATATATACACGCATAAAACTTTTATACATACATACATCCTAAATTATATACACATACATTTAATATCATGTATTTTTAGGTATATTTAATGAGGTATGTTGGGGAGTTTAACTATGTGTATATATATATAATTATATTGTATGTATAATTCACTATAAATATATACATACATGAATTGATAATATTTTTAATACATATGTACTATATGTATATTTTATATTATTCCATACATTAATAATACATGTAGAAAATTATATATAAGTATCATGTATCTATTGATAATATTATTATTTAATTTTACATTACTCCATACAAAATTTTGTATACATGTACATATATATTTTTTATTTATAAGAATTCCACACATATTAATGTATTATGTATGTATATTATATATTAAGATATAACTGCTTTAAAATATTAAGAATGAATAATTCTGAGTTGAAAAATAAAAAACAGAAGTTATAAAACACCCAAAACCTGTTTTCTGAAAAACTTGATTATAACACAGAAATATTATAATTTTGTGTTTAAAAACAGTTTGCCAAACGAATATTTTTATCAGAATTGTATTTAAACACTGAAAACAGAATTATAGTTGCAAACCAAACAGGCCCCAAGTATTTTAACAACGTTATTTAAAAAAAATCACTATCTTTATGGTCATAATATTTTTTTATAAACTAGTATACGTTAATCATTGGAGACGGGCAGAGAAAGTGGGGTCTGGAGATGGAGATAATGTGGAAGATATTGAGAGAGTGAGGAAAAACAAGAGAATGTACAGAAGATGAACGATCGATAGACTAGCTACTATGTAGAGAGAGACCTCCTTCCTCGGTCAATATGACTATGCTCTTCCAAAAAAAGTGGATTTTAATTTAATTTAATTGTATAAATTTTTTTAAGAGGAGGTGTGTTGAGGCATATCTATCCTAGCAAGTCCTGAAAGGGGAGTGAATAGGACTAACTCGAATAAATAAATTGTGTGCGGCAATATTATAGGTGGCAAGACTAGCCAATTATGAATTTAGTGTTAAAAAACAAGTTCTAATCCTCTAGATATATACGGAGTGATTTTAATAAAAAAAAAATTATGACAACAAACGTTATTTCCAACCTCAAGCTCCTAAAAGGAACCCCGCGCAATGGGCCGAGATCATAAAAAGAGTTAGGGACCCTTAAACACTCTGCCCCGCACCTCAGTAATCTGATGAGGCCCCAACAAAGGTTCATTAACATGCAACATTTATCCAATCTAACAAGTAGGTAAGAAACACACTCATTCTTTTACGTACCCTCACTCACTGTTGACTTCTTGCCCTGATGCATTAAATCACATTTTATTACAACACTCACTTTCTCCCAACACTCCAACCCCCTTAGTGTAGTAGACTGACCTAAGATCATGGGCGTTTATGCTGCACACATCACTTCTAACTGATTCAAGGGGCTGCCTTTAAAGATACCTTATAACTGATCCAAGGGGCTGCCTTTAAAGATACCTTATGACAGACAAAAGTTTAGAGCAAGTAGTTATACCATTTTCTTATTTGAGTATTATTGTGCAAACCAGCTCACAAGTAGAAGGGACAGTTGTCGCAACTTGAGAATCTGTCAAAGGAAGGTCGATGTTGATGTCTAAATTTGGAGTATATATTTGAGGATTGATCTTAGCTTTAGTTACCAAATTTATAATCACAGATACAAGAAATAAAGAAAATAGAAAAGGACATAAGAGATTTTTACGTGGTTCAACTCAAGAATTAATAATGTCTACATCCACGGGGTAGTCCCACTAATGATTTAGGATTTTGCTTCAGTCTCTTGGTTACAATATTTAGGTCCAAAGCGTATGTTTTTTTTTTGTCCTCCCCCTTCAGCTGAGGGTAGTAGCATATTTATAGTAAGAAGTTCAAGATATGGAATGTCTTTAAAACTTCAGGCATTTACACTTTATACGATAATGAACATCATCGCGTGCATGTGCATGGTGACTGTTGAGTACCCCACGTGTGTCTTTTCATCTAATCTAACTGATAGTTCACATTCCTGGCTGTGGTCGGCTGGGTGGTTGGCTGACCAGAGGCTGCTGGGGCCGACCGGGTGTGCCGTAGCAGAAAGTCAAATGGTTATGTGGACGGGTGTCACTAGCTCATTGGTCCACATAGCCTAATGAATTTTATCTGGCAATAAAAGATGGTTCGACTCTTGTTTGCGCAAATTTGTCCTATGATAAGTTATCTTCTTTAGATATTTTTCCCTTTTTATTTAAAGGACTGATTTCATGTTAAGTTTACCCTAAATTTATCCAGAAATTTATTTGTATTGCTGTTGTTACCACATCTGTATCCGTGTTTTTGTTTCTTTTTTTATTTCTAATTTTATTGAATTTATTCGTTTCTTTTTTAAATTTGTAACGTTGTTGTATTTGTTTTTATTTTAATTTTCTGTTTAGTATGTTCTAAGATGTTTTACAGACTACCCAAAAATGGAAAAAATTAAAATTAAATTTTTAAATTTTTAAAAAAAATCTTGTGCATAAGAAATGTTCGGGGCGGTTTACTGTAATTTACCATATTTAAATATGTATATATATAGGGTTTATTTGCTTCAATACATTACTAATTTTCGAGATTAATCAGTTTATTAGACTTTAGTACATTTTTCGTAGCTAAAGGTGAAAATTTTGATACTAAAAGTAATATTTGGTGACATTTAGCGATGAAAAATGTTTTGAAGTTTACTGATTAATTTGGATTAAAGTCTACAATCGAAAATTACTATAATGTATTAAATTCAAGAAAACCTATATATATTATGTGCATCCTACATTTTGGCAAAATTGTGTATCCAAAGTCACGTCTTATCCCGTATCACGTGCGGTTCGCGATATTGGACAATACATAAGGCACGAATTTCGGGGTTAAAGAAGATATTAAGTGCTGTAAATAATATATATTTTATTTGTCCTTGTTGGTTGGTATCTGTATCCCATAATATTAATTTTTGTCCATTTTAAGTCATTTTGCCCCTTGGACTTATTGATGCAATGGTCTCATTCGAAGATAATATATTAGAGAGAGCTTATTGGTGTGTGACGTTTGCATCAAATTGGTGTCAGAGCACTTCGTTCATTGTTTTGTGGTTGAGTAAATTTTGTTTTGTATTCAACCATGCTGCCTAAAAATCGTAAGGCAACCAAGATGGACGAACATAAACAACAAATGGCGCATATGATAAAGATTATGGATTCTCTTACATCCCAGGCTATTGAGTTAGGGAGACTGCAAAACTACCATATATGTTCCCTCAGGTGACTGAAACATAGAAAACTGGTTACCTAGGTGAACACAACTCAAGAGGAGGAAGGAGTAGTTTTCGATGACCCCATTGGTGCAACCATTGATTTCCAAAGCAAACACGACTTCCGACCAATATTTATAAAAGCACTTGAGGCTTACGCCTCGAGGCTCGACTTGCTTCGAGGCGTGGAAAAATAGCCTCGAGGCTTAAAATCAAGGTCTTTATATGCCTTGAGACTTGAGCTTTGAGGCTCACCTAACCTCAAGGCTTATGAGGCTTAAGACACGGGGTTTACTAATATCTCACCTCATATAAGTTTTATAATCTTTCACTCCTTTTCTTTTCTTTTCTTCCCTGCTCAACTCTTTCCAATTCTTCTTTTGCCCAATTAAATAATACACACATATATACACATTGATTGAGTGTATTATTCATACGTACAATATATATATATATATACACACACACACACACACACACACACATTTTAATAGCCCTAAATACTCATTTTTTTGGCATGACACTTTTAATCAACAACTCAAGCTTGATGCCGAGTTTTTTCAAAGGCACAGTGGCCCATTGGGCTATTAACTAGGAGAGAGAGAGAATTAGTTTAATTGTAAGTTTTATTCCATTAATTTGCTACTCCCTCCGTCACAAATAATAGTCATGCTTTTATTTCGGGGTCGTCCCATATCAATAGTCCCTTTCCTTTTTTGGATATCAACGAAACCAAATTCCACAATAGTGAACAAATCTTGATTTTGACCGTTGATTGAGTGAATTCATAAAAATCATCACTTTCAAATAGCGACTATTAATTTGGGACGAAGGTATTATTATGTAGTTATCCAATGTGGACTACTTTTGTCTTTCTCCTTTAGGGTTGACTGCTTCCCAGAGTTATTTTGGCTATGCATATGAATTTAGCTCCCTTGTGAGTGTTATTGAATAATGAATATGATGAAAGAACATTCACGGAATTGATTTTGGCCTGATTGTTGAGCATTGTTTTGAGTTTGTCACTCTCTACCCTCTCTTTGTGGCATTGATTATAGAACGTGGTGATACTAATTATTGTGCGAGTAATATTGACTATGGATTTTTTTTGGAATGATAATCATTATATAGTTTTTTTTTAATATTTTAGGGATTTTTCTTTTCAAGGTGAGGCTTGCGCCTCGATCTGCGTTGAGGCTTACGCCTCGCCTCACCCGAGCACAAGGCCTCAAATCCGCATCGCGCCTTTCAAAACATTGCTTCCGACCAATGTTTCAGGCCTTGATGTCGCCATAGTTAGTTCGTCAGAGTTGTTCAACGTTGTAAAAAACAAAGGTATGGGTTGCAATGCACTTATGGGCTAGGGAGGATAAAGCGCAGGGCAAGCAGCCCTTTTGCTGCAACTATTGTTTCCAATGAAGGTACATAAAATAAAATTCTGACCCAAATGTTCCCTTGGCCATGGATATCGCCGTTGGAAGGGTAAAGCGGGCTAGGGCTAAGTAGGTGAAATCGATGAAAGGTGGCAAGGGTCATGATTGGAAAGTGAATCAAGGAGCTCTTGTTGAACATTTCAGGGGTCCAGATCCAATATTCCAAACTAGTCCAAAATCACTTACCCAGCCAACCTGCTCAACACTCGCACTCCCTCACTTGCCCGACACCCATAAACACAACCCACAAAATCATAATAATCTCTAGCCACAAACCTTGCCTGATACATACCTACCAAAAACAAAATGCAAAAATTAGAAACTCAAACCCTTGAAATTACATCCCTTTACAAAATCAACCCCAAACCCAATAAAAATCCAACCCACTTCCTACCATTGAAATTCCAACCCCTTCAACTTTTAGGCCATCACAAAAATGTACTCCAAAACCTTCTAAATTTTACCCAGCTTCTGAAAATTAAATAACAGACCCTGAAATTGTTTTAGTTGAGGGTTTTCCCCCTAAAAGGTCTACCAACAACCCTAACTGATACATTCAAAACTTCAACCCCCGCGTAATCTCAAGATGTGAACTGGAATGACAATCAGCAACCTGTTGGCATCATGAGCCAATTCAATACAACACGAGGTATAATCTATACCTTCTGTTCCAGTTCAACATTGTTCAATTTTATTTGTAATGCTAGAGGTAAATGATTGCTCCTTTCGGGCATCGGGGATGAAACATACCCCATAATACCCATCAGTAGCTCAAGGGTTACCCCGTGCGGATACCCCTAGGTCCTCGTTGGTCATTTTGCTTTCTTTGGGTTTGGTTGAGGTGTCATCATGACTCCCTTGAATGCTCTGGGAAGTTATTGAGCTGGACCAGCTGGGTCGGATTTTGAGGTTCTTTGAAAGAGCCTACACGGGGATATTCATGTAGATATTCCGACATTTGAAGGGATTTTCATGGATTGGCTAGAGTCAATTTAAAAAAATATACGACAAAAATATTTCAGAGATCAAATGCGTGAAGTTGATTGCTACTAGATTACAGGATTTTTCCCAAGCATGATGGGATGAGTTCACCCCGGACATATCAGAGAAGAATCAGAGATATGTTCAGTCTTAACCAATGATGAAGAGCACATGAAGAATGTTTTCTTGCCTATACATACACGAGAGGCTTATTTGCAACACTTTTTTAAAAGCATTTTCAGCCATTGTGTATTAGAGAGTTGAGTTGCTTGAGAATGGAGAGTAAAGTATCGGGAGGTAAATTTAAGCTCTACATCCTCGTATTCGCCACGATTTGAGCCCGAGGGATACTCCTACTTTATTGACGACAACTGAGTATGCCATCGATGAGTATTTCCGTCCGAAGAGCATTGGACACGGGGAAGACCAAGCACCACCGCCGGCCAGGCTAAGGCTGCTGAGACTAGTCACCAACCCCAACTACATTCAAGTGCTTTAGTTGGGCGACCAAGTGACCAAAGAAGAACCGGCTCAACGCTCTACTTACAAAATGCATTTGCCATTGAGGTTGAGGTTCATGCATCGAAGGAAGCCCTACGTGATGCTCAAGTGATACTGTGGTTGTATGGTTATTTACCCTGAGATAGAAGCCATTCCCTGTGAGCTCGTGGCTGAATTCTTCTAAAGAAGAGGATGGTAGAGTGATGTAAACAGTGGATATATTATTTATTTGTCTTTTGGTAATTGTTTTTTATGGAATATCATAATATGATTTTTTGACTCTTTCGGTCATTTAACCCCATAAACATCTCCTCTCTTGTTATCACAAACCCAGTAACATATCCCCAAACAGAACTTTTTTGTCCGTGAAACTAAGCACATGGGGGCTTCTTCACTTGAAGAAAAAAAAAATCCACTTGGACTCTTATGGATAAAAAACCACTGCTCATATACGTATTGATAAATAAATAACAGACACGATTTAAATGTTCAGTTCAATTTTAATAGCTCTACAATTTAAAAAGCAATTTAATTTAATTATGAAAAGTGGAAATTAACTTAAAATTTTGGAAATTTCAAAAATTTGTACTTTAATTTCTTAAAACTCATCTCATTCATCTCTTACATTAATTTGAAACTTAGGTTTTTCAAAATCCAATTAAATGATCATTCAAAAAAGAAGAAAACATATAGATTTTTTATAATAAATATAGATTTAACTATGGTTAATTAAATTTTGTCCTTAAAATATGGTGCATTTAATATTCAATTAAACATTTTTAAATTTAACAAAAAAATCAATAGTAATATTAATCTATGACATCAATTGAGTGTCAACTAGAGTCTAGAACAATTGACGAGACAGTGTCACGTCAACGTCGACTGCCACATCATTATGTTTTTGGAACTTTTCCAGTGAGAATATGTTGACGCAACAGTGCCACGTCATCATCGATACTGACGTGGATGTGTCTCTTTAGCAATTCTATATATCCAGTTAATGTCACTAATATGGAACAAAAAACAAATACAATATCATTTATTGAAATATGTTGGAATAAAAAATAATTAATTAATTCTAAGAATATGTTGGCTTTTATTGGCTTTTTTTTATTTAGCAGTGATGCCTTTTTATTCCAATAGTGATATTCACCCATGAATACTCATTAACTTGACACATAATATTATTGATTTGACCATGTCAATTCAATATCGGTGATGATGTGACACTATCACGTCAACATTATTCTACGATCTCGTTAAGAAAATCACCTAAAAATATCGACGTGGAAGTCGGCATTTACGGGGCACTACCACATCAGCTATTCGAATTGACACAACTAATGTCACTATTGCCCAATTAATGTCAGTATTAGGTTTTTTTGTAAAATTTAAAAATATGTCTTATTCCACATTTAATTTAAAAACATGTTCGATTTTGTATGGTGTTTAAAAAAGGTCTAAAGTATGATTTTTTAAAATATGTTGGTTTAATTAATTAGGTTTAATTATATATGAGAAGTGGTTTTTTATTCCTAAGGCCTCGTTTGAAGCATGGAATAAGGAGGTGGGATAGGATAATATCATCCCATCATATCCCATATTTGATGTGGGATGAGATAGGATTCCATAAAACTTTTTTTCTTCTTTTAGAGGCCATCCACAATGGGTACCATAAGCCCATTGTGGATACTCTAAAGTGTGTCACATTGGGGAGTTGGATTGGTAACCCATTTAGACGTTTAAACTTTAAATGTGGGGCTTTCACACGTCCAGTTCAAATATCTTCCTACACGTAGAACTGTTCACGTTTACATATTTATGTAGGGGTGCAAAATATTATGGTTGGAAGTTAACGGGTGAGTTCCATGTCTAAAATTCTCAACCCATATCTTTGCCAAACCCCACTGCGAAGCAATCCATTTTTTTATCCCCTAAGCCTCTAAACTTAGGGTATTTGATGGCTGCCCATTGTGGTTGTTATTGGGAGTCTATGATGAGTTTTAGTTTGGCGTCTGTGATAATAATATATGTTTTATTTGTCTTTTGGTAATTATTTTTGATGGAATATCATAATATTTATTTTTGACTCATTCGGTCATTTAGCCCCATAAACATCTCCTCTCTCTTGTTATCACAAACTCAGTAACATTCCCAAACAATACTTTTTTGTCCGTGAAACTAAGCACATGTGGGATTCACTTGAAGAAAAAAAATTCACTTGGACTCTTATGAATAAAAAAAACACGGCTCATATGTATTAATAAATAAATAAATAAAAGACACAATTTAAATTTTCAGTTCAATTTTAATAGTTCTACAATTTAAAAAATATATAATTTAATCATGAAAACTGGAAACTAACTTAAAATTTTGGAAATTTCAAAAATTTGTACTTTAATTTCTTAAAGCTCATCCCATTCATCTCTTAAATTAATTAGAAACTTTGGTTTTTCAAAATCCCACTAAAGAATCATTCAAAAAAGAAGCAAAGATATAGATTTTTTAAAATAAATATAGATTTAACAACGGTTAATTAAGTTTTGTCCTCAAAGATATGGTGCATTTAATGTTCAATTAAACATTTTTAATTTTAACAAAAAACTCAATAGTAATATTAACCGGTGACATCAATTGTGTCAACTAGAACAATTGACAAGGTAGTGTCACGCCAACGTCAACTACCACATCATTATTTATTTGAAACTTGTTCAGTAAGAATATGTTGACGTGACAGTGCCACGTCATCACCAATATTGACGTGGATATGTCTCTTTAGCAATTATATATATCCCGTTAATGTCACTAATATGGAACAAAAAACAAATACAATGTCATTTTATGAAATATGTTGGAATAAAAAATAATTAATTAATTATGAGAATATGTTGAATTTTTATTGGCTGTTTTTTATTTAGCAGTGGTGCCTTTTTATTCCAATAGTGATATTCGTCATGAATACTAACATTAACTCGACACATAAGATTATTGATTTGACAATGTCAAGTCAATATCGATGATGATGTGAAACTGTCACGTCAACATTTTTCTACAATCTCGTTAAGAAAATCACCTGGAAATATAGACGTGGAAGTTGGCGCTAACGGGGCACTACCATGTCAGCTAGGGGTGTAAGCGGTACGGTTTGGTCGGTAAATAGTAGATACCAATACCAAAACCAAACTCTAGAAGGTAAAACCAAACCGTACCAGTTTACCACTCGGTACACTAAAATCAATACCAAAACCAAACCGGCTGGTATTTTGGTTTTTTCGGTAATTTTGG
This sequence comes from Sambucus nigra, assembly GCA_949130495.1. Classification (NCBI taxonomy): domain Eukaryota; kingdom Viridiplantae; phylum Streptophyta; class Magnoliopsida; order Dipsacales; family Adoxaceae; genus Sambucus; species Sambucus nigra. The sequence goes on along the minus strand of OX422212.1, from coordinate 43,733,381 downwards.
TTTTTTTCTGGTTTCAGTAAATTCTGGTTTTTCTGGTTTCTTCTGGTTTTTTCTGGTTTCGGTAAATTCTGGTTTTTTCTGGTTTCTGATTTCGTTTTTTTCTGGTTTCGGTAAACAACACTAAAAGTCCCAAAAAACCAAAAATAAAACCAAGCAACTTTTTTAAATATTAAAACCAAAATCAAAACCAATTTTTTCTGGTTTTGGTAAATTCGGTACGGTAATTTTGGTAAATTCGATACGGTACGGTAATTTCGGTACGATTTTTTCTGGTTTCGGTAAATTCGGTACAGTATGGTAATTTCGGTACGATTTTTTCTGGTTTCAGTAAATTCGGTACGGTAATTTCGGTAAATCGGTTTTTTAAATATTAAAACCAAAACAACCAACTTTTTTGCGATAATTTCGGTTTCAGTAAGACTGGTTTCTGGTATTTTAATATATGAAACCAAAACCATTTTTTTCCGGACCAAAACGGTACGGTACGGTACGGTAAAAACCCGTACCGCTTCCACCCCTAATGTCAGCTATTCGAATTGGCACAACTAATGTCACTATTGCCCAATTAATGTCAGTGTTAGGCTTTTTGTCAAATTTAAAAATATGTTTGATTCTACATTAAATTTAAAAACATGTTTGATTTTTGTATGGTGTTTAAAAAAGGTCTAAAGTATGATGTTTTAAATATGTTGTACTTTTTAAAATATGTTGGTTTAATTAATTAAGTTTATTTATATATGAGAAGTGGTCTTTTATTCCTAAGGCCTCGTTTGAAGCGCAGGATAAGGAGGTGGGATATAATAATATAATCCCACCCTATCCCATGTTTGATGTGGGATGGGATCGGATTCCAAATGAGATAAGTTATCCCATCCCATGTTTGGTGTTGGATGGTAATAGGATTTCAAGTAAGATAAGTTATCCCATTAAGTGTGTGATAAAACCATCCCACCTAGGAGAGATGAGTATTTTATCCCGTCCGAATGAGATAACTTATCCCACCTCCTTATTCCACGCATCAAACGAGACCTAAGAGTCTAAAAAACTTTTTTTCTTCTCTTAGGCCATCCACAATGGGTACCATAAACCTATTGTGGATGTCAGAATGGGGACTTGGATTGGTAAAAGAGGGAGGGGATTTGTTATCCCTCCCTCAAAGTTATGGGGGGGGGAAGTCAAATCTTTCCTTTTCTCAGTTCACTTTCTGATTTTCGTGCGGAAGATAAAGAGGAAAAAAGTGTGTGTACCTGAACAGAGTACTTAACGGCGAGGCTCGCAACAGTATCCTCCCTAATGAGTCTATGCGAAATGGCAAAACGAGCAAGGGTGTTATCTCTCCAGAAGCTTCTGAAAGTTGGATTCCCAACAGCGTCCTTCAATTTCCAAGGAGCCATAGAAGCCCTGGATTTCCCGAATGCAGCGAATCTCCAAAGGCGGCAGACGCAAGCCGCTCGAGCGAGATCGGAGAGAGGGAGCTTTTCCATTATGGTTCGGAGGGTGTCTCTGCAGACTAAGGCTTAGAAATTGGAGTTCATTGATGATATTAGTGTCTCGATTTCGGATTATGGCTTTTGGTTTGGGGTGTGGGAGTGGAAGTGATTGGGGTAGAGGGGGTGGAGGATTTCTTCGTCCTCCTCCTCACCACAACATCCCATTTTGGTGGGGATACACAGAATTTTTCATTGTGTGGCTATGCTTTCGACCGTATTTTAGCTGCTCTATCTTTTCTTTGTTTTATTTTAAGTGAATTTATAATTTCTTTAATTACATTTTGGCCCCCTCAACTTTGCATATATTTTTTACTTCACTTCGTGTACTTTCATTTTCTAGACTTAACTCGCTCAACTTTTAAAAGCGCATCATTTTACCCTTAATCGTAACAGCGTTAAGTTTTAGGACCAAAAATTAGTCATTTGTACAAGTGGTTGGATAAAAATATCCTCATGTGTAGTGCAAATAATCAATTTTCCGTCTAAAAATGTAACAATGTTAGTGTTTGGGGGTTAAGTGACATGTTTTTATAATTTGAGGGCATTAAGTTATGAATAGTGAAGTTAAAATCGGAGTAAAGTTGGAGGGGTCAAGTGTAATTAACCCTAAGTGTTAACTACAATTTGTACCTAATAGGCACTATGGGGGATTATTCGGCCACAATCACAAAAAAGGTACTTGTATATTAATCTCATCAACAATCTTTCTTTAAGAGGATAAAAACGATTGAGATCGATCAACGAAATTTCGAGATTGGATTCAATCGATCAAGTTACGATAGTCAGCTAAGGTCATGGAGTGCCACACGATTCGTTTTTTATAAATGTTACCCTCACCACGGGGCAAAGGGACATATAACCTTTGGAACAACAGTCCATCTCTCATGTTTTGCATCTTCCCTTCCAGTCTAGGGGACGTTGCACATAAGTGGTTTGAAAAGCAACCACACCGATCTATAGCAAGCTTTAACCAGCTCATGAAGGCTTTTACAACAAGATTCATTACTAGCATAACACACCCAAAGAGGATGGATGCCCGCCTCATGGTGAAGAAGAAACCCCAGTAATCCTTGCGAAAGTGTGCTCGGCGGTATTGGGAAAACTACAAGGAGGTGGAGGATTGCTCCTAGAAAGTGGTTGTGGCCTCGTTTAAGGTCGGGCTGCCAAACAATTCCATGTTGCACTAGTCTCTAACTAAAAAAAGGAGGACAGCACTATAGACAACCTGATGTCTAGAATAGAGAAGTACATCAGAGTACATTAGGGTTGGCTTCCCGTAGATATATAATCGCTCAAAGGTGAACAAAAAATGGAGGCAAGAATAGTGCCCCCAAAAATGATGACAAAAAGAATAATGAACGATCTAAGGTCGATGACAAAACAAATCAAAGCAAAGCCCATCGTGCCATCAACACCATATTCAATGAGCCGATCTATAATATCTTGAACAAGATTAAGGGTTAATAATATTTCAAATGGCCGAAGAAGATGATAAGAGACCCATCAAAGATAAATATTGTCCTGAGATGTTTTTATCACAAGGAGCATGGGCATAAAACAGAAAATTGTAAGGCACTCCAGTGGCACCTAGAGGAGTCAGCCCAGGTAGGTCATCTAGACAACTACATAGAGAAGAATAATGGAAAGGCCCCTATGGGATGCGATCAAATGCCAGATAATGTCCTCAATGACGACAAGACGGGACACGAGTTCGCGATCATTCATGGTGCCTCAAGTTCGAATCAAACAGGGCAATGGTGTTCGAATGGAATAAAAAAACACTGCAGTCATGGAAGCTTTCCAAATTAACCATTTTAAACCTGAACAGGCAACCGTCGCCAATCAGAAGAAGTAGACTATGACATGAATATCGTCTTTACCGAAGAAGATTGGGATCCCACATCACGATGCACTAGTAATCACTCTCAAAATAGCCAACTGGGATGTGGGCAAGATATTAGTGGAACAGGGGATCTCTTCGGAGGTCATGTACTAAAAGATGTTCAACAAAATTAACCTCAAGATAGAGGATTTGAAGGAGGCGACTATCCTTTAGGTCAGCTTCGCGGGAAAAATGATAATGCCAATGGGAAAAGTGGTACTCCCAGTACAAACTTGCAATATATCCAAGTTAATAGAATTTCCAATAGTGGACATTAAGTCTCTCTATAAAGCAATTCTAGGGCGAGGTTAGCTCCACACCGTGAAAGTTATTCCTCCAACTTACCACCAAAAGCACAAATGCATCATCGACTAGGGGATAATGAAGAAATGAGGAAATCGGGTTATTGTTCGACAATGCTTCATTGATGCCATTAGACCCAGACGGGAAAAGACGAATGATAAAGTGGAGAGCACGCGTAACGTCCCAGACCAGATTTATGGGTTACCCGTAGCAGATGATTGCTCTTTTCGGGCATCGGAATTGAAACATACCCCATAATACCCATTAGTAGCTCATGCGTTACCTCGTGTGGATACCCTTAAGTCCTCATCGGTCATTTTCTTTCTTTGGGTTGACTCCCTTGAAGACCAACTGGGTCAGATTTTGAGGTTCTTTAAAAGAGCTTAGACGAGGATATTCGTGTAGATATTCCAACATTTGACGGAATTTTCATGGATTGGCTCAAGTCGATTTAAAAAAATATACGACAAAAATATTTCATAGATCAAATGCGTGAAGTTGATTGCTACTAAATTACAGGATTTTTCCTAAGCATGATGGGATGAGTTCACTCCTGACATTGACATAGCAGAGAAGAATCTGAGGTATGTTCGGTCTTGACTAATGATGAAGATCACATGAAGAGTGGTTTCTCGCCAATACATACACAAGAGGCTTATTTGCAACACTAGTTGAAAAGCATTTTCAGCTATCGTGTATTAGAGAGTTGGGTTGCTTGAGAATGAAGAGTAAAGTATCGGGAGGTAAATTTAAGGTCTACATCCTCGTACTCGCCACGATTTGAGTCGGAGGGTACTCCTACTTTAGTAGGTGATTGGACCTTTCGGGCATCGGGAATGAAACATACCCCATAATACCCATCAGTAGCTCATGGGTTACCCCGTGTGGATACCCCTAGGCCCTCGTTGGTGATTTTCTTTCTTTGGGTTTAGTTGAGGTGTCATCATGACTCCCTTGAATGCTGGGGAAGTTATTGAGCTGGACCAACTGGGTCGGATTTTGAGGTTTTTTAAAAGAGCCTGGACGAGGATATTCGTGTAGATATTCCGACATTTGACAGAATTTTCATGGTTGGTTCGAGTCGATTTAAAAAAAACATACGACAAAAATATTTCAGAGATCAAATGCGTGAAGTTGATTGCTACTAGATTACAGGATTTTTCCAAGCATGATGGGATTAGTTCACTCCTGACATAGCAGAGAAGAATCAAAGGTATGTTCGATCTTGACCAATGATGAAGAGCACGTGAAGAGTGTTTTCTTGCCTATACATACACAAGAGGCTTATTTACAACACTTTTAAAACCATTTTCAGCTATCGTGTATTAGAGAGTTTGGGTTGCTTGAGAATGAAGAATAAAGTATCGAGAGGTAAATTTAAGGTCTACATCATTTGAGCCAGAGGGGCACTCCTACGTTATTGACGACATCTGAGTATGCCATCGATGAGTATTTCCATCCGGAGAGCATTGGACACGGGGAAGACTAAGCACCACCGCCGGACAGGCTAAGGCTGCTGAGACTAGTCAACAACCCCGACTACATTCATGTGCTTTAGTTGGGCGACCGAATGACCAAAGAAGAATCGGTGCAACACTCTACTTACAAAATGCATTTGCCATTGAGGTTGGGGTTCATGCATCGAAAAAGGCCCTACATGATGCTCTTGTGATATAGTGGTTTTGTGGTTATTTACCCTGAGATAGAAACCATTCCCTTTGAGCTCCTGGTTGGATTCTTCTAAAGAAGAGGATGGCAGAGTGATGCAAATAGGGGATATACGTTTTATTTGTCTTTTGGTAATTGTTTTTAATGGAATATCATAATATTATTTTTTGACTCTTTCGGTCATTTGGCCCCATAAACATTTCCTCTCTTGTTATCACAAACCCAAACAGAATTTTTTTGTCTGTGAAACTAAGCACATGCAGGCTTCACTTGAAGAAAAAAATCCACTTGGATGAAAACTGGAAACTAAATTAAAATTTTGGAAATTTCAAAAATTTATACTTTAATTTCTTAAAGCTCATCCCATTCATCTCTTAAATTAATTAGAAACTTTGATTTTTCAATATCCAATTAAAGAATCATTCAAAAGAGAAAAATATATATAGATTTTTTAAAATAAATATAGATTAAACAATGGTTAATTAAGTTTTGTCGTTACATATGGTGCATTTCAGGTTCAATTAAACATTTTTAAATTCACAAAAAACTCAATAGTAACATCAATTGTGTCAACTAGAACAATTGACGAGGTAGTGTCACGCCAACATCGATTACCACATCATTATTTTTTTGAAACTTTTCCAATGAGAATATGTTAACGTAACAATGTCACGTCATCACCGATAGTGACGTGTATATGTCTCTTCAACAATTCTATATATCCAGTTAATGTCACTAATATGGAACAAAAAACAAATACAATATCATTTTATGAAATATGTTGGAATAAAAAATAATTAATTCATTCCGACAATATGTTGAATTTGTTTTATTTAGCAGCAGTGCCTTTTTAGTCCAATAGTAATATTCGTCATGAATACTCACATTAACTCGACACGTGAGATTATTAATTTGACCATGTCAAGTCAGCATTGGTGATGATGTGACATTGGCATGTCAACATTTTTCTATGATCTCGTTAAGAAAATCACCTAAAAATATCGACGTGGAAGTCGGCGCTAACGAGACAGTACCACCACGTCAGTTATTTCAATTGGCACAACTAATGTCACTATTGCCCACTTAATATCAGTATTAAGTTTTTTGTTAAATTTAAAAATAGGATTGATTCCACATTAAATTTAATAACATGTTTGATTTTTGTATGGTGTTTGCAAAAGGACTAAAGTATGAATTTTTAAATATGTTGGATTTTTAAAAAATATGTTGGTTTAATTATATATGAGAAGTGATCTTTTATTCCTAAGGCCTCGTCTGAAGTGCGGGATAATAGGATTCCAAATGAGATAAGTTATCTCATCTCAAAAGGATTTCAAGCGAGATAAGTTATTTTTCAAAACGGATAACTTATCCCACCTCCTTATTCCATATATCAAAGAGATCTAAAGAGTCCAAATTACTTATTTTCTTCTCTTAGGCCATCTACAATGGGAACCATAAACCCATTGTTGGGTAGTTGGATTGGTAAAAGAGGGAGGGGGGAGAGATGTTCTGTTTATAAGATCTGATTTTGGTTTGGAAGAAAAAAGCGTGTGTACCTGAACAGAGTACTTAACGGCGAGGCTAGCAACAGTATCCTGCCTAATGAGCCTGTGCGAAATGGCAAAACGAGCAAGAGTGTTATCTCTCCAGAAACTTCCGGAAGTTGGATTCCCAACGACGTCCTTCAATTTCCAAGGGGCCATAAAAGCCCTGGTCTGGATTTCCCTATCGGACGCAACCAATCTCCAGAGGCGGCAGACGCAAGCCGCTCGAGCGAGATCCGGGAGAGGGAGCTTTTCCATTATGGTTCGGAGGGTGTCTCTGCACACTAAGGCTGAGAAATTGGAGTTCATTGGGGATATTACTGTCTCGAATTCCGATGACGGCTTTTGGTTTCGGTTGTCGAAGTGGAAGTGATTGGGGTGGAGGGGTTGGAGGATTTCTACCTCCTCCTCCTCCTCCTCACCACAACATCCCATTTTTGGCGGAGATGCACAGAATTTGTCGGTCCCTCTGGCTCTGCTTTCGCCCGTATCTTAGCCGCTCTATCTTTTCTTTGTTTTATTTAATGTTCACTTATAATTTCCTAAATTATACTTTGAACCCTTTAACTTTGCATATATTTTTACTTCACCTCGTGCACTTTCATTTTCTAAACTTAACTCACTCAACTTTTGAAAACGCATCATTTTACTCCTAATTGTAACAGTGTTAAATTTTACGACCAAAAATTAGTCATTTGCACAAGTGATTGGACAAAATTACCCTCATGTGTAGCGCAAATAATCCATTTTTCGTCTAAAAATGGAACAATGTTAGTGTTTCGGGGTTAAGTGACATGTTTTTATAATTTGAGGGCGTTAAGTTATGGATGGTGAAGCGAAAATGGGAGAAAAGTTGGAGGGATCAAGTATAATTAACCCTAAGCATTAATTACAATTTGTAGTTAATGGGCATTATAGGGGATTATTTGGCCACACTCACGGAAAAGGCGAATGTATATTAATCTCATCGACAATATTTCTTCAAGAGGATAAAAACGATTGAGACCGATCAACGAAAATTTTAGGATTAGATTCAGTCAATCAAGTTACACTAGTCATATAAGGTCATGGAGTCCCACAAGATTCAACCACTGTCGTTTTTTTATAAATGTAACCCTCACCCCGGGGCAAAGGGGCATGTAACCTTTGTAATCATCAAACAATTAATAAAGAAAAGATCAGCACCCATGGACGCAGGCACATTGTCGAACAATGTACATGATGTATTCTTATGTGATTGTGCATGTTTATTATTTTGCTCGCCTTTAATTGTGTTAAATGTATACGAGTATGATTTTACCACCTACAATTGGCTTCGTATATGGGAACGACTTCCTTTTTCTCAACCAAACAAAGCCATCAAGTAACCATATCTCACTCACACAGCCAGCACATGCCGCCTCGAGGCAGTCGACAGGACTATCAGAACGGCCTCAAGATTCCCAGGATTTGGTCTGAAATCCAACCCAACAGGAGTTGCAGTGCTCCCAACTTACGTTATTGCCCATAAGAAGATCATATTGAGTAAAGCAATGAATTACCACGATCCAATTAGATCTCTAGGCTCATTGACGCTTATAAATGGCGACTCCAATGACAAGAGACGATCACACTCCGCCAACAGGAGGAGAATTCATGTCTCCAGCATCGCTTGGAAAAAATATAGGAGAGTGCGTGGGATCTCTCGTACCTCTAGCCCTCAGGCAAGCAAAACTCGCAATCGATGAAGGAATTCGTGGGGTGATCAGGATCACTGCTTTCATACTTGATTATCAGATGCAGGGGATCTCTACAACGACCACAATGACAATAGTGACCTTCGTCACCTTATAAAGAGAGAGAGAGAGAGAGAGAGAATTACCCTACCCATCAAGGAGCTATAATCACTAAAGAGTTAGCCAGGGCGAATCTCATCTATCAAGTGAAATCTTATTCTTCCTAAACAATAGAAGACTTTTAGCATCCTAAGAAGTTCTCCCTCCCCCTCCCCCTCTCCCCCCCCCCCCCCCCAAGTTCAATATTTATGATGAGAAGATTGATCCCACCAATCACGTTTAGCAATATCGCCAGACGATGACCCTTTGGAACAACAGTCTATCTCTCATATTTTGCTTCTTCCCTTCCAGCCTAAGGGGCGTTACAAATAAGTGGTTTGAAAATCTACCACACCAATCTATAGCAAGCTTTAACCAGCTCATGGAGGCTTTTATAATAATATTCATTACCAACAGTACACACCCAAAGAGGATGGATGCTCGCCTCATAGTGAAGAAAAACCCAAGTAATCCTTGCGAGAATGTGCTCGACGGTATTGGCAAATCTATAAGGAGGTGGAGAACTACTCCTAAAAAGTGGTTGTGGCCTCGTTTAAGGTCGGACTGCCCAACAATTCCATTTTGCATTATTCTCTAACTAAAAAGGAGGTCGACACTATAGACAACCCGATGTCTAGAATAGAGAAGTACACTAGAATGGAAGACATTGTGGTTGACTCCCCACGGGATAAAAGTCGCTAAAAGGTGAACAAAAAATGAAGACAAGGATAGCTCCCACAAAAATGAGGATAAAAAGAAAAACGGAGGATGTAAGGTCGATGACAAAACAGATCCCAGAAAAGCCCACCGTGCCATCAACACCGTTTTCAAAGAGTCGATCTATAAAATCTTGAACGAGATTAAAGATAAATAATATTTCAAATGGACGAAGAATATGGTAAGATACCCGTCAAAGATAATTATTGTCCTGAGATGCTCTTATCACAAGGAATATGTGCGTAAAATAGAAAATTATAAAGCACTCAAGTTGCACCTACAGGAGTTAGACCAGGTAGGTCATCCAGACAACTACATAGAGAAAAATAAAGGAAAAGTCCCTATAAAATGTGATCAAAGGTAAGATAATGTCATGGATGATGACGAGAAGGGACACAAGTTCGCGATCATTCATGGTGCCTCAAACTAGAATCAAATTCAGGGTAATGGTGTTCAAATGGAATAAAAAAAAACACTACAATCATTAAAGTTCTCCAAAATCTCAACAGGCAAATGTCACCGACTAGAATATATAGCATATGAAAAGTATATAGTCTTTACCAAAGAATATTTGGTTGGAGTCAGGACCCCACATTACGGTGCACTGCTAATCACTCTCAGGATAGCCAACTCAGATGTGGAAAAGCTATAAGTGGAACAGGGGATCTCTTCGGAGGTCATGTATTAAAAGATGTTCAACAAAATTAACCTCAAGATGGAGGATTTGAAGTTGACGACTAACCTTTTAGTCAACTTCGTGTGAAAAATGATAACTCCCCTGGGAAAAGTGGTACTCCCAATACGAACTTGCAACATATCCAAGCTGATAGAACTTTTAGTAGTGGGCATTGAGTTTTTATATAATGCAATTCTATCTCCACACCATAAAAGTTATTACTTCCACCTACCACCTAAAGCTCAAATGCATCATCGACTAGGGGATAATAAAGAAATGAGGAAATTAGGTTATTGTACAACAATACTTCACTGATGTCATTAGACCCGGACGGGAAAAGTATAATGAAAAGGTGGAGAAAACGGATGGAGCCATTCCCTCAAAATAGTAACTAAAATATGAAATATCGGGGGTGGAAGAAACAAGTGTGGCCCCCACAAATAGAGTCATTAAACCATTACAAGAAGTCGTGTTCGATAACTCCTACCTAAAAAATAATTTTTTGACCGGAAGCTCACTCGCCGATCATGAAAAGGAATAAATGATCTCTTTTATCAAATGAAACCATGATGTGTTCACCTAGAAACCATATGATATGCACGACATTGATCCCAATGTGATATGCCACAAACTTTATGTAGACTCACCTTGGATTAATACAGTTGATTTGCTTTGGAGATGGAATAAATTAGTTTAAATGGGTTGGGTTGTTTATGATTTTGTGTTTAAGAGATTTGATGGTATATATCATGTATGCACCGTATTTATGACCTTGCGTGCGTAATTTTCAGGATATTTGTTGATGCTAAAATCATAGTAGGCGTTTATGACAATTTAGTGGGTGATAGCTATAGATTTGATTAATTAATGAAATGAGATTTAATCGTGATAAACTTGTCTTCCCATGTAACTCTTTATATTAATTAACCCGAAGTGAAGGATATTATTCTCAATCTATAGTTTTTACCCCTTTTGCGTTTAACTTAGTTTAAATACATGCCTTAATTAATATTTTATTAAACAATCACCTTTTACACTTTTATTCAAAAGTGATAAGTCAATTAGCATCTAGCAACATTCTTTGTGAATTCAATACCGAGACTAGATCCTATAGTATCGTAAAGAATGTAGTAATAGTTTAGATTTTCGCATAGCATTAGGAGCCGAAAATAATGACTGGCGTATTTACACGAAAGCGCGGTTTTCTCTGGTCTATCAAATGGTGTCGTTGTTGGGCAATTGTTTGTTTTAAATGGTAATTGATTTAGTATTTTGTAATATTATCTTGGTATTTGTATTCTTTTTTAAAATTGGTTTGGTAAGACTTATACATTTGAGCACCAATAAACGATTAAATCCATCGGTCGCTTGTCACTTTGCAGTGAGATTATTTCTTCTTCGAAAAATAAAAATGAGGTGGAGACTTATATTTCAGCTAAAATAATGTTAGAAGAAAATTTTATTAAAAGTGAATCTTTCTCCTTAGAAATTCCATCTTTAAGCGATGATGAGTCATCTCCAGGGGTTTAATTTCTTTCTTCCCTATTGACATTCTCTATTATCGAACTATTACAAGTATCCCATGAATCTGTTCAAAACTTTAAAATGTTTAACCCTATGGATGAGGGTTACTTTCTCGAGTTTCTTTTTACGAAGGCAGTCTTCCCTCCATGTGCGCCACCTCTCATTCCAATTGTAAAACCTTTGGGAGTAAATTCTATTTTTTAGGATCCTATGTGTACTTGTCACCAGTTCGATCCAAACCCCCTATCATCCACCAAAACTTTTAACTGATGATAGTTCTTTTCTTATGCCCTACGAATGCCTTCCGTTATGCAAAAGGGAATTCTTATTTTTTTGAAGGCATGAACTCGAATGTGGGACCATTCATTATCCCTTAATGTCAAATTGTATTTTAGGTGGACCCTCAAAAATTTATAACTTATACTGTATAGTTAGTTAAAAGTTCAAATTATATGTTGTATATGTTAGGTTGATTTATCTTTTTACTTATTGTCTAGTGTAATTAGTTAAGTTTTTGTTATTCTTTTTTGTTATGCTTGGTGTTAACATGTTTTGTATAATATTTGGATTCGTATTATCCGAAGATAACTCCATTTTTGGTAATATCGTTATTTTTCTCTTTTTAACTTAGTTGTGACAATGCGAGGTTTAAGTTAAGGGGTGTGGGATACGTTTCTCATTCGTTTGTAGTTTTATTGATTTGATAATATATTGTTTCCAAGTATGCCTTTGTTGTAGAAAATTCAAATTTTTAAAAATACTTTTTTTTTTCCATCTGTTGGGCATTTTGCCTTTGTTTTCGATGATAAATTTTAATAAATGCCCAATCCAATATATAATTAAATAATGCATGTTCTCAATTTTAGAAGCTATTAGATTTTAGTACTCGAATCATCAATATTATAAAAAACTTTATGAATTAAACTTTGAACTTATGAACATATGCATTTTTCTTGTTTAAATGATTTGGTTTAAGATGTTTATAGTCAGTCACCTTTTGTTGCATTGTGTATACTTACACCAAGTGAGCTATGTGCTTTTCTTGATTTATGAGTGCTATACATTACTATTTATTTCTTTAAAATGCTAAATTCCTCGGTCATCTCACTTTTCTTTCACTAATTGTTCGATAATTGAGTTCATTATGGAAATGTATTACTTGAGCATGATTTTTAAAGTTGTTTTGACTGGAGAATTGTGTAAATTTTTGTAAAGGATCACAGGCCATATTTATTATACACCCATATTGACCTTAACCTCACCTTATATGTTTCCCCTCGTCAATCAATTGGAGCCAAAATATATCCTTTCGTTTCAAAACACAAAATCTCAAAACCAACTTCAAATTGGAGTTTTAAACCATATATATCACCTTTCATAGCTTTGTTTGGAATGATAATTGGGGTTTTATGATGTTCTTGTTATGTGATTGCAATTAAGATGTGAGAGTTTGAAAGAAAAGAAAAGGTGAAGAAAACAAAAGAATTAGAAACAAAAGAAAAGAAAATAAGAGAAAAGAGAAGAATGAGAAACAAAAGAAAAGAAAAACAAAAGAAAAACAAGAGAAAAAAGAATAAAAGAAAAGAAAGAGGAGTATTTTCCTTATTATAAATAGTATTTGATAATCTTTGTCACTATCTTTGGTTATATCCATTGTTTTTATGAAAATTATATTCTAATTTTAAAATTGCTCACGATTTGCCATTATTCCAAGTGTTTCATCCCCCAATGCCTTTGAATTCGTAAATACTCCCTTCATTTCATAAACTTTATCCCAAACCTACATTATAACCCTTTAAAAGTAATATGTGATCCTAGGGTGAGTGTCATTCAAAAGTCATAATAATTGTGATAATATGAGAAAATGCAGTTCGCTTCATTAGAAGAAAGCTATCCTTTCATTGAGGTTGCATATTTTTCATTTTATATATAGCATTCTGATTGGGCATAAATATTGTATATTTATCTCCTTAATTTCGGTACCTTTGTGAACCCGAGTGATGCAATTGATATGGATTTAACTCATATATATGCTACTAACCTTCATTGGCAAGTATTTCGGGTTTTGTGTATCTCTTACGTGTTTTACAGGTTAATTATGCAAGCGATGCGAAAGAGAAATCGAAACAATGAAAAAAAATCTAGGAAGGCAAGTTCAAGGGCATTTTTGTAATTTTACAGCCTAGTACCAAATACAGGGCCAGCCGGAAAGTTGAAGACTCGAAACAACGTGAATACTGGAAGAAACGGCACCCAAATCCGAGCTACGGTGAAGGAGTTATGATCATTTGAAGTTGAGAAAAAAATCCAAGAAAGAAAACAAGAAAAAATTCTAAGTGTTGGAATTGAAGAAAAGAGGCCCTGATCATACACAAATATTGCATATTTTATCCCTCGAACATTCAAGGGTATTTTAGTCTTTTCACAGCTTAGGCACCTGGCCCAACATCTACACGAAATTTGTATTCCTCCTCGCAAGATTCGCGTGGCCGCGAACGGTGCGCGATTCCGAGTCTGTATGAAGAAGTTACGGTGATTCTAGCGGACGAGAAAGGCAAACATCCCAAAAAAGCAATGCAGTGTGCTGATACCTGCTTGATCGATCGATCCACGATTTTGGTCGATCTATCGATCCCCTGTTTCCAGGAGATATTTTGCCTTCTTTTCTTTTATTCCCACTTACTATAAATACCAATTTTTGTTGTAATAATCAGATATTAAGCTTTAGAATATATTTTAGAGAGTTGTAAGTTAGGGTTTGGGGGATTTGAGAGTTCTTCTTCTTCCTCTCTTGGTTTGACACCCTTTTGGGCTTGTAAGTTGCACTATTCATCTTCCTCTCCATTAATATAGTTGTATTTCATTAATTCTTATTTTATAGTGCAATTTACATGCTTTGTTAATTAGGTTCACATGCTTTGATTTAATTGCTTTCTAGTGTAGTTTTATCGCATTTATTTACAGCGTTTATTTACCGCATTTTTAATATGCTTTCTAGTTAATTTAAATTAGGTTGTGTTTGAATGGAACTCACTCGGGTTAACGCGTTGCTTTGCTTTGCTTTGGTGATGGTGTTTACGGGTTTATTTCGGGTGTGTTGTCCTAGTTATTGCGCCTAGGAGATTTGACGGGGCATATCATGTATGTCCCTTGCTTATGACCTTGTGTGTGTAATTTTTGAGGCATTTGTTGACGCCAAAATCTTATTAGGCTTTTATGAGAATTTAGGGGCGTGATAACCCTTGGTTCAATTAACTGTCGAAACGAGATGAATTCTAAATAACTCGTCGACCCATGTATCCATTTTATACAAATTAACACGGATGAGGGATATTCGACGCAACCTATAGTTTTACTCGTTTTCTTAATCCAGTTTCAATACACTCGCCTAGATTAATCTTTCCCTTTTATGCATCTTTTCCGTTTTAGTTTGTAATCACCTTTTACGCTTTTATTTCAAAGCACTAAATCACTTAAATTCTAACAACTCGTCTCAGTGGATCTTTCGATACCCGGACTTGGCCGCTATACTCACCAGTTGAGTGTTGTCATAAGTTTAGGTTTTTGTACTGAGGAGGTGAAATGAAAACAACGATCAGCGTTTGACACGCACTACTTTTCACCCTTGATCAAATTGGCGTCGTTGCCGGGGATGAGTTTGTTTTAGACTTTATTTGATTTAGTATTTCATAATATTTTCTTTCTATTTGTATTATTTTCTAATATTTTTGCAGGACTTCCACATTTGAGCACTTAGAAACGCTTGAATTCATTATGCGTGCACCTACTTTGTGGAATTCGCCACTTCGAGCCATTTTTGGGATAAGCATGTCTTATTCCAATTCTTTCGGTAACCCTTGTTATAATCCTCAAAATTCCCGCAAACCTATGACTTCGGTGAATACTTAGAATCCCAAAGTATCACAAATTCAAATATGACTTTGGGCGAGTATAACGAAAGTCAAAACTTAGGTTATTGGAATTTTGATGATGATGATAATGATTTTGGGCCTTTACCTCCTTATAATAGGAATTTTGAAACGAATTCGAATGGTTTTCAAAATTCCTATAATAATGAGTTTTTGTTTAAGTCCGATGATAATTTTCAAAGTTCCTATTTTCATGGATCCGCACCTCGACCTATGACATTCGATGAGGGTTTGCGTATGTATGAGAATGAGAAAATTGAAAATCGTTATCAGGAAGAAAATCGTTGTTGGGAGCAAGACTTGAATTTATTATTCGAATCCGACGATGACTTTGCTTCCGAGACTTTCGAGGTCGAGGAATGTTTTGAACCAAATGAGGACTTTTTGCCTACTTTGGAACAAACCATTCTAGACTTTGCCCATTGCATAATAGATATTGAAAGTGAGGATGAAAATGACGTAATATCTATTTGCAATGAAATGATTTCTTCTTTGGCCCCCAAAGAAGAACATTTCATTGAAAATGATATTATTTCCTTCGAAACTTAAACTTTATGCAATGATGATTCATCTCATGAGTTTGAATTTCTTTCATCCCCATTTTCATTCTCTGTTATCACACCGTCACAAGTACCCGATGATTCGGTTTCAAACTTTAATGTTTTAAATGTTTTCGCCGATGAGGAGTACTTGCTCGAGTCGCCCTCCACGATCGCATCTTTGCCTTTGTGTGCGCCTCCTCCCATTACACTTACTTTTTGGGAGGATATTCGTTTTTTCTCGGTCCCCACATGTTTTTGTCACCCATTTAATCCAAACCCCCCCATCGTCCCTACAAAACTTTTAATTAGCGATGGTTCATTTCTTCCGCCTTACACATGCCTTCCGTTGTTCAAATGAAATCCATATTTTTCGGAAGGCATGCTTGTATGTGAGGGTACACCGGTTATCCTCCAAAGTCAAATCGTTCTTATGGTGGACCCTCAGCTATTTAGACTTCTAGTGTACAGTTAGTGTGAAGTCTAAATAGTAGGTTATATATAGTTAGCTTTTTATTCTTTCTTTCTTTTTATTTTTTCTTTCATTTTTAATTTAGTCTAGTGTAATTAGTTAACTTTTTGTTATTTATTTTTTTTATGCTCGGTACTAACTTGTTTTGTAGATTCTTTGGACTTGTTCTTATGGGGATCGCTCCAATTTTGGATAATATCGTTATTTTCCTCTCTTTGACTTGGTTCTTAATTTACATTGAGGACAATGTCAAGTTTTAAGTTGGGGGGTGTGGGATATTCTATCCATTTCTTATTTTAGTCCATGTTTTTGCTCACATGTTAGTTACTTAGTATGCTTTTCTTAGAAAAATTCAAAAATTTCAAAAAGATTTTCTTTCCTTTTTCTCCTTTTTTGGGCATTTTGCCTTTGTTTTCGATGATAAATTTCAATAATTGTCCGATCCAATAGATAACCTAATGATACATGTTCTCGATTTTAGAAGTTATTAGACTTTAGTCTCGATTATTGATATTATGAATAACTTCATGAATTAAATTTTAATCCCATGAGCACATGCACTTTTATTGCTATATTGATTTGGTTTAAGATTTTTATAACTCGGTAATCTTTTGTTGCATTGTATATACTTACACCGAGTAAGCTTTGTACCTTTCGTCGTTTGTGAGTGTTATACACTATTCTTTCCTCGTTGAAAACGTCGAATTTGTTGGTAATCTCACTATTCTTTCATTTGACCGTTCATTAATTGAGTTCGTATCTTGAAATGTGTTACTTGATCATGATTTTCATATATTGTTTTGACTCGAGAATTGCATAAACTTTTGGAAATGATCATAGGCCATCTTTGTTATATCACCCATATTTACCTTGACCTCACCTTATATGTTTACCCTCGTCAACCCCTTTGAGCCTAAATATAGCCTTTCGTTTCATAACCCAAATCATATAACCAACTCCGAATTGGAGTTTTAGGCCATATATACACTTTCCATACCTTTGTTTGGAATGTTACTTGGGATTAAATGTTGTTGTTGTGATGTCGGTTGCGATTTAGGCATATGAGAGTTTGAAAAGTAAAGAAAAGAGATGAAAAAAATAAAGCAAAAGAAAACATGAGAAAAAGAAGAAAAGAAAGAAAAGAGAAAGTTTTAAATGTTGTGTATATAGTTCAATAAGCTTTGATTACTCTCCCCGATGATATATCTAATATCGTTTGGAACTTGTTTTCCAATTTTGATTTTTGTTCGCATCTTCCCATTATTTCGAGTTTTCATCCTGAACACTTTGAATCCGTACATACATATCCTTCATTTCGTACCCTAGCTTAACCTACATTATAATCCTATACAAGTCCTATGTGATCTTAAGTAGATATAATTCAAAGGTTTAAATAGTTTTGATAATCTGTGAAAATGCATTTCGCCTCTTTTATATGTGTGGTATACTTTCACTGAGATTACAGTTTTTATTTCCTATATAGCGTTCTTCAATTGTGACATGTGCGCGACCTAATTTCCCTTTACATTTACTCCTTATGTCCGCATGTCCCGTGTGTTACCTCCATGTTTCGAGTGAATTTGCTTGATGAGTGTAATGCCCGTGAGGATTGAATATATGCTTGTGTTAATTTAGTATCCGGTTTATTTAAGTTTTTCCAAATCACACTCTGCATGTGCTCGCTCCCCTCCCACATTTTAAGGTTTTAATTCTATGAGGTGCATTCTATAATGTTAATGATTCGGACTTTTGTTTGAATTCGTTCAATGTGCTAATAATGCGTATGAAATCTTTTTCGCTTTTATTGGGCTTGTCGCATGTTGGTTTGGGCATATTTTGAGGAAACCATGTGATGTTTGTGGGTATCATCCCTTAAAACCCTCACGAGACGACACTCGTCCACTATGGTGACCTAGGGTTTTAACGGCTTATTACATACGCTAAATGCAATCGAATCCCCCGCGAAAGTGGCCTTATGCTTTTATATCATACTTTTGTACTATCTCTTGCTTTTGGTTTGCTTGTAGTTCTTGTTGCATCCTATTTCATTACTAGGGACTAGTAATGTGTAAGTTAGGGGGTGTGATCATACGCAAATATTGCGTATTTCATCCCTCGAACCAACGCATTTTATCCCCCTCGGGTATCAAATTCCCTATATTTATGCTCGTTAACCAGACAACCTCGGATTTCTACGTTAACATGTTTTGCAGGGGTTAATTGAGCTTTTATAGGTATTTGGATGCTAAGTATGAAGTTCGGATGCATTCCGCTCGATTTTCGTACACGATCGCACGTTCAAGGGCATTTTAGTCTTTTTACAACTTGGGCATCTAGCCTAACATCTACACAGAAGTTGTATCCCTCATCGCAAGCTTTGTGTGGCCGCGAACGGTGCGCGATTTCGAGTCCGTATGAAGAAGTTATGGCGTATCTAGCGGACGAGAAAGGCAAACATCCCAAAACAGCAATGCAGTGTGCTGATACCTGCTTGATCGATCGATCGACCATTTTGGTCGATCAATCGATCCTTCTCGACACTGGGATATTTTGTTCACCATCGATTGATTGACGATTTTGGTCGATCGATCGATCCCCTATTTCCAAGAGATATTTTGCCTTCTTTTCTTTCTTCTTTTCTTTTATTCCCACTTACTATAAATACCAATTTTTGTTGTAATAATCAGATATTAAGCTTTAGAATAGATTTTAGAGAGTTGTAGGTTAGGGTTTGGGGGATTTGAGAGTTCTTCTTCTTCTTCTCTTGGTTTGACACCCTTTTAGGCTTGTAAGTTACACTATTCATCTTCATCTCCATTAATATAGTTGTATTTCATTAATTCTTGCTTTGTAGTGCAATTTACATGCTTTGTTAATTAGGTTTACATGCTTTGATTTAATCGCTTTCTAGTGTAGTGTTATCGCGTTTATTTACGGCGTTTATTTACCGCGTTTTTAATATGTTTTCTAGCTAATTTAAATTAGGTTGTGTTTGAATGGAACTCACTTGGGTTGACGCGTTGCTTTGCTTTGGTGATGGTGTTTACGGGTTTATTTCGGGTGCGTTGTCTTAGTTATTGCGCCTAAGAGATTTGACGGGGTATATCATGTATGTCCCGTGCTTACGACCTTGCGTGCGCAATTTCCAAGGCATTTGTTGACGCCAAAATCTTATTAGGCTTTTATGAAAATTTAGGGGCGTGACAACCCTTGGTTCAATTAACTGTCGAAACGAGACGCCTTCTAAACAACTCGTCGACCCATGTATCCATTTTATTCAAATTTACTCGGGTGAGGGATATTCGAGGCAACCTATAGTTTTACTCGCTTTCTTAATCTAGTTTCAATACACTCGCCTAGATTAATCTTTCCCTTTTACACATCTTTTCCGTTTTAGTTTGTAATCACCTTTTACGCTTTTATTTCAGAGCACTAAATCACTTAAATTCTAGCAACTCGTCTCAGTGGATGTTTCGATACCCGGACTTGGCCGCTATACTCACCAGTTGAGTGTAGTCATAAGTTTAGGTTTTTGTATCGAGGAGGTGAAACGAAAACAACGATCAGCGTTTGACACGCACTACTTTTCAACCTCGACCAGGCCCAAAACCAGAAAGAATTATCGAACCCCAGGTGAATTGGTTCGGGGGGCGAACCGGTTCGAGGTACCTGCAAAATAGTTCGAGGGTCCTGATGTGCGAATTTTCTCTTTAATTCTGATTGATTCAAAAGAGTACCATTATGTGCAAACTCCTCTAAAACGTATTTGCATTATTGTATAGACTTAGAAAACATAGTTTTGATCAGTTTTTGGTAGAGAGAAGAGTAGGAGAACTACCTATAAACTTATATTTGAATTATTGCTTCGAGATTGATTAATTCTGGGTTTGGTTTCAAGTTTTAATTCAAGTTTCATTCTCTATATTATTTCCCTTGCATGTTATTTTTCTTGCACAATTCAAACAAATTCTAGGTTTATAACACTTCCTTGCATGTTTCAATATAGTTTCATCATGATTTCTTTTGCATGCAACGTAGTTAATTCATGCATAGTTAGGTACAACATGTCCGGCTAATTTTGTAAGGTCGGGATATATGAACTCAACTTGATATGATAGTTGCATAATCCTCTAAATTTAAGGATTTATTATGACCGTATTGCGTAGCAAACACAACCACTGTAGATCTTTGGATCTCGTTTACTTCAGGGTAATCGGGATGCTTTAGAATGCAATGTGAGTGTCGCGATTGTGTTACCGCTTTACTCATCCTCTGATTACGTATGGTGCGAGCTTGGACCTTATATACGTAATGCTTGGGAGTATTAAAGTCTGGGTCTGATTTATCATTTAAATTTACGATTTATTTTATACCAGCAATACACTAGGGTTGAGGGATTGTATTCCCGACTTGTTTTCCTCATCATATAGTTTAAGTTTTGGTTCACTCATCATCAGTATTTTAGATCATTTGGAATAATTGCATTCCATGCAGTCTTTAGTTTATTAGTTAATCATTTTCAAAATTTCTTCTAGTTGTATCTATTTCACCATTCAAATCATCTTTTCCTTTTCTTTAGAGTCAAAGTTAGGTTTCCTTCGCCTGTCCAACGTCGTTACGACTCCGTTCGTCCTATTTTCCTGAGGATCGATACCTGACTTACCGGGTTTATTACTAACGCGGCAGGCTTGCACTTGAGCCTAGAGAGTACGCACTTCTGAGACACATTCTTAGTCACTTCAAGTTTTTGGGGCCGTTGCCAGGTATTTAGGTAGACATAAGTTAGATTCAGTCAATCTAAAACTTTGACCAAAAATCTTTAAAAATATATATATATATATATATATATATATATATATATATATATATATATATATATATTTTAAATAAAAAAATTCAAAAATTCAAAAATAAAAAGCACAAAAAGATACTTCGTCTCTCAAAATCCTGAACTCACTCTAACTCCCCAAAATACTCCAACCAGTATTCACGAAAACCCGATAGTTGAGTACAACTCCGATAGCCCTCACATTCCAAACGTTCCACAATTATGGGTTCTATCTCCCACGCCTACACACATCCCGACATCCCTCTTAGGACACACCACAGAGCATGCTCCGAGCATACCAAGTGAGGATACAGAGTCATCAAGTGAGAGAGCCATGTCACAATACGGTAGTGTAGCCGCAGGTAAGGAAGAGGTCACGTACCGCCCTTTGAGAAAAATCTTATATCCCAAGCACACTGACACTCCGGGATGCATTTTTACTCCCGTATAATGCAGGGCAATTTCGCTTTAGGAATGGGATGATCCAGATACTTCCTAACTACCATGGAATGGATTCAGAAAAGCCATATCTCCACATCTGGGAATTTGAGGAGGCGTGTTAGACCCTTAGTGATCAAACTTGCACAAAAGATGTGATACGCCTCAAACTCTTCCCATTCTCGCTAAATGATAAGGCCAAGACCTGGCTATGGTCTTTACCTCCAAACTCGATTGCATCATGGAACGAGTTGCAATCTAAATTTCTCAAGAAATTCTTTCCTATACATCGAACGAACTCCATCAAGGCTCAAATTCAAACCTTCCGATAATTAGAAAGTGAGTCGTTCGATCGATGTTACGAGCGTTTTAATGAGTTAATCACTTCATGCCCTCATCATGGGCTTAATAAACTACAAATCATTTCCTTCTTCCATAATGGATTGAATATAAATTCCAAACAACTCGTTGAAACGATGTGTGATGTTTGTCGACCTAGACGCCAACGATGTTGAGCTTCACTTTAGGCATGTCGTCGAGACTACCCAAGCATGGGATACATCTGACCCTAGTGCTCATAATCGAACGCACTAAACGACCACCACTCCATCGGCGACCGACCTATTTCACATAGAAAAGTATACTATGGTGGTCAGTCGACTCGATTTACTTGAGAAAGGAATGCGAGACATACTTAAGATATATGCAAGAGGACCAACTGGCTCCATCCCGAACCCCGTTGAGAGGGTGTGTGTTATTTATGAGGCGAGTCATTCAATAGAGGAATGCCCGAAGATACCCGCCCACAAAGTTATGCTTCAAGAGAAAGTGAGTGGTATAGGAGGATTTAAGGGTAATTTTGGTACACCGCACGGGAATTCTTACAACCCTTCATGGAAAAACCATCCTAGTTTTAGCTATGGGCAATAAAATTCTGCGTTGAATCATAATTCACATGTTGCCCCTCCTCCACCATCGTACTTTCAACAAGCACCACACATGCAAGGACATGTGCAAGAACCACCACCTTCAGGACCATCTATCACTCCACCGCGAAGAAGTCTCGAGGATATGATAAACCAGTTTATCAATGCCCATAATGCAACCACTGCTAGACATGAGCGCATGATCAATGATATAAATGCAACTATTTCAAAGATGCAATCATAATTGAGTATCCAAGAGAAGGGCAAGTTTCCTGCCCAGGGCCAAAGACCTCCCCAAGGTCAAACTAGTGTTAGCTCCACCTCTACAGAACATCAGGAGCAATGTCAAGCTGTGACCACTCTTCGTAGTGGGAGAGTCATTGATTTATCACCTCCTCCATACGACACAACCAAAGACAAGGAGATTTTGCCTGACACGAAAGAGGCCGAAGATGTCCCCTTGAAAGAGAGTGATAGAGAAGACACTAGTGAGCCCGAGGTACCTCCGCGACACCATTTCCTCAAAGACTAGTTCCTTCCCACAAAGGAAACCCCCGTGATGAAGTGCTAGACATGCTAAAGCAAGTAAAGTTAAATTTACCTTTCCTCGATGCCATTAAGCATATTTCAGTTTATGCAAAAGTTATCAAAGACTTGTTAACATTGAAGAGGAAGATGGCGATAAAGAAAAACGTGTTTTTAGCATAGAACGTGAGGTCCATTCTACTTAATGATCTCCCGCCAAAATTCAAAGATCCCGGTGCACCCACTATTTCTTGCATCATTGGAGAAAATAAAATTGAAAAAGCCTTATTTGACTTGGGAGCAAGTGTCAATATCCTCCCATAAGCCATCTATAGGCAACTTGATATGGGCGACCTCAAGCCCATAAAGATCACTCTCCAATTGGAGGATCGAACCGTGAAGATCCCAAGAGGTATAGTTGAGGACGTGATCGTTCAAGTTGACACTTTCTACTTTTCAGTAGATTTTATCATTTGGGACACGGAACCCTACTTATCTTCGAGCAATCATGTTCCCATTATTCTCAGGCGCTCATTCTTAGCTACGGTTAACGCGATAATCAATACTCAAAATGGGCAGATGCAACTCACCTTTGGAAATATGACTTTATAGACTAACATCTTCCATATAGCCCAACATATAGGGGAAGAAGATGATCTTCAGTCGGTGAGCTTAATCAACGAGATTGTAGAGGAGTACTTTGAGGAAAAATATTATGGGGATACCCTAGGGACTTGCTTAGTGTCGAGCCACAAGAGTAAGGGAGCGTATATTGAATTCGAGAAGGAAGTTAAGGAGTTGAGAGATTTACTTGATGAGAGAGCGTCGAACGAGGACGCGAGAGATGTAAGTTGGATTTCTCAATTCGAGGAGTTACCGCCGAGGGAGGCATGTATGCTTCCCTCCAGCGGCAAATTTCTAACCCTCAAATTAAAGAAACTGCCATCCTATATTAAATATGCATATTTAGGAAATGACGAGACATTTCCTGTTGTTATCTTTTCTAGCTTAGATAAAGAGCAGGAGGGTAAGCTGTTAGAGATTTCGAGGAAGCTCCAAAGTGCTTTTGGTTGGTGTATTACTGATTTAAAGGGGATAAGTCCTTTGATTTGCACCCACAAGATCCATCTCGAAGAGGATGTAAAGCCCTCTAGATAAATGCAAAGAAGGCTCAACCCCAATATGAAAGAAGTGGTGAGAACCGAAATCATTAAGTTATTGGATGTCAGGATTATCTACCCATTCTCGGATAGTAAGTGGGTGAGCCCTATTCAAGTTATCCCGAAAAAGTCGGGCATGACAGTGATTGAAAATGCTAAAGGAGAGCTAGTTCCCCAATATACCACCACCGAGTGGCGCATTTGCATTGATTACCAGAAACTCAATGCAGGAACTAGGAAAGACCACCGCCCCTTACCATTTATTGATCAGATGCTTGAGAGAGTAGCGGTCCACCCTTACTATTGCTTCCTTGATGGTTATTTCGAATATAACCAAATTGAGTTAGATATACTTGACCAGGAAAATATGACCTTCACTTGCCCATTTTGGTACGTTTGCCTATAAACGTATGTCATTCGACTTATGTAATGCGCCCGCGACCTTTCAAAGGTTCATGTTGGGTCTATTTAGCAACATGATTGAGAGAGGACTTGAAGTGTTCATGAACAACTTTAGTGTTTTTGTCACCTCTTTTGATTTTTGTCTGGAGAATCTGGAAAAAGTACTTACCCGGTGTGTGGAGAAGAACTTAGTGCTAAATTGGGAGAAATGCCATTTTATGGTCACTGAGGGAATAGTTCTTGGCCACATAGTTTCATCCAAAGGGATTGAAGTTGATAGAGTTAAGATTGATGTCATAGCCGATCTACCCACACTAAAATCGCTCAAGGACATGCCCTCCTTCTTGAGCCACGCAGGGTTTTATCGAAGGTTCATTAAGGACTTTAGCACCATCGTTAGGCCCTTAAGTAACCTCCTTATGAAGGATACCCCATTCGAGTGGAACGAAGCATGCCAAAGTGCTTTTGAAAAATTAAAAAGCATGCTTGTTTTCGCTCCCATCATGCAAGCACCTGATTGGTCCTTACCATTCGAGCTCATGTGTGATGCAAGTGATTTTGGAATAGGGGCTGTTTTGGGCCAACGAAAGGATAAAAAGGCTCATGTCATCTACTACGCTAGCTGTACTCTTATCGGACCACACTCAATTACCCCACTACGGAGAAGGAATTGCTAGCAGTAGTATTTGCTCTAGACAAATTTCAATCTTATCTCATTGGGTCACCCATCACTTATTTCACCGACTACGCGTTCTCAAGTATCTACTTGTGAAGAAGGACGCAAAGTCGCTCCTCAGAAGGTGGATCCTACTCCTACAAGAATTCAATCTCTCCATCAAAGATAAAAAAGGAGTAGAAAACGTCGTTATCGACCATTTATCACAACTTTCGTCCGACGTACCTAGCGATCCGATACCCATAGACAAATATTTTTTAGATGAGCAACTCTTTGCTACCTTTTCTTTTTCGTGGTTTGCGGATATAGTGAATTATCTTGCCACGGGAGCCGTCCCTCCCGAGTGGACACCGCAAGATAAGAAGAGGTTCATTACTTGGTCGCGCATGTTTTTCTATGACGATCCCTTCCTTTTTAGATATTGCTCTAACCAAATCATCCGACGGTGCGTACCGAATGACGAGATACCAAAAGTCATCTAATTCTGTCATTCGAAAGCTTGTGGAGGTCACTTTTCGACGAAAAAGACAACCACTAATATTCTTCAAAGAGATTTCTATTAGCCCATAATATTCCGGGATGTGAGCAATTATTGAAAATCTTACGATAGGTGTTAAAGGATGGGCGCGATAACACGACGAGACATGATGCCATTAACCCTGATACTAATTATTGAGATCTTTGACTACTAGGGTATTGACTTCATGGGCCCTTTTCCCCCCATCTTTTGGTTTTCTATACATCCTTGTCGCGGTAGATTACGTTTCTAAATGGGTGGAAGCCATAGCTACCAAGACAAATGACAACAAAGTGATGATTAGGTTCCTATAGGAACATATACTTTCCCGCTTCAGTGCTCCGAAAATGATAATTAGTCATAATGGCACGCACTTTTGTAATAGGCTATTCGAGAAACTCATGGGAAAGTAAGACGTCATTCACAAGGTTGGAACGATATATCACCCACAAACGAATGGGCAGGCCGAATTAGCGAATCGAGAAATCAAGCACATCCTCGCGAATACCGCCAATCTTAACCGGAAAGATTGGTCACTTCGATTGAATGATTCACTATAGGCCTACCGCACCGCATATAAGAACCCACTCGAAATGTCCCCATTCCGCTTTGTGTATTGCAAACCTTGCCATCTTCCCGTTGAGTTGAAGCACAAAGCGTATTGGGCCATTAAGAGATTAAATTACGATATGTACATAGCCGATAAAGCTTGCAAGCTTCAACTGAATGAGTTAGAGGAGATACGCAATAACGCGTATGAGAATACCAAAATTGCAAAAGCTCGGATGAAACTAGCACATGATAAGATTATTCAACGAAAAGAGTTTCAATCGGTCCAAAAAGTGCTCCTCTATAACTCCCGGCTTCATCTATTTCCGAGTAATTTGCGGTCTTGATGGACTGGCCCATTCGTTGTGAAGAGCGTATTTACCCACGAAGCAGTAGAAGTGGAAGATCCAAAAGGGGAAGATGCATTCAAAGTCAATGAACAGTGCTTAAAGCTATATATTGAGGCGTGCGTAAAAGAGATCGACACCATTTGCTTATCGAACCCCGTTTACGGGGTCAAGTGAGCTGAAAATGAGTGGTCATCGCACCCCCGACGCATATGGGGTGAATTCTTGTGTACAGTAGTGTAGTAAGAGTTAGGATGTTTAGGAGTCCGGAGGTACGTTTCGTGAGAGGGATTGAGGTAGCACACTTGTTGAGAGAGCTTGCAAGTATTTTGAGGGCGTGATCGAGGAATTTTTAGGGAACCCGAGGGTCTAGGATATCTTTAGGGGCCATACGCACGAGAGGAAGCATGAGAGAACACTTAGTTTTTTAGAGAAGAGAGAAACCAAACTTTCAGGCCAACAGCTTCTCCCGAACCCCAGGGTGAACTGGTTCGGGGTACCTGCAAACCGGTTCGGGGGTCCTGCCAGATTCTTCTCCCCTTTTTTCCAAATTCAACCTCTTTTCCCCCTTCCTTACATTCATTTCCCCTACGAAAATTCACCCTCCAAAACTTCCCCCTACCAATTCACACTCCAAATTCACTCCCTCCTTCCCTAATCCCATTTCCCACCAAAAGCCACCCACACACACCTATAAATTCACCCTCACCCCTCTCCATTTCTCACACTTCATTTCACTATCCCTCTCTCTCTCACAATGCCGCTCCCCCGCCAAGCCAATTTTTGCCCTCGAAAATATGACGACACCACCATGCTCAATGACGGAGGTGCGGGAGTATTTCGGTGCGTCCAAGAACGCCATTGGGCTGAGCGCTATTTATCGGCCACATGCTTAATTCATATCAAGCGATTTGTTAATTGGGAGGAGCTGCCAGACGACGTCACCGCCCTTTTCAACTGCCGGGGGTGGTGCTCATTTCTCTCTCCTACGAGCACTAAAGTTTTTGAAGCTAAAATTCGCCAATTCTACATGACGCTCGTTCACAAATCCTCCACTCTTCATGAGGCCTATCTTGATGGCATTCGAACTTCGTTCTCCATCGCCATCATTGCGCGTAAAATGCGAGAAAACGGAGTTGTCCTCCCCGTGCCATTCACGTATCCCAACAATGGTACCCCCCGCACCAAAGCCGAATGTATTACCCAAATGGCACCCGGGGAGGAATGGTTGCGCGATTTTTTCCCAATAGGAAGTCTTTCTGATACGGTTCGATTCACGCACCTCATTGTATGTGTAGCAATCCACCAAACCACCAACGACTCGGTGGTTCGGCTGCGTCACGCCAACTTCCTATACCATTTCCTCGACCCGAAGAGCACGATTAATCTGGCCCAACTCTTCTACGCGGACATCCTCAATGCCGCCTACGACGAGTGAGGAAAATCGGTGCTCCCCTACGCCCGCCTTATCACGGAAATTCTGATTGATACCGGGGTAGACGATCCGGGGCAGCAAGTCCGACTCCCCCGCCCCATTGGAAGAACTTCTACCACCCGTAGCTAACGCCAAATAAGGGTGGCCCATCCCGACCGTCCTATTCTCGAGGAGGATGTGGGGGAGGAAGGGCATGACTCCCCAATGATGGATGTGGGGGAAGAAGAAGAATATGATGAAGACGAGGACGACGATTCCAACTTTGAGCCTCCCGGTGCGAATTTTGATAGGCGTCTTTCGGCGGTGGAATCTTGTTTTGACGATTTTATCAACCAATACAATCGAGACCAAGTGGCCTATAAACGGGATAAAGAGGCCTACCGAAGGGACACGAGCATGATGCATCGTCTCTAAGCGCATTTATACGAGCTCAACTTCGGCGGACCCCCTCCGACTTTCTTTTATGATCCATATGATCCCAGCGCACCCGATCCCTCAAATCCGCCTCCCCAATAAAGCCCTTATATGTTGTTTGATGTTTGTGTCTTGTGGTGGTTGTTTACATTGTTAAGTTGTGTGCTCTACCCTCTCCTTTGTGACACAGGATTCTCCATATCTATAAAAAAAATCTGTATTTCTGTTTTAATTTGTTCGTTTTATTTTCTCGCACTTTTAATTCGTTTTGAGTTAGATTTTAGTCCTTTTTGCTTGAGGACAATGCAAAAAGTCTAAGTTTGGGGTGTCACAAGTGCGTCTTTCTAAAACTTAACAAATTTTCAAAAATGCCCAAAAATCTCAAAAAAATAATAAAATTTTGAAAATTCCAAAAAATATTTTTCTTCAAAATAAATAAAAATTGGAATTCAAATTTTTCAATAATATCATTAAAAGTCGGTTTAAAGTCTCAAATTGTAAAAACACAATACACAAAGCCGGAATTGATCAAAGATGGAAATTGAGCGAACATAGACGACTTAACGAATAAGTGTGGAGATTAACAACTCCGGTGAGATTCGAGCCTTTCATTTTTGTGAAATTTATAAATCAATCCGAGTTAATTGTTAACTCAAAATTCTTTTCAGCGGTCTAATAAGTCGTCGCGGATCTTAAGTCTTTCACTTTGATCGGTTTTGAGAAACGTGTGTGATATTGCCTTGAAATATGTATCGAAGAAATCTCTAATTTAAATTCATCTCGAAACGCATATGGTAACGCAATTAGTATTTTGGACAATGAAGTAGGCCATCGTTTGTTACCCAAAAATATTGGCCATAAAAAAGTTGTGAAAAATCACCCCTTTTGTAACCCGAAATTGAGTCGAATAATTTTTCCTTTCATTTGACAAACCGAAAACCCCAAATAGCCCGGAATTGTGAAAAATAGAGAAAGTCATAATTTAAGTCTGGAAAGTACAAAAAAGGGGCAAGAAAATAATAGATATGCTCAAAAAAAATAGCAAGAAAAGAAAAGCATAAAAAATAGAAAAAATAGAAAAGAAGAAAAAAATGAGCAAAAAGCCCGAAAAAGCACTAACGGACATCATAAGCAAAAAATTTCAATTTCGAAATTCTTAACCTTTTCCAATTTTACCCAATACACCTTCTACCCGTCCAAAATTGCGAAATTGGTTACCGTATGGAGAGATAAAACACAAAAAGATAATACAAGAGATCAAAAATATGAATTAGAGGCAATGTTCCTGCTTTCTTGTAATCGTAATCCATTGATGAGATCCGGTTACCACAAATTTCTGTCCTTCTACTTGTGTGCGTGAACTTGGTTCCAATACATTTACTCTTATAAATCACGCATACAGAGAGAACATAGCCACCCCTGAGTGATTCGTTTACGAGATCATCTCGTGAGAATTTGAAATCAAAATGAACTTTCGGATAAGTAACGTAATGGTTAATCGGTGGAAATTCGCGGTTAAATTTCTGCCTTCGCACACACGCACTATGATTTGAGACCCTTGAACATGAATTAATGATGACTATTTTCTGGAAAAATTTGAATTATACAATTTTTACGTATTTTGAATTTTCTTTGAGTCGAATTTTGTGGGTATATTCACTACAAAACCTCACGAGACAACACTCATCCTACTTGGTTAACCTAGGGGTTTAGCGACTTGTTGCATATGCTAAAAGCAATCGATTGCCCGCGAAAAAGGTATTCTATCCCAATAAAGTGTTTAGAGGAATTGTGATGATATTCTTTATCTTTTACATTGCTCGGGACGCGCAAAGTTCTAAGTTAGGGGGATTTGATTGGGCATAAATATTATATATTTATCCCCTTAATTTCGGTACCTTTGTGAACCCGAGTGATGCAATTGATATGGATTTAACTCATATTTATGCTACTAATCTTCTTTGGTAAGTATTATGGGTTTTGTGTTTCTCTTATGTGTTTTACAATTAATTATGCAAGCGGTGCGAAAGAGAAATCGAAACAATGAAAGAAAAGTTAGGAAGGCAAGTTCAAGGGCATTTTCATAATTTTGCAGCCTCATACTGAATGTGGGGCGAACTGGAAAGTTGAAGATCTCGGAAAACGTGAATACTGGAAGAAACGACACCCAAATCTGAGCTACGATGAAGGAGTTATGATCATTTGAAGTTGAGAAAAAATCCAAGAAAGAAAAGAAGAAAACAAGAAAACATTCTAAGTGTTGAAATTGAAGAAAAGAGGCCCAAAACCAGCAAGAATTTTCGAACTCCAGGGTGAACCGATTCGGGGTACCTACAAATCGGTTCGAGGGTCCTGATGCGCAAATTTTTTCTTTAATTCTGATTGGTTCAAAAGAGTCTCATTATGTGCAAACTCCTCCAAAACGTATATGTATTATTGTATAGACCTAGAAAACATAGTTTTGATCAGTTTTTGGTAGAGAGAAAAGTAGGAGAACTACCTAGGAACATAGCTTTGAATTATTGCTTCAAGATTGATTAATTCCGAGTTTGGTTTCAAGTTTTACACTACACCAAAAACAGGAATCTGACACGGTTTAAAACTGTGCCAGATCAAATCTGGCACGGTTTTGAACTGTGCCAGAATCAGGTGTTCCAAAATGGCAATTTTTTTCTGGCACGGCTCAAAAGTGTGCCAGATTTGGCCAAACAGGAAAACTTCTGGCACACTTTTAAACCGTGCCAGAATTTGATATTTCTAGCACACTTTTGGCACAGTTTTAACTGTGCCAGATTCAACCAAACAGGAACACTTCTGGCACACTTTTAAACCGTGCCAGAATTTGATATTTCTGGCACACTTTTGACAGAGTTTTTAACTGTGACAGATTCAGAACAGTTTAAAAAAAATTGGCACAATTCAAAACCGTGCCAAAATATGATACACTTTTGCCACGGTTTTGAACTGTGCCAATTTTTTTATTAAAAAAAATAATTATTTGAAAGCACAAAATTCACAAATTAATAATATTGCGCGTTGTTAATAAACTAATGTACATACAAACTTCAAAATATTACAAGTCTTTAACTGTTCACAAGCCCAAAAAAAATTGGGCAAGAGTTTCCTCTATTTTCTGGACATTCCAAAACCTGTTAATACAAAACATGCCTAACATAAAGCCCGCACGGCCACAAAATATAACAATTAACTTACAAAAGCCCGCACGGCCATAAAAGTCAAAAATAAAACAATAAAAGACCGTCTGGCCATGACACAAAAAAATGGAATCATGAATAAACCCCTTGTTGTAAACCATTGAGTTCTCTGTGTGTTCCACGTGAATAAATGCCAACGATAAACTGTTATCCTGCAAAAAAAATAGGATACAAAAAAGATACGATATTAGTAACCCAATAATTTACAAAAAAAATTTTACTCAAACTAAAAAATTACATATATGAGTGAAAATTACTCAAACTAAAAAATACCCGGAACTACGCGGTCAATTCCTACAAGTTACATTGGTCCCGTGCGAGGTGTTCGTGCCTCCTACGGGGTCGTTTGGGGGCTGGTTTGGGTTTTCACCCTTTAACGACTTGTTTTTAAGTCTAAGTGTGATTTTTGCAAATTATCGTCATACTCTCAAATCGGGAGACCCGGGACTATGCGGTCAGTTCCTACAAGTTAAATTGGTCCCGTGCGAGGTGTTCGTGCCTCCTACGGGGTCGTATGGGGGCTGGTTTGGGTTTTCACCCTTTAACGGCTTGTTTTTAAGTCTAAGTGTGATTTTTGCAAATTATCGTCATACTCTCAAAACGGGAGACCCGGGACTACGCGGTCAGTTCCTACAATTTACATTGGTCCCGTGCGAGGTGTTCGTGCCTCCTACGGGGATATTTGGGGGCTGGTTTGGATTTTCACCCTTTAAAGGCTTGTTTTTAAGTCTAAGTGTGATTTTTGCAAATTATCATCATACTCTCAAATCGGGAGACCCGGGACTACGCGGTCAGTTCCTACAAGTTACATTGGTCCCGTGTGAGGTGTTCGTGCCTCCTACGGGGTCGTATGGGGGCTGGTTTGGATTTTTACCCTTTAAAGGCTTGTTTTTAAGTCTAAGTGTGATTTTCGCAAATTATCGTCATACTCAGAAACCGGGAGACCCGGGACTACGCGGTCAGTTCCTATAAGTTACATTGGTCCTGTGCGAGATGTTCGTGCCTCCTACAGGGTCGTTTGAGGGCTGGACTGGGTTTTCACCCTTTAACGGCTTGTTTTTAAGTCTAAGTGTGATTTTTTATAAATTATAGTTATACTCTCAAATCGGAAGACCCGGGACTACACGGTCAGTTCCTACAAGTTAAATTGGTCACGTGCGAGGTGTTCGTGCCTCCTACGGGGTCGTATGGGGGCTGGTTTTGGTTTTCACCCTTTAACGGCTTATTTTTAAGTATAAGTGTGATTTTTGCAAATTATCGTCATACTCTCAAACTGGGAGACCCGTGACTACGCGGTTAGTTCCTACAAGTTACACTAGTCCCGTGCGAGGTGTTCATGCCTCCTACGGGGACGTTTGGGGGCTGGTTTGGGTTTTCACCCTTTAAAGGCTTATTTTTAAGTCTAAGTGTGATTTTTATAAATTATCATCATACTCTCAAACCGGGAGACCCAGGACTACGCGATCAGTTTCTACAAGTTACATTGGTCCCGTGCGAGGTGTTCGTGCCTCCTACGGGGTCGTATGGGGGCTGGTTTGGGTTTTCACCCTTTAACGGCTTATTTTTAAGTCTAAGTGTGATTTTTGCAAATTATCATCATACTCTCAAACCGGGAGGCCCGGGACTACGGGGTCAGTTCCTACAAGTTACATTGGTCTCGTGCGAGGTGTTCGTGCCTCCTACGGGGTCGTATGGGGGCTGGTTTGGGTTTTCAACCTTTAACGACTTATTTTTAAGTCTAAGTGTGATTTTTGCAAATTATCGTCATACTCTCAAATCGGGAGACTCGGGACTACGCGATTAGTTCCTACAAGTTACATTGATCACGTGCGAGGTGTTCGTGCCTCCTACGGGGTCGTTTGGGGGCTGGTTTGGGTTTTCACCCTTTAATGGCTTGTTTTTAAGTCTAAGTGTGATTTTTGCAAATTATCGTCATGCTCTCAAATCGGGAGACCCAGGACTACGCGGTCAGTTCCTACAAGTTACATTGGTCCCGTGCGAGGTGTTCGTGCCTCCTATGGGGCCGTATGGAGGCTGGTTTGGGTTTTCACCCTTTAACGGCCTGTTTTTAAGTCTAAGTGTTATTTTTGCAAATGTCCGCAAAGTGCCTGACTTGTGTGTGCCCGTATCCATTTGTGATCCATGTGTGGACACTTCACATCCAGTGAAGTGTCCGTGCTTCCTAGTTGATGATTGAGTATGTATAATTGAAAGTGAATGTTGTCCTCCCCTAGTTGTCCGTGTGTAATCTTAAATTTCATTTTAGTACTTAAAACTCATAGCATTCTAAAATATCTATCTAGATCAAACCAAAAAGTTTTAGTTGAAACCTAAGCCTTCAATTTGAAACATTAGAGTACTTGTTCTTCTACTTATATCCTTGTGCTTATTTAATTCAATATTTTGGCATTCACATGCTTGTGTGTTTACTGTTGCGTGCAACATGAATCGTTGCATTTCTTAACGGGATTTACCTCAGCCATATCATAATTGTGAATTGATATCTAGTTGAAGGCACAATTTACGTCAAAAATCTTGAATGTGAGAACCTTCCACCTAGGTGTTTACATTGCATAGTTATAGGCCATTGGGTGAGTGAATTTAAAGTTATAAGAAAAATTGAAATAGAGGACAAGGTTTAAACTAATCCCAATACTGCAAAATAAAAGAATAGAGATAGATCTAAGTCACAACATAAAGGAAGATCTATAGTGAATGAATTTCACAGGTTTTAGACTACTTAGTAAACAAGAATTAAAATTTTGCTAATATAAAATGGAAAAAAATTATAATTGTTACCTAGATGGATTACCATGAGCATCCAATCACGAGTCCACCATGAACGCCCCAAACGCGTCGGCAATATGCCCCATCACATACGCCTTCTTCAACTTCAACCCATCCAAGAATTCTACCCTTAACTCCATCCTGATAAACACATGAATTCATAACGTGTTAATAAGATTATCATAATTCACATTGATAATTTTGATGGATCCTAGTGCGGACATAGGCCAAAACTATGATCTTTTGCTGCATTAGTTGCATTAGTTTGCATGTAGTTTTGAAATAGGCTTTTCGGAAGCATCATATTAAATTCCACCTTGATTTGTACTATGTTATGCAAAATAAAAGACGTAATCAATTCAGCAAACAAACAAATCCAACAATTATCCAAGCTAGCATAAGTTCAGATATAATTTGATATATATGAGAGTAATCTTAGCTAATATTAGTTCAGAATGCTAATCTCTATTCATATAACAAATTAAGCAGTTTTCCAATCTAGCATCAATTCAAATTGAAAAATTGATATATATATAAAAGAGTAATCAAAATGAAAATTCAGCAGGTATAAAAATGAAAATTCAGCAGTTATCCCATTCAGTTCAAAATTCAGCAGCTATCCCATTCAGTTCAAAATTCAGCAGCCCTTAACATAGTTGTATCAGTCGTATCATCCCGTATCAAGATAATGTACAATTGAATTTTAACCTAATGCAAATGAAAAGTCGCTTTGCTTAATATAATCTTACTTCGTCTGTCTCGCTTATTAATATTATCATAATAATGGGATTACGATGGGCTTCATATAATTTTTTGCCCTAAAGGCAAACTAATCTCAATGGTTTAGTGAGAAATTGTAACATATTCGCGAACTTATGTCATTCAAACAAACATTACACAAAAGTACAACAAATTTGAAAACAAATCTAAAACACACTGCCCATGAACAACTCCTGAGCGCCTTCCGCCAGGACGCTGCCCCTAGTGAACCATTGGCATAAAGAAATTTGGCATGGGACCCCTAGCCGGCCTCATACCTGGACAAGTTGCTGCTGATACCCAAAATAAGACAAAATTTAGAACATACTAGAGATGGAGGCCACAACTCAACATCAAAGGAACCAATTGAATTAGTCCCTCATTGACACCTCTCCCTCAACAGCAGCAGGGTTGCTATATATATAGCAACAATGCTAGTATAAGCCATATATACCAGTTAATGCCACTAGATCTTTCTTTTAGAACCATACAAAACCAACAATACTTACCCTAAATCAAAACAATCCTCAATCACACCTCGATGGGATCTTCACAAGAGCTTGAACCAGCTAACCTGAAATAAAAACACTAACCAAATCCCTGACATAAGAACATCAATTTAGAAGCAATTATGCCTATATAATTTACTAAAATTTATACAACCATTGTGGTAAAGATCATTAAGTTTGACCAGGTGATAACCTTAAATTTATTCAGGAGCCTCTATAAGGCATAGAAATACCTTAACTAGGTGAAGTAAAAACCATTACGTAATATAAAAAACACAAGTTAGTCAGGATAATATATTTACATAAGGATGGGCCTCCAAAGATCCCAAGTAAGTTTTTGTAAGTAGATCTGATTGAAAAATACCTATTACCCAATGTAATTTCATAAAATGTACAATCTATCTATTCTAATTTGTATGGAGCCTAAGGTGGATATAAGTAGACTTATGCATGGAATTTATCTATTATAATTTGTATGGTACTTACTCATTTATCATGGAATCAACTGCTCAAACCTATCTCAAATGAACTAATGCATCACTCTTAATGCAAATCACTCCATCATGCAGAAACAATTCAAAATGTCAGAAAAAGATCAGTGTACCTAAGGTTGTACAAGCATCTCGACCCAAATGGAAAGCATTTTGGTGCTTACAACCAATCGATGGTTGGATCCTCCATAAATATGAGTACACCTGCTAATCATTAATATAACAACTTCAATATTCTTAATTCGATCACGGTCATATAAAAAAACAGAGTTACAAATATGATAAGCATATTGTAGTTTGATTAACATTACAATTCATATAGTACGGTATATTCACTAATTCCAACATATATACCATAAAAAACATATGCTCTGTATATGCAATAAGACCAACAATTAGTAGCATGGCAAAAAATTGAATAAATAGTACAACAAATTGTCAATGAAAACAAAATACATAAATGCAGTGAGCCATAAAGAAATCAACCCATACATTGTAAATGACAAATGCTCATAAAGGCAAAAAAGGGAATCTGAGACATAAATGTTGTTGAAACAGAATCTGGTGGTCTGACATTGGAAATAAACAAGATTCACTGTTAAAACAATTTGAAAGTTATGAAGTCCGCTACTGGGAGGGTAGAGTGACCCTTTCTAGAGCCAACCCTAGCTAGAGTGACCACAATAACATCAATAGTTTATTATTCAAACATATACAAGCATGAAACTAGAGAAATGTACTTTGAAAAGTGCACGCATGCACACGCACACACATGCGCAAACATGTGCAAGCTAATCCTTAAATCCACATAGTTCCTAAACAAATGTACTTTAGCACGCACACACACACGAGCTAATCCCAAAGGTACTTTGGCACGTGCGCACATGCACACATAGTTTCTAAATAAAGGTACTTTGGCACGTTCACACACGTACAAACACACACACAAGCTAGTCCCTAAATCTATGTAGTTCCTAAACAAATGTACTTTGGCCCATGTGCACACGAAAGATAATCCCTAAATCCACGCAGTTTCTAAAGAAATGTACTTTGGCACACATGCGCACGCAAGCTAATCCCTAAATATACAAATGTACTTTGGCACGGGCGCACTCAAGCTAATCCCTATATCCATTTAGTTTCTAAACAAATTTAATTTAAAATGCTCGCCCACACACCCATTAACTATAGCTAGAGAAAATGAGCTCCAAAGTTACCAAATCCACAACTATAGTCATCCAACTATTTTCTTTTTCATTTATAATAATACATAACCTGTCGATAAAGGGATTTCACTTTCAGTAAGTGTCAAGTAGAAAATAGTAAATTAAAACTATAAGTATATCCATATACTTATAGTTCAAAAGTAGTGTTTGAAAATACATAACTATTAGTGTTTGGTTGCAAGAACGAACGAATTCAAAAATGAACCAATTCATGTTGATTCACAAAAACTTAAATTAGTTCATTTCACCAAAAGCTTGAAATTACACAACTTATAATTACAACATGAATCTTAAATGCACCACTCCCATAGATTACTCTCACCACACCTCTCTCTCTCTCTCTCTCTCTCTCTCTCTCTCTCTCTCTCTCCCTCAAACACACTCGATGTTGAGGGGGAGTATTCAGTTTCAACTTCACAACCCATTGAATTATATTATGTCATTGCTTACCTATATTGCATTCGTGATATTAATGCGTGCAACATGTTAACCACTTAGCTAGAAAGATGTGGTTGAGGTTTAATTAGTTTAATAGTTGTGTGGTTGTTATTTAAATCAACAATGTGTCATTTCTTTAGGCTAAGAGAATATGTAGTGATTGCAGTATTTTGTTTACTATATATAACCCCTTACCTAGCCTTATATTGTATCCCAAAAAATAAGCTTTAATAAGTAAGAAAGTTTCAAAGCTTTACTTGTAGTTCTTTCTTCTTTAGTATACTATGGATTTTTCAATATCAGAGTATTTTTTTTCTTCTTAGGAATATTAGAGTTTTGTTCTCCAATTGTCAACATTCAGGGCATAAAGCAACAGATTAACCAACCAAAGTATGGAGGAGAAATTATCTCATCCCCTTCTCATCATACCGTATTAGATCATCTCCAAATTGATCAAATGCATTTTTGCTCCCCCAAAGAGGTGATTTGCTCCAAGGCATTAACAAAAAAAGGTAAAAATGCTCGCGCGGCAGTCGAACCGCTGCTCAAAGAATGATTTTTTTTTTAAAAATGTTGAAAAAGCTCTAAAAGGCAAAAAAGGCTGGTCTTCCAAAATCAGAACATTTTTTGCACTTAAAATTGAGGATGCTAAAATTGGTGATGCTAAATCAGAAACATCTACTCACGAAGGTGCCATCATGGTCTGCGTCGTACGTGCCCCGATAACTAAATCCCCCTTGGTACAATATCCACGAGTAGACATGTAGTGTTCATTTTACACATGTAACACAGAAAAAAATATTCTCACAACACATGGAAATCTAAACAAAGTTTAGGAATTATTCACTCTAGTATCATTACAAAGTTATGTAAATAATGAACTTATCACATACAATAAACCTATGAATCACCTTAAAAAATTGATTTACTAAAGTTAGTTAAATCCAAAGGAAAACCTAAATTATTGCCCTCCCCCACCCCCCAAACCCAAATACCCAAATCATTAACCCCAAAGAAAAAATGTTAATTAACGATTATTACCGGTTGATCGATCATTTACCGGTCAAATGCTCGCTATAGACATGCCCCAAATTTTCCACTACGAACTTAATCTTACCCAACTCAACAAAACTCAAACCAAAACTCCATTAATTACCCATAAATCATTCATATAACATCTAAATAAAGTAACTATGATTTAAACATGATTAAAACATCAAAAACACAATATTAATTCAAGATTTACTGATAAAACCCAATTCTCTATTGAGAACCTTAAAAATTCAATCTTAATCAATTTGATTCCATTTTCTAAATATTTACGCATATATTCAAGGGGTTTATGAACGATTCATAGTAGAAGTCAATTCATATACATAATCTAACAATTTCAACTCATATTGAAATACAAATAAACCAAACCAAAGAAAATTGACACCAATTACTACTTAATTGCTACACAAATTGACATCAATAATTATATCTCATCTAAACTAAACCCATTTCAGCACAACCCATCAAACCACAACTCATCCAAAACCAAAAATCAAACACATTAACATATCCATATCTCATAAAATCAAAACAGAACAAAAATAAAAGTAAGTTTTCTTACCTGACAGGCGGTAGCAGCAGGCAGGGAAGGAGGAGAGGAGGCCTGAGACATTATGCAAAGAGGAGAGGGTGTGACGGTGTCGATAATAGTAGCAAAAGGTGGGTAGGGTGATGGCGTCGAGAGAAAGAGGAAATGGATTGAAAAACGTTTTTGGTTTTTGGCTGAAGGAACGAGCGGGAACCTGTGAAAATGAGAGAGGGGAACGAGCGGGAGATCAAAGTGATTTTAGTATATTTTTTTTGGGGGGGGGGGGGGGGTTTGGCACTGTTTTAAAGTGTGCCAGAATTGAGCACACTTAACTAAAATATATAATACCCCAAAGT
This sequence comes from Sambucus nigra, assembly GCA_949130495.1. Classification (NCBI taxonomy): domain Eukaryota; kingdom Viridiplantae; phylum Streptophyta; class Magnoliopsida; order Dipsacales; family Adoxaceae; genus Sambucus; species Sambucus nigra. Next base: position 43,693,240 of record OX422212.1, on the reverse strand, counting down.
GTGACAGATTATCATTAAACTGTGCCAGATTTTTAATATCAATGTGTGCCAAATTGCTGTTTTTGGTGTAGTGTTAATTCAAGTTTCATTCTCTTTATTATTTCCCTTGCATGTTATTTTTCTTGCACAATTCAAATAAATTATAGGTTTATAACACTTCCTTGCATGTTTCAATATTGTTTCATCATGATTTCTTTCGCATGCAACGTAGTTAATTCATGCATAGTTAGGTACAATATGTCCGGCTAGATTTTTTAAGGTCGGGATACATGAACTCAACCTGATGTGATAGTTGTTTGTGTATAAAATTAATCCTCTAAATTTAAGGATTTATTATGACCGTATTGCGTAGCGAACGCAACCATTGTAGATCTTTGGATCTCGTTTGATTCAGGGTAACCGGGATGCTTTAGAATGCAATACGAGTGTTACGATCGTGTTACCTCTTTACTCGTCCTCTGATTACGTATAGTGCGGACTTGAACCTCATATACGTAATGCTTGGGAGTATTAAAGTCTGGGTCTGATTTATCATTTAAATTTATGATTAATTTTATACCAGCAATACACTAGGGTTGAGGGATTGTATTCCCGACTTATTTTCCTCATCATATAGTTCAAGTTTTAGTTCACTCATAATTAGTATTTTAGATCATTTAGAATAATTTCATTCCATGCAGTCTTTAGTTCATTAGTTAATCATTTTCAAAATTGCTTCTAGTTGTATCTATTTCACCATTCAAATCATCTTTTCCTTTTCTTTAGAGTCAAAGTTAGGTTTCCTTCGTCTGTCAAACGTCGTTTCAACTCCGTTCGTCCTATTTCCCTAAGGATCGATACCTGACTTATCGAGTTTATTACTAACGCGACAGGCTTGCATTTGAGCCTAGAGAGTACGCACTTCTGAGACACATTCTTAGTCGCATCACATTCTTCATTAATGATGTGTGCGTGGCCTAATTTTCATCTCCATTTACTCTTTATAATCGCATGTTCCGTGTGTGTTACACCCCATTCATAGTGATTTCATTCGTGGAGTGTAAACACAATAATGGAATGATATTTATCCATGCTTTAACCCTTATTCACATTGTAAAAGATTTTTCAAATAAAAATGCTCTTATGTGCTCGCTTTTCCTCCCACATTTAAGGATTCAATTTTATGAAGTTAATTCTATAATGTTAATGCTAAATAACTTTTTGAAATATTTTTATTTGTTGTTGGGCTTACCGCATTATATGTTGGGCATAATTTTTGAGGAAACTCAATGCTTATAGGTTTCATCCCTGAAAGCCCTCACGAGACAACACTTGTCCACTAGGGTAACTTAAGGGTTTAATGGCATGTTGCATTCGCTAAATGCAATCGTTCACCCGTGAAAGTGACGTTTCTATCTTTTAAGCTTATATACTCTTTGTTTTCGCTCTGTGTTGGAGGGATTTTGTTTTGTTTCATCACTAGGAACTGACAATGTCTAAGTTAGGGGGTGCGATATGTCACGAATATTATATATTAGCACCCATTATCCTTATGCATTCTAGCACTTTTCTCTTCGTTATATCTTACTTTTGTTCTCATGTATTGGTTTACTTTGATATTCAGTATATATATATATATATATATATATATATATATATATATATATATATTGTGTAAGGTTTATTTGAGTTTTTGTAGGTATTAGAGCACCAAATGGAGCATTTGGTTGCGTTTTGGGAAATATTTTTTTATCACAAGATGAAACTTCAAGGGCATGTTCATAATTTTAAACTTCTTGTTCCGCATAGTAAAATTCTATGGGAGCATAGTTCATCGAGTTAGCTTCACGAGACCACAAACGACTCGTTGTTTCTAGTTTGGATGATCAAGTTAAAGCCATATACGACTTTCTCCCTTTTGAAGAACAAAGTTCCCAGAAAAATAGAGCAGCAATCAATCGGTCCTTCTCCACCGATCGATTGGTCAATCAGGTTTTGTCTACGAAGGAAGACAGTGGGCATTATTTAAGACCACCGATCGACCGGTCATAGCAGATATTTGGTATTTTTTGCCTTTTTATTTTTTTCTCTTTTCTTTTTAACTCCTTACTATATATATATATATATATATATATATATATATATATGCAAGTGGATTTATTTGGAGCGAGATTTTTCATAATCTTTCATTTTGTATTAATTTAGGTCGGTGTTTGTTTGGAGTTGGGAGCTCTTTGCTCTTCTCTCTCTTACGCTTTCTGATGTAAGACTAGTATTGATCACATTGCCTAATTTATATAAGTTGTATTTTATTGTTTTAAGTTTTGTTAACTTGGTTACTTTCATTAATTAACTCACTTTCTTCGTGCTTTCATTTAATTCATGCTTTAACATACTTTTTAGATAATTTAGTTTAGGATGGTATTGATTGAACTCACCTTGGATTAACACATTATTTGCTTTAGTGATGGATTAGATTGGTTTAAAGGGGTTAGATTGTTCCTAATTTTGAGCATATGATAATTAACGATGTATATCATGTATGCGCTGTATTTACAAACCTGCGTGCTTAGTTTTCGAGACATTTAATGATGCCAAGATCATAGTAAGCATTTATGACAGTTTAGGGGGTGACAACTCTAAATTTTATTAAGTGATGAAATGGGATTTAATCTTGATAAACTTGTCTTCTCTTATAACCATTTATACTAATTAACCCGAGGTGAGGGATATTATTCTCAATCTATATTTTTTACACCTTTTGTGTTTAACTTAGTTCAAATACATGCCTAGATCAATCTTTCGTTAAATGATCACCTTTTACATTTTTATTCAGAAGTAATAAGTTAATTAACATCTAATAACCTTCCCTGTAGATTCAATACCCAAATTAGCCATCGTATTACCGTAAAGAATGTAGTAATAGTTTAGGTTTTTGCATAGTCGTGGGAGCTGAAAACAACAACTGTGATATTTATACGAACGCCTGGTTTTTCCTAGTCTGTTAGTCCGCCTATATCTTAGTGAACAATGAAAAATTGGTTCCTAACTCTGAAGGCCCATTCAAGGTCATCATGGACGACCTTTGGGGAGCTTGCTATTTGAAAACAATGGAGATTCTGGAGATACCCATGGTTAAAAACGCAGCCAATCTTAGGTAGTTTTATTTTCAAATTTTTTATTAACCTTTTTTAATATATGGCTTTATGAAAGTTTTAGTTCGTCACTACAACTTCTGGGATGTTTAGAGTTTAATTAATGCAAATAGTTTTCTTATTGTTCCAAATGGCAGGCCAGCATCATTAAAAATTTATCCGATTAACTCATCTGGTTAACTAAACTATTATTATCACTTTGATACCTTATTGTGATCACATATAGTTATGTTTTAAGGATACTTGTTTTTGTCATTGGCAAATATGAGAACATAAAAAATTTACCATGTAAGATAAAAAGATCGAAGGGGCATCCTCAATCACTGAGTATTAAAATCCCTAAACGGGTGGATAACCTAGGTACCACGTGCATTCTTGCCACAACTTGGTGTTAGGCCTAAGATATCACAACAACACGATCCTAAAAGGTAAGAGTAAAAGCATATGCCATACACATAAACACGAAGTGGGAGAATGTAATGGTACCAATTGCATTCTTGCCACAACTTGGTGTTTGGCCTAAGATATCACAACAACACGATCCTAAAAGGTAAGATTAAAAGAATATACCAGACATAAACACGAAGTGGGAGAATGTAAACAAATGGGAAATGAGTTATTTATCATTCATTATATATAAGGTTGATCATTGTCGATCAGTTCCAAAATGAATAACAAAAAATACAAAGATATTGGATGCAAATCTTATTATGTTCGGTGTAACGCCCTGACTTGAATTTATGGGTTACACGTAGTCAACCTGGTCCGACCCGAGCATTAGGTGTGAAGTGCAATGAAACAACCTATATAATGTAGCTAGTCCAGTTTTATTTTAATTAAAGTTTCACTTGGTAGCATGCAATTCTAGTTTCAACATAAACTACGTGAGGGACCCCTGGGGAGCACCCTATGTCCAAGTATACAAAGCTACTAACATAAAAAAGTGCTTATCTGTATAACGACCTCAAAATACGAAACTTCTCCCAACCTGTCGTAACAAGGCGAGGGTATGAGCTTACGCCCAGTGGAAAATACACAAACCAAACATAGAATCGAACGGCAGAAAGGAGACTCGACACGTTATGCTTACGTGGACATGCAACTACATAGTATATATGTACAAATACATGTACATATATGTAATGCATGAAACGGTTTTCACATTCGAAAACTTATTTATTCAGATTAATTAACTTTAATCTTGTAAAAGACTTCCTTTAATCAATCTTAACATTTCTCACTTTATTTAACACACACGATTCAACACTTGAAACTTCCACATTTCATTAATCTGAACATGTTCCTTTACCGGAATCACCCTTTTTATTTATTTCAATACACTTTTGTATTTTCGTTGAAATTAACCCTTTCAACGCACGTAACCATGATGTAAGAAAATACTTATTTAATCTTTGAAACCCTTTTTATAAAACATTCTTGTGTTAATTATGGATTTAACCGCTTAAGTTGCTTAATCACCCATTTACATACTCATTTTACCTTTTTACTTACTTTATGGACATTTATCAATTATACCTTCACTTGTCCATTTTAACCTTTACCAGAACATTTATTTATTCATTCAAGTTAAGTCGTATTAATACATTTTACCACACAACCCATTTCTTGACATGTTCCTTATTCCATTTATCTTTTCTCATAATCTTTCAAATACCTCATACTTTAACGGGCTCCACACCGCCAGCTATGCGGACCATATACTTTAGCCGATGGTTTTGGGCTTTTCACCCTAGGTCTTCGGCCCCTTCTTTCCCGGTGTCATCCGAGTTTCTTGTAATGTGTTTTAACATTTTACAAATGCCCACATTATCCACTTTTCCTTTTACCCAGCCGAAGCCAAAACCCGAGACTTTATCGCCTCATTTGTGTTATACTTTGAAAATTAACATTTTATGTCCACTAGTCTTAAGAGGGATTGATACTATGAGCAAACCGTATGGCTGAAAACGTAGCACCCGTACGTAAAACTTTATGCAAAAGTAAGAAAACCTAAGATGGTCACACCCAGTTATTGAGTCGGACTGACCAAACCCTGTCCCCCCGTGCTCACCCGGGCCTAAGCACACTGTACCATAGCAAGGCACAAATTTGAGTCACCACATAGGTGATAATATCGATTCTCGATTATCGAAACTGAAAGGAACACACTTGAGTCAGAGGGACTAGCAACCGTTATCGGGAATTTTACCCATAAGCATTCGACTCTGACTCACGAAAGTGAACCTACGCGTGCACTTGAAATTATGCCACCCATTCTTATAGTTCTCATCGAGCACAAATCCTAGCCACGCCCCCTGACTTTGGTAACCGGTAGTGGCGAATCGAATCGTAACCATTCATTCTCACAATACGAATGCAATTTACGAATCGATAGTCCTTTAGGATGTCAATGCCCGACTTCCCTCCTTGGGAGCAAGGTTATACCTTTCACATCCTTGGCGTAAATTCATCATTCTGATTGGTGGACACCTCATGCTCTGATCATTGATCTTGTCCAATCACTAGTGACGACGTCACCAACTTGTTATACCTTGGTTATTATTTGCTTTAACATATCGTGATCGAAATCCCAAATTCCCATAGACATTGCTTAGCTCAGGCGAGACACTCACCTAACCGTGTCTTTTTTTACCACAAGGTTGCCACCAATTCACTTTACCTTTACTACCCACATGGGGTTTTTGTGACGACCACACCCGCCGTCATTGGCACCCTAAGGGTAGTTAATATCACACTAGGCCACATCTTCTAACCCATACTGGCTTGACAAGATGTGTCGCAAACTAGTATTCATATTTCTAAGGCTATCCTAGCATATACTGCCGACACGTCGACATAACAATCATGTTTAGATGCTACCCCACCTTAATTGACATTTTCAAGTCTCCCCATGGCGTCATCACTCTAAGTCTCGAATACATCTCATAGTTTATCCAGAAATCGATTATCACCACACCCATACTAGTCGTTCCATGACATCTGAGCATCAATCCTATAAGGACACAACCATTATACTACCTTAGGGATTACACCACCCATTTGGGCGGATTAGGAAGCCATACCCGACACGTATACTACACGACCAGTACCTTGGGATCATCACATGACCGTGAGCATCATCGTTACTAGAATGCTACTTCCTCCTGTTACCAAACTTAATTGGTATCCTAAGAACACCAAACACATTTCATGTATAAGTCCCAAAACTCGATAAGATTTCATTATATATGCCTTTATCATCATAGGTTCACTCTATAAATTCTTCGATACGAACAATAATATTACTTGGTGCTCGCAAAGACAGTGGTATATGATATTCTACCCATAGTGCGCCTTAATCATCAAACACCTCAAGGCATCACAACATTCGATATTTTTCCTCAATAGTGCCACACACAATTTGTCTTATGGGCACCTCAACGTGCCTATGAACAATTCTCACACTAGATTATCTCACACCTAGCCAATTACATCGATGACTAAAACCAGGCTCAACACTTAGATACTAATCCTACCTTCCTTCCAAATAGTTACGACTATAAGCCACGTATAAACCACAACCAATGATATTACAGGTTATGGCAGGATACAGAACGTCATCTGCTGCCTACAAACATCAAGATCTGCCTTAACCAATCCTCAATGAATGTTTAACTATGGAAACTAAATTGTCTCACCATGTAAATATCATATCATGTGCTAACCTACTCGTCAACACGACTATATAGATCTTGGTATGATATGGGACGTCGGGTATGGCCCATAAATACCAAGGCGTATACCGTAGAAACCGCATGAGATCCTATTCCTCAATGTCACATTATAATTAAGGTACACCAAACCTAAGTCATATACCAAAAGAACTAATATGTTCTCACCACAAAATCAATACTTATGAATGCTATTCAACTATCTATCCTCCATACATGAGTTACCCGACCTTTATAGCTAGGTCGCAGTGAACACCACTCACTGTTGCCACTAACAAGGCTACTCTCATCACCAAAGTCATCTCACTCAAAGGGTTACGACATTGCCACTATTAGCTTACACAACTTCATGTGTTCGCCAAAGTACTACCAATTGCGATATTACCTGGGAATCAAACTTGTTTAATTATATCACTGGTGTTAACTACCCATAAATGCCACACCTAAGGGTTATATTCTTTTCAGTCACTGATCATTGATGCCTAGTTGGGACACCCTAACCATCAATCTATGTCGTTGACTAAATGCGACTTGTGCCACTTATCTAATGGGCGCCATTTCATTCTATCAACATCTCAAATTATTCTATGTCTCAAATAATTTAACACGAGTACCTCACACTAATAACCACGGTGTCACCGCTATAGGCTAACATGGACACGTATAAATTACTACAATTTTAATTAGAAGCGCGGAAACGATTAATAGACATTAACTTGATCGCGTGCCACTTGGAACTAACTTATTTGTCGTGCTAACCTCTGTGACTTTACCATTGAGGACAAGAACTAAACCGTCACCAACTAGCATGATCGGCCCTATATAACACCGGTGTCGAAAGATCAAATACCGACCTCACCACGTCGCTCCCGAAAGGAACCTTGAACCTAGGTCTCTGATACCATTTGTAACACCCAACACGGATTTATGGGTTACTCATAGTCGATCCGGTCCGATCCGAGCGTTAGCTGTGAAGTGAAATGAAATAAACTATATAATTTTTCTAGCCTAATTTTACTTTAATTAAAGTTTCACTTGTTAGCATGCAATTGCGATTTCAAAATAAACTACCTGAGGAACCTATGGGAAGCACCTCGATGTTCAAGTATACATAGTTGCTAATATAAAAAAATAAATAAAGTACTTACCTGTATAACACCCATAAAATATGAAATCACTCCCAACCTATCGTAACAAAGCGAGGGTGTGAGCCTATGCCCAGTGGAAAATATACAAACCAAACATAGATTCGAACGAAAAAAGGATATTTGACACGTTATGCCTACCTGCACATGCAACTGCATAGTATATATATATATATATATATATATATATATATATATATATATATATATATATATATATATATATATATATATATATATATGCAATGCATGAAACGATTTTTACCTCCGAAAATCTTATTTATTCAGATTAATTTACCTTAATCTTGTAAAAGACTTTCTTTACAAATTCTTAACATTTATCACTTTATTTAACACACCCAGTTCAACACTTGAAACTACTACATTTGATTTATCCGAACACATTATTTTATCGTAATCACCCTTTTTATTTATTTCAATACACTTTAGTATTTTCGTTGAAATTCACCTTTTCAACACACGCAAATATCGTGTAAGAAAATACTTATTTAGTCTTTGAAAAAAAATTACAACGCATTATTGTGTTAATTATGTGTTTAAACGCTTAGGTTGCTTAATCACCCATTTACCCACTCACTTTACCTTTTTTACTTACTTTACGGACATTTATCATTTATATCTTCACTTGTCCATTTTAACCTTTACCGGAACATTTATTTATTAATTCAAGTTAGGTCGTATTAATACATTTCACCACACAACCCATTTATTGACATGTTCCTTATTCCATTTATATTTTCTCAGAATTTTCCAAATATCGCATACTTTAACGGGCTCCACACCACACCATTTGTTTTGGCCAGTGATTTTGAGTTTTTCACCCTAGGGCTCTGGGCCCTTCTTGCTTTCCTTGTGTCATCCGAGTTTCTTTTAATGTGTTTTAACATTTTGCAAATGTCCATATTATCCATTTTTCCTTTTTACCCTACCGAAGCCAAAACCTGGGACTTTACCGCCTCATTTGTGTTACACTTTGAAAATCGACATTTCTTGTCCTTTACACTTTGACCTTTATTTTTATTCCAAAAATCATATTCATTTAGGACCATCTTGTGTAGCACGTTATTCAACATTTTTATTTCATAAAAATGTTTCACTTTAAATAAAATTACCATTTACTCACTTGTTTCCAAAATTGCCATCTACTCCATTTTCACAAGTATTAATTTCTTACAAACACTATTAAGTTACCCATCTTAACTCCTTATGTGTTTTAACACCTTAACAACCTTTTAGACTTGGAGTAATATTCTTCTTGATTGGAAACACTTTTACACCTTTAATCCCTTTTTAATTTCATAAGTGTTAATCATTTAAAACATTACTAAGTTACACACACTAACTTTTTCATGTTTACCCATTAACACTTAATGAATACTTTCATCAATATTTTTCAAAACCACACATTTCTTTGCTTTCTTTATTCAAGAAATCCATTTACACATAAGAATGCTTTTATTAAAAAAAAAATATTTCTTTCATTTTACATGTAGTCTTGTAACTTTATGCGTATCATATTTTAACCCAATTTTCCCACACTTTGAAGACTAAAATTTCCATCCTTTTCTTTAATCATGTTTAAACCCAATTATATCTTCTTTAAACTTGTTTATATATTCAACAACCAAATACTATAAGTTTATATGCATGGAAATATGGATTTTAAATCTTAAAATCCTATTAAATGGGTTAAACACATTTTTCATTTTAGAAACTCATTACTCTTGCAAAAATTATATTTTCAAAACATAAAAGACATTTAATTTCTTCAAACTCAACAAATGCCTATTTTTCATAAATTTATCATTTTGCAAGAAATATTATTTAATCAATGTTTTCAAAATAAGTCATCATTTCCAAACATTTTATTCCATAAAATATTTAACAGCAATTTCTCAAGAAAATACACAATTTTCACAAAATATTAACTTTTAATATTTCAAAATTTTGAACTATTTACTCATTATTTGTTTTAAACAAAATATCATTTTCCAACATTTTTATTTCATAAAAATATATATTAAGCCTACATATCAATCACACCATTTAACTAAATACACCCTACTCGTATAGTCTAACCACAAGAGTACAAATATGTAAAATAAAGTCTTACACTAAGAGTAAGGATTTTCCACCTCTAATGGAGCTCCAAAATGATAAGCATGACAAATATAAGAAGATGACAACCATCCACCTCCTAAGGTGGCCTCACGGAGGTTGCCTCACTCCAAAAGCATGCTCCATACGCTTCGAAGCAAGAACCCCCTTCAACTCCATGAAAATCCACCTTTATCTTCTCCAAAAGAAATCCCCTAAATACTCCTCCAAAATTCGTAGCTCTTCTTTATCAATGGTGGAAATGAGTATTGTGGACTTGAACATGGTGGAATATCATGTAAAATGGTGGTGGAGTGGTGGGGGGAGGTGGAAGACCACCCACCTTTCTCTATCACTCTCTCTCCTTCTTCCACTTATCGCAACTCAAATTAACCCAAGTAAACCAAACAACGCCTTATAAAACCCTTCCACAGACCAAAAATCCCATTTTGCCCCTTCTGGGATGATCTGGATTCGACAACTCAAAGATATAACGATCGAGATTATGACAGTGCACAAGCGCAACTGAGATTAAAAATTTGATTTGCGTCGTTCGAACGACTTCCCTATGTCATTCGAGCAACTGACCTATGTCATTAGAACTGTAGATGGCGTGACCCTTCACGCTACCTGCTACTGTAAACCAGTAACACGTTGTTTGATGCCCTACTTCTCGCGACCCTTCTCGTTCGAACAACAGCCCCTTGTCGTTTGAACGAGCCTTTTTCTTATTCTTTTATTTTTCTTTAATTTTACCCATAATTCTTCTATAATTATCATTAAACCCACCTAAATTATCATTTATATATAATTTAATACAATTTTTAGGGCAGGGTATTACATTCGGCGATTCACCATCTCAAATATTGCGACCCACCGACCATCAACAAGACTGGGTTGAAACTCATCATCTAGATCATAACAGATATGGAAGGTTTTTACCAATTAAAGTAGGATCGCACCATAGGATTTTTAATACTCATTGCTCCCAAGAGGAGGTAGCTGAGTAAAAAGAGAATCTACTCGATACCGATACCTGAACTGGAAATCTAAAAGGATTTTACATACAATAAAGGCATTTAGCCAACCATGCTTATAGGTTGCATGATTAACTCCAACTAGATCCAATGGAGCATCTGTCCAACCTTCATCATAATCCACAACCCAAATTGCGCGAGGACCCCTCTTAAATTGGTACATCGCCTTCATAATCTGGTGGTGCAAACTAAGTCTGATCGTTTTATTTCTTCCAGAATCTTGCTCGATCCTACTGAGATCCTCTCTTAGAGAAATATTCTAGAACTACGACAATCTAGTAATTTTTCTCTCTTCCCTTGGTTTATATTTTAGACTAATAACTACGCTTAGAGCTTGGTGAATAGTAGTAAAAGGGTGCTTGAGATTGATCAAAAGTATCTCTTACTAGTAAAAGTCCATATTTTCACTCTCGTGGGCGATTGACACTTAGGCTAAAATATTATCAGATTACGAGATCAGAATAACATGCATTTAGAATCTAAGGCAATTAAGTATTAAGTTGTGGCTAAACAAAATAGATTGAGAGTGAGAGTAATGATTTATTTCATTTCATTGAACATTGGGGCAAGCCCTTACAAGACAATATAAAGGAAGAGATAAATACTTTAAAATATAAGGATGTCATGAACAAATCTAGTTAGTGAGATTCTCCTTATCAAATACCACCTTGTCTTGATCAGCAAAATTATTGTCCTCATCAATAAACTTTTTTTATTTCTCGGTGTCCTCTTATTCATCCTCATCCTCTAAGTTAGAAGGAGTGTCGAGAGCATGCTGAGTGAATAGTTTAGACTCGACAAGAACTTCAACCTTTACCAAAGCCTCATCTCATCCCTTCTTGAATAATGACTTATGGACGAAGTCTAACTAACTATAAGAAATATCAAAGTCCTTGTCCTAGCCTTTTTCGAAGGCTTTGTCCTTCGCCTAGAGTGTTTCCACCAAGGATTGGGAGGACTCTTAGTCAGATTTTTTAAGTTGCTCTACCTGCGACCTTAAAGTGGCGAGCTATAATTCTTTGTCATCACAACATCATTCTCTTTAGCCTTTATTTGGGCGATATTAAAGGCTTTTGCGTCTCTTCCAATGCCTTCCCTAAATCGTCATTCTCCTTTGCCTGACCATCTCTCCTATCAAGGAGATTGAAAAATTCTACCATAAAATGCAAGATAAAGACAAGGAAAACGGTATGTACAAGAACAAAATTTGAAGTAAAAAAGATCCGATCAAATGAAGTCAACATTAAAAAAGTTGAGCGTTTTGTAAGTTTGGGAGATTAATCTATCAATAGGCAATCTCTTTACTAGAGCCTGGTCGGCAGGAAGATAAGCTCCCCCTAGGATTCCAGGAATCAAGTCATGATGATTGGCTACCGACCTACTAGCAGGTCATTTGCCCATGTTGGGAGCATCCACCATCATTTGGGTGGGAATATTGAACATACGACCAAAATTGGTCTTGCCCTTATTTATTAGTTGAGCCTGCATCTTATTAAGGGAATCCCACAAGTTGATCGGGTCGGATGGTCCCCCGACCTCCTTCCTTTTTGAGAGTTTACTAATTTGTGAATTAAAGGAAAAATCCCCCTCCATTAGATTTGAGATTCTTCTTCTCGACGCCCTTCCCCATTCATAATATCAGGGTTGACTGTGGGGATGGTAGAGATATCAACAAGCACAAAGGAGTCGGATGTCCTCGTAAGTGCCAAATCCTATACATTAAATCCTTTAGGTATTTATAGTTCTTTGTCCACTGGTCGAGCAACATAGTATATGGTGGAAGGTGTATAAGATAAAAATAATGAACTTGACCGTAGGTGTTCGGTAGCAGTCAAAGGTTGCCTGAGCAACCAAGCTTTCTTCAGCTAAAAAAAATTGATGTTTCTCTGATTATGCTCTTTCTTTTTCAGACTTTCTTCGCAAACAAATACCACAACATAAAAAAAATCATTCAAATCATGGGCGAACAATATAATAAAATTAAAATTAAACTTATTTCACACCCTACTCTAGAGGATTTAGGGCTCCTATAGAGTTCACCACCAATTGGGATGGTCAAGTATTCCCAGTCCTTCACCACAAACACATGCAACCAATATTCTTGATTATATTTTGGTAACTTTATCACAAGGACCCTCTCAGCCTTCCTTGTTTTCAGATAGTAAATGCCTTAATTGGATTTAACCCACATATAGCAATACCGGGTTTTAGGAATTCCAAATTGAGTCCCATATAGTTCATTGATATTATAAATAACATGTACCACGTCAAAGAATTCACAAAACTCAAGAAAAGGTTGATTTGGGAGAAAATTGATGTCAGCCTTTGCATTAAATTGAAATAAAAGGAAATGGCCTCCTTCCATATTATAGTAATTGAGTTGACCCTGCCATATCTCAATAATTACCCATTTAGGGATATAATGGCGTCAGAAGTCCTCTATTGTGTTTTCATTAATGTGGTAAAGTATTCTTAAAATCAAGTAATAAAGAAGAGAGGAGAAGGAAAGTAATTCTTGCAAGAAATAAATTTGAAAAAAATAAAAATGAAAGATTGACGAACTTACAGTGAGTAAGGGAACGAATGGATCTCTGATATGACTTGAATATGAAATATAAGGCAATTATCCAAACTGACTATTTAAAAAGAGATAGCGGGGCGAAATAATTTTCAAGGCATATGCTATCATTGCAGAGACGCCCCCAAATGACGGTTCAAACACATTATCGTCTTTTGAGCTAATTGGCATATAATTACGATCGTACCCTTAAAACGCTAGGGAAAATTACATGCATGACCTTAAAGTCTAACGGGAAGAATAAGAGAAATTCACAACTTAAAAACATAAGTTTCGGCATCCTTATAACACATCAACGGAGAGTGAGCAAACCTCTGCTCCCCAACCATTTGCAAAGCTTTGGGGGCAATTATGGGGATTATTTGGCCACATTGAGGAAATAGACATGTGTTCATTAATCTCATCGACAATCTTACATCAAGAGGATAAGGATAGTGGAGGTCGATCAATGAAAATCTTGAGATTAGATACGATTGATCAAGTTACGATAGTTATTTAAGGTCATAGAGTCCCACAAGTTTCAACCTCTTCCCGTCTTCTACAAATGTAACCATTACCCCATCGAAAAGGGGTATGCAATCTTTTCTATCAACATACGATTAATAAAGAGAACGATAACATCCGTGGATGTAGGCACATTGTCGAACCACGTACATACTATTTTCTTGTGTGATTGTGCATGTTTGTTTTTTTACTCGACTCTAATTGTTTTGAATAAATACCAGTAGGATTTTATCACCTGCCCACCTCAATATTTTATGTTTCAAAATTTTAACTTTCTATTTTTTTACAAAATTTTATTAGAATGAAGTAGTGTTTATGAGTGTTTTATACGTTGAGAACTTTTTGGAACAAAATAAAAAAATTACGCTATATGCCGATTCAAAATAATCGAAACTTTTTGACAAAGGAAACACTAAAAAAAATACTTTATTGCACCACCAGGGACAGACCTAGGTGGTCCCGAGGGTGGGTGGCCGCCAACCCTGACTTTCAGGGATTTTTTCAGGAGATATCCTAAAAAAATTATACCTTTGTGTAATTATTCGTAATGAAAGGCGTTGAGTTTTATGCTATTTTAAAAGTATAAAGGCAGAGCTTTACTAAACCAAACTCTATATTATATAGCCCACGGGCGTTACACTTAAAAAAAAACTAATTTTCTCTCTATTTTCCTCACACTCTCACTTAATTGTTTATTAAATTAAACTCTATATTATATAGCATTCGAGCGTTACGCTTAAAAAAACTAATTTTCTCTATTTTTCCCTCACACTCTCACTCAGTCGTTCTCCTTCTCTTTTTCTGAAATCCAAAAAAACAAAAAACAAGGGGCTGAATCAATGGTTTTCGGGTTGTGTATATCTTTTTGCTTATCGATCACCTCTTCGAATTTTTTGTACATTTCACATGAATAATATTTAATAGCAAACAACGATGATGAACAGGATTTGGCTGAAATGGAAGTGGCTGAACAAATTGGGATTTCTTGTCCAACCATTATTACTATAAACTCCTGCTCAGATACTACTTCAGGTTTAATCTTTGACTCAAATTCCTGGGTAACTTTCTTATTATTTTTTCTGTTTAATATTAATCGATAAATTAATTTATCTAAAATTTCAATATTAATGTTCAATGTTAAAAATTAAATGTTAAATTAGTTCAATGATTAAAAGTCAAATGTTAATTTTTGAATTATTTTTGTTTGTTGGGATTTTATTAATATTGGATTGTTGGCTAAAGCTAGGTTGTTAAAATAATTTATTTCAATTATTATTTCAGATTCAGGACAATATTATGCTGAGGTATTTAAAAAAATCAGTGAGGAAGTTTGCAGCAAAAAAATTGTACATAATAAACTAAAGATTTATAGTGTTAAATAAATAAAAAAATAACGCAAAATATTGCATCAGGGGCTCCACACCCAACCCCCCTCCTTTATCCAAACTTTTTGCACCCCATGACGGAAAATCATGGGTCCGCTATTTTGCACCACCATTATATTTTATGTAATTTTGTTTTACACCTTTTTTGGAGTTTTTAAAAAATGTATTTAAAAAATGTTGCACTTTTGATCTTATTTCCAAATATGTGGACTTTGGTAATGACCATGTTGGAGACAACGACATTACATCATAATTCATTGTCCTTGACAACGAGATTTCATTCCATGTTGAAATCTTACTATCAAGGACAACCATTTTTTATATGATATAGATATCTCCAATGACGAAATTACAATGTGTGAAAGAATCATATGGAGACCTTGAAATCTCGAGGTTGGGAAGAGTGTATTTTTATATAATTTTGTTGTCATAGACAACGACATCACAAGTTCTTAGTTCTGATTTGAAAGTGAATTATCTTTGAAATTAAGTTTTTTAACAACAATTTTCCTAAAAGACTTACTTTCTTCGTGCACATAATTTTTCTTTTAAAACAAGTTTACTTCGAGGAGTGCAGGCGGACAAATTAAGTGAGGTGGAAGATGGAGAGAAAGTGGAAGACATTGAAAGGTTGGGAAGATAACGAGGGTGAGATCTGATTAGTCACAAATATTGCATATCCGTGCCCGTTATCTATATGCATTCTAGAATTTTTTGTGTTCCTTCTGCCTATGTTTATGCTCGTTAACTAGACAACCTCGGTTTTGGATATATATATCTTCCTTCAAGGGCTTAATTGAGCTTTTGTAGGTATGAGAACACTTAAAGTGAGGATTGATTGCATTTCGAAGAAGTTCTGTCATCGGACTTAACTTCAAGGGCATTTTAGACATTTCACACTTCATTTCCTACTTAGTGGAATTCTACGGAAGCGTAGTTCATTGAATTAGCTTCACGTTTATGCAAACGGCTTACTTGCTTTGTGTTGCTTTATATTAATCCCCTCCATTAATAATAATTTTTGTTTATTTATTTAAGCTTTGTGTTGTTTATTTCTTGCTTTGTAATTTAGGCTTACTTACTTTATTTATTTATTGCATTTAGTAAATGTCATTTACCATGCTTTATATCTAAGTTAGTTAGGTTGTGATTGATTGAACTCGCCTTGGGTTGATTTGGTTGCTTGGCTATGGTGATGGGTTTTCATGAGTTCATTTCGATTGGGTTGTTATCGATTTTATGCCTAGGATATTTAACGAGGTATATCACGTATGCTCCGTATTTACGACCTTGCATGTGTAATCTCGGGTGTATTTGTTGACTCCAAAATCATAGTAGGATTTTATGCGAATTTAGGGGGTGACAACTCTGGATTTAATTAGTTGTTGGAATGAGATTTAATATTAATGACTTACGTACCCATGTAACCATTTATACCAATTAACCATAGGTGAGGGATATTAGTGGCAATCTATAGTTTTTATTCCTTTTTGTAATCTTAGTTTAATTTCCATGCCTAATTATCCTTTCCCCTTGTGAACAATTTATCTTCTACACTTTTATTCGAGAAGTATTAAATCATTATAATTATAACAACTAATCTCTGTGGATTTTTGATCCCGGACAGGCCGCTGTACTTCCTTAAAAGAGTGTAGTCATATGTAATAACCCGCGTAATTTTGGGCTATTTTAATTAATTTTTGGAAAATGGGAGAAAATACAAATTTTAATAAAATTATTTTAATTGCTCAAATATGTTGGTTATTATTTTTAAAGGCGAGAATTTCTAACCGTTTCAAAAACGGAGTTAAAACGGATTTTAAAATGATTTTTAAATGTTTTTAACTCTTGGAGTTGTTTTGGCTTGCAACTTTTTATTTATTTGCCTTATTTAAAGGAGTCTTTTGGATTCCAACTATTCATTTCTTTGCATTATAAAAGAAAGTCGTGCGCAACCCTTTTAACATACTTTTAGCACAAATTTTGGCAGTAAATATATTTTATATTCCTCTTCTTTTTATATATACATTGGCCCTTGAGATTTGTGAGTTCCAACCTTAGATTAGAGGTGTTCTTGGGGCTATTTTGTTAAAGGTTCTTGGAGGAGATTTTGTAGATCTTTTGTGTTGATCTTGAGGATGTGATCGTTGGTTTCTCATCATGGTTTGAGGTATGGTATTTTACACAATATGCTCCTTAAATCTCGCGAGTGTCATTCTCTTTGAATTCTTGTTAATTGAACTCATATTTGAATTGATAAATTCATTGAAATCTGGAAAATAATTATTGAAATTATTTTGATTCATGTGGTATCATTATATTGTTGATGAGCACGTTGTCATGAGATTTTAATATGGCACGGATGTTGAGTACCTGCCAAAATACCTATTCCCGGCTATGGCTTGATAAAGCATATGCGAATGGGGTGAGGCTTGGTGACCCATTGATGTATTGTTGAGAAGTTATATTGATAAATGCTTTGAGATTTGCATTTTGATTTGAATATTCGTACTCGTGTTGTTACGTTTTATTCACCTCTAATATTTGTTGAGCATCTTTCTTGCCGTATTGTGTACTTCCCCATATTTTTTTAGTGGCAAGTTAGCGCGGATTTTGGGGATCTATGGAGATTGATTTTAGCGAGGATTGTTTGGGAAAGATTTGTATTATTTTGATGCATAGAGCTTTGGAGATTTGTATTTTATTCTCGAGTTAGTTACTGTAATTTTAATTCGAGAGACTTGTTGTAATTGAAGAGATTGAGATTAGTGGATTTATATTATTGTGGGTTTATTTAGATGCTCTATACCTTGTCACTTGTGGATTTGGATTTATTTTATCGCATTAGCGCTCCGTTCGCTCTCCCCGGGTGGGCGGGGTGTTACAAATGGTATCAGAGCTTAGGTATACGGCAACTCTCGGGGCTTGGGTTTTGGGTTCATTGCGTGGTTAGCAGTTTTTGGAGATAGAAAATTTTAGGTGATATTCGTGATAGGTTTCGAGATTAAAGGTGAGGAATTATTTTTGGAGACGAAATTATTTTTTGAGATTGTTAGCCTGATTTTTGAGAGTTAGGCATTCGGCGAATTTCGAGGGCGAAATTCCATTGTTAGTGGGGAAGTGTAATAACCCGCGTTATTTTGGGCTATTTTAATTCATTTTTGGAAAATGGAGGAAAATAAAGTTTTTGATAAAATAATTTTTATTGCGCAAATATGTTGGTTATTATTTTTAAAGGAGAGAATTTCGAACGGTTTTGAAAACGGAGTTAAAACGGATTTTAAAATGATTTTTAAATATTTTTAACTCTTGGAGTTGTTTTGGCTTGCAACTTTTCATTTCTTTGCCTTATTTAAAGGAGTCTTTTGGATTCTAACTCTTCATTTCTTTGCATTATAAAAGGAAGTCATGGGCAACCCTTTTAACATACTTTTGGCACAAATTTTGGCAGCAAATATATTTTATATTCCTCTTCTTTTTATATACACATTGGCCCTTGAGATTTGCGAGTTCCAACCTTAGATTAGAGGTGTTCTTGGGGCTATTTTGTTGGAGGTTCTTGGAGGAGATTTTGTAGATCTTTTGTGTTGATCTTGAGGATGTGATCGTTGGTTTCTCATCATGGTTTGAGGTATGGAATTTTACACAATATGCTCCTTAAATCTCGCGAGTGTCATTCCCTTTGAATTCTTGTTAATTGAACTCATATTTGAATTGATAAATTCTTTGAAATCTGTAAAATAATTATTGAAATTATTTTGATTCATGTGGTATCATTATGTTGTTGATGTGCACGTTGTCATGAGATTTTAATATGGCACGGATGTTGAGTACCCGCCAAAATACCTATTCCCGGCTATGGCTTGATAAAGCATATGCGAATGGGGTGAGGCTTGGTGACCCATTGATGTATTGTTGAGAAATTATATTGATAAATTCTTTGAGATTTTCATTTTTATTTGAATATTCGTACTCGTGTTGTTACGTTTTGTTCACCTCTAATATTTGTTGAGCATCTTTCTTGTCGTATAGTGTACTTCCCCATATTTTCTTTTAGTGGCAGGTTAGCGCGGATTTTGGGGATCTATGGAGATTGATTTTAGCGAGGATTGTTTGGGAAAGATTTGCATCATTTTGATGCATAAAGCTTTGGAGATTTGTATTTTATTCTCGAGTTAGTTATTGTAATTTTAATTCGAGAGACTTGTTGTAATTGAAGAGATTGAGATTAGTGGATTTATATTATTGTGGGTTTATTTAGATGCTCTATACCTTGTCACTTGTGGATTTGGATTTATTTTATCTCATTAGCGCTCCGTTCGCTCTCCTGGGGAGGGAGGGGTGTTACATCATAGTCTAGATTTTTGTATAGCGGTGGGCGCCGAACACAACGACCGGTGTATATCTTTATACAATTATGTCGTGGTTCCCCCTGCTGCCAAAATGGCGTCGTTGCCGGGGACTTGTTTATTTTAGAATTTAATTGATTTAGTATCTCGTAATATTTTTCTTTCTATTTGTCTTCTTTGTTATCTATATTTATAGGAGTTCTACATTTGAGTTCCAAGAAACGCTTGAATTTTTCGGATGCACATCACTTTGTGGAATTTGCTATCTTTAGCTATTTTTGGGATGAGCATGACTTATTCTAATATTTTCCGTCATCGTAGTGATAATTCTCAAAATCCCCCAAAATCTATGACTTTTGGTCAATACTCACAAGCCCCAAAACTTAAAACATCTAAGATGACTTTGGGTGAGTATTACCAAAGTCAAGTTCGGGATTACGAAAATTTTTAGAATGATCATTCCGATATTGGGCCTCAAAATCGTTATGATAAGAATGTTGAAACGATTTGCAATAGTTTTGAAAATTCTTATGATAATGATTTTGATAGTAGTTCTGAGGATAGTTTCCAAACTTCTCATTATTAAGAATCCGCTCCTCCACCTATGACTCTGCGTGAGGCATTGCGCATTCTTAAAAATCAAAAATTTGAAAACCGTTATTGGGAGCAAGAGTTTGATGCATTATTCGAATCGAGTGATGAATTTTCTTCCGAGACTTTTGAAGTCGAGGAATATTTTGAACCAAATGAGAATTTTGTGCCTACTTTGGAATAAATCATTCTTGACTTGGCCCATGGTATAATAGAGAATGAAAATGAGGAAGAAATGGACGTAGTCTCCATTTGCAATGAAATAATTTCTTCTTTGGTCCCGAAAGAAGAATGTTTCATTGAAAATAATCTTATTTCCTTCGAAATTCAATATTCAAGCGATGATGACTCATCTCTTAAGTTTGAATTCATTTCGTCCCCATCTTTATTTTGTATCGTCGAACCGATACAAGTGTCCAATGAATCAGTTCCAAACTTTAAAATGTTTAACCCTTTCACTGATGAGGATTACTTGCTTGAGTTGCTTTCCGTGAAGGAAATTTGCCTCCATGTGCACCACCTCCCAATCCAATTACAAAACCTTTAGGAGGAATTTTTATTTTTTTAGATCCCACGTGTATTTGTCACCCGTTCAATCCAAAACCCCATCATCCCCCCAAAAATTATAATTAATGATGGTTCATTTCTTCCCCCTTATACATACCTTCTATTTTTTGAACCGAAATCCTATTTTTCGAAAGTTATGCATGAAAATGAGGGTCCCCCGTTGATCCTTCAAAATCAAATCATATTTTGGGTGGACCCTAAAAAATTTAAGCTTCTAGTGTATAGTTAGTTAGAAGTTAAAATTATAGGTTGTAATAGTTTGTTTTATTTTTCTTTTTACTTATTGTCATGTAAAATTAGTTAAAGTTTTATTTCTTCATCATGTTTTGCGTGGTACTAAGATGTTTTGTAGAATCTTTGGACTTGTACTTTTCGGAGATCGCTTCATTGTGGGTAATATCGCTCTTTTCCTTTCTTTAACTTTATTCTTAATCCACATTGAGGACAAGGTTAGGTTTTAGTTAGGGGGTCTGAGATATTCTATCCATTGTTTTTTGAAAACATAATTTCCTTTTTAAGTATAAAACACAAGAGATGATGCGGAAGCGTTATAAAGGTGATGGTTCAACTTCCAAAAATTAACAACAACAAGTTTTAATTAACTCAAGTTCTAGAATATGCCTAAGTCATAATTATCAATTATCCAAAGTTAGGCGAAACCAATTTAGCAAATGACTTGAATAAACCAAATTTACCCAATATTTAATTTAGTCCCAAATTAAATGAGTGTGATAATTAAACCAAATTTTATCTTGAAATTATCCTAAGCATGGATTCTAAATTATTGTGCAAGATAAAATAAACAATATCACACTACGCCGAGATGTACGAGGAAAAACCCAAGACGGGAAACAACCTCGGACGGCCCTAGCCACAAGTCCACTAGATATGGAATTACAAATACAAGACATATAGACTTACAAAGACTGACTCGATCCCTCTCAAGCCTCGACGCTTCTTCTCGTAGAAACCTCTTCCTAGAGAACAACCTCGGAACTCCACCGCGGTCTCGGAATCCACCGATGGGACTTTATATGGTCACCGTCACCCAAGCATGGAGCCTTTCTCCGTGTGGATAGAATCTCAACAAAAAGTCTTCTTTGTGATGGGGTGCAGAAGCAAACCCGAAACGTCTCTTCTTGAATTCGGTAGAGAAAACCGGTGCCAAAAACTCCAAGTAAAGATATGTATATATAGAACTTGGATAAGCAACTATTGGGTGTAAACACTAGAGTGTGTAGGATTTTTCATTAAATTAACACTCAAAACATGATCTTTTTCCTTAAACAAATTTTCTCTCAAAAAGCTCTCTAGGAGTTTGTATGGTATGAAAAAGATACTTTGGAAAAAGTCATTCCCGCACCTTATTAAGTCTGAAAAAGTTGGTTAAAAAACAAGTGGGGAAAGTGGGTAAAAACTGCCAAAAACTGCTCAAAACTGTTCCCGCGCTGGCATCTCGTTCGAACGAACTTGACTCTCGTTCGAACGAGACTTCTAACGAGTGACCAGACTGGGTTCGTTAGAAACTCGTTACATATCTCGTTAGAATGACCAAACTCGTTCGAACGACATATCGAACGACTGACCAATTTAGGTTCGTTGGAAAACTCGTTCGAACGAAACCTCGTTAGAACGAAAAACTCGTTCGAACGACATATCGAACGACTTATCAGATTAGGTTCGTTGGCAGTCTCGTTCGAACGAAACCTCGTTGGAACGAAAAACTCGTTCGAACGATATTTCGAACGACTTCCAGAAATTTTTCTAAAATCAAATTTTTGGCCCAGAAACTTTATGTACGTTAAATTAAAGTTCCAATTAAATTATTCTGAAAGTAAAACAAGGTTTTTATTAAACCTTACACCCAATAAATATTGTTCCAAGATCCTATATAAATATAATTACATTCATACCTTGGGAGCATGGAACCTTAGTTGATGACGTAGAAACGAGGCACGCAAACCGGCATTTTGATGAAGCTTTATATTCTTTGCCGCTACGTCTTCAACACACACTTCATAGGCTTGAGAGTATTACAATAAATCACTAACCTATGAATAAATGTTTTTGTCCGGAATTGAGCCAAAACTATATATGGACTCAATTGGAAATTTGTGTCCTTACAAATCTCCCCCTTTGGCTATTCCGGGACAAAAACCAAAACAAAAATCCTAAAGGGCCGTCAAGCTCACTAGACTCAAAACATAACCCGCCCAGACTTAACTCAACCCAAGGATCAAACGCTTTGCTATTTAAAAGATGCCGCTTTAGAATAATTCCTGCACACTTAAGCAAACTCATCAAATGCATAGGGAATATCAAACTATTAAGTGCAATTAATTAATTACTCCCCCTAAATTAATTCTCCCCTTTATCAAAACATACTTAGAAAGACGTCTCCCCCTAAGATAAATCTCCGCTAAGATACGATAATAATAGGATTAGATACCATTTCTCCCCCTATCATCATTCTCCCCCTTTTTGTTCAGGAATAGGCAAAGGATAAAGAACTAATAAACAGCTTAAAGTGATAAGATATGAAAGCATATGGGCAATAAAAGCAAGGCAAAGACAAACAAATATCATATATATATATACTTTAAATATACCAATAAGTACATGCATATATAGATAGATATAAACACACACATGACACAAAATACAATAAGTTTGCACACTCGTATGGCAAAAATGTGTCATATGGAAACGGAAGTGTAGGGGTGTGAACTAGCAACAAGAAAATTTAGACCCAAACACTTAAGAAACGTTCACGGAGTTCTCATTTGATTGCAAACTTCATCACAGTTAAATATAACCTCATGTGACAATATAGATTGAACTCAATGAACAAACATACACAATGCATACAAGCCTAGCATGATGATGATTCTACAAACCAAATAGAGTCATGACATTAAAGACAACTAGGATAAACGGACATTGTGCAAACCGTTGATATACCATCCAATTCTCCCTCAATAAGCATATATTCTCTTTTGCTTGTGAATGAATATATCAAACAAACTTAGGCCTTGGCAATTGTTTTCTTTTTAATGCCAAATATTCTGTTTTTAGGCCTTTGGATCACGAATTTCTTTTAGATCCAATCAACGGTGGCTTACTATCGCAAAGGATTTAATTCATCCTTTCGGAGCCCTTCCCCGTGCACATTTTTATTTAACATGTTTTCATTTTCACACAAATCTCATGTGCAACGGATTTTGACATGCACTAGTCCTCCTAGGTCATAGATATGAAGATGACTAGATTGATAGGAGAACACCTCAAAAAGCTCAAATATAACATGTGACATTAAGATTTCAAAAGAGCTCGTGCATGTGTGAAAAGAGAGGCATATAAAAATAGAATCCATTTAAACAATACAAAATCCAACTACTCCATATAAAACATGGTAAAGAACATTTTAAGGATTGAAAATCTAAACAAAAGTTCTAGCCACGTGGGAGCGTAAAAGATGGGATTCAAACACAAATATATGCCACATAAAGTGTGTCAAACAAAAATACACACACAAAAAAAATCTTTTTGAGTTTTTAACATTTTTTAATCAAAAATAAATAAAAACACAAATGATAAACAAAAAATCTTTTTATATTTTTCAGTTAAATCAAACACAAAATATAATACAAAAAGATAAACAAGTCATAATTTCTAGCATGTGATATGAAATAAGGCAATGACTAGAAAATGACTAAACAAGCATACATTTAGCATATGAATATGGCATGAAGTACAAACGCTAAAGTATGCAAACACTAACACATTTATCCTTTAGATTTAGCAAGGGAGGAAGCATGTGAAAGTAAATGAGAATCAAAATCCCTATTTTGTAAGGCAACCAAGTCGGATTTCCTAACCCAAATTAATGAGGAATGACTATCTTGGGGTGTAGGAACGTTAACAACCATGGTTACTTTACTATGGGGTTTTCTAGGAATTCGTTTACGATCTAAACAAAATTTCCTAAGATGACCTTGTCGACCACAATGAGTACAAGTGAGAACATGTCGAAAAGATTTACTTAAGGAGTGATCTTTAAAAGTATTCCTAGTTGATTCTCCTAAAACATTGGTTTGGGCTTTATGAGTTAAGTCATTACAAGGATTGAAGCCTAAACCACAAGTGTCATTTTTAATTTGGACCATTCCTAACATTTTATCTAGTTTTTCTAAACGACATTCCAAATCAAATTTGACAATACTAGAATCTTTTAATTTATTTTCCAATTCTACAATGTTAGATTCTAGTAAAACATTTCGCTCTTCAAAAGCAAGAAGCTCCTTTTTCAAGGATTCCATTAAACCCCTAAGGCTATCTCTTTCGCCTTCTACATAATCAAGCTTCTCTTGAAGAGTCCTCACATGTGTCCTAAGGTCTTCTATTAAAACATTTTCATCAATGACCTTGACACTCTTTCTTAAACAAGCTTCTAACTTCATATTAGTTATTTTCAAATTAATAGATTCTTTATATAATTCATGAAAAGCATTTTGAAGTTCACTCACATCAACCTCTTCTTCATTTTCACTCTCACTTTCTTCTTCACTCTCACTATCATTAAAAACAAGGGAATCATGAACAATGACCTTGGAAGTGGCATGTGCTATCGTGTCATCAATCGATGAGTTCTCATTATCACTCACATGACTAGCCATAAAAGCCACAAAATTTTTCTTAGTGGGGGAATCGGGCTTTTCTTCCTTATCACTATCACTAAGGGTTGCATTATATGAAATAGGTCGCTTACCATCTTTCCTTAGTTTAGTGGGGCACTCATAAGCCCTATGGCCATAACCTTCACAACCAAAACACTTATTAGACTCGTCCCTATCTAAATGTTCATTACTAGGTTTAGGGATTTTCTCGGTTTTAGAAATCTTCTCGCTTTTATCATGTTTAGAAGTATTAAATTTCTTAAAATAATTTTTAACTTTATCTTTGTTAAATTTAAGAAATTTTCTAAATTTACGAGCAAACAAAGCCATGTCTTCCGAGTCACTATCACTATCGCTCTCTACTACTTGTTTGACCTCTTTACGGGCTTTTAAAGCAACGCCCTTTTCGATTTTCTTTTCAGTTTTAGAGGGAAGCATATCTAGTTCATAGGTTTGTAAATCACCTACAAGCTCTTCTAATTTCGTAGAGGCTAAAGTGGGTAAAGAATTTAAAACGGTTACCTTAGGAATAAATCTATCGGGTAGGGACCTCAAAATTTTCTTTACAACACGGTCGTCAGGTATTTTCTCTCCCAAGTTAAAGGATGAATTGACAATATCAGAAAGTCTAGCATAAAATTTATCAAAAGTTTCTTTTTCATCCATTTTGATAGTTTCAAATTGAGTGGTGAGGTTTTGGAGTTTTGAAGCTTTAACGACACTAGTTCCTTCATGAGTTAATTGTAAAATATCCCGAGCTTCTTTAGCGGTTTCACACGTCATAATACGTCGGAATTCATTCGGTGCGACAGCGCTAAATAAGGCATTTAAACCTCGGGAATTAAAGTTAGCAAATTTAAACTCATTTTCAGTCCATCTATCGGCGGGTTTGATAACACGTTCATTTTCAACTAAATAAGTTGGTGGGGAGTACCCGGTAACAACAGACATCCAAACTCTCTCGTCGATAGATTTTAGTGCCGATCTCATTCGTGCTTTCCAATACGCGTAGTTTGAACCATCGAAAATAGGAAATTTTGAAAATGGGGAAAAATCCATTTTAGCCAAAGATTATTTAAAAGATCGTTAACGAAATAATTTATCGCTTTGGCTCTGATACCAATTTGAAAACGTAATTTCCTTTTTAAGTATAAAACACAAGAGATGATGCGGAAGCGTTATAAAGGTGATGGTTCAACTTCCAAAAATTAACAACAACAAGTTTTAATTAACTCAAGTTCTAGAATATGCTTAAGTCATAATTATCAATTATCCAAAGTTAGGCGAAACAAATTTAGCAAATGACTTGAATAACCCAAATTTACCCAATATTTAATTTAGTCCCAAATTAAATGAGTGTGATAATTAAACCAAATTTTATCTTGAAATTATCCTAAGCATGGATTCTAAATTATTGTGCAAGATAAAATAAACAATATCACACTACGCCGAGATGTACGAGGAAAAACCCAAGACGGGAAACAACCTCGGACGACCCTAGCCACAAGTCCACTAGAT
Source organism: Sambucus nigra (assembly GCA_949130495.1). Lineage (NCBI taxonomy): Eukaryota > Viridiplantae > Streptophyta > Magnoliopsida > Dipsacales > Adoxaceae > Sambucus > Sambucus nigra. The sequence goes on along the minus strand of OX422212.1, from coordinate 43,665,907 downwards.
ATGGAATTACAAATACAAGACAGATAGACTTACAACGGCTGACTCGATCCCTCTCAAGCCTCGACGCTTCTTCTCGTAGAAACCTCTTCCTAGCGAACAACCTCGGAACTCCACCGCGGTCTCGGAATCCACTGATGGGACTTTATATGGTCACCGTCACCCAAGCATGGAGCCTTTCTCCATGTGGGTAGAATCTCAACAAAAAGTCTTCTTTGTGATGGGGTGTAGAAGCAAACCCGAAACGTCTCTTCTTGAATTCGGTAGAGAAAACCGATGCCAAAAACTTCAAGTAAAGATATGTATATATAGAACTTGGATAAACAACTATTGGGTGTAAACACTAGAGTGTGTAGGATTTTTCATTAAAATAACACTCAAAACATGATCTGTTTCCTTAAACAAATTTTCTCTCAAAAAGATCTCTAGGAGTTTGTATGGTATGAAAAAGATACTTTGGGAAAAGTCATTCCCGCACCTTATTAAGTCTGAAAAAGTTGGTTAAAAAACAAGTGGGGAAAGTGGGTAAAAACTGCCAAAAACTGCTCAAAACTGTTCCCGCGCTGGCATCTCGTTCGAACGAACTTGACTCTCGTTCGAACGAGACTTCTAACGAGTGATCAGACTGGGTTCGTTAGAAACTCGTTACATATCTCGTTAGAATGACCAAACTCGTTCGAACGACATATCGAACGACTGACCAGTTTAGGTTCGTTGGAAAACTCGTTCGAACGAAACCTCGTTAGAACGAAAAACTCGTTCGAACGACATATCGAACGACTTATCAGATTAGGTTCGTTGGCAGTCTCGTTCGAACGAAACCTCGTTAGAACGAAAAACTCGTTCGAACGAGATTTCGAACGACTTCCAGAAATTTTTCTAAAATCAAATTTTTGGCCCAGAAACTTTATGTACGTTAAATTAAAGTTCCAATTAAATTATTCTGAAAGTAAAACAAGGTTTTTATTAAACCTTACACCCAATAAATATTGTTCCAAGCTCCTATATAAATATAATTACATTCATACCTTGGAAGCATGGAACCTTAGTTGATGACGTAGAAACGAAGCACGCAAACGGGCATTTTGATGAAGCTTTATATTCTTTGCCGCTACGTCTTCAACACACACTTCATAGGCTTGAGAGTATTACAATAAATCACTAACCTATGAATAAATGTTTTTGTCCGGAATTGAGCCAAAACTATATATGGACTCAATTGGAAATTTGTGTCCTTACATTTTTCTTAGTCCATGATTTGATTATATGTTCTTCCCACGCATGCTCTTGTAAAAATAAAAAATTTCACAAAAAGATTTTCTTTCTTTTTTCTCATTTGTAGGGAATTTTGCCTTTGTTTTTTATGATAAATTTCAATAAGTGCTCGATCCAATAGATAATTCAATGATGCATGTTCTCGATTTTAAAAGTTATTATACTCTAGTCCTCAACTATTGATATTATGAATAACTTCGTGAATCAAACTTTAATCACATGAGCACATAGTTGCGCAACACGATTCCTGTAAGATTTCAATTCAAAAATGTATTTCCCGTTATGATGAATTACATCGGATTGGGTTCATGCACCTCAACCCTTAAAAACTTAGCCGGACATAATGAAACTAAATAAAAACACTATTTTTGAAGAACAAAACATAATGATATATGGAGAATGGAGAAGAAGAACGTGCTGAATTAAAAAAAATAACTAATCTAAGTAAACACTGAAGGATTAAAGGAAAAATATTACTTGTATTAAAGAAATCCCAGAAATAAAACTTCAATCTTCCCTTATTTTACTAAACTAGGGTTTTGGTTACAAAACCCTTCTCCTACTACCGAGAAACCTAATTTTCGAACCCCTAATATTGTGTAACAACTTTGAATAAATAGTATTCAAAATTTACAAGAGATTGAGCCAATCATAAAATTCTTACAAATTTAAATTCTGAGAAAATCATAGCAGTCCGGACCGGAGGGGCTGGGTGATCCGGATCGCCCACTTATTTGAGTCAGGCTTTTTCATAGGGGAGGTCCATATCCTTTAATTTTAAAAGGTCCGGATCACTCCTATTTTTCAGTCAGAACTCTTCTGCCAAACTGATCCGGATCCTTTAATTTTATAAGGTCCGGATCGCTCATGTTTTTCATCCAGAACTCTTCTCTTGAATTCTCTCATCTTTAGAACCTCGTAATTCTGCTCCGGAACTCGGATTTGGACGTCGTTTCTTCCTACACACTTGTAGACTCGAGGTCTTCAACTTTCATTTTGGTTTCTCATCAAATTACTGATGGAAATTATGCTTTTGCCCTTTTGACTTTTCTTCCTTTGATTTCTTTCAATGTTCTTACAATTTCTTTCTTTCTCGATATTTTAATTGCATGCAAAATCCATGAGAAATACACGAAACTAGATGTACTTGTTAGAAGGAGTCATTAGCAATGAAATGAGATAAATCAATATATTTTACATTATTCGAGATGATAAAAGTCCCTAAATTAAGGGGATAAATTCGGAAGAATTTATGCCTAATCAAATCCCCCTAACGTAGAACTTTGGGTGTCCCGAGCAATGTAAAATAATCCAACTAAGGCTCAAATCTCGAAATTCATTTTATTAGGATAGAATACCATTGTCGCGGGCAAGTGATTGCATTTAGCATATGCAACATGCCTTTACGCCTCTAGGTTACCCCAGTAGGACGAGTTATGTCTCGTGAGGGTTCCCAGTGAATATACCCACAAATTTCATTATTGACTTAAAAAAAAATCAAAATACTTAACAATTGTACAATTTAAACCTTTCAGAAAACAGTCACCAGAAATTTACATTCAAGAGTCTCAAATCATAGTATGTGTGTGCGAAATCAGAAATTTAACCGCTAATTTCCATCGATTGATCATTACGTTACTTTTCCAAAAATTCGTTTTAATTCAAATGCTCACGGAATACTCTCACAAACGAATCACTTGGAATGAGGGTATTCTCTCTGTATGCGTGATTTATAATAATAAAAGTAATGGAACACAAGTTCACGTACACAATTATGAAATACGAACTATTTGAGGTGAAAAGATCTCATCATCGGGATACGGTCATTGGGAAACAGAACATCGCCTCGTACTCACACATTTAATCTCTTTTATTATCTTTTTATGCCTTAACTCTCCACGTGGTAACCAAATTTCGTAATTCAGACTCGGTTAGGACTTTTTCGGGTTATAAGGTATAAGGGGTAAAAGGAGATGGTGGGGACTTCGGAATTAGAAAATTTACTAAGGATGTCCATTTGTACTTTTTCGGGCGATTGCTCATTTTATCTTCTTTTTCTATTTTTCACATTTCTCTTTCTATTTGTGTTGAGCAATTTTCTATTTTTCTTGTCCCTTTTTATCGCACCTTTTCGCACTAAATTTCTGAATTTTTCATTTTCACAATTCAGGGCTAATTTGGTGTTAATCAAATGAAAAGGGAAACTTTTACGCGGCTCAAATGGGTTTGCAAAAGAGATGATTTTTTACAACTTTTTATGGCTAATATTTTTGAGTGTCAAACGATGGCCTACTTCATTGTCCAAATGCGAGTTGCTTTACCATAATCATCTCGAAATTAATTTAGGTTTAGAGATATATTTAGTGCGCTTTTCGAGGCAATATCACATACTATTCCCGTTACCGATCAAAACAATAACTTTGAGATCATAACGACTTATTAAAATGCTGAATTGAACTTTGAGTTAATCATTAACTCGGATTTATTTAAAAACTCAGAAAAAGTGGTAGGCTCGAAATCTCACCGGGTTAATTAATCTTCACACTTAATCATAAAGTCGTCAATTTTCTATAAATTTCCATCTTTGATCAATTTTGGCTTTGTGCTCTTGATTTTTACTATGTGAGACTTTACACTGAATTTTAATGACATTTTTGAAAAAAATAAATTCCAATTTTTATTTATTTTGAAGAAAAATATTTTTGGTTTTTAAAAAAAAAATCAATTTTTAAGGATTTTTCAGGGCATTTTGGAAATTTGTGAAGTTTTAGAAATACGCACTCATCACCCCCCCAACTTAAAATTTTGCATTGTCCCCAATCAAAAGGACTAAAAGCTAAACAAGGCAAAATAAGAAGTGCGATAAATAAAACAAACAAATTGGGAAAATGCTGAATTTTATATAGAAGCACTACTGTGGTACACTAGAATAAGGAAACACAAACATTAAAGTCAAACCAGCCAAAACAAAAACAACCAAAACAATCACCATACAAATGCTTCACTGGGGCACTGGGCAGGAACTACTGGGTGCACTCGGATCGTAGGGGTCATAGAAATAGCTCGGAGGGGAGGGGGTACCAAATGACAATTGATACATTTGAGCTTGAAGGCGATGCATCATGCTCGTATCACATTAATAAGCGTGTTGATTGGCCACCTAATCCCTGGTATATTGAGTAATGAACCTGTCAACTTTGGTTTCAAGCGCCGTGAGGCACCTATCAAAGTCAGTCTCGGGAAGCTCAAAATCAGAATCAACTTCCTCATCAACTTCCTCTTCCGGCTCTCCCATCTCAGCATCGTCTTCCTCCTCAGCGCTTCTCTCCTCATAATCGAAATCATCTCCCCTGACACGTAAAAGCACTCTTTGGCTCTCGCTCTTAATTCGGATGGCCTGCCCAAACGGGATTGGGAGGCGAACGGAACTGACTTGTGGGACAATAAGCACGTCGGCGAGAATAGTAGTAATGAGCCGCGCATATGGAAGAGGAGTAGTGCCCTTTTCGTCTAGCACAACAAAGAAAACATCTCGATTAATTATGTGTGCCAGATTTATGGAGGAGGAGTGGTCAAAGAGATGATAAACAAGAGTATCTTAACGGGGTCGCATTCAAGAATTATTGGAATTTTTCACTATATTGGCGCACACGATTTGAGAGGTGAGACGCGCCTTTTTTCTCATCCGACGAACCCTAAAAACTCCCTAACCCCAAACTTCATCGGGCACTATACCTTGGATGCAAACAACTTTGTCGATCGAGGAAAAAGCACTGGGGTAGGTGAAGTTGGCGGGATTTGGGACATTCTTTTTGGCAAGCTTCTCGACAATGGTCTCGACGGAGAAGGGAATGCGCTGGCCGTCCACACGTGCCTCAGCAATAAATTCAGCGGTGCGGACGAGGGTGCCATAAAACTCTCGAACCTCGGCTGCCTAAACGGCATTGTGAGGCTCGTTTAGATAGCGGTATCAACCCTTTGTGGTAAAAAGGTTGGTGACAAAATTTAGCAAATCTTGCCAAAGCACCGCTCGTTCAATTTGGATCTTGTGGGACATCCCGAAAAACCGTTCACACCACCGTTGCACTTGATCAGAGCGGTATGTGGGCTTGTTGTTAATGAACTTGATGAAGTTATACTTAATGGCCGGGCTTGGTTTGCCATGGGAGAAATGGTGTGTGGGTAGGAGTAAATTAGAGTATAGGGAGGAGAAGAGTATAAAATAGATGGTGGGGAAGAGATGAGGGGGAATGGTGTGTATTTATAGGTGGGTATTGGGTAGGGGAAGGATTGGAATTGGAGGGAAGGTGAATGGAGGGAAAATGGGAAATCAATTGGGGAGTTTATGCATGGGGAAAACGAAATGGTGGGAAATGAGGGGATTGGGGAGAAGAAAGGTCGCACCTAGGGACTGTCGAAGAAAACCAGAGGGCGAGCCGGACTGGGTGCCCAGGGGCAGTCCAGACCCACCCTTGATTTGCAGCAGATTTTTGCGGAAGGCGATCCGAACAGAGTGCCCAGGGGCGGTTCAGACCGATGCTTAAATTGCAAAAGATTTCGCCTTGAACACGATCCAGACCGGTTGCCAAGGGGCAGTCCGGACCAGTGCCAAAATTTCAACAAAATTCCTTGTGTTGGATTGTTACTCCCTTCTCATACTCTTGAGGTTATCCCGTTGTGATATCAACTCAACATGAGCCCGATTTCGCTCAATCCTAGTTTTGAATCCCGAGGCATTCTCACAATGCGGTGTGCTTCCAAATTTGCCTAGTGTGATCTACACCTATTGACGCAACCTACTCTACCTATCTTAATCGATGCACTTTTACTATACACAAGAATTACCCCATACGCGTCGGGGGTGCGATGACTTCTCAACTGCAGCTCACTCAACCCCGTAATCGGGGTTCGACAACCAAATGGTGTCGACATCCTCTACGCACGCATCTAAATATGGCTTTAGGCATTGTCCATTAACTTTGAACATACTTCCCCCCCTTGAATCTTCCAATTCCACAACTCCATGTGGGAATACGCTTTTTACAACAAATGGCCCAGTCCACCGAGATCGCAACTTACCCAAAAATAGATGAAGTCGAGAGTTGTAGAGAAGTACCTTTTACTCGGGAAGAAACTCTTTGTGTCAGATAATTTTATCATGTTCGAGTTTATCCTTTCCTTGGATATTTTAGCATTTTCATACGCGTCATTATGCATATCCTCTAACTCATTTAACTGAAGCTTGCGAGCTTCACCGACTTTGTCCATGTCGTAGTTCAACCTCTTAATGGCCCAATACGCTTTGTATCCTAACTCGACGGGAAGATGGCAAGGCTTTCCATATACAAAGCGGAACGGGGACATTCCGAGTGGATTCTTGTATGATATACGATAGGCCCATGGCGGATCATTCAATCGAAGGGACCAATCTTTCCAATTAGGATCAACGATCTTCTCGAAGATGTTCTTGATTATCGATTCGTTAACTCGGCCTGCCCATTCGTTTGTTGTTGATAGGTCATTCCAACCTTGTGAACGATGCCATACTTTCTCGTAAGCTTGTCAAATGGCCTGTTGTAAAAATGCGTGCCATTAGCACTAATTATCGCTTTCGGAGCATCGAAACGTGAAATTATGTGTTCCTACAAGAAACATATCACCACTTTATTGTCATTTGTTTAGGTAGTTATAGCTTTCGCCCATTTAGAAGCGTAGTCTATCGTAACAAGGATGTATAGGTATCCAAAAGACGGGGGAAAATGACCCATGAAGTCAATACCCTAGCGGTCAAAAATCTTAATAATGAGTATGGGGGATAATAGCATCATGTCTCATCGGGTAATGGACCCCATCCATTGACACCTATCGCATGATTTGTAACTATTGCTCACATCCCGGAATATTGTGGGCCAGTATAAACCGCTTTGGAGAATTTTAGCGACCGTCTTTTTCATCGAGAAATTGCCTCCATATGCTTTCGAATGACAAAATTGGATGACTTTGGGTATTTCATCATCTGGTACACATCGTCGGATGATTTGTTTAGCACAATACTTAAAGGGGAATGGATCATCATAGAAAAACATGCGTGACCAGGTAATGAACCTCCTCTTCTCTTGCGGCGTCCAATCAGGATGGACGACTCCCGTGATAAGATAATTGACTATATCCGTAAACTAGAGGAGAGATAAGGTGGCAAAGAGTTGTTCATCCGAGAAATATTCGTCTATGGGTAGAGGATCACTAGGTACATTGGACGAAATCCGGGATAAGTGATCGGTAACGACATTTTCTACTCATTTTTTTTTAACTTTAATGGAGATATTAAACTCTTGTAGGTGTAGGATCCACCTTATGAGGCGCGACTTTGCATCTTTCTTTTTAAGGAGGTATTTTAACGCCCCGTGGTCAGTGAAACAAGTAATGGGTGAACCGATGAGGTAGGAACAAAATTTATCTAGAGCAAAAACTACCGCTAGCAATTCTTTCTCCATAGTGGAGTAATTAAGTTGTGGTCCGGCTAAAGTCCGACTAGCATAGTAGATGACATGAGCCTTCTTGTCTTTTTTTTGGCCCAAAATAGCCCCTATTGCGAAATCACTCGCATCACACATGAGCTCGAATAGCAATGACCAATCCGGAGCTTGCATGATGGGAGCGAAAAAAAGCATGATTTATAATTTTTTAAAAGCGCATTAGCATGATTCATTCCACGCAAATGGGGTGTCCTTCACGAGAAGGTTACTCAAGGGTCTAGCGATGGTGCTAAAGTCCTTAATAAACCCCGAGTGGCCTAAGAAAGAACGCGCATCTTTTAGTGATTTCGGTGGGGGTAGCTCAGCTATGACATCTATATTAGCTCTATCAACTTCAATTCCTTTGGATGAGAAAATACGAACAAGAATTATTCCCTCAGTGACCATAAAATGGTATTTTCCCAATTGAGCATTAAGTTCTTTTTCACAAACCTAGTAAGTACTTTTTCAAGATTTGCTAAACAAAGATCGAAAGAGGTGACAAAAATGCTAAAGTCATCCATGAATACTTCAAGTGCTCTCTCAATCATGTCGCTAAAGAGACTAAACATGCACCTTTGAAAGGTCGCGGGCGCATTTCATATTTCGAATGACATACGCTTGTAGGAAAACGTACCAAAAGGACATGTGAAAGTCGTTTTCTCTAGGTCAAGCACATCTACCTCTATTTGGTTATATCGGTAATAATCATCTAGGTAGCAATAATAGGGGTGTCCCGCTACTCGTTCTAGCATCTAATCAATGAATAGCAAGGGGAAATGGTTTTTTCTAGTTCCCTTATTGAGTTTTTGGGTAATCAATGCAAACGCACCACCCGATGGTGGTACGTTTGGGGACTAGATCACCCTTTTCATTTTCAATCACAATCATAATCATGCCCGACTTCTTCAGGACAACTTGTATGGGACTCTCCCAATTGCTATCCAAGATTGGGTAGATAATCCCGTTATCCAACAACTTAATAATTTCTCCCCTCACTACCTCTTTCATGGTAGGGTTCAATCTTCTTTGCATTTCCCTCAATGGTTTTACATCCTCCTCGAGGTGGATTTTATGGGTACAAATCAAAGGACTAATACCCTTCAAATCATCTATGCACCAACCAAAAGCACTTTGGTGTTTCCTTAAAATTTTCAACAATTTACCCTCTTGCTCTTCACCTAGGCTAGATGAGACAACAATGGGAAATGTCTCGTTATATCCTAAATAAGCATATTTGACATTAGAGGGTAGTTTCTTTAATTAAAGGGTAGGGAATTTTTCACTGGAGGGAACCATGTGTGCCTCCCTCGGTGGTAGTTCCTCAAATCTAGAAACCCAACTTACATCTATCACGTCCTCGTCCGATGCTCTCTCATCAAGTATCTCTCTTAACTCCTCTATTTCTTTCTCAAAGTTGGTGTACGATCCCGCACTCTCATTGATCGATGCAAGGAAAACTTCTAGTGCATATCCACTATATTTTTCCTCTATGTGCCCCTCTACGATCTCGTCAATAAGGCTTAGCGCATGAAGATCATCTTTTTCCCCCACATGTAGGGCTATGTTGAAGACGTTGGTCTCTAAAGTTATGTTCCCGAAAGTGAGTTGCATCTGCCCATTTTGAGTGTTAATCAATGCGTTAGCCATAGTTAAGAATGGGCGACAAAGGATAATGGAAACCTGATTACTCGAGGCGAAGGAGGGCTCCGTGTCCCAAATGACAAAATATATCGAGAAGTAAAAAGTGTCGACTTGGACTATCACGTCCTCTACAATAACTCTTGGTATCTTCACGGTTTGATTCGCCAATTGGAGAGAGATCTTTGTGGGCTTGAGGTCACCCAAATCAAGTTGCCTATAGATGGAGTAGGGGAGGATATTGACACTCGCCCCTAAATTGAGTAAGTCTTTTTCGATTCAATTCTCTCCTATGATGCAGGAAATGGTGGGTGCACCCCGATCCTTAAACTTTGGAGGGAAATCATTGAGTACAACGGAGCTCACATTTTGTGCTAAAAATACGTTCTTCTTTACCTTAAGACTCCTCTTCACCATTGTCTTTAATAACTTTTGCATAAGCGGGAATTTACTTGATGGCATCGAGGAAAGGTAGGTTTAACTTCACTTGCTTAAGGACTTATAGTACATCATCACGGGGGTTGCCTTTTTGGGAAGGCACCAACCGTTGAGGAAATGGTGCTACAGTGGGTGGTTTCAATACTATCTCGAGCTCACTAGTGTCATCCTTTTTACTCTCTTTCAAGGGGACATATTCGACCTCTTTCATGCCGTGCAAAATCTTCTTGTCTTTCAGTGCGTCATGTGGGGGAGGTGATAAATCAACAACTCTCCTACTACGTAGAGTGGTTACGGCTTGAAATTGCTCTTGATGTTTTGTGGAAGTACAGTTAACACTAGTTTGACCTTGAGGAGGTCTTTTGCCCTGAGAAGGAAATTTACTCTTCTCTTAGACACTCAACGACGATTGCAACTTTGAAATGTTCGCATTTATGTAGGTGAACATGCGCTTATATCTTGCATTTCTTGCACTTTGGGAGTTTATGAATTGGTGTATCGTGTCCTCGAGAGTTCTCCATGGTGGAGTGATATATGGAGCTGGAGGAGCTAGTGCTGACCCGTGTCCTTCCATAAGTGGTGCTTGTTGAAAGTATGGAGGTAGAGGAGGGGAAATATATGAATTAGGATTCAATGCAGCTTGAGGTTGCCCATAGCGAAAACCAGGGTGGTTTTTCCATGAAGGATTCTAAGAATTTTGGTGCGGGGTGCCAAAATTACCCTTGAATCCTCCTACACCACTTACTTGCTCATTAAGCATAAATTTATAAGCGAGAATCGTCGGACATTCCTTTGTTGAATATCCCACTTCACAAATATCACAAACATTCTCAATGGGGATGTGGATGGGTCCAGTTGGTTCTCTTACACGCATAGCGAGTAACTCTCTCATACCTTTCTCAATTTGATCGAGTCAATGGTTCGTTATGGGCATGATATATCTGTCGACATTGAATAGACCGGACGCCGATAGAGTGGTGGCTGCTTAGCGAGTTCGATTCTGAGTGCTAGGATCAGCTATATCCTATGCTTGAGTTGTGTCGTCGACAGGCCTCAAGTGGAGCTCAGCATCATTAGCGTCTAATTCGATAAAAGGGCCATCACACATTGTTTTAATAAGTTGTTTGGAGTTGATGTTTAACCCATTATGGAATAATGAAATGATTTGCTATTTATCAAGTCCATGATGAGGTCATGAAGTAACTTACTCGTAGAAACGCTCAGAACAGCGATCAGACATCTCATTTTCTAATTGTCGGAAGGTTTGAATTTGAGCCTTAATGGAGTTCGTCCGATGTGGAGGTAAGACCTTTTTGAGAAATTTAGTTTGTAACTCATTCCATGACGTAATCGAATTAAGAGGTAAAGACCATAGCTAGTTCTTAGCTTTATCCTTGAGAGAAAATGGGAAAAGCTTGAGGCGGATCACATCTTTTGTGGATACTTGATCGCTGAACGTCTCACATGCCTCTTTAAACTCCTGAATGTGGAGATAGGACTTGGATCATTCCATTCTGGAAACGGAATTGACTTGCGTTATACGGAAGCAAAATGCATCCCGGAGTGACTGACCGCTCGGGGTACAAGAATTCTCTCAAGGGTCGATAAGGTGCCTCTCCATCACCCGCGACTACACTACCGTGTTATGACATGGCTCTCTCACTTAATGACTTGTTATCCTCACTCAGTGCACTAGGAGTGTAACCTGAAGTGTAACAAGATGGATAACATGCCGTTGAGTTTGGCGGTGTAGGAGCTAGAACCCAAAATCGAGGATGGTTAGGCGTGTGTGGGCTATCTGGGTTGTACCCGACAATCGGGTTTTCGTGAATACGCATAGGAGTGGTTTGAGGAGTTTGGTACGGAATTTGCATTAACAGGATTTTGAGAGATGAAGTAATTTTTATTATTATTATTATTTTTTGGATTCTTAATAAATTTTTGGTCAAGGTTATGGATTAACTCAATCTAACCTACAGTCTACCTAAATCCCCGGCAATGGTGCGAAAAATTTGACGCGACTCAATTTCTGTCTAAAGTGCGTGCTAATTACCATTCAAGTGCACACCGATCGCGGAAGTAATAAACTCGGTAAGACGAGGTGTTGATCCTCAGGTAAATAGGACGTGGAGATGTGACGACGTTGGAGAGATAGAAAATCCTAATCTGACTCTAAAAAGAAACAAAAAATGCTTTGAATGGGAGTATATCTACTAACTAAATGCAGATTTAAATTAACTACAACTAAATTAAATGCTATTGAAATGCATCTAGTCTATCTAACCTAAGAACAAATGACAATTATATCGAGGAATTAAATACGAATGGAAACAATAGGTCAGGTTACAATCTCCCACACCCTAGTAATTCACCTTATAGGATATTAGATTTTGGAATTAAAACTTTAAACGAACCCGGTCTTTATTAATCCTAAACATTACGCATATGAAGGTACGAAGCCCGCATCATACAAAATCAAAGGCAAGAATAAAGCGGTGTCACGTTAACTAACACACACGTCGCACTCTTAAGCACCCGGTTACCTAGGGCAAACGAGATTAAAAGTCCTACGACGGTTGCGATAGTTGAGCGACACGATTCCTTTAAGATTTTAATTCAAAAATTTATTTCCCATTATGATGAATTACATCGGGTTGGGTTCATATACCTCAACCCTTAAAAACTTAGCCGAACATAATGAAACTAAATAAAAACACAATTTTTGAAAAACAAAATATCATGCTATATGGAGAATGGAAGAGAAGAATGTGCTGAATTAAAACAAATAACTAATACAAGTAAACACTGAAGGATTAACGAAAAAATATTACTTGCATTAAAGAAATCCCAGAAATAAAACTTCAATCTGCCCTTCTTTTACAAAACTAGGGTTTTTGGTTACAAGACCCTTATCCTACTGCGGGGAAACCTAATTTCCGAACCCCTAATATTGTGTAACAGCTTTGAATAAATAGTTTCCGAAATTTACAAGAGATTAAGCCATTCATAAAATCCTTAAAAATTGAAATTATGAGAAAATCCAAAGCGGTCCGGATCGCCTCATTATTTGAGTCACGCTTATGCGTAGGGGCGGTCCGGATCGCTCCTATTTTTCATTCAGAACTCTTCTGCCAAACTAGTCCGGATCCTTTAATTTTAAAAGGTCCGGATCGCTCCTGTTTTTCATCTAGAACTCTTCTCTTGACTTCTCTCATCTTTAGAACCTCGAAACTTATGCTCCGGAACTTGGATTTGGACGCCGTTTCTTCCTACACACTTGTAGACTCGAGGTCTTCAACTTTCATTTTGGGTTCTCGTCCAGATTCTTGATGAAAATTATGCTTTTGCCTTTTTGATTTTTTTCCTTTGATTTCTTTCAATGTTCTTCCATTTTCTTTCTTTCTCGATACTTTAATTGCCTATAAAATTCATGAGAAATACATGAAACTATATGTACTTGTTAGAAGGAGTCATTAGCAAGGAAATGAGATAAATCAACATATTTTACATTATTTGAGATGATAAAAATCCCTAAATTAAGGGGATAAATTCAGAGGAATTTATGCCAAATCAGAATTCAATTCAGAAGTTTAAATAATTTTGACAATATGTGAAAATGCATTCCACCTCTTTAATGAACTGTATATTTCATTGAGAATACATGTTTTTCATTTTCTATATATTACGTTCTTCATTGTTGATATGTGTACGACCTAGTTTCCATTTACATTGACTCTTTATGACAGCATATCCCGTGTATTACCTCCCTTTCATAGTGATTTTATTTTTTTAGTGTAATATTCGGTGAGGATTCACTTTTATGCACGTTTTGACGCTTATCGGATTTATTTAAATTTTTGCTGAATCATACTTTGCATGTGCTCTCTCCCCTCCGACATTTTAAGGTTTTAATCCTATGAGGTTTATTCTATAATGTTGATAATACAGAATGTTGTGTGCATTCATTCACTTTGCTAATAATGTGTTTGAAATCTTTTTCGCTATTGTTGAGTGTGTCGAATGTTTGTTGGGCATAGATTTGGAGGAAACATTGATGTTTATGGGTTTCATCTCTGAAAACCCTCACGACAAGATACTCATCCACTACGGTAACCTAGGGGTTTAACGGCTTATTGCATATGCTAAATGCAATTGTGTTTCCTAGGAAAGTGGCATTTATATAGTTTTATGCTTATATACTTTTTGTACCGCCTTATGTAGACTAGTTTTGTTTGTTTCATCACTAGGGACTGGCAATATCTAAGTTAGGGGGTGATTAGTCACAAATATTGCATATACGCACCCGTTATCATTATGCATTCTAGGACTTTTGTGTTCTTTATGCCTATATTCATTCTCGTTAACCACATAACCTCGGTTTTATATATATATATAAGTGAGGATTGGTTACATTTCGAAGAACTTTCACCGTCGAGCTCAACTTCAAGGGAATTTTAGATATTTTACACTTCATCTCATGCTCAATCTAATTTTATGAAAGCGTAGTTCGTTGAGTTAGCTTCGCATGGCCGTAAACGGCACCTCGTTTCGAGTTCGGACGAAGGAGTGATAGCAGTTTCCGTTTGGAAGCTTTTCTCCCTTTTATGGAACAAATAGCTGCTCAAAACAGGGGACCGGTCGACCGACCCTGGGACCCCGGTCGACCGATAAATCAAAATTAGGCTTACGCACATAACAGAAGTTGGGAGACCTGATCAATCGATGGAGTTCATCGATCGATCGCTAATCTATTTTCTTTTACAGTTCGGCTTATTTGATTTCTTTTCCTTTTATTTATTTTCCAACTTACTATATAAGCCCTTTTAGCTTTGTTTTTTTACCAGATACAAGACAATAGTATTCATTTTAGATAGTTTTAGGTTAGGGTTTGGCTGTTGGGAGCTTCTCTTCCATCTCTCTTTGGGTTATAAGCGGCACTATTCATCATCTCCTCTCTATATATTATTTTTTGTTTCTTTATTTAAGCTTTGTGTTGTTTATTTCTTGCTTTGTAATTTAGTCTTACTTGCTTTATTTATTTCTTGTATTTAGTTAATAACATTTACCATGCTTTAAATTTAAGTTAGTTAGGTTGTGATTGATTGAACTCACCTTAGGTTGATTTGGTTGTTTAGCTATGATGATGGGTTTTCATGAGTTTATTTAGATTGGGTTGTTATCGATTTTATGCCTAGGATATATAACGAGGTATATCATATATGCTCCATATTTACGACCTTGCGTGTGTAATCTTGCGGGTATTTGTTGACGCCAAAATTGTAGTAGGCTTTTATGCGAATTTAGTGGGTGACAACTTTGGATTTAATTAATAGTTGGAATGAGATTTAATCTTAATGACTTGTGTACCAATGTAACCATTTATACCAATTAACTCTGGTAAGGCCTATTAGTTGAAATCTATAGTTTTTTTCCTTTTTGTAATCTTAGTTTAATTTCCATGCCTAGTTATCTTTTCCCTTTGTTAACAATTTATCCTTTACACTTCTATTCGAGAAGTATTAAATCAATATAATTCTAGCAACTAGTGTTTGTGGATTTTCAATGCCCTGATTGGCCGTTATACTCCCTTAAAAAAGTATAGTCATAGTCTAGGTTTTTGCATAGCGGTGGGAGCTGAGCAAAACGATCAAAGTATATCTTTATAAACTTGCGTCATGGTTCCTTCCTGCTGCCAAGATCCTAGGTTGAAGGGAAAAAAACAAATGGACAGGACAAATGAACGGTCGATTGGTTTGCTACCATGTAGATAGAGACACACTTCCACTCTCAATAAGTTTATGCTCTTTACAAAAAAGTGGATTATGATTTAAGATAAATATATTTAATTTTAGGATGACGTGTTTGTTAAGGTAAATACATCCAAGCAATTCCTAAACAGTGGGTGGGGGGAGGTGATAGTACTCACTAAAATAAATTGTGTGCAAAAATATTTAAATGCCAAACATAAACAATTTCGAGTTTAATGCTAGAAAAAAAAATTTAATTCTTAAGATCATATTAGGTATAATATATGGCATGATTTTAATCAACAATTATGACACCAAATGTGATTTTCTACCTCAAAACTCCTAAAAAAACCACGCAATGGGCCGAGCTCATAAAAAGAGTCAAGGATACTTAACCACTCAGTCCCGAACCTCAGTAATCCAACGGATCCCAACAAATGTCTATTGACATTGAAAGGCCCGTACACTAACAACCAATATTTTTCATGTATCGGGTGGGCAATCCTCGATTTTGAATGTAGGGGACGTTAAACAATTTATATATAACACCCCGTACTCTTAATGATTTTTATATTGGGATTAATTAAATTAAACTGGGAAATTAATCCTGATTAAAATAAATAATTATGGTATCAAAAAATATCACAATAAAGAATTTATGAAGAACAATCACAATAAAGCAAGAAAGCATACAATCGCACACACAACACAACTATGTACGTGGTTCGATAACTTGCCTACGTCCACGAAGAGGTCTACTGTTTTATTAAGTATGCCCCGGGCCAGGGGTTACAATTTGCAGATGTAGAATTTCAGTTATCAAAGTAACTCCACGATGTCCATGATGAACCATGAATCCCTTGAATATCTCCACGAGATTATTGAGGATTGACTTGGTCCTAGGCGATTTAGATAGCATATACACATATCTTAATTCCACGATTTGGTCCAAGAAGCCTTCTAGATCTGTTGAGCTAGGTCGTCTACTCTCATGGGCTAAGAATAAATGGGTTCCCACAATTGCCCCTAAAATATTTGGGCCATTCCTTGGGACAATGGATTTTAAATGAGTCCAAGAACGCAGTACTGTCTGCAGTGGTATGCTTGTAATTTATTAAAACAAGAGGGACACGCTATTCTTTTTGTAATAAATTAAAGCGCCAAATCTTTCTCGAGAAGTGTAAAACATCATACGAATGCTTGAAACTAGCTGTTGGGAAAAACTTAACAATCAGTTCATCGTCTTTGCTCGTACTTGCACATATCGTGTTCTCAAGTTTCATTTCTTGATCTCGTTCTTCAAAATCAAGGCTTTAAAGCTCCATTTCTATCTCATAAGTTTTAGCTCTTCTTTTCTTTTAGTTTTTGTCTTCTGTGAATCATTCTTCTATTGTAGCTAGGATTTTTTTAGTGTTTTTCTCATGGCGATGCATGATAATAAGTCTTTGCCTGAGTTTAAAAAATGCTACAATATTCCTGATTAGGTAAACATATAGTGCATCTCAGTCCCCAGAAATGTCCGTGATCTCGAAAATGGTCACTGGATTCATGTTATGTTGGTTTCCTAAGGGGGTTTAACATTTCCCCCTAACCCTTTGTCCTAAGATTTTTTTCAATACTTCGACATAGTTCCTACCCAATGCTCTCCAAATGTATGGAAGATTGTTAATGGATTTCATAGGATAAACCAGCAATATGGTACCAACTTAGGATTAGCTATGATTTGCTACTATTATTCATTCTCTCGCACAAGTGGGGGTCTTTTATATTTGAAAGCGAGAAGTCATGATAGGGTATTGGTAGTAAACCTACCTGATTCCCACAAAGATTATTGGTCAAGAATTGGCAATATCCCCTGTACCTCGGATCCCTACTTTTGGGGAGGAATACATAGGTTGTTATCACCATCTCTTTTTCATTGTTTGTTTGCCTACCTCTGTATACATTTATTCTGATATTTTCCTCATTTTCTTTTACAAAAAAAATCCAAGAATCAAGAACTTGCTCCTCACGAGATCCGAGCTACTGAACTCTTGAAAGCTCGGAGGATAAGAGACATTGTTGCTGAGGGAGAATATCCTCGACCTACTGCATTTTTATTGGAGTACAGGAACACTACTTTTAGCTTTATTGCTCGCCCAGTAGACACAATCCCTCATCTGAATGTTCCAGAAGAAGGAGTTAGTGGTACTTCTGAACCTATTAAAGTAGAGGACGAGGAAGAAAGTAGCTTGGGATAGGGTCTGGTAGAAGGAGACGAGGAAGAAAGTGGTGAAAGTGAGAGCAGCGAGGAAGAGTCTAGTGAGGAGGAGTCCAGCGAGGAGGAGATAGCCCCTCCGAGGAGAAGAAACATGATATAGGATGATGATGATCTACTGTCTAATAGGATGAAGTTACTTAAACAGAAGGCTGGAGACTTTATTGGTGGTTCCAAGGTGGTGGTTCAGGAGAAGGAGGTGGAGAAAAAGAAGAGAAAAGAGGAGGAGAAGCGAGAGAGAGAGAGAGAGAGAGAGAGAGAGAGAGAGAGAGGGAGAGAGGAGAGAAAGAGAGAGGGAGAGAAGAAAATAGCACATGCCTCGATGGCGCCTTTTATTGTTGCCATTGAGGGGGCCTCACTGGCTGCTGCTCCTCAACTTACCCTTTTGCTGCTAGAGAAAGCAGTGCTCGCAACCATTCACGAGCGTTCATCGAGCATGGGGGCACACCAGTTAGCCCTTAAAACTTATCAAGGGCTTGCTTTGGTGAGTCCTCGTCTCTTTATACTTATTTGTTCTCCATTTTATTCTAATATCTCGTGATTAACATATGTTTCTTCTATTTTGCAGTTTGTCTCTGACTATATTGTTTTGCTCGGTGGTCGATCTGATCCGTTGATGAGATATATAGAGCTAGGCGACACTCTAAAAGCATCTGAGAAGGCTTTGGCAGATGCAAAGGCGTACTTTAATCGAGAGAGGCAACAATCGAAAAAGGAGTTATCCGACCTTCGAGAGGCCTACAGTGCCGTGATTGCTGACAAGCTAGAAGTGGTTGAGGTGAATAAGGAGTTGGTCGCCAAGGTGGACAAGCTGGAGGGGGAAGCAGGGACCATCCGGGAGAACGGGTACAATGAAGCTTGGGTGGGCGTATGACGATGCTGCGTGCTAAATTTCTTATCTTCAATGAGCATGCTTCAAAAAAGGCTGGGATCCATCCTTGACTGCTGCTGGGGTTGCTACTAACTCTCACCTGTTCTTCCAACATCATCCATGCCTTAATCCTATTGAGGTATTCCCGTCTGCTCAACCTGATGGTTAGAATGATATGGAGACCATTACTCCTATTGTAGGATCTGTATCAGACAATCCAGTGGGGATCATCGTTCCAGTTGGAGGAGCTACCTCAGGTGCTAGCGGAGGTGAGGTCGCCGCCAACCAAATTGCCGACAAGGGGAAGAGGACCTCGACGTCTGATCAGGTTGAGGCCTCCTAGAGTTTTGCTAAAAATTTGGGCTCCATTTTTATTTTTTTTATATGTTGTATTTTTGCTTCTTCTCTTCATTTATACTGGCCTGCGCCATCTGATTAAATAAAAAGCAAATTTTATGTTCTATTACTGATTCTTGATGCCTTTGTTGCTTGTTTAGCACGTTGACTTAGATGATTATATCCTGCTAACTCCCGTCTAGGCCAGATTCTTAGTTTGAACATAAGCGCTTAAGCACGCCGAGCTTTTGTAAAGATCTGTAAATCCTTCAGGGCGAGAAACCAGGTGATAGAGGCTAGGTTTAGCTGCAACGCGAGAGTCACCTGCACACCAGTCGTTTTATATTCGACTTACCAACTCTATACAAAAACCTAAACTTATGCATCCCTCTCAATGATCTCAGCAACACACTACACCAAAACTCAATATTGGTCACGGTCAAAATCCCTTAATAAAACTGTGGGTCACGGACTTGGGTCGTGACCATTTCGGGCGTGACCAATTTTGTGGGTCGCGACCCAAGTCCGTGACTAAAAAATGGTCATGGCCCAAGGGCGTCACGACAGATGGTCGCGGACTTATGCTGTGACCCATGCCGTGACGGGTCGCGGCCCTCATTCGCGACCCACAACTGTGACAAATTGGTCGCGGCCAAAGTCCGCGACCCACAACCGTGACAAAAAAAATTTAAAAAAAATCATCGCGACCCTCATCCGTTACCCACAACTGTGACAAATTAGTCGCGGCCAAAGTCCTCAACCCACAACCGTGACAAATTGGTCGCGGACTTTAGCCGCGACGATTTTTATGTGCGACGAAAAAAATAAAAATGGTCATGGACAAAGTCCATGACCATATTTAACTATAATTTTAAAACAAATGTATTTTTTTGGTCCAATCCTAAAATTGGGGATCCTGTGAGTGCACCGTCGGTTGCTACGTGTAACGTTGGACGCGTACGAGGTGTTACAAATATTTATTATTGGCAAAATAATAAAAAAAATCACAAATTGTGAATCGAGAACGTTGTTAATAAAAAAATATATATACAAACTTAAAAATATTACACGTCTTAATAATTCACACACCAAAAAAATTGGGCAGAGTTTTCTCTATTTTCTTGACATTCCAAACCCTGTAAATGTAAAACCTGCTTATTATAAAGCCCGCACAGCCAAAAAATTCAAAATCAAATTATAAAATCCCGCACGGCCATAAAACTAAACAATAAAAGCCCTCATGGCTGTAACACAAAAAAAACATAATCCTGAATGTCCACAACATATAAACAATCTTCATGTTGTAAACCATTGCCTCCTTCATTTGTTCCACGTGCAAAAATCCTACAAATGATAGGATACAAAAAAAAATATCACTAACCAAGTAGTTTTATAAAAAAATTAATCAAGCTGAAAAATTGCACATATGAGTTAAAATTATCAACATATCAATGTTTTTATGCTTAAGTCTAGAAATATGCAAATTACCATCGTATTCTCAAACCGGGAGTCCCGCGGCTACGTGGTCAGTTCCTCCAAGTTACATTGGTCCCGTGGGAGGTTTTGGTGCCATCCACGGGGCCATTCGGGGGCTATTTTGGGTTTTCACCCTCTAACGCCATATTTTTAAGCCTAAGTCTAGAAATATACAAATTACCATCGTATTCTTAAACCGAGAGTCCTGTGGCTGCGTGGTCAGTTCCTACGAGTTACATTGGTCCCGTGGGAGGTGTTGGTGCCACCCACGGGGCCGTTCAGAGGCTATTTTGGGTTTTCACCCTCTAATGCCATGTTTTTATGCCTAAGTCAAGAAATATGCAAATTACCGTCGTATTCTCAAACCGGGAGTCTTGCGACTGCGTGGTCAGTTCTTACGAGTTACATTGGTCCTGTAGGAGGTATTCTTAAACCAAGAGACCCGCGACTGCGTGGTCAGTTCTTACGAGTTACATTGGTCCCGTGGGAGGTGTTGGTACCACCCACGGAGCCGGTCGGAGGCTGTTTTGGGTTTTCACCCTCTAACTCCATGTTTTTAAGCCTAAGTCTAGAAATATGCAAATTATCATCGTATTCTCAAATCGGGAGACCCATGGCTACGTGGTCAATTTCTACGAGTTACATTGGTCCTGTGGGAGGTGTTGGTACCTCCCACGGGGCCATTCGGGGGTTATTTTGGGTTTTCACCCTCTAACGCCATGTTTTAAGCCTAAGTCTACAAATATATAAATTATCATCTTAATCTCAAACCAGGAGTCCCACGACTGCGGGGTCAGTTCCTACAAGTTACATTTGTCCGTGGGAGGTGTTGGTGGCTCCCGCGGGGCCGTTCGGGGGCTGTTTTGGGTTTTCACCCTCTAACACCATGTTTTTAAGCTTAAGTCTAGAAATATGCAAATTATCGTCATATTCTCAAACCGGGAGTCCCGCGACTATGTGGTCAGTTCCTACGAGTTACATTGGTCCCATGGGAGGTGTTGGTGCCACCCAGGGGGCCGTTCAGGGGTTGTTTCGAGTTTTCCCCCACTAATGCCATGTTTTGCCTAAGTCTAGAAATATGAAAATTAATTATGGCTTTTTGTTATGCAAGTGTTTATCAACTAGTTCATCCATGAGTTCAACTTTAAGGCCAATGATTGAGGGTTCTGGTGTGGATTTATTATCACAATCCAAAGATCAAAGGCATCAAAAGGGTTGTAAATTTCCATAATTGGGGGTTGTGGTAAAGTAACTACATGAATAGAGCCAGTGAGAGTCATATCAATAAGATTTCTTTATTCTCCAACAGACAGGATTGAAGGATAGAAATGGGACTGGTGGGAAGAGTCTTATCAGGTTGTAAAGTCGATTTCTTAATATAAGGATCTTTGGGGCCTTTTCTATTCACTTGAGTCCATTCTTCTTCTCCAGTTAAATTAGTGGTGGTAGCTTTAGTGTCAGGATTTATCATCCACACTCTTTTAATTTTGGGGCATTTGGAGATATTATGGCCAAAGGCAACATAGTGGAAACATGAGTTGGTCGTAGCTTGCTATTTAACCTTAACACAAGTGGAAGAACCATCCTCCAAAATGAGGTTAATGGAGTTTGGGTAGCTAACTTTTGGCTCCATTTCAATGCAAATCCAAGTAAAGCTAATTCTATTCATATTTTTAGTGACTGAATCAGCATATATGGGGATTCCTATGGAACTAACAATATGATTGAGGCCTTTAACAGTCCAATATTGCATAGGCATGTTGGGGAAGATCACCCAAACTGGAACTCTAATAGTATCCTCTTTAAAGAACTTGAAGCCATGTTTCCATTCATTCAAAATTTTGGGGTTCCCCACGAAGTTCCAAGGGCCATTTTCCACCACCTCATCTCTGTAAGTGGGGCTGTGATATTTGAAGAAAAAGTATCCATCATCACGAGCAAACATTTTTCTCTTGATTCAACTCTTCTAGTCTTATCACATTGGTTACCAAGAAAAAGTATTCAATTTTGCTTTGTGTTGGGGATGTGAACTCATGTTTGGTTACCAAGGAAGCTTTGGTTATATTTAGTAGTTTATCAGGGCTTAGGCCTAATTGTTCTAAAAGTAATATTTTCATTACTAGCTTAGATGAAGAGGGGACTCTTAGTGAGGTTAGAAATCTCAACATTCCTCATAGTAATCCCCATTTCTTATATTTAAGGGTTCCTTTGAACTTTAATAGGCTAAAAGAGGTGGATTTATCCTGACTTATTGACAAAATCACTAGCGGAATTAAAAGCTGGACTAATATGCATGTATATATATATATATATATATATATATATATATATATATATATATATATATGTATATATATAATTGTATATAACTATATATATATATATATATGCATATATATACCAGTATACATATTGTATATATACTGCTCTGCATATATATGCAGTATATATACAGCATATATATGCATATATATACCAGTATATATATTGTATATATATGCATATATATGCAGAGCAGTATGCATATATACCAATATATATACTATATATATATGCATATATATGCAGAGCAGTATATATATATATATATATATATATATATACGCGGCCGGTTCCTACGACTCACATTGGTCCCGTGCGAGATGTTCGTGACTCTTACGGGACCGTTTTGTGTTCGTTTTGCATATTCACCCTTCGATGGCATGTTTTTATGCTTCAGTCTAACTTTTTGCAAATTTACGTCGTACACTCAAATCGGGAGCCCCGTGACTACGCGGTCGGTTCCTACGAGTCGCATTGGTCCTGTACGAGGTGTTCGTGACTCTTACGGGACCGTTTTGTGTTTGTTTTACGTTTTCACCCTTCGATGGCATGTTTTTATGCTTAAGTCTAACTTTTTGCAAATTTATGCCGTACACTCAAACCGGGAGCGCCGTGACTACACAGTCAGTTCCTACGACTTACATTGGTCCCGTGCGAGGTTTTCATGACTCTTACGGGACCGTTTTGTGGGTGTTTTATGTTTTCACCCTTCGATGGCATCCTTTTTATTCTCAAGTCTAACTTTTTGCAAATTTACGTCGTACACTCAAACCGTGACTACCCGTTCGGTTCCTACTATTCACATTGGTTTCGTGCGAGGTGTTCGTGACTCTTACGGGACCGTTTTGTGGTTGTTTTAAGTTTTCACCCTTCGATGGCATATTTTTATGCTTAAGTCTAATTTTTTGCAAATTTACGTCATACACTCCAACAGGGAGCGCCGTGACTATGCGGTCGGTTCGTACGAGTTACATTGGTCCCGTGCGAGGTGTTTGTGACTCTTACGGGACCGTTTCAAGGTTGTTTTACGTTTTCACCCTTCGATGGCATGCAAGTCAACTTTTTGCAAATTTACGTCATACACTCAAATCGGGAGCCCCATGACTACCTCATCGGTTCCTATAAGTCACATTGGTCCCGTGCGAGGTGTTCGTGACTCTTACCAGACCATTTAGTGGCTATTTTAGGTTTTCACCCTTCGATGGCATGTTTTTATGCTCAAGTCTATTTTTTTGCAAATTTACGTCGTACACTCAACCCGGAAACCCCGTTACTACGCGGTCGGTTCCTACGTGTCACATTGGTCTCGTGTGAGGTGTTCGTGACTCTTACAGGACCGTTTTAAGGTTGTTTTACATTTTCACCCTTTGATGGCATGTTTTTATGCTTAAGTCTAATTTTTTACAAATTTACGTCGTACACTCAAATCGGGATCCCCGTGACTACGCGATCGGTTCCTACGAGTCACATTGATCCCGTGCGAGGGGTTCGTGACTCTTATGGGACCGTTTTAAGGATGTTTTATGTTTTCACCATTCGATGGCATGTTTTTATACTCAAGTCTAATTTTTTTGTAAATTTACGTCGTACACTCTAACCAGGAGCCTCGTGACTACGCGATTGGTTCCTATGAGTTACATTAATCTCGTGCGAGGTGTTCGTGACTCTTACAGGACTGTTTTATGGATATTTTATATTTTCACCCTTCGATGGCATGTTTTGATGCTCAAGTCTAATTTTTTGCAAATTTACGTCATACACTCAAATCGGGAGCCCCATGACTATGCGGTCGGTTCCTACGAGTCACATTGGTCCCGTACGAGGGGTTCGTGACTCTTACGAGACCGTTTTAAGGTTGTTTTATGTTTTCACCCTTCGATGGCATGTTTTCATGCTTAAGTCTAATTTTTATCAAATTTACGTCGTACACTCAAACCGAGAGCCCCGTGACTACGCGGTCAATTCCTATGAGTCACATTGCTCCCGTGCGAGGTGTTCGTAACTCTTACAGGACCATTTTGTGTTTGTTTTACATTTTCACCCTTTGATGGCATGCTTTAATGTTTTAAGTCTATTTTTTTTCAAATTTACGTCGTACACTCCACCCGGGAGCCTCGTGACTATGCGATCAGTTCCTAAGAGTTACATTGGTCCCGTGCGAGGTGTTCATGACTCTTACGGGACCGTTTTAAGGCAGTTTTACATTTTCACCCTTCGATGGCATATTTTTATGCTTAAGTTTATTTTTTTGCAAATTTACGTCATAAACTCAAATCGAGAGCCCCGTGACTACGTGGTCGGTTCCTATGAGTCACATTGGTCACGTACGAGGTGTTCCTGACTCTTACAGGACCGTTTTGTGCTTGTTTTACGTTTTCACCCTTAAATGGCATATTTTTATGCTCAGGTCTAACTTTGTGCAAATTTATGTCGTATTCTCAAACCGGGATCCCCGTGACTACGTGGTCGGTTCCTACATGTCAGATTAGTCATGTGTGAGGTGTTCGTGACTCTTACGAGACCGTTTTCTGGCTATTTTACGTTTTCACCCTTTGATGGCATGTTTTTATGCTTAAGCCTAATTTTTTGCAAATTTACGTCGTACACTCAAACCGGGAGTCCCGTGACTACGCGGTCGGTGTTCGTGACTCTTACGGGACCGTTTGGTGTTTGTTTTAGGTTTTCATCCTTCGATGGCATGTTTTTATGATTAAGCCTAACTTTTTGCAAATTTACGTCGTACACTCAAATCGGGAGCCCCGTGACTAGACGATCTGTTCCTACGATTTACATTGGTCCCGTGTGAGCTGTTCGTGATTCTTACGAGACCGTTTTGTGGTCGTTTTACTTTTTCACCATTGGATGACATGTTTTTATGCTTAAGTCTAATTTTTTGCAAATTTACATCGTACACTCAAACCGGGAGCGCCGTGATTATACGGTCAGTTCCTACGACTTACATTGGTCCCGTGAGGGATGTTCGTGACTCTT
Source organism: Sambucus nigra (assembly GCA_949130495.1). NCBI lineage: Eukaryota > Viridiplantae > Streptophyta > Magnoliopsida > Dipsacales > Adoxaceae > Sambucus > Sambucus nigra. The sequence goes on along the minus strand of OX422212.1, from coordinate 43,640,041 downwards.
ACGGGATCGTTTTATGACTGTTTTACATTTTCATCCTTCGATGGCATCTTTTTTATTCTCAAGTCTAACTTTTTACAAATTTACGTCGTACACTCAAACCGGGATCCCTGTGACTACCCGGTCAGTTCCTACGAGTCACATTGATCCCGTGCGAGCTGTTCGTGACTCTTATCGGATCGTTTTGTGGTTATTTTATTATTTCACCCTTCGATGACATATTTTTATGCTCAAGTCTAATTTTTTGGAAATTTGCGTCGTATACTCAAACCGGGAGCCCGTGACTACGCGGTCGGTTCCTACGAGTCACGTTGGTCCCACACGACAAGTGAATAAGATGAGCGGTCTCAAATTGCAAACCCAAGAATAACTTTCGAACCATGACTAATTTTTATTCCCATTTTCACATCTCTCCTATTCATCTCGGACTAATCAAGAATATCTTTAAGCTAATAAACAAATGGTTACCAATTAGTTTAATGTGAACCATTGCAGAGAAATTGACATGCCTTAAACCTAGAAAGTGGCAATCCATTGGATAATGCCTTCTTTTTCTAGTGTTCACCCTAACTATTCTTTTTTCAAAAGTTATGTACTGCCCCCCCCCCCCCCCCCCCCACTGGAAGTGACAAGAAACAAATGCGCCAACAATACCCATGCTATAGGGGGCACAAAAGAATTAAAATTGCGGGGTTTAGACATAAATAGGATCCAAACCCAAAATAACTAAAAAAATTGAATCAATGCATATTTAACCTTAAAATGAAGTTCATCATAGGTCTATCCATTACCTGAATGTTTTGTTACACCCAACGCCAATCAGAACCTTCTCTATGCCAGCAGCGATGCAATTTCAGATTATGTTTGATAGTAGTTCGACCCAAACATCAATGTATCCTATGAGAGTGAAAAAATAATGAATTTTATGCAAACAATTATGTTCAATTAAAAAAATGGTAGAACCAAAAAAACAAATTCAAAACCAAAGGAAGAAAACCAGAGCTTGTTCAAAAGGGGCACACACACACCTAACTTCTTGATATAGAGCTAGAAAGTGTGAACTTGAAACAACATTAAAAAAATTGTAGTATCTTGGGAACTATTTTGAAGAAGAGACATTTATGTGATAAATTTGTTAAAGAAAGAGGAACTAAAATCGGAATCAATTGAGAATATATCCAATCAAAATCTAAAATTCCAGAAATTAAGTATGCAAATAGAAATCAAATATAAGAGTGTGTCCATGTGTAAATGTACAAATGAGAATATATACCTGAAGACTATCAATTAGATTTTCCATATTGGTGTAATCCTTAGGAGGCGTCTCAAAGATTGTTCAAGATGCCAACCATGCTCTTTAAAATACCTGATATCCCAAACTCCAATCTAAGAATACCTTTATAACAGTCTTAAATGCACCTTCCATCAACTTCATTTCATTAGCCATTGAATCAACCAACACCTATTATCCCAAATTACATGTCGGGTCGTTTGAACAAAGTCAAAAGGCTCGTCCGAACGAAGTATTAAATCTCATTGACACCAAACTTCTAACAATGTAATGGCTTTAGAGATATATAATAATGTATAATAATGTAATGGATTTAGAGATATATAATAATTTAATACGACGGCTTATGTACTGCTTTTCTTGGATAGTTTTGAGATATATTTTGTTGAGGAACAAAAAATTCTCTGAACTTTTACATTATGATCTTGATCTTGAGCTATATTTATATGGATATGCAACTTGGTATATTTAATTAGTTTAGTAGACTGTCATTAGATTCGATTTGTAAGCTTTTAATCAAATTGTTAAGGAACTTATCACATGGTTTAGGACCAGTTGGCTTTTCATTTCTATGTCAGTGGTGTGATTTTCTTGCGTCACTCACTGCCCCAACTTGACTCATGGTAAACTTGTTTGAACTTAAATTCGTTAATCCTCATTGATATTTTCTTTCACGTATATAAGGATTACTACTGAGAACAAAATAAGATGCACACATATTGAGAAGGTTACAATTGATTTTGATTACATTTCAAAATCCAATACTTATTCAATTTCAACAATAATATAAAATGGCATAACAGGTATATCATAATATAACCAACACCAATCTAATTAAACCAGGTATATATCTATTCCTTTTGTTTTTCACAACGACAAATCTAAAACCAAATTGAAAGTACCAAGGCCAAGAACAAAATTAACACTTACAAAATTCTTAAGGGACTATTTGTTGCTTCTAACCCCCAACCCGGTCTCCACCTGTCTCTGCCGCATACTATTTAGGGTTTACTAAACCCTAATTTTTTTTTGACATAAATCTATACGTACACACACATACAATCTATACATATTTTTTTGACATAAATCTATACATACACACACACACATACAATTTATACATACACACACATACAATATAGGGTTTATTAATAAAAAAAATAATTTATTTGTTCATAGTTACACAAATAAACATACATATACACATAAATCTGTACACACACACACATATAAACATAAATCTATACATACACACACATACACACATACAAACGTAAATCTACACATACATACATCGAAATTAGGGCTTTAGATAGAAATCACGAAATCGAAATGAAATCAAAATGAATCAATACATACCAGGGTTAATCCAAATGCAGACCAACTGAAATCGCTTAACCCTTGCAAATCCAACCGAAATCCAACTCAAAATCGCACTGAGAAGCAGCGGCCTTACTCTAAATGAAATAAATGAAATAAGAAGCAGCGGGGCGGGTCTTTTCTTTTTTTTAAGACCTGGAACTGGTCAAGGCCAACAGCCATGACCCCATACGCGCGACCCTTAAAATGAAGGTAAGGCAGAGTTGGGTTCTTCAGACCTGGTCACGGCCTAGAGCCGTGACCCACCATGCGCGACCCTTTTCCATGCTTAATTGAGGTATGGTCACGGCCCATAGCCGTGACCCATACCAAGAAATGGTCACGGCCCATAGCCGTGACCCTTAATCTGTGATGCGCAACACTTTTTCATCAACCCTAGTGCTTAAATGAGGTATGGTCACGGCCCGTAGCTGTGACCGACACCAAGAAATATGTGTACTATCTTCTTAGTCATGCCATGGGTCATGGACTTGGGTCGTCACTCCTCTGCGACCAAGCTTGGAGGGAATTTTGGCACAAGTTTGGCGCCAAGATGGTCACGACCTGGTCAAGCCCAAGTTCGTGACCCACAGTGGTCAGCAATTTGGTCCGTGACCACTTCCAGAGCATCGATAATTTAGTGTGGTTATAAATATGGTCATGCCAAATATTTAGTGGGTCACGGCCCAAGTCCGCGACCAGCTGGTCACGGCCCAAGTCCGCGACCCACTGGGCGTGACCATTCGCTGGATTTGATGTAGTGACATTCTCTTGAAGTCAATGTGGTTTCCATATTGAAACTTCTCCCCCACATTCCATTTCCGTCATTTTCTTGCCCAATTTAGCAAATTCCGTTCCCTCTCCTCCTACTACCTCCATCCACTTGCAAGAGTAGCCCTTCAACAATCAAGATCAATCTTAAAGCTTCCAAAGTAGGTCCAAACCTTTCACTCTCTCTTAACATTCCTTGATTTTCACATTAGTTATTCAATTCTTACTTTAGCATTTCATTTTTATTAGATCACACATTAATATCCAACTTTTTACTAGTAGTATTGCACATACTATATTTTCTATAAAAAAAACTAAAAATAATAAAAAGAGGGTTTGCTTATAAATTCCAAACGAGGATTTCTCACTACATTTTCTCACACTAAAACATCATTTTTCTACACACACGTATAATAAAGTCTCCGATTGGATTTATGGGATAAACCCTACCACCGTGTTGCACGTGAACTACGGTTACCTTGATGCCTTTTTAGACTACGTAGGCATCTCGGGTAAAATTCGAGATTCGAGTCCTCCTTTCCTATTTTGTTCATATATTATTTATGAGTATTATATTTATTATTTTTTCTTGTGTTTTATCCAACATGTACCATCGTCTTTCTATAAACTATCAGTAACCCTACAAACGTACATCTTCTATTTCTAATTACTATTTGGGGAACACTCCTAAGGATGAACTCATTCCGCCTTTATCCATGATGCGAGTCAATTAATTCCATTCTCCATTTATATATACGCACGCACACACTTCACGGAGTTATTAAGGCAAAGAAAAACATGTGCCCATGAGAGACCGAAAGGGTGGTATGGGTTCCTAACACCTTCCCATTCCATAACTTAGCCCCCAAACCCTTGAACTGATTGGTTTCAAAAGTATCAGTATGTATTTGATGTCGTTCTCTCAAGATGGCTACATTTCTTTTGCCTATTTTGTGCAAAATAGGTTGTCTAATCTATCTCTATACATCACCCCGCATCAAAGATGGTCGAAGCACCATAAGGAAGGGCGTGAACCCCGATCGCGCGCGTTGACCTGGAGACGGGATGGACACACTTGGTCTTTGGGGTACCAGAACTTTGCCTCCATCACTAGAATATTTCAATCAATAGCTCGATTACTCCATAGAGAGACTCGGTGTAGGTTGAAAGCCTCGTAGTCCACATTATACAAACACATGGCCTATAGACCCTCAAGGTAGGAGGAAAATTCGGCATGCACCGGAAGGGCCATTTGGGAATAATAAAGCAAGAAGCAAGAAGAAGAAAATGGGTATGGGTGGAAGAATCACATTACTTACCTCCCATTTTATACACGAAAAAATTAGCAAAAGTAAAAGGATCTAAAAATTCGAATAAATTCCAGGCTCAACATGAGTGTAGGAAAGTGCAATCAAAGCCTTAGAGTGATTTGACTTGACCCATATACCGATAGGCTGGACAAGGGGTATGCCGATCAGAAACCCCCTTATTTTATGAAAAAGCCATCCTTCCTTCCTCTTTTTTCAAAATCAAATTCTCGAAAGAAATCCTTATTTTCAAAAACCTTCGGGTCGTTTCTTCTTAATTATCCATTTTACTTATTATTTCCAAAATTAATCTTTCACTGAGGTAATTTACACTATTTTCCTAAATAAATAAGCATCATTTTTTCAGTCTCAGTAGAAAAATAAAGTGCAATATATATATATATATATATATATATATATATATATATTGTTGTTGCATGATTACATCCTTGCAAGAAAAGAAGAAAAAAAAATACAAAAGAACAAGACTCAGCGAGAACCCATAATATCTCTCTCTCAAATCCCCACCCAATGCGGCGAGGAAAGCGTCAATAGGAAGACGAAACCAAATAGGAAGGAACGGAATACTTGATGTAAGACCTCATAGAGGCCACCCAGTCCATAATATCCTTCATCCAGGTGGTCGGCACCCAAACATACTGCAAGCAAAAAAATGAGAGCAAAAGTCCAATAAGTCGGTAAAGAGAAAAGGAAGAATCAAAAGAGAAGATACAAGAAAAGAAGAATATACCTCAGGTTAAAGGACACCATCTGTAATCCTTATCAACCCTGACACTAACGTATTAGGACGTTGCGGCATGCTCAATGAACCCTCGTTATTGGAAATTATAAAAAGGGGGAGTGACCTGAATAAGCGGAGCATCCTCTGCCGCTGCCGCTACTGATGACGTACCACCACCACCCGTGCTTTACGCAGATCCCAGCGGCCTACAAGTACCCCTACCCGAAGTTGAAGGAGGCGGAGGCATGTTCTCCACATCATAAATACAAGGGGGCATCAACCACCTCGCCACGAAGTCCAAGTAGTCATAACTCGCCACCATGTTCGTATAGATCATGTAGAGCTCATCAACTAATGTTGTCGTCCAAGCCTTAGCAAACATCCCCCACAATCACCTCATGTACATCAGGGGTACCGACGACGGGACAACCACCTCATGTTCCACAATCTGTCGTACCAACCTCTCTCCTAGGTACCAGACATACCCAAACTCGTGTGCCATCAATCGTCGCATCTGCACGTGCATACCCGTCACCCTCGTATCCCAAGGAGCGGTCCCACAAGGTAAAGGTCACTGATCACTTGTGAAAGGTGTGTTCATGTAAGGACACAATCTTTGTTTTTATTTCACCGCGATAATACAAACAAACCTAAATTACAACTACACTTGCGAGGAAAGCACAGTGGTAAGTTGGGTATCGAAAATCCACAGAGACGAGTTGCTAGAATTTATATGATTTAATACTCCGAAATAAAAGTGTAAAAGATAAATAACAACAAAAAGAAAAAGATGCGAAAAAGAGAAATGATTAATCTAGGCGAGTGTATTGAACTAAATTAATAAAGCGATAAAAACTATAGGTTGCCGAATATCCATCACCTGAGTTAATTTGTATAAAATGGTAACAATGGTTGACGAATTATTACAAATGCATCTCGTTTCGATAGTCAATTGAACCAAGGGTTGTCACGTCCCTAAATTCATATAAAAGCCTAATACGATTTTGGCGTCAACAAATACCCCGAAAATTATGCACACAAGGTCGTAAGCACGGGACATACATGATATGCCCCGTCAAATCTCTTAGGCATAATAACTAGGACAATGCACCCAAAATATACCCGTAAACACCATCACCAAAGCAAAGCAACGCGTCAATGATCAAGCGTGAAAAGTAGCGTCGCGTCAAAACGTTAATCGTTGAATTCGTTTCACCGCGTTAATACAAAAACCTAAATTATGACTGCACTTGCGATACAAGTATAGCGGTAAGTCGGGTGTCAAAATCCAGAGAGAATGTTTGATAGATCGTAACAAATTATTAATCCAGGAATAAAAGTGTAAAAAGGTGATGGTTGGTTGTAAATAAAAGAAAAGAATAAGTTAAGTCTAAATAAAAGTAAAGCGGGGATCGGGATATCATCCAACCATACGGCTCGAAACAACTAAAAATCAAGATTTCGGCTCGAGAGTAATTTAATCGAGCATTAACAGTTAATCATAAACTTCACACAATAAGGAATTAAAGCCAAAGTTGAGAGAATAAAAATTTAACCAAAAATTGGTCGCACGCGGATTAAACTCGGATTATCGCTATAAAGACTAAAGTTGCATGACAAAGAAAGTTAAACGCGTAATAATTCGACTTTAACTCGTGCGGGTTCAATTAAACGCAATTTTGCACAAAACCTAATTTTCGGAGCTCGGGGCCCGAAAATGGCGGAACGAAATCCCGACCCTATTTATCTAAGGGCACATAATGATTAAACTAAATTACAACTAATTAAACTAGGAAAGCAAGAATTAAAGCTAGTAAACTAATTAAGAAAGCAAGGAAACTAATCTACAAAGTGAGGAAAAATGAAGAACAAAGTTATATTAATGGTAAATGAGATGGATAGTTCAACCTTACAAAACCAAATGGATGTCACCCCACGAAGAGAAGATGATGAGCTCTCCAAACCAAACCCTAACCTAAAATGTCTTCTAAAACTAAGTATCTGAAATATTACAACAAAAATGGGTTATATAGTAAGTTGGGAGAAAAGAAAAGAAGGCAAAAATATCTGCAGAAATAGGGGATCGATCGATCGACCCCTTTGGTCGATCGACCGTCTGTTGAAATCGTGTCAAATATCTGAAGGATCGATCGATCTATCGATCCTTTTGATCAATCGATCGATCAAATAGGGCAGAACCGGGGCAGCAGCCTACCGCATTCCTTTCCTCCTCTTCTCCTCCTCTTTTGGTTCATTATTTTTCCTTCCGCCAAAAGTGTCGTAACTTCTTCGTTTGGGATCGGAATCGCGCACCGTTCATGGACACGCAAAGCTTTAGAGGAGGGATACAACTTTCATGAGATGTCGGGCTAGGTGCCCAAACTGTTAATAGATCGAATTTCCCTTGAACATGCGATTGCGTATGGAACTTGAGCAGAATGCGTCCGAACTCCATTATTAGTACCTAAATGCCTACAAAAACCCAAGTATACCTCATATTGCATGTTAACAATATAAACTGAGGTTGTCTACTTAACGGGCTTAAATATAGAGATTAAGGCACCCGAGGAGGCTAAAATGCGTAGGTTCGACGTATGAAATACGCAATATTTGCGTATTATCACACCCCCTAACTTACACATTGCTAATCCCTAGAAATGAAATAGGATGCAACAAGAACAACAAGTAAACCAAAAGTAGGATAAGTATAAAAATATGGTATAAACGAATAGGGCCACTTTCGTGGACAATTCTATTGCATTTAACGTATGCAATAAGCCGTTAAACTCCTAAGTTACCCTAGTGGACGAGTGTCGTCTCGTGAGGATTTTAAGGGATGAAACCCACAAACATCATAAAGTTTCCTCAAAATATGCCCAATCACATGCAACAAACTCAACAATACGAACAAGATTTCAACATGTTATTAGCATAGAAAAAGAATCCACATGAAAAGTCCGTAGTTATTAACAATATAGAATGCACCTCAATGAATTGAAACTTTAACATGTGGGAGGGGACTGAGCACACGCAAAATATGATTTGTTAAAAAGTTAAATAACTCGGATACTAAATATCAAATCATGCATAAAAGTCAATCCTCACGGGCATTACACTCATCAACTGAATTCACTTGAAACAGGGAAGTAACACAAGAGACATGCGGGCATAAGGAGTAAATATAATGGGAAACTAGGCCGCGCACATGTCACAATTGAACAATGCTATATAGGAAATAAAAACTGTAATCTTAGTGAAAGGATACTGCACATATAAAAGAGGCGAAATGCATTTTCACAGATTATCAAAACTATTTAAACCTTTGAATTACATCTACTCAAGATCACATAGGACTTTAATAGGGTTGTAATGTAGGCTATGTTAGGGTACGAAATGAAAGGGATGTATATACGGATTCAAAGTGTTTGGGGATGAAACTCGGGATAATGGGAAAAAGTGGGCAATTTCAAAATTGGACGAATGATTTCCAAACGAGCATTAGATATAACAATCGAGAGAGTAACAAGGATTATTGAATCACTACAAACAATATATACAACTTTCTCTTTCTTTTTCTTTTCTTATTTTTTCTCACTTTTTCTTTGTTTTTCTTTTGTTTTCTTTTTAGTTTCAACTTTCTGTTTTTCTTTTCTCACTCTTTTCATGCTCAAATTGCAACCACAATACACAACAATATCATTCAATCCCAAATTACAATCCAAACAAGGGTATGTAAGGTAATATGTATGGTATAAAACTCCCATTTCGAGTTGGTTATGGGATTTTGGGTAATGAAAAGAAAGGCTAGTATTTAGGCTCAAGTGCGTTGACTAGGGAACATATAAAAGGGTGAGGTCAAGGTCAATATGGGTGATATAACAAAGATGCCCTATGGTCATTTCAAAAAGCTTATGCACTTCTCAAGTCAAAACAATATATGAAAATCATGCTTAAGTAATACATTTGAAGAATGAACTCAATTAATGAATGGTCAGTGAAAGAATAAAGAGATTACCAACGACTGTAACGTTTTCAAAGAGGAAAGAATAGTGTATACACTCACAAATGAAGATAAGTCTCTAATCTTCCTCGGTGTAAGTATATACAATGCAACAAAATATTACCGGCTTATAAAAATCTTAAACCAAATCAATATAACCATAAAAGTGCATGTGCTCACGGGATTAAAGTTTAATTCATGAAGTTTTTCATAATATTAATGTTTTGAGGACTAAAGTGTAATAACTTCTAAAATCGAGAACATGCATCGTTGAATTGTCTAATGGATCGAACAATTATTAAAATTTATTATCGAAAACAGGGGCAAAATGCCCAACAAAGGAGAAAACAGAAAGAAAATATTATTTTTCAAATTTTTAACAAAAACATGCTTTGTAACTAAATTGTAGTCAAATTCAAGGACTAAACATAAAATGGATAGAATATCCCACACCCCCTAACTTAAATGTTGCATTGTCCCCAATGCGTCCAATAAAGAACACAACACAAAGATAGGAAAAGAATGATATTACCCACATTTGGAGTGATCTCCATAAGTACAAGTCCAAATGAATCTGCAAAATAAGTTAGTACAAAGCACAGGAAGAATATATAGCGATGTATTAAGTTAAAAGAATATATGTCACAAGTCACAACAATATAGAGGGGCTGAAATGTAAATACTAGATAAATTGATGGTGAACTTTTTGATTTTATAAAATGGAAGGTCACACACATCAAAATCGAATAAACAACCATGAACTACATTTTCATTTCTCATTCCATAAGTTCAATACAGAACAACTTAATACATTACAGCTAATAAAAAGAAAGAAATAAAAATAAATAAAAATAAAAAATACAACATAATATCCATCCCAGAATACAAAATGACCCAATACAGCAGTAGCCTAGTGGCCGGAACCACTAGGATCAGAAGGATCCTGTAAATGAGGTGGTAGCGTTGTGTCCGGATCATGCCTCTACAAGTAAAGATCTCTCATCATCGCCTGTATCATCCGGTACTCATGTCTCTGCTGCGTTCTAGCCTGCCTCTGCTCGGCCCACTTCTACCGTTGCTCGGCCTGCTGCTGGTCCAGGCGGGACTCCCATGTAGCCCACCTGAGCTGGGTCTCCTCCCAGTGTGGGTCCTGCACGGCCTGAAATACCTAAAAGCGGGTATCATAATCTGTGTGTGGCACATGAGAACCCTCACCCTGCTCCATACCTCTAATCTCGACCTCCTTCGCTTCCATGTCAACCGCCTCTGCCCTTTGTCTTTTGTTCTCCGGCTCTCCCCAAGCATTAGTCAACATCTTCGAGATATTATCCTTTGTGAGAAGCCCTAGTAGCTCATGCTTGCGATCAGTATCATATTCTTGCAATCGTGAGAAGTACATATCCTCGTGATGAGGGCAGGAAAAGGAAGGGAATACCTCCAGGCTATCTCCGTGGATGTCGCCAGCATCGTCTTCAAAAATATTTTGGGCAAACTGATATCGCCCAAATCATGAAGCATAATGTAGATCAATGCTATGTGCTTGTGACGAACCTCTGATCGGTTGTTCATCACCATGAATGAATGGACGTTGATGTAGTGTAGTAGTCTCGGTAAGTCTGCCATTATCGCCGAATGGAACGCACCCTTCTTCCAAACCTCGCCCGGCGCAAGGGCCTCAATCAACGTCGCACGGCCAAACATATCCCCATCCAAAAAGCTGATAGGATCCGTAGGGTCTGGCACATCCATAAAATCTGCCAAGTCAGAACGGCAGAGAGGTATCCGCACCCCACGGACCATGGCCTCATACGTAGTAGGCCCCTGCCCCCTCACCTCTACCAATGTCTCACAAAACATCCGGACAAGGTCTTCATTGATGTGCCCATTGGTAGCGAGAAAGGGTTCCCATCCCTGTCGACGCAAAAAAACCCGCGCCTCATGTGGTATGTGATCAAGGGTCCAGGAAAAATGATAACCCAGCGGTCGCTCAGATGTCTGAAAGTAGGCCTGATACCAATCTCGCTCCTGCTCACAACGAAACCCCTCGACACCCCCGTTGGGCAAGCACCGCGTGAACTTGTATTTCTTGATAGTGGCCATTTCAACCTACAAAACAATAATTAAGCAATACAAAAAATTTTTTAAGCACAATTAATGGTTAGTTAGTGTACAAGCTGAAATGGTGGGTGCACGTGCGCAAAACCGAGGGAAAAATTCAACATTGCGATAAAATGTGTCGACATGCGACAACGAGTGAAAATCACCTAAGTGTGCGGCAAAAAAATGGATAGAAAACTAGTTGTGGCATTTCAGCAAACACTTGGCATGCGCAATGTGCGGCGAGGGTGAAAAATTCCACTTTGAACCAACAAAAAAAAACCATTCATGAACACAATCAAAATGCAACATAAAAAAATGTGTTCATGAATGGATATATAGCAAGAATCATAGGTAAAATCAGTTGGAACAACATAAAACGGGGAGACAACCATAGACATTCAAACATGTCAAAAATTGGATAAAACAGTGTAAACATGACAAATTTCAACCAAAATCTACAAATACATAAGTTTAGAGGAAGGATTATACCTTTGAAGTGTAGATTAGGGCTGAAAAAAAATGAAGGAAATGTGGTGGGGGATTTTTTGGGCTCGAAAATAGGAGACGAGAGATAAGAGAAATGAAGGAAAGTGGGAAAAACAGGCAAGTCTCGGCCTTTTACTAGTCGATCGATCGGTCACCCCTTGGGCTTCGATCGATCGATCAAGCAGTAAAAGGCCTACTGCTTCCTGTTTTTAAATGGGGGTGGGGGAGGTAATTAGGGGTATAAAGGGGGGGGGGGGGGGGGGGGCTAATATGAAAATAAGTATATATATAGTATATATAAGTATAGGAAAATAAAAATAAAAATAAAAATAAAAATAAAAATAAAAATAAAAATAAAAATAAAAATAAAAATAAAAATAAAAATAAAAATAAAAATAAAAATAAAAATAAAAATATAATAAAAAAAGACAAAGAATTGGGCTAAGTATGCACATACCTACACATATACTAACCAAAAGAAATGAAAAATGTGTACAATGATAAACACACACGCATGTTCACAAAAAAATGAAAAAAGAAAATAAAATAAAAAAGAAAAACAAATGCAAATGCGTGAGAATGAGTGTGTGTAAAAGAAAGCAAAAATCTTTTTGGTGAGTGTTTTCATTTTTTCTTTAACAAAATTATGTCGAGATGCACGATCTCCGCAAATTCGAGCTGCGTTGAACCTACGAAAGAGTTAGAACCACGCGTACAAAAAGAAATAAAAAGAGATTAACTAATTACACTAGACTAAATTAAGATTAAATAAAAATGAAGAAGTTAGTATATACAACCTACACATAGGAATGCTAATTAGCTATATACTAAAAGTTGAAATTTTTGAGGGTCCATCCAAAACACAATTTGACTATGACGGATCAACAGTGGACCCTCCCGAACATGCATGCCTCCCAAAAAATAGGAATTCCGTTCAAACGACGGAAAGCATGTGTAAGGCGGTAAAAGTGAACCATCCCCAATTGAAATTTTGGGTGGGAGGATGGGGGATTTGGATAGGACGGGCGACAATTACACGTGTGGGCCTAGAAAAATTGAATCATCTCCCAAGTATTTTAAAGTTGGAATGGGAGGCGGCGCACATGAGGGAAAAGATGCCGTTATGGAAAGCGGCTCGAGCGAGTACTCCTCGTCGGTGAAAAGGTTTGGAACTAAAAAGTTTTGAACCGATTCATCGGGTACTCGAATCGGTGCGACAGTATAGAATAAAGACGAGGATGAAAGAAATTCAATCTCAGGCGATGAGTGATCATCGTCGGAAGATTTAATTTCGAAAGAAATAGTATCGTTTACAATGAAACTTTCTTCTTTGAAAATCAAAGAAGAAACGAATTCATTGCAAATGGATACTATTTCCGTTTCATCCTCATTTTCATTCTCTACTGTACCATGGGTCAGGTCAAGGATGATTTGTTCCAAATTAGGAACGAAGTCCTCATTTGGTTCAAACCAGTCCTCGACTTCGTAAGTCTCGGAAGAAAAGTCGTCGTCTAATTCAAATAGTAAATCCAACTCGTGTTCCCAACAATGATTTTCTTCCTGATAACGGTTTTCAATCCTCTCATTTTCAAGCATGTGCAATCCCTTACCGAAAGTCATAGGGCGAGGAGCAGATTCTTGGAAATAAGAAATTTGGAAATTGTTCTCGGGACTACAATCAAAATCATTAACATAAGAATTTTGAAAATGATTACAATTTGTTTCAAAATTCTTATCATAAGGATCTTGCGATCCAGAATCAAAATGATCACGCTCAAAATTGATGTAATCCAAACTTTGACTTTCGTAATACTCACCCAATGTCATTTTAGATGTTGTAATTTTTTGGGATTGCAAGTATTGACCAAAAGTCATAGGTCTACCGGAATTTTGAGAATTATCATTAGGATTCCCAGAATAGTTAGAATAAGACATGCTTACCCCAACAAAGGCTCAAGAAGGCGAATTCCACAAAGAAGATGTGCGCGCGGGAAAATTCAAGCGTTTCTAGGCACTCAAATGTAGAGGCCCTGCAAAAAAGGTTAAAACAAAGAATACAAATACAAAAGAAAGAATACTACGAACTAATAAGACAATTACAATCTGAATCAAAACATCCCCGACAACGGCACCATTTTGATCAAGCGTGAAAAGTACCATCGCGTCGAAATGCTAATCATTGAATTCGTTTCACCGCGTTAATACAAAAACCTAAATTACGACTGCACTTGCGATACAAGTATAGCGATAAGTCAGGTATCGAAATCCACAGAGAATGTTTGATAGATCATAACAGATTATTAATCCAGGAATAAAAGTGTAAAAAAGTGATGGTTGATTGTAAATAAAAGAAAAGAATAAGTTAACTCTAAATAAAAGTAAAGCGAGGATCGGGATATCATCCAAACATACGGCTCAAAACAACAAAAAATCAAGATTTTGGCTCGAGAGAAATTTAATCAAGCATTAACAGTTAATCATAAACTTCTCACAATAAGGAATTAAAGCCAAAGTTGCGAGAATAAACATTTAACCAAAAATTGGTCGCACGCGGATTAAACTCGGATTATCGCTATAAACACTAACATTGCATGACAAAGAAAGTTAAACGCGTAATAATCCAATTTTAATTCGCGCGGGTTCAATTAAACGCAATTTTGCACAAAACCTAATTTTCGGAGCTCGGGGCCCGAAAATGGCGGAACGAAATCCCGACCCTATTTATCTAAGGGCACATAATGATTAAACTAAATTACAACAAATTAAACTAGGAAAGCAAGAATTAAAGAAAGTAAACTAATTAAGAAAGCATGGAAACTAATCTACAAAGCGAGGAAAAATGAAGAACAAAGATATATTAATGGTAAAAGAGATGGATAGTTCAACCTTACAAATCCAAATGGACGTCACCCTAAGAAGAGAAGAAGATGAGCTCTCCAAACCAAACCCTAACCTAAAATGTCTTTTAAAACTAAGTATCTGAAATATTACAACAAAAATGGGTTATATAGTAAGTTGGGAGAAAAGAAAAGAAGAAAGAAATATCTGCAGAAACAGGGGATCGATCGATCGACCCCTTTGGTCGATCGATCAACTGTTGAAATCGTGTCAAATATCTGAAGGATCGATCGATCGATCGATCAAGCAGGGCAGAACCGGGGCAGCAGTCTACTGCATTCCTTTCCTCCTCTTCTCCTCCTCTTTTGGTTCCTTATTTTTCCTTTCGCCAAAAGTGTCGTAACTTCTTCGTTCGGGATCGAAATCACGCACCATTCGCGGCCACGCGAAGCTTGCGAGGAGGGCTACAACTTTCGTGAGATATCGGGCCAGGTGCTCAAACTATGAATTGACCGAATTTCCCTTGAACATGCGATTGCGTACGAAACTTGAGCAGAATGCGTCTGAACTCCATTCTTAGTACCTAAATACCTACAAAAACCCAATTATACCTCATCTAGCATGTTAACACTATAAATCGAGGTTGTATGGTTAACGGACTTAAATATAGAGATTAAGGCACCCGAGGGGGGTAAAATGCGTAGGTTCGATGGATGAAATACGCAATATTTGCGTATTATCAGTCAAGCCAAGTGAGTTCCATTCAAACACAACCTAGACTAAATTAGCTAGAAATCATAATAAAAACGCGATAAATGAACGCCGTAAAACTACCCTAGAGAGCAACTAAATCAAATCATGTAAATCTAATTAGAAAAGCATGTAAATTAACTACAAAGCAAGAATAAAGGAAATATACACTATATTAATGGAGATGGAAGATGATAGCACAAATTACAAGCCCAAATGGGTGTCAATCCAAGAAGAAATGAAGAATGAGCTCTCAAACCTACAAAACCCTAACCTAAACTACCTAAAATCGATTGTCCCTGTTTTATACAACAAAATTCCTTTATATAGTAAAAGGAATTAAATTAGAAAAGAAAAGGAAAAAGAAAATAAAAGCCAAAATATCTGCAGAAAATAGGGGATTGATTGATCAATCCCATGCGATCGATCGATTGATGGTGAAAAATCAAGCCCACTGTCTCCCCACGATTGGCAACAATTGAAGGATTGATCAATCGATCATTTTGAGCGATCGATCGATGGCTACGGGTCTGCACAAGCTCCTCCTGTTTTGGTGTGTTTGGTTTTCTCCTCCGCTAAAATCGCCGTAACTTCTTCGTTCTGGATCAGAATTTCTCACCATTCACAGCCACGCGAAGCTTGCGAGGAGGACTACAACTTTCATGTGGATGTTGGGCCAGGTGCCCAAGCTATGAAAAGACTAAAATGCCCTTGAATGTACGATCGCGTACGAAAATTGAGCAGAATGCGTCCGAACTTCACACTTAGCATCCAAATACCTATAAAAGCTCAATTAACCCCTGCAAAACATGTTAACATAGAAATCCGAGATTGTCTAGTTAACGAGCATAAATATAGGGAATAAGATACCCAAGGGGGCTAAAATGCGTCGGTTCGAGGGATGAAATACGCAATATTTGCGTATTATCACACCCCCTAACTTACACATTGCTAGTCCCTAGCAATGAAATAGGATGCAACAAGAACTACAAGTAAACCAAAAGCAGGAGATAGTATAAAAGCATAAGGCCACTTTCGCGGGCAATTCGATTGCATTTAAGGTATGCAATAATCCGTTAAACCCCTAGGTTACCCTAGTGGACGAGTGTCATCTCGTGAGGGTTTTCAGGGATAAAACCGACAAACATCATAAAGTTTCCTCAAAATAAGCCGAAATCAACATGCGGCAAGCCCAACAATAGCGAACAAGATTGCATACGCATTATTAGCAAAGTGAATGAATTCAAACAAAAGTCCAAATCATTAACATTATAGAATGCACCTCATAGAATTGAAACCTTAAAATGTGGGGGGTGGGGGGGAGTGAGCACATGAAAAGTGTGATTTGGCAAAAACTTATATAAATCGAATAAACATTAAAGCAGGCATACATTCAATTCTCACGGGCATTACACTCATCAAGTGAATTCACTCGAAACAGGGAGGTAACACACGGAACATGCTGGCATAAAGAGTAAATGTAAGGGGAAACTAGGCTACACACATGTCACAAATGAAGAACGCTATATATTAAATGAAAAACTTGTAATCTCAATGAAAGATACTGCACATTAAAGGAGGAAAAATGTATCTTCACAGATTATCAAAATTATTTAAACCTTTGAATTACATCTACTTAAGATCACATAGGGATTTAATAGGGTTGTAATGTAAGTTTGGCTAGGGTGCGAAATGAAATGAATGTATATACAGATTCAAAGTGTTCGGAATGAAAACTCGGGATAATGGGAAAATGCGGGCAATATCAAAATTGGAAAATAAGTTCCAAAAAGGCATTGAATATAACATTTTGACAGTGATCAAAGCTTATTGAACATTATACACAACATTTACAACTTTCTCTTTCTTTTCTTCTTTTTCTCATGTTTTCTTTTATTTTCTTTTGCTTTTTGCTTTCTCTTTTTCATATCTTTTTCACTTCTTTCTTTTTTTACTTTTCTCACTCTCACATGCCTAAATTGCAACCGACATCACAACAACAACATCCAATCCCAAGCAACATTCCAAACAAAGGTATGGAATGTGTATATATGGGATAAAACTCCAATTTAGAGTTGGTTATGGGATTTTGGGTTATGAAATGAAAGGCTATATTTAGGCTTAAAGGGGGTGACGAGGGTAAACATATAAGGTGAGGTCTAGGCTAATATGGGCGATATAACAAAGATGGCCTATGATCATTTCAAAAAGTTTACGCAATTCTCGAGTCAAAACAATATATGAAAATCATGATCAAGTAACACATTTAAAGTATGAACTCAATTAATGAACGATCAAATGAAAGAATAGTGAGATTACCAACGAATTCAACATTTTCAATGAGAAAAGAATAGTGTATACACTCATAAACAAAGAAAGGTACAAAGGTTACTCGGTGTAAGTATATACAATGAAACAAAAGATTACCGAGTTATAAAAATCTTAAACCAAATCAATAAAGCAATAAAGGTGCATGTGCTCATGGGATTGAAGTTTAATTCATGAAGTTCTTCATAATATCAATAATCGAGGACTAAAGTCTAATAACTTCTAAAATCGAGAACATGCATCGTTGGGTTGTCTATTGGATCGGGCAATTATTGAAATTTATCATCAGAAACAAAGGCAAAATGCCCAATAAAGAGAAAAAAGAAAGAAAATCTTTTTGAAATTTTGAATTTTCTAATAAAAGCATACTAAGTAACTAACATGTGAGCAAAAACATGGACTAAATAAAGAAATGGATAGAATTATCCCACACCCCCTAACTTAAAACCTGACATTGTCCTCAATGTGAATTAAGAACTAAGTTAAAGAGAGGAAAAGAGCGATATTACCCAAAACTGGAGCGATCCCCATAAAAACAAGTCCAAAGAATCTACAAAACAAGTTAGTACCGAGCATAGCAAAAACAAATAACGAAAAGTTAACTAATTACACCAGACTAAATTAAAAAGGAGAGAAAAAAATAAAAAGAAAGAATAAAAAGTTAACTATATACAACTTACCATTTAGGCTTCACACTAACTGTACACTAGAAGTCTAAATAGCTGAGGGTCCACTGCAAAAATGATTTGACTTTGGAGGATAATCGGTGTACCCTCACATACAAGCATGTCTTTCGAAAAATAAGAATTATGTTCGAACAACGGAAGGCATGTGTAAGGCGGAAGAAATGAACCATCGTCAATTAAAAGTTTTGGAGGGACGATGGGGGATTTGGATTGCACGGGTGACAAAAACATGTGGGGACCGAGAAAAGATGAATATCCTTCCAAGGATTTTGAAATTGGAATGGGAGGTGGCGCACACAAAGGCAAATATGCGACGTGGAAGGAGACTCGAGCAAGTACTCCTCATCGACAAAAAGGTTTAAAGTATTAAAGTTTGAATCGAATCATTGGGTACCGGTGACAGTGTGATAACAGAAAATGAAAATGGGGATGAAAGAAATTCAAACTCATGAGATGAATCATTATCGCATGAAAATTGAGTTTCGAAGGAAATAATATCATTTTCAATGAAATGTTCTTCTTTGAGGGACAAAGAAGAAATCATTTCATTGCAAATAGATATTACGTCATTTTAAAACTCACTTTCAATATCTATTCGCAATGGGCAAAGTCAAGAATGGTTTGTTCCAAAGTAGGCACAAAGTTCTCATTTGGTTCAAAACATTCTTCGACTTCGAAAGTCTCAGAAGCAAAATCATCGTCGGCATCAAATAATAAATCTAATTCATGTTCCCAACAACGATTTTCTTCCCGATAACAATTTTTAATTTTCTCATTTTCAAGCATACGCAAGCCCTCACCGAATGTCATAGGTCGAGGTGCGGATCCTTGAAAATGGGAACTTTGAAAATTACCATCGAACTTAAACGAAAACTCATTATTATAGGAATTTTGAAAACTATTACAATTCATTTCAAAATTACTATTATAAGGAGGTAAAGGCCCAAAATCATTATCATCGCCATCAAAATTCCAATAACCTAAGTTTTGACTTTCATTATACTCGTCCAAAGTCATATTTGAATTTGTAATTCTTTGGGATTCTAAGTATTCACCAAAAGTCATAGGTTTGCGAGAATTTTGAGAATTATCATAATGATTACCAAAAGAATTGGAATAAGGCATGCTTACCCCAAAAATGGCTCGAAGTGGCGAATTCCACAAAGTAGGCGCGCATGGGAAAAATTCGAGCATTTCTAAGTGCTCAAATGTGGAAGTCCTGCAAAAATATTAGCAAATAATACAAATAGAAAGAAAATAATATGAAATACTAGATCAAATAAAGTCTAAAACAAACTCTTCCCCGGTAACGGCGCCATTTTGATCACCGCGTGAAAGGTGTGTTCGTGTAAGGACATCGTCGTTGTTTTCGTTTCACCGCGATAATACAAACAAACCTAAATTACAACTACACTTGCGAGGCAAGCACAACGGTAAGTCGGGTATCAAAAATCCACAGAGACGAGTTGCTAAAATTTATATGATTTAATACTCCAAAAATAAAAGTGTAAAAGATAAATAATAACAAAAAGGAAAAGATGCGAAAAAGGGAAATGATTAATCTAGGCGAGTGTATTGAAACTAAATTAGCAAATCGGTAAAAACTATAGGTTGCGTCGAATATCCCTAACCCGAGTTAATTTGTATAAAATGGTCACATGGGTCGACGAGTTATTACAAATGTGTCTCGTTTTGACAGTTAATTGAACCAAGGGTTGTCACGCCCCTAAATCCGCATAAAAGCCTAATACGATTTTGGCGTCAACAAATACCCCAGAAATTATGCACGCAGGGTCGTAAGCACGGGACATACATGATATGCCCCATCAAATCTCCTAGGCATAACAACTAGGACAACGCACCCGAAATAGCCCCGTAAACACCATCACCAAAGCAAAGCAAAGCAACGCATCAACCCGAGTGAGTTCCATGCAAACACAACCTAGACTAAATTAGCTAGAAAGCATGATAAAAATGCGATAAATAAACGCGGTAAAACGACACTAGAAAACAACTAAATCAAAGCATGTAAATCTAATTAGAAAAGCATGTAAATTAACTACAAAGCACGAATAAAGGAAATACACACTATATTAATGGAGATGGAAGATGACAGTACAAATTACAAGCCCAAATGGGTGTCAATCCAAGAAGAAATGAAGAAATGAGCTCTCAAACCTCCAAAACCCCTAACCTAAACTACCTAAAATCGATTGTCCCTGTTTTATACAATAAAATTCCTATATATAGTAAAAGGAATTAAATTTGAAAAGAAAAGGAAAAAGAAAATAAAAGCCAAAATATCTGCAGAAAACAGGAGATCAATCGATCGATCCCTTGTGATCGATCGATCGATGGTGAAAAATCAACCCACTGTCTCCCAACGATTGGCAAAAACTGAAGGCTCGATCGATACATCATTTTGATCGATCTATTGATCATTTTGATCGATGGCTACAGGTCTACACAAGCTCCTCCTATTTTTGTGTGTTTGGGTTTCTCCTCCGCTAAAATCATCGTAACTTCTTCGTTCTGGATCGGAATCGCGCACCATTCATGGCCACGTGAAGCTTATGAGGAGGGATACAACTTACATGTAGATGTTGGGCCAAGTGCCCAAGATGTGAAAAAACTAAAATTCCCTTGAACGTGCGATCGCGTACGGAAATTGAGCGGAATGCGTCCGAACTTCACACTTATCATCCAAATACCTATAAAAGCTCAATTAACCCCTGCAAAACATGTTAACATAGAAATCCGAGGTTATCTGTTTAATGAGCATAAATATAGGGAATAAGATATCCAAAGGGGCTAAAATGCGTCGGTTCGAGGGATGAAATACGTAATATTTGTGTATTATCAGTCACCTGCAATCCCCGATAAAGAATCGGTATTCATGCAAGAAATAAAATGCTAAGAAAAGACTCAGAAGATTCACGAAATAACCTAAGATTTGAGTTTAACGGATGTCTTAATTAGACTTACGCAATCCCACACCATTTTCAAAGAGGGCATATATTTTTAATCCTAAGAATTATGAGAATCCAAATGCTTGCACAAATGTCACTTTGATTGTTATGGGTGATGTAGACACCACATTCGAAGACCCCTCCCCCTAATCATCTCCTTAGGTCCCTAGTGATTCCTCCCTCAACAAGAAACCTTAGGTCATATTCCGAGTACTGATTTGAAGGCCACCGGGAGCTCTCCGGCCCTATTTGACTGATGATTAACTTTTTTATTTGAATAGCATCTCATTAGATCTTCGAAGGGACCTGAATCCTATTTCCAACGGTTCACCTCGTGCGCGAATTGGCCTTACGGTTCAGACAAACAAGACCATTTTCTCTCGAAAACTGACCTGGAGACCACCGGACACTCTTGAGTCCCATTTGACTGTCGATCAACTTTCTCGCCTGAGAAACATCTCATTGGATCTTTGAAGGGCCCAGAATCCCCTTTTCAATGGTCCACCCCGTGCCCGAATCGATCTTACATTTCAGACGAATAACAAATTTTCCCTCCAAAACTGATCTCGAGGATGTCGGACGCTCTAGGGCCCTATTTCTTTGGATTCTTAAAGGGATCTGAATTTCCTTTCCAATGATTTACTCATGCACAAATTGGCCTTACAGTATGGACTAACGACCCGTTTCACTCTGAAGAGTCACCGGGCGCTTTCGAGCTCTGTTTGACCTTAGTCAACTCTCTGAACCAAGCAAAGCTCTTCATAGTGAAACGCTGGATTTGTTATCTTATGCCTGGATTTTGAGAAAAAAGACCAATTGAAGTGGATGGTTTATTAAAATAACAAGGGGTTGGGTAATCTATTAAATCAAATGATATTGAGCATTTTTTCCATCTCTTCTTGAGAAACAGGTGGGATATTTCTTTGCAAAATTGTTCCCAATTTCATATGTGGCAATTTTGCCAAGATCTCTTCGTTAGTTGGGGGAGGAATCTGCCCAAATCAGATTTTTTGAGGAATGTATCGAGAGAGAATTTGATTTGGTTATACATTGTGTGCTTGGTAAAAAAGGATCGGAGCCCTGCATAACCTTTCTAACGGTTTATCTCGGGCGTGAATCGGCCTTATAATTTGGACGAACGATCCGTTTTCCTCTTGTTCAAAAGGTTAATGGGTGATTTTGAGCCCCGTTTGACAACACTCAGTTCCTAAACCCGGGAGTGGCCCAATGTATTCTTAAAGGGATCTGAATACCCGTTCCAATGGTTCATCTCGTGCGTGATTTAGATTTACGAATTGCATTTTATGACAAATTTTTTGAAAATTTTGCAGAGGAATGTCGAATGGCAAATCTATTTCCCTGCCTATCGACAATGTGTCAGGGGTTTTTTGCCGATCGGTACCCCCTTGATCCTATATAAGGAGAGCATGAGTTCACTTCTAAAGGCACCTCAGAAGAATCCCTCTCAGTGATCTAACAGTCATTCTCTCGAAGTCAGTGTGGTTTCCATATTAAAACCTCTCCCCCACATTCCATTTCCATCATTTCCCTACCTAATTTGGCAAATTCCCTTCCTTCTCCTCCTACCACTTTTAACCACTTGCAAGAACAACCATTCAACATCCAAGGTCAACTTCAAAGCTTCAAAAGAATGTCCAAATCCTTCACCCTCTCTTTAAACTCTCTTATTTTTTTTAGCAGTTCATTTCTATTAGATCGCACATATTAATATCCAATTTTTTTATTAGTAGTATTGCACATATTATATTTTCTATAAAAAAATAAAAAATAAGAAAAATAGGGTTTGCTTGTAAATTCCAAAAGGGGATTTCTCACTCTATTTTTTCACACTAAAACATCATTTTTACACACACGAACATATATGAAAAGTACCCAGTTGGATTAATGGGATAAAACCCAACCCATGTTAAATGAGAACGGCGTGGACTTTGATGCCTTTTTAGGTTACGTAGGCGTCTCGGGTAAAATCTAAGATTTGAGTCCTCTCCTATTTTTGTTCATATATTATTTTCATATCATATATTTGTGATTCATGCTTGCATTTTGTCCAACCTACACCATCGTCCTTCTATTAGTGATCGGTGACTAGACAAACGCATAATAATATTTTGATTACTATTTCAAGAATATTCCTAAGGATGACCTCACTCCGACTTTATCCATAGCGCGAGTCGAGTAATTCCACTATCCATTTATATATACATGCACACACTTCATAGATTTATTAAGGAGAATAATAACACATGCCCATGAGAGATTGAATGGGAGGGATGGGTGCCTAACACCTTCCAATTCCATAACTTAGTCCCAGATCCTTGAACTATGGGTTTTGCAAGCATCGGTATGTCTTTGATGACGTTCTCTCGGGGCAGCAACATTTCTTTTACCTATTTTGTTCAAAATAGGCTGGTGACTCTATCTCTATACATCACCCCAATTGACGATGGTCGAAGTGCCCCAAGGAAGGGAGTGAACCACCCCCGCGCACGCGCCGACTCTGGGAGGGATGGCCACGGGTACGATTCGATTTGTATCAGGTCAAACGATCTCCGCATATTGGGTGATAGTTGTGTAAGTAGGTTTGAAATCATAATTCGAAGGAATCCACGTCTAGGGTCTAACGTGTATTATGATACCCCTTGATAAACTTATATATTTTGATTCCACCAAGTAAAATCCAATCGGTGGATTATTTTATAATCTTTGTGGAGTAGAAAATAAGTTAAATATGAGAATCAAGGAATGATTAGATGTTGGTTAAAATCGATTAATATTAAATTGATTTTACCAAGCGGGTATCGAATTCTTAACATGGGTAATCATATTGTCTCCCATAATCAACTTTGCAAATAAGACCTCAATGCATTCGAGTGATTTTAGAGATAATTAAAGTGAATGGGCAGTAATATCATGTTCTTCGTCAAATAATTTCTCTCGTGCGAATAACAATAAGATTCGTTATGGTATGAATTATTGAAACCCTAGGTTTAATCTAGTTCTTGTATTCCTTCTAATGCATAATGATTTAAAGATCTCTGGGGCTGTAACTTTTTTCTCATTTAAATATTAATCCTAAGTTATTTTTCCTAATAATTCACCCCCACTACTTAGGATATTCAGAGGTTTTCGCATATATCTAAATAATCCCCTCTTTGAATTGGTATCAAAGCGGTTTGCTAATTTTTGGTACTCACGTGCTAAAGTCGATCATTTTTCTTTGATTGTGTGATATTCAGTTTTTATTTATCTTTGTACCTGATTTATTTGTGTTTTTGACCTCTGCACCCTCTACTATAACAAAGCCTGCTAAATCCCCTATTGTTTGTCGAAAGGCCTCCTCAACGGTTGGTCCATTGAATAAACCCAAAGGATCACGACATGTCAAACTAAATCATTCTAGCAAAGGTGTTGTTGAACCTCTTGGAATCTCTATTGATCGTGTTAAACCAACTAACTATACACAGATAGAGCAGTTGCAAGCTTTCAAGGTGGAAGTGCTTACTATAATAGAGAAAAGATCTATGACAGTTACTGACATTCTTAATGGGATGCAACACAATAATAAAAAAGTTGTAATAGCATATGAATACTTTCGAGATCATGAGAATGAAGGAAGAATATACATTTGATGAGTATTATATGATATTGATGAATGTTGTGACGCCCCGATTCTAGGTGTCAATGCGAAAAACCTTTTTATACTTTGATTTTATTTATGAAAATCCTCCTTTCGTATAAAAATTTATGTTTACATTTGTGTCGTAAAATTTATCTACTTTAATTAATGAAACGATGTCCACCTTAAGAAATTCATAGGAATGCTTGAAATAAAAGAGTATCATGGGACAAATAATAACTACGGTAAAATGCATGCCATCGTGTATTATTACAATCCAAATTTAAAACACTTGAATTAAAGTTCAAATGGTAAAAACCATAGTTTAAAACTAATTACATAATTTAAACAAATAGTGACAAAGTTATAATTGAGTGGACAACTCCCAATTCCTTTCACGTTATCGTTGTCATTTCCTCTACGTGAAATACCTGGTGGTGTTCGAAAAATGGCGGGCATGAGTGTGCGCACAGTAGGAGAAATGATACAAGATTATATATCGTACCAAGAATATCTATACATATAAAGTGTATTTTAGCAATTATAAAATCATCCTTCATTTGATTAAGTGTTCTTATGCAAGATGTACCGTAGCATGCAATGTGCGTTATAACCATGCAGCCCGACGATGAGCCTACTCATACTTAATCTTTATTTTAATACTACTCGTATCATGTTAGTTGAACCATTAATATAATTTCACATTTTTCAAGTTGTCACATTAACTTTCCTTTTCATTAATGAGCGTTGTGCTCAAAATCATATTTTCACTTGCTTAATTGGGGTACCTATCCCCTGTATGTTTACGGACTTTCACCGACTGCCATACTGACGCAATATGCTCCAGATCAGTGGTCTGGGTTCTAAGCATTAAGACCACCCTAGAGCTCCAGGCCCTCCTTAAACTTTTTAGTTACCTCCTAGTGTCTTTTACTTGTTACCTCATTGTAACCACTTTTTCTTTCTTTCTTTCTTATCTGTTTTAAGCCCTTTCCTTTATTTCTTTTTTACTGGCCGATGAGGCCAAATACTCGGAACGAGACAAGTCCCAACACACTTTATTTCCAAGTTTCACATTTTGTAAAAAGTTTGTTTTCATTTTACCTTAGACTCCATATTTCATCTTTTGAAAACAACTTTACTTACTATTTTTTATGAAACTTAACATTTGAGTTCAAATACTCATTTATATACTTTAATATGTTTTTCATTATTCATGCACACTTATAAACTTGAATTTTATTCACTTTGTGCTTCTTTTCACCTTTACTTTCCAAAATAAGAGTTTTCATCATATATTTGAGATCCCACTGCTTAAACTAGAGTCCTTCTAGTTTGGTAAAATCATTAAGTCCATATTTCACATAAAATGACACTTTTGTGCTAAAACATTTCTTTTGTCATTTCAAGACTTTACTTTCAAAACATTAATTTTGCATTTTCTACCTTGTTTCTCATCATTTACCATTTCATATTCTTTTTTTAAAACTAAATTTTGAAAATAATACTCAAATTTAAAATGTTATCACTTAGTCCATGATTATCATAAAATCATACTTTTGGCCCAAAAGCCATACTTTTGATATTTCAAAACTTGTCTTACAAATTGATAACTTTGAATTGTTATAATTTTTTCCTTATTTTACCTTGAGATTTAAATTTTCAATATTACACATTTGAACATCCATGATTTTACTACTTTTACACATAGCACCCATTCATTTGTTTTCTTCAAGTTTCTCAAACTTTGTTCACATAAATTGTATCATTTTATGTGATTAGTATTCTGAAATTTTCAAGTTCACCATTTTATCTTCAAAAGCTCATTTTAATGCACTTTAATCATACTTAACCCATTTATCCCAACAATATGATTTTATCTTCATGAAAGTAAGGTTTCATACCAGTAAAACCCAATAAATGCATCCTTTTGTTTTATCATAAGTTCAGTATAATATTTTCTCATGAAATCAATAAGTTTAACATAATTTATGCAAGAAATAATTTGCTTAAACATACTAAAGTTTATATTTCTTTCAGATTTTAACTTTTATCTATATTTATCATACTTTTCAACATATATTCATATCGAGTGATAATAAGCATAAGTAGTATATATATATATATATATATATATATATATATATAATGATTTGATTTATACATGAAAATGGAGTATAACCCTATCTCTTAAAGATATTAATTTGATAAAGAGGTTGAAAGAAAACCTAATAAATTCTTAGCTCCTTTGCAAAAAAATTCTTCCAAAATAACACCTCCAACACCCTCCTTAACCCTTGATAATGGAAGGGTGGAATGCTGGTCTTGCAAGCTTAATGTACATAAAAAATTAATAGGACATTAGGCTAGTTAAATAATTGTGGAAGAAGACTTAAAATCTTTATTTTGGGGTTGCGTTACACTCACCAGAATTGGGACAGTGAATGAGAAAAATCTCTTATTAATTTCTCTTACAATTGTCCCAAGTTATATTATAATGATGCCCCGTCACTCAAAAATGTTCCCACTATGTCTAATAGGGTAGCAAGTCAGATACAATGGCCTAAAAAAATAGGATGGTCGGTCACTTTTACTCCCCAAACTAACTAAAAGTTTGACAACTCAAAATGGGGAAATATTGTGGAAGGTAAAGATTACGAGCTAAATATCTGATACCAATTTGTAAAGGTGCATGATATCGATTATTTATGCGATTCGCAAATTTCTAATTAAAACTTTATTAATTAGATTCAGTCTCAGATCCAAATTAATTCCAATTTTATTTAAACCCTAATCAAGCATCTATGTGAATAGTTATGCCATCAGTAACAATAACAAATTGCTGGGCAAACAAGTTTCAAGAAAAATCACCCGAAAAGGCAAAACCTTTTTTTTCAATAAATCTTTGCAAATCGCAACTTACACAATCACAGATATCTGTAATGAATTTACCGCATCAAACCCACATACACCGTAGCCTAGTAACCAGCAATGGACTCCTGCAAGAACCCACAAGAACCGCAACTCTTCCCAGCAAAGAACACCTTCAAGTATCCGTATGTAATACCCCGCACTTTTATGGATATTTAAATTACATGAATGGACGTAATTTGGAAATTTAAGGAATTTTTTAGAATAATAATTTTTGGAGTTTATGAGTGTTAGATGATTTCGGATGTGTGTCACCTTTACTTTTGGGAACAAGTAAATGAGTTAGATTATTTTATTATATGTCGTAGTTGGGTAAAGCGACGAGGGATAATATTTTAATTGAAAAACACGCGTAGTGAGAGGTGTTGGGTCTAACGAATGAACTGTAGTTAAGTGACTCGGATGGAGATTTCGAGTGTGCAGTTTGTTTTGAAATGGCCGATATTGTCAGAATAGAGTATCCGGGAGTAGTGTTTAGGTCCCAAAATTTTTGGACCAGTAGGGACTCGAAATTGAGTAAACGAGTCATTTTTGGATTTATAAGGGATAAACCCTTACTTCTCCCTATATAAGGCTTGGGAGAGTAAAAGAAAGAAAGAAAAATAGAGGAAGAGAAGAGAGGAAGGAAGAGAGGAGAAGAAAAGGAGATTCCGGCCAAACTCCGCGGGATTCGACTCGAGGTCGTCGGATTTTATCCACGAGGCGAGTGTTTACTTGATTTCTTTCTTTTAAGAATAAATCTCATATTATAGTTGGTAGTGTAAAACTATAAAGATTTTCGAGATGGCTTTTCGTGAATCAAATTGGCTTTTTCGAAAGTTTAACGGATAAACCCTGGATAATATACGATTTGGGCAACTTAGGAATTTATTGAAATCGATTGCTCGTTATGGATTCTAGGATGTTTAGAACCCTTTTTATGTGTGTATATGTCGTTGATAGAGGTTGGAGGATGTTAGGAGAGGATATAAAAGCTTGGGGGAAGCTTTAATGGCCGAAACAGCTTCCGGAGAAGAAGCTGTCCGGGACGATCGATCGATCGACGGCCAAGGGTCAATCGATCGACCCTTCAGGATTTTTGACAGCTTCGGCTAGAGTTGTTTAAATGGTATAAATTCCAAATTTAATTGTGTGAAACCCCGCCTAATAAAATATTGGTTGATCAGTCCTATACCAAATTAAAACAGGAATCCCAGTTGGATCATCCTTAGCATCACTGTCGAAAACTTTTTAAAACTTACTAACCACCTAGTATTCCAAAAACTGGTGCCAATTTTAACTTTTTGATTAAACAAAACAATACATGCGGAATTAATATAAACCATTCACACAACTGAATGAAAATAAACTGAATCATAATTACACAACATGCCGAATAAATCACCGACCACCAAAGAAATAATCCAAATACAAATATCCAACACCTGAATAATTTACACCTGAAAACTGTACCGAGAAGTCTGGATGACAAGCCCTAAATAAAACTGAAACTGATACGAGATTCCTACTTTAGGAATGAATGAATAAATGATGCGTCTAATCCAAACTCCTGCTAGCATCCACATATGCCGCAGCTCCGTGTCCCTGGAATAGAATATCAATCCTGGCGTCCCTGTGGCTGGACACCTAAAAGGTTTTGAAAATAGTTTTATAGCAAGGGTTAGAACCCAAAACATTTTGAAAATATTTAGCAAGTGAATTAACTGCAGTAATTTAAAATGCATGAATGCGCTTCATATTTAAGTTAGTGTCGCACTCCCTTGTGGACATTCTCACCCCTCCACTATTGTGCACACCTAACGGTTATCTTAACCCCACCTAGTTGTACTACCCCGTTCAACTAGTTCTGGTATAACCTTCCCTTGACATACTACTCTAACCCGAGTATAATGATTCTTGAATTATAAGTTATTTCACAATTTAACTTAATTAATTCCTCCTAAATAATAGCATATAACCGTGTCACAAGTTATATAAAGTACATACACCACACACTGTATTATTTCCACCAATGATTAACTAATTAATTTCTCATTAATTAACAACATATAACTGTAACCCGCGTTATAAAAGATAAATACATCACACACTGTATTATCACCTACATATAATATTTACTACCATATTATACGTACCTTTACTAACATCCACACATATATCATACGCGTATCCATCCTTCCGAATATACCCTCACCGGATGATTCACTCTAAAATGCCATCTCACTAGGTGTGCTCACAAAACCTAATTTTTCAAGTTGGATTCGCTCACCAACCTGGTCTACTACATAACGAATTGGAGGCGGTCATATTCCTTCCTGAAAGTGAGATAATCTCCTCACCCATGTACCGGACGCTATGACCTGGGGATATACTCGCCCTACTCCTCAAGCTAGGGGATTCACCCACATCGCGCAACCTCCCTTGATAGCATTAGAGTATTTAAATTTTATAAATATCTAGTCACTGATATTTACTATCACACACAGTATATACACACATATATATATACTATCACTACACCGTATATATATAATATAAACTCCGGCTTTACCGTGTACTCAAATTATCCCGTATACTGCCTGAAATTTCCTGAGTCTGTGGCTCAACTCCAATTAAATTAATTAACACACCTATTAATTTAATATTTCCCCGAATCTACCACCCAACTCTAATTAAATTAACTATCACATATATCAATTTAATATCTCCCCGAGTCTATCGTCCAACTCTAATTAAATTAATTATTACACCCATTAATTTAATATCTCCCCGAGTCTATCGTCCAACTCTAATTAAATTAATTATTACACCCATTAATTTAATATCTCCCCGAGTCTATCGTCCAACTCTAATTAAATTAATTATCA
The DNA here is from genome assembly GCA_949130495.1 of Sambucus nigra. NCBI lineage: Eukaryota > Viridiplantae > Streptophyta > Magnoliopsida > Dipsacales > Adoxaceae > Sambucus > Sambucus nigra. The sequence goes on along the minus strand of OX422212.1, from coordinate 43,608,982 downwards.
CATTTATTAATTTAATACTTACCCGAGTCTATAATCCGACTTTTATTTAATTAATTTACACATTAATTAATCAACACATATCCGAGTCTGCAATCCGTCTCTAATTAAATTAATTATCACATTTATTAATTTAATAACTTGGTGTCACCTAACCATTATCCCCGGACTCTCTCACTTGGCCCTTACCTCCACATTTCCGAGTCAATGTTCCGACTCCAAACTAATTACTTTCCCTCTATAATTAATTTAATGCCTAGATGTCACTTAACCAACATACCCAGACTCACCCCCTTGGTCCATAATTAAATATTTCCCCGAGTCTATATCCCGACTCTAATTTAATTAGTTTATCTCCAAACTTAATTCACTACCTTGGGGTCGCATGATCAATATACCCGGATTCACTCACTTGATCCGTACCTCACTATTTTGGAATAAAATCTCTCAAATTCATCCGTTAAATTCCCCACCTAAATTCATCCTAGTCCCAATTACTTTCTCCCATAATTGCTAGGAATATTTATTTCATAATTATTTATCACTTTTTAATGTATGAAACCCCCTTTTTAATAAATTTCCCTTTATATAATAAACTGGGCGAACTGCCTAGATTTCTGTACCTTCGATCGATCGAACCCCTGGGTCGATCGATCGATCGTTCCAGTGTTCGTCCTGTCCCGCCGCTGTCAGCCATGGACGAAAGTTTAAGCTTTGATTCTCCATTTAAGCTCCTACCCAAATACAAATGATACATCCTCCATGTAAGGAAAGGGTCTAAACATATCACAGACCTAATTTCATCATCAATATCCATAAATTCCAAGGTTTCCCCGATTTGGGTATTATCCGGGTTTTAAACCCCCAATCCGAATTTCATTTATTTTTAACAGCAATTAACCATCTACTCTTATTGGTTTTAACATCTGATTCAGTCCTCTACATTCTAGAATCATAAACACGATCAATCTCCCCCTTAATCTCATTAAAGTATATAAATTTACAAAAACCCAATTTAAATTTTGGTGACACACCCAAAACGAATTTTCACACACACATCACTATGATATGAATTGATTATCAAACTTTTAGAAATCACAACAGTTAACCACTTGCCTGTAAGTGTTCGTAGTGTCTGATCCGTTGGCGTAGTCCCTCCATTTGGCTCCAAAAACCTCCAATTTACTCTTGATTTGTTTTTCCCCAAATCCCCTCTCAAACCCTAGGTTTAGAATTTTGTTGGCTGCTGATTTCCTAATCTCCCCATTAGGTTAAAAACCCTTAATCCCATTTTTCACCTAATGGGCTTAATTAAAGTGGCCCAACTCACCCCGTGTGGGCCCGGCTATGCCCAAAAATATCCCGAGACCCAATTACTACCCCCGGGTACTCTTTTCTGACTATCTCGACCCATCCGGACTCAACCGCGCAGTCAGAATTGACATCCGAATTAATTTATAAAAATCCTTATCTCACACCCCAGTTAGTCTATACTGACTCCTGATTGGGATAAGTGTATACCTCGTCATTAATACTCGAAATGACGTAATTAAATTATTACTATTCACTTAGTAAATAAATTTTCCTAAACATTAACCATTCACTCCCCGATTAATATTTAAAATATATATATTGCCATTATTAATTCAATTAAAATTACAACACACAAGTAATTTAAAATTCCCGAATTAATTAAATATTTAATGCACAAAATTACGGGGTGTTACAAATTGTTTCTAGATTATTTAATTGCGAAAATAAAGATTCATTTAGCGAATTAATATCTATCCATTTGAGGAATTTATGGCGGCTAGGAGGGTGTTATAATCATGTGGCACTAAAAGTATATTTTTGAGGAAAATAAATAAATTAAGGAATTAGACAATTGGGGTTCCCGAAAATAGAGTGGGGACTTCTAAATTATTATTGGAGTGAGATGTATACCTTAGGTGAATTGAGTAAAACCCAGGACTTATTTATTTAGGGGTGTTCGGGACGAGTAACACCCGAGGGAATATTTCAGCGGGCAATTATATATACATAATTGTGCGCGTAGAAAATGTAATTATATGCCGATTGATTGAGAAAATCATGCGAGGCGACTAGGATGAAATTTGGGATATAGGCTAAAAAGGATTTAACGGTTACCCGATACGTCTATTTGACGACGGTTATTATAGGTGATGCGACACCTATGGAATAAAGATAAGTCGATAGTAGACTTATCTTGTTAGTACAAATTTGTATATTCGGGTATAGATATAAATCCCCAAAAGTGATTAAGGTACTAGTTATAGTGATTAAGGTACTATATATATATATATATATATATATATATTAAGTGAGAGTATAATTATAAGTATTAGTATTATAAGGGTACGAATACTTAGACACTATTATGAACGGGAACATTCAGGATTGTTGGATATCGCTATAAGAGTTGGAAATTATAGCCATATATATATTTGAGAAGCGATATATATTATATATATACGATGGGATTATAGTATATATAATATGATACGAATAAATATATATGTGTGTGATTGGTATATCTTAGAGGCTGGTTCCACGGGCTTTCCTTTGGCGTAGGGTTGGAACAGCCAGATTATATATTTTCTCTAGTGCGATCCGAGGAGGTTGCGCGATGTGGGTAAATCCCCTGGCTTGAGGAGTAGGGAGAGTATATCCCCAGGTCATCTCGTCCCACATACGAGTGCGATGTGTGTGTACTCCACTTGCAGAGGGAACATGACCGCCTCCACCGTTGTGTATTTTTACCATGACCATGAGAGAGTCTGGCTTGGTACCGTGGTATAGTGAGTAAACCCGGATTCGGATAGGCACTATGAGATTGCATCCTCTATTTATAGCTCGGTGGGATGGTTATTATGCTTGTGATTGTAATAAGTATAATTATATTCGTTGAGCATAGTATATTGCTTGTAAACGAATATTAGATAACATATAAAGTAAACTTATATAAGATGGAACAAATGATAAGAGTTATTCCCCTTCCGGTAGATTTATATCCGGATTTATGTGAATATGAGAAATAGGTTATAGTGAGATATGTGTATATATTTATGTAAACCATATAATTATACGCATTATGTGCTAAGGGCTTAATGGATCTCGACGATCAACATTGTCAGGTAGTAGTGTATCAGGCGGGTTCCTTGTTTGAATTTCGCTTCGTGAGACACTCCACGCACGAATGTAGCGCAGTGTTGGAATTCGGAGAGAAGTTTAGCCCTTAGTACTCGGGTTATTTAGGATTTTTAGAAATTGGGTCATATCGTTAAGTTAGGCAGGGTAGATTAATGAGATTGTCAAAAAGGTATGTTATAGGTGTGCACCATTAGAAGAGGGTGAGGGGTATCTCATGGGAGTGCGATACCAATTTAAATATGGGATAAATCATATTTTAAAAATATAGCATTTATTCACTCGCAAAACATTTTCTCAACTCGGGCTCTGACCCGTTTCTCTATTTTTCCCCCTCTTTTGCTATATATATATATATAGGTGTCCAAACACAGGGACACCTGGATTATGATTCTTTCGAGTCAGACGTTGCTGCAGCAGCTGTGGATGCATGCATGTTTCTGGTAGACGCTTATATTCTTGTGATCTAGATAGGAAGCACTATAGTATCACTCGGGTATAAAGCCCAATTGTATTCATTTATTCTTTTACCGTATTTTTATTTACTGCTATTCGATTTGGTTGTATTATGTTAAACCGAGTGTTCGTCTATTTTATTTCTTTTCAGTTTTATATATATAAACTGTGTGGATGATTTATTTGAATGGTTTGATTAAAAAGATTAGTTAAATAAAATTTTAACGCCAACCTAATAGGTTATTAGTAATTAAATTGGTTTTCGACAGTGATGCTAAGAATGAACCATATGAGACTCCTGTCTTAATTTGGTTTACGATTGATCGTCTGGTATTTTATTAGGCGGGGTGTCACAGATGGTATCAGAGCATCAGGTTCTAGTGTCCTTAGGAATCTGTGCGAACGTACTACGCTTTCAGCGTCGATCTCGATTTGATATAGAGCCTTATGATTAGGATTGTTGGTTCCTCTTGTGAAATTTCTTTCTCCTGCCATTATATAAGATTATAGTAAATACTTTGCGCGCTCGTTCGAGAATCTAGTGCTGATCGAGGAAGATAGAACAGAGAAGGTCGTGATGAGGGAAGCAGGAGGCAGGGCTTAGTGGGAGCTGTTAGCTGAAGTTGGAGACCAGTACCGCAGTAGAGGTCACTTTCCTTGTGGAATTTATTATGGGTTGTTGTAACGACTACTAAAGTATAGTAGTTCTAATTATCCAAGTACCGTTATGGTAGAGAGTGGTGCTAAACTTGGATTACCCAGTAAAGTTAAATTGGTAAAAAGGTTCGAAAGGTCTTTGATAAGGACCATACGATGAAGCTAAGTCATGCGGAGGTAGTGTAGCATTACTCAGTGGAAGTAGAAGGCTCAGAAGCTTAGTCTTAGAGCAGGATATGGAAATACCCCTATGTGAAAATTTGAGAAAAAAATTTCACTCGTGGGAGCAATATTGAAATGGTGGGAACGGTAGTCACCATGTAGAAAGGAGCATGATGTCTTGCTCATAAGGGAATCTCACGGATGCTTTTAACCGCGAGTTTCTTTGGTTTATCAGAAATGAAAAGAATGGAGTTTCTGGATTATTCACATAAGGATCGGTTAGAGGCCGACAGTGAATAAAGAGTTATAAGGATAAGTAAGCTTTGTACCGAAGTAAGGTAGGTACAATAGAGAAAGAGTTCTTCAGTAAAATGATAGGCTCACTCGTAAGTGTTGCTAATACCCGGACTTCTTGTATATGTGAGGGTAATGTCGTACCTCTTATACAGGGAATGTTAAGCGCTTCCATGAGAGTGGAGATGGAGGAGTTAAAGAATTAAGTCCGATGATAAAATACTGAGATTGTTTGTATTCGTGGAACCCCATTGGTGGACATCCACCCGAGGATTCTTTGAAATAAGGCTGTTGTGATCGGCGTTGGAGATTCCTTTTGACGAAGAATTTAAGGAGACTATGAAGGTGATTGTCAGGATCGAGGCTATAGAGATACTGATAACCTTAACATGGTCAGGGTGTCCAGAGATGGGGAACGCTGCAATGTGGAGTGTACAACCACACGCTTTGATATTGCCCGATAGAAGTTAAAAGACAAGAGTAGGGTGCCTAGATGGGGCATTGATTAGAGTAGCTCTTGGTTCGGTTCAGACAAGTGTAATACGTGTGGGAACCATTTAGAGCAGTCAAGGTGATTGGCACAGTTGTTGTGAATTTCACCTCGATTGAAAGAGGCATACTTTTAGTGACAAGATTGAGTCATAGTATTTCGCGTGTGTGATTAGAGTTTACTGGTAGTATCGATAACATTATACAGTGTATGTCTATATGTTTTTCCGCAGTAGCGGGGTTCTATTTTAAATTTATATCAGGATTTTACTACTCATTTTGTGTGTATTATACGAGTATGGCACTATCATAAGAGAAATGTATTTGTGGATTATCGAAGCGATAGCAGGAAAATGATTACAAGACTATCGTATCTGCGGTTCCAGAGTGGAACAGGTTGTTGTTACGATATCTCATCTGGATACAGGTTGAGTTCGCCTTTATTATATGGGAAGATGGAACTTCGGCGAGTAGAGGTTTCATTACCATGCTTTGAGTACGTGGCGACCTTATATATATGATTTAAGGTATGCAAGATTTATCGTTAAGCTATGAGTTTAAGCTCATTGTTGTTTGCGCTAAGGAATTAGTGTTAGTACGAGAGTGTGGTGGTGTGCCTCCTGGAAAGAAGTAAGATTTCTGACCACATTTGGTTAATAGGTGGGATAGGATTTTCCCGATTGCATATTTGAAGCTAACGGAACTCCACGACCGACAAAGTTAAGTAGTAGTGTATAGGAGGGGTTCCTTGTCTGGATTTCACTTGCGAAACGCTCCACGCATGAACCTTAACGACGTCAGGAGTGGAGAGATGTTATGGGATGCAAGGATGTTGGTTTTGATGATGATTTACCTAGTGTGGAGAAAACACTACAGACCGAGAGTCATGAGATGATTTCATATTTATGGAAATGGAAGTGTTATGGAAAAGGCACTGAAATGGTCCTCTCACTGCAAGTATGTGGGTGAGGCCAGATACAGGAAAGTGATTTAAGGCTTATAGCCAGGCCTTGAATAGAAGGCAAATTAAGAGGAAATATGTTTTGGGTATGATGTTTGTAATACTTTTGCAGAGAGTAGGCGACCCGATTAGTTAGACTTTCCATTTAGCCAAAATGGAAGGACATAGTGATAGAAGAGCGTTAGTAAGGTAGGATTTAGAACCTTCCGATGGTGTGACTTATGCCGTTATATCTCGATTACCGAAAAAGTGAGGAAGTAGTGTAACGGGAGGGTTTTTTGTCTGAATTTCTCTTTGCAAGACATCCCACGCATGAAACCGAGCGAATGTCGAAAGTAGGGAGAGGTCTTGGGCACTAGGGATATAGTTAGTATAGTATTCATATTACTTATGTAGGAAACACTTCGATCGTAGGATTATTAGGAAGTAAGGACAGAAGAACTAGTGGCGCCGATATAAGGAGATTATGGTGAGTTAACCACGAGAAGATTCGTTGGTTAACTTTAAGAAGAATTGAATTCCCAAGCATAGTAAATATTGGATTTTGAAGTATTCGAATTAGGAAAACCCATGTGTTAGTACCAGGCCGAGGAAGTGAGGCTCATTTTTAGATAAAGTGTTACGTGTGTGATGTTTACAATAGTTGTGCCGACGTGTACCGGTAAAAAGGTGTATGGGCACCTTTGTAAGTTATTTTTATACATCATCTGAGGTAGAAGAGGCGTATTATATAAGCAGAAGGTTATGCTGCGAGGCAGTTATAAACAGATTTGGAATGGGTTGGATGAAATGTCGCAGGAGGCACGCGATAATCCAATTGTATAGGTGTAATAAGAGTTAGCACACCTAAGATAAATGACAAGACTGATGGGAGTAGTCAAGTGCTAGTGTAGTTTCCCTTTATGAGGGAAATTCGAAGTCCAGATATAGATGAGTGGACGCCTGGAGTAGCGAATCTCCGATAGGATCAGTAAGTTAGAAAGACGGTTATAGGCTCGTTACGTGCGATTATAGAAGCACTAGGTGCGACCTTACGACCAAGGTAGTGTCATAGCATATAGAGATTTAGTTGTACTTATTGGAAAGCTAGTGCGTTAGAGTGTAAGCCTTGAGACAGGTGGGGACTGAGAACGAGTATATGGTAGGGTACCATTTGGATTAGTACCTTTCGACTTGTATGTGCAGGATGAAGTGTGAGCAGTAATCCTAGTTTGGTAGTACCGGTCGTATCCGAATTTCGGGGACGAAATTTCGTTCTAAGGGGGGGAGAATGTAATACCCCGCACTTTTATGGATATTTAAATTACATGAATGGACGTAATTTGGAAATTTGAGGAATTTTTTAGAATAATAATTTTTGAAGTTTATGAGTGTTAGATGATCTCAGATGTGTGTCACCTTTACTTTTGGGAACAAGTAAATGAGTTAGATTATTTTATTATGTCCTAGTTGGGTAAAGCAATGAGGGATAATATTTTAATTGGAAAACACGCGTAGTGAGAGGTGTTTGGTATAACTAATGAATTGTAGTTCAGTGACTCGGATGGAGATTTTGAGTGTGCGGTTACTTTTCGAATGGCCGAGATAGTCAGATTAGAGTATCCGGGAGTAGTGCTTAGATCCCCGGGATTTTTGGACCAGTAGGGACTCGAAATTGAGTAAACGAGTCATTTTTGCAATTATAAGGGATAACCCCTTATTTCTCCCTATATAAGGCACGGGAGAGTGAAAGAAAGAAAGAAATAGAGAAAAAGAGAAGAGAGGAAAGAAGAGAGCGAGAAGAAAATGAGATTCCGGCAAAACTCCGCGGGATTTGACTCAAGGTCGTCTGATTTTATCCAAGAGGCAAGTGTTTACTTGCTTTCTTTATTTTAAGCATAAATATCATATTATAGTTGGTAGTGTAAAATTATAAAGATTTTTGGGATGGGTTTTCATGAAACAAATCGGGTTTTTCAAAAGTTTAACGGATAAACCCCGGATAATATACAATTTGGGAAACTTAGGAATTTATTGAAATCGATTGTTGGTTATGGGTTTTAGGATATTTAGAACCCTTTTTATGTGTATATGTCGTTGATTGAGGTTGGAGGATGTTAGGAGAGGATATAAAAGCTTGGGGGAAGCTTTAATGGCCGAAACAACTTCTCGGAGAAGAACCTATCCTGGACGATCGATCGATCGACGGCCAAGGGTCGATCGATCGACCCTTCAGGATTTTTGACAGTTTCGGCTAGAGTTGTTTAAATGGGATAAATTCCAAATTTAATTATTTCTAGCTTATTTAATTGAGGAAATAAAGATTCATTTAGAGAATTAATATCTAGCCATTGGAGGAATTTATGGGGGCTATGAGGGTGCTATAATCGTGTGCCACTAAAAGTAAAATTTTGAGAAAAATAAATAAATTGAGGAATTAGACAATTGGGGTTACTAAAAATAGAGTGGGGACTTCTAAATTATTATTGGAGTGAGATTTATACCTTGGGTGAATTGATTAAAACCCAGGAATTATTTCTTTAGGGGTGTTCGAGACGAGTAACACCCGAGGGAATATTTCAGCGGACAATTATATATACATAATTGTGCGCGTAGAAAATGTAACTATATGCCAGTTGATTGAGAAAATCCTACGAGGCGACTAGGATGAAATTTGGGATATAGGCTAAAAAAGGATTTAACGGTTACCCGATACGTCTATTTGACGACTGTTATTATAGGTGATGTGATACCTATGGAATTAAGATAAGTCGATTGTAGACTTATCTAGTTAGTACAAATTTGTATATTCAGGTATAGATATAAATCCTTAAAAGTGATTAAGGTATTAGTTATATATATATATATATACAGATAGGCTCAGGTGCGGACTTCCCGTGCGGACTTTTCGTGCGGACTTTGTCCTTATCCCGAAAAGTGGTCCCCTCGTGGTCCCAAAGACTTTTGTTATTTACTCTAATGGTCCCCCTCTTGTCTTATACTAAAACCTTAGTTTAAGACTATATAATTAAAAGATTTATAATTTAGACCCAAAATTGGTATCAAGACCTTAAAGATTTTAGAAACTCACCAAATTTCGACCAAACCCCAATTCTGGTATCAGAGCCATAAGACGTTCCTTTTAGACATACGGTAAAAAGACTTTAATGCCCTTGGTATTTATCCCTCGCATTTACCAAGATATTTTTGGAACCAACTCAGACTACCAACCTATACCCATAACTGACTTAGACTCAGAAGGTTGTTTAACCATACACATAGACGGTTGTTCACACATTGAACATATCCCGGCTAAACACGCAGACAGTAGACAAGTCACTGCTAGTGCTATTAATAGCATAATAGACCAAAATAAGTGTATACTCCTTATATTAAGACAATTAATAAAAGACATTCAAACCCTAGAAACGGAGATCAAAAATATCTCTAAAATATTATTAGACATAGATAATCAAATCCCAATAGACTTAGTCCATGTTTTACAAGAAATAAATATTAAGACTAATCATATAGAAGTCCTTAACAAAGACATTTTAGAAATTAAGACTTTAATTAAAAATCAAGATAGTGAGTTAATTAAACTTACTAAAGAACAAGTTAAGCTTATCCCTAGACTAGATAGTTATCTTCCTAATGGAGATAATTAGATCAAACTGGAATGAGGTACCAAGAGACCTCTCCATTCAGACCTTATCAGAATTTTATCAAAGAATTTTAGAAAAGATAAATGATGATAGATTTTATTATAAGATAAATGAAAATAAGATTGCCAACGCGGCTAAGGCAACTAGACTTATATTAGAAAGATTAAATTTAATTTCTACATCCATAGCAGCTACCCAAGACTATAATAGTAGCTTTGTTAAAGACTTACATTTAGACTTAAAAGCTAAGACAGAGGGATTAACCACCTTCTATACAAACTTTGTTAAATTCCAACAAAATTTAGCAAATTACCTTAATAATAGGGAAAGCCATAACCTATCCAAAATGGATAGTATTATTAATGAACTTAGACTAGACATGACCCAAGTAGAAGAAAAATACAAAGAAATTATAAACGGAATTAAGGCCGTATATAATAAACCTTCTCAGGCAGAAATAGACTCTCCTTTTATTCTAACTAGGTTAGATAAAATTGAAAAGACTGTAGAAGCCATAGAAGTTAGAACTATGCAACAACTAGAAAAAGATAATGAAGTAAAAGACTATATCACTAACGTTGGTAAAACCATCGTTAATTCTCTAGCTAGACATAGTGAAGAAACTTCTGAAAAGACTAGAAAAGAGAATAAGAATTTTAAAGAAGAAATCCTTAATGAGATAAAAAAACAAAAAGATTATTCAGACTTCTTAGAAAGAATTGAAAAAATACTTGAACAAAAATAGGTAACCACCTGTAAGTTTAAAGAATCCCCTCCTATAGAAACTAAAGAAAGAAATACCATAGGTAGACGAATCATAAATGATGGATTAGATAAGACTAATAAGATAGCCAGATCTATCCCAAATATTGGACAGAGTAATCATATGCTCCAGAGACTTAAGGATTCATCCTCCAATGTTAGGACATGGTGGAAAGAAAGAAATTTCACCAATCCCCTCCAATGGAAAGAGTGGGGTGAAGTTGACTGGAAGATTGTTGAAGATTCCATTCATAATGGACAACTTCTAGCTGTTAGATACTTAGACTTGTTTAAAGAAGGTTCCACTCCTAAGACTCCCAATTATAACATGACCTACCATTGTAGGAATCATGTGTTAGACAAATCCTATACTGAGCTCCAAGTTTTTGACTCAGAATGGCTTAGATCTAGAGGAACTGATAGGAAGTTCCAATTCTTAACCTTTGGACTCTTTCAAGCAAGAATCCAAGGATTACATAGACCTCAAAATAATATTAACATATTATGTTGTTTAGTAGACAAAAGATGGAAAGATTTTGAGAAAAGCCTTATTGGGATAGCCCAATTAGAAATGTCAGACAACATAGGATACTTTAATGTTATTCCGGCATTTACAGTAACCGTAGACACAGCCAAGCATTTTAAGTTAATCTTATATGCTAGTGGTTATGAAGACTATATTATCCCAGAGGCTAATATAAATATAGAATTCCAAAGCTATGTGAAGTTCTCCAAATTTCCTTATGAAGGAATGCAAGCGGGAATTCCTAGCGGTAGACTTAATGAAGAAATCTTAGTTAGAACCAATGTTTCAGACTATAATCATACTTACAGTATTAGGAATACTGGACCTATGAAAGAAAAAGCGAAGACCCTCTAGCAATTGCCAGAATTTCAAGAAACTAAGACTATACAAAATAAACCATTGTTTATTAATCAAGACGACGTCACTGGAAATGTTACCATCCAGTTTGGTCCTCCTAAGATTGTCAATAAGAATATCCAGACCGAAGAAATTAGATTTAGGAATATGGGAGAAGCCATAATAAATGATCCTTCAAAAAAAGAATGTAGTAGTAAGACTAGTGCTAGTTTACTAAGACAAGCCCCGATAATTAGACCTAGAAGATCATTTGAACAAAAAGACTTAGTTAAAGAAAAAGCTAGGATCCAAAACTTTGGACATAAACCCTCAGAATTGGATATGAAGACATTTAAAGATAACCTTAAGAAAAGTCACTCTGTTAGGTTTCAAGAAAGAGAAAGATTTAATATGATAGCCCAAGACCGCATATTAAAATTAAAAGAATCTAAGAATACAAAGGAACTTATTAGAAACTTAAGACTAATAGAAGAAGGGGAACAAAGATTAATGCCAGCTACACAAGTAGAACCTAGTAAATAAGAAATAGGAAGTAGTAGTAGGCTAGAAGATGCTCCTAGACTTTTTAGTAAACCAATAGGAATAAATATTCCTATATACTCAAGCACCATAGTAAAGACTAAACCTGATTATATAAAAGACTTTCCAACTAGTGACAAGAGTTTCACTCCTATTAAGACTATGGCAAGCCAAGCCATAAATCTAGTAGGTATATACCTTAACCTAGACAATGTGCAAGATAGTAAGAAGGCCTTAGACGAATGGCGTAACCAAATGAACATGTGTTTTGCATCTAATGAATAATGGGATGCAAGTTCATGTAAGCAGTACGCGAGCAATCCATTAGAGGTATTGCAAAAGATTACTTAGATAGTTTAAGAAAGGCTACAGATGAAGACTCCTTAGCTAAGATTGAGAAGATGAAGGAAAACCTAGAAGAAAGATCAATTGAAGAATATATTCAATTGTTCACTTCAGAATTCATTGGAGCTCGACATCTAGCTCAGATCAATGAATAAGACCTAGCAAAAACTAAGTTAGCCCTCCTTAGCATTTGCAAATTAGATAAGATAAATGAATATAGCAATAATTATGAGCAGCTATATTACCAAATTAAAGAATTTGGAGAGACCTTAAAAGATGAATACTTTAGAAAGATACCAGGCATATGACAAATCCTAATTAATGAATATAGGAATTGTCCAGGAGTAGCAGGAGTTAAGAATAACTCCCTTGGTTAAAGAATCAATTTCGCCAAAGACTATATCATATCTAAGAGACAAGATATAACTCAAGGAAAGTTGATAGAAAAGACTTTCAAGCAGATCCCTCCAATCAAAGACGAAAGAGACATCGCTCCAATCCAATGGGGATGTGGAAGTGAATCTAAGAAATTCAAAAAGAATATAGAATGGAAACATAGGAAGTTTAAGACTAGACCTTTAGGATTGCCAAAGAAGTATAAATTTAGACAATGTACTACCTTTAGGGAAAAGAATCCTAAGACTAAGAAAAATAGATTTAACCAAAGAAGATACTTTAAGAAGAATACTAGTAAGTATAAGAAGGTTCCTAATTATAGGAAAGAAAAAGATATAGCCCAATCTAAGACTGCCACCAAAGAATGTGGGACTTGTGGCAAAGAAGGACACTTTGCTAAAGACTGCCCTAATAAGAAGGATAAAGAAAGTATTAAGATTATTAATACAATATTAGACTATGCAGATCAAGAAGAATTAGATATCTTATATGCTATAGAAATATCAGACATAGAAGATGATGATAACACTAGTATCTATAGTGTTTACACAGATAGTGATTCAGAAGACTATAGTGATACTTATGAGTATGAAGACTCTCAGGATACTCTAGACTTATATATGTTGCAGACTGATCAAGGCGATCTAGATGATGAATATATAGACTTTGAAGATGCTTGGTATAAATGTATATTAAGACCCTTTTTAAAGAAAAGATGGACAGTTAGTAATCCTGAATTACTAACCTATATACCTAGATGCTATTTTGATGAAAGACATTATTGTACATTTGAAATGAAATGTAGTAAGAAAGACTTTAGATGTGTAGAATGCTTTGAGACTATACAAACAGAATTATTTATGGTATGTATTGTTTGTCAATTACACTACCATGAAGACTGTTGGAGAACTAGATTTAGAGCAATCTATACTAGCCAGTATGACGCTCAAATAGACTTAGATATTAAAACATATTATCAAAACATTGATAAAAATATAGCCAAAAGATTGCAAGAAAATGAAGACTTCAAAGGAAAGGGAATTTCCTATGATTTAGAAGAATACCATTCTGATAGTAGTTCAGAAGACCAAATACCCTTAGATTTTATAGATAAACCTCAGAAGGGAATATCTATTTTAGAAAAGAAAAATTTAGGAATTTCTACTAAACCACATGCTTATTTTGTAGAAATATTTGTTCAACATAAAGACTATCCTAAAAGACTTTCAGCTTTTATAGATACAGGGTGCTCTCAGAGTATTTGCAAGGCTAATGCCTTCCCTGAAGACTATTTTTATAAAGTACTCAAGAAATCTATGGTAAAGTGGCTAATGGAGATCCATTTACCTTATATTTCCAGACTATTCCTATTTATTTTAAAGTAGGAAATTAGACCAACAAAACCGTTAATCATCGATTTTGGATAATGGATCCTTGTCCTAGTTTCACAAGAAACATTATTTTAGGACAAGACTTTATTAGTAAATATCATCCTTATACTCAGTATAACGATAAGATATTAATTAGTGATTAAGAGGAATTTAATATCAAATCCCCACTAATAGATCATAAGACTACCTTTGACCTTATGCAGGTTAAACCCAATTATAGACCCATAAAACATCAGAGTTCTTCAGCTGAGCATGGTGGACCTAGACCTACAACCCAATAAGAAGCATTAGAAATTACTAAACCCTTACAAAAAGAGTGTAAGTGTCCAGACCAAAAGTGTTATAAGCAAATAGTGCTTATACAACAAGACATTTTAGATCAAGCCCAGCATACCTTATTACAGGTTCAAGCTATATCCAAACAAAAGAAAATGGATATAGAAGTAGAAAAGGAAAAGATTAGGCAACTAGCAGAGCCTACTTTAGGAGAAAATCCCATTGCTAAGTGGAATAAAGACCAAAGCTATTGTGAAATTATCCCTATTAACCCAGACGCCATTATTAATGGTGGAACCTATAAGAAAGGATACTCACAAGAAGATAGAGAAGAATTCAAGAAAGACATAGACGAAATGCTTAAGTTAAACATTATTAGAGAAAGTAAAAGTAGACATAATAGCCTAGCCTTCTATGTTCAAAATGAATCTGAACGTAAAAGAGGAAAAAGACGAATGGTTATAGATTATAGACAATTAAATAAGAATTGTGAATTTGATTCTTATAAGATACCAGACAAGAATAATTTGATTAATTTAATTGAAGACAGAATTATATTCAGGAAGTTTGATTGCAAATTAGGCTTCTGGCAAATTAAGATGCATCCAGACAGTATTACTTGGACAGCCTTTAGTGTGCCCCAAGGAAAATACGAATGTCTAGTCATGCCATTTGGATACTTGAATGCTCCTCAAGTTTTCCAAAGAAGAATGGATAATATATTTATACCTTATTCAGAATTTTGTCTTATTTACATAGATGATATTCTTGTAGCAAGTAAGACTAAGATAGAGCATATAGACCATCTTAAAAAGATTATTTTAGAATTAGATAAACATGGTATTGTTAGTTCCGAAAGGAAAATGCAATTATTTCAGACTGAGATAGACTTTGTGGGAATGCATATTAATAAAGGAAAATTATCCTTGGCAGAACACATAACTAAGAACATTCTTGAGTTTCCAGACCAACTCAAAGATAGAAAACAATTACAATCATTTTTAGGATTGCTTAAGTGTGCTGTAGACTTTATTAAAGACCTTGCTTCAAAAAGACAAAGCTTAACATCCAAATTAAAAGGAACAGATAAAACCAATCCCCTTTATTGGACTAAAGATGATTTTGAAGTAATAAGACAAATTAAAGATGCAGTCAAGAACATTCCTTTACTTGAACTGCCTAATGCAGAAGACCAGTTTATAGTAGAAACAGATGCCTCTGATAAACAATGGGGAGCAGTATACTTTGCCATTGATCATCAGACAAAAAAGAAGAAACTCTGTAGACATAGTTCTGGAACCTTTACAGACCCAGAAACAAGATACACTGCCCATGAAAAAGAAGTTTTAGCTATAGTAAGGGCAATAGAAAATATATGTTGTTTCTTAGACCTAAACATTTTACTGTTTATACTGACTCTTCTTATGCAGTAAAATTTAGAGATTTAGACTTGTCCAAATCAGAGACTAATAGACTAATTAGATGGCAACAATTGCTTAATGGTTATGACTTCTCTGTTATACATATTAAGGGAAGTAAAAATACCATTCCAGACATTATATCAAGAGACCCAATGTTTTCTAACACTAATATAATTTCATGTTTTATGTTGCAAACAGAAGACCTAGAAGACATGAGTTCCTCTGGAATGAATAGACTGAACAGGGAAGACATTGCAGACTATATTAGACGCGTAAGACCAAATGCTGGTGTAACGCAAAGATCGACTCATATTCAAGACTCTCAAGAAAGACCAATCCTAGAGAACTTTGATGATATCTTAGTTCCTCCGGGAAAATCTAGACAAGAGATTATTTCTCAAAATAGACTAATTGGGAAGATGTATTTTTCCCAATATAGACCCGATCAAAGATACCCAGACTTGATCAAGTTTAGACGAGAATTCTCAGAAGACGAAAATACCCTTATAGATGCCATATGGTGGAACGTGAAGAATAGACTGTGGATCGAGTTCAAACAAAATCTGGTAGCTATTGCCAGATTTATGAGGACTCAAAGACTTGCAGTTACCCAACTCAGGGGTACTGCTATACCTAGACCACAGACTCAAACCTATGCTCAGACTCTTGGAGAATCCTCCAAAACTAGACCCACTGATAATTTTTGTTATCAGAAAAAGACTTTTAAGACTAAGATTGTTATACCATTTGGTCATAATAATCTTCCATTACAAGAAGACTATAAGAAAGAATCTAATAGCATTATTGAGCATTTCAATATGTTATTATCTGAGACTAATGGAGATGCTTTAATAATGAAAGGTTTCTTCAAAGACGTTCCAAAGATTTATCTTGGTGGGAAAGAAAAAATTGCCCAAATAACCTTAGCAGACTATGGGTTCATTGGACTCATCCAAATTAAGACTATAGAAGACTCTGTTGCTCTTGAAAAAATAGTCCATGAGTACGTTAAAAAGGTAGAAGATTTCCTTCCTTTATTTGCTAGAATCTATCAAATTGCTCCAAGTTCATGCGGAGGTATGAGAGTGGAAGGATTTAGACTTGCTAGATTTTCTAATTATACATTTTAAGATGTTGAGATCCTATCTGAAGATGAGATTAAAGATTTAATTATTGATAAGTCCAA
Source organism: Sambucus nigra (assembly GCA_949130495.1). Lineage (NCBI taxonomy): Eukaryota > Viridiplantae > Streptophyta > Magnoliopsida > Dipsacales > Adoxaceae > Sambucus > Sambucus nigra. The sequence goes on along the minus strand of OX422212.1, from coordinate 43,591,975 downwards.
GCTCCAGATCGCTCAAGCCATGGAGACAATTGAAATCATGGAGTAATTGACAGGAGAAGACAGGTGGTACACTGCCTACCACAAAGAAGACCTAATAATCCAAGCTGATGAGCCATTCAATGGAAGGCTCAAGAAAGAATCCAAAGAAATGGTAGAGATAGCTTTGCCAGCCAGCCTTAGAACGGTAGGCCTCATTGATGAATTTTTCAATAATACCCTCCCAAACCAGGATAAGGCAGAAGAATATACAGACATGACAAAGAAGGGCCCCTCAGTGGTGGATGAATTATTAAAGACGGAAGAATCGTTTGCCTAGACCATGCTTTCCATAAAGGAAAAGGATGCCTGCCCCACATGGGCCACCAGACTGATGAAAAAGACGAAGACTTTGTTTGATGCTATTGCATTATTACAAAACGACAAAGACTTGGCACGCCTTTCTTTTCATAAAGAAAGTGGTCCCCCCAAATTATCAAAAGACGATAAAAGCTTTAGACCCAGCTGATAAGATTCTGAAGATAATGCTGCTTTAATAATTTGAACCGGATTGCTTTTGGTAATCGGTTACCAATCATTTTGTAGCGCCCTTGATCTATTTGTGTTTTAAACATCAAGAGTTAGAGAGTGAGAGATTGTTAGACTTTTAGAGAGAGTATGCTTGTAGAGAGTAATATGTATATGAGTGAGTAAACCTCTCATAGTTAGGGGAGAGTTGTATTTACTTATGCAATGAAATAAAAGTATTTTCTTTTCCAGAAATCTCTTATGCTAAGTTGTTATTATTGTCCAAATTGTCTCCAACTTTCTGTTCATAGAGGACTGATCGAGTGGAAAATCGAGCGTCCGTGTAATACGTTAGTCGTTGTTATCGGCTTCCAACCTCAATATAAAAAAATCTAAACTTGTAACTACACTCTTAAGGAGTATAGTGGCGAGTCTGGGTATCGAATCCACAGGGAATGTTTGATAGAATTTAACTAATTTATTACTTCTAAAATAAAAGTGAAAAGAAGATGATGGTTGAAGAGGGAAAAAATAAAAAAAGTTAACTATGCATGCATGAGCAAACTAATTAAGATGAATGATAAAGTAGGTTGGAATACAATCCCCTAACCCTAGTAATTTACCGTGTAGAATACTAGAATTGTAAATTATAAATTTGAATGAATCCAGTCTTTATAGATCCTAAGCATTACGTATATGAGGTTCAAGCCCGCACCATACGAAATCAAAGGTAAATATAAAGCGGTGCTAAATAATTATACGCATATCGTATTCTTAAACATCCCAAGTACCTAGGGCAATAGAGATTAAAAGATCTACAATGATTGTAAAATTATCTCGCACGACTCTTTCAAATTTTTAATTTAAATTCTATTTTCTACATAAGTAATTTACATTGGGATGGGTTCATGCATCCCAACCTTTAAAAACTTAGCTAGGCATGATTTTATTAAATGAAAATAAATTCATAACAATGCATGTAATTGTGGATCTAAGAAACATTGTAAAAACAAAAATTACAAAACAAGTGATAATTGAATTGAAAATAGAATTGGGATAAAATAAGAGAAAGGGAAATTGATACTTGCAATCTGCAACAGGAAAAGCAAATGAACTTGAATCCAGAGAACTTCTTCTTAATCAACCGTACAAACTAGGGTTTATGAAAACTTCTACCAAAGAAAACTAAAAAGACTCTCTAAAATCTGACTCTCTCTCTCTAAAATTCTATTCTATTCTCTAGAATTCGACTCCCCTGGAAGGATGTAGGGCTTGGCCTTTTATACACCAAAAAATGACTCTTCCCATGCCTCTCCACGTTTTTCCCTTTTAATATACCTAAATGAGACTCTTCCCATGCCTCTCCACATTTTACAACTAATAAAAATGAATTAAACAAGAAATTTCAAGAGTTGTCTCTTCAACTTCCAGAATTAATTTCAACTTTTGACTTTTTGTCTCCAACTTTAAATGGGCATAACTTCTTCACCGTAGCTCGGGTTAGGGTGACATTTTTCCAATGCTCTTGTAATTTAGAGATCTTAAACTCTCTAGCTTTCCCCACCACCGGAATATATATGTAAAATTACAAAAATGCCCTTCAACTCCCCATTTCTTGGTTTCTTTCACTATTTTGAGTTCTCCTTCGCACTAACTTTCATGTAATACCTGTAAAACACATGAGAAATACACAAAATACGAAATACTTGCCAAAAGAGGTTAGTAGTATAAATACGAGACAAATCCAAGCTATTTACACTGCACGGGATCATAAAAATACCGAAATTAAGGGGATAAATGTGAACAATATGTGCCTAATCACACCCCCTAACTTTGAACTTTGCGCGTCCCGAGCAATATAAAAGAATCCTATCGAAATTCCATTCTTGAAAATTCCTTTATTAAAATAAAATTCCACTTTTGCAGGCAAGCGATTGCATTGAGCATATGCAACAAGCCTTTAAACCCCTAGGTTACCCCAATAGGACGAGTTTTGTCTCGTGAGGGTTTGCAGTGAATACACCCACAAAATTCTTTATTGACTCAAATAAATATCAAAATACTTAAAAATTGTACAATTTAAACTTTTCGAAAAATAGTCACCATAACTTCATATTCAAATGTCTCATACCATAGTGTGTGTGTGAAAAGCCAAAAATTCAACCTCAAATTTCCACCGATTGAGCATTACGTTAATTTTTGAAAATTCATTTTGATTCAAATTCTTACGGATGCACTCACAAACGAATCACTCGGATTGTGGTTGTTTTCTCTCGGTATGCATGATATAAAGAGTAAATATAATGGATACAAATTCACGCATACAAAATTGAAAAGAAGAAAATATATGGTGAAAAGATCTCATTATTGGAATACAGTTATTAGGAAACGGGAAACATCATCTCTTAATCACACCATTTTAATCTCTTGTATTATCTTTTCATGTCTTAGCTTTCCATGCAGTAATTAATTTCGCCATTCGGACTCGGTAAGGACTTTTCGGGTTAAAAAGTGTAAAGGGTAAAATTGGGAATGGATGGAATGTTCGGAATTGGAAAATGTCCTTATGACGTCCATTAGTGCTTTTTCGGGCATTTACTCATTTTTCTCTTTCTTTTTCAATTTTCATTTTTTTCCTCACTATTTTTTTTTTTTTTTGAACATTTTTTTTGTATTTTTCTCTTGCCCCTTTTTATTGCACAATTTGGACTTACTTGATGAATTTTCTCAATTTTCACAATTCCGGGCTATTTGGGTTTTTCGGGTTATCAAACGAAAGGAAAATATTTTATTAGGCTCAACTTGGGTTGCAAAGGGATAATTTTATTTTTCACAACTTTTTATGGCTAATATTTTTGGGTAACAAACGAGGGCCTACTTCATTGTCCAAATTGCTAATCACATTACCATACGCATTTCGAGATTAATTAAGTTTAGAGATATATTTAGCACGAATTTCGAGACAACATTTCAAACATTTCCCATAACCGATCAAAACAAAGGATTGAGATCATCAACGACTTAATAAAATGCTGAAAAGAACTTTGAGTTAATCATAAACTCGGATTGATTTAAAAACTCATAAAAAAAATTGAAAGGCTCGAAATCTCACCGGGTTTTCCATACTTATTCGTTAAGTCGTCAATTTTCTTTCAATTTCCATCTTCGGTCAATTTTGGCTTAGTGCATTATGATTGTTAACAATTTGAGACTTTAAATAGAATAAAGGTGATATTTTTGAAAATTTTAAATTCCAATTTTTATTTATTTTGAAGAAAAATATTTTTGGCTTTTTTTGAATTTTTTTTTTTTTTTTTTTTTTGAAATTTTCTAAAAAACACACTTGGAAAGAACATGTAGAATATCCCACACCCCCTAACTTAAATGTTGCATTGTCCTCAATGCAAATCAAGAACACAACATAAAGAGAGGAAAAGAAAGATATTACCCAAATGGAGCGATCCCCGATGAGTGCGAGTCCATTGAATCTACAAAACATGTTAGAACCAAGCATAAAAAAAAGAATAACAAAAACTCTAACTAATTACTCTAAATTATAAAAAAAGAAAAATAAAAATAAAAAGCTAATTATGTACAACCTACGATTTGAACTTCTAATAAGTTATACACTAGAACTCGAAAAAGTTGAGGGTCCACCCAAAATACAATATGACTTTGAGGGATTAATAGTGTACCCTCACTATAAAGCATGCCACCCGAAAAATAAGAATTCCGTTTGAAAAACGGAAGGCATGTGTGAGATGGAGAAAATGAACCATCACCAATTAAAAAATTTAATGGGATGATGGGGGGTTTGGGTGCTAGGTGGGACAAGTACAATTGAGATCCAAGAAAAATATAATCACCTCCCAAAGATTTTTCAAGTAGTATGGGGAGAGGGGCACACAAAAAGGAACAGTCCATATTAGAAAATAATTCTAGCAAAGTGTCTTTGTCGGTAAAAGGTGTAAACGTTTCAGAATTTTCAACCGACTCATAGGAATCTAGCGGTACTTCTAATGGTTCAATAACCGTGAACGAAAATGTTGATGAAATAAACTCAATCTCAAGTGATTCATCATCACTTAGATATTGAATTTCAAGGGAGCAAGACTCACTTTCAATGAGATGTTCTTCAAAAATTTGAGGTGACACACAAGTCTCAGCCTCCTCTTTGTTTTCCAAAATAGAACACACATCATCGCAAAGTGCGACCATTTCCTTCACAAGACCATAATCGATATTCTTTTTGCTTTGGGTGGAAAGAAAATCCAGTACTCTTTTGGTTAGAAAAAGCGTGTTTTCTTCCAAAGTAGGATCCCTTGGCTCTAAAACCTCGGATTCCTCATTTTGTTGAAAACCTTCTATAGTTTCACAAATATCGGAAGAAAAATCTTCATTGGATTCCCCAAAATGATTTTTTTTTCGATATTCGTTTTCAAGCTTTTCATACGCAAGATTTAGAAAGGCCTCACCCATGGTAATAGGTCGAGGCACAGATTCTTGAGAATATTTAATATAAATTTCTCTCCGATATTCATTTTCAAGCCTTTCATACTCCAGAGTTATAATGGCCTCACGAATGGTAATAGGTCGAGCCGCGGACTCTTGAGAATAAAAAGTTTGAAAACGATTACCATATGAACCATTATAATTACCGAACTCACCATGAAAAGACATGATTATCGAATAGTATGTAAATGGAAATTCGAGTACAAAGGTGTGCGGTTGAGGATTCAACATTTTTGGCGCTCAATTGTGCAAGGCTACAAAAAAGGTTAAAACAAAAAAAAAATCCAAAGAAAAAAAATCTTTCGAAATAGTAAATCAATTATAATCTATAACAAAACATTCCCCGGCAACGGCGCCATTTTGATCGAGTGGAAAACCGAGCGTCCGTGTAATACGCTAGTCGTTGTTATCGGCTTCCAACCTCAATACAAAAAAACCTAAACTTGTAACTACACTCTTAAGGAGTATAGTGGCGAGTCTGGGTATCGAATCCACAGGGAATGTTTGATAGAATTTAACTAATTTATTACTTCTAAAATAAAAGTGAAAAAGAAGATGATGGTTGAAGAGGGAAAAAATAAAAAAGTTAACTATGCATGCATGAGCAAACTAATTAAGATGAATGAGAAAGTAGGTTGGAATACAATCCCCTAACCCTAGTAATTTACCGTGTAGAATACTAGAATTGTAAATTATAAATTTGAATGAATCCAGTCTTTATAGATCCTAAGCATTACGTATATGAGGTTCAAGCCCGCACCATACGAAATCAAAGGTAAATATAAAGCGGTGCTAAATAATTATACGCACATCGTATTCTTAAACATCCCAAGTACCTAGGTCAATAGAGATTAAAAGATCTACAATGATTGTAAAATTGTCTCGCACGACTCTTTCAAATTTTTAATTTAAATTCTATTTTCTACATAAGTAATTTACATGGGGATGGGTTCATGCATCCCAACCTTTAAAAACTTAGCTAGGCATGATTTTATTAAATGAAAATAAATTCATAACAATGCATGTAATTGTGGATCTAAGAAACATTGTAAAAACAAAAATTACAAAACAAGTGATAATTGAATTGAAAATAGAATTGGGATAAAATAAGAGAAAGGGAAATTGATACTTGCAATCTGCAACAGGAAAAGCAAATGAACTTGAATCCAGAGAACTTCTTCTTAATCAACCGTAAAAACTAGGGTTTATGAAAACTTCTACCAAAGAAAACTAAAAAGATTCTCTAAAATCTGACTCTCTCTCTCTAAAATTCTATTCTACTCTCTAGAATTCGACTCCTCTGGAAGGATGTAGGGCTTGGCCTTTTATACACCAAAAAATGACTCTTCCCATGCCTCTCCACGTTTTTCCCTTTTAATATACCTAAATGAGACTCTTCCCATGCCTCTCCACATTTTACAACTAATAAAAATGAATTAAACAAGAAATTTCAAGAGTTGTCTCTTCAGCTTCCAGAATTAATTTCAACTTTTGACTTTTTGTCTCCAACTTTAAATGGGCATAACTTCTTCACCGCAGCTCGAATTGGGGTGCCGTTTTTTCCAATGCTCTTGTAATTTAGAGATATTAAACTTTCTAGCTTTACCCACCACCGGAATATATATGTAAAATTACAAAAATGCCCTTCAACTCCCCATTTCTTGGTTTCTTTCACTATTTTGAGTTCTCCTTCGCACTAACTTTCATGAAATAGCTGTAAAATACATGAGAAATACACAAAATACGAAATACTTGCCAAAAGAGGTTAGTAGTATAAATACGAGACAAATCCAAGCTATTTACACTGCACGGGATCATAAAAATACCGAAATTAAGGGGATAAATGTGAAGAATATGTGCCTAATCAAGGACTATTGTGTGGAACCTCCGGTGTAGCACACAAGATGTTATACTGGTGAACCGCCGTCAGGTGCCGATTAGCCGTGAGCCGTTAGCCAGTGGGCGTTAGGCGTGAAGGCGTACAGGCAGGAAACGGGTCAACCGCCAAAGTAGTGGATTGAGGTGCTACACATAAAGAGAGAGTTGTAGGAGGCCGAGATCGGAGAAGAAGAGTGACAAAGCTGAAGAGACAAAGGGAAGAAGATAAAGATATTACAGACCAGAAGGAAGGTATAAACTCGAACCAAACCCTTAACTATTTTACGTATTATTGTTTTAAGAAGAATCTTATATGAGCTTACAAATCACTAAAGACTTTTTAGAATTTGTTAATCAAACAAGTTTAGACTTAACTAGAGAAATTCAAGACTGGACTCTTACAGACCCTAAAGATAAAGAACTTATAGAATCTGCTTTAGTATATGCAGGTGGTACTTTTAAATACATAGACCAGATCATTGAGTGGTTAGGAAGAGATGTACCTAGAATATAAATAATTAGAACAGGGATCCGAGATCTCTTTAGACAAAAACTAAGAACTGAAGATTTTGCAGAAGAACTATCAAGACCTGAAAAATATCAAGAATACACTAGGATACTTGAAGATAGTATAGACGTATTAAAATTTATTAGACGAAAAAGGTTAGCTGAAACAAAGGCTACTTTAATTAGAGCCGGAGGAATCCGCCCTCTCCTTAAAAACGTAGAGACAGCTGCCCCTAGAACATACCGTAGATTTTTGTCATCTTATGGTGATAATAATTTAGATGAATTTATAGCTAACGATATAATTGATATTGTTAATCAAATATATAAAGAAACTAGACAGATAAATCCACGATACCATATAAGGTATTTAAGACTAGAATATTTTCCATCAAACCCTCTTTCAGTTTCTAGACTCCCTGAAGAAATTATTTATATAGATAATCCTCGCTATTCATAACTCTAGTACGATAGTGACGGAAGAAGCTTGAGAAGTAGCAGTAGCCCTGAAACTTCCACACTTAGACTTCCAGATTAATTAAGCGTTAAAATAAGCTTAAAAGACCTTAGAAATCATTGGGGTAAAAATTGATATTTCCCAAAACTTAGAAGAAGTTAAAAGACATCGCGGTCCCAAAAGGTGGTCCTAAAAAGACAAAACGATCCCTAGATAATTCTTGGACGGTAGCGGTCAGTAAACTCGGTCCGTAAACTAGGTCCGTATACGATCCAGACTCTCTCTCTCTCTCTCTCTCTCTATATATATATATATATATATATATATATATATATATATATATATATATATATTAAGTGAGAGTATACTTATAAGTATTAGTATTATAAGGGTACGAATACTTAGACACTATTACGAATGGGAACATTCGGTATTGTTGGCTATCGCTATGAGAGTTGGCAATTATAGCCATATATATATTTGAGAAGTGATATATATTATATATATATATGATGGGATTACACTATATATAATATGATACGAATAAATATATCTATGTGTGATTGGTGTATTTGTTTCTTAGAGGCTGGTTCCACGAGCTTTCCTTTGGCGTAGGGTTGGAACAACCAGATTATATATTTTCTCTAGTGCGATCCGGGGAGGTTGCGCGATGTGGGTGAATCCCCTGGCTTGAGGAGTAGGGAGAGTATATCCCCAGGTCATCTCGTCCTACATATGAGTGCGATGTGTGTGTACTCCACTTGCAGAGGGGACATGACCGCCTCCACCGTTGTGTACTTTTACTATGACCATGAGAGAGTCTGGCTTGGTACCGTGGAATTGTGAGTCAACCCGGATTCGGATAGGCACTATGAGACTGCATCCTCAAGTTATAGCTCAGTGTGATAGTTATTGTGCTTGTGATTGTAATAAGTATAATTATATTCGTTAAGCATGGTATATTGCTTGTATACGAAGATTAGATAACATATAAGGTAAACATATATAAGATGGAACGAATGATAAGAGTTACTCCCCTTCCGGTAGATTTATATGCGGATTTATGTGAATATGAGAAATAGGGTATGGTGGGATATGTATATATATTTATACGTATAATTATACGCGTTATGTGCTGAGGGCCTAATGGATCTCGACGATCAACATTGCGAGGTAATAGTGTATCGGGGGGTTCCTTGTTTGGATTTCGCTTTGCAAGACACCTCAGGCACGAACGTAGCGCAGTGTTGGAATTTGGGGAGAAGTTTAGCCCTTAGTACTCGAATTATTTAGGATTTTTAGAGATTGGGTGATATCGTTTAGTTAGGCAGGGTAGCTTAACGAGGTTGCCAAAAGGTATGCGATTGGTGTGCACCATTAGAAGAGAGGTGAGGGGTATCTCATGGGAGTGCGATACCAATTTAAATATGGGATAAATCATATTTTAAAAATATAGCATTTATGCACTTGCAAAACATTTTCACAACTCGGGCTCTAACTCGTTTCTCTATTTTTTCCCCTCTTTTGCTATATATATAGTTGTCCAGACACAAGGACGCCTGGATGACGATTCTTTCGAGTCAGATGTTGCTGCAACAGCTGTGGATGCATGCAGGTTTCTGGTAGACGCTTTTATTCTTGTGATCTAGATAGGAAGCACTGTAGTATCACTCGGGCATAAAGCCCAATTGTATTCATTTATTCTTTTATCGTATTTTGATTTACCGCTATTCGATTTGGTTGTATTATGTTAAACCGAGTGTTCGTCTATTTTATTTCTTTTCAGTTTTATATGTATAAACTGTGTGAATGATTTATTTTTATGGTTTGCTTAAAAAGATTAGTTAAATAAAATTTTAACGCCAGCCTAATAGATTATTAGTAATTAAATTGGTTTTCGACAGTGATGCTAAGAATGAACCATATGAGACTCCTCTTTTAATTTGGTAGAGGATTGATCGCCCGGTATTTTATTAGGCGGGGTGTCACACCTTAATAACCCAGTCGTCAGCAAGAAAATCCCTCAAGACCTACAAAAACAGTAGTACAGATGGCACTGCACAAGAACAAACTTCAATAGAAGTGATTTGGTATCCATAAATAATTCACAAAATAATAGGGATGTTTTGGTGTGAATTAAACACGTAAAAATCCCTAAAAGTGAAGACTAAGAGTTCTACAGAAATGCAATTTTCGTGTATCAAAAGTCTTAACGAAATAGGTCTCCACAACAGGTATTTATAGTTGAACAAAAAAGTTGAGGAGGCTAAGTTCGTCAAAAGTCGTTCGAGCGACATAGCCATGTCGTTTTAATGACATCTCTTGTCGTTACTAACGATCTTAAAAAACACAAAACAGTATGGGCTCGTTTGAAACGGTAAAGAAATGACCCTTCAAACGAAATTGTATGTCGTTAGAAGCAGTCATTTGAACTACACGTCAATATCGTTTAAACGACATTTCCTCGTCGTTTGAATGACAAGAGCGAGAAAATTTTATTTTAAAAGGCCCACCTACAGGTCTTAAAAAATTATTTTGACTTAGAAAAAATGCCTCATTTTGTTTAAAAACAGTTTAGAAAAATATCCAAATATAAATGTAAACCATTTACGAAACTTAAACACACTCTATATGAAATTGTACCTCATGTCGTGCAAATGTTGAAGATACTTGAAATTTGGATCCGTCTTCATGAATCAAATGATCATGAGCTTCTTCGACGATTGTAGTGGTATACGACATATCCTATGTAAACTACGGACAATGGAAAATATGTCCTTACAAATATGAAGGGTCCAAATCGATTCGGATCTAGCCTGAATCGATTCTCATTGACATGTACTGCGGGGTAAAAAAAATATACCACTAATAATAGCATGACGTGTGGCAAGCAGGCCGATCAAGATAATAACCGATATTCGATCTAGCAAGATAAGGATGATCAAAGTCCTTAATAAAGTAGAATATCAAGAAGGATTATTTTATTGTAACTCAAACTCTACGAGGATAGGACCTATCCGATCATAACTCCTAACTCTATATCAAGGGAAGACCCCTCACTATGAAAGGGGGGCTCATTGGCTAGATAAACACTCTCATGTAAATTCTTCCAAGTTTATAGTTGAACATTGTTGAAGCCCTGTGGACGGAGGCCATCAATGGTCAAACCACATAAATCTTCGTCTCTCTCTCATTTATTTTTATACTCTCATCATGATGGTTGGATTCCTCCTACGGATGGATTTTTTTTACTGCATAGATACGATTTTTTTTAAATTCCTTATTTATCTTAATCATGTTATAATATAAATATAACTATAATTTGTTTCGTATAATTTTCTTAATTTGATTTAAAATGCGTAACTTAATTAACACGCATAGCGCGGAACGCAACATTTTGAATTTTTCTCCTTAATCTTAATTTTAACTAAAAATAACATATTTAATTTAATTCCATTAATTTATCATAAATCCAAGTCCATATAATTTTTCAATCAAGCGAGTCTGAAATATAACACGACTTTATTAATTCAATAAAATCGGGTGTTACAACCTTTCCACCTTGAAAATTTTGTCCCTAAAATCAAAACCTTTCTCAATAAGATTTAGTCTTCATCATTTTACTTTGCAGTTCATACTTAAGCTCATGGATCAAATTCCTATTCGTACATTACCTTTGGTTCCTCGACCTCATTGACACGTTAACCTTGACATACACTCTAGCTCGATGCCTTAGATAATTAATGCAAATTTGCTTAGACTCAACAGTTTATTCAATCAACATCTAGTGATTTGAAAACCTGTCAGTTAACTTTCTGAACTCGACTCACGATTAACCTTTTAGCTTGTAATCAAATTACATTATATGCCATAGTGCATAATATGCCTTTTTATCATTTAGTCATCAAGGCAACTTTTTATTCACAAACTAGCTTCCATAACTTCCTCCATAGATCCTAACTTACCGGTTAATAGAAAATACCATATCGCTCCTACTCTTATCTGTAATACCCCGTATTTTTATGCTATATTTAATTTGGGGATTTATTAAATTTAATGTGACTGTATTTAATAAAAATCCGGAAATTAATTATGTTATAATTATTAACGTGACTAGAGTTAGTAATTATGGGAAACTTGTTGAATATTACTAATGAGCATAGTAATATATTATATTGGTTATATTGAATGTCATAAGTGAATTAAATGACTATTTCGGAAATTTAAGTCGGGACGTGCCCGTGTCACGTCGGGACTATTTGTGTTAAATAAAAAGTGAATATTTTATAAGTTGTCCGTATGGTATTTTTTAGTGCGCCGACGCGTCCGGAAGGGTTGAGATAGTCAGAAAAGTGTACCCGGGGGTTTGGTTCGGGTCTCGGGGTGTTTTTAGGCCTAATTAGTGACCCGGGAGGGCATTTTGGTCTTTTTCCAAAATAGGGTAATTAAACCCACGAATTTTAGCAGCCTTTATCAGCTGGTTAGGTTATCCATTTAGGGTTAGAACATACAGAACCCTAGGACGGCCATTGGAGAATAGAGGAGAGACCTTTCTAGGAGATTCAAAGCCAAAACACCTCCGTTTGAAACGTCGTCACCACCAACGCGTAGATCGCGAGGAGGAGAACGCAACCACACCATAATCCACAGGAAATCAGACTTCTGAAAATCCCAGGCAAGTGTTTAACTTGCATATTTCATTAGTGCAATGTTCATATTAGTTTAGGATTAATTAGGAATGTAATCCATGTAAGAAAACCCCAAATTTTGATAGGAAATTGCATGTAGAGAAGATTAAAACCTTATGCTGGAAACTCTTGATGTTATAGATGTATTACCCACGAATTTTTATGTTATATGAGGAAGAAATTCTGGAGAAAAACTGAATTGGATAATAGTTATGAAAACTTTAGGGTTCTTGATGTTTAGATGAGATTTTGGATTGTTTAACCATGATTAATGATGTATACACGCATGCTGAACGTTAAAAACATCTGGAATTATGTTAGTATGTTAGTAGTAGACTTTTTGGGTCGATTAGTGTTGGAAAATATGGTTATTGATGAAGAATTTTGATGAATCCCGTAACTGCAATTCTGCAGAATTTTTACCCAGACCTGCTTGATCGATCGATCGATCGAGCCCCAAGCTTCGATCGATCGACCCCTCCTGGCAGACTTCTATTCCCCTTGTTTAATTAGTTAAATTAAGTTTATCGTGAAATAATTCTTGGGCATTCTTGATAAAATAATTTGGGAGACATTGAGGACCAGTAGGGTATATGAATAATCATTGGGACCTTTAATCTTCAACGAGAATGCTATTGATGGGATATTTACTTTAGGTTGGTAGTTTTATGAATTTAAAAGGGTGAGGTGCGTAAGAGAGTTACGTTGGAACCTAATAAAGACACTTACTGAAATTTAGATTGTGAGGATATAGCCCACGAGTGTTAGGTAATAAGTGAGAAAACCCTTCGAGTTAAGGTTAGGAACAAAACCTTATACGTATTTCTATAAATGTGAAATTTAGGATAAATGGTATAATTATGGGTAATGTGAAGAACCTATGTTAATAGGATATAGTGGTATATTTATATGATTGTGTGTACTTATATTATATGCATGTGAAAATCATACCCACGCTACTTACTATCCCTGAGGTTTCCGCGCTGGGACAAGTCTTATCTCGATGGGACCTTTATGGGGGATATTGACTTGTACCCTAGAAGATAGATGTCCTTGGTACAGGCTATCGACGTGATAGTTCAGACGGTCCTAAGAGACGCCGGTATGTGTCATCCTCTTAGAGACTTGGAATCTATTCTTCGCCTCAATATTGTTTGTGTATGTATTGTTAATACATTTCGAGAGTGATTCCGAATGTATTCCCCTTAATATGAGTGATATGGGGCTTTGGATAGTAGAGTACGCCCGCACCATAATCTAGTTGGGGGTGTTGTTATAATATATATTATACGAGTAGTTAATATATATATGAAATTTTGAAATTTGATCTACCTACCGTGATTTGATATGTAGGACATAGTTGTTGACTGAAAATTATAAATACTTGTTTTGAGAAAGAAGAATATACCTACACCATAGTTTATATGTTGGTGTTGTCAGTGTATATATATATATAAACTCTACGAGTAATTTATATATATACCTGGATTGAGAAATTTAAGCTATTGTTGTAACGTAGTAAGTGAGGAATAATCCTGGACTAAATTATGAATACTTATTTTGAGTAAATAATATGTCACTGGGAAACTTATGGATTTTATAAAGTTAAAATGGAGAACTTTGGTTACTAATTGGAACATTCTTTTTTAGAATTGAATCGTTGTATTGTAAACCTTACGAGTAACCTAAGTTAAGTAAATCTTTTAGAAAGTCAAGTGCGATATATTGTTAGGAACAAACCAATGGGAAGGTTAGTGCGATAGGTGTGCACATTAGAAGAGAGGTGAGTATTTCTCAAGAGAGCGACGCACTAATATGTTATTGCATTGGCCTGTATCAATTTAAATACTTGCTAAATGTATTTTAAATCAAACACACTTTCGGGCTCTGACCCGTTTCTTTTTCTCTCTCTCTCTCTCTTGTATATATATGTATATATTTCAGGTGTCCATCCACAGGGGCGTCTTGCTTAGGATCCTTTGAGAGGAACGTGCTGCAGCTTAGGTGGGAGTTGCAGGTCACTTGCGTAGACGGCTTCCTTTATTGACTCCATTCTAGCATTCTCATTTATTGGGCACGTGTCGCCCTTTCCATTTTTATTTGCTGTTGGGACATTTATATTCCAGTTATTTCCAGTATTGTTCTTTGGGATTTATTCAGTATGGACTTGTGATTTTAGTTTTTATTATGTTGACATTCGATTGATGAATGTATGTTATTATTTAGTTCAACGTGGTGTGATTCTTAATTGTAGAAATGTTGTTTTAAAAATATAAATCTTTTCTTTAACTAATATTTGGAAAGTTTGTATGAAAAATATTTTTGACACTTAGCTTAATTATTTAGGGTGTTAAATTGGAAAATTTATTTTATCGACAGTGATGCTGAGAATGAACCACCTGTTAACCTTGATTTAATTTAATAAAGGAGTGATCGCCCGGTATTTTATTAGGCGGGGTGTCACAGGTGGTATCAGAGCATCAGGTTCTAGTGTCCTTTAGGATCTGTACGGCTTCTTATGCTTTCAGCACTGTTTTCTTTGATATAGAGCCATAATACTAGGAATGTAGTGTTCATCTTTATGCATTGGGAATTCGTGCTTCTGCGATTTGTTTATTTGAATGATGAACTCATCCAAATTCATTTAAAATTTTCAGATGGACCGTCGTGAAGAACTAGCTAAAATGGTTGAGGGAGTCAACGAGCAAGATCGACTCACACCTCAGGTACCCCCAGAGAGAGTATCAACCGCCGAGTTAGCAGGCATCGTAGCACAAGCAGTCACCACTGCAATTTTGCAATACCAAGAACGCAGCATGCAACTTAGAGAAGGCAAAAGACCTAGAGAGGTTAGCCAAATGCATGTGACCAAAGCTGACAAATGTGCAAAAACTCCGAAATTGCGAGGTAAGAAAAAGCAGTTTCGAAAGAGGAATAAAGCCCCAAGTCAGCAAGGCCGACACAACAACAGCAGGGTCAGAGGGGGAGTAACTTCAGAGGCAAATGTTATGTGTGTGGCACGCATGGCCATAAACGCCAAGATTGCCCAGAGGGTGTTAGGGCCTCACGACAACAATGTGCCCGTAAGAAGCCGCAAGGGCCACTTTTTCCAGTCGCTCTCCCAGCACCAGTTCAGGTACCAGACCTACCTACCTTTCCAGTAGCTACACTGCAGCAGGGGCAGTTACAGTACAGGCATATGTATAATGTCCACCCGGTAACAGCCCCACAGACACCAACCGCGATTTGGGGTATGTTTTCTATCCATGGAACTTTAGGTCGAATTCTATTTGTTACTGGAGGAAAACGCATTATTTTATAGCTATATTTTTACGAAATCCTTAGGATTGTTAGACACAGCAGGAAGCACCGTGGCTTATGTCGACTCACCACTGGGGAGTGAGTCACTTATATTTTTATATGCCGGGGAGTAGGGGTAGAGATGGGTAGCTTGGTATTGCCTGCAGACATGCTAGTCTTAGACATGCACGAGCATGATGTGATTATTGGTATGGATTGGCTCGCAGCTTATAGAGCCATGATTGATTGCTTCGGTGGAAGCATTGTTTTTGCCATTCCGGGGCAAGACATGTTTATAGTGGCAATGCCTCGCCCAGAGGAAGGTTCGACCGCTCATTTATATTACATAGAGGAGGATACCTCTAAGGAGGTTGTGATTCCTTTGGATTCGATCCCAGTTGTTAGGGAGTATTCCGATGTGTTTCAGGAGATACCAGGCCTACCGCCCAGTCGTGAGATAGACTTCGTTATAGATTTATTTTCGGATACGAGACCTATAGCACGCGCACCGTACCGTATAGCTCCGGCAGAGATGCGAGAGCTACGAGATCAGATAGAGCAGCTATTAGGTCAGGGATTCATTCGTAGGAGTACCTCACCTTGGGGCGCTCCAGTCTTGTTTGTAAAGAAGAGAGATGGTTCACTAAGATTGTGTGTGGACTACCGAGAATTGAACAAGGTCACGATATGGAATAAGTATCCGT
Organism: Sambucus nigra; assembly: GCA_949130495.1. Classification (NCBI taxonomy): domain Eukaryota; kingdom Viridiplantae; phylum Streptophyta; class Magnoliopsida; order Dipsacales; family Adoxaceae; genus Sambucus; species Sambucus nigra. The sequence goes on along the minus strand of OX422212.1, from coordinate 43,575,425 downwards.
TGCCTTGAATCGATGATCTATTCGACCAGTTGAGGGGAGCAACTTTCTTTTCAAAGATAGATCTGAGGTCGGGGTACCATCAGTTACGGATTAGAGAGCAGGATGTTTCAAAGACTGCCTTCTTGTCAAGATATGGGTCCTATGAGTTCAGGGTGATGCCGTTCGGACTCACAAATGCCCCAGCCATTTTCATGGACTTGATGAACCGAGTATTCAGAGAGTTCTTGGATCAGTTCGTCATCGTCTTTATAGATGACATCTTGATATATTCACACTCCGAGGGGGAGCATGCCGAGCACTTGAGGCAGGTTCTTCAGACTCTACGAGAGCATCAGTTGTATGCTAAGTACGAGAAGTGTGGATTCTGGTTGCGAGAGGTACAATTCTTGGGCCATGTTGTTTCTGAGCAGGGGATAGTAGTTGACCCGAGTAAAGTGTCAGCGGTGAGGGAGTGGGGACAGCCCACGACACCGACGGAAGTGCGTAGTTTCTTGGGGTTAGTCGGATACTACAGGAGATTCATTCGGGGATTCTCCAAAATAGCGGGTCCATTGACGGATCTGACTCGCAAGGAAGCACCATATGTTTGGGATGACGCTTGTCAGTTGGCTTTCGACGAGCTGAAGGACAAGCTTACTTCAGCACCAGTCCTTTCTTTACCGAGACCGGGTGTGGAGTACCTGGTTTATACCGATGCATCTTTACGAGGACTTGGAGGCGTACTCCAGCAGGAGGAGAAAGCTATAGCTTTTGCTTCCCGCAAGCTTAAGCCGCATGAGAAAAATTACCCCACCCACGACCTGGAGTTAGCAGCGGTCGTCTTTGCATTGAGAATTTGGAGGCATTACTTTTTGGGCGAGAAATTCCGTTTGTTCACAGACCATAAGTCACTGCAGTAGCTGTTCACTCAGCGAGAGCTGAATATGCGTCAGCACAGGTGGTTAGAGGTTGTGAAAGATTACCAGTTCGATATACAGTATCATCCGGGGAAGGCCAACGTAGTTGCTGATGCGTTGAGCCGTAGACCGGTAGACGATGTAGCGGACATCTGGAAAGCAAAGTGGAAGGAGTTGGGTCACCAGGACGCAGTAGCACGTTCTTTCATATCCGTGATGACAGTCACACCCGAGATTGTTACGAGGGTGATACAGGCACAGACCACAGATCCGTTTTGTCAGGAGCAGATTGTGCGACTTCTAGCCGAGGGTGCTGAGTCCTATTCTGTTAGTTCTGATGGAGGTTTGCGGTTTAATGGTAGATTAGTGGTTCCAGAAGGAGCGGAGTTTCGTCATGAAGTGATGACTCATTCTCACGGGTCCCGATTTGCAGTACATCCGGGAGGTGATAAAATGTACCAGGACATGAGACGACAGTACTGGTAGAGTGGGATGAAGAAGGACATTGCTGAGTTTGTGTCCAAGTGTTCTACCTTCCAGCTGGTGAAGGTGGACCACTAGAAACCGTCAGGATTACTTCAGCCGTTGGAAGTACCCGCGTGGAAGTGGGAAAGTATTTCCATGGATTTCATTACGGGGTTGCCTACATCACAGCGGGGCCACGATTCCATCTGGGTGATTGTAGACCGTTTGACCAAGGTGGCTCATTTTCTGCCAGTGAGGATAGAATAAACCACGGGTCAGTATGCCCAGTTGTTCATCGCTGAGATTGTCAAATTACATGGGGTGCCCCTGAATATTGTGTCAGATAGAGACAAGATTTTTGTGTCACGTTTCTGGGAAAGCTTTCAGGAGGCTATGGGTACAGAGTTGAGACTGAGTTCAGCTTACCACCCACAGACAGATGGACAGACAGAGCGTACTAATCAGATGTTAGAAGATATGCTACGCATGTGTGATCTCGATTTCGGAGAAGGTTGGGAGCCACACCTTCCACTGGTAGAGTTTGCTTATAATAACTCCTATCAGTCTACGATTGGAATGGCTCCATTTGAGGCTTTGTATGGCCGGCCTTGTCGTTCTCCAACTTGTTGGCTCGAGGTGGGGGACAACAAGTTGCTAGGACTAGAAGTGATTCAGGAGACCTCCGCAAGGATTGAGATAATCAGGAGTCGTATTCGGGTAGCCCAAGACAGGCAGAAGAGCTACGCCGATGCGAAACGGTTCTTCCGGGAGTTTAATGTGGGAGATCAAGTGTTGTTGCGTGTATCTCCTATGAAGGGAGTGATGAAGTTCGGGAAGAAGGGGAAGTTGGCTCCGAGGTACGTAGGACCATTTCCCATCATTGAGAAGATTGGGCCAGTAGCATACAGGTTGGATTGCCAGAACATTTACATCGCATCCACGATGTATACCACATCTCGTCGTTGAGACGATATCTTCGGGATGATATGGCCCATACTCACTTTGCGATAGACGAGATAGACTTACAGTCTGATAGCTCTTACGAGGAGAGACCAGTGGCTATTCTAGACTATAGTGAGAGGAGATTGAGGTCGAAAGTAGTCCCACTTGTGCGAGTCCAGTGGGAGCATCATAATGTGAAGGAATCTATTTGGGAGCGTGAGGCAGATATGCGCGAGAGATACCCAGAGTTGTTTTTACCAAGTATGACTTATTTTTCGAATTTCGGGACGAAATTCCATTATTAGGGGGGAAGTATGTAATACCCCGTATTTTTATGCTATATTTAATTTGGGGATTTATTAAATTTAATGTGACTGTATTTAATAAAAATCCGGAAATTAATTATGTTATAATTATTAACGTGACTAGAGTTAGTAATTATGGGAAACTTGTTGAATATTACTAATGAGCATAGTAATATATTATATTGGTTATATTGAATGTCATAAGTGAATTAAATGACTATTTCGGAAATTTAAGTCGGGACGTGCCCGTGTCACGTCGAGACTATTTGTGTTAAATAAAAAGTGAATATTTTATAAGTTGTCTGTATGGTCATTTTGAGTGCGCCGACGCTTCCGGAAAGGTTGAGATAGTCAGAAAAGTGTACCCGGGGGTTTGGTTCGGGTCTCGGGGCGTTTTTAGGCCTAATTAGTGACCCGAGAGGGCATTTTGGTCTTTTTCCAAAATAGGGTAATTAAACCCACGAATTTTAGCAGCCTTTGTCAGCTGGTTAGGTTATCCATTTAGGTTTAGAACATACAGAACCCTAGGACGGCCATTGGAGAATAGAGGAGAGACCTTTCTAGGAGATTCAAGGCCAAAACACCTCCGTTTGCACCGCCGTCACCACCAACGCGTAGATCGCGAGGAGGAGAACGCAACCACGCCATAATCCACAGGAAATCAGACTTCTGAAAATCCCAGGCAAGTGTTTAACTTGCATATTTCGTTAGTGCAATGTTCATATTAGTTTAGGATTAATTAGGAATGTAATCCATGTAAGAAAACCCCAAATTTTGATAGGAAATTGCATGTAGAGAAGATTAAAACCTTATGCTGGAAACTCTTGATGTTATAGATGTATTACCCACGAATTTTTATGTTATATGAGGAAGAAATTCTGGAGAAAAACTGAATTGGATAATAGTTATGAAAACTTTAGGGTTCTTGATGTTTAGATGAGATTTTGGATTGTTTAACCATGATTAATGATGTATACACGCATGCTGAACGTTAAAAACATCTGGAATTATGTTAGTATGTTAGTAGTAGACTTTTTGGGTCGATTAGTGTTGGAAAATATGGTTATTGATGAAGAATTTTGATGAATCCCGTAACTGCAATTCTGCAGAATTTTTACCCAGACCTGCTTGATCGATCGATCGAACATAGAGCATCGATCGATCGAAGGTTCGATCGATCGAGCCCCAAGCTTCGATCGATCGACCCCTCCTGGAAGACTTCTATTCCCCTTGTTTAATTAGTTAAATTAAGTTTATCGTGAAATAATTCTTGGGCATTCTTGATAAAATAATTTGGGAGACATTGAGGACCAGTAGGGTATATGAATAATCATTGGGACCTTTAATCTTCAACGAGAATGCTATTTATGGGATATTTACTTTAGGTTGGTAGTTTTATGAATTTAAAAGGGTGAGGTGCGTAAGAGAGTTACGTTGGAACCTAATAAAGACACTTACTGAAATTTAGATTGTGAGGATATAGCCCACGAGTGTTAGGTAATAAGTGAGAAAACCCTTCGAGTTAAGGTTAGGAACAAAACCTTATACGTATTTCTATAAATGTGAAATTTAGGATAAATGGTATAATTATGGGTAATGTGAAGAACCTATGTTAATAGGATATAGTGGTATATTTATATGATTGTGTGTACTTATATTATATGCATGTGAAAATCATACCCACGCTACTTACTATCCCTGAGGTTTCCGCGCTGGGACAAGTCTTATCTCGATGGGACCTTTATGGGGGATATTGACTTGTACCCTAGAAGATAGATGTCCTTGGTACAGGCTATCGACGTGATAGTTCAGACGGTCCTAAGAGACGCCGGTATGTGCCATCCTCTTAGAGACTTGGAATCTATTCTTCGCCTCAATATTGTTTGTGTATGTATTGTTAATACATTTCGAGAGTGATTCCGAATGTATTCCCCTTAATATGAGTGATATGGGGCTTTGGATAGTAGAGTATGCCCGCACCATAATCTAGTTGGGGGTGCTGTTATAATATATATTATACGAGTAGTTAATATATATATGAAATTTTGAAATTTGATCTACCTACCGTGATTTGATATGTAGGACATAGTTGTTGACTGAAAATTATAAATACTTGTTTTGAGAAAGAAGAATATACCTACACCATAGTTTATATGTTGGTGTTGTCAGTGTATATATATATATATAAACTCTACGAGTAATTTATATATATACCTGGATTGAGAAATTTAAACTATTGTTGTAACGTAGTAAGTGAGGAATAATCTTGGACTAAATTATGAATACTTATTTTGAGTAAATAATATGTCACTGGGAAACTTATGGATTTTATAAAGTTAAAATGGAGAACTTTGGTTACTAATTGGAACATTCTTTTTTAGAATTGAATCGTTGTATTGTAAACCTTACGAGTAACCTAAGTTAAGTAAATCTTTTAGAAAGTCAAGTGCGATATATTGTTAGGAACAAACCAATGGGAAGGTTAGTTCGATAGGTGTGCACATTAGAAGAGAGGTGAGTATTTCTCAAGAGAGCGACGCACTAATATGTTATTGCATTGGCATGTATCAATTTAAATACTTGCTAAATGTATTTTAAATCAAACACACTTTCGGGCTCTGACCCGTTTCTTTTTCTCTCTCTCTCTCTCTTGTATATATATGTATATATTTCAGGTGTCCATCCACAGGGGCGTCTTGCTTAGGATCCTTTGAGAGGAACGTGCTGCAGCTTAGGTGGGAGTTGCAGGTCACTTGCGTAGACAGCTTCCTTTATTGACTCCATTCTAGCATTCTCATTTATTGGGCACGTGTCGCCCTTTCCATTTTTATTTGTTGTTGGGACATTTATATTCCAGTTATTTCCAGTATTGTTCTTTGGGATTTATTCAGTATGGACTTGTGATTTTAGTTTTTATTATGTTGACATTCGATTGACGAATGTATGTTATTATTTAGTTCATCGTGGTGTGATTCTTAATTGTAGAACTGTTGTTTTAAAAATATAAATCTTTTTTTAACTAATATTTGGAAAGTTTGTATGAAAAATATTTTTGACACTTAGCTTAATTATTTAGGGTGTTAAATTGGAAAATTTATTTTATCGACAGTGATGCTGAGAATGAACCAACTGTTAACCTTGATTTAATTTAATAAAGGAGTGATCGCCCGGTATTTTATTAGGCGGGGTGTCACATTATCCCTTTTGCCAATCTAGTTATTCTAGATCTAGATTTAACTTTAATGAGATCACAATCATCATAATTCTCGATTACTCCTTTAAACCTCATTAGGTATTTTTCAACACTAAGTTATGAAATTTAATTTATTCCACTCAATATTAAAACACATTCAGTTCCCTGCATGTACAACCATACCTCTAGTTTCTCCGAAATGTGATCCATACTAGGTAATATAATCAATCGGTCGATTCATAAGAATTTCGTGAACTCCTACCTATTTTTAATGCTCATTATTTAGGACAAACTTTTTTAAATCATATGCCCATAAATGCAATTCATCCGTATAACCATAAGATACTTTCTTAGCTCAACGCTTATCATTTAATTACATTATTTGTTAAACAATTATAAGCTATCTTCCTCTATTAGGAATCGTAAACCTATACAGGATCCACAACATTCCGATTCTTTATAATTCCTCAAAAATTCTTTAAATAATTTTTTTACATCGATAAATCTCATAGATTCGTAATAGGTTCTTATCACCAAAGTGTTATATAGTTAAATCTACTAAGTCCTCAACCTTACCCGAATTTAAACTTAGGCGAACAATTGCTTACATCTTGATGGCATATGACCATGTAATTACTATGTGCAAATAACACCCATGATAACTTCTCATGTCATGAAATCAATTAATCATCAAGGCCTATTAAATTCCTCGAAAAATCAAAATAAGAATATATATATATATATACACCAATTTAGAACTCACGATTATTTATTTTTCCCACTAAGATGGCAACTTACAATTTAGTGTGAACACTAATATGTCATCAACAAAGCACTTTAAACCTTAAAAGCCACTAATTATACACTACGTGTAATGAAAACTTACTATCACTCACAAATCTTACAAAACTTTAAGCATTTTAATACCTCTATAACTCACAGGACTACTAAGAAGAATTTTATGCAGTACTACACATAAACAACCTCATAATATATATATTGAATTAAAATTGTCTTCACCATTATAGACAATCAAATCGTAATCATTGTTTACAATGGCAACAATATTACGTACTATTTATACATGTGACTTATAGACTATGCACCCTAGTCTTATCCATTGCGGGACCACGTGAGTATATTGTTCCCTATATTATTACTGAAATCCTTTACCTAAGATCGAGGAATTCTCCCAATCGGACCGATATCGTCAACCTAATCAATATTCTTAAGTCGAACAGTGACATGTTAAGCTTTAGAAGAAAATGGATGTTATCGCTAATTACTGCGATGATTCCCTCCTTAGATGTTGTTGATCGAGCATGAACTGGGTGCTCGTGTAGAATCACTGTCGTTGTTTTCGGTTCACCGCCTCAATACAAAAAAAAACTAAACTACAACAACACTTGCGATACAAGTATAGCGGTAAGTCGGGTATCGTAAAAAATTCACAGGGAATTTTGTATAGATTTTAATTGATTTATTACTTCAAGAATAAAAATGCAAAAGGTGATATGGTGAAAATGGTGAAAATGGTGAAAAGGGAAAAAGAAAAGTTAAAACTAAATTACAAATAATTAAAACGAGAGTCGGGATCTCATTCCCACCCCAGGATAAACAGCGCGTAGTTAGAATTTCGGTTCGAAAGATATTTAACCGAGCATCTCAATTAAGCATAAACATCACACAATACGGAATCCAATCCAAAGTTGCGAGATTAAACATTTAGCAGAAAATGATCACACGCGGATTAAATTCGGATTATCGCTATAAACACTAGTGTTGCATGACAAAGAAAGTTAAGGGCATAACAATCCAACTTGATACGCGAGGTTTCAATTAAACGCAATTTTACACAAAACCCAACTTTCGGAGCTCAATACCCATTAATGGCGGAAACGCAACCCCAACACGTTATCTACGGGCTAGACATGGAATTAAACTAATTTAAACAACAAGTAAACTAAGGAAAGCACTAAATAACAACAATAAAAGATTAACTAGTCATGGAAATATAAATACAACAATAGAAATTAAGTTAGAACAAGAAAATGTAAAGCTAGAAGAGTATGAATAGTGATATAAACTTACAAAGTGGGAAAATACCCAAAGGAAATGAAGGAGTCAGGCCAAAGCTCCAAACGAGAAACCCTAAAATCTAATACAAATGAAAGTTATCATCTCAAAATGAGATGGAATGTATTTATAGTAAAACCCTAATGACAAACTTGTAATAAGAAAATCGGGGAAAAAACAGGGGCTGGCAATCCGAATTGATTTGGAAATTTTTTAATCGATTTGAAAAGGACAATTGATCACACTGGTCCAAACCGAATAGATTTGGAATATTCCGAATCAATTTGGTTATTTCTGAATCGATTTCGTTCAACCAGGTCTGCGATTCTTCAACTTGGATCAACAATACGGAAAAAGCCGTAACTTCTTCGTTATAACTCGAAATTATGCACGGTCGGAAGCTACGTGAAGATAATTCAGAGGGATACAAATTCAAAGAAGACATTGGCCAAAAACCCAAATGATGAAATGACCAAAATGCCCTTGATGACGGAACTTTTCTGAAATGCGACCAAACTTCACGCCAAGCAGCGTAATACCTATAAAAGCTCAATTATACCTCATAAAGCATGTAAACATATATTATGGAGGTTGTCTGGTAAACGAGCATAAATATAGGAATTAAGGTACTCGAGGGGGGTAAAAAGCACAAGTATAAGGGTAAATAAATACAATATTCAAGCCGAATCACACCCCCTAACTTACACATTACTATTCCCTAGCAATGAAGTACAAAGCAAGAAGAACTACAAGTAAATCGCAAAAAATGAGTTAAGTGCAAAGGGGATAAATGCCACTTTTGCGGGCGAACGATTGAATTTAGCATATGCAATAAGTCCTTAAACCCCTAGGTTACCCTAGTGGACGAGTGTCGTCTCATGAGGGTTTTCAGGGATGAAACCCACAAACATCATATAGTTTCCTCAAAATATGCCCAATAAACATGCGACAAACTCAATAATAACGAACAGGATTTCAACATGTTATTAGAAAAGTGAATGAATTCACACAAAAGTCCGTAGTTATTAACATTCTAGAACGAACTTCATCGAAATGAAACCTTAAAAGTCGGAGGGGAGCGAGCATATGCAAAATATGATTTGGAAAAAATTTATATAAACTGGAAAAACATAAAACCATGCATATATCAATCATCACCGGGCATTACACTCAACAAATGAAATCACTATGAAAGGGGAGGTAATACATGGGGCATGCGGACATAAAGAGTAAATGTAAATAGACACTAGGCCGCGCACATGTCACTAATGAAGAACGCTATATATAAAATAAAAACTGTGCAATCTCAATAAAAGATACCGTTCATTAAAGGAGGCGAAATGTATTTTCGCAAATTATCAAAACTATTTAAACTTTTAAATTGAGCTCACTCTAGGATCACATAGGACTTTATAGGGTTGTAATGTAGGGTAGGCTCGGGTTATGAAATGAAGGAAATATGTACGGATTCAAAGTGTTCGGGGATGAAAAACTTGGGATAATGGAAACTTGGGGGTAATTTCAAAATTGGAAAATGATTTTCATAACAAGCATTAAATGTAACAATTGGAGAGCGATAAAGGATTATTGAACACTATATAAAAAATATACAAACTTTCTCTTTCTTTTTCTTTTCTTCTTTTACTAACTTTTCTTTTGTTTTTCACTTCTCTTTTTCTCTTTTTCACTTATTCCTTTTCTTCACTTTTCTCACTCTTTTCATGCTTAATTGCAACCACAAGACAATAACATCATTCAATCCCAAGTAACATTCCAAACGAAGGTATGGAAGGTAATATGTACGATTTATAACTCCAATGTGGAGTTGGTTATGGGATTTTGGGATATGAAACAAAAGGCTATATTATGGTTCAAAGGGGTTAACTAGGTAAATATATAAGGTGAGGTCAAGGCCAATATGGGTGATATAACAAAGATGGCCTATGATCATTTCCTAAAGTTTATGCAATTCTCGAGTCAAAACAACTTTGAAAATCATGCTCAAGTAACACATTTTGTAAATGAACTCAATTAATGAATGATCAAATGAAAGTATAGCGAGATTACCGAAGAATTCAACGCTTTCAAGAAGGAAAGAGTAGTGTATAACACTCACAAATGAAGTTACGTCTCGAATCTCACTTATGTAAGTATATACGCAACAAAAGATTACCGAGTTTTAAAATCTTAAACCAAATCAATAGAACAAGAAAAGCGCATGTGATAATGGGATAAAGTTTAATTCATGAAGTTATTCATAATATCAATGATTTGAGGACTAAAGTCTAATAACTTATAAAATCGGGAGCATGCATCATTAAATGTCTAATGGATCGGGCAATTATAGAAATCTATCCTCGAAAACTAAGGCGAAATGCCCAACATAAGAGGAAAAAGAAAGAAAATGTTTTTGAAAATTTCCAATTTTTAACAAAAAGCATGCTTTATAACAACATGCGATCAAATCAATGGACAAAACAAAGAAATGGATAGAATATCTCACACCCCCTGACTTAAATGTTGTGTTGTCCTCAATGCGCATTAAGAACACAACACAAAGATTGGAAAAGAATGATATTACCCAAAATTAGAGCGATCCCTGATAAGCACGAGTCCAAAGAATCTACAAAAAAAGTTGGTGCCGAGCATAACGAAAAGCAATAACAAAAAGTTTAACTAATTACACTCGACTAAACTAAAAGGAAAGAAAAACTAAAGAAAGAAAGAATAAAAAGCTAACTATTTACAACCTACCATTTGGACTTCACACTAATTATACACTAGAAGTCTAAATTTTTTAGGATCCATCCAAAATGGGATGTGACTTTGAAAGATCAAAAGTGGACCCTCTAAAGAAAACAGGCCTCCCGGAAGATATGAATTTCGTTTGAAAAACGGAAGGCATGTGTAAGGCGTAACAAATGAACCATCTCCGATTAAAATTTTGAGAGGGATAATGGCGAATTTGGATGCTAATGAGGACAAGACCACATTGATCTTGGGAAAATTGAAATCACATCCCCAAGGTTTTTCAATTGGAAGGGGAGGTGGGGCTAGTGCAAGTGAATATCCCATGAGATGAAGCATCTCAAAATAACATTCTCATTCAAGAATCGGGTCAAAGTCCTCAAGACTTTCAACCGATTCTTGTGATAAATTCAACGGTTCGAGAATAGTAAGGAATAAAGGAAAGGAAGGACCTTCAACCTCAATACAATCGAAAGAATTAATAAGAGGTTGAAATTCGAAAGTGCTTGGATCACTCTCAATCATTTCTTCCTCAAAAGGGGGTGGAGGTGAAACGCAAGTTTCAACCTCAACTCGATTTTGTAAAGAAATGATTTCATCGAACATGGCGTTATTTTCTAAAAACCAAGCCTTAGAACTATCGGATCGGTCATTCAATTCCTTAATCATTAACTCGCCATCAAACAAACAAAAAGACATATCTTCTTGTGCAGTTTGCTCATAGCTAACGGATTCCCCGCTTCCCAAAGTTTCCTCACAAGGCGATTAGGGATTACTTCCATACTCATGAATTTCACGCTCAATGCTCTCATTTTCAAGAATTTGTAGGCATTCTCTCATTATTTTGGGAGTATAACTTGGAAAACTATTCTCATAACAATTAAGGTTATCTAAAGAGTTATAGCGAGACATTTCAAAATAGGCAATTCAATAAAGGTGACAAGCACCAAAATTTTAATTTCTCGAAATAATCTGGCACAAGTTAAAAGAATGGTAAAATAAAGAATACAAATATGAATAAAAGAAATATTACGAAATATTAAATCAACTACAATCTATAATTAAACACTCCTCGGCATCGACGTCATTTTGATCGAGCGTGAACCGTGTGCTGGTGTAGAAGCACTGTCATTGTTCTCAGTTCACCACCTCAATACAAAAAAAAAAACTAAACTACAACTACACTTGCGATACAAGTATAGCGGTAAGTTGGGTATCGTAAGAAATCCACAGGGAATGTCGTATAGATTTTAATCAATTTATTACTTCAAGAATAAAAATGCAAAAGGTGATATGGTGAAAATGGTGAAAAAGGAAAAAGAAAAGTTAAAACTAAATTACAACTAATTAAAACGAGAGTCGGGATCGCATTCCCGCCCCGGGATAAACAACGCATAGTTAGAATTTCGGTTCGAAAGCTATTTAACAGAGCATCTCAATTAAGCATAAACATCACACAATAAGGAATTCAATCTAAAATTGCGAGATTAAACATTTAATAGAAAATGATCACACGCGGAATAAATTCGGATTATCGTTATAAACACTAACGTTGCATGACAAAGAAAGTTAAACGCATAACAACCCAACTTTGATGCGCGAGATTTCAATTAAACGCACTTTTACACAAAACGTAACTTTCGTAGCTCGATACCCATTAATGGCGAAAACGCAACCCCAACCCATTATCTACGGGCTAGACATGGAATTAAACTAATTTAAACAACAATTAAACTAGGGAAAGCACTAAATAATAACAATAAAAGATTAACTAGGCATGCAAATATAAAGACAGCAATGGAAATTAAGCTAGAACAAGGAAATATAAAGCTATAAGATAATGAATAGTAATATAAACTTACAAAGTGGGCAAATACCCAAAGGAAATGAAGGTGTAAGGCCAAATCTCAAAATAAGCAACCGTAAAATCTAATACAAATGAAAGATATCATCTCAAAATGAGATGGAATGTATTTATAGTAAAACCCTAATGGCAAACTAGTAATAAGAAAATAGGGGAAAAAATAAGGGTTGGCAATCCGAATTGATTTGGAAATTTTCGAATCGATTTGAAAAGGACAACTGATCACACTGGTCCAAACCAAATTGATTTGGAATATTCCAAATCTATTTGGAAATTTCTGAATCGATTTGGTTATTTCCGAATCGATTTGGTTCAAGTAGGTCTGCGATTCTTCAGCTTGGATCAACAATACGGAAAAAGTCGTAACTTCTTCGTTATAACTCGAAATTAGGCGCGATCGGAACCTACACGAAGCTAATTCAGAGGGATACAAGTTACAAGAAGACATTGGGCCAAAAGCCCAAATGATGAAATGACAAAAATGCCCTTGAATGTGCCCTTGATGACGGAACTTTTTTGAAATGCAACCAAACTTCCGCCAAGCACCGTAATACCTACAAAATCTCAATTATACCTCATACAGCATGTAAACATATGAAATGGAGGTTGTCTAGTTAACGAGCATAAATATAGGAGTTAAGGTACCTGAGGAGGCTAAAATGCATAAGCATATGGGTGAATAAATACAATATTTGTGCCGAATCAGTTGTAATGCCCTGACCCGATTTTGGGTAACCGTTGGGTCAACCCACACCTAGCCATGGAGTTAAAAGGGGGAGGGGGAGATTTAGTCATTTTTTTTAAGAAAAAACTTAAAATTTGACTCATAAGTTTGGTGATTTAAGTTCCTATTTATTTATTAAAAAATAGGTGGCCACAATGAGATTAGTTATTTAACAGGATATATTTATGAAAATTGAGTTTATCCAAGATGCTTATTAAACTGAAAGTAAGTCACCCCATCTTGTATTATTACAAATTATGGACAAGGCTCAAATAAAGTCCAAATGTTCAAAATGCAATCACCAAAAGTACATTGTTTGAAAATTAGTACAGAGCATTCTAATGATGTTTGGTCGCCCCCTCGGGCTTTACTCGTATCCGACCCAATGTTCCTACTCGCGGTACCTGGGGTGGGTGGGATTTTTGACATAAAGAAAAGTAAGTGTGAACGAACGCTCAACAGGGGATTAATACTAAGCAATACTTTTTCTACGAATTACTAAACATATAACGAGTATTTTATTTAATTACGAAAACATTGACAATTTAATGACTATTAATGCAACTACATACAATGCACCCGAGTAATGAGCTCATACTCACACTTAGCCCAGTGTTTCCACCCTTTTACTGGGTTTGGAGACTAATTATTCACCTTTTATCCTTTAGTCTCAATTATTAATTTTAATTGGGTTGTTTACTTCAATTACAAGTACAATCGCTTAATTTTCCTTTTCTTTATTATATCTCGAAATCTTCCAAATATCACCTGCTTTAATGGGCTCCTCACCGCCGGCGACGCCACCATATGCTCTGGCCAGTGATTTTGGAACTTTCACCCCAAGGCTCTGGGTCCTCCTTAATTTTTTTTGTGTCATCCAAGTCTAACTTTTTATGTGTTTAACATTTATCCAATGTTCACATTATTCAATTTCACCTTTTATCATTTTCATCATCCATGGTTTTGAAGCATCATAACTTTAAAAATCGTGCCAAAACTTATCTAGTATCCATTTTTCGCCCAAAAATTAGATCGATGAGGTCTCAAGAGGAGACCTAACCCTTAGGACCCTCAAATTTGTCAGAAACCCTTTTTATCCCTATTTGTTATCTTTTGTGAAAAAAAAATTATTTTTTTCTATTCCTTATCCGGCATAAAATTAACTATTTTTACAATACTAAGTTTATCATTTCATATTCAAAACCGTATTTTTCCATTTTATGTTTTACCACATAAAATAGTGTTCAACATCCTTAAGACCATTTTCACCAAAGTTTATAGTCTTGCCTATATGTAAATTCCAAGAATTATTTCATTTCCATTATATCAAATCCTAACAAGTTTGAGTTTGTTTTTCTTTACTTGTTAGTTTAGAGATAAAGCCCATTTTAACATGCTTATTTAAGTTTACATTATCACATTTTAGCATACTACATACTCATACATGTTGAAGGGAGGTTTTCAACCTAAAAATACCTCAATCATGCATTTATTCTACATAACTCATGGTTTAATAATTTCACGTACTTTCTTCCAATTACCAAGGTATAAAATGTCATTTTCTTTATATATAAAAGACCCATTTAAGGTTTGATTTGAAGAAACATTTTATGAATAAAACAAGATATTTTTGGCACAAAAATCCATCTAGCACATCCTACACCAATGTCATAGCTAGAAGAACCTTGAAAGTTTGGAAAGAAACCCTACCTTGATTTTTGAATAGGAGAACTACCAATGGGCGACTTGAAAGATCCTAGACTCCTAAGCTCAAAGACTCTAGCTCCACAATTCCTTAGCTCCTTCAGAGCTCCACCAAAGTTTCTCCACAAGGTTGCTCCGCTACCTCCTTTTTCAAGAAGAGAGGTTGGAAATTAGTGAAAATGTGTAGAGATGGGTATTTTATGGTGTGAGAGTGGTTGCCACTACTCAAAAATGGAGGAAACTGGCTTTGAGGAGGGAGATGAGTGTTATGAGCTCTTGAGAGAGATGAAGAAGATGACAATGGTGGTGGGATTTCACCATCCCACATCTCTCTTTTATAACCCACATAAAATATATAAAATACCTTACAAAACCCATCAGATTTGTCGAGCTCCAAGAAGCTGACACGTCTTCCAGATCTAGGGCTCAAATGGTGACCGCACAACTACCCCGAACGAGGTCAATCTCATTCGAACGACGGTAGTCCTTCATTCGATGTAGCCTTCTAACGACCTTTTGACAGCACGCTACTATAATCTTCCAATGGGTCCTTCGAATATCGTTTCTAACGAGTCAATTTATCGTTCACGCGAGACAGGAATCTCATTTGAACAATCACTATCTCGTTCAATGCAATAAGTTTCCAAGTTTCACAAATTAGCCCAACAACATCCTTAATTTATAAAAGAGTAACCAAACCAAACCGAATGAAAGGATAAAAGCTCTTTAAACAATAATCCTCTTTATTTAAATTCTCATGATTACGAATTACACAAAAATAGATACAGCATTGGGTCGGGGTATTACAATCTCCCCTTCTTAGGGGATTTCGTCTCCGATAACAAAACAACTGTCTAAGGGAAGAATTTCAGATATTTCTCTCGCATCTCTTAATAGAACCATAACACCTTGAAATTCCTAAAGGACCTTCACTAATGAAATAACTTTATTGCGGAGGACCCTCTCTTCACAGTCAAAGATGGAACGTGATGTCATCCTCCAACTCAATAAGGTTCCAATCGATAACATGGTGTGGATCGTGGAGATACTTCTTCAGCATGGATACGTGGAACACATTGTGTACCTGAGACAGCTGCAGGGGCAGTGCTAAACGATACGATACATCTCAAATCCGCTCAAAGATATCAAAGGTGTCGATGTATCTGGGGCTAGCTTCCCCTTCTGCCCGAACCGTTTGCTCCCGGTTCTAGCTCTCACTTTCAACATCACGTGGTCACCCACCTAGAGTTCTAAGTGTGTTCAGTGGTTGTCGGCATAATTCTTTTATCGTCTCTATGCCGTCATTATTCTCTTGGCGAATTATCTATACTTTACCAGTCATTTCATGGATCAAGTCTGAATTGGTGAGGTGTTCCTCTCCCATATCAGCCTAAAAAACTGGCGAGCGGCATGGCCTCCAGTAAAAAGCCTCAAAGGGGGCCATCTCAATATTTGCCTAATGGTTGTTGTAGGCGAACTCTGCCAGATGCAAGTTTTCTTCCCAACTGCCCTGGAAGTCAAGTGCGCAAGCTCTCAGCATGTCCTATAGTATTTGTATTGTTCGTTCTGATTGACCGTCGGTCTCGGGATGGAACGACGTACTCATATTCAGTTTCGTACCCAACTTCTGTTGAAACTTCTTCTAGAATCGGGAAACGAAGTGGGCATCCTTGTCTGATATGATTGAGAGCAGAGCACCATGCAGCCTAACTATCTCCCAAACATATAGTATTGTCGGCTTAGTCACACTGTCTGTGAACTTGATTGGCAAAAAGTGGGCAGACTTAGTGGGTCCATCTACTATAACCCATATTGCGCCGTGACCACGCTCTAATCGTGGTAAGGCTGTAACCATCGTTATGTGACTTCCACTCAGCCACGGGTAGTGGCTGCAATGGCCCAGCCGATTTCTTGTGTTCTGCCTTTACTTGTTGGCATGTATAGAACTTGGCCACATACGTTGCCACGTCTCTTCATGAGGGACCACCAAAAATCCCTACATAGATCCTTATACATCTTTATGGTACCGGGGTGTATACTAAAACGTGAGTGATGGGATTTTGCCATCACCTCGTCCTGTAGATCCTCAATAATCATGACAATCAACCTCCCTTTGTGTTGCACCCCATCGTCTTTGTCCACGGTGAGGGTGTCGAACAATTTCCCGTTCCACATGCGATCACGATACTGGGTGAACTCAAGATCACACGATTGTGCCTCTATTACTTTCTGTGGGATGAGAGGCCGAGCCACCAAACCCAAATATATGCTCTATCATAGCCCTATTGCACGTGCAGGTCAAACCTTTGCAGTTCCCGAACATTTTTACTCGGTGGCATTTCATTGCAGCGAGCGTGAGACTGGATTTTTGACTAAGAGCGTCAGCCACCACATTGGCCTTTCCCAGGTGGTACTCTAGTGAGAAGTCGTAATCTTCCATTAACTCCATCCACGTTCTCTGTCGGAGGTTTAGATCCCGTTGTGTAAATATAAACTGAAGGCTCTTGTATTCGGAAAACACCTCAAATCGTTCCTCGTATAAGTAGTTACTCCAACTCTTTAGCACAAATACCACAACGGCTAACTCCATGTCATGGTGGGGTAGTTCTTTTCATGCACCTTCAACTGGAGAGATGCATAGGCTACTACCCAACCGTCTTGCATCAGTACTACCCCAAGTCCCGAACCTGAAGCATTGCAGTACACTGTGTAGCCCTTGCCCCGTTCTGGAACGGTAAGAACGGGCGCGGAAGTCAATCTGACCTTAGCTCCTGGCATGCTAACTCGCAGTCCTCGGACCACTCGAAATGTACATCCTTTCGAGTAAGCATTGTGAGAGGCGTTGCCAACCTTGAGAAGTTACAAATTTGCGGTAGTACCAGGCCAAACCCAAGAAGCTGCATGTAACATACTGGGCTATGGTTGATTTGGTAGCCAGAGAGTTACATCCCAAATCGTCTGGGTGAGGAAAAGTAATGGTTCATATATGTAGATTTATACTCTTCTAACATCGAGGCCTTTTAGCTCCACTGGTAAGGCATGTGATTGATGATGCACATGTCAGGGGTTCGAACCCCACTGTCACCAGTTTGTGGATATAGAGCTAATAAAAAATCCATACCGCTTGGTGCGGTGGTTAAAGTGGGGATAATATTAGCGGTGGAAGAGTGGGGTGTTACAGAATGGTATCAGAGCCAAGTTTCCAGCCAGAATAAGTGTGCCAATATGTTGGGTGATGATTGATTTCATCCCACTGAGGACGTTGGGCTCCCTAAGGGGGGTGGGTTGTAACAGACTGGGTCATGATTGATTTGGTAGACAGAGAGTTACATCCCACATCGCCTGGGTGACGAAAAGTAATGGTTCATATATGTAGACCCATTTGTACCACAGACCGAGTACTTGACCCTAAAACACTTACAAGCCACAATTGCCAACGAATCAACTCCATTTGATTGTGTTGTAAGTCACTTATCTCTGCATTCATGGTGGCAACCCATTTTAGATCCGGGAAAGCTTTAAAATCTAAGATTTGATAAGTGGATTTAGTTATTATTTTTTAACTTCTTTTATGATAGATAATCCTTTATGAAGGATAGCTAAGTGGTTCGACAGGTCAATATAAAGCATATGAACTTGTTAGAATGCGTAATAGTTGTCCTCACCGACCAACCATTAAGTCAGGTTCGTCTTGAAGCCAGAGCTTAAGCGTTCGGTAGAACTCAGTGAGCTCGACATACAATACAGACAAAGGGTTGCTATGATGGGCCAAGAAGTGACCGACTTTGTTGCAGAGTTCTCTATGACGGAGGAGTCAGACCCCCATGAAGTGTCGTTGGAACGAGGGGTAGGCCCCTCTCACACAACTTGGATAGTCCACATGGACGTCTCATCAAACAAAGCCAGTAGCAGAGTACGACTGATCGTAGAGATGCTAGATGCGGCCTGTGTGGTGCAGATTCAAAATTTCAAATAACGAGGTTGAGCACGACTTATTGCCTGTTCGTATCTATGAAACCGAGCATGTCAAATTTTTCACGACTCCCAACTAGTCCTCTCTCTTTTTTTGCACGTGAATCTATGTTTTTTCATACATTGAGAGGGAGAGATTATTTCCTTTAGGAATGAGATATTCCATGGTTAGAATTGGCAATGTCACTAATAAAAAATTTGTGTTACCACAACATTGTATCCACTAATAGATCAGCATATACTAACAAAGTATCTGGTTGATGCATTCTTCTTTATCTTTTTTATTCCACTAATAGATAACATATACTAACAAATTCTAGATCAACATTGATTCCTTGACAATTGTAGCTTGTAAGTGGTTTAGGGTCAAGTACTTGGTCAATGGTATGAATGGATAGTGTAAATTTTGATACGATACATTCATCTTTTCCTTTGTCTTAGCAATTCTACTGCGTTTGTAGCACTTACATATAATATATAATCGGTATTACTTATTGGTTTTAATGAGACTTCGCTTAGAAATACTTAATTTCTTGGTACAAAATATACACTATAGATGTTACTCTATTTAGCCAATTTCCTTTGCTTAGAAAATTATACCCTCGAGTTCATCTTTTATAATCATAATCTCTCGCTAAATTTTCCGACTGGTCTCTTCTAATTGTTCCAACGAGTAGTTACTACATTCCATCTCTATCTTTTTCCTTTTTTTACATAAGATAGGTTCAAAAGGATATTTGAGATCTTTCTATATATGTATGGGTAAGAATCTAATGTTCCCGTTACTAGAATTTTCCTTTTTCTTTTATACTATTTTGGAGGTACTTCCTTGATTACTTCTAATCGGTGACTTTCAAATTTTTCTACAATATCTTTTGATCATTTTACTAAGGTATTGTTTTGTTCTAGCGACCTATAGTTGTTTAAGTTATTTGAGTAGATTTCTTTAGTATATCTTATACTCGGTATATAATTCTGCTAGAGTTCAGTCTAAAAAAAGATGCGAAAACTTGACCCTATTACTAACTAAAAACAACCTAATGTGAAATGTATAAATTTTGAACCTGGTGGGTGAGCTAGGTAATTTCTTAAAATGCACACGGTAAAACAAGACACTTTAATAGTATAGGGGGTAAATTGAGACGAAAAATAATGTGTAGTAAACTGAAATCTCGGTAATTATTTGAGGGTATACTTGTAATTTACTCAAACGTAAAAGAGCAAATTTTAACTTGGTAAAAAAAATTCATCCACCCTAACCCCCCCCCCCCCCCCCCCCACACACACCACCACCACCACCACCACCACCATGACCACATGCACACAACACCCACCCACCCACAAACGCATGCCTACCTCCCGATCGAGTAGTGAAAATCAATAAGCAACAAACTTTCCTACAACTCCCCAACAAACATTAGTAGAAAAAATAAAATACCAACAATAATCTTATAAATTTGAAATAACAATACTTGTTTTAACTGTACTTAATCATTTGTGTGATTTATGTACATCCGTCATACTTTATAGAAGTACAAAGCAGCAGGGGCCAAAAATATATTTGAAATTTACTGTTTAAGAACTGGCCGGGTGTTTTTCCGGAGCCACTCGCGAGCAGAACCATCCAGCAATGGCGACACCTAAAGGAGGCATCGAGTTAGAAACGAAAATTTGAAATACCTTGCACAGTTTTCTTGTATGCATGTTTTTTAGAACAGTCCGCGTGTTGAACACAATGTAAGTGTAAATTAAAAAAAAAATCGTACCCATTGCAATGTAAGTTTAAATACATTACCGAAAATCCCATTGCTGAGCCTCAACAGATGTAACCATTTGGAGGTCATTTTAAAATTTTATTAAAAAATTAGGCACAAATATATAATTTTCAGTTGGATAGGTGCCTAAGAGAAATGTAATAATGAAATTTTGGTTAATTTTTGCAATTACCAAAAGCCTGTAGCCATGAAGGGGGGTAGTAAATCTATAAAAGAGGAATAAATGAAGAGGGAGAGTAAAATACAAGAGGAAAGAGCTTAACTACGCCTTAATTTTGGACAAATCTTAGTCATTCAATTTTAAAGTGTGTTCCAAACACACATTCCAAAACCGAGGCCCCATAATATAATATATAGATTAAACGTATGCAACACTCTGAAAAAGCATAGATTGAGAGAGGTACCTTCTCCCAAACTTGTGAATGGTAATCATTGAGCCAATCAATCTCGGCAACGGAGAGCAAATCCAGGTCAACCAACTTAGTCTGCAAAATAAGGTGCACAGAAATGTTCATAACATTAGCATTTATAAACGTAGCATGAGCAATAACTTAATTTCCTTTTTATTTAAGACTTTAAATAAATGTATATTTTCTTTTGTGCGTGTGGTGGTGGGTGGGCGGGTGGGTGGGGGAAGGGTTAACTTTGCCCCAGATCATGCCAACAAACCTGTATGGGAACAAATGTGAGCTTCTCAAATCCAATATATCTAATTCCTCCAAAACGATTTGGCGTGTCAACCTCTTTCACATAAAGGAGATTCTGCATAACAAAATGTCACGTTTAAAAAAAATTGGTTCTTCATAAATACATACTTTTGAGTCTTCATATATACAATCTTGAGTTCTTCATAAATGCAGCTAATGTACCTCGATCCGAATGCCAAAGGCATGGTCTTCATAATAACCAGGTTCATTACTAACAACCATGCCTTTGAGCAAAGGAGTCATATTCCCAAAACGAAAGCTAATACTTTGAGGGCCTTCATGAACATTCAATGCAGCTCCCACACCATGCCCAGTTCCTAATACAAGCACGCAAGGACGAGTGAAAATAACTTGGCACATTATATAGATTTGCATACCCAAGTGAAAAAGAAATCAATATATAGACTAGGGATGACAGGTACCGTGTCGGTAATCAAGTCCAATCTTCCAAAGGGAAGAACGGGCGAAAGCATCCAACACAAAACCTGGGGTATTTTCTGGGAATACTGCCTGATCAAGAGCTATATGGCCCTGCAATTTACTTCTTAAATAAGTGAGAATTACTCATTTCGCAAGGTAAGAAACTGCAGCAAAGCTTGTCTAGTAGATAAACAAGTGTGGTTATTTTATTATATTCAAAGACCCTCCTAAAGTGGGAGCCTTGTGCATTAAGTACAACCTTTTTTCAGAATAGCCCCAATTACGCAAAACTAAAGTCTAGGCAAAATGGCAGCCCAAATGAGTAGTCTCCCATTATGCAAAAGTTGAACATTTTACTGCAAAATCACTTGCAGGAGTGCTCCTGCGGCACTTAAAAGTGCCGCCTCACCCACTTCCGCTGCAGTTATAGAGCCACCCCCACCAATACTTTTGAATAGTCACCTGGAGAAATTTTGCGTTTGCATGGGGGAAAATGCATTTTGGATAATAATAATAAATAAATAAATAAAATAAAACTTATGCATAATGATTTTTGGGGGGGAAATTTGGTGGAGATAATCTTCTCCATGTCTCCTCTAGGGTTGGAAATTTTGGAAACGTCACAATAACACGACACGTATGTTCCGATATTAACACGATAAATCGTTTTCGAGTCATGTTCGTGTTGGAATTTTTTTACACGAAATTGTGTCAAAACTATGACTCGTGCCCCGTTAGGTTTAAATGGGAGTGAAAATCCTGAATCGTATCAATTGTGCCATGCATTTTAAATGGATCATGTTCGTATCAAGTAAAAGAAAACATGTGTCGTGTTCATGATTTTATAGGTCTTCTTGTATTAGGCCAAAACAAGACCAAAAAACACGATTTGTCATGCCTAATCTCCCTCAAATTTGGTCGAAAAAATTAATCATTTACCCTCTAAAATGGGAGGTTCGTAAATTCTCTAACTTGAACCCTTTCTAGACCTCATTCTATATATATTGAACTAACTTTACGTGCTTATTGTCTCAAAATATGCTATCCCAACTTCATGTCATATTTTGGAGTTGGTTTTTCAACACATTCAAAAGCATAAATTACTTCAACATACATATGTTTCTGCATGCACAAAAAAACATGAGCATGTCTATGGATATGAGCAAATAATATTTTAAAAAATTCAATGCTAAGCTGGTGTGTTTTTAAGCAAATTCTAGTGAGAAAATGAAAGGCGTCTTCCCTCAATAGTATAACAACAGAAATTTAATGGAACAGCACCTGTAGAACTCTGGTAAAGCATTCTTTTTGCCGTGCAGAAGGTTCACCAAAATGTACAGTCCTGGTTACATCAGTTGTTCCATCAATATATTGAGCTCCACTGTCTAAGAGGAAGAGTTTCTCTGCATCCACAACGCTACAACTTTCCGGTTCGGGTTTGTAATGTATAATAGCACCATTTGCACCAGCAGCTGTAAAAATCATATATATCATTATGTGCAAGTATGCTCAAAGATGTAATATCGTAACAAATTGGTCAGTATGCACAAAAACACTACGGGTGTGTTTGGGAACCATAATTGAACGTAAAATATCTCAATTCAATACCATGGCATCGAATTGGGGTGACTTAAAATATCCCAATTCAATTCCATGGCATGGAATCGGGTTTCCCAAACACACCCGTAAGGTAAATGAGAAGATATGGTAGACCCTAAAAGAAGTCGCATAACATATATAGAGATTTATTCTTAGGTCCCACAGACTTGGTCAACTTAGTAAAGCATCCATGTTTCTAAAATTTTAGTCGACGGTCCGGGGTTTTGATAAAAATTTAGTGCCTGGTCCATGCCTTATGTAAAATAAAAGTGCGGGACTATTAAGATCAGTGCAGTTTATATAATAACAGTTCAGACACCGCAAACTAAAGTTCAAAAAACATGGAATTTTCAATAAGATATCTTTATTTGAAGGACTGGAACCTATGCCACGGAATAAAAGGTCCACACCTAGAATAAGTTTAGAGGGAGAGCAAAAATGATATATACAAAATTAAACATTTGATTCCCAACTGGAATCATAATTGGGTTCTTCCCCTCGGATAAAAAAATGTCGTTCAAGGAGTTAAATAAAAGAATAATTGAGGACATTCAGATTTAAACTAAATTCTTCAAAAGAAAAAATCATGAATACAGAAGTTGATATACCACTTATGGTATCGAAGCTTGTATCCACAAAACCAGCTTGGTTTGAACGAAATTCAAGTAGTTTATCTGAAACTTCTACCTCTGTCAAAACCACATTTTTATGGATTTCCTCCTCCAGCCAGGCCCAGAACTGAGCTAGAGCAGCTGCATCCCTGCATAGAAAGCATGACATAACCCGTTTCCCAAAGTTAGTATGTGTCCCCCTTTATTATAAATTAAAGATAAATAAAAGCTTTTAACAATAACAAAATAGTACCCAAATTTTACCCATACAAGAGCAAAACTATGTATGTAAATGAAGACTACTGTCATCCTGTTATTGCTTTCCCGACAGGAATAATAGATGTGATGCCATCAGAGCTAGAACTAGGAGAAGGCGAAATAGGTGGTCGCCACCGACCCACAAAACTTAACAATTATCGGGCCCCGACATTAGAAATGCTTATTATGACATTTTTTACAAAACCGACATTAAAACTTTTTAAAACCGTCATAATAAGGGAGTAAAACCAAAAAAAAAATGTTAGGACAGTTCTGAAAATTTGGGGAAAAAATTCCAAGATCTTTATAAAACTGACATGAAAGTGGCCAAAACCGTCCCATGGTAAGTGCTTAAAACTGACGCAAAAGATTAATTATGACTTTTTTTCAAAACCGTCATGATTTTTTTCTTTATAGACTTCTAGCAATTTTTTAATACAGGGCCCCATTTCAAAAGGTCACCTCAGGCCCCCAAAATCTCACAGCAAGCCCTAGATGCCATCATGACAAATACCTGAAATAGCTAAACCTAAGGTGATCATGTTCACAGAGGATTGCTCACATTCAACACGTTAATCTGAGTAAACAGATGAATTACTACTTGACAGAAATAAATAGTTACACCACAACAGGAATTTCATACTGAGGGACCAGCCAGTTGGTTAAGTTGATGTTGGACAAAAAAACGGAGATTTCCCACAAGTGCACACAGAGAATGTAAGGAGATGAGACGAAAGAGAGAAAGAACATCCAACAAGCAATGTGCTTCTTTCAAGTCAAATAAGCATGTTATACAAAAATATAAGCTATTCGGGCCTTCATAGAGGATAATGTAGCACAAAATATTTTATAAAAATAGTGTCATTTGGCCTTTGGCCGGTAAGAACATGTCTTTTGCGCAAGTACACAAGTCTTATTAGCATATGGTTGTCTTCATTGCTAACTTATTGCACTTCTATATTGCGTTGGAGTAGTAAGGATCCACTTCAAGTTCTTCAACCCCCAAGTGGTTTGTTTCCTCTTTTGCATAGCATTGATTTGCATGTGCCTGTTTGTCCACCGTAAGGGAGTGGTGAGTGTTTAAAGATATACGGAGGCATAACCCGTATTAATAACAATGAATACAAATCAATAAATGCCCTCCCAAATGACAAGGAATAACTCTCGTGTATAACTCAAATTGCAGATAATCAATACAAGTGTTTGGTAATAAATGAACCTCAAAAGAAACTAGCTAGAGGGAGAGAAAAGCAAGTACTCTAGATACACCTCAGGTAGGCAACTCAAACACCAAAGAATAACGTAACAAATGTTCAAAGGCTTATGTTCTTGATAAAGACCGGGACAAACATTAATGGTGAGGGAATAAATGATGTGGTTTGCAAGCAATAACTCTGATTTGTGACGACTCTTTCAAAGTGGTCTTTTGCCTCAAAAATCACGTGCCCTCTCAAACGATACAAAGGAGGTATATATAGGCTCACAATATACAAGAGGAACCTCTGGTGCATTAGATGTTGTGTCAGCCCACCATACCCAACATGTCAAATGCATTAAATGCAAAATGAAATCTCGAGTGACCAGTTGCTGTATTAGGCGGCGCCACAGTGTGCTAGCATCGAACCAGCACCTCACTATTTGAAGAAAGTTTGATTTGATGCATGTTAGGTGGTATGGTATGACGTCACAGGTCTTTTATGGAAAGATACTCAATTTGGCGCCAAAACTCTATGGTATATAACCGAGTAAGCTCAAGGCTATTCTCCCATGGTGGCTTGATAACTACTCAATCAGGCTAAGGTAGGTGTTTTACCTGGTGTATCTAAAATTGTTAAATCATGCTTTATCGAAGCCTTGCTCCTCAATCCTCCACGCTAGTTCCCTCAAATGTTCCCCAATGAGGTTACTGGATTTACCATGAAAGCTCTCCCATATCCTGACAGACATGGCCCATCGATGGTACCGAGTAACTTCACCTCAATATTACGATATAACTCATAATTACATGGTAAAATAAACATAGATACATGGTGAATCTAACTAGCTTCCTCTGATCAACTTCTCAGTCTTCGATTAAGCTCCACTTTGCCTTGTTCTCAAATCACCTTTGTTGACTCCTCACACTCCTTTGTGACGTCACTATTTTTTATGAATCCTTCTCTAGTTTCTTAATGAGAGGTCTATCTATAAGTAAAGGGTTTATCTATAAGCCCCTATTACATCCACAATCCCCTATTACATCCACAATCATAGTCCTTGTGTACTACACTTACAGGATAAATTTGTTAGATGCGTTATTCTGAGTTATAATATATTCAGCTATACTATAAGGCTATCGATGTAATGATTATGCGTCGCGACACTCGTACCATTATTCATCCCTTTTCATGAAGATGTTCTTTTCTATGGAAGTTATGGGAGTCGTCTACTTTGCAAGAATCTATCTGGTGTGCTTTAGATGAGAAGGCCACTCGCATTACGTTTTAAGGGTCACTGGGTTACTTTGCTAGTATATGTTGATCTATTAATGGAGACAATGCTGAGGTAAGGCCTAATTTTTAAAAGTGACGTTGCCAATTCTCACCATGGAATATCTCCTTCCTAAAGAAAATAATCTCTCAATGAATGGAAAAACATAGATTCATGTGCAAAAAAAAGGAAGGACGAAGGATTTATCCTGTATTTGGTTGATGGCCAGTTGGGAGTCGCTGGAAAATTTGACATGCTCGATTTATAGATACGAACAGTCGAACACCTGCAATAAGTGCCTCGTACTCGGCCTCGTTATTTGGAACTTTGAATCAAAACCACACAAACCTACTCCACTACCGGCTTTGTTTGACGAGACGTCCATGTGGACTGTCCAAGTTAGGTGAGAGGGGCCTACCCCTCGTTCCAACAACACTTCATGTGGGTCTGACCATTGTTGTTTAAGGCGCAATGCGCACCCAGGCGCAAAGGTGTCTCTGGAGCCTAGGCGCTAGGCGCTAGGCGCAAGGCGAGGCGCGCGCCTGATTGAAGGTAGGCGCACTTATTAAAAAAAAAAAAAAAAAAAAATTTTAAGCAATATATTGATGTTATAATATATGAAATATACTATAAAAACAGAAAAAATATGCAACAATACAAAAACAAATTTAAATTCAGCAAACAATATGAAATATACTATAAAAACAGAAAAAATATGCAAAACAGTAATTAAATTGAAATTGCAAAACAGAGTAAACAATATTTTCAAAACAGTAATTAAATTGCAAAACAGTAATTAATTAAATAGCAAAACGGTTTTAAAAAAAATACTTAAAAAGTCATTCTTTTTTTTTCTTTCTTTTTATTATAATTCAACTGATATTTTTTCTTTTTTGCAGAAAATAATAAAAAAAAAGTCAGAAAATGGAAGAAAAAAGAAGCAGGAAAGGGAAAAGGAAAAGGCAGAAAAAAGTGGCCGGAAAAAGCAAAAAAAGAAGGAAAAATAAATAAATAAATCAGAGAATACATTAAGAGAAGAAATGGGCCGAAAAAAGAAAGAAAACAGAAAAAAAGAAAGAACACAAAAAAAGAAAAGAAAACAGAAAAAAAAATGATACCTTTGATAAGAGCAGCGTTGAGAAAGAATAGCTGCCGGAGAAAGCACAGAGCAGCTGGAGAAGCACAGAGAAGACGGAATGGAGAGAGAAGAGCCGCCGGAGTTTGGAGGGTTTTGTGAGACTAGGGCTTTTCTTTTTTTGATATTTCAGTTATGTTTTGTTAAAAAAAGGTGCGTATATGTTTAAAAAATAAGGGAACCGGGTTTTTACCAACAAAAATGCGATGAGACACCTGTTTAAAAAAAAAGGGAAAACAGAAGAAGCGCGCCTGGGCGAGCGCCTTGCGCCTCCGTGCGCCTCGCGCCTGCTGCCCATAGGCGTGCGCCTAAGTAAATGCGCCTCGCCTAACCCCCCCCTCAGGCGCCCACCCTGCGCCTTAGTGCGCCTAACGCCTAGGCGCGCCTTTAACAACTATGGGTCTGACTCCTCCGCCATAGAGAACTCTGCAACAAAGTCAATCACTTCTTGGCCCATAATAGCAACCCTTGGTCGGTATTGTATGTCGAACTCACTGAGTTCTACCGACCGCTTACCTGACTTAATGGTTAGTCGGTGAGGACAGCTATTACGCGTTCTAACAAGTTCCTATGCTTTATATTGACCTGCTGAACCACTTGGCTATCCTTCATGGAGGATTATCTATCACAAAAGAAGTTAAAAAATAATAACTAAATTCACTTACCAAATCTTAGCTTCTAAAGCTTTCCCGGATCTAAAAGGGGTTGCCACCGTGAATGCAGAGATAAGTGCCTTGCAGCACAATCAAATGGAGCTATTTCTTGACAATTGCAGCTTGTAAGTGGTTTAGGGTCAAGTACTTAGTCGATGGTACAAATGGATTGTGATGAACGAATTTAGCTATTTTAGTGAAAGATATTGGGGCTACATTTGCTCTAGTGGATAAGTTGTATTGGTTCATCAGCTGGTTTTGCGTCTCAATTTTTGCCTATCACTAAAGGTTACTCCCGATCCGAAGTGACTTTCGTTCGTCTTCTTGTGTCCTTAGTTGCCTCTCATTTTGGGCCCTCTTCATCAACTGGGTTTGAAGAATGCATTTTTTTACGGTGATCAAACGAAGACTATAAATCCTCCTCGGGGTTTTTGTGTTGAATGAGAGCATGCAACAAGGGTATGGGCACCTTCATAAGGCAACCTCCTTGGGTTTAGCCGTTTCACTGATATTATTTTATTTATGGATTTTAAGATTTCGCTCAAATCAGACTTGCTTCATACGCTGACATGCAACATTTCGTTAATCGTTGTATTATTTTGTTAGTACATGTCGATCTATCATGCAACTAAATCTTGGTAGTGAGGTTGCTAGTTCTTGCCATGGAATCTCTCTCTCTCTCTCTCTCTCACACACACACACACTCGATAATTCAAAAGGCATAGATCACGTGCAAAAATAAAGGGTGAAGAATTTTGCTTGTGGTTTGCAATACCATATCACATCTTGAGGCCCTTAAGGAATATCATGCACCAGTTCCACTAATACCAAATATAGTATCCAATATGTACCATTAGTTTAAAGAGCTCCATCATTCCTTGTATGACCACAATAAATTATAGAGACGATATAATCTTCATCTAGAAACAAATATATTACGAATATCGAAACAGATAACCGAAGCATAAAGAAAATGATAAATATAGCATTAGATGAAATTCAGGTTCAATAGGAAGGTTCTGATACCTTAGATGAGAATTGTGCATGCCTTCTAACTCGGAATGATTTTTCACTGCCTTAGCCAGAGAGATAGGAGAAGGCTTATAAAATGAAGTGGGTCCCCCAGATTGGCCACTCTTGCTTTTGCTTTTACCATTAAGGCCCCCAGAATATTTGTCACAGGCAGATGCATAGGTTGTTACAATAGCAGCATTCACAGTTGATGTATCCAGCCAAAGATACGCCCCTTGTGCTGCCAAACTGAAAAGGAAATATATTTTTCAATAGTAATTATGAAGTTTTTCATTTTTTGATTAAAAAAAGGCTTTTTGACTTTACCCCATGAGATAATAGCATAATTAGACTTACCCACCCACTCCCGCTTGTGCATCAACCCAACTGTAGCATGCCGTTGGGGGTGGGGGGGTGTAAGTCTAGTTTATGAACTTCTAGG
Source organism: Sambucus nigra (assembly GCA_949130495.1). Taxonomy (NCBI): domain Eukaryota; kingdom Viridiplantae; phylum Streptophyta; class Magnoliopsida; order Dipsacales; family Adoxaceae; genus Sambucus; species Sambucus nigra. The sequence goes on along the minus strand of OX422212.1, from coordinate 43,545,456 downwards.
GGGTATGTGTATGTCTAACTATGCAATTATCTCATGGGGCAACGTCAAAACAAAAGTAAATAATGTATGCTCTGAAATTAGAATGTACTTCTGTTGTAGCCAAAAGGCACAAACATTTGCTTGTATATCACCACTGCACGCTGACAGTGGCATGGTAAACTTCAACAACTCAAACATAAACATAATACTACTGTTAATTAATTCTAAAGGTAACAAGTCTAATAATGTAAACAACTATTATATGGAAGAAAAAAAAATAGCAAACTATGCATAAATAACATATAAGTTTGTCATGCAAAAAATGCTTTAAGCAGCCAAAGTAACCTTTCTATTTCAGAGAGAATAGATTCGTATGGCCTCAACTCGATGCCTGCATTCTTCAAGTAATTCAAAACTTTTGGGGTGACTTTAGACTTATCAATAAACAATTTTGCAGCATCAATCTCCACGATTAAGTATGCATACATGACGGGTGAATGTGGCACGTCATTACCTCTCTGGAAATAAAACATAAAGTATTATTAGAACACGGAGGGTAAAAAAGGGAACCAAAATCGAGTAAATCAAATAGAGTTTCTAACGGCTGCTTTAAACAAGTCAAACAAAAAATTAAGAATGCCACTAACTGATCCGGTTACTATGATCCTATATTCCATGTACACCAGATATATACAAATCATGAGAGAGAGAGAGAGAGAGAGAGAGAGAATAGAAATGGAGACTTGAATCCACTTTAATGTCATAAATATGGTCATCTGAGCTCTGGACATGTGGAATCCTAAGGTGACTCATCACTCTATCAATCCTACTATCAGCATCAACTCATAAGGTAATTCTTGAAGTTCACAATTTATGATTCACGACCCACATAAAATAAATATATATGGAGACTTGAATCCACTTTAATGTCATAAATAAGAAAATCAAGGAAAATAGTCTATTTTGATCCTGAAAAATAATAAAAGAGACCAAGGAATCTTTACTCCGCTTCCAAAAGGATGATCGGCTCCGCTGACTTGTTTAAGTCATTTGTGATTTGAATTATCATTTTAACTAGAACATACAACCTTGCTTCCATTATAATTGTTTTGCTCTTGATAATTTTTTGCTATGATATGGGACAAAAGTGAGGAGAAAATTTTGCCTAAAACATTGCACGTGATGTCAGTCAAATTTCCTTGTACAGCAAAGGCTTTGTGATAGAATCATGAAAGAATTTTAGAAAAATCATTTCTTTTCTTATGAAAACTGAAAATTTGGATAAATTAGACAATCTTGCTCTCTTATTTTGCCCCGTACACAAACTTCCCCACTTTTAGGTAGAGTTATACAAACATCCCCCTTTGTTTCAAGCATTAGACCCACGACCATTCTGTGAAATATTCCACTCATTTTTTCTCTTGTTTTAAATTTTGTAACATTCACTATCCCTGCAACAAGGTAGCGGGTGGTAACAAAATCAAAAAGGAAAAGTGATGGCATGATATCGCCAAGAAAGATGGTGATATTGATGTGTAGCTGTTTTTTTCCACTTTACAATTTACGTAGTAGTATCGCATACTACTATAACAGTGCCATATCAAATACCATTTTTTTTCTTGTTAAGGTGAACTTGTGTAAGCCAATGCGCTCCAACTGTTTGTCTCAATTTTTCTAAATTGTTTCCTGAGTTATAGTCTCTTTTCTGTGTACATGCAGGATCCCTAAAATGCAGAAGTATAACTAGTTATTAGATTTTTTTTTCCTTGTAGAAACTTACTGTTCGTGATCTGGTCCTATAATCTGCTCTTGAAGATAATTTCCCCTGAACCCCCCACGCGCACACCCCACACACCACCCCAACACATGCACTCAAACTTTCGCCCCGTCATTAAAAAATATGTGACGGGTCATTTTGACCTAGGTACCTTACTAATGATTGGAATTAGACTTTTGTAATACCATAATTGTTTTCAAGAATTTAATACCATTTTCGTCCCTAAATGTGAAAGTTCGAAGAGATGAAAAATTACTGAAGTCCAAAAAGACATTTATGGCAATAACAAAATCTAATGTCAATCATTAACGAGGTACTGAAGTCAAAATGATCCAAAATATATTCAACGAGGTATTTCAATACAACAGCCTTGCATTTCAAGGCTGAGATATAGAGAGGATAAGCATCACCTTTTCCATGTACATAAATCAGGGTAATAAATGCAGGTTTAAAAAAGTTAGAAATAGTACCAAGTTCAGTAGCCAGGCAATTTCATCAAGCATAGAGATAACAATTGCAGATGAACCAGCATCGATCAGTTCAGACCTCAGGTTAGACAGTTTTGATGATACGTCTACACCAGCATGTTTAATGTCATGCACTCTAATCGGTTTGTTTGGAGGTTTTGGCCTTGATTCCTTCCATATTTCATCCACAAGATTAATGTCGTACAAGTAGACCAACTCGTGATTCTGTCTAGATACCGCCTCTTTCAATTCTTCTACAGCATCATAAGAAAAAAGAAACTGCTCCCTTCACAAAAACAAAGAAGGTGTGGCTTCAGAAAGAATACTAAGATGGTGAAATCATTGCCAGTAGACAAAAAGAGATTCAAAAGAAAGGAAAGACAAGTAGATAAACTAAGAAGCAATACATGTGTGGCAATAAACGACAGCATAAGTGACAAACATGCTGGGATAAGCAGTTAAAACCCATCTATCCATATAACTTCGTTTTAAGGAACAGCTAGAAAGACGCAAGGAATGTAAAGAGAAAAAGGAAGATAAAATTGTTTTTTTCCCCTTACCCCTGAGATAATAGCATAATTGAACTTACCTTGTAGAAGTTCAAAAATTAGACATAAACCCTCGGGGGCATGCAACAGATAATATATATGGTACAAGTGGGTAGATGCACATGAAAGGAGTTAGCCTAATTTTTTAACCTCTAGGGGGTAAGTCCATCTATGCAATTATCTCCAGGAGCAAAGTCAAAAAACCCCAAAAAATAATGTAACACAATAAAAATGGCACAGAAGAAAACACTTGAACCAAGAAAGAATTCTTCCACCAATATATACCGAAAATAAAGAGGCTGGGACAAAAGTATTTATAACCTAGAGAAAAGTTGAACAGCTCGAGCTCGGCTCATTTGTTAAGCAAGCAAACCAAGCTTGATCACGAGTATGGGCTCATTTAAACAATTGCGACCATTGGGCTCGGTTCGGCTCGATCTCGAGTTTGGTTCGTTCGTCTAGTAAATGAACCGAGCTCGAACATGATCTCAAGCTCATTTAATAATCGAGCTTAATTAAGCTAGGCTCGTTTGCAACCCTAGAGAAAACACCCAACAAGCTAGGGTAACACACTACTAACCAAAAGACTAAAAGGTTTTTATTTAATTAGAGCCTAGCGGCTATACCCCCATCCTTTTACTACAAAAATTTTAATATTGAAATTACTTCAACAGTTACAGCTGAAATAAATCTCTCAATTTGAACCCATTCCACATGCCCCATATTTTTTGTGCACATCAAAAATTCCCCAAATCTAGTCTCCAGCATAAAATAAGCATAACTCCAAGGTCTAAAATATTCCACCAAACACTACGACGTAAAAATCCATCAATATGACTAATGATGCCTACTTCCTTTCAGTAGACCATGATTCAAACACGGACGAAATGTTGATCCTCGGACAGGTTTAACTACACGTTTAGCATAGGCTTTATGTCATCCATGAAAGTTAAATTGAATGGGTAAAACTCCCATTTTATAAGTTAATACTCTGCCCGAAAAGTAGGGGTGTAAGCAAGCCAAGACGACCAATGTTTAAAAAGGCGAAAGGCGAGGCGAGGCGTTTTAGTCGCGGCGAGGCGTAAGCCTCGAGGCGTTTGAGGCGTAAGCCTCACCGAAAAGAAAAAAAAAAGAGCAAATTAATATTAAAAAAATACTAATTAAACCATAAAAATAAAATAACAAAGAAATATAAAATAAAACTACAAAAAAAACATCCTTGAGGACTTTCTCACATAGTTTGACATTTTTTTATTCCCCCTAACTTAAAAAAAAAGTAAATTGAGAAAATCAATTTTAACATATTGGTTATTTTACAATATGACAATAAATTAATCAATGCAAAATCATATTGGCAAAATCATTTTTTTAGCTTCATTCACATATTGGTTATTTTATAATATGACAATAAATTAATCATGCAACTTAACAAGCAAATTTATTAAAAAAAAAATTGATTTTCAAGCTAAGATTAAAAAAAAACAGCAACTTTATTAAAAAAAATAATAAAATATATCACCCAAGTTTATTAAAAAAAACAGCAACCTTTAAAATATATTAGTTTCTTAAAATATATTCAGTTTAGTTAAAGAAAACATATTAATCTAAGTTGAAAAACAAAAGATTAAAAAAAACAGCAACCTAAGTTTGTTCTTTTTTTTTCTCTGTTTTTTCCCTCGAGACATCTTGTTTTTTGTTACTTATTTGATCCCTGAGTGAACTGCTGGCCTTCACTTTTACTTTTTACTTTTACTGTTGTAGCTGAAATACTTATGACAATGTACAGGTCTACAAAAGATTAAAAAATGAAAAAAAAAAGGGGGAGAAGCAACCTTTATCTCAGTATTGAGGTGGTTGTACGACTTCACAGAGAAAAAGGACAATATGCAGCAGCTGTACAGTACAAAAAAGCTTTATCTAATCCCATCAGCTGTACAGTCCTTCAGAGATTAAGAGTGAAGCAATAAAAATATTCAGCAACACCTCCATCTCTCTCTTCTTTGTTTTTTTGGTACAAAGCTCCAATATTGATGAAATTTACACCAACCAGGTAAAAGATCTAGGGATTCCGGTGACCAGGTAAAAGAGCTAGTAGTTAACATAAATAGAGGCGCAACGCCTCACCGCCTCGCCTCAAAGAGCCTCGAGGCGCACCGCCTCACCCTCCCGAGGCGTAAGCCTCTTCTAAAGCACCCGAGGCTTAAGCCTCAGTGCGTTTTTTCTCTGCCTCGCCTCGAGGCGCGCCTCAAGGCGTACGCCTCGAGCGCTTTTTTAAACATTGAAGACGACTACTCAAGCCTGGTTTGAAAAGCTTAAGGAACTTAATAATGTGTTCAAGCTTGGCTCGTTTAGTTCACAAGCTTAGCGTTAAGCTTAAAAATATGTTCAAGCTTAGTTCGTCTACTTCACAAGCCGAGCTCAAACAAGCTTTAAGCGCTGTCATTTTATACTATTTTAGTACAATTATTGGTAACTGAGCCAAATTTGAGGCAGTCTCAATATAGTAAAGAGCTTAAAAAAATGTTTAAGCATGGCTCATTATTTTACGAGCCAATCTCAAACGAGCTTCTATTCTATGAACACAAATCAAGGTTACGTGGCTTGGTCCATTTTACAGCCCTACCAATAAGTTCTATCACATGCACCTTAAATCAATATGATAATTTTCTTTATATGGGGGCAGTGTTTTAAATAGCTCGCTATTGCGAACGCAATAGCCCGCTATTGCTTTTTGTGATGGGAAAAGGCAACGCAAATGGGTCTGCTAATTGGGACGCTGCTGTTGCGTTCACTATTGGGCGCAATTTGGCGCGATTTAGGGCAAAAGCGCGCAAACCAGTGCTATAGCCACGCGATGCATGCTTTTTTTAAACCCTCTGGCTTATCAAAACGGCGTCGTTTTGGCAAGTACAAAGGTTTTAAAAAAACGCAAACACTTCCTTATTCACTTTTGACAGCCGAGCCCCAACTTAACAAAACCCTTCCTCAATCACTTTTAACAGCCCCGATCTTGAAAACCAAAATAAAAACCTCATTAATAGTGCTCCAGACTCTTCCTTCCACAATTTGGCAGCCCCGATCCAAAAGAAAAACCTCATTAACAAAGCTCCGGACTCTTCCTTCCACTGTTTGGCAGCCTCGATCCAACTTTGGTAAGAATTTACACAGTTCTTTTTTTTTTTTTATGTTTGACAATTTTTGAAAAAACTCATTTGGTGTTAATTTATTTTTGAAACTTCATGCCTTTGAGATTTTTGGAACAATATGGTCCTATTTGTGTTTTATTTGGAATGTTGTAGCACTATATAGCTTTATGACTATATTTGAAATGTTTTGGAGTGATTGTTTGAGCTTATTTATTTATTTATATTTGTTACATGTTTTTCAAATTAAAAATCTGGAATGCACGAATTGCTTGCGCGATACGCGACGCGATTTGCGCGACGCGATTTCAAAGCCAAAACGCGACACGCTGCACGACCGCGATTTAAAACATTGTATGGGAGAGAACATTATAATCAGCAGTCTAGTGACATTGTGATACATCATCGACAGTTGAATATTACTCACAGGATCAATGCCAATTTTGCAACCAGGAGCCAAAACTTCATTAAGCCATTCACTAGTGGTAGGCACTCCAAAATTACCAGCCCGCATGAGACTCCAGCCAGAGCTCAACTGCTTCTCTGCCTGATAAGAATAGAAAGAGAAAATCATCATCAAGAAATTACGCCTCGAGCAAGATTATACCAGAAAAGTGTTTGTTTCCTATATATATATATATATATATATATATATATACCCCTTACATGTCAATCGATTAGACTTAAACCCCCCCCCCCACCCCTTCTCTTCCCGTAGGGCAAGGGATAATGCATAAGGTACACACTATACACATGCGGGGGTATGTCTAATTAAGGAACGTTTGGGTGATATGTCCAAATACCAAATTATCTCGGGCATAAAGTCTTGAAATAATGACGTGGTGCCTCTCAAACCTGGAGAAAATATCGCCCATCTGTCCAAAGAGCCGCTTTATGAGTTGTGATGCATGCAGTGCCAGCACTACCAGTAAAACCAGATATATAGGCTCTCCTCATAAGACATTCAGCAATAAACTCACTCTGGATAAAAAAAAATGGCAATTAGAAATAGTAATAGGAACCATTTACACCGAGTGTCTACCTACCAATATTGCTTTGATACTGTAAAAAATGTTCCAATAACCAACCCCTAAATACGAGAAATTTGGATGTGCCATACAATTAAAGTTGTCTCCTGTATTTTGTGTAGTTCTTGATGCACAATTCATCTTTAGAACAGGATTGAATTATAATAAAGTCAAATCATTTTGAAAACTAGAGTGACTGCCCCATTTTGCCCAACCAAACGCAATCCAACCACATTTCAAAATAGGGAAACCATATTTTGTAACCCAAAATTTGAGCCAAAAAGGTGAGATTTCTGCCAAAGGATGCCTGGACAAAACTGCCCTTCACGACATTAAATTTGACGCCCAACATTTTCCTCTTTTTTATTGAAATTCCTTTAGTTCAACTGACATTTGTCTTCCCCGACTTTCTCCTCTTTTCTAGATTTTTTTGGTGGGCCAGCAAAACGATTGTCGTCCGAGGTTGAAATATGTACAAATGCCTAGATTTTGGATTTCTAGGCTCTTTCATTTTTAAAAAATATGCAACTTAATTATCTTGAACCAGCAACTTTTTCAAACGTCTGGAGTTAATCTTATGAACAACTAGATTGATGTCATTTATTTAATAAAACCATTGATTCGTACAAACTAAACGTGGCCCGTGTGGCCTCGATGGGATGTACATTTGTAGCATGAAATTGAGATTTTATTTGGAATAAGGATGAGTGTGAAATAACTGATAATCTCAATACGCTATGCAGAGGACAAAATATCATGATGAATTTATAGGAGTTAAGAATGATTGGGTTATTACATAAATACATATTTGTACAGATTTTCCAATACATGAAGAAAACTACAAGGCAGGCCAGAAATAAATACTGATGCATGACATAGAAAAAAATTAGTCCATTGATATGAGAAAACGTAATAGACTGGTGACTTTTCTATCAGAATACTGTCATCCTAAGAGGGGGAATCCTAGTATAATTTCTACTGCAAATAATTTTCTAATTTAAGTTTCATTTTTCTATGTCATATAGCACAGGAGAAAAGGCTAATGGCGCTATCTAACATGAAGGGTACTAAAAGTCTCCTGTTCAAACAGATACTCTATCATTTCCCCCTATATGTTATATACAGTTGCATACTGTTCAATTGTAGGCATTTCACAGCTAAAATTGACATATATATCAGCTTTTTGCAAGTGCATAAAGCACTTGGCATGGACACTTGAATTAAAACCTTCTAACTGAAGTTGTGATACATTCATAGTGTACTCTCTCTTTCTAGACAATCACCCCAACCCCCGGCTATATACCAGTAAAAATTAGGATGATTTGGGGTTTGGCCCCTATTGATTTTGCCACTTGGACGCCAAAATTTAATGTATTGTCATTGTTGGTGCCATTTTCAATTGTGCCATAATTTTTTGAGGGAAAAGTGTTGCGAAAAGTGAAAATGGATCCCAGAGGAAAGAGTGAAAACTTTGGTGCCCAAAGTGAAACGAGGCAAAACAACATGGGCGAAATGACCCAAATAATTATTATACTATACAATATTATGCTTAGCAAAAATAAAGCATTGAAGGATTGGGGTAAAATTCAAATAAACACAAATTGAAATTCTTAAGTTAGTAAATATCTTCTAAAACTTCAAATAAGCTGAATAAAAACATAAGGGGCTTCACCTATAGTTTTCACGAGACGTCCAATAGAAACCTAATAATAATATACTATTCAGAACTTCTCAGAACTTCTAAATCAAGAAAGTTGAATAATTTTGCTTTGCGAGTGTGTTTCTTTTTACCTCAATACTGAATTGAGGGGTAATAATGTGTTTTTTAATCTCTTAATGTTGAATGAGAGTAATAATTCAGCACTCGGCATTAAGAGGCAAATCCATTGATGAATGTTGAATATGCTTAATTTCTTTTATGAAATTAATTTCATTTCCACCCTTATTATTTTATTTTTGCTAAATGACACTGATATAATACAGTTTAAAATAATTAATCATGGAAAAATGATACCACATACATACAAAGGGACATTCGAACAAAAAACAAATAGAGTTTTTAACATTCAGAATTCCTTTCTAAAACATACATTCAGAATGTCAAGTGTTAAGGGCCCGCTTGTTTTAGTCTCTAAATGTTGAATGCTGAACTTTCAATGATTAGCTCCAAACTCTATGAATGCCAAAAAGTTTGCTATGAACTACAAAATATTTGTTGTTTGTTTCAGCTTATTTGGTTCCGGAAGTTGAATATAGGTTATTTTGAACAATATCATTACTAATTATTTGCTAACTATTTTATACTAGTATCATTGAGCAAAACCTTAAGGGTAATAAAACTAGAATAAAATTTATTAATAAAATCTTGGCTCCTAATGTTTTGTGCTAAAATTTCAACTCAGTACCAAGTACCGTTTGTTTTTTTAGCCTGAGAATGCTGAAAAGTAAGTTTGTTTTTTTGTGTGTGAATGAATGTTGTTTGTTTGAACAAATTTTGGTTCAAAACGCTGAAATTGAAAACATGTTTTATATTAGTGTCATTTACCAAAATTGAAAACGGTAGAACTGAAATAAAATTTCAAAAAAAAAATCCATCAGCACTACTAAACTTGCCCCTTAATGCTGAAATTCAGAGACAAAATAAACACAAAATACGGGGCCGTTTGTTGTTTTACAGTGTGAATGTTGAATTATAATGCTGAATGCTAAAAAGTGTGTTTGCTTTTTATCTAAATGTATGTTGTACCATTCAGAATGTATGTCACTTGTTTAAATTTATTTGGTTCTAAATGTTGAATATAAGTAAATTGATGGTAATTATCTACCGGGTAAATTCATTCACAAAATTCAGAATTCAGTTGAATGCTGAATTTTAACAGAATTAACAATTACCTCTTAGGGTTCGTTTGGTTCGAGGTTTGGAATGGGAATGGGAATCTCTTTTCCCCACATCTAAAATTTATTTCCCATATTTGATCTCACATGAATTGGAATATAATAAATATCATTTAACTAAAGGGTCAATTACCAAATAGTCTTCAACATAAATACATATTTTTTAAAAACGACACATATTTTTAATTTAACCCATTTAGTCCATCAAACACCCATTTACCCAATATTCTTCTATTTTCAAAGGTCCACACTAGCGGCACCCTCTCCCCACCTCCCCCCACCCCACCCACCACTGCCGGAGCTCCGGAAACCATTGTCGGAACTCCGGCGACCCTCTCTGGAGCTCCGGCTAGTTGTGGTCCTCGGAGCTCCAGCACTGGGGGTGGGGTGGGGGTGCAGAGGGAGATGGGTAAATGAATTTGTGTGTATTCTTTTTTTGGGAGTTCTTATGTGACGAGGGACTTTTTAAAATAAAATAAAAAGGCTTTGACTAAACGTGTGTTCTTTTTCAGGAATGGTTTTTTTGTTATATAAAACTGTTTTTTAATTAAAACAGATTTTAATTATAGTTTCTTTTAGCTTTAGTCTCATCTACAAAGATTTGTTACGCTCCACTCCCATATATTTTTAAATTATAAAAAGTCATATAACCACCCAAAACCGTTTATAATTTTTTTCTAATCACCAGAGAATGACGCTTGCCTCATATTTGTTATAACAAGGCAAACAACTAAAAAAATAAAATTATGGGCATGACCATTAGTAAATCTTTACAAATAGAATTAAATATTTATGATCCCAATTATAAAACAGTATTTGTATATAAAACAGTTTTTATTAAACAGTTTCCGTTTAAAACGGTACAGTTTTTCAAAATAAAACATTGTTTTTTTTTTAATAAAAAGCGAGTGTTAAAAAAAATATTACCAAATAGTAGTAATTGGGGTTCAATTCTGGTAAAAAAAAAATACCCTGTGATAACAAAAGAAAAAAGTAGTAGAAAGTCTTAAGAGTTAAGAGTAGCAAATGGGTGTCAAAAAAAAAAAGGCAAGTCTTGAACCTGATGGGCGTCCTGTGAAGGGATGATATAAGCGTCAACACCAATCCCGGGGCTTGAGAATAAGTCCCGGATAGCACGTAGCTTTTCGTCTTGTTCCATATGATGATTATCACCTCTTTTCTTTTGTAACTCCGAAGAGGGTTTCGCGGTTATGGAACTGGAACTGGAACTGGAGTTTCGAAGGTGGTTTGGGGATTTAGTGGGAATTTTGGGGGGAGATTGGAAATTAGGGGAAATTGGGAATGATGGTGATAGGAAGCGGAAGAAGCCTGGAGGGCGTAGTAGTAGCTGAGAACACCGAGAAATCATTGTTGTTGAGGATGAGGCTGCTGCTGCTGATTCCATCTCAAAAAGATAAGGCCACTTGGTGGACGAAACCCAAATTATTCACTATTTTATTAGTGCCCATCAAAGTATTTCACAACAAAAAAGAAAAAACAAATCTAAAACCTTTGCCATCAATATTTGGAAGAAAAAGTGAAAAAAATACAAATGATTATATCAATGTAAAACCTTATCAGTTGTAGTCAACGGTTTTTATTTTTAATAAAAAGCGAGTGTTAAAAAACAAATCTAAAACCTTTGCCATCAACGGTTCCTTTTTCTTCCAATATGTAAATAGAAAAATCGAGTTGTAGTCATTTATAATGCAAGAATTAAATCCAAATTTCATTCTAAAATCACCAATCTTTGATAAAATCTGAAAATTAAAATATATTTAAAAAAATCTAGTATTTACGGCAAGATAATTTTAAACATATGAAAAAACTGAAAAATATTGAAAATACTATGAAAAATCTAGAAATGACAAAAATATATTTAGATATTAAAAAAAATACAAAAAATTATTTAGAAAATCTGAAAAATAATACATAGATATTAAAAATCAGGAAAAAGTGAAAATACTTAACAATCGGGAAGTGACAAAAAATATGTTTTAAATTACATAAAATGAAACAAAATAATTTACAAAACCAAATCTAAAAATTTGGTTTCAAACAAAAATATCCAAAAAAACATCCAATTGTCAAAATTTGGATTCAAACCATAAATCATATAGAATTTAGGTAGAACCAACAACATACAACTAAACTAAAAAAAATGTAAAATGAAAACAACCCATCAACACAGAGGTTTTGTTAGCGAAATGAACCCCCCTCCAAAATGAAGGCTTGAGAGAACCCAATAAATAAAAGTGGGATATGAAAAGTTAGTTCATGCATCCTTTTGCTTTCTAATTCCAAGAATACACACGATTGATGTAAGTTTAATAATACTTCTAATAGCAATAATTTATTACTGACACGTATCACCCCCAGATGATTTGGGTTTACAATGCCATAGTTTTCATAAAATAAATTGTTGATAAAGCTAATGCCAAATATGGTAATGTTATTTTAAATCAATGAAACTTAATATTAAACCAATATATAAAATGTTATGAATGAGACTGTTTTTTATAGAAATACATAAATGTTATTTCTAATAAAAAAAATTATTCTATTAAAATTAAATGGCATGGAAGAACTAAAACAAATGAATAAAAAATACAGAATTTTGATTTTTTATAATTTTAAAAAACCATTATGATAACCCTCTTATGCATCTTATGATTTTTTATAATTTATAATTTTACAAAGCCAATGTAGCATCTTATGAATCATTTTGTCCAATAAACATGTGTCATGTGATAAATTGGTGACAAGTAAAAAAATTAATTCTATCAAACTTATTTACAGTGAATTATCACAAAATACAAATCTTATTGGAACAAAATATCCTAAGACCTATCTTATGAGCTCAAATAAAGTTGCTATTATCCTTTTGTTGGTACACTTTATATATTGTGATTAAAAAATCACATCAAAGAGTTTTATGGAGAAATCGAAAAATAAAATCATAAAATAATTTTAAGTCTGCGGCTCAAAATTAAATTATTACCTCATATGATTGTCACAAATATAAACAGCATGCGTGAATTCCAAATAAATACTGCACAATAAAAATAAACAATATTACCTCAATTGTTTATAAATTCGTCGTAGACAATTCTTGGGTTGAGTCGCGGACTAGGTTGCTCTCTTTAAGACGTTTCGCGGTTGTACCCTCTTTGTGCAGGTAGTCTACAGTCACGCCGTCACCAGGATAAAACAAGCCCAGAATCACTTCTGTATCATATAACCATGCATCGTAGTTATATGTCTTCTAATACTCATTCCAAATTAATTGCTCAATATCCGAAATTTCAATTTTGGGGAACAAACTGTTCTAAAATTATTTTGAGAAATAAATATTTTCATGAAGAAAATATTTTCAGTCATAAAGGGAGAGAAGAAGTATTTTTGTTTTGAATCCAAAACACCCAAAACACTCGATTTTTCTTTCTTCCAAAACTAAACTCAAGTTTCTTTTTTTTTTCATTTTAAAAACTCAAGCTCTCAAGAGAGCTCTTTTTTCTTCTTTCTCAAAACCATACTTAAGCTTATCACTTGCTCTCTAAAACTCCCTGCTGATTTTTGATCGGATGATTTTTATATATGTTGGTTCTCAAGTGGTTGAATGAGTGGGACTATAAAAAAAGGGTAGTGGATACATGTGGGAGTAAAACCCGGATGATTGTGTCTAGTGGGTTCAAGTGGGAGGCTATAATGCCCCACAACCACTTTCAACTTTTGCAAAAGGCAGTTATCTAATAATGATAACTGTTCCAACAATCCCCCACTTGCAAAATTTGAAACCATAATATCGAGCAATAATCCATAGAATTGTGCATAAGCAAAGGTGTCTTTCGACTTGAACCTTTACGTAGTAAAGATGATTCAGATTATACTAGAGTAACTCGTAGTTTTGAACTATATCTCTGACAACATCCCACACACAACCCTACTTGGGTGTAGTCCTCAAGCCAGTGCGTTACGGCCATGTGCTTCTATCCCAGTATGTGAACGCTCTAGGAAATTTGTCCAAAATTACCATAGGAAGCGACCATACTTCCACATCCAAATAGGTGAGTCTATCAAGGATACTCTCGTAGCTAGGTACCCCACTCAAAATAGAGCTATAGATCTTCATTAAGAGTTATAATTAACTCAACCTTAACTCGCTTCAGGATATCAAGCTCTATAGGGATGGACTCGGAGTAAAACCCCGTGAATAATAATTAGCATGATTCAACCCATATCACTGTGACTTGTTATTACCCTTTGAACCTATTTCTTGGGATCTTCAGTCTATAGGTTGGGTTACCACCACAAATGATTCAATATCAACGGGCTTTAGTCCGATCCCTTTCTAGGTGTTAAACACCTTCTCCCGCACTAGTCCCTTCGTTAAAGGATAAGTCAGGTTCTATTTTCATCAGTCCGATCATAATCCACACTCACAACTCATTAGTTTTTAAATTCTCAAACTATGTTGTGCTTACGACATATTTACCGTTCTTTCCGTTATGATAACGGTTCTAAAATTTTATAATAGCCATGGTTCTATTATTGTGGATAAAATGACTGTGTCAATCTCTACCATAAATGGTATCTTATAATAGATCTTTTAACCTTTCATTTACTCACTAGCCATAGCTATTGGTATCACCATATACTCCATCATTAATTATGTTAATAATTAATATTTCTGGGAGTTCAAAAAAATAGCAACATAATATATGTTAAACACATATCCATTATTGATTCAGAATCAATTCTAGGTTTGAGGTTTTTATCAAAATACATAACCTTTCTCAATAGCATAAGAATGCACTTTTTAATTATAAACCTTCATAGTACTCCCAAAAAAAAATATTCCAAGTCAACTGTATTTAATAGCTCAATTGAGACTACTTAAGATGTTCACATATTCATATTTTCTTATCACTATATAGAGTGTTCTTATACTTGGATCATGTGGAGTACAAGATGATTCATAACAAGCATATATATAATAAATAGATATTCTTGTATTTCAATGTACTTGATCAATTAATTGATCTATATAGCCTTGTAATATTAACAAGTACTATTCTTGTTTCATTGAAACTCTTTATGCTAACACTTTGACTTAGCATGAATTTGGTTTTTTAGGCAACAAAATATTATAACCAAATATTAGCTAATCATTCTTGCATAATAAATAAGAGTGCATTCATATTTCAACATGCTAAGTGATAAACACGATTCATAATATTCTCAATTCATTCTCATTTGATAATTTATCAAAATATCATGCCATTTGTTGGTGCCTTCCATATTAATTTTCCAACTTCAAGTTGGTCCGTGTAAGTTCCCTTACTTAGGTCACCATCCGAAAAACAATATTATATATATTTAGTTTTTAACTCAACATCATATTTAATATCAATGGCATTCAAATTAAATGAAGCTTCTTCATTTTCATGAGAATAATTTAATGTGCATCATGTATAACTAAGTTATATTGATGAATTTCGGCTATTAAACAAGGCTTATATTCATAAATGATAATTATCTCAATATTCCTTCAAATGATGTGTGTATAAGTCTCCCGGACCTGATGGGTTCAATGCGCATTTCTTCAAAGAGAACTGGGATGTGGTTGGGAGTGATGTTCTGAGGGCCATAAAATTCTTCTTTAGGTGTTGTTACATGCCCCGTCAGTGGAATTGCACGGCCTTGGCCCTCATTCCAAATGTTACCACTCCCAATGGGATGCATGATTTTCGGCCTATTTCTTGTTGTAACACCATTTATAAGTGTATCTCTAAGGTACTTGCCAATAGAATCAAGCCTCTTCTCCCCAACATCATTAGTCCGAATCAGGCTGCGTTTGTGGAAGGGAGATCAATTTCCGATAATATCCTGCTGCTGCAGGAGATTATGAGGAACTACCACAGGGGGCTTACCCCCCCCAGATGCACCTTGAAGATTGACCTATTAAAGGCTTATGACACGGTGAGTTGGGACTTTCTGGTCAAACTGTTGGACCACTTGGGCTTCCCATCTAGTTTTGTTGGGTGGGTTATGGAGTGCTGCACGACGACCAGGTTCTCTATCAGCATGAATGGCTATCTGCATGGTTTCTTCGAGGGAAGGAGGGGGTTAAGACAGGGTGACCCTCTCTCACCCTATCTTTTTCTCCTGATTATGGACACCTTCTCCTGCATTTTGGATAAGGCGAGTGCGGACCCGGCTTTTACCTTCCACCCGCGGTGTAAGGAGATTGGTCTTCACCACCTTTGTTTTGCCGACGACCTGATTATTCTTTGTGGGGAGGACTTTGCCTCCTGTTCGGTTGCTAAGAAAGCGCTTGTGGATTTCTGTAGCATCTCGGGGCTCCTGCCTAACCCTAACAAGAGCAGTTTCTACTCTTCCGGTATTGACGAGGGTGGGATTATTCAGATTGGTAGTATGCTTGAGTTCGCTCACAGTAGGCCACCTTTCCAGTACCTTGGTGTGCCCCTCATTACTACGAGACTCAAGGGGGAGGACTGCAAGAGGCTGATTGACAGGATTACTGCTAAGATTAAGTGTTGGACCAATCGGTTCCTCAGCTACGCTGGTCGTCTTCAGCTCATTAAGTCTGTTCTCTTCGGTATACAGGTGTACTGGGCTAGTCTGTTCATCCTGCCTAAAAGAGTTATCCTTTGTATTGAGCAGCTTATGAAGGACTTTTTATGGACTGGGCCCGATTTGAAACACTCAGGAGCTAAGGTCGCTTGGAAGGACCTGTGTTGTAATCTTGAAGAGGGGGGACTGGGAATCAAGAACATTGAGAGATGGAATGAAGCTGCCATTATGAAACTCCTTTGGAACCTCAACAGTAAGAAGGATGGTTTGTGGGTCAAATGGTGCAACGTTTACAAATTAAAGAGGAGGAGCTTGTGGGCTATCAATATTGCTAATGACACTACTTGGAGTTGGAGGAAAATGATGCAACTTAGACACTTAACCAGGCCTCTCATCAAGTGCATCATTGGCGATGGCAACGGGACCTTCCTATGGCATGATAACTGGCATCCCCTTGGGCCCCTGCACCCCCTCTATGGGGATAGGGTTATTTATGACGCTGCTAGCAATCACAAGGCGTTGGTGGCTGATTACATCGCTGAGAGTGGGTGGAGGTGGCCCTCTACGATTACTGTGGAACTTCTTGAGATAAGGAATGCGGAGTTACCGGGTATTAGGCATGATACCACGGATGAGGTGGTTTGGGTCCCGAGGCCACGCGGGTTCACTATTAGTTCGGCTTATGAGGCTCTGAGTCCGGGTCTCCCTGCCACCACCTGGCATAACCTCGTCTGGAACAAGAACAATATCCCCAAGTGTGCCTTCATTCTTTGGCTGGTCTGTAGGGACGCCTTGCAAACGAAGAATAAGCTCTTCAGCTAGGGCATCGCCGATAACAACCTTTGCTGCAGCTGCTCTAACGGAGTGGAGACTTGCTCTCACCTGTTCAACGAGTGCCATGTGGCCAGGGAGGTCTGGGAGGAAGTGAGATTCAGGAATCAGGAATACAGGGAGGCTACAGACTGGGATGGGGAGATACAAGGTGCTATCTCCAACTATGGGGGGCCTAAGTTATACAATCGTATCAGATGCATTTCCTTTTCAGCTACTTGCTACTGCCTGTGGATGGAGAGAAATAATAGATTTCATAAGAAGACGAAGGATAATACTGGGGCCATTTTAAAGAAGATTGAGGAGATGGTGAGAGCTAGAGTCATGACTTGGGGGAAGGGTCTGGATAATAAAAAAGTGCCCCACTAAACTAAGAAGAGAGGGTAAGCAACCAGTTTATTTTAATGCAACCCTTAGTGGTAGTGATAAGGAAGAGGGACCCGATTCCCCCACTAAGCCCAACTTTGTGGCTTTTATGGCTAGTCATGTGAGTGATAGTGATCACTCTTCTATTGATAAAATTTTAACACATGACACTTCCAAGGTCAAAGTTTATGATTCCCTTATTTTTTATGGTAGTGAGAGTGGAGAAGAAAGAGAGTGAAAGTGAAAATGAGGTTGATGTGAGTGAACTTCAAATTGCGTTTCAAGAATTATTTGAAGAATCTATTAAATTAAAAAGAAAAAATTTGAAGTTAGAAGCTAGTTTAAGAGAGCGTGTTAAGGTTATTGATGAGAGTGCGTTAGTGGAAGACCTTAGAACACGTGAGAGAGCTCTTCGTGAGAAGATTGAATATGTAGAAGGCGAGAGAGATAGCCTTAAAGGTTTAATGGAATCCTTGAAAAAAGAGCTTCTCGCGTTTGAAGAGCGCAATATTTTATTAGAGTCTCACATTTTAGATTTAGAAAATAAAGTAAAAGACTCTAGTAAAGTCAAATTTGATTTGGAGTGTCGTTCGGAGAAATTAGATAAAATATTAGGAACGGTTCAAATAAAAAATGACACTTGTGGTTTAGGCTTCGATACTTGTAATGAATCAACTCATAAAGACAAAACCAATGTTTTAGGAGAATCCTCTAGGAATAATGTTATAGATCATTCCTTAGGTAATTATTTTCACCGAGTCTTTAGGTGCTCACATTGTGGTCAAAAAGGTCATCTTAGGAAATTTTATTTTGATCTTAAACGAGGTCCTAGAAAATCCCAACGTAAGGCAACCGAGGTAGCCAAGATTCCTACACCCTGAGATCATCATTCGTCATTTGGGTTAGGAGATCCAACTGGGTAGCTTTAAAAAATAGGATTTTTGATTCTCATTTACTTTCACATGATTCCTCACTTGCTAAATCTAAAGGTTGAATGTGTTAGTTGTTTGCATGCTTTAGCTTTTGTACTACATGCTATATTATCATGCTAAATGTATGCTCATTTTAATCATTTTATAGTCATTGCTTTATCACATATCACATGCTAGAATTATGATTATTGTTTATCTTTTGTATTATAGTTCTTTCATTTTAGTTTGCATTAAATGAAAAATACAAAAATATTTTTGTTTATCATTTGTGTTTTATTTTTTTCTAATTTAAGATTAATGAAAAATACAAATAATTTTTGTGTGTCTTTTGAGTAAATATTTTTATTTTTAGTTAAATTTTTAAAAAAACTCAAAAAGATTTTTTTGTGTGTATTTTAGTTTGACACACTCTATGTGGCATATACTTGTGTTAGAATCCTTTTTTTTTTGCTTCCATGTGGCTAGAACTTTTGGTTTAGATTGTCAATCCTTGAAATGTTCTTTACCATGCTTACATGGAGTAGTTGGATTTTGTGTTGTTTTAATGGATTCTATTTTTATTGGCCTCTATTCACACTTGCACGAGCTCTCTTGAAATTTTAACTTCATATGTATATTTGAACTTTGTGAGGTGTTCTCCTACCAATCTAGTCATCTACATATTATATGATCTAGGAGGACTAGTGCCTGTTAAAATCCGTTGCACGTGAGATTTGTGTGAGATATAAAAAATGATGTATATAAATGTGCACGAGGAAGGGCTCCGAAAGGAAATATTATCCTTTGCGAGTAAGCCACCGTTTGCTTGGACCTAAAAGAAATACGTGGTCCAAAGGCCTAAAAGATTAATGGCATTAAAAGAAAAAATATTTGCCAAGGCCTATTTTGTTTAGTTTGTTTATTCATTCAAAAGATTAAACTCTATATGCTTAAATTGAGGGAGTTTGGATGGTATATCAACGGTTTGCACAATGTCCGTTTATCCTAGTTATGCTTTCAATGTCATGACTCTATTGGTTTGTAGAATCATCAAAATTCTAGGCTTGTATGCATTGTGTATGCTTGTTCATTGAGTTCAATTTATATTGTCACATGAGGTTATATTCAAATGTGATGAAGTTGGCAATCAATTGAGAACTCCGTGAACATGTTTTAAGTGATTGGGTCTAAATTTAATTGTTACTAGTTCACACCCCTACACTTCCGTTTCCATTTGACACATTTTTACCATACGAGTGTGAAAAACTTATTGTATTTTGTGTCATGTGTGGTGTCTATACCTATATATATATATATGTGCGTGTGCGTTATTGATATTCATTATGTCTACATATATATGGTATCTTTTTTCTTTGCCTTGATTTCTTGTCCATCTATACTTCAAATTCATAATTGGTATCTATCGTGTTGCATATTGTTGTTGATAGGGGGATAAATGGTATCTAATCCTATTGTTATCGTATCTTAGTTTGGGAGATTTAACTTAGGGGGAGTCGCGAACATCTTAGGTAGATCACAGTTGATAAAGGGGAGAATTAATTTAGGGGGAGTATTTATTTATTTTACATGCATTTAATATTCTTGATATTCCTCATGCATTTGATAGTTTGCTTAAGTGTTCAGGCATTCTACTAAATGGAAACTTCCACCGTCGGCAAAGATCTTGATCCTTGGATTGTTTGAGTCAAACCTTGAATTTTTATTTTGGGAGGGATATGTTTAAGTCTAGTAGAGCTTGACGGCCCTTTAGGATTTTTGTTTGGTTTTTGTCCCGGAATAGTCAAGGGGGAGATTTGTAAGGACACAAGTCTCCGATTGAGTCTTAATGTAGTGTTGGCTCAATTATGGACAAAAACATTTGAGTCATAGGATAGTATTCAAGTGTACCCATCCAAGTGTGACACCCTGACTAATTAAATACCGGGTAGCTACTCCTTTATTCAAATTAATACAAAATGTCAAGTTGGTTCAGTTCATAGCATCATTGTCGAAAACATTTTTAAACAATTACTAGCCACCTAATATTTAAAAAGTGAGTCATCAAATTTTATTTAAATTAGATTAACATGCAACCAATTAAATTATTAACTAATGATACCACAATCACATCACAGTCACAATAGAATATAAATGAAATAATAAATGAGTCTAGAGTAACACTCCTTTGACTAATCCAAATACTGAATGAAAATCAAATACAAGTCTGAATAGTAAATAACTCCAAAACTGAATTGAAACTGAGTATGATAAAGCTGTCTCTAAAAGAAAAGGGGCTACAATGCCCTAATAGATGAATACATCCGAAAATAGAATCAATGTAAAATGTGGAGGCGTCTACTATCGAGGTCCTGTAACTTCCACAACAGCTACATCATGTCAAAGGAATAGAACTCCTAAGATTGGCGTCCCTGTGGCTGGGCACCTAAAAGTTTTTTCAAGAAAATAGATTTAAAAGCAAATGGGTCAGAGCCCGATGTAAAAACAGTTTAAAATATAGCAAGTGTTTAATTGCATTAAACAGTGAATATTAAATACATGTTAGTTACGTGCTCTCACATGAGTTTCTCACCTCTTTGCTAATGTGCACGTCTAACGTATAAATCTAACCCTTACTAATTATGCTGTTAACTAACTAGTCTGTACCACTTCCTATCCTCACATGATAATATAGGGGTTTATTCAAGACATTCTAATAAGGAGTCCAAAGCCTTGGTCAATGAAGAGGATGATATGGAGGTTGATGAGAAAACTTCTGAAGACCAGTTTTCTTAGCAGACTAACCCCCACCTTCCATTTTCCAAGTACCTTTGATGTATATCAAATGGTTCCCTCGCATCATACCACTTGACCGAACTCACAATGAGAGGTATATATCAAGGAACTCATTCACATACATCGAGTATATTAAATTCTCTCTCAAGCGTAATATCACCATGAGGAATATTATGAGACAATTTATGTACACTCAGGTATATCAAATGGCTTTTCCACACATACTAGTGAATGATTGCCCTGATAGGTATGAGGTATATCGTGGAAGTCAAGCCGAAGGGGGGAACCCTCACACTAACTTCTTATGCATAAACATCATATAAACGTCTGATCTAGGACACTTATTCTTAGTTTGTAAAATTCAACGTGAAACATTACCAAAATTTTGAGTCGTCTTACCGCCCAAGTTTTGCACTATTTTTCCCGTTTTCAAAATGACACTGTAAGAAAAATTTCCAATTAAGTCAATTTATTTATAATTGGCTTAACTTCGGAGAAAATATTTGAGTCATAGGTTAGGCTTTGTATTTTCGATCTCGTAAGCCTATGACATGTTTGATGAAGATGTAGCGACCAAGCTTCAAAGTTGGATACACATCGTGCCGTGTTTGTCGTGCTAAGTTTGTCTTCACATTTAGGATCTCACAAGTATGAATGAATTTTGAACATGGTCCTTGGACATTTTTAAAAGTGTTTTATTTTTGATCAAAATTGTTTGGAATTATTTAAAAATGTTTTTTGAAGAAAACATATTTTTTTTAGTTTTATCTCGTTAGAACGAGTTTTACACCTCGTTAGAACGAAATGCTATTTTCGTTGGAATGAAGTTTAATCTGGTTAGAACGACTTTGTAATCTCATTGGAACAAACATCTAGCGAGGAGTCTTTGTTAAATGGTGGACAACTCATTAGAAGCTCGTTAGAATGAGAAAGCCATTTCGTTCGAACGAACTTGAGTTTTGTTACAACGAAATGGGGTTCTCGTTCGAACGAGATGGATTTTTGTTCGAACGAGTATGCTGCCTCAAAATTCATGTTTTCACTATTTAAGGCGTGTTGGACTCATATTTTTCAAGAACGTTTGGCAAAAGTTAATTACTTACGTGTTTATCAAAGTTCAAATTATCTTATAGTTATAAGACAAGTCAATTATAAACTAATTTCTAGTTTATTCCAAGGAATTCAATCAAATAGTTTATGACATGACATCTCTAAGGATTTTTCGAATCCTTTTTAATAACATAAGCAAGCTTTTATTTTTAACTCATAACTAAAAAAATAAGAGTTCTCTTGAACACCAAAGTTTCAGATTCTATTAAATGTTCTTTAATTATAGTTGAGAGGTACTCGTTTGAGTGCTCCCACTATTCTCTAGGTATAGCATTGAGAAGCAACATATAATGTGCCCCCACTATATCTTCAATTCATAAAATAAAATCTAAACTTGTGAGCGTCAACATTAAATAAGAATTAATCTTATTTCTTAAATAAATACGTGCTTAATGTCATCATGCATAGCCGAATCAAAAAATACATGTTCATTTGTTTTAGTCATAAATTCAGATTTTCATCTGTCTGAAAGTCACATATAGATTATACAATCTATTTCATAAAAAATCATAATATAAAATTTTTCACAATGTATACGATAATACTCCGTATTAGAGTTTAAACCTCTATTCCAAATCAAAGCATACGGTCAAAATAATTATACCCAACTAAATTATTTCTACACGCGTATGAAGCACACCAAATTGATTCCAACATAGTAGAATACAATTTTATTGTATACCTTTTTCAACTCGTATAAATGAATAATACAAAGAATTATTAATATAAAATTCTAGCGGTTGCACTCCAAACTCAAATATTTTATAAGTCATTATACAATTTCTTTGAAATTCATCTTCCATAAATTTGAATCCAAATTTTCTAACTACTTCATAAATTCTTGAATAAGAAATTTATAAAGGCATCAAAATATTTTGAATCCGTTGGGAACACGACATGATACATTTTTTAAAAAAATGTTGTCCAAAATATTTGTTCAAACGAAAAAACTTCAAGTTTGAAATTTTACCACGACTAAATCGCTTATTGAAGATTTATGAAATTTTCCAGAATTCATCCTTTATGAGTCTAGTCTTATCCAAAATTGGAATCACTCAAAAATATTAAGTACAAGTGAAGATAAACTTGTTTTACTACAAGCTGTCCAAAAAATTCAGCATTGTGCATCTCATTTGTAAAAATCATAATAAAAGATATACAGCTCTTTTTTCAGAAATTCCAAAGCCCAAAATTTATAATCTCAACATACTACATGCATGCCAAAATTCATGAAATTTCAGTCTATATATCATCAAAAAACTGAGATGATATTTCAACAAAATTCATAACAAAAATTTCAGTTTTTTTTTTTTCATCATCGATCACTTTAGTGTGGTTGAAAAATATCAACTACACTTTCACATAAACGCTTCAAATATATTTGAACAAATTTCTTTTGTACTAAAAATAGCGCAAGGCACAAATGTTTATAACTTACCCTTCCAATCCCTATAACAAATATTCATTTGTTTTCATATAACAAATTTTCATTTGTTTCCAAATATCAAATTTATAATTTGATTCCATATAACAAAATTTTAATTTATTTTCTTAACCACAAGTGGCTCAAAATAAATTGTCCAAAAAACAATATACAATTTCATTTCCAACAATAACATCTTATGTGAAATAATATTTCACATTCATAACTAGAAAATCGGATTGACCTATTTAAAAGTTTTCCATGAAGGAGTTCATTTTTGTTCAAATTATAATTTCTCACGAAATTATTGATCGATTTCGAATTGACCAAAAATACTGAAATTTATATATCTACTTCACAAAATATAACATTTAGGAAGTTCAGGGGCTAAACGGTCATTTCTAGAGGGGTAAAAGGTCAAAATTATAATTTCTAAACATACTTAGTTGGCCTTTTTTCATTTCGACATCATAAAAATAATCATATATGCCCATAAGATTTATTTTTCGGTCTCCATGGTAGACATAAAACGTCTTAAAAATTGTTGGTACACTTTATATATTGTGATTAAAAAATCACATCAAAGAGTTTTATGGAGAAATCGAAAAATAAAATCATAAAATAATTTTAAGTCTACGGCTCAAAATTAAATTATTACCTCATATGATTGTCACAAATATAAACCGCATGCGTGAATCAAATAAATACTGCACAATAAAAATAAACAATATTACCTCAATTGTTTATAAATTCGTCGTAGACAATTCTTGGGTTGAGTCGCGGACTAGGTCGCTCTCTTTAAGACGTTTCGCGGCTCTACCCTCTTTGTTCAGGTAGTCTACAGTCACGCCGTCCCTAGGATAAAACAAGCCCAGAATCAATTATGTATCATATAACCATGCACCGTAGTTATATGTCTTCTAACACCCATTCCAAATTAATTGCTCAATATCCGAAATTTCAGTTTGGGGGAACAAACTGTTCTAAAATTATTTTGAGAAATAAATATTTTCATGAAGAAAATATTTTCAGTCATAGAGGGAGAGAAGAAGTATTTTTGTTTTGAATCCAAAACACCCAAAACACTCGATTTTTCTTTCTTCCAAAACTAAACTCAAGTTTCTTTTTTTTTTCATTTCTAAAACTCAAGCTCTCAAGAGAGCTATTTTTTCTTCTTTCTCAAAACCATACTTAAGCTTATCACTTGCTCTCTAAAACTCCCTGCTGATTTTTGATCGGATGATTTTTATATATGTTGGTTCTCAAGTGGTTGAATGAGTGGGACTATAAAAAAAGGGTAGTGGATACATGTGGGAGTAAAACCCGGATGGTTGTGTCTAGTGGGTTCAAGTGGGAGGATATAATGCCCCACAACCACTTTCAACTTTTGCAAAAGGCAGTTATCTAATAATGATAACTGTTCCAACACCTTTTCCCTGTCGTTCCCTACATGGGTGAACTCCGTTTTGATATCATTTTAAAATATTAGAATGCGTAGTCTGTGTAGTGACAAAAAAGAAGATAATCCCAATGGTAGAATATGGTGGTCGGGTTGATAATGTGAAGGCGTGTGGTTAACTTTTGCTTTCTTCCACCACCCCCAATTTCCTTCATAGGTTTTGGCTTTTGTCTCCAACTTCAACTCTTGAAGCCCAAAGCAGCCACCGTGGGAGAATCAATTCCACCGCATGAAAGAATAAACTCTTTGATTTTAAGCCCGGTGCCAGAGAAGAAGTTATGGTGAGAAGAAAAGAGAATGGTTTTTAAATATAGATGCTGAAGTTGGAGAGTTATGTGGGAGAAACCCAACTCTTGGGGATTGGAAAAGTCGGGTAAAGATGCAAAACTGTTGGGTTCCGTTTTTTTTTATTTTTTGGAAAAGATGTGAATAAATAGATGGATAGCCACGTGAGTTTAGGGTGTTGCATTTATAATAGTCACCTGTCATCTTCTTATGATTTGGGTCTACAGTTTTTATATAGTTATATAGACTAGGTGTAAACCCGTGCGATGCGCGGACGAAATTATCAGTGGCAACCAATTTAACGTTTGAGTTAAAAAAGTATTTAACAATAATGGACTTGAAATTGGGACATCAAATTTTTATACATTTCATAAAAAAATAATGGACTATTTAGGCCTACACTATTTCGGTTCTCCAAAATGATTGAGTAAATTTTTATGTTAATTTATGGTTTATGAAGATGTAGTTCTATTTCTTTCCTTTCTGCACAGCAGTAGTAATTTGTTTTTCTTTTTGCTTGTGAATGAAGTTAGAATTTTCACCTTTGAATTGTTGATCAGAAAAAGCCTCGTTTTGCTAATGTCAAACTCAATCTTTTGTGGATGTCAAACCTATTATTTGTTTCTCATTTGTTCTACTTATGAGTTTGTATGTGGCCCACTTTTTATTTTTCTTTTTAAATCTTGGGTTGTCATTCTATTAATAAATGGTAAAGGCTAAATATACATAAAAATAAAAATAATATTTATGAAAAAAAATAAATGGTTAATTTTTTTTTTCTAAATACAGTTTTTATTTACGTGATTTAAAATATTCGCTGAATATTTTTTTACTGTTTTTTACTCAAAAAGTTTTTTTTAATAATTTTTTTTCTAAATAACAATTATTTTTTTAGTAACTTATTTTCTAAAACTATAAAAAAAATGTTTTTTAGTTATATTTTTCTAAAACTGTAAATAAAAATTGTTTTCCAAAAACTGTAAATAAAAACTTTTTTTTAGTAAAAATCGTAAAAACTGTAAATAAAAAGTATTGTTTTAGTAAGTTTTTTTTTGCTTGATTTAATGTTTTTTTTCTTCTAAAAACATATTTAAAAAAAATACAAGAAGTTCTTTGGTGAAAAAGTGCTAAAGAAGTAGATACCAAAATGCCAAACAAAAATCGTTTCACTGCATATATCATGTAAATAATCATATATGGAATTATAGGCATGTAACATGGGACTAATTCTATTCATGGGAACCGAAAATTCGGAATGAGATGATAATCATGAATATTATCGAAAAAAAATATATGACCCAAATGAAATAAAAGCTCAGGAATAAAAAAAAATAAGAAACAACTAACAGAAAGAAGTGGAAGAATCCAAGAAAATTGCAGAGCTAAGAATATAAAGCCATTAAGGGGAAGAAACCGAAAAGACAAAGGGAGAGAGGCCTTTATGGCCATGAGAACTCCTTCCCAATTCTTTAACAGAGGTTTGTACAAAAATAATATAGGAAAATGTATGATGTATCAACATGGGCAGCACAACACTTTTAACTAAGGAGGTGCGATTTTCGACCTGCTGGACATCGTGTCCATCAAAGATAGCCGTATCAATTTTCAACTCAGCAACAGTGCATTGGACATCAGTCATATGGAGGGCAGATAGCTTTTAGGATCATTCAACCTTAGTCCTACAATGTAGAAGATATGCCTACAAACGCACAAAGTCCCATTAATTATATAACAGCTCGGGAATTAAAAAAAGAAACAACTAAGAGAAAGAAGTGGAAGAACTAACCCAAGAAAATTGCAGAGCAGATAATAAGAATAGAAACCCTTTGATTTGCTGAATATAAAGATAAAGAAATCGAAGAGACAAAGAGAGAGAGGGCCACATACTTGCCTCGAACCAGCTATGGAGAAACTAAAAGGTCGGTGAAGAAACCGAAGAGACAAAGGCAGTTGTGCAGCTACTTAAGAAGGAGAGAGGCAACGCGTTTTTTACAGTTGTTATGTGAAGGAATGTGTATGAGGTTTTGTAGAATGAACACACCGGTTGGTATGGTATTATCACCTCATTGATTGGCTTGTGTTCCTCGTGGATAGCCTTGGAGAATGATACTCTTAAATACTTGTATAGCATTAGTATTATAGAGATGTGCCACGTGGATAGACTAATTGCAAAGCATAATAAATGCCTTGTTTTGCATTTTAGAGTATTATAGAGATTTGATCATTTGATACAAGTTGATTTTTTTTATCAAACACAAAAATTAAAGGATTATTTTGTGTTTCCCTCCACTTTTATGATCAATTTTGCAATACACTCTTACTTTGTTAAAAATTTGCAATAGACCCCCGTTCTGTTAAGTGGTTATCAAAAATGTTAGTCAAAGTTATTTAATAGGTTTGACTTCATTTTTTAACATTTTTATTAATTAAAAAAAGGAAAAAATCCAAATTAAAAAAAAAAATGTTCCCAGTCCCTTACCAAGGCATCCACTTCTCGGGGTGTAACACAATTTTTTATATATAAATGGGGGTACTTCACAAACTATTATAACAAGTCCACAATTCAAAAAGTTAACAAATCCATTTAACAATAGCTCTAATAAAGCAATAACTTCATTCTTCATTCATATATCATAATCTAGCTTCATTACAAAATTAACAGTTGAGGTATCCATTTTTAATACATAAAATCCGCAAAATCTGCTAGGATACTACTAACATCACGGTATATCAAAATGCTTCACAAAAAAACCAATTGTCCAAAAAAAATATGCTAACATCATCTTCATTAAAGAGACTCAAATCTGCCCAAATTTGTAAAAACAAATCTCCCCAAATTTGCAAAAAAAAATTGCCCAAACTGCCCAAATTCATGGTGTAGAATGATGTCCTACGGCACTTGAATTAGAAGCTTGAGATGAAGCATTAGTTTGAGATGGAGTACAAGATTATGGTGCAGCACATGAAGTAGAAGTTTGAGATGGGTAATCAAATAGCGAGAGTGCCCTAAAATACCTTTTCCCTCTAACTCTTCCACCATCCCTCCCTCCTTCTTCTCCACGTTTTGTCCCTCCAACTCCACCACCCCTCCCTCCTCCTCCTCCTCCTCCTCCACATTCAGTCCCTCCATCTCCATGACTCCACCCTCCTCCTCTTCCTCCTCTAGCACCACCCTTTCACACTCCTCTTCCCCTTGTCTTTCCACGTCGACCCGTCTCTCCCTCGATTGTATTTGCAGCTGGTCCATAACATGTTTTTTTATTATGGCCATAACCAAGGAACTTCTTGCACCTTTTTTGGTTTCTTCTTTCTTTTGGGTTGCTCTCATCCTCATCACTTCGTCGTTGTTTCCTCAATCTTCTAGATGGTTTTGTCATGTAAGGAGGGGCCAAGCGTACATTTCGATTACCCCAATCACTTTAGGGATTCATCACTTTTACTCTACTTGTATAGGTATCTTTGTATGCTTGGATCGAGGTGTAATACCCCGTAATTTTATTGAATTTTATTTAATGGATTAATTGAATTAAATGAGAATTAATTGGAAATTAATCCGAATGTAAATACTAACGGGATGTGAATTGGTATTTGAGTATGATGTTAAAATTAAATATTACAGAGTATATATGGTAATATATAAGTATTGAAAATATTAAAATTGTCACGAGGCAGAAATATGACAATTTGGGAAATCTAGTTAGGACGCGCATGTCAGTCGCGTCAGTAATGAAATTTATTTGATTAGAAAGTAAATTATATTTTTATCAACTGAATGGTCATTTTGAGTGTGCCAACGTGTCCGGAAGGATCAAAATAGTCAGAAAACACTAGCCGGGAGTTTAGTTTGGGTCCCGGGGCATTTTTAGGCCAAACCGGCAACCCAAAAGGGTATTTTGGTAATTTTAAAAATAGAGGAATTAAAACCCGCGAATTTTAGAGTTAAATTATATATTGTTAGGGAGGCCACTAAGGCCATTACCAGCAAAAGACAAAAGAGTGGGTTACGGAGGTTTTTGAGAGAAGTTAGAGAGAAGTTAAAGGAGGTTCCAAACCAAACCATCTCCCATCACCATCATTTTGGAAGAAATTGTGACCAAGAAAGAGGAGAGAATCAACCGATAATCACCGATAACAAATCTGAAGAACAAATCAAAGGCAAATAATTTGATGTTATTAAGTTAAATGAATATTTTCTCCATGTTTAGTGTAGAAACTGTTTATGCCTTGAAAGTTTTGATGAAAAACCCAAAGGAATTGTTGTGAAACTAATGATTTTTGGATAAGGATTGCATGTAGAATGATTATGGACGAAATTGGTACCCAAAACCTTAACTTTGATGATTTAAAAACGGATTATTGATGAGTATTTAGGTACAATAAAATTCTAGGTTCATGTTCATAGGGTTTGGGGTAAGAATTTGGGGAATTTATGATTATTGCATGTTGATGAGTAAGATTTTACCCCAAAAATATGTTGAGAAACGACCTATGAGGACTTAGAGTAGTTTAAGAACAATAAAACTTAATTGGGATGATCTTAGGATGGATTTAGAGAAGAGTAATTGAAGAAAAATGAAGTTGGGAAATTTCTGGGCGTTTTCTCCCATCTCTTTAGAAGACGGTCGTTCGAACGAGTTTCTAACGAGATGACAGTACCCCTTCTAACGAGTTGGTAGTTCGTTCAAAGACATTCGTTCGAACGACACTCGTTCGAACGAAATTTCAGTGACTTCTAACGAGTTCACAGAATGTCCCTTTTAGGCCCGATGTTAGTTTTGAACTTTCTGTAGGCTTATCAAATTGAGTGTTATTCTTTCCTTATGATTAGTGGGTATAGTTGTGAGATTGGAGTACATTGAGGATTAAAACTTAGAATTTATAATAGACCGGGAAACTTCTATGGGTTTGGTTATAAGTACTTAAAATTGCGACGTGAGAAGAGTTGAAAATCAATATTGTATATTATTCGGGAACGTGTAAGTGTGCAACAATTAATGACGATATGGGGATGTAAAATATACCTCTATTAACATTATAAGATACCTAAGATGTGTGAATGCTTAGTATATGTGTTTATCTGTGTATAACATACCTACCATACTTGCTATCACGGGAGGTCAGCGTTCGATTAGAACCATCAAATCTTTGTGTGCCTACGGGGGGATTTAGATTGGTACCTTGAGGGCATAGGTCAGAGAATGACTTATTGGTGAGTTAATAAGTCTGCTGATCATGAGAGCGTAGGTATGTGCGTGACCCATGAGATGTGAACTATGTTCGCGCCCATTATGTGTGATTGTTACTTATTGAAACGATTCCTGAGAGATTCGGAATATGTGGTCCTTATGTACATGATGTACCGGGATTTGATAGCAGAGTATGTGTGCACCGCAGCTTAGCCTTGGGGTGCCATTATTGTATATTTGTGATGAGATTAATATATTGATAATTGAGATAAATTGTTTATTAAAGTGTAAGTGTAAATAATTGTAACATTTTTAGTAGGGTTAAAGATGGAGAAATTCTTATAAATTATTATAACTAATTATGAGTAATAACAGTAAGACTCCGGTTTATATTAAGATGTTGGGAATCAAAATTGGAAATGTAAAGTAATGCCAGGTTACGGATTGGACTAGTTAAATAGTAGAATAACTAGAACGGGTACGGGTACGGTAGGTGTGCACTATTAGTTGAGAAGTGAAGAACTCATGTGATTGCACGCACTATCATGTACTTTATATTCACTGTTTAATGATATTAAACACTTGCTATATTTTAAACTGTTTTCACAATCGGGCTCTGACCCGTTTGCTTTCAAATCTATTTTCTTGTAAAAACCTTTTAGGTGCCCAGCCACAAGCACACCAAGCTTAGGAGTTCCATTCCAGTAACGTGTTGTAGCTGCTGTGGAAGTTACAGAACCTCGATAGTAAACGCCTCCACTTTCTACCTTGACTCTATTTCTAATTTATTCATCTGTAGGGCATGTCGCCCCTTCCTTTTAGAGACATCTTATTTACTTAGTTTTATTTGAGATTTGGATTGTATTACTTAGTAATTCAGACCTTGTATTTGGTTGTATTCAGTATTCGGATCATTTAGAGGAGTATTCCTCCAGATTTATTTTTATGCCATTATTATTCCGTTGTGACTGTGTTGTGGTTGTGGTATTGGTATTTCATAATTTAAATGGATTGTATGTTAATCGGACTTAATTAAAATTGACAACTTACTTTTTAAATATTAGGTGGCTAGAAATTGCTAAAATGTTTTTCGACAGTGATGCTATGAACTGAACTAACTTGACATTTTGTATTAATTTGAATAAAGGAGTAGCTACCCGGTATTTAATTAGTCGGGGTGTCACAGGTGGTATCAGAACATCAGGTTCTAGTGTCCTTAGGATCTGTACGGCTTGTTATGTTTCCGCTAAACGTTCTTTGATATAGAGACCTATATTTTAGGACTGTTGTAATCTATTGTGCATGTTTCGCTCTTCAGTTATTTTGCGATAATAACTGTAAACTTATACGACTTCTCTTTCATTTTGGATGCCTCCACGACGTGCACAGCGAGTTCCCAGGGATGCTCAGCCCGAGCCACAACCTGCACCAGTTCAGGGTACCATGAATGCCGCGGAGGTTGCAGCTATTGTGGCCCAAGCGGTAAATGCCGCTCTAGCAGTTGTACAGTAGGCACCGCCTCAGGCGCCGGTAGTAGCACTAGTACAGGCTCATGCATTTCCGTCTTCTTGGGAACGTGTTCATGATGCTTTTCAGAAAGCACACCCTCCGGAGTTTACAGGTAGCTCCGACGTCGTTGTGTCCAGTCAGTGGAAGAAGGACATCCAAAAACACCTGAGGATGTATGAGTGTACGGATGTACAGAGACAGATACTGACTATTTTTAAGCTGGTAGGGTCAGCGTTGAAGTGGTGGGAGTCCATTACCACCGCGGAGGGGAGAGATGTCCTTTCAATTCAGGAGTTCTGGGTGCGGTTCGATCGCAAGTATTTTCCATCAGCCGTTCACACCGAGATGAGGAGGAAGTTGATGAACCTCAAGCAGGAGGGGAATAGAGTGGCAGAGTATAAGTCCGAGTTCACAAATCTCTTGAACATCATCCCTGATGAGATTCCGATAGAGGAGAAAAAGATACAGAAGTTCATGGATGGGTTGACCTGGAGGATCCGTCAGCACTTATTGGGAAATCTCTCATTGGCCACTTATTCTGATGTGGTTAACGCAACACTACTTCACTGTCAGGACCACCGTTTTCACTTATTTGAAAGTAAGCGATCAGGAGAGTCTGGCCATCAGGGGAGGACAGGGGGGAATGGTGTCGGCGGGGAACAATCAGTTCAGGGTCAACACAGGCAGGGTGATCAGAGTTCCCAACAGGGGGATTCTAAGAGATTTAGATCTGGGGGTTTCAGAAATGGTCAGGGAGGTTTTTGTCATGGCCAGCAGGGTCAGCATGACCATCATCAGGGTCAGTAGGGCCAACATGGCCAACAGCAGCAGTTTCATCAGGGCCAGTACGGCTAATGAAGGAATGGCAACGGCCACCAGGGCCGTGGGCAGCAGGGTCAGAGAGGGGGAAATTTTTCGAGGAAATGTTTTACTTGTGGCAAGATTGGCCAAAAATGCCAGGAGTGTCCTAATAGGGGAAGGGCCCCACAACAGCAGCAGCAGGGTGCTCGACATGAGCCTCATAGACATATGTTTCCCGCCACCCTCCCAGCGCCACCGTAGATGCCAACCTTGCCACCCATCCCAGCAGTCCCAATCCGGCAGGGACAACTTCAGTACGGGAGAGTTTATCAGCTCCAGCAGGCCGCAGTCCCACACGATCCACCTGCTATTGAGGGTATGTTCTCTATTCAAGGAACTATGGGGCTTATTTTATTTAATACGGGGGCCACACATTGTTTCATTACCACGAGATTTGCACACACTATGGGGTTGGTAGACACTGCAGAGAGCACGATTACTTGCAAAGATTCACCGTTGAGTAGGGGTTTTGTGATTTCTCTTATTTGTAGAGGTGTGAGTATAGAGATCGAGAGGTTTACTCTACCTGCTGATATGTTAGTATTAGAGATGAGTGAGTACGATGTGATTGTTGGTATGGATTGGCTAGTTGCATATCGAGCCATGATTGACTGTTTCAGCGGGAGTATTATTTTTGCCATACTCGGACAGGAGATGTTCCTGGTGGCGATGCCTCGCCCCGAGGGAGGATCGTCCACTCACTTGTATTATATAGAGGAGGAGACCTCTAAGGAAGTGGTAATACCACTCGATTCGATTCCAGTTGTTAGTGAGTTCGCTGATGTATTTCGGAATATTTCGGGATTATCGCCTAGTAGGGAGATAGACTTTGTTATCGATTTAACGCCGAGCACTTGGACAATTGCCCGCACGCCTTACCGTATGGCTCCGACAGAAATGAGGGAGTACGGGACCAGATAGAGTGCAGTTGGGGCAGGGATTTATCCGTAGGAGTAATTCGCCGTGGGGTGCCCCTGTACTGTTCGTAAAGAAGAGGGATGGATTATTGAGGTTGGGTGTAGATTATCGGGAGTTGAATAAAGTCAGGATACAGAATAAGTATCCGTTGCCCCGAATCGATGACTTATTCGACCAGTTGAGGGGAGCTTCCTTTTTCTTAAAGATTGACTTGCGATCGGGATACCATCAGTTGCGTATCAGGGAACAGGACGTCTCGAAGACTGCCTTCTTGACGAGATATGGTTCCTATGAGTTTCGAGTTATGCCTTTTGGCCTAACCAATGCCCCAGCCGTGTTTATGGACTTGATGAATAGGGTGTTCAGAGAGTTCCTAGACCAGTTCACCATTGTCTTTATTGATGACATTCTAGTTTACTCCCAGACAGAGGAGGAACACGCAGAGCACTTGAGACAGGTTTTGTAGACGCTGCGTCAGAACGAGTTATATGCAAAATATGAAAAGTGTGGGTTTTGGCTGAAGGAGGTACAGTTTTTGGGGCATATCATTTCGGACAGGGGGATATCTGTTGATCCGGGGAAGGTATCCTCGGTGAGGGAGTGGGGACAGCCCACGACACCGACTGAGATTCGTAGTTTCTTGGACTTAGCAGGATACTACAGGAGGTTTATTCGGGATTTCTCAAAGATAGCGGGTCCTTTGACACATCTGACTCGTAAAGGTGTGCCATTCATCTGGAGCGATGCCTGTCAGTTGGCATTCGATGAGTTGAAGGACAAGTTAACCTCAGCGCCTGTGTTAGCATTGCCCAGACCGGGAGTTGAGTATCCAGTTTACACCGATGCGTCCTTACAAGGACTTGGAGGTGTACTACAACAGGAGTGTCAGGCCATAGCTTATGCTTCCCGCAAGCTTAAGCCTCAGGAGAAGAATTACCCCACCCACGACTTGGAGTTAGCGGCAATCGTATTTGCTCTTTGAATTTGGAGACATTATCTCTTGGGGGAGAAATTTCGTTTGTTCACGGACCACAAGTCTCTACAGTACCTCTTCACGTAGAAAGAACTTAATATGCGTCAACGTCGGTGGCTTGAATTAGTGAAGGATTATCAGTTCGATATCCAATATCACCCAGGGAAGGCTAACGTGGTAGCAGACGCGTTGAGCCGAAGGCCAGTAGGTGAGGTGGCCGAAGTGTGGAAAGCAAAGTGGAAGGATTTGGGACACCAGGATGCAGTGGCCCGATCATTCATGTCTGTGATGACTGTTATGCCGCAGATTGCTGTGAGAGTGATACAGACCCAGGCAAAAGACTCATTATGTCAGGAGCAGATAGTTAGATTACTAGCAAAGGGAGCCGAGTCCTATACCGTTGGTTCAGACGGGGGCTTACGCTTCAATGGGAGACTGGTCATTCCGGAAGGGGAAGACTTGCGTTACGAGGTAATGACAGAGTCGCACGGTTCACGATTAGCAGTACATCCTAGTGGCGATAAGATGTATCAGGATATGAGGCGACAGTACTGGTGGAGCGGGATGAAAAGGAATATTGCCGAGTTCGTTTCTAAATGTGCCACTTGTTACCTTGTAAATGTGGACCATCAAAGACCGGCAAGACTTCTACAACCATTAGAGGTTCCCATGTGGAAGTGGGAGAGAATTTCTATGGACTTTATCACGGGATTATCTACTTTGCAGAGGGGTCACGACTCTATATGGGTAATCGTGGATAGGTTGACCAAAGTTGCTCACTTTCTACCAGCCCGGACAGACTACACTACGGGACAGTATGCCTAGATTTTCATAGCGGAGATAGCGAGACTTCACGGGGTGCCTCTCAATATCGTGTCTGACCGAGATAAGATATTTGTTTTGCAATTTTGGAAGAGTTTACAGGAGGCCATGGGTACGGAGTTGCGGCTGAGTACGGCGTATCACCCCAGACAGATGGTTAAACCGAGCGGACGAATCAGATGTTGGAGGACATGTTGCGTATGCGCATTCTAGACTTTAGAGGTGGATGGGAATAGTACCTTCCACTGGTGGAGTTTGCTTACAATAACTCCTACCAGTTCACCATTGGCATGGATCCATTCGAGGCGTTGTATGGTAAACCTTGTCATTCCCAACATGTTGGTTAGAGGTGGGGGATAACAAACTCCTTGATCCGGAAGTGATTCAGGATACTTCGAAAAGGATAGAGATGATAGGGAGCCGTATTCGGGTAGCTCAGGACCGATAGAAGAGCTATGCTGATGCCAAGAGGTTCTTTAGAGAGTTCAAGGTGGGGGACCAGGTTCTACTCAGAGTATCTTCGATGAAGGGGATTATGCATTTCGGGAAGAAGGGGAAACTAGCTCCTAGATATATGGGACCATTTCCTACCATCGAGCGGATTGGAACAGTAGCGTATAGACTTGGGTTACCGGAGCACTTGCATAGGATTCATGACGTGTTCAATATTTCCTCGCTAAGGAGATATCTTAGGGACAATTTGGCCCATACTCACATCGCGTTAGAGGACATCGCTCTACAGTCCGATAGTTCCTACGAGGAGGGGCCGATTGCCATTCTGGACCGCAACGAGAGGAAACTGAGGTCAAAAATAGTACCGTTAGTACGTGTTCAGTGGCGGCATCATAATGCCGATGAGTCCACATGGGAGCGCGAGGATGAGATGCGCGAACGTTATCCAGAGTTATTCCTACCAGGTATAGGGGGAGTATGTAATACCCCGTAATTGTATTGAATTTTATTTAATGGATTGATTGAATTAAATGAGAATTAATGGAAAATTAATCCGGATGTAAATACTAACGGGATGTGAATTGGTATTTGAGTATGATGTTAAAATTAAATATTACTGAGTATATATGGTAATATATGAGTATTAAAAATATTAAAATTGTCACGATGCAAAAATATGATAATTTGGGAAATCTAGTTGGGACGCGCATGTCAGTCGCGTCAGTAATGAAATTTATTTGATTAGAAATTAAATTATATTTTTATCAACCGAATGGTCATTTTGAGTGCACCAACGTGTCCGGAAGGGTCGAAATAGTCAGAAAACACTAGCCGGGAGTTTAGTTTGTGTCCCGAGGCATTTTTAGGCCAAACCGGCAACCTAGAAGGGTATTTTGGTAATTTTAAAAATAGATGAATTAAAACACGTGAATTTTAGAGTTAAATTATATATTGTTAGGGAGGCCACTAAGGCCATTACCAGCAAAAGACAAAAGAGTGGGCTACGGAGGTTTTTGAGAGAAGTTAGAGAGAAGTTAAAGGAGGTTCCGAACCAAACCATCTCCCATCACCATCATTTTGGAAGAAATTGTGACCAAGAAAGAGGAGAGAATCAACCTATAATCACCGACAACAAATCTGAAGAACAAACCTAAGGCAAGTGATTTGATGTTATTATGTTCAATGAATACTTCATCCATGTTTAGTGTAGAAACTGTTTATGCCTTGAAAGTTTTGATGAAAAACCCAAAGGAATTGTTGTGAAACTAATGATTTTTGGATATGGATTGCATGTAGAATGATTATGGACAAAATTGGTACCCAAAACCTTAACTTTGATGATTTAAAAACGGATTATTGATGAGTATTTAGGTACAATAAAATTCTGGGTTCATGTTCATAGGGTTTGCGATAAGAATTTGGGGAATTTATAATTATTGCATGTTGATGAGTAAGATTTGACCACAAAAATATGTTAAGAAACGACCTAGGAGGACTTAGAGTAGTTTAAGAACAATAAAACTTAATTGGGATGATCTTAGGATGGATTTAGAGAAGAGGAATTGAAGAAAAATGAAGTTGAGAAATTTCTGGGCGTTTTCTGCCATCTCGTTAGAAGACCAACCCAGGTCGTTCGAACGAGTTTCTAACGAGATGACAGTACCCCTTATAACGAGTTGGTAGTTCGTTCGAAGACATTT
The DNA here is from genome assembly GCA_949130495.1 of Sambucus nigra. Lineage (NCBI taxonomy): Eukaryota > Viridiplantae > Streptophyta > Magnoliopsida > Dipsacales > Adoxaceae > Sambucus > Sambucus nigra. The sequence goes on along the minus strand of OX422212.1, from coordinate 43,507,422 downwards.
GTTCGAACGACACTCGTTCGAACGAGATTTCAGTGACTTCTAACGAGTTCACAGAATGGCCCTTTTAGGGCCGATGTTAGTTTTGAACTTTCTGTAGGCTTATCAAATTGAGTGTTATTCTTTCCTTGTGATTAGTGGGTATAATTGTGAGATTGGAGTACGTTGAGGATTAAAACTTAGAATTTATAATAGACCGGGAAACTTCTATGGGTTAGGTTATAAGTACTTAAAATTGCGACGTGAGAAGAGTTGAAAATCTATAATGTATATTATTCGGGAACGTGTAAGTGTGCAACAATTAATGACGATATGGGGAAGTAAAATATACCTCTATTAACATTATAAGATACCTAAGATGTGTGAATGCTTAGTATATGTGTTTATCTGTGTATAACATACCTACCATACTTGCTATCACGGGAGGTCAGCATTCGATTAGGACCATCAAATCTTTGTGTGCCTGTGGAGGAATTTAAATTGGTACCTTGAGGACATAGGTCAGAGAATGACTTATTGGTGAGTTAATAAGTCTGCTGATCATGGGAGCATAGGTATGTGCGTGACCCATGAGATGTGAACTATGTTCGCCTTCATTATGTGTGATTGTTACTTATTGAAACGATTCCTGAGATGTTCGGAATACGTGATTGATAAGGCAGGATTTCGCCGTGGTGCGAGAGTTACCTACGCGCCGGTCGTTTTGAATTCTGCTCACTTGAACTATACAAAAATCTAAATTACGACTACACTCAACGGGTGAGTATAGCGGTAAGTCGGGTATCGAAAATCCACAGAGATGAGTTGCTGGAATTTATATGATTTAATAGTGCGAAATAAAAGTGTAAAAGATGATTACAAACTAAAAAGGAAAATATGCATAAAGGGAAAGATTAATCTAGGCAATGGTATTGAAACTAGATTATGAAAGCGAGTAAAACTATAGGTTGCGTCGAATATCCCTCACCCGAGTTAATTACTATAAAATGGTTACATGGGTCGACGAGTTATTACAAATGCGTCTCGTTTCAATAATTAATTAAATCAAGGGTTATTATGCCCTGAATCATCATAAAAGCCTAATAAGATTTTGGCGTCAACAAATATCCCAACAATTACGCGCGAAAGGTCGTAAGAACGGGACATACTTAATATGCTCCGTCAAATCTCCTAGGCGTAATAACTAGGACAACGCACCCGAAATAGACCCATAAACTCCATCACCAAAGCAAAGCAACGCGTCAACTCGAGTGAGTTTCATTCAAACACAACCTAATTTTAATTAGGTAGAAAGCATGTTAAAAACGCGGTAAATAAACGCGTGTAAATAAACGCGATAATACTATACTAGAAAGCACGGAATCAAAGTATGTAACTAAAGCATGTAAACCTAAGTTAGAATGCATGGAAACTAAATTACAAAGCAAGGAAAGAATGAAGAATAAAGCTATATTAAAGGAGATGGCAATGAACAGTTCAATCTTACAAAACCCATGGGTTGTAAATCCAAGAAGAAGAGAAAATGAACTCTCCAAACCAAACCCTAACTCAACTATCTATATCAAAATATGAATGTATATCTCTCTTATTACAACAAAAATTGACTTTAGTAGTAAGTTGGGATAAAAGAAAAGAAGAAAGAAAAGAAAAGAAAATATCTGCAGGAAAAAATAGGGGATCGATCGACTGTTAAAATCGTGGCAAGAATATGAAGGGTCGATCGATCGACCCCAAGGCTCGATCGATCGATCAAGCAGGGCAGCCTGCAGAATCCCCTGTTTTGGCATGCAATTCATCTTCGCTCAAATCGCCGTAACTTTGTCATACAGACTCGGAATCACGCACCGTTCGCGGCCACGCGAAGCTAAAGAGGAGGGCTACAACTTCTGTGTAGATGTTAGGCTAGGTTCCCAATCTTTAAAATGATTAAAATGCCCTTGAACATGCGATTGCATACGAAACTTCACCGAAATGCGTCTGAACTCCATACGTAGTACCTAAATACCTATAAAAGCCCAATTATACCTCATATAGCATGTTAACAATATAAACCTAGGTTTTCTGATTAATGGGCTTAAATATAGACATTAAGGCACTCGAGGGGGCTAAAATGCGTAGGTTCGGAGGATGAAATACACAATATTTGCGTATCATCACACCCCCTAACTTACACATTGCTAGTCCCTAGCAATGAAATAGGATGGAACAAGAACTACAAGAAAATCAAAAGCAGGAGATAGTACAAAAGTATATTATAAAAGCAAAAGGTCACTTTCGCGGGCGATTCGATTGCATTTAGCGTATGCAATAAGCCGTTAAACCCCTAGGTCACCCTAGTGGACGAGTGTCGTCTCGTGAGGGTTTTCAGGGATGATACCCACAAACATCACATGGTTTCCTCAAAATATGTCCAACCCAACATGCGTCAAGCCCAATAAAAGTGAAAAGGATTTCATACACATTATTAGCACATTGAATGAGTTCAAACAAAAGTCCAAATCATTAACATTATAGAATGAACCTCGTAGAATTGAAACCTTAAAATGTGGGAGGGGAGCGAGCACATGCAAAGTATGATTTGGCGAAAAACTTAAATAAACCGGATAAACATTAAAGCAAGCATATATTCAATCCTCACGGGAATTACACTCATCAAGCGAATTCACTCGAAATAGGGAGGTAACACACGGAACATGCGGGCTAAAGAGTAAATGTAAATGAAAACTAGGTCGCACACATGTCACAATAAAGAACGCTATATAGGAAATAAAAACTTGTAATCTCAATGAAAGATACCGCACACTAAAAGAGGCGAAATGCATTTTCACATATTATCACAACTGTTATGACTTTTAAATTACATCAACCTAAGATCACATAGGACTATAATAGGGTTATAATGTAGGTATGGCTAGGGTATGAAATGAAAGGAGTGTATGTACGGATTCAAAGTGTTTGGGATGAAAACTCGGGATAATGAAAAAATGCGGGCAATATCAAAATTGGAAAATAAGTTCCAAAACGGCATTAGATATATCATCGGGGAGAGTAATCAAAGCTTATTTAACTATATACAACATATACAAACTTCTCTTTCTTTTTCTTTTCTTATTTTTCTCATGTTTTCTTTTGCTTTCTCTTTTTCTTCACTTTTTTCACTACTTTCTTTTCTTTACTTATCAAACTCTCATATGCCTAAATTGCAACCGACATCACAACCACATAATTCAATCCCAAGTAACATTCCAAACAAAGTATGGAAAGTGTATGTATGGTTTATAACTCCAATTTAGAGTTGGTTATGGGATTGGGGTTATGAAACGAAAGGCTATATTTACGCTCAACGGGGTAAACGAGGGTAAACATATAAGGGTGAGGTCAACGCTAATATGGGTGATATAACAAAGAAGGCCTATGATCATTTCCAAAAGTTTACGCAATTCTCGAATCAAAACAATATATGAAAATCATGATCAAGTAACACATTTCAAGTATGAACTCAATTAATGAACGGTCAAATGAAAGAATAGTGAGATTACCAACGAATTCAACGCTTTCAATGAGAAAAGAATAGTATATACCACTCATAAACGACGAAAGGTACAAAGCTTACTCGGTGTAAGTATATACAATGCAACAAAAGATTACCGAGTTATATAAATCTTAAACCAAATCAATATAACAATAAAAGTGCATGTGCTCATGGGATTAAAGTTTAATTCATGATGTTATTCATCATATCAATAATTGAGACTAAAGTCTAATAACTTCTAAAATCGAGAACATGCATCATTGGGTCGTCTATTGGATCGGGCAATTATTGAAATTTATCATCAGAAACAAAGGCAAAAAGCCCCCAAAAGGAGAAAAAATAAAGAAAATCTTTTTGAAATTTTTGAATTTTCTAAGAAAAGCATACTAAGTAGCTAACATGTGAGCAAAAACATGGACTAAAATAAGATATGGATAGAATATCCCACACCCCCTAACTTAAAACTTGACATTGTCCTCAATGTTAATTAAGAACCAAGTCAAAGTGAGGAAAAGAGCGATATTACCCCAAATTGGAGCGATCCCTATAAGAACAAGTCCAAAGAATCTACAAAGCAAGTTAGTACCGAGCATAGCAAAAACAAATAACAAAAAGTTAACTAATTACACTAGACTAAATCAAAAAGGAAAGAAAAATAAAAAGAAAGAAAGAATAAAAAGCTAACTATATACAACCTACTATTTAGACTTCACACTAACTGTACACTAGAAGTCTAAATAGCTGAGGGTCCACCGTGAAAACAATTTGACTTTGGAGGATAATAGGTGTACCCTCACATACAAGCATGCCTTCCGAAAAATATGAATTCCGTTTTGACAACGGAAGGCATGTGTAAGGCGGAAGAAATGAACCATCGCCAATTAAAAGTTTTGGTGGGACGATGGGGGGTTTGGATTGCACGGGTGACAAAAATAAGTGGAGACTGAGAAAAGCCGAATATCCTCCCAATGATTTTGAAATTGGAATGGGAGGCGGCGCACACAAAGGCAAAGATGCGATTATGGAGGGAGACTCGAGCAAGTACTCCTCATCGACGATAGGGTTTAAAACATTAAAGTTTGAAACCGAATCATCAGGTACTTGTTCCGGTGGGATAATAGAGAATTAAAACGTTTGATAAGGCAGGATTTCGCCGCGGCGCGAGAGTCACCTACGCGCCGATCGTTTTGAATTTTGCTCACCTGAACTATACAAAAACCTAAATTACGACTACACTCAACGGGTGAGTATAGCGGTAAGTCGGGTATCGAAAATCCACAGAGATGAGTTGCTGGAATTTATATGATTTAATAGTGCGAAATAAAAGTGTAAAAGATGATTACAAACTAAAAAGGAAAATATGCATAAAGGGAAAGATTAATCTAGGCAATGGTATTGAAACTAGATTATGAAAGCGAGTAAAACTATAGGTTGCGTCGAATATCCCTCACCCGAGTTAATTACTATAAAATGGTTACATGGGTCGACGAGTTATTACAAATGCGTCTCGTTTCAATAATTAATTAAATCAAGGGTTATTATGCCCTGAATCATCATAAAAGCCTAATAAGATTTTGGCGTCAACAAATATCCCAACAATTACGCGCGAAAGGTCGTAAGAACGGGACATACTTAATATGCTCCGTCAAATCTCCTAGGCGTAATAACTAGGACAACGCACCCGAAATAGACCCATAAACTCCATCACCAAAGCAAAGCAAAGAAGCGCGTCAACTCGAGTGAGTTCCATTCAAACACAACCTCATTTGAATTAGCTAGAAAGCATGTTAAAAACGCGATAAATAAACGCGTGTAAATAAACGCGATAAAACTATACTAGAAAGCAAGGAATCAAAGCATGTAACTAAAGCATGTAAACCTAAGTTAGAAAGCATGGAAACTAAATTACAAAGCAAGGAAAAAATGAAGAACAAAACTATATTAAAGGAGATGGCAATGAATAGTTCAATCTTACAAAACCCATGGGTTGTCAATCCAAGAAGAAGAGAAAATGAACTCTTCAAACAAAACCCTAACTCAACTATCTATATCAGAATATGAATGTATATCTCTCTTATTACAACAAAAATTGACTTAAGTAGTAAGTTGGAATAAAAGAAAAGAAGAAAGAAAAGAAAAGAAAATATCTACAGGAAAAAACAGGGGATCGATCGATCGACCCCTGTGGTCGATCGATCGACTGTTAAAATCGTGGAAAGAATATGAAGGGTCGATCGATCGACCCCCAGGCTCGATCGATCGATCAAGCAGGGCAGCCTGCAGAATCCCCTGTTTTGGCATGCAATTCATCTCCGCTCAAATCGCCGTAACTTTGTCATACGGACTCGTAATCGTGCACCGTTCACGGCCACGCGAAGCTAGCAAGGAGGGATACAACTTTCATGTAGATGTTGGGCTAGGTTCCCAATATGTAAAATGACTAAAATGCCCTTGAACGTGCGATTGAATACGAAATTTCACCGGAATGCGTTCGAACTCCATACTTAGTACCTAAATACCTACAAAAGCCCAATTATACCTCATATAGCATGTTAACAATATAAACCGAGGTTTTCTGGTTAATGGCCTTAAATATAGACATTAAGGCACCCGAGGGGGCTAAAATGCGTAGGTTCGGAGGATGAAATACGCAATATTTGAGTATCATTAGTGGTCCTTATGTACGTGATGTACCGGGATTTGATAGCAGAGTATGTGTGCACCGCTGCTTAGCCTAGGGGTGCCATTATTGTATATTTGTGATGAGATTAATATAGTGATAATTGAGATAAATTGTTTATTAAAGTGTAAGTGTAAAATAATTGTAACATTTTTAGTAGGGTTAAAGATGGAGAAATTCTTATAAATTATTATAAATCATTATGAGTAATAACAGTAAGACTCCGGTTTATATTAAAATGTTGGGAATCAAAATTTGAAATGTAAAGTAATGTCAGGTTACAGATTGGACTAGTTAAATAGTAGAATAACTAGAACGGGTACGGGTACGATAGGTGTGCACTATTAGTTGAGAAGTGAGGAATTCATGTGAGTGCACGCACTATCATGTACTTTATATTCACTGTTTAATGATATTAAACACTTGCTATATTTTAAACTGTTTTCACAATCGGGCTCTGACCCGTTAGCTTTCAAATCTATTTTCTTGTAGAAACCTTTTAGGTGCCCAGCCACAAGGACACCAAGCTTAGGAGTTCCATTCCAGTGACGTGCTGTAGCTGCTGTGGAAGTTACAAAATCTCGATAGTAGACGCCTCCACTTTCTACCTTGACTCTATTTCTGATTTATTCATCTGTAGGGAATGTCGCCCCTTCCTTTTAGAGACATCTTATTTACTCAGTTCTATTTCAGATTTGGATTGTATTAATTTGTAATTCAGACCTTGTATTTAGTTGTATTCAGTATTCGGATCATTTAGAGGAGTATTCCACCAGATTTATTTTTATTCCATTATTATTCTGTTGTGACTGTGTTGTGGTTATGGTATTGGTATTTCATAATTTAAATGGATTGTATGTTAATCGGACTTAATTAAAATTGACAACTTACTTTTTAAATATTAGGTGGCTAGAAATTGCTAAAATGTTTTTCGACAGTGATGCTATGAACTGAACCAACTTGACATTTTGTATTAATTTGAATAAAGGAGTAGCTACCCGGTATTTAATTAGTCGGGGTGTCACAGGAGGCATATGTACAAATGAAGTTGTAATAAACAAATAAAACAATGGAAATTAGTAATCTAAAATTAGTAATATTTAATTAGTAAACTAAAATGTAAAGAACTTACTCTTTCCATTTCCACCCACTAGGTTGTATAACACATACTGCATGGATACAAGGCACCCATGTAAGCTGCCAAACTTCACAAGAACATGCCTTTTTTATCATGTCAACTCTCCACCATGTAGCCGAGCTGCTTTGGACTGCAAATTCCCCGCCATCCGAGCCTTGTACAATGTAGTTGTTTGTAAGTTTCTTCAATTTTTCAATCATATCTCTCACTCTAGGAAGAAGATCATCATCGGTTCATGAACTACACTCAAATTTTCTATTATAATTCAAAGTCACGAGCATGGGGTGAAGTCTCCCAACTATAATGCATATAGGTTTATCCCTCAACTCTGAAATCCAAGCATTGAACGACTCGCTGAAATTGTTTCTCACTTGTTCAACAGCGCCTTCCTTGTCAAAATATGCCCTAGACCACAACTTAGGATCTTCTTCCATTAACTAATCTCGGGCAGCAGGTTCCACCAAACGAAGTTCATCCATATGCTTCTTAAAATCGACTACTTTATATGATTTACATGCAGCCCATGCTAGCTTTTGAATATCCTTACCCCTATGACGCTTTTTCATGTTCTTGTGCATGTGAATAAAACAAAATACTTGTGCACATTCAGTGAACACCGTATTAACATCATCAACTAACCCTTTTTACCTATTGGACATAACAATCAACCTCCTTGGATGTTTAAGTACCTATGGGGCCATAATGTTAAGGAAATCAATCCATTTTACTTATTCTCTATCTTGCAAATATATATAGCTAATGGGAACATACCATTGTTAGCATCTAAGGAAGTCATTAATAAACAACATCCTCCTTACTTACCTTTTAAAAAATAACCATTTAAACCAATAATAGGTCTACAACCCTTCACAAACCCATCAAAATAACCCATAAATGCTACACATAATTTCTCAAACTTTGTGTTATACTCACCATGCCCAAATATAGCAATACTACCCGGGTTACTAATTTTAATGTGCCTACACAACTCTGGAAGTAACCTATAACTTTCCTCATAGTTTTCGGGTATAATTTCTAAGGCCTTGGCTCGAGCATGCCATGTTTGCCAATACTTCATCCTTACTTGAAACATGCTCCATATCTCAACTTGAATATCCTTTGGCTTATACGACCTATGATGTAACTTCATTTCCAACTCAATCTCCTTGGCTATAAGCCCTACTGTAAGCATAGGGTTAACTGAGTTTGAGCCACTAAAGCATGTGTGTTCTGGCCTCAACTCCCTTACTTTCATTGTATGCCCATCATTGGTCCTCCGAATCCTATAAAACCATTAGCAATTAGGTTCCTTACAAGCTGCCCTAATTCTATAGTTTTCATTCTTAACATATTTTATCACAAACTTGTTAATAATGGCAAACTTTCTCAAGTGGTGCCTGCATTCCTCGAGGTTCGCCCACTCCATCCCTTCAAAAATAGTACACTCCCTATTATCCTCTAGAAATCCATTTAAAAAAATAGTATAAATATGCATTTTTTACCGTTACAATTTTGACGATCATCTCACCCACTTTTTGATTGAATTTTTTTATGAACCTTTATGGATACGATCTCGACGGTGAGAAGATCATATTTGTGAAGTTTTATCAAAAAATTCAATCAATCAAGTGGTTACCACCGACCCAAACTTTCAACGGTCGAAAATGCGTATTTATACTATTTTTTGACATATCACCTCATCTCAACGTTTTTTTTATTGAAGTTTTAAATGAAAAAAAATTAAAGATGATCTTCTCACTGGGGAGATCATATTCATAAAGTTTCATAAAAAAAATTCATTTGTTTACTATTTTAAAAAAATGTTATGTACTGGGGTCTGTACCATAAGGCGTCCTTACAGGAGACTTTTTGTGTGTGTGTGTATATATATATATATATATATATATATATATATATATATATATATATATATATAGTACTGCTATTGTACGTAGTACGGACCGGACATGTGTCGCCTGGTGGTAAACCCAGAAAAGAGAGAGAGTGTGCCTATAATTTAGCCGATAATTTCTAGGTTCACCGCCAGTTGATACATGTCCGGTCCGCACTCTTAAAATGCGAACTGATCCACACAAGAGCAATACTATATATATATATATATATATATATATTCATTTTTTTCAGCATACCTTCTAACAGCATCCCTATGAACATACCCAATTTTTAAAATAGTAAAAAAAATAATTTTGATATAATATTTTTTATATGGGTTCATGATATTTCAGTGTGTCCTTATAAAAAAATAAAGTAAAAATAATATTTTTTGTTATTTTTAAAAAATTGGTCAAAAAATGACAGTTTTAAAATTAACAAAACACATTATTTTGAGCTGAATATTTTTACAGGGACACACTGAAATATCATGAACCAATATTAAAAATATCAACTCAAAAATATTTTTTTACTATTCTAAAAAATTAGGTATGTTCATAGGTATGTTTAATAAGATATGTTAAAGAGTCTCTCTCTCTCTCTCTTTATATATATATATATATATATATATATATATATATATATATATATATATATATATATATATATATATATATATATATATATATATATATTGTTAATATTATTTTTGGAATATATATAGATACATATATACAAAATATACAAAAAAAATGTTTGAAAGATATGAATTATAAAACAAAATATATGAAATATTTTAAAAAATATACTAAAGATATGAAAAAATACATGAAACATAAGATATATTCATAAAAAAATATACAAAATATTTAAGAAAATATACAAAATATATGAAAATACACTGGATATATGAAAATATAAATATATAAAATATAAGAAATATACACATTTATGAAATATAAGCAATATATGAAATATATGAAATATACGAAATATATACATATATTAAATATATACTTATATGAAATATACGAAATATCTTAAATAAATGAAAATATACGAAATATACGAAAATATATGAAATATATTAAACATATGAAATATACATGAAATATAAAAATGTACGAAATATATAAATATACATAATATATGAAATATAAGCAATATAAGAAATATACATATATACTAAGAGATATGAAATATACGAATTGAAACGCCTCAACCCGGATTTATGAGTCACCCATGGTCAACTCGGTCCTACCCGAGCATTAGGTGTGAAGCGCAATGAGACAACTACATAATGTTCCTAGTCAAGTGGTGGTAAGGATGGTTTCGCTCTAGACCATAGGTCATGAGTTCGATCCCTCCCCACGGATACCTGCCTTGAGGGTAAGGGTGGGCTCAGAGCCGTGCGGGTATGTCGTAAGGTGTTTAGGTTCGATTCCCCCTCGGGTGCCAGATTTAAATTGGAGTGTGTGTTAGGGTGGCTCTGGCACTTGCACCCCCCCTGTTTAGCAAATACGAGGGAGTCCAAAGGGCTCGTTCGTGTGGAGGTTCAGGGCTTAAAAAAAGTTTTATTTAATTATTGTTTCACTTGTTAGCATGTGATTTCCATTTAAAATCAAACTGCGTAAGGGACTCGTGAGAAGCATACTCGGAATCCAAGCGTACTGAGCTACTAACGTAAAACAAAACGAGAGTACTTACCTACAGAACGCTCTTAAAATACGAAACCGCACCCAACCTGTCATAACAAAGACGAGGGTGTGAGCGGAATGCTTAGTTAAAAATATACAAACGCGGTATAGAATCGTAAGAATGAAGACTCTAACACGTTATATATATGTGTGTACATGTAACTACCATGTATATGCCTACATATATAATAATGAAACCCTTTTTATTCTAAAAACGTGATATATCCGGATTAATTAACCTTAATCTCATAAAAGAATTTATTCTTCCTTAACTTGACATCTATCCCTTTATTTAACACACGGTCAAAGACTTGAAATAACTACACTTTGCCTGACCAAAAACCATCTCTTTATCGAAATTACCCTTTTGATTTAAATCAATCCTCGTTGATATTTTCATTGAAAATATCCCTTTCAATACATGCGAACACCGTGTTAGAAAATACTTATTTAACCTTTGAAAAATCCTTCACAAATACACCATTGTGTTAATTATGGGTTAAACCTCTTAGATTGCTTAACAACTCATTTAACCACTATACTTTATCTTTCTTTTACCTTGTGGACATGGATCAATTTACAAATTTCTTGTCCACTTTAACATTTACAGGAACATTTATTAATTCAGTTTAGTTAGGTTGTCATTACACATTTTTACCACACAACTCATTTATTGACTTGTTCCATATTCCTGTATCATTTTCTCCGAATTTTCCAATAATCGTGTATTTTAACGGGCTCTACACCGCCGTCGATGCCACCATATGCTCTGGCCAGTGATTTTAGATCTTTCACCCCAGGGCTCCGGGCCTTCCTTAATTATTTCGGTATTATTTGAGTTCTTATTAATGTGTTCTAACATTTGCAAACATTTTGCAAATGTCCACATGATTCCACTTTCCCTTTTTACCCGGCCGAAGAAAAAATTCAGGGTTCCACCCCAACTTATGTTACACCTTAAAATCATCTTTTCTTGTCCTTAGCACTTTAGCATTGATTTTATTCCAAAATCATATTTATTTAGAACCATCTTGTGTAATACTATTTTATGATATTTTCAATTTATAAAAATGCTTCACTTTACGTAAAATTACCATTTTACCTTTTGTTTCCAAACTTATCATTTTCTTCCAATTTCATAAGTGTTAATCTCCCAAAACATTATTAAGTCATACACATCAACTTCTCAATGTTTTAACCCATTAACACTTATTCAACACATTTTCAATCCCTTTTTCAATTTAGACATTTCTTCATTTTCTTTATCAAATATACTTTTCAAGACTAATGATATTTTTATTCTTCAAAACTCAAACAAATGTCCAACTTTTATAAAATCTTCATTTATGCAAGAAACTTTGAACATCATTTCCCCAATATATTTTTGGCAAGATAAATACCATTTTCAAACATTTTATTCCATAAAATGTTTATTACTCACTTCTAAAATACATCATTTATTCAACATTCTTGAAATCCCCTTTTTAATCCATTTTTATGAAATCACAAGAAATATCATTCTTATATCATAAATGCTTCATGCTCTTATAGTTCTAACAATAAGACCAATAATATGCAAAATAGAGTCTTAATACTAAGAGTAGAGTTTTTCCACCTCAAATGAAGCTCCAACAATGGTATGATGAAATATTTAAGAACATGGCAACCTCACACCTCCCAAGGTGGCCTTGGAGAGATTGCCTAGCTCCACCAAGCTTGCTCCATGAACGCTCCATCAAAACCTCTCTTCAAACTCCATGAATCTTCCATCTTCATCTTCTAAAAAACCCAACACCACCTCCAAAATTCGTAGTTCTACTCAACAATGGTGTAAATGAGTATACAAGGCTTAAACATGGTGGAATACTAAAAGAATATGGTGGATACATGGTGGTGTATGGTATTTTTTGGTGGAGAAATGCTGAAAATGGTGTGGGAAGACCCACCCTCACACTCTCTCTCTCTCTTCTTACAACTAAAAAATAACCAAAATGAACCCAAGCACGCCTTATAAAAATCCTCCAAACATCCAAATCCCATTTTTGCCCAATTTGGGCTCACCAGAGCTCGACACCTCACCCATCCAACCGCCCAAAACGCGAAAACACACAAGGGAACCCGATTTAAAATTTTCTGCGGTGCTCATTCGAACGAGAATGACCTCTCGTTCGAACTACAATTCGAACGACCTTCTAACGAGTCTGATAAAGTATGCAGTTGGGTCTCATTCGATCCTCGTTTAATCCCCACTTCGAACGATATGTGCCTCTCATTCGAACAACCTTGAACTCGTTCAAACGACTCTTCCTAAATTTCTTCAAACTTTCTAATTTTCATCCACATTCTTCCAATAAATACCATCAGGACTCCCCAAATAAGTAAAATATAGATATAGACCGAATCATAATGATCCAAATCGAAAGGTTTCATATGTTAATTTATGCTGGAAAAAATAATAAAATATTGGGCACGAGTTTTACATTCTTCCCTCCTTATGAAATTTCATCCCCAAAATTATTGATTCGCCTATTCCTCAAGTTCATGGGATTTACCAACTCTCATCGTAAATCATAAAAATCCTCCAAAACACGCCTTTACACGGGGTTGTCACCAAAAGCTTAACATGCGACATGTTCTAATGGTCACCGATACGCTAACCATTAATGTTACACGATCATCTCGAGTCTTCACTCACTCGATGATCGCGTGCCAATAAGTCCTGGGACCTTTGCTAAAACCCAAAGCATACAGGTTCCCCAACAGGGCTATCCTCTTTAGTGATCGACACTCACCCAATAGCGGGTCGTAATACAACCCGTCCTCAACTCATCATCAAGAACCATCTCGAATCTAAGACACATTCCAAGTTTCCTCAAATCCTGAGGTCATCATGACCACATAACCTCTTATCGTAAGTCACTTACTTCGTGGAGAAACAAACCGACCAAATCACCTACTCGCACTCGGCCAACACCTTCCATTGCGTCACTCTGATGATCCTATTATTACTTTAGACTTCTCACTTGGAAAACTCACTTGAGTATCACGCCAATCTACTCACCGTGGCAAAGTAACATTGTGTGCTAAGTTTCCTCGACTTTTAACACTATACAATATCCTCAAGTCACCATTTCGCTCTTTACAACCAGAGCCACTGACTGCCATGTCAGCCAGTCGTAAGGTCGTTAATCCTAAGGAAAGCAATTACTACGAGCAAATCGTGCGGTCGAAAGCACAACCACCCATACATTGAACTCTGTGCAATAGCAAGAATATCTCAGATAGGGGCATATCCAGTTACCAAGTTGCATTGACCATGCTAGGTCCACACGCGCTCTAATAGGCCTAACTACGTCGTACCATGACATGGTACCAATCCTAGCTAAAACATTCGTGGGAATACAAATCCTCGATTACCGGAACTGAAAAGGGACACACACCAGAATCAAAGGAACAGATAACCGTTTTGAGAAAATCCTATCCGTATGCGTCAGACTATGGTTTACGAAAAGCAAACCTACACCACGTGCTTAAAGTCTTACAACTTTTCCCAGACTTTCTCATCAGTATCGTTCTAGCCACGCACCCTGGCTTGAGCACCAATTGTGACGAATCGAATCACAACCATTCACTCTCACAAGACAAAAGCAACGTACGAACATGTTGTTCTCTTAAAAAGTCAAATGCTCGACTTCCCTCCTTAGGAGTAAGGATCCTCCCCTTACATCCTTGACACGTAAGAACCACTTTGGCAGGCGAATACCTAACGCCTGAGTCAATGCCGACCCTGTCCACATTTCTAGTGGCATCGTGACCAACCTAACACACCTAGGTCATTGTTATATCGTGATCGCATCCCAATGTCTCCTAAGGAAAAACCCCGTTAAGCGGAACATTCACCTTATAACTAGGTTTGTCAATTGAGCCGAGCAAGTCCGAAGCCCACTCGCTGAGCCCGCTAAATTTGGGCCGAGCTTTTATTGAGTTTGAGTCAAGCCGAGATATTAACAGCGAATTCAATTTGAGCCGAGTGTGAGCGAAGCACTTTCAAAGCCGAACTTCGCCCAAAATAATATATATAATTATATAAATTTATATATATATACAAAATTATTTTATTTTTTATGATATGTAAAATATATTTTAAAACAAAATAGTTTTTACAATTTTATCCTTATGCAAACAAACTATTGGACTTAATAGTAAAGAAACAAAAGTAAGGTAGGTCATGTATTAATTTACCTTTAGTTAGCAACACATAGCATACACCGTACATGCTTAGATTTTAGGGTTATTTTTCATTTTTCATTTCCGCTCTCTCTCTACACCAGCCATTTTCAAGCTCTCTCCGTTTCCAAACTCTATCCATTTTCATATACGATCGATTGTTTTCAAGCAGATCAGCTACGTTTTCAAGCTCCGATTGTTACAAAAAATGAAAGTTTGGGATTTAACGTTTTTAACGTTTTGGATTAGTTTTTAAAATCTAGGTTTAACGTTTAGGCACTTCACATACACAATTTGGTAGCCATCAGTGAATAACCCACCTTCGAGATTTACGATTCGAGATTTATTTTTGTTCTGTTTCTTGGCTTGCTAGATTCTTCTGTCATTGTAAGTATTCTATTTTCATTTCTCACAATATTTTTACTTTAGACATATTATAATAAAATGATTATGATACAAACACAAACTCAAGTGATGAGAGTGACAAATCAAGAAATTTTGACGAGATTAATGATTTGTCGGTCTTTATTTTCACATTGTTTGGACAATTCAATTTAGCTCAAGAAATTTTGAATTTTTTTTTTTATGTTTATTATTGGAAGTGTTCAGTTCACGTTTTGAAATTTTTTTAATTATGTTTTTTTAATTATATATTCTATAGCCTTTTAGTGCTGAAATATAATTTTTTATTGCTAAAATTCATATTTTAGTATTTTATTGCTAAATTATGGATATTATCACTAAAATAAAAAATTTATTGGCTAAAATATGAATATTTATTATTAAAATAAATAAATATGTATTGGAATATTCAATTCTGACCTGCTCAAATCAGGCCTGAAGCCTGTTATACTTTGTGAGCTGAGCATGAGCCAAGCACTCTCAGGCTCGTTCGGGTCGAGCTTGAGTTTGTGCCGAGTAAATCAAAATCGAACCGAGCCTAATCAACCTCAAACTCAGCTCATAGAACCCGATTGGCAGGCCTACTTATAACTTATCTTCAACTACACAAGGTTGTCACTGAGCTTTATCTCCAAGTTGTACCAAAATTGAATTTAGGTGACGACCACACTGGTGACTGGTCATCAATGGCATTCCAAGGGTAGTAGGCACCACATAGGATTACATCTTCTAATCCGTACCAGCTTGGCAAGACGTGCCAAGACCCGGTCCCTAAAATAAGAGTTGTATCAAGGTCTATAAGCAACCATCAATGAAATACATTACAGGCCAAAAAAATAAAAAAAATCAGAAATCTAATTAACCAACATCCATATACAAAAGCTACAATATAACACAACTTCAAAATACATTGAGAGCGATCTGAAATATTGATCATCAAGTGTGGAAGAATATTGTACAACAACAAACAGTTTTCGCAATACAGCTGTATTCATTTTTTTTTTTTGGCACACAGACATTAATCCTATAGAACCAACATTAGAAGAAAAAAATATGGGAGAGAGAAATCATGCCCCCCATCCATGATCAAGACCATAGGCATCCATATACCCAGCTGCATGATCATGATTATGAGAATGACCGTCATGATGGTGGTGATCATGACTGTCTTTTGCTTCATCAATGATCTTTTGGATATGCTCAGGTACAGGCTCTTCCTGGACTTGTCTGATGGGTTTTGGTAATGAGGATACAAACTCGTATATACTTTCTGCAATCTCATCAGATGTATCTTCCTGAACTCACCAACCAAACAAAACATCAATTGATATTCAAATATGGCAACAAATTACAAGAGCCTAAAAAATGCAGAAGAAACAACAACATACTCTAGTCTTCATAAACTAAATAGAGTATTACGTACACATCAAGAAACTTCAATAAAAATCTTCCTTATTTTTATTCCCATAGAGAGAGAGGGCAGTCTAGTTTGAAAATCAAAGGCAAGATGCAAAACAGCCCCATGGTTGTGTCATGTCATGTTCGTGTCAAAAAGTACTCGGTCCATATCTGAATCAATGGAGTCATGTATAGTTCATGTCATGTCCTAACGGGTTCGTGTATTCGCTATATATATATATATCACATTCATGTCGCCCATATATCTAACAGTCAATCCAAAACACATGAAGGGTTGACTCATTGGATGATAACTTCGAGTCAATCCCTATCGTGCCACTAAAAAATGAAAATAAATTTAACATATTTTTCATGCAAGATAGAAGAATATCCGTGTGAGACCAACATTGCAAACGGCATCCATGAGCAAAATGTGTCATTTTTCATTGTTGGTAGAAAAAAATATTTATTATCTTAACCAGTTTTTTACAACATTTTTGGCCTTTGAAAATAATTCCAAAAAATTTGTCTTGCTCTATAAAGGTATATTATATTACATTACTTCCAACATAATATTATAATATTATTAAAAAAAGATGTTTCACTTACCCCCAGTGTTAATCGGCCTAATTAGATATTAATCCCTTAGAAATTTAAAATAAATGCTACACGTACCTCATGCAGATTAGTAACGTAATTAGATCAATAACTGATATACATATATATACAGACCGAAAAGTTGCAAGATGGTTTTGAAATGTGACATCGAAATTTCTGGGGTTATATGCAGACCAAAAAGTTGCACATCAATTTCATCACAAAATAAAAACCCAGCTACATATCTACAGACCCGTATGCCACCATACACACACAAACACAAACTAAATCTTTGCAAGTCATTAAATCTTTATTTTGATGTGTATGTGGGTTGAAGATGGTGCAAAGTTTAATATTGATTTTGATCTGTGCAAATCGTTGAATCTTCATTTTGATTTCGATTCCACAGTTCAAAACCATCTGCTAAGCACTTTACAAACCTCTGCTGCGATATGAGAATCATCTCCTTTTTTTTTATCTTCATCTGTATTGTCTACCTTCCTCCCCATTTGCATCTCCGTTCTCACAATAAGGAAAAATCAAACTTCGCAATCCTTTAAATTCATTATGAGCACTCTATTGATATTGTCCGCTGTAAATTTGTGGTAGTGGTTGGAATTTTGCTTCGATGAGATCACACTTTGTGACCGTGAAAAGCAATTAAGTTTGATCATACTTCTCCTAGGTTGAAAATCTTATATAACAACTTAAAACGGTCCTCTACAATTTCTTTTTATATTCAAATTTCCAAAACTAACTCAATGTTAATCTTTATGAATATACGGGTTAGGTTTGATTTCAATTTTTTTCTCTTTTTTCTAATTGTTTAGATTTATTGAGAATAAGATTAGGGCTTATGATTTAGGGAAGATGAAATGGGGAAAATATAAAATGAAACTTGAAAAATCATGAGGGTATCTCTTATTTTTACCTAGAGACCCAGTTCATAGAGTTAGGCATCCGTGAGACGTTGGGGGTTAAGTCTGATTTTTCAAAATCTGAGGGTTTGTCCCTAATTATTCTATTGGTGTAGGATGGCAAGTAGAGAACCCCATAAATATTAGACAATTGGTAACTGGGGACATATTCCCACGGTCTGCCACCATTAGCTTCCTCATTTCACTCATCCTCCAAGATCTCAACAGCTCCCACGGCAATGGTTTTCACCATTAGCTTCCTCATTTCATTCATCCTCCAAGATCTCAACAGCTCCCACGGCAATGGTTTTCAACCCTCGTGTACACCAAAACGAGCTCCATTACTCGTGGACTTTCAAGGGCCAACGTGCCACTGGAGTAATATTTGGATATTCATTGATCAAGTAACACCCAACTCCTTGCAAGCAAAGCATTTCAAGCGGCAAAAATGGAGTCACTCTCGTATTTCTCGCCATGTTGGAAGACGTCAGAATTTAATACTCTTGCTGCTTATCCTCGTAGACCAAATGACAAATGATAAGAACTATGGTTTTCAGCCGCAAATGGATAAAACCACTAGCCCAGATCAGAGACAACATAGTCAACCAACTCGAGAATGGGACAGCTTGGTTGTTGAATCCGACTTAGTATTCTCCATCCAAGATCACAAACTAGGTTGCTAGCATTGGTGGGGACAACCTTTTGCCTTGGTAGGTGGTTGATCAAAACAATATCGCTATTTGGGTGAGGATTGGCTTGGTGGTTTTATGTATAGAGGTAGTGTGTATTTTGAGGTATCATGTGGACGGGAAGTTTGGTCTGGTTAGAGGTTTCATTCATCAGTCAGATAAACAAATTATTTTCAGACACGACATACAGGACAAGCAGTCCTCAGTACAAAAGAAAATAGAACTACAGAATTAATTGAACACGTTTAATTATAGTTAAACTGTACCTTAACACAAACCAAAATAATATGACACGACACACCTATATAAAATTTCCACATATAGTAATAGTCCTTACCCTACATCATTTTTCATGGCAAATTGAATCAATTTTTTTAATAAATAAATTAAAAATAGTTTTCCGAAGACAATCTTATTGTCCTACCTAATATTAGTAGAGCTGGAAACTCTTAACACTAACCATAAATATACTCTAAACATGACCAGATAAAAATCTTGACGAGTATGAGAGTATGACTGTATGAGCTTATTTTTTATCAGATTAAACCAAATTTAACCAATACAACCCTCTCAAACTTTTGAAAATGAATTTTTTTACCCCTATAACTTGCGCCAAGTTTGACACGCTAAAAAACAAATTCATATATATATTTCCCACCCCTTAAATCTTGGATCCTCCATTGATTATAACATGAATAGTTATACATGCAATCATACATTTAAATATAAATAGTCTGGTAGGAGTAGGAGTTACCTGCGGCCACCGCCCACCGGAATGCGTGACAAAGTTTGCCCGAGGAATCGCATCCGCAGCAGCAACTCCACCACCTTCTTTCCCCAACCACTCTTTAGACCAAATCACTTGCACAGGCAAATCCTTCACACCCTCCAACCCACTCCACTCTCCCAAATCCAAACTCCCATTCACCTTCTTCCCCATCCCCACCACAGACCTCCTCCCATCCCTCCCCTTCAAAAGCACCCTATGCGCCTCACCATCCAATCCCCCACCCCCACAACACCACCCCACCACCCTCTCAAACACAAACCCAAACCCCAACACGACCTCTCTCAACACCGGCAAATCCAAAACCCACAATGGCATTGCACTCCCACCACCTGCATTAAGCAATGTAACACTCCTCACCAAACCCGAATTCTCAAATACCCAATTAGCCCCTAACCCTATCGCCACGTCATGTAAAACCAAATCAACATTCTCCAACCCCAATGAATCCACCACTTGCCCCAAAACCCTACCCATCTCCTCTCCCCCCAACTCAATCCCCCTCACCCCTTCTTTCTTGATCTCAGCCCCGCCCCCCACCCCACCATCATCCTCATAATTCACATAACCCTTTTCAATCAACTGATCAAACCCCCAAAACAAACCCTTTTCTTTAATCTCCCTATAAAACCCAAAAACCCCACCAAAATTCTCCACCTCAAACACGACCTCAGATTTATCAGAAAACCCAGAACCAGGCAAATCAATAGCAATTGCCCGGATACCCTTTTGGCCTAAAGAGTTAACTATATGGCGAAAAGTAAAAGAAGTACAGCCTAAGCCATGTATGATTAGTAAATTGGTGTCTGATTTTGTTGGGCCATTTTGGTAAGTGAATAGTTCAATGGAAGGGTGGTTAGGGGTGAGTTGGATTTTGATGGTACGGCCTTGAGTGTAATGGGTGCGGAGGGTGGAGGGGAGGGTGAGGAACCAGGCTTTGGGGTCTTGTGGGGTAAGGAAAGAGGAGAGGGAAATAAAGAGGAGGGTTATGAGAGAGGATGTAAGAGTGAAGTAAAACCAGAAAGTGAAGGGGTTTGTTTGGGGTGGGGGTGGGGGTGGGGTTGGGTGGGGGTTGGGGTCTTGTTGTTCTTCTGTTATGATAGCCATTGGTGAGGGTTTGGAGTTGTGTCTAGTAACGAAAGTGGCATGAACTGAGCTGACTGTAAGTGGGAGATCTATGGGAATATGGTGTGATGTAAGATCTTGAGAGAGAGACCACGGGGAGAGAAATGATTTGCTTTGGCCTTTTCAAACTGCCTTTCAACAAATTTCAAATCTTGTCGACTTTCTTTTGCCCACCTAACTACGATTTTTCTTTTTCCTTTATTTGGTTTAAAATACAATTTTTGTCCCATTATTTATTCAGTTTTTAAACGATCCTTAATATTTTATTTGTTTCAAGTTATCTTCAAATTATATAATATATTTTAAATTAAAAACTCCGTCCAACACTATTAAAACAATACCTTATATATTTTTAGAACTTAAAATAATATTAATTATGAATGTAGAAAAATAAATATTTGATTTTTATTTTTAATCCATATTTTCAAATTATCAATTAACGTGGCATGCCGTGATTGACTGACGTTTTATAAACGTGAGTCCACGCCAGCTGTTTATAAAAAAATATGGATTAAAATTATAAATGAAATGTTTATTGTCCTATTTTCAGAATACATATTACAATAGATCCTAAATTTATAAAGCGCCATAAAATAAATACTTTGCCATCATCCTAAATTTATAAAGCGCCTTAAAATAAATACTTTTCCATCATCTCTCTCTCTCTCTCTCTTATATATTATTCTATATAATATGGGATAACAGTAACTTATGCATGATAAACATCCATGTCATTTTATGTGTTGCATGCATACACATGCATGTATGCATGGATACATATATACATTATTATCTTATTATTTTTTTAATAATATATATTTTTTAAAATAATTTTTTTTAAATATTTTTTTTATAAAAAATATTTTTTTAAAAAATATATTTTTTAAGTTTTTTTTTTTAAAAAGGCTGGTTATTATACGCTGGGTTTTATCACGGGGGCAAATTTATCGCCGTGCCCTCGGGCACGGGCATCCGCTAGTATATATATATAGAAAAATGATCAAGTGAGGTCCCAGTTTGAGGACCCTGAATGAGGACCATTTTTTTAAAATAGTAAAAAAAATATTTTTTGGCTGATTTTTTTTTATGATTTTTAAACATTTCAATAGGACCATAAAAAAATAATTAGCTCAAAATGATTTTTTTTGTTATTTTAAAAAAATCGGTCAAACTTTGTCAGTTTTTAAGTTGCTTTTGAGTTGTTAAAAACTGACAGAGTTTGACCGATTTTTTTTAAATAGTAAAAAAATTCATTTTCAGCTGATTTTTTTTATATGGCCCTACTGAAATGTTTAAAAACTATATAAAAAAAATTAGCTTAAAAATATTTTTTTACTATTTTATCAAAATTGGTCTGCGCCAGCGGTATGCAAACAGAGGTCCTCATGAGATCCTCTCTCTCTCTCTCTCTCTCTCTCTCTATATATATATATATATATATAAATAAGGAGTAGAAGTTTGTTTACTATTGCATAAGATGATAAGCTAAGTAGAGTCTAGGATTAAACCAACAATGCAAGAATCCAAGGGTTGAGATTATTTTATTGCATTTTCCTCTTTTGTCCCTCTAATCTTTGGTTTCCCCTCTTTTCCTCCACTTCTATTTGGTTTACCTCTCTTACTTTAATTCAAAACAAGGGTTAAATGAGTAAATTTTTATTTCTTTGCTAAAAAGTACACACTTCCCTCTTTTGACGTATCTTTCTCTCTCTCCATTTTTCAGTTCATTTTTCTTGGCTCGAAAGTGTCATCTCCATCTCCCTCTTACTCGAAAACCCTGCCAAAAAAGAAACCCGCCCTCACCTCCACGCGGCTGCCGCCCTCACCTTCATGCTGCCTCCCTCCTCAGCTCCATGATACCTCCATCATCTTTACGTTGCCGCCCTCTCCTACACACGCAGCTATGAAATTAGGATTTTGATTTCCAAAATGGGTGGGGGAAATTAGGACCGGTGAGTTTTTTTTTATGTTAGAGATTATTAGGGTTAGATGGGGTTTATTAGGGTACTTTTATCTTCATTTTTGTTTTGGGCTTATGATTTTAAAAAAATTTATGCTCTGTTTTGCAGATTGACCCTCAACTCACAATCAAATTTGAAAATCAGGTATACTCTTTTGTTATTTCATATTTTTTATTCTTAAATACTTGATTTGAGTACATCGATCCTCAACTCACTACGTAGTTTTAAAGCTTTTGGCATTTTTAGATTATAATTTGCTTGAAAAGAGTAACTTTCATAAACACATGTATGTTTGCAGTGTCAATTATAAGATTACGGTTTCGAATTTTAGAAAAACTCATGTATGTTGGTTGTTCTAAAATATGAATTTCGATCTAACTCTTTCCCTTCCTTCTGTCCGTGTTTATTTTCCTAGGAGAATAGTATGTAAATGTTTACGTGTTTAAGTATTTGTTTCCTTTCCCCATAACGTTTGGTTTTGGATATCCGTCAAAAATAGTCTTTTATGTCCATGTATATAATGAATGTTTTTTTTTTTAATTCCAAACTCTGGTTGTGCGCATATCTTTTGTTCTACAGCTCTAATCTTATGAAGGAAATATCTCACCCTTCTGGTAATCTCTTACTATCATCCATCTTTCTCTAAACTTTAAATATTGATCTTTGATCTTTTTTGTTATGATTTGGACACTTTTATTTTTAGCATTGTGTAGTTAATATGGTAAAAAAAATAGTTGGGTACTATCTTACATTGGGTGTCCAATGGCCTGCATACATGCTCTATTATTGTGA
This sequence comes from Sambucus nigra, assembly GCA_949130495.1. NCBI lineage: Eukaryota > Viridiplantae > Streptophyta > Magnoliopsida > Dipsacales > Adoxaceae > Sambucus > Sambucus nigra. Next base: position 43,483,590 of record OX422212.1, on the reverse strand, counting down.
TGCTATTGAATTTTTTGCCTAAGGAGGAATAAAATTCAAATTGGGTAGGGTTTGAAAATTGGGAATATTGGATTTTCCCTTTTCTGGAGGTTTTATTTTGCAAAGTTAATTATTTATTTGTGTTGGGGTAACATTGCAAAATTGGGGATCTTTGGTTTTTGTGTTAATTATTTTCTTTTGCAGTGTTAATTATTTGTTTCCCTATTTCCACTCTGCTCCTTACTGACTTAGCTAGCTTATAACTGAAAATTAGGAGCAGAGCAATGTTAAGTACTAATTATTCAATTTTTTTTTTCAGGAACTTAGAACATTGGTATATGCTTCTTTGATTGTCGAAGGATCGGGAGATGTGTTGTGGGATATAGAACAATGATGTCTTATTCTACTTGCCCCCCAATAGTGATGCGTTATGGTATTTAAAATGAAGCTTAGTTTTCTGGCTTTATAACATCAGTTTTGATGTGACGATTGGAATTGCTCTATAATATTAAGGTTAAGTCAGTAAGCATGAAATTATATACCCCACGAGTAATATCAATCACATATTTGGTCTCTTTTCGGTTGTCGGTGGCGATGATAATAATAGAATGTCACTAAACACTAGAGACATATAACGAGTATATTTTCTTTGAATAGGTGCTAGAGAAACATACTAAAATGTTAATCTGTATTTTATCTTCCATTGATTATTGTGGCTCATATTTTGACAGTGAGCCTTTTTTCCTTATTTTAAGTAGTCTGGACTGATTTTGTAACTTTTAAAAGTGTTCTAATTTGTAAGTTTTGTTCTTTTGTGTTCATTTTCTCTGCTTAATATTGAAAGGGTCATGGTGGTTACTTTTATAAAATAATCATAAGGAATACCAAATGTATGATTAAACACAGGACAAATGAGAGTTTTGGCAACTTTTTTAAAGCATTGATCCTCTATTTTTTTACGAAATACTAATTTTCACATTTGTTGTAAGGTTTGATTTTGTAATTATATTGGCTAATATATGTTTAACATTATTTTTGTAGTTCTACTTCAAGCTGTATGCTCACACTAGGATGCGGTAACTTGAACATTTGTTCCACTTCAGGTTCAAAAGAGGGGTTTATCAACTTCTCTCTACATCTGTTTGTCATGCTCGCTCCCTCTCTATTTCTCTATTTGAGTTTGATATTGTTTGGGCGTTTAATTTATATGTTATTTTAATTAATAATATTTTGGTTGTTTGATATTGTTTGGGGTTTTCATTTATATGTTCTTTTAGTTGACAGTAGTTATTTTTAAACAAGGTATGTGGGACTATGTTTGGTAGTTGATTTGGGTCTTTGTTTGGGGTTTTTATTATGTTTTTAGGGGCTTATGATATTTAGCATTCTATTTATTTTATTCACACTTTACTTGGTTGAGTATAGCAAGGGCTTATCAATTGAGCTTGTAGTGTTTTGTACTGAGATTGTAAACTGATTTTAATGTTTATACTATGGTTCTTATGTTTTATTCCGAGTTTATACTGAGATTGCGATAAACAAGTGTTTAAATACCGTAAGAGACTTATCATAGCTATGGATGCTGCAATATTTTTCTTGTTGCAGTTTATTGATTGTGGTTATTTTTGGCAGATCAATACAGAATGTTAGAAACTAAGATCGCCATAAGAGACTTATCATAGCAGTGTGTTGACGTGGCGTTGCGATAACCTTCTATTGTCCTTGGTTTCTTATGTATCGATCTGCTATTACTATATGGATCTGCTATTACTGTGAAAAGGTTGTGGTTTTAGTATGTTTTGCAACTTTGGTTTTAGGTTAAACTCATATTTATATATATATCTCACAATGGTATAACCTTAATTAGGATGCGTTTTTGTTCATTTTATTAAACAATCATCTAAATATATATCTCACAATGTTTTCAGTATGTGCGTTACTGACCATTTGAATGTATCGATCTGCTATTACTATATGGATCTGCTATTACTGTGAAAAGGTTGTGGTTTTAGTATGTTTTGCAACTTTGGTTTTAGGTTAAACTCATATTTATATATATCTCACAATGGTATAACCTTAATTAGGATGCGTCTTTGTTCATTTTATTAAACAATCATTTCATATATATCTCACAATGGTTTCAGTATGTGCATTACTGACCATTTGAATTGTTAAATCATGTAGAATAATAATCAGTGATACAGATTTGAGTTTAGTGCCTATATCTTTAGAGTTACATTGATGTAGAAGGATTAACCCCCTTCTTTGGTGATGTAGGTCTGCAACTAGTCATATATTTTGATTGGGTACATTATGTTAATGAAAATGTTATTTATCCCTAATTAATTAAATTAGTTTAATTAATGTACATTTTAGTTTAACTTAATATATTGATTTTGATGATTCCAAACATATTTTTTTAAGTTATTCTATAGATATTTATTATTGTATAATATTTATAATATAATCTTGTTCATATACCATTATATACATATATTTATTATATTATATAATATTTGCATTTATGTCATATTGCCTTGATTACATATCTATTCTGACTGAGTTATATCTGTTCATGTTAAGTTTTATTTTCACGACTCAACATGGCTCGACTCTACTCAATAACATATCCAAGTAAAGGTACTCACGTATGGTTGCACATTGGCATTTGACACATTAGACACACATGCATATATATTTATCCTTCTTTTGTCACTCAGGACCAACTAGATTCATAATCTATACTTGCTAGCTTATGGTCCGATTTGACTTACTTGACCTTAGCGTACTACTAAAGCTTATACCTGTTATTGCCTTAAATCCTTGGGCCAAGCACTATTATTTCAGTCCTCGAGACACTAAATAGGGAGATAGCGTTACCTTTTTTTTTTACGATAATAGTTGATAATGTCTTTCTTTTGAAAAATATTTTTTATTGATAAATTGTCTTCGAACGGAAACATATATAATTTCTTTTAACTCTTTAGTTTCCATGGTTCTCTTTTTGTTTGATCAGAGTGTTTAATCATGTTTCTTATTTATATATTTGATTATAAAACCTTGTTGTCAATCAGTCTCATGCATAGAGACCTGACTCTATGTGCACTACCGTCTAGGGCTCATAAAATATAAGTTTTTTTTATCCTGTCACCTCATCTCTGTCATGAGGTCGAGCCACAGCCATGAAACCGTGTACTATTATCGTCTTTAATCCTTACACCTGCTAGTGTGTATAGTACCAGCTATGAGTTGTTTAAACCTTACTAATCTTAGGGTACACCGTATACCTGCCTTTGTGCCATGCCAACCTTATTGTACGAAACTGCCTTAGGCAGTAAGCTAGTCGCACGTCACTTAAGCATACCTCATACCTGCTAGTTGCTTTTTGGCGCAACTCTTATGGGTTATATAGCTGGCTTTGTTTTAACTACTTTAATATAGGATTAGTACACCTTATGAGCTTAGGACGATTTGATCATTACTTTACCTGCTAGTCTCCTCATAACTGGTCCAGACATATCTTTATAGTTGGCGTGAACTTTTGTCTATTGTGCGTGTGTGTGTGTGTATATATATATATATATATCTACCGATTTGACTCACCGAGTTTCTTAAACGTTAGTATTATATCTTGTACCTGCTATTAGTTTATTTAGGTTTATTATTGCTGATTTTATATATGTATATTCTTTTGTCCCATAACGATTGAAAGAAGGATGTCAATATATATTGTACATGCACAATACCTGCTATTTGTTTGAACATGGCGTCAGGACATATGCCACAAGAGTTGACAAGACTAATATTACCTTGGACTGTTTATCAGCTCATACTTTCGGCTATGCCTTGTCCTTGTTGAATATAATATCACATCTTGATTAAATCTTGTTTGTTCCCAAAGTCTGAAGCTACTTCCTATGGTACTATCTTTGGCTTCCTCGAGACATGCACCTGAACAAAATCTGTTACTTATGAATATTATATTTTCATATATTATCTTTAAAAGTTTGTATGAAGTAAGTACTTACGTTGTCCAACTTATCTTCTTGACAGAAAAATATCCTTAACACACCATTTCTATTCTTTACACAATGGTTCACCATTTACATATCAGATTTGTATTTTATCTCTTGGACTAACATTCTTTCTACAGAAAATATAAGGGTCATCTACAAAGCTACTTTCAATCACACATATTTTCAGATTACCATTTTTGTGCTACAACAGCTATATTTTTATGGAGAAGATAAAATGAAGATTTGCATATCAGATTTGGAGATCATTTTGAAGCTACCTCATCTCAGCAAAATCAGGAGCATTTAATGCTCAAAATGCATGTGTCTAACAACTAGTTTTTGGAAGACACATTTAAAGCTTTGAAGAGCTGCATTGAAGACACACTTGAATGAGAATATGATCAAGACTTGAAATATTATTGAGAGCATTTATTTTACTACTGAGCTACACATTCAAGAGAACAATTAATCTTGTTATCTGCTCAATCATTGAAGAAGAAGACTTGTGCCTACTTCAACATCATGTATTCAAGTCTCATTAAATAAGGAGAAACTCAGATTACAAATTGTATTTTAAGGAGTTTTATTATTCTACCTTGTACTATAAAAATTCAAATTTGTTGTAAAGCTTTGTTGAAGCTTCGATTTGTACCGGTAATTGGTTCCTACCCGCAAGTGGGCCACGGGATTTGAAGCTCGGAGTTAGCTTGCAAACGATTGTACGCGGTGGTTTGATCCTACCCGCAAGTGGATCAGGTTTAGTGAAGCGCAAAGGAGACGGGCTCTAGGTGACATAGGTCGGGATTTGACCGAACCACATTAAATTTCGGTGTCACTTATTTTCCGCACTTTTATTTATTTATTAGCCCATGCTTGCTTGAGTTAATATTTTCAGCACACTATCTTGCAAATAAATTAATTCCGAAATTTGACTAAATTAATTTTAAGGTTAAAATAATTATTTTTGAATTAAATAATTAATTTCAGAATATCACTTAATATTAAATACGAAAATTAATTTAATATTCCCAGTGTGTTAAAATCTGCATCTCTAGTTGTTTAAATTAGTTGGTTGCATTTATTTGATATTGTTGGATTTATTCTTTATAGTTTTATTAATCTAAAATTTGTCAAAGTGTTATAAATTAAATATTTTTCTGAAATTTTAATTTGACTTAAAGTTTGTAAAAACTCAATTCACTCCCCTCTTGAGTATAATCTGGGCAACACATTATATTTAGGTACATACAAATCAAGTACATTATTTTCTGTTTAGGATTATTTTGAAGATATTGGCAGTGAATTGGTTTGACCTATGATTAAACATTACCCCTGACACATTGTACATTATACAATACTTTAGTTTGCAGTTGTCGCAAAGAATCCATGTTACTATAGTTACACATTGGTACTGTTTAAGAAGTAAAATTTGACATCAAAGTCAATAAACTTAAATATGTAAGTGCCGTTTTATTTTTTGGTTGAAGTAGAGTGTTATGGGATTCAAATTTGTACAGGCATATAGCAACACTGGTTCAGGCATGCTTCAGGCATATAGCAACACTTATTCAGGCATGCTTTAAGCATATAGCAGCACTACTTCAGGGATATCTTAATTTGCGGTACTGTTATGTACTGGTATATGCTTGAGAATATTTGCGATTGTGATGTGGGTTATATTTAATTTTAAATCAAGTTCATTTTGTGGAGTTATCATAAAATTAATTTGAGGTTGCTGCGTTAAGAAGTACTTTATTTTTTCTTTAAAAGCATTTCTCTCGCTCACACATTGTATTTTTTTCATTCTTTCAATCAAATAGTTTGTTATGTTATGTTTTATTTTCTTTTGTGGTATGATAAGATTTTGTTCAAGAAATGCTTGAGCCGTCTTTCATATGGAAATTGCTCAGGAAAGGTTTGAGCGGGAGTACAATTTGACACTAATAACTATTTCTCCAAGTGTTGTTTACCGAGTGCACTCACTAAATGGTGATTCTGTTGAATGTTCAAGTCCATATTTACTTCTTGAAGCTGGAAAAAGGAAGTCAATTTAGGAGCCTGTTGTGAAGATTGAGATGCTCACTCCCAAAGATTATATTGGTCCACTAATGGATCTTGCTCAAGATCGAAGAGAATGAAGGGAAGAAGATAATGAAGTCCATTGGAAGTTGGAACTGTATACCTTAAGAAGCATTCATGGCTGTTTTGAAACTTGAAAAGGAGGTATTGTAATCACATTACTCAAAAAGGGTGTAAAATATTAACAATATTGTAACTAGAGTAAAATCAAGTCTATTATCACAGATGTGGTAGTAGATTTACTTTGCGTCATCAAAACTCAGTCAGCTCACCACATATATGCCTATAGTAGTGACTCATTTGTTCACACAAAGAACAAACACTAACTGATTTTAGTGTTCATTTGTTGTACTAATGTTCATTTGTTGTACTAACTAATTAATGTAATTTGGGTGCCTATAGAAGCTAATGTTCATTTGGTGTTTTTCAATTTTTTTTATCGATTTATGGGGTTTATGGTCCCTTTTGGGTGTTTCCACTAGAGTCATTTAAGCGTTTTGGGGTATGTTGACAGTGTTTTGGGTTTATAATATGTTTTGCGATATGTTGACAATGTCGATTTAAAGCCACTACTTCTTGCGTGATCTAGGTGAAATTGAAGGTTATCGAAGGACCGTGAAGACTGCATTAGTTTACAGAATGAGCAGAATAAAGCTCACAAGGAAAAAGAACTAGCCAAGAGGCATTTTTGGGAACTGTATCCACAGGAAAAGGAACTTGTCAGGATAAAACTCACAAGGAAAAGGAACTCGCCCAAGATCCAAGAGGGTATGTTTCAAACCAATTTCAGCTCTGTTAGGAAATGACTGGCCAAAACCGTTCGTGGGATCTCGTCCAAGATCCAAGAGGGTCCTGTTTGTGATTTTACATGTATTTTTTCATTAATTTATTTTGATTTAAATGCAACTTATTATTCATTCTATCGTAAGTTTAGTCTAATAAGTTTTGTGATAATTATCTTATCTACAGGATATGAGACAAATAATACTGATTACACATTTGTGTGTTGATAACCTTTCGTTATCTACAAGGTACTTCCATTTTTCATGGTGGAGGAGAGATGTAGATAGAAAAAGTAATGATGGAATATCTCATTGAAAAAAGGTATCAAGCAAACAGAGACTGAATCTTAGAGGTACCTCCGGTTCCGATGGCGTCAGGCGTTCCAGGGGTGACACAAGCTCCCACGAGTGCGGGGTTGGGTCCCGCCCAGATTACGCTCCTCATGAGCAAGTTTTATGAGTTCTTACAAACCCCAGTAGCTTCAACTATGTTGGGAGGATTGGAGTCTAACGCTTTCGTAACACCAGGAGGAGGGCCTACGACCCCACCAGGTGCAAGTATTGCTGGGGCGATCCCGATAAGCGTACCCTCTGTCGCGGATCCAACAGTAGGAACCTCGGGAGTTTCAACGGCACTACCGGTAACGCGTGTTTCAGTTGCAATGGGTACTCAGCCCGTGGCCCCACAGGTGGTTGCCCCAGCATCATCGTCCATGGAGGAAATGAGAAGAGAAATGCAAAAAGAAATGTTGAAGTTCATGCAAGTCTCCTCGCAATCAGCTAGCGATGTGGCTTCGGTTTATGAAGACTTTCGAACACCTTATCCCCAGGAATACAATGATGAGCCTTACCCAAAGGACTATATTCCCCCTATCTTTGAAAAATATACAGGAAAAGGTGGGAACCTAAAGGAGCACATTAAGCGTTTTGTTGAACATTTGGCAGCACATTGTAATGACAAGAAGCTTAGATTGAGGGAGTTTTCCAAATCCCTAACCGATAAGGCATACACTTGGTACTCCCATTTGACTCCCAACAGCGTTTCTACGTGGGAGGAGATGCATGTATTGTTCGTCCGAAAGTTCTTTCTGGCAGAGGATGAGTTCACCCTTACCCAACTGGGTAGGGAGAGACAAACACCTGGGGAAGAGGTGGTGGCCTATGTTCGAAGGTTCAGGGAAAGGTCCCTCGATGTAAGAGAGGAGGCCAAAAAGTACAGGTTATTGCAGATTTGTGCTGAGGGACTGCTCCCTGAATACATTTGCCATCTTATTAATGAGACGCGCGAGGGGACTTTTGCGGTATTCTTGAAAGCGGCGAGAAATATCTCTTTGGTGGTGCGACCCAATCCGGTGATGGCGCCCATAATGTTCAGGCAGCCGATGCAAAATGTGGGGGGAAGGCCTCAGCCCCCACGAGTAGGATACACCGAGGGGGGAGATAAGGCCAAAGCACCGAAGAAGGACAATAAGAGGAAGTTCGGGAGAGACAGAGAAGATCCACCACCATTGCTCTGCACAGTAGAAGAAGCTATCAGCTGTTACAACGCGATAGTTCAAGGGGGAACGGTCTATGAGCCAAAGGACGTCCCCGTAGGAGAGCCTGACGTAGCAACGAAGGCGGATCCAAAGTAATGCCAGGTTCACCTAATGATCCAGCATCCAACGAAGAGCTGCTTTACGTTGAGAAGAATTATCGATAAATATGTGAAGGCAGGGACGTTAAAAATCTCCCCCCAGAATGTTAACAACAACCCTTTGCCCGCGCATGGGGCCAATCTCGTGGTGGCCTATGATGAAGAGGTCGAGAGAGGGGAAAGGGGGTCAACAGCAGGGCAAGAAGAATATGAAGAGGCTCTGGAAGACTGTACGAAGGGAATAGTGAATGTTGTGTTGGCCTACGACGAAGCAAGTGCCAAAGATACAGAAGAAGTGTACAGTGTTGAAGGCGAGGAAATAGACCCAGTTCTGGAATACTGCGCAGTTTCGAGGTCCCCGAAGTTCGCTTGGTTCTTCGACCAAGTAGGGGTACCGAAGGAGATTAGGCTCGAGATAACCCAGTCAATACTCGATATTGCGAGGAAGAACGCAGTCCCTTCGCTAAGATGGAGGGGACCCATGGCCAGGTTGGTGAGAAGGTTTCTGTCAGAGGTAACCTTCAGCGACGCAGATAGAGTTATAAGGTTCCCTCATAACAGGCCATTATATGTGACGGCCAGTATCAACGGAGTTAGCTTCGCAAGGACTCTCATGGATGAAGGAGCTTCCATCAATATTATGCCAATCAACTCCTTTCACACGGTAAATATTCCAGAAGAAAGGCTGGTCCCCATGCCTTTGGTAATTTTGTGGTATGATAATCAATCCTCCAAATCTATCGGGTATGTTAATATGGGGATTGTGATGGGAAACTTGAGTTCCCATATAAAGTTCCACGTGATAGAGAGTGCAACATCCTATCATCTGTTAATAGGAAGGGTGTGGATGCACAACCAAGGCCTTGTTCCTTCTACATACCACCAATGTGCTAAGGTAAATGTCAAGGGCACAGAGGTAACCATTAGGGCCACAAAGAGGCCCTTCACTGTTGAAGAAGCTCACTTGGTGGACGCAGCGTTTTACACGGAGCTAGAGGAAGATGTTCGGATCTTGATAAGAAGAATGGAGGGAGCATGGGTTCCCTCGATCAAAGAAAGAATGGGGCCCTTAAATGAACAAAAGAAGGAGATCGGCCCAAGGGGAACAATCGAAGAAACTCAACAGGTGTCCCCTCGGCCCCAAGGCATCTCGAAGTAGCTTAAAGACAGGATGAGACATAGAATGAACCCAATACAGCACGAGGCGCAACGCCAGAGCGTGTTGAGTCATTTTTTAGGAGGAAGAATCGCTGAGGCTTCCAGAGAGAAGAAGAGGAAGGCCGTGGAAACAGCTACCAGTAGGCAATGTAAGAAAATTATCACTGAAGAGGGAAAAGTGATGTAGCGCTTATAATGGTGTGAACGGGCGACCGAGGAGACTAAGGATGAGGTTGACCCGATATATGAGTGTTTCTTGGTGGATCAACAGGGGCAGTGTATGGTGATAGACAACTCCAGCATATAAGAGTTCGTAGAAGATGTCGTTGAAGAACCAGACTACATGACAGATCAACCGAAGTCCCAGGCACAAGAGTTGGAGCAGCTGAACCTAGAAAGAGAAGGGGAAGATCCAAGGCCTATCTTTATCTCGAAAGATCTCGGTAAGGAGAAACGAAAAGCCTTAGTTGAGCTGATTTGGGAATTTATAGACGTCTTCGCATGGAAATACACTGAAATGGAAGGGCTGGATGAGGAAGTGAGCTGCCACAAACTGAACGTAATGCCTTCGGCTATTCTGATGAAGCAGGCAACGAGGACTTACAAACCTGAACTAGACTTGAAGATTAAGTAAGAGGTCCAACGTTTGTTGGCAGCATGATTCATTAAGCCAATACAACATCGCCTTTGGCTATCTAGCATTGTGCCAGTGGGGAAGAATGACAAAAACCAGATAAGGATCTGTGTGGACTTTAGAGATTTGAATAGATCTTGTCCTAAAGATGAGTTCCCTCTACCCTCCATCGATAGCCTGATAGACGTAACGGCTGGTCATGAGATGTATAGCTTTATGGATGGGTATGTGGGGTATAATCAGATCAAGATGGACCCCTCAGATGCAGAGAAAATGACATTCAGAACACCGTTGGGTAACTTCATGTACAGGGTGATGCCATTCGGCCTAAAAAATGCTGGGGTGACTTACCAGAGAACGATGATGGCTATTTTTCATGACTTCCTCCATAAATTTGTAGAATTTTATGTGGATGACTTGGTCATCAAATCGAAGGAGGAGGGGTCCCACCTGAGCGATTTGAGGAAGGTGTTTTCTCGTTGTAGGAGGTATACGTTGAGGATGAATCCATTGAAGTGTGTTTTTGGAGTAACGAGTGGAAAATTCTTAGGCTTTGTGGTTGATCGACAAGGGGTGCAAATAAACCAGGACAAACGGCGGGTGATCTTAGAAATGCCAAGCCCTAAGACAACGAGAGAGTTGAAGAGCTTCCTCGATAAAGTCTCATACCTTAGGAGATTTATGCCTGGATTGACCGAAGTAACACACCCGCTGATGCAGCTGTTGTGAAAGAGCACGAAGTTCAACTGGGAGGAGGTTCACCAAGAGTCTTTTGTTGGGTTGAAGAAACTGCTGGTTTCGCCACAAACCATGGTTCCCACACGGGCAGGAACGCCCTTGCAGTTATACCTTACATCTACCACGAGGTCCGTCAGAGCTTTGCTGGCACAAGAGATTGATGGGCAAGAACGACTAGTCTACTACCTCAGTAGAATCATACATGGGCCGGAGATTAGATATAGCAGCCTAGAAAGGCATTGTTTGGCTTTAGTCTTTGTAGCACAAAAACTTAGGCATTATATGCTATCTTTTACGATTCATATTGTAACTAAATGTGATCCTATTAAGTATTTATTGGCAAGAACTATATTAATTGGCAGGGCAGCTAGGTGGTTCCTCATCCTTTCGAAATATGACTTGAAGTGTGTAGTTCCTCGTGCGATCAAGAGCCAGGCGTATGCCGATCTATTGGAAATATTTCCATCAGGAATGTTTGAGCCACCTAAAGAAGACATTCCGGGAGATGACCTATAAGCTAATTATTTGGGTGCAACTGAGGAAGAGTGGACGATGCAGTTCGATGGATCTTCGGCAGAGAAGAAGGGAGGGGCAGGGGTTATTCTTTCAAAGGGAATATAAGAGATTTGCCTTTCCTACTAGTTAGATTTCCCTTGCTCCAATAACGAAGCAGAGTACGAGGCATTGGTACTAGGGTTGCTAGAAGCTCTTCGAAGGGGAATTCGTTCACTCTGCATTAAGGGTGATTCAAACTTAGTGATCCAGCAAGTAAACGGAGAATACGCGTTGAAGCACATGAACCTGACACCATATAGAACGATCATCCAAAGGCTCCTCAGCCAGTTCCATCGGACCAAGATCAAGAGACATCCCAGAACGATGAATCTCCACCCAAATGCGTACGCAACTATTGCCCAAAAAATGGTCATGAAGGACGATACAACTATCGTCATGACCCAACAAAGAATAGCTCCTTCGGTGGTGCAATCAATTCTACCGATGGAGGAGGATGCGGACTGGAGGGGAGAGATTAGGAAGAAGCTGGAGTCTGGCGAGGGGGAAATGGGGCTAAGAGAGTTGGCCCAATATTTTACAAACCAGGGAAATCTCTACTTCAGAAATGCAGGTGGATGGTTATCAAGATATATTGGCTCAGAAGAAGCAGAGCGAAGGTTAAAGAAAACACATGAGGAGCACTGCGAAATAATTGAGGTACCTCTTTATAGGAGAATTCAACGAGAGGGATACTTCTGGTCTAGAATGAAGCAGGACACAACAGAGCTATAACGGAGGTGCGATAAGTGTTAGCTTTTCTTTGAAGCAGCTGAATGTCATTTCATTAAAACTCAGGCTGATTGGAGGCAACCCTATATTGACTTCATTAAAGATGGAGTTGCCCCGACAGAGAAAATTGATGCAATGGGACTAAAGCGAAGGGCCCCGAGGTTCTATATCCAGGAGGGGCAGCTCTATCGAAGGGGATACTTCAACAGGCCATTGCGTTGCATCACGAAGAAAGAAGCAGCTGAGGTCCTCAAACAGGCGCACGATCTATCTCACATAGGAGAGCCAAGTTGTATGATCAGCTGATGACGTTGGGGTATTATTGGCCAACGATGGAGAAAGACTCTGCTGAGTTCGTTCAAAAGTGCAAGGCTTGCCAACTACATGGAAACATGATCTATGCCCCATTGGTAGACTTACACTCTCTGGAAACGCCTTACCCTTTTCACACTTGGGCGTTTGACCTGGTGGGGGCAATACATCCCTCTTTTAGGGGGAAGATATAGATACTAGTCGCAATGAAATGCTTTACAAAGTGGGCTGAAGCGATACCACTTAGAAGGGCAACGGCTGGGGTAGTAAGCAACTTCATCAGAGAATACATCATTTGTCATTTTGGGATCCCAAAGGTTATTCTCTCAGATAACAGGACGCCCTTCGTCAATTCGGAAGTAACAATGCTCACAAACAAGTACTCCATCGTTCATCATACTTCAACGGTGGCGTACCCAAAGGGAAACGGTCAGGCCGAAGCGACTAACAAAATGCTGGTTAATATTCTAGCTATGGTAATGGAGGACTTCCCAGGATCGTGGGACGACAAGATAGCAGCTGTGTTGTGGGCCTATTGAACAACTAAGAGGAAACCCACAGGGTACACTCCGTTCTCGCTTGTTTATGGGGCGAAGGCAATCCTTCCAGTGGAATTAGAAGTTCCCTCTGCCCGATATGCCTTACGAAGCAGCATGCTCCCTTAGAATAGACATGTGTAGTTGGAAGCGTTAGACGATCACAGAGATAACGCGATGCAACACTTCCAAATGTACACGAAACAGCTCTCCAGGGCATATGATAACTTGGTGAGACCTAGGAAGTTCGTGGAGGGAGACCTCGTCTTGAAAGCAGTAGTGAAGCATATCAGGGGGCTTCCTTTACCGAAGTTTGCAGCCAATTGGGAGGGACCTTTTATTGTAAAAGAAGCTCATGACTCGGGCTATTGCTTAATTTATAAGATGGAGGAAGACAAGCCATTTAAAATTAATAATAAATGGCTGAAGGTTTATCATGTGTAGACAATTAAGTTTGAATAATGATTGTAAATAGCTGTTGTTTATGAATATACAAGTTTTAGTTATGACTTGAGTAGAGTGAAAGAGTTGCAGAAATATAGAAATTTATAACATACAAAAGCAGTTGTAACATGCAGAAGAAGTGGAAAATATACATTTTTCATTCATTTGTAAACGATGGAGCACTACAAAATTGGGAACTACTGCCCAAGAATTACATAGAAAGAAGCAAGAGGAAGATATTGACTAGCCTAAAAGGAACCATAGGTCCGAAGATGAGAAAAAATCTCCGGGAAGGCCCGAGGAGGCTGTGGTACAAGATTGTTGGGCATTGAGGGAAACCTCCAACCTCGTTTGAACTTGTGCACGTTGGATAAAGAGTCTTTCTCATTTCAGCTTGGCCAGACGCAAAACTTCTTCAGCATCATTCACCTCCTTATCAACTGCTTCTAAGAGGGGTACTATTTCGGCCAACCTAGCTTCCTCAGCCCGTTGGTCCTGCTGATGCTTCTGCAATAGTTTCCTACGCCTAATCAGTTGCTAGCTCTTCAAAGTTTTTAAGTACGATATAAGCCAGTTGAAATAAAAACCATCACGACCCAACTCCTTCAAATAACCAAGAAATTGGTTAAGGAGTGGTCTGGTAACAGTCGCAGTGGGAGTACTGGCAATTTCTGTAACAACAGTGGCCATGCCTTGCAACCTATAACTCATGACAGAGATGTTGGAACACAAGTAATCCATCGAGAAGGTTTCAGGATGGTGATTCACAAGTTGCTCGATCACCAGTCGATGAGTGGCAGGCATCTGGGGAGAATGTTGAAGCACCATTAAGCAAAATACATGAGGAGCCAAATCCGGCAGAGGAAGCTCGCACCCGGATTCACTCTCCACTGCAGCACCGGTCGTGGAACCTTGGTCGGCCTGGTGAGAATCTTTTGAGACGGCAGGTTCCCGATTAGGTGAACCAACAGGCGAAAGAACGGGTGGAGAGATCTCTCGTGCAACCTGAGATAAGAAAAGAAATGAGTTTGTGAAAAATCTTAACAAGTGTTTTCATTGTTAAGTCACCGTTATAGGTGGAGTTTGTGAAAAATCTTAACCAGTGTTTTCATTGTTAAGTCACCGTTATAGGTGGAGTTTGTGAAAATCTTAACAAGTGTTTTCATTGTTAAGTCACCGTTATAGGTGGAGTTTGTGAAAAGCTTAACAAGTATTTTCATTGCTAAGCCACCGTTATAGGTGGAGTTTGTGAAAAATCTTAACAAGTGTTTTCATTGTTAAGTCACCATTATAGGTGGAGTTTGTGAAAAATCTTAACAAGTGTTTTCATTGTTAAGTCACCGTTATAGGTGGAGTCATTGTTAAGTCACCTATATAGGTGGAGTTTATGCTATAGGGGAGTTTATGAAAATTCTTCGACAAAAAATACAGAGAATTAGAAAATACCTCAATCACAGCAGGATCCAGAACGGGGGTAACTATGGCAGCAGTAGGGATAAGAACCATTGGGGGTGGGCTCGTTACCTCAGAGGCTACAACGGGATCCCCGGTTAGAGAAGCCTCAATGGCAGGCAAAACTCCCTCACCAACATAAGGGACCAAGGCCAGCATGGTCGGTTCACCAGAAGAAGATGATGGACACTCAAATGAGGCCCCAACAGGGGTGGGTGCAGAAAAACCACCACGAGGGGCAAAAGCACCAACCTTGGCCTTATAGGCAGGCGGACCATCAAGAGAAGATGGAAAGAGGCTGGAAGAAAGCTGCAACATGAAGAAGCTAAGTGTTAAAAAGGAGAAATAAGTAAAAAAAAAGGAGAAATACTTCTGGGCGTTACTTACCTCGGTTATGGCACTGAAAAGGGGAACGGCAGTTAGAGGTCTCGCCAGCATCGTTGGAAGAGGAACATTAACTAATAACGAGGACACTTCAACCTGGGGCACACAAGGTTCAGCATGAGAAATAAACAAAGGGGTGAGACTGAAGGGACGTTATACCAAATAAATTATAAAGGAAATCATACCTCGGGCTCATTTTCTTCAGCCAGAACAATAGGCAGAAGAAGCTCGGAAGGAGAGGATAAACCAGAAGGGGTGGGGAGAGTTGTCTCCGGTGGCGAAGAAACGCCCACAGAGTCAGCATCACCATCATCCACGGCAACATCTCTTGTGTGTTGGGAGGCTGAACGGTGGGTATAGGTAAGCCCAGTCATGGGCGAACGAGGAGAACTCACAACGGGTGGCGAAGCACCAAAACTCCCCCCCACGAAAGGGCTCACGGGGGGTCTAGGGGGATTGGAAGTTTCCTCTTCAACCTCTTGTACCAAAATTACCAAAATGTATAAGCAAATGCACTTTTTTTTAAGCAAATGGGAAATGTTAATAGAACAAATATACATACCTCAGATCTGATAGGCGAGGAGGCAGGAGATAAGTGCACTTCAGAAGTTGGTCTCCTCTGGGAGTTGGTACCCAGAGTTTTCTTCCTCGTTCTTGATATACCGGGGCCACTACCTCAAAGAACATTCGAGATTTTTATCCTCTTCTCCGGGGGCTCGGTACGATCAATAATGATTGTGGGGAAGGTTTTCGGTGGAGGAACAACTGGTACACACCGTTCGAACTCAGCGTTTATGCGTGCCACCTCAGCTTGCGCTTTCCTTCTCAACTCCTCGGCCCTCTCTGCGGGCATGGGAGGAGGAACGGAGGCAATGGTAAATGCCACCTTAGGAGCTTGAGATTTAGGCTGAGACTTGGTCTTGGACTTGGAAGACGTCTCACTCTTTGCCTTCTGACCTGAGGGTTCATCGGTAGTAACTTTGATCGAGGGGGCAGCTTTGTTAGAGGCTGCAACACTCTTGGGTTTGGGCGTAGTAGTGGGAATCATGGAACAAAGGGGAGGAAGCTAAGTGGGACATGCCTTGGGGGTCTTACTCATAGGGAACTCAACCCCAAGGATGTAATTGCCTTTCAAACCCAGTTCCAAGGCAGAAAAGGAAAGCACTGGAGGGTACACTGGATCCCCCTCGACGAACTCCGTAATATTAGCCAACTGTTTTGGCCAGTAGCGTGTAGCGAACAAAGAAGACACATTCCCTTATCTTTTGTTACTGGGAATGGCCACTCACCCAGCCATCGCAGAACTTATTCCCCATGCAGCGATAGATGAAAACGGGGAATAAGCCTCGCTAAAAGAAACCTTGGCATTTGATGATTAAAAAATTGGGCGAGGAGCCCCCTGGTCAAAACCAAATTGATGACTGCACCGATTGGGGTTGTAATGCTCGCTGGTATATCCCCACTCGGTATAAGAGGGAAGATACCCGGGGGAGAATAGAACAACCATGGCCAGTGAAGGGTCTTCAATGTCCACACCTACCTCCACTAACCTGGCTTCATGTTGGAAAAAGTCACAATTGTGAACGAAGATATCTTCTTCGTAGGGCCTCATAGCGAAGTCCTCAAAATGATCAATCACGAAGATCAACTCCTTTCGACTCAGTTTCTTATGATAAAGGTAGGAGCGTGGGGGCAGAATGTTTTCCCAGAGGGAGGACGATTGATCTTGGCCACCACGGAGGGAAAACGAACATAGAGAAAGCTCGTCAAAAGGACACAGTTGGCAAAATTTGCCAAGTTATAACGACCAAGATATCGCTCCATGTCGAAGAGGGTTTTGTCAAGCCAGGTATAGAGAGATCCCAAGGCAATTGCAGCAAGGGGAAGCTTGGTTCCTCGGGCCAAACGAAGGGAAGTATTGATCAGGTCCCTTTGGGGCTGATCATTGGGTTTTCCCGGTAGAAGAAAATAGGAAAGAATGACAAGGATATAAGCAGGAAGTTCTAGCGATGTACCTTGACCAGGGGCACCTCCAGAAGAACTACCTTCGGCAGAGTCCTTAAAGAAATAATTGATAAGTGGGGATAAAGTGGCCTTATTTGATAAACCGGTGCAGCTTCGACATATCCGTTCCAACTCCAAATGGTCAGCAGTCTCTTGGGCATCTAAAGCCTCATCAGTATAGGGCTCGTGTCCTGTTGCTTCGAGGCCCAGAAGCTCACACACGTCTTCCAACGTTACCGTGAACTCACCCCATGCAGCGATGAAGGTGTGGGTAGTAATGTTCCAGCGAGACACCAGAACAGGAAGGGCAATGTTGTTCTTGGATAGAGTGAATTCACTAAACCACTTTGCCCGTTGCAGCCCAATCTTGGTAAGCATTTCAGCATAGGATCTCTACATGTGGGAGTTCCACGCAGCAAAGTGAGCAGGAGAACCCCCGGGCACTTCAAACTCAATGTGGGACCACGGGAAGTCCCCTCGATCCAAACGAAATCAAAGAGTCCCTTCGGGAGGAAGAAAACCCCACTCACTAGAAGCTTCGTCCTCATCACCCAACAATAAAGGGTCAAACTTAAAAGAAAAATGGACCCTCTTACACGCAGCAGCAAAATCATCACCTTCTGTAAAAACGGGTGATCGACGATAAAACCTTAGTTATTCCTGGCGGGCAACATCTAGGGTGGTGGCAATGGTGGAGGCAGTGGGCGGAGCACTGGCAGCGGACGCGACGGGGTTGCTTGAGAACGCCATGATAAATAACGTTAAAGTAACAAAAAAACTTTGAGCAAGAAAAGTTTCAGAATGAGAATGGAGAAACACGAGCACAACTCGAGATAGAGATGGTAATAGAAGAAACAAGTTAGGAGGTAAGAGCACAAAACAACAATGGAGTTCTCACAGTTTCTTTTCTCTCTCTAAAGATAATGAAAGCTTGAAGACGATGAAAGCAAAGTAAGAGAAAAGAAAGGTTAAGTGTTGGATATGGATGTTTGAAATTTTGAGTTTGGCGTTTAGATTTACCTACCCTCGCACGTGCGGGGCCGCCTATAATCAATTCACATGAACACGTGGAACTTTGGAAAGTACTTTGGCAGTTGAAAAGACAGCGTCACGTCATTAATGAAGTGACGCATAGAGAACAATAAGCGTTGCCTTCTCCAATAAGTTTCAGTTTTTGCGCCAAATTTTTTTTGTCAGGCATATCCAATAAGTTCCTAACAAAGAACATCCCCCATGTCCAAACATTATTCAAACACAACGAAGCACCACGGGGGAGAATTTCATTTACCCGGAGTCCAAACGAGTATTTGAAAAGGTTACTAGGTCTTTCAGAAAAATTTCAAATATTAAAGCTAGAATGGTTGAAGATCAGCACGAGGAAAAAGCGGCGATATCCCTTCACCCCAGCCCCAACGAGAATGGCGCTTCGGCTTGGGTACTTCAGGGAGATTCTAACAGGGGAAAGAAGGCCAGGTTCACGGAGAGAAGTTTCCTCGAATTGAGAAGTTGTCGTGCAGATATTTCTTATTCCCACAAAGAAATCCCTCCACGAGGGGGCAAATGAAGAGGGGGCTTGAAGTTAATCCTGAGATTAGGGATAATTCCCTAATTGGCAACGCGTTTGAGATAAAGCAACTGAGGCAGCTTGGCGTGGCAACTCATGCTTCAACTTGTTGTATTAATCATATTGTATTTCTATTTATGATTGACTGTAAGCTATAACGGTTGTAATAATGTAACGAGAATAATAATGAGTTTTAGTGTGAGGTCAAACGGTACTCGGGAGAGACCATGACCGTGGAACCTCGGGTGGAGCAGCTTTGAGTTCCACCGGGCGTTGAGTTATGGGCCAAACAACCCTCTACTTAATGTCACATCTACTGTAGGTGATGTCACTAGCCAGCTAAACACTGTCAGACATGCACATGAGTAAACCACCGTGGTATTTGGGGCTGTCAGGCAGTTGGTGAGCCACCTCTGCGACAACACCCCCCTGACACACTGTGGTTAGGCAAAAGGCATGTCTTGGAATTTAATGTTTATGACGTGGAGACAACTAGTGCATCAGGCATTTTATATTGTGACATAAAGTATGAGGGATGTCTTTCATAGTCTTAAATGACTGAGTTGCCTCGGGGTAGCGTGGGGGGTATTAAAAGACCCCAACCACCCCTGAGGAGAGATCGATCTTTTTTGAGAGTTCAAGAGTTATTGCTAGAGAGAAGACACCTCAGGGAGAGTTATTGCAAACCAGAGGATTTACTCACTCACCATTGTTATTTATTACGAAGCTTTTAATATTTGACAGAGATTCTGGAGGGTGTTTGGTGTGTTTCTATCTGCCTACCAAGGTGTATCTAGGGTTCTTACTTCTCTCTCCCTCTAGCTAAGTTACTTCTAAGGCTCATTACTATTTCCAGAGTTACACACGAGAGTTTTGTGAGTTTAAACTGAGTTTATCTTCATTAGGTTTGTGTTTGTGTTTCCTATCATTAATCCAAGGCTTTGGCCAAGTTAGCTTGTCATTGCCATGCTCAAATAGGGGTTACGCATCCATCTTATCTAAAGTACCCTCTTACATAGATAATTAAAATATTGGATTCTCAAGGACAAAAAGGAAAAAAATCAAAATTCAAAATTATTTAGTTTTACCAAATAGCTTGCGATTTTGGTTATATTTGTATTAGTTTACTTGAATGTTGCTTTAGTTTTACCAAATAGCTTGCTATTTTTTGTTACATTCATATTATAAGTTGTCTAATTTTTCTTTTGTCATGTATGATTACTATTTAACTACTTCCTTTCTTCTATTTTTTGACACCATGTTAGACGAACCTGTGATCTCATTTTTATTCTTCATGACCATGTTAATGTTACACACAGGTATATCCATATGTGCGTAGTAGAGTCTGAAAGGGTGACAAAGCCAAGGTATTCAAATTTTAGGCATTAGTGTTCATATTTTTTTAGGCATTTTAGGCATTATGTAGTCTTGATGTTTTTTATAAATTAGAATTAGTCAGGTTTTACTTCCTAGACTTTAATTTGAGCGTTGAAATTAATTATGATATCATCTTAAGAATGATTCTAATTTTGCCATTTTGGTTGCAAGATCGTTGTAGGAGGGTTGAACTGTTAATGTGACTTCGAATTGAAAATAGTGAATGAAAATTGAATTTGCACTTAGGAGCTCTGTTGTCTGTTTCTATTTTTTTTCTTTTGAATCTTTTTTGGGAGCTAGAAGTTGACGTGATTTGTCTTCAGCTTTTTGAACTAAATGTCTCTTACTATCTTGAACTTCAAAAATTGTAAATTTATAATATTTTTATTAGATTTTCATGTAGTCTAATAATATGTATGGTTTAGACTGATTATTTAGTGGGTTGTGATGTATGATAATCTATTTTTAAGGGAAAAAATGCACTGATTACAATCAGAAATATTATAAAGCTGCCACTTTTCCATATGAACTTAGTGTAATATATCAAGAAGTCACAAAAGCATTCAGGCTTTGGAAAATATTTTTTGTATGACAGTTTGTCTATTTTGGCAAATTCAAAATTTGTTCAGTACATAAAAAACATTGTCAAAATTTGGTGTATTAAACATTTTCTTTTTATGTTTCAGTTTATCTATGATCAAGCACGTATAAATAGTTTGTAAATTTTCTCTCTTTCATTTTCAATCTACTCTTGGAATATTCATTTTAAGCCCTGAGTCAAGCATAGTAAATTTGAGCATATTTTGCATTCAATTTGATGGCTTACAAACTACGAATATTTTAATTTTCTATTCTTTGTAGTCATATAAAAAATTAATTGACTTAACTTATACATGACAATGTTTATACGAGGTTTAGAGAAGATTATTAGTATGGTTATTATTGGAGTATTTTATTTATTTATTAAACAGGATGTGTGGTCCTATAAATAAGGAAAATTTTGTCCAAATTTTCCTAAATTGTGTGCACTATTTTTTTTTTGTAAAAAACTTAAGTTATAATGTCCAACACTTTACACTATACACTTTGAAAATTTTTGTCGCTTGGCGATTACGTACTTTCGAAATTTCTACCGTGTCTTCAGGCACGAGCATTCCGCTAGTATATATATAAACAAGACTCCTATATATCATGTTTTCCTACCTCATCATTCATACATCACATCTAGTTCTAGGCCCTAAAAAACCCTTTTTTATTTTTTATTTTTTACTTTACCCATTCAATTAACCTTTCAATCAACACATATTCAAAAAATAAAGTCAAAATAAAATTTCTAGCTATTTTTTAAAAACTAAAAAAAAAATACTGAAAATACCTTATTTATAATGGCCTGCACCAGGAAATTTTTTTGAATTTTTTAAAAATAGCTAGAAAATATATTTTGACCTAATTTTTTTAGCATTTGTTAATTGAGAGGTTAATCTCAATAGAAAAATAATAAATTTGGAAAAAGGGTTTCTTAGGGCCTATAACTAGGTGTGATGTAGGATAGTCTTCCTATATATACACACTACCTGACCTTGGCGATGGGGACGATTGGGGAGAAGATTGTGACGAAGAGGGGGAGAAAAGATAGAGAGAAAATGGTGAAGAGGGGGGGGGGGGGGGGGGGAGAAAGAGAACAGAGATGAGAAAAGGTGAAGAAAATATGAAGTAGAGGAGGAGAAGGTGTGCGCCAGATGAAGAGGGAAAGAAGACTGACAAAGTCGATTTTGGGTAATTGGTGGAGAAAAGTCCATACGATCGTCTCTCTCTCTCTCTCTCTCTCTCTCTTTATATATATATATATATATATATATATATATATATATATATATATATATATATATATATATATATATATATATATATATATATATATAATATATATGTATTTATATCAAAAATTAAATAAAACAATTGACTTTTTATTTATAAAAAATATTTTTTATAACATTTTCTATAAACAGTTTTTTTTATGAACGTCTTTTCGAATTGCTTTAAGCCGTACAATGCACGTCTTAGTTAAATTGAGTATGTACTCCTTGGATTTGTTTCTGGCAAAGCAAATCCTTTAGGGATTTTCATATAAATTTTCATTTCTAAATCACCGTATAAATAAGCAATGCCAACATCCTTGAGTCTCGTATCAAGATTTTCAGAGATTGATAAACTAATAAGATATTTGAAAGTTACACCATCCACAAGGGGAGAGTATGTTTCATCATAATCAATCCCAAATTTTTGTAGGAAATCTTGTGCCACAAGACGTGTCTTATATCGAATGGTTTTATTTTTCTCATTACGCTTTCTTACAAACACCTATTTGTAACCTCTTGGGTTAACATCTTTGGGGATTTGTACTATAGGTCAATATACATCACGTCTATCTAGAGACTCAAGTTCTGCCTTGATGGAAACTTCCCAATTTGGCATATCTTCTCGTTATTGACATTCATTTATAGATAATGATTTATTATCATCATACCCTTTGAAATTTGCGTAGATACTGCATAGGAAAATACCCAATCAATGACTATTTTATTGTGATCCCACATTTCTCTTGAATATGTATAAAATATAAAGATCTCATTATTGTTCTTTGGTACATTTGCCTCTTCAGGGGCTTTATAGTCACTTCGGGGACTTGTGTTTTTTCAGAGGCACTAACCTCTTCAGGGGTTTTAGAAAAAGTGGATCTTTTATTCATAACCTTCTTCTAGAGCGTTATGAGGGCTTAATTTTTCACTTAATCTCTGCTTCCGGGGAGTGGAATCTTTGGAACTCACATGTCTTCCATGTATCTAGCGTACAACACTTCTATTTGTTGCTAAAATCAAAGCTTGTCCCACTTGGACATCAATTTTGGTTAGTGCATTAGCCGCAGGTACATAAGGCTTGGTCACTTATGCTACATCATTAAATACATTAGGTAATTGATTTGCAATTCTCTGAAGATGTATTATCTTTCGCACTTCATGCTCACATTGAGCAATATATAGGTCTAGATGAGACAAGGCGGAAGTATTACATATTAATTCTCACCATTATTCTGGAACAAACTCTATTTCAAGTATATTCTTCCCTCCCCCAAACGGCAAAAATATTGTCTCATCAAAGTGCTAATCCACAAATTTAGTGGCAAACACATCAACTGTCAATGGCTTAATATAACGAACTATTGATGGTGAATCATAATCAACATATATATCTAAACGACCTTAGGGGCCCATTTTAATACGTTGTGGCGGTAAGATAGGCACGCATATGATGCAACGAAATTTATGCAAGTGTCAGATATTTGATTGACATCCTGGCACAAGTTATGAATGGGAAAAAGTGGCAAGTAGTTGGTCGAAGTTAAATTAGTACGTTGACATGACCCCAAGCTGAGACTGAGAGTTTGGATTGCATAAGCAAAGATCGTGTTATCGGCTGTAAACATTTAATTAATGACTCTCTAAACCATTTTGGGTATGAACATGGGGAACTGGGTGCTCAAAATCAATTCCAATGGATAAATAATAATCATAAAAAACTTGGGAAGTTAATTCGTCTGCATTATCTAAGTGAATGGATAAATGGTTTATTGATTAATTTTTTCATGTATACGCGGGGTGTAAAAATGGTCACTTGGTTGGGTGAGTTTTTAATTTTCTAAAAAGTGCCCATTTGAGTTTGTGATGATCTTTTGTAGCATGTTGGATCAGAGGTGACTCAAATGATCATGCCATAATATCAATGCATATTGACTATTGGGCTTCCAACTCACGACGAGTGCGATTCTACAACATTAAGTGTTACATGATATGACCCCGTGGATAGTAAAGGGAGTTTTTCTAGTGTGAGATTTTGGCTTCCATCACTAAAAATAATGCAAAGGAACTTGTTATTACCTTCATTACTTATTTCCATATAATACTTGTTGATTCTAATGTCTTTAAAAATCAATTAATTTCTTCTGGAATTGCTTGAGTATATTGCATTTTGTATAAATAAGTGGATACCATTAGCTAGCACCATGTGGTCTCTCCCGGAGCCATCAATAATTTTAGCAGGACCGACTATAATGAAAATAATTGTAGTATCGTACACCGAGTCAGAGAAAAACTTATGATTTTGCAAAATAGCATTAGTTGTTCCACTATCAATTAGACAAGTGTCATTACCTTCTTGCATTTTTAAATCCGTACCTTTTATATGAATAATACAATTAAATATTACCAATAATATAAGCATTGAAAATATAAATGTAAAAATATTCAATTTACTATAATACAAATATAAAGAAAAAAATAAGGATGTTTCAGGTATATGTCACACCCCGCCTAATTTTGGTGTCAGCCGCTGATATGCCCTGAATGTACCCCCTCGGATCAGAGACATCAACCTCGGCCATGGAGATGGCCGATGCTGGAGGGACCATGGATCATCATCTGGCGGACTCATCCTAGGCAAGGTCGGCCACGTCCAACGTTGCTAGCTACCTCAGCAAGTGAGGTTTCCATGACCCAAGGAAGGTTATCCAACTGGTCTTCCAAGGATCGCAACCTCGGCTCGGAAGATGAAGAGGTTACCCGTCATCAGCATCAATCCCGGTTAAGTCATCATCTGGGCATCCAAAGTTTGCAGCCTCGATTAGGAACAGGCAGAGGTGGCCATCACATCGCCAGAACCAATCTCGGCTGATCCTCAACCGATGTTCCTGCTGCACCACCATCACCTCGGCCCAAGCCAATGTCATAGTTCAATGTGTCATGCTTCGGCTCTCCCACTGAACCAAGGTCTCCACCTCACCCTCTTCCAGGCCGAGGTTGTGACCAATCATAGATGGCCGAGCTCTTCTGCGCATATGTGGGGCTAGGAACACGCGTACACAAATCAGTTATAACCGAATCATTGCCCCCACGTGAGGGAATATTGAGGTCATCATTATCTACATGAGATCAACTAGGTGTCATTCTCATACTGGTTCGATCCTCATGCACATATTCATTGCATGCTTGGGGGGGACACTACACCCCCAGACACTATATATAGAGGTCACCCTCTACCTTGAAAAGGATTCGAAATTAGCAACCCTAGCTGAAACTCTGTTCAAATACATAGTAGAGAGAGAAAGCTTGAGAGATTGTATCTATGGCCATTAGAGCCCTCATACAGTGATACACATCATACACTTGCACAGTGGACGTAGGCCGGATTGGCTGAACCACTTATATTCTGGTGTGATTCCTCTTCTCCTCACCTCCATCTACTATATGTGTACGTACTCTTATGCTGCCATTGTTAACATTGAATTGAGCTTACAAACACCTTGAAGGGTGGTGCTATTTTCTGCATCATTAGCCGCCACCAAAACTAAGTTGGGCGTGAGTAAATAAAATACCATTCTTAGCATGAGACAGATATGAGACATAAATATATCAGTCCATAAGATAAATAATTGAATCAATCTCAAATGATCATGAGCAACTAGGCGATAAAAGATCCATCACATGCTAACTTCGAAAATTCAATCTCCAATAATGATTAAATAAAATCTGAATAATTCCAACAGAAATCCTCTAACAGCTTTGGAACCGAATGGCCCAATCAAACTCAAATGAAGTCTCATAATTAAATACGACTGAAAAGAAAAGTCTAACTAAACTATGCCCTAAAATGAATAACTCCAGTTGCACCGCCAAATGATAACTCCGATAAACTTATGCAGCTTCTCCAATTCTATTCCTAAAAAAGATTAGTCAACGCATGGGGTCAGAGCCAAAGCCCCGAGCAAGAATACACACTACTCCCCTCAAATAGTATCCTTGAACCCACACAGTAGCATTATACACAATAAATATCACAATATAATATTTTAAATTAGACAGGATAATTAAATGTGATAAATATAAAGTACTAACTACCCGTAGGAATCCCCATTTAAAAGGCACACCAATATGATTTTAAAATTTCCAAGTCCCACGATGTTAATTTATTAAATTAACCAATTTTTATTATTGTTCTCACTTTTTATTAAAGTGTCACACTTCTCCTTGTCAATCGCCCTCTGACCCGTTTAAACTGTCGGCCCCGACACATGACACGGTTCCACACACGACACGACATAAATCGCCCTCTAGCCCGTTTAAACTGTCGGCCCCGACACATTATGTCGCCACAAATTTTAATACCCATTTTTATCTTAGGCATTAATTCTCAATTTCTCAATTTATAATCACCCACCCTTTTAATCGATGTGAGATCCTCAAAATCCCCCTTATCCCGTAACTAAGGTTCCCCAAGTTATTATTACGTCCTACCCTATGTATAGGAAGAATTTCTATCCTAAACTTCGACCTAGTCTCATGCCTGGGCTAGCGTAACGATGAAAAAGTACAAAAATCAGCCCACCCCCAAGATGATAAAAACGCGATAATTTACCCTCACTAGTCCCATACCTAGAAGGCGTCAATCATCAAAAGGCCTACCCACTAGTCTCATACCTAGAAAGCATCCTAAAATATAGGGAGAGCAAAATTACCCAACAACCCGTCGTCACAAAGACAATACAATAATACCAACAAATCACACAAACAAGCATAATTAATCAACGTATAAAACTAAGCCTGATAGTACAATTCAATTAAATCTTAATTTAATTATCACCTCGTCATAAACCTCCAATAAGTCTCATTTAAATATTTAAATTAAATATACCGCTATTTCATCTTTTAAAACATCAAACTTCTAATTTCATTATTTCAACACGAACTACATGAGTTATACACTCCCAAATCCATTTATGTTAAAACTAGGATTTTTCTACATGCAACCTACACCAAATAAACCCAAAATGACTCACGAATCCTACGTACCCAAAGGGTTATGAATATTATTTAGATTAAAAGATTTTATAAAAACAGCCCCATAATTAGTGTCCACTTTTTCTAATTAAGTTACTAATTATTTTTAAGAAAACATGTAATTTAGTGTTTAGGCGACACTTAAAACGTATAATATTAAAGGAAAAGAATAGAGTATCCATGCCTGAATAAAAGTTGGTTTAGAAATCTGATCTTGAATGTGTATTCCTCTAAAAAAATTGACAAAGATTCGTTCTTGATGCGTCTTGGGAAAATTCGGTTAATCTTGACAAAACTTGAGTTGAAAGTTATGTAGAATGGGGCAAGGGTTTTGAGGTTGAAGAAGATGAGAGGTTTCTGATTTTTGAGAAGGCTAAAATGTATTTTAAAAGATCTAAACTCGTCACTTTATGTTTATATACCAAAAATAATTAGAGTCCTAATCAAATACAAATACTTGAAAAAATCATTACGGACGATCGAACCGTAAAAAATGCTTGAAATTTTAGTATGTTGTAGCGAACGGCGAGACAGGACTGCTGTAAAAAATTCAGCTTGATCGGACGGTCGGATTTCTAAAAATATTATTTTTACTAGAGAGTTTTATGTTTTGAGGACTCTTAGAGAGTTTTATAGTTTTGAGGACTCTTCTAAATAATAAAAATTCAATTAAAACTCCATTTTAATTCCGATTCCAATTCCGTTTGAAAATTTATTTTTCAAATATAAAAATCAACATTTTAAATTACAAATTTTATAAAATCCAAAAATTTCATTTTTCTCCGATTTTCAAAATTAATTTAAAAATTCCCATTTAAAAAATCTGGGTTGTTACATACTTCCCCACTAGCAAAGAATTTCGTCCTCGAAATTAGACGAAGCATGCACATCGTGTAAATCTCGTAAAAGAAAATATGGCTCACATATGCCTACCCATAGAATGCCATAATTGGGTGCCCATACACCCAATTCTACGCGCACCTACCCCACGAGCAACAAAATAATATATATTGCCTATATACATACACATAACTATGAAAATAACGGCGTACCACACGCTCCCACAAATCTCCACTCAATCTTATATCCGAAAGTCATCAAAATGCTAAAATGCTCAAATTAAATCTCAACATCAAAACTCGATACATACGATACCTAACATCTGCACTAAAATCTCTAAAATAATTATCGTCTCCAAAATCCATTTTAAGGATCCTCACATTAAGCCTACTAATTCTAAACTCAATGCCTACGACGTCCTTAGCACAAAGCTTCACATATCCAAGAAACACATCTAACACGTATGCTGGACCCTCTACCTTAAGGAGTACGAATCAACAAAGGGAATCAAAGATCGTCAACGCGGAAGCTAAACAGACTCATAACCTATGAGGCCTAAGACCATGCTCTGATACCATTTGTCACACCCTGCCTAATTCTGGCGTCTGCCGCCACCAAAACTAAGTTGGGCGTGAGTAAATAAAATACCATTCTTAGCATGAGACATTTATGAGACATAAATAAATCATTCCATAAGATAAATAATTGAATCAATCTCAAATGATCATGAACAACTAAGCGATAAAAGATCCATCACATGCTAACTTCGAAAATCCAATCTCCAATAATGATCCATCTTTAAAATTTTATCCATATAATTTAAGCTTGGAGGTAATTTTGAACATGGCAGATTCTTATTCAGATACTATTTTAAAATCCTGTAAATCTAAGATTGAGCGATTCATGGTGTGCACTTAGAATTATGACCAATATTTTGGTCATATCACTCCTTCAGGGAATTCCATAATTCAAGAGGATCTTTCACAACCAAGTACTCAATCTTTAAATCATTGTAAATGTGATACCGTAGAAAAATGAGGGCTTAGCTTTGTCGTGTCGGGACATAGTATTATCAATTGTTATGGCTTCACTAAGATTTTGGGCTTGGAGATGGAGATTCACATCTTGAAACCAGTTGAGATAATTTTCCATAGAAATTATAAATAATTGTTCAGTTACTTTTAGTATCCCTTTCCCTATTATGGAAACAATTAAAACGTCATACTCGATTGTCTAAAAAAGGAAATATTATTTAGGAACTGCATGTTCCAACTTTCAAATGGTATTTGTGAACTTTTGGTTATTATTTTTTTCCAAATTATAAATGAGGTGTTTACCTTCGTTGGTTAACACACTCCATTTCCGCATTTCTAGAATTTTCACTGCTAGTTCTCTTCAATGTTACGTCCGACTCTCTCTCCCATTGCAACCTTACTGGGTGAGTCAAATTTGTCCCCACATTTTACTATAGTGGTTCCCAAAAGTCATATGTTGTGCCTTAACCGACTTTACCGTTATGGCCTTCCGTGCCATAATAGGGGTGACCTCAACTACGATCATCATTCTTGAATATAACTTATAACCTCAACTGAGATTTGCCTCCTGCTGTCCGCCCAACTGTCCTCGCCTGACATACTGCATCATTCGGTACACGAACACACCCGAATGCAAATAAGATTCACTATCATATACATTATAGTAGGAGAACGAAACCTCACCAAAGAAATCAACAATCCTAAACATAGGGCTCTCTATCAAAGAAAGTTATGCATGAAGCATAATAAGCCGCACAGATCCTAAAGGACACTAGAACCTGATGCTCTGATAGCACCCGTGACACCCCGACTAATTAAATACCGGGTAGCTACTCCTTTATGAAATTAATACAGAATATCAAGTTGGTTCATTCGTAGCATCACTGTCGAAAACATTTAATTTATTACTAGCCACCTAATATTTAAAAAGAGAGATGCCAAATTATTATTAATTAAATTAACAATAACCAAGTAATTAAATCAACAACCTTTAATCGCATAAATAATCTCATGTAAATAACCAACGAAATAAAATAACTGAGTTTGTAGTAAACACTCCAATAATAATATTACCCGAGTAAATAAAATCCCGATACAGGAGTTTGAATAATCCAACATCTGAAATAATGAAAGTCTGCATCTACAATCTCTAGATAAGAATTGGGCACCATGCCCTAACTGATATGAATGGCCGTGAAGAAATCAAGAATCAATGGGTGTCTAATAGCAAGATCCTGTAACTTCAACAGCAGCTACAACACGTCATAAGAATGGAACTCCTATGCTTGGCGTCCCTGTGGCTGGGCACCTAAAATGTTTTTACAAAACAAAAAATGATTTGGAGGAAAACGGGTCAGGGCCCGAGGTGAAAGCAATTTAAAACTTTACCAAATATTTAAGTTACAATTAAACAACACATATTATAAACATGTTAGTTGCGTACTCTCACATGAGTTTCTCACCTGTTAACTAATGTGCACACCTAACGTATTCCCTTAACCCATCCTAGTTATGCTGCTAACTAACTAGTCTGTACCACTCCTGCTTTCTCATTCTAACATAGAGTATCTACTCGTAACACCAAAACAAGTCATATTCATAACCCATTTTCACATTCATTAAATTACTTATCTCAAGTGTAAATTAAATTCTCACATTTTTAGCCCTTTCAAATATCTTATTTCTTCACATCTACTAAGCAATAGTTAGGGATGGCAACGGGTCGGTTCGGGGTCGGGTTTTAACTCCCCATCCCCGTCCCCTTTAGAAAAACCATTCTCCGTCCCCGCCCCATTCCCCGTTATAACGAGTTCGGGGATCCCCGTCCCCGTTTAAAACGGGTATCGGGTTCCCCGCGGGGAATCCATTTTGAACCTTTTTTTAAATTATTTTAAGTATCTAAGTAAAAGTTACTTTTAAATTACATATCAATTAGAAATCAAGCTTATACATTATATATATATGTTATATGCGTCTTCTTGAATCAAGCTTATACTCATTCATACAAAATCCAAATATATCCATTTCAAAACATGAAAACAGATGCAACCTAAATTTACTTTGTCTAAGTCAATACCAGTAATGCATAGACTAACAAACACACTAGAAAATTTAATTAGAATTAACATCAATACTATAACAGCCTATCTCTTAATAACCCCACTCAAAAATCCAAACTTTAAGAAAACTCATATCCCCTTTTAACCAGAAAATATAAATACATATATAACATGTTAATAAAGAAGCCCCAACACTACAACCAAACAAAACATTAGGGTTTGTTTTCAGAGTTACCGGCAAGCTGCTATGAAAATTTGCTTAAGTGGGTTAGTAGGAGAAACGGTAGATGAGTGCAAAACAAGTGCAAAATGGTAGCCGGCCTGACGGGCTGAGAGGCGCCCCGACGTGAGGGAGGCTGAGAGGCACCGACGTGAGGGAGGCTGAGAGGCATCGGCATGAGGGAGGATGAGGCAGGGGCAGGGGAAGGGGAAGGGGCAGGGGCAGGGGCAGGGGCAGGCGCGGGCGTGAGAGAGAGAGAGGAGAGGGAGGGTTAAGGCGTGAGAAGAGAGAGAGGCGAGGATGAGGGCACAGCCGCACAGTTTGTACGACACAGATCTATTATGAGTCTAAGTGAGAGAGAGGCGTGCGTGAGTAGTAAAGAGTTTAGGGTTTATTTATTTTTAGATGTTTATATACTAATACTTTTATATTTATTATAATATAAATATATATATTTTATTATATATTAATAAATCGGGTATACCCGAAACCGACCCGAAATTTTTCGGGGATTTTTTTTACTCCCCGAACCCGACCCGATCCCCGAATTATTGAGTATTTTTTGGGGATTTTTTTTCGAGTAACCGCCGGGACCCGAAATTTCGGGGAAAATTGCCATCCCTAGCAATAGTGAACCAGTCACAAGTATATATATAAATCACTCTCAGTACATATATACGTATAAGGCACCCCTAGGCTAAGTTGCGGTGCACGCATACTCTGCTATCAAATTCATGTACATCACGTACGTAAGGATCACGCGTTTCGAATCACTCAGGAACCGTCTCAATGAACAAAATCACACATATTGGAGGCGAATATAGTTCACATACTCATGTGTCACGCACATACCTACGCTCCCATGGTCAACTGACTTATCAACTCACAAATAAGTCATTCATAGTCCTATGTCCTTAGGGTACCAATCTAAATCCCCCCCGAAGGCACACAAGGATAAGATGGCCCTTTTCCGAAAAACCAACCTCCCGTGATAGCAAGTATGGTAGGTATGTCATACACATAAAAAATCAATACACTAGGCATTCACACAATCTACGTAATCATATTTCAATATAGGTATTCACACATTCCATCTAGTAAGTCTCGTTCGTAGCAAGATTATTCCGAACATCATATGTAATATATATTTAGCTTGATAACTCTCGTCGTATCAAATTGAGTACTTAAACCTATCCCGAAAGGTTACTAGGTCTTCTATTAGTTTCAAATGTTATTTCAATAACTTAAAGTCCCTCCGTTACTATTCGTATCCTTACATCATCATTCATTCCCATTATAGTTTCAATTCGAACGATTTTTAATCGTACCTCACTCGGTAACCCTCGTAAACAATAGAATTCAATTTCATAAGATAAACCATTTTTTCGGGCATCAACTAAGAACCTACTGACCTTAACTAAGTCCCACAATGTCAAATTAATCATCCTAAGAATCACCATCGGCCTTGGGATTTTCATTAAGCCTTAAGGGAAAACAATTGCCAAAAATCAGGAGAGGTCGATCTATCGATAAAAAGGATCGATCGATCGACGTTCTTGGATCGATTGATCGATCAAGCAGGCATTTGCCCTGATTCCTTAAACAGTTACGGGTTTCTTCCTTTTTACATCTCAAATTCTTTATTATAACGTCCTAAACTCTCAAGAAAGTTCACTAATCATCCCATTAACATATTAACATCATCTTTAACGTATTAGAACCATTAAATCATCATGGATCATAAGTTTCTTGGATCAAAAGACCCAATTTTCAATAAAAACCCTATTTCTCCTATTTCCTTCAAGATTTTTATAAATCTCAACATAAATTCACAATTCTCTACGCATGGATCATGGTTTCATAACTACTATGTACCCAGAAGTTCATCTACATGAAGCCTTCCTATATTCAATGTTTAATTCTCAAATTTCACAATTAATTCACTTATTTACGATTAATCTTCAAATCTAAACTATCAAGTAAAATATATGCTTTGAATCTTTGCAAGATAAATCACTTGCCTCTGATTAGAAGTTTTGATCCATTAATGATAGTATTGGTTGGTTCTCCCTCTCTTTCCGGTCACAAATCCGGTGACGATGGTGGTTGTTTTGCCTAGGAAACCCTTGGATTTCTCCTCAAACCCTTTTATTTCTTCTCACGTTACTCTCTTTTGTGTTTAACAAATAATGGTCCTAATAACCATAAGCGTTAGCTGATAAATATCTCCTAATTTTCGTGGGTCACTATTCACCAAAATTAGGAATGACTAAAATGCCCTCCCGGGTTGCCGATTAGGCCTAAAAATGCTCCAGGACCTAAACTAAACCCCCGGCTAGTGTTTTCTAACTATCTCGACCCTTCCGAACACGTTGACGCACTCAAAATGATCATACAGATGACATAAAAATAAAATAATTTTAAATCCATTAAATTTTGTCCTGACACACGTGTCCCAACTTAATTACCGAAATTACCGTATTTTCAACTCACGATAATTTTAATAAATTCAATAATCACATATTACCATAATCACTCACTAATATTCAACATTATCATCATATTTAAATACTAACTCTCGTCTCGCTCGTTATTTAAATCTGAATTAATTTCCAATTAATTATCCCAAATTAATTTAATTAATCCCACAATTAAAAGCAATTTCATTTAATTTATCTCATAATTAAAAGCCAAAAAATTACGGGGTATTATATACTTCCCCCCTAATAACGAAATTTCATCCCGAAATTCAGAAAAGTCAGCATACCTGAAAAAATTAGGTATCCTCCAGTACTCATAACAAAATACAAAGAAAGGCTCAATCACTACAGCCCTCGCTTCGCAACAAGCTTATTGAACACTCTTAACACTTTATCAATTATAGGGTTACACTTCAATAAATGCACCTCATGTTGTGCTCTTACTAAACAACATTCGAATAAGAATTGCCTATACATCATTGGTCGCATTATCTCAATATTATTGTGAGTTCGTACCTCACTTTGTATCAACTGCTGCATTTATTTAAACATAAAACTCCCCTCCAGGGAGCAACCATAAAACATCAGAGTACTCTTGTCCATTCTTTGAATCATTGTTCCCAGCGTTTTGACTTTTACACAAGGGAAAGCCACTTCATACGGTTGGTGGTTAACCCATTATAGTCATCAGACTCCAACTTCTGACTGATTGAAAACTCGGATAATCCGCTCACCTCCAAGCATCCAGAGGGAGCATGGTAAGGTTTATCCACACAAATCTCAATAAGCACCTTGTCCACTATAAATAGGTACGGGTGCTTTCTCACAAATTTCCTATTAGGTAATATCCTCTCCCCATTACCATATTATACTTCACTTACTAGAAATGAAATGATTGCAATGAATCCAAAATTACTTTCATACAGTTCCACCAATCGTCAATCACCTTGAGCCTATTCGTTGGGCTTTAGGTGATACAACTTTCTCAAAAAGAAACTTTTCCCACTACGTCCTTATACCCCATATTGAAGGTGGGTTTCGGTATCTCATCCTAGTTCGGATTAATACTGGTTAAGGCCACATACCGACGCGGTCACTATCTAATAGTGTAAATCATCCAAGGATATAAAAATTTCTTTCCTTCTTGAAAACCCTTTCCACACCTTTGAAGGAACTCATTACTTATTTATAAGTTGGCAACCCCTCAAAGAAATTTACCAACTTGACTCTTCCATCACTGGAATCGTCGGCTTGATATAAAATTATCTGGTTGGTCATCTTACCCCAACCGATCTACTACTTACTATACCCCTTTCAATACTGACTTTCATGTATAATTCTTCCCGTTAAGTGATACTTAGTAATCCTCTTCTTCCCTCGGCGTATACCAAAAGTTTTGATCCGTGCACTTTTCACCACGTTGTGCACATCTGGACTCTTTATACCTTATCAACATCCTCACTCTATTTACGCGTAATCCACCCTCAACATTCGATTAGGTGTAACTTCCCTCCAAATTATCCATAATAGTTAAATATGTGTCTTCTCAAGGTATACCCCCTTTTTAAATGGCTTCCCACTACCCTTCAACCAATTTCGGACATGCTACTCTGATCGCGCATGAGTATAATGATTATCATCCTCCTCTTACAACACTTAATCCATTCTACCTCTAATATTTTGTAATATCCATCTTACAAGTATAAATCTCACCCATCTCTATGTCTCTTCTTCCAACGATTATCTCATCAGCAAACCAAGGTGTATACACTCCTTATAACCCATGCATAAGGGTTTAAACATCACATACACTTCATAAGTACTCCAAACTACTTATTATCCCTGCATTTGCAACGTGGCCATACCACTTGGGAATTTTCAATCATCCCTGAATTTGAAATTCTAAATCCTCCTAAACATCATTTCATCCTTCAACCCACTAAAATAAAATAAAATTATCAGCACTTCCTCACTAACAACTGGCACTACTGACCTTATATCGTAATTTACCCCTTTAACGTCCAATTATAACTACATACTTCCATAACGATCGAGGTACTCAAATCATGGATGAATGGCCAAACATCTCCTTACTACCAACCTTACGCTAAGTTTCATGCGTGGGATGTCTCGTAAAGCAAAATCCAAATAAGGAACCCCCTCGATACACTACTTCCTAGCATTGTCGGTCATCAGAATCCGTTAGGCCCTTAGTCCATATCATGTACCCCTATATTCCCGTCTCTTGATAACAAAGTTACATCTCCTTTCGCAATTACACTTAAACAAGGAACTCCTTCCGAAAGACACTGTCTCATAACATTGATGGTAATTACATTCCTGAATCATCATGCAAATATAATCGGGGTTCTCAAAATCTCGTCCCCAGACATAAAACTATGAGTATTAACTTTCATGTGTCCAAAGGGTGATATAACAATGCACTCTTCTTATTTCGACATCCTGAGCTTTAATTATAGTAACCAGCTAAATCTTTCCGCTGAACAGTAAACCAAATACACTCCGATTTATATCAATAAAGTCCCTACACATACCGGGAACAAATATTCGAGACCATTATACTTCTCGAAGTCTCAACAATACATATATACAAATATATAAATGCGAGCCCGACCCTCTCGCAGATTGGGCCTCACCATAACAAAATATTATACACCAAGGTAATAACCCCGATAGACTTGCAATATCTGCACACTATCAGTTTAAGCATATTATAAAACCATTATTAGGATAACATCATACTCGTATAACACAACACTAAAATGAGAAATTTTAATAATGGTATATACCACTATCGATACACCCATTCATCCTCCGCGGATAACACTAAAAGTAACCCCACTATACCAGAGAAAATATTCATATAAATAATAACATTGCCGATATACGCACTAAACTTGACTCTTATGTAAATATAGCAATAAAAATGTAGTAACTCGTTCCTGTCACTTACAATACGCAACATCATCTGAGGATATAACTCATACTTCTATCTTTCCAATCACCCTGGCTGCTCAAATGGTTCCTGGACTTAACATACCTGTCCGTGCAAAACTAAAAATTTTAATAACTATTGCCCTTTCTAGGCACCATACCCTTATCCCTATACTTGATTCGGGAAAAATTTTAACGCACGAGTTTTACTCCCCACAAAATACCTCTACATATACTCCACTTATCTCCGATCACACTGACCATGTTAGGGTTGTCCTTCTCTTGGACGTTGGTAGTCTCGACTCAGATGACTACCTCTATTGTTCCCTTAGCTTTGATGGACCTAAGAAACACACTACTGACATCGACAACTCTTACTGAAATTACCATTGCTCGATAACAATTCAACTATCCAAATCATTTAAACGGGTCCCCTGATGGGTCATCCCCTTTTGGTGCTTCACCAACACCGTTTCCCCCAGTCTTACTCTCTGACTAAAGTCTTTGGTTCGTGTAGCTCCCCACACAAGGAAGCGTTTACCTCCATACTAACCAATCGCGTCATTATTACTATCTGCATTGATCGTCTAAGCAAAGTTCCCCAGAAGTGCTAGCAATTCTCCTTGTAAGTTAATTTTCCCCTTTAATGTCCTCTTCTCCATTGCCCCTACTTCATCCGGTGTAAGGTTCTCAAATTAATTACATTTCTTTTCACAAAGTGACCTCTGTCCGATCCTCTTGCGTGAGTTCAGAACAACGTCCCATCTTATCCTGAACATCTGATTAAGGAACTTATGGTCAAACTATACGTATGCTCCTTCTTTTGATAAAACAATCCACTTCTAAGTGTGGTGGTTGCTTGCCTCTCACTATTGTAACTCTGCTCTTACGAGCCAAGAAAAATTTTACCCAAAATTTTCACTTCTCGATTTGCCGTACTCTGACATATGCCCAAACCTATGGATATTTTACTTTCGTTGGCTAACACACGCCATTTTCGCATTTCTAGAATTTTCACTATAGGTTCTCTTCAATGTTTCGTCTGAATCTCTCTCCCATTCCAACATTACTGGGTGAGTCGAATTTGACCCCACTTTTTACTATAATGGTTTCTGAAAGTCATATGTTGTGACTTAACCATCTTTACCATTCTGGCCTTCCGTGCCATAATAGGGGTGACCTCAACTACGGTCATAATTCTTGAATATAACTTATAACCTCAACTGAGCTTTGCCTCCTGCTGTCCGCCCAACTGTCCTCGCCTGACATACTGCATCATTCGGCACACGAACACACCCGAATGCAAATAAGATTCACTATCATATATATTATAGTAGGAGAACGAAACCTCACCAAAGAAATCAACAATCCTAAACATTGGGCTCTCTATCAAAGAAAGTTATGCGTGAAGCATAATAAGCCGCACAGATCCTAAAGGACACTAGAACCTGATGCTCTGATAGCACCCGTGACACCCCGACTAATTAAATACCGGGTAACTACTCCTTTATGAAATTAATACAGAATATCAAGTTGGTTCATTCGTAGCATCACTGCCGAAAATATTTAATTTATTACTAGCCACCTAATATTTAAAAAGAGAGATGCCAAATTATTATTAATTAAATTAAAAATAACCAAGTAATTAAATCAACAACCTTTAATCGCATAAATAATCTCATGTAAATAACCAACGAAATAAAATAACTGAGTTTGTAGTAAACACTCCAATAATAATATTACCAGAGTAAATAAAATCCCGATACAGGAGTTTGAATAATCCAACATCTGAAATAATGAAAGTCTGCATCTACAATCTCTAGATA
The DNA here is from genome assembly GCA_949130495.1 of Sambucus nigra. Taxonomy (NCBI): domain Eukaryota; kingdom Viridiplantae; phylum Streptophyta; class Magnoliopsida; order Dipsacales; family Adoxaceae; genus Sambucus; species Sambucus nigra. The sequence goes on along the minus strand of OX422212.1, from coordinate 43,444,906 downwards.
AGAATTGGGCACCATGCCCTAACTGATATGAATGGCTGTGAAGAAATCAAGAATCAATGGGTGTCTAATAGCAAGATCCTGTAACTTCAACAGCAGCTACAACACGTCATAAGAATGGAACTCCTATGCTTGGCGTCCCTGTGGCTGGGCACCTAAAATGTTTTTACAAAACAAAAAATGATTTGGAGGAAAACGGGTCAGGGCCCGAGGTGAAAACAATTTAAAACCTTACCAAATGTTTAAGTTACAATTAAACAACACATATTATAAACATGTTAGTTGCGTACTCTCACATGAGTTTCTCACCTGTTAACTAATGTGCACGCCTAACGTATTCCCTTAAGCCATCCTAGTTATGCTGATAACTAATTAGTCTGTACCACTCCTGCTTTCGCATTCTAACATAGAGTATCTACTCGTAACACCCAAATAAGTCATATTCAAAACCCATTTTCACATTCATTAAATTACTTATCTCAAGTGTAAATTAAATTCTCACATTTTTAGCCCATTCAAATATCTTAGTTCTTCACATCTACATCTACAAAGCCCATTCAAATATTTCGTATGATGCAGGCTTCGTTCCTTCATATACGTAATGCTTAGTATTAATAAAGACCGGGTTCAATCAAAGTTTTAATTCCGAAATCTAGTATCCTACTCGGTGAATTACTAGGGTGTGAGGGATTGTAACTTGACCTATTGTTTCCATTCATAGTTAAATCCTTCATATAATTATCATATGTTATTAGGTTAGATAGACTAGTTGCATTTCAATAGCATTTAATTTAGTTGTAGTGAATTTAAATCTTCATTTAGTTCATCGATACATTCCCCTTTAAAGCATATTGTGTTTCCTTTTAGAGTCAAGTTAGGATTCTTTATCTCTCCAACGTCGTCACATCCTATTTCCCTGAGGATCGATACCCGTCTTACTGGGATTATTACTTGAGTGACAGGCTTGCACTTGAGCCTAGATAAGCACGCCCCTTAGAACACTTTTTAAATCGCGTCAAGTTTTTGGCGCCGTTGCCGGAGACTTAGGTAGACTTTAGGTTAGATCGAGTTAATCTAATACTTTGAGCAAAAAATCATTAAAAAAAAGATAAGACATCTCTCAAAAGCTTGTTAATACAAAATCCACACCAAACTCCTCAATCCACTCCTACGCGCATTCACGAAAACCCGATAGTCGAGTACAACCCAAACAACCCACATGCCCATCGCGTTCCTTAATTTTGGGTTCCACCTCCTACACCGCCAAATTCATTGTCCAGTTAAACTTCGAGCGACCCATCTGGTGACATTTCAGGTTACACTCCTAGTGCATGGAGTGAGGATACCGAGTCATTAAATGAGAGAGCCATATCACTGCACGGAAGTGTAGGCACGGGTGAGGGAGAGGCACCTTATCGACCCTTGAAAGAATTCTTGTACCCGAAGTGGTCAGTCATACCGGGCTGTATTTTGCTCCCATATAATGCAGGGCAATTCCATTTTTGGAATGGAATGATCTAAATACTTTCCACATATCATAGAATGGAGTCGGAAAATCCCTATCTCCACATTCGGGAGTTAGAAGAGGCGAGTGAGACGTTCAGCGATCAAGTAAGCACAAAAGATGTGATTCGCCTCAAGCTTTTCCCATTTTCTCTCAAGGATAAAGCAAAGACCTGAATATGGTATTTACCTCCTAATTCGATTATGTCATGGAACGAGTTACAATCTAAATTTCTCAAGAAGTTCTTCCCTCCACATCGGACGAACTCCATTAAGGCTCAAATTCAAACCTTCTGACAACTAGAAAATGAGTCGTTTGATCAATATTTTGAGCGTTTCAACGAGTTAGTTACTTACTGCCCTCATCATGGACTTGATAAATAGTAAATCATTTCATTCCTCCATAATGGGCTGAACATAAACTCCAAACAACTTATTGAAACAATGTGTGATGGCCCATTCATCGAATTAGACGCTAGTGATGTTGAGCTCCACTTGAGGTATGTCGCCGACCCCACTCAAGCATGGGATACATCTGACCCTAGCGCTCAAAATCGAACTACCCAAGAGGCCACCACTCCATCGACGTCTAGTCTATTCAACGTCGAAAAAGATACCATGACGAACCATCGACTCAATCAAATTAAGAAAGGTGTGAGATAATTACTCGCTATGCGCGTAAGAGAACCAACTGGCCCAATCTACATCCCCGTTGAGAAGGTATGTGCTATTTTTTAAGAGGGAGATTCAACGGAGGAATGCTCGATGATTCCCGCCTACAAAATTGTGCTTAATGAGCAGGTAAGTGGTATAGGAGGATTCAAGGGTAATTTTGATGACCCGCACGGAAATTCTTATAACCCTTCAGGGAAAAACCACTCAGTTGTTAGCTATGGGCAACCGCAGGCTGCATTGAATCCTAATTCACATGTTTCCCCTCCTCCACCACCACACTTTCGACAAGCACCACCTCCTCTAGCTCCATATATCACTCCACTGCGGAGAACTCTTGAGGACAAGATACACTAATTCATAAACTCCCAAAGTGCAACCAATGCTAGATAATGTTCACCGATATAAATGCGAACATTTCTAAGTCGCAATCGTCGTTGAGTGTCCAAGAGAAGGGTAAGTTTCCTGATCAGGGCCAAAGACCTCTCCAAGGTCAAACTAGTGTTAGCTCTACTTCCACGAAACATCAAGAGCAATGTCAAGCCATAACCACTCTACGAGTGGGAGGGTGGTTGATTTATCACCTCCCCCACACGACGTACCGAAAGACAAGGAGATTTTGCCCGACACAAAAGAGGCCGAAGATGTCCCCTTGAAAGAGAGTGAAAAGGAAGACACTGGTGAGCCCGAGATAGTTGTGAAACCACCCACCGCAGTGCCATTTCCTCAACGGTTGGTGCCTTCCCAAAAAGGTAACCCCCGTGATGATGTGATAGAAGTCCTTAAGCAAGTGAAGTTAAACTTACCTTTCCTCGATGCCATCAAGCAAATTCATGCTTATGCAAAAGTAATTAAAGACTTATTGACAATAAAGAGGAGACTTAAGGTAAAGAATAACGTATTTCTTGCACAAAAAGTGAGCTCCGTCTTACTCGATGATCTTCCACCAAAGTTTAATGATCCGGGTGCACCCACCATTTCCTGCATCATAGGAGATAATCGAATAGAAAAATCCTTACTTGATTTTGGGTCAAGTGTCAATATCCTCCCCTCTTCCATATATAGGCAACTTTATTTGGGTGACCTCAAGCCCACAAAGATCACTCTCCAATTAGCGGATCGAACCGTGAAGATACCAAGAGGTATTGTAGAGGACGTGATAGTCCAAGTCAACACTTTCTACTTCTCGATAGATTTTATCATTTGGGACACAGAGCCCTACTTTTCCTCAAGTAATCATGTTTCCATTATCCTTGGTCGCCCATTCTTATCTTCGGCTAATGCATTGATTAACACTCAAAATGGGCAAATGCAACTCACTTTTGGGAACATGAATTTAGAGACCAACATCTTCAACATAGCCCAGCTTGTGGGGGAAAACATGATCTTCACGTAGTGAGCCTTATTGATGAGATCGTAGAGGAGCACATAGAGGAAAAATACAGTGGAGATGCACTAGAAGTTTGCCTTGCATTAAGCAATAAGAGTGCACGAGCGTACATCGACTTTGAGAATGAGATAGAGGAGTTGAGAGAGATACTTGATGAGAGAGCGTCAGACGAGGACGTGAGAGATGTAAGTTGGATTTCTAGATTTGAGGAACTATCATCGAGGGAGGCACGCATGGTTCCCTCTAGTGAAAAATTTCCTACCCTCGAATTAAAGAAACTACCCTCTAATGTCAAATATGCTTTTTAAGAGAGAACGAGCATTTCCTGTTGTTGTCTCATCTAGCCTAGATGAAGAGCAAGAGGGTTAGTTATTGAAAATCTTAAGGAAGCACGAAAGTGCTTTTGGTTGGTGCATAGCTAATTTGAAGGGCATAAGCCCTTTGATTTGTACCCATAAAATCCACCTCGAGGAGGATGTGAAACCCTCGAGGGAAATGCAAAGAAGATTGAACCCTACCATGAAAGAGGTAGTGTGGGCATAAATTATTAAGCTCTTGGATGTTGGGATTATCTACCCAATCTCTAATAACAAGTGGGTGAGTCCCATATAAGTTGTCCCGAAGAAGTCGGGCATGACTGTGATTGAAAATGCCAAGGGTGAGCTAGTCCCCCAACGCACCACCACCGGGTGGCGTTTATGCATTGATTACCGAAAGCTCAATGAGGGAATTGGGAAAGACCATTTCCCCTTGCCATTCATTGATCAGATGCTAGAGAGAGTATAGGCACACCCTTATTATTGCTTCCTATATGTTTATTCCGGATATAACCAAATAGAGGTAGATGTAATGCTTTCACATGTCCTTTTGGTACGTTTGCCTACAGGCGTATGCCATTCGGAGTGTGCAATGCTCCCGCGACTTTTCAAAAGTGCATGTTAAGTCTCTTTAGCGACATGATTGAGAGAGGACTTGAAGTATTCATGGATGACTTTAGTGTTTTTGGCACCTCTTTCGATCTTTATTTAGCAAATCTGGATAAAGTACTTACTCGGTATGTGGAAAAGAACTTAGTGTTGAATTGGTATAATTGCCATTTTATGGTCACTGAGGGAATAGTTCTTGGCCACATTGTCTCATCCAAAGGAATTTAAGTTGATAGAGCTAAAATAGATGTCATAGCTGAGCTACCCCCCCCTAAGATCACTAAAAGACGTGCGTTCTTTTTTACGCCACGCGGGGTTTTATAGAAGGTTTATTAAGGACTTTAGCGCCATCGCTATACCCTTAAGTAACCTTATCATGAAGGACACCCCGTTTGAGTGGAATGAAGCATGCCAATGCACTTTTGAAAAATTGAAAAGCATGATTATTTCCTCTCCCATCATACAAGCCCCAAATTGGTCCTTTCCATTCGAGCCCGTGTGTGATGCGAGTGATTTTGCAATAGGAGTTGTTTTGGGCCAGAAGAAAGACAAGATGGCTCGTGTATCTACTACGCTAATTGAACTTTAACTGGACCATAACTTAATTACTCCACTACGGATAAAGAATTGTCAGTTGTAGCTTTTGCTCTAGATAAGTTCCGTTCCTACATTATCGGTTCACCCATTACTTGTTTCACCGACCACGTGGTGTTAAAATACCTCCTGTACCCACAGACGAATAATTTTCAAATGAACAACTCTTTGCCATGTCATCTCTCCCCTAGTTTACAGATATAGTCAATTATCTTATCACGGGAGTCATCCCTCCCGATTAGACACCACAAGAGAAGAAGAGGTTCATTACTTGGTCACACATGTTTTTCTATGATGATCCATTCCTCTTTAAGTATTGTGCAGACCAAATCATCCAATGATGTGTAATGGATAATGAAATACCCAAAGTTATCTAATTATGTCATTTGGAAGCATGTGGAGGCCATTTCTCGACGAAAAAGACGGCCGCTGAAATTCTCCAAAGCGGTCTCTATTGGCACACAATGTTCCGGGATGTGAGCAATTATTGCAAATCATGCGATAGGTGCCAACGGATGGGGGCTATCACCCGACGAGACATGATGCCATTATCCCTCATACTCATTAGTGAGAGTTTTTACTACTGGGGTATTGACTTCATGGGTCCTTTTCCCTCGTCTTTTGGATACCTATACATCCTTTATGCGGTAGACTACGTTTCTAAATGGGTGGAAGCTATAGCTACCAAAACAGATGATAATAAAGTGGTGATACCTTTCTTGCAGGAACGTATACGTTCCCGCTTCGGTGCTCCGAAAGTGATGATTAGTGATAATGGCACGTATTTTTGCAACAGGCCATTTGAGAAGCTTATGAGAAAGTATGGCGTCGTTCACAAGGTCGAAACGATCTATCACCCACAAATGATTGGGTAGGCTGAGTTAGCGAATCGGGAAATCAAAAACATCCTCGAGAAGGCCGTCGATCCAAATCGGAAAGATTGGTCCCTTCGGTTGAATGATTCGCTATGGGCCTATCGTACCGCATACAAGAATCCTTGCGAAATGTCCCCATTCCGCTTTGTGTATAACAAGCCTTGCCATATTCTCATCTAGCTAGAATACAAAGTGTATTGGGCCATTAAGAGGCTGAACTATGACATGGACAAAGCCGGTGAAGCTCGCAAGCTTCAGCTAAATGAGTTAAAGGAGATACACAATGACGCGTATGAAAATACTAAAATATCCAAGGAAATGATGAAACTCGCACACGATAAGATTATATGAAACAAAGAGTTTCTTCCCGAGAAAAAGGTACTTCTATACAACTCTCAGCTTCATCTATTTCCGGGTAAGTTGCGGTCTCGGTGGACTGGCCAATTTGTTGTAAAGAACGTATTCCCCCACGGAGCTGTGGAATTAGAAGATCCAAAGGGGGGAAGTATGTTTAAGTTTAATGGATAATGCCTAAAGCAATATTTAGAGGCGTGCTTAGAGGATGTCTACACCATTTGGTTGTCGAACCCCGATTACGGGGTTGAGTGGGCTACAATTGAGAGGTCTCGCACCCCCGACGCGTATGGGGTGATTCTTGTGTATAGTATAAGTGCGTCTGTTAGGTTAGGTAGAGTGGATTGCATCAATACGTCACACTACACAGGTTTGGAAGCACACCACATTGAGAGAATGCCTAGGGATTCAAAACTAGGTTTAAGCAAAATCGGGTCCATGTTGAGTTGATATCACAACGGGAAAGCCTTCAGAGTATGTGAGTGGATAAAAAATGCTTCAAGGGAAATCTTCTGCAAATTTGGATACGATCTGGATCACCCCTGGGCAACCGGTCTGAATCGCTTTCAAAGAAAATTGTGTTGTAATTTCGGCATCGGTCCGGACCTCCCCTGACACTCGGTCCGGATCTCCTCCAAGAAAAAAATCTGCTGCGAATTAAGGGCTAATTCGGTTCGCCCTAGGCACCAGGTCCAGAGAGCCCGCTGGTTTACTTCAACGGCCCCTAGGTGCATCCCTTATTCTCCCCAATCCCCTCATTTCCCTCTATTTCATTTTACCCATCCATAACTCACCCAACTCATTTCCCCTTTTCCCTCCAACCATCTTCCCTCCAATTCCAACCCTTCCCCTACCCAATACCCACCTATATATACACACCCTTCCCTCTCATCTCTTCCCAACCATCAATTTTAAACTCTCCTCCTCCCTATACTCTAATTTACTCTTGCCCACACACCATTTCTCCCTTGGCAAACCAAACCGGCCCCAAAAGTATAACTTCATCGAGTTCATCAACAACAATCCCACACACCTCTCCGATAAAGAGAAATGGTGGTGCGGACAGTTTTTCAGGCCATCCCGCAAGCTTCAAATTGAACGAGCAGTGCTTAGGTAAGAGATTCCAAATTCTGTCACCAACCTTTTTGCCCCAAAAGGCTGGTGTCGCTATCTTAGCGAGCCTCACAACGTCGTTTGGGCAGCAGGAGTCCGTGAATTTTATGGCACTCTTGTCCGCACCACTGAATTTATCATCGAGGCACGTGTGGACGGCCTAGCGCATTTCGTTCTCCGTTGAGACCATTGTCGAGAAGCTTTCCGAAAAAGATGTCCCAAATCTCGCCAACTTCACCTATCCCAACGCTCTTGCCCCGCTCGACAAAGCTATTTACATTCAATGTATAGCGCTCGATGAAGTTTGGGTTTCGAGAGTTTTTAGGGTCAGCCGGATGATTGAAAAGGTGCATCTCACCTTTCAAATAGTGTGCGCCAACATATTGCAAAATTCCAATGATTTCGGCATATGACCCCGGGAAGATACTCCCGTGTATCACCTCTTTGACCGCTCCTCCTCCATAAATCTAGCACACATAATTTATCGAGATGTCTTATTTGCTGCGCTATGTAAAAAGCGCACTACTCCTCTTCCGTATGCGCGTCTGATTACATCTATTATCGCCGATATGCTTATTGTTCCACAAGCCGATTTTGTTCGCCTCCCAATACCATTTGGGCAGGCCACCCGAAACAAAAGCGGAGCTAAAGAGCGCTGTTACGTGCCCGTGAGGATGAGAATTCCGATGAAGAGGAGATCAACGATGAGGAGGAAGATGATGTCGAGATGGGAGAGCAAGAAGAGGAATATGATGAGGAGACTGATTTTGATTTTAAGCTCTCGGGACTAATTTGGATAGGCACCTCACGGCACTTGAGACTAAAGTTGACGGGTTCATTACTCAATATACCAAGGACTTAGAGCCCAATCAACACACTTATAGACATGATACGAGCATGATGCATCCCTTCAAGCTCAAATGTATCAAGATGACCCGAGTGCGCCTGGTAGCTCCCACCCGAGCTATTTCTATGATCCATATGACCCGAGTGTGCCCGGTAGCTCCCACCCATCGCCCTAGCGAAGCATTTATTTGGTGATTATGTTGGTTGTTTGTGAGTTGGTTTGGTTGATTGTAATGTTTAAGTTTTCTTACTTTAGTGTACCACAATATTGCTTTATATAAAATTCAGCATTTTCCCAATTTGTTTGTTTTATGTATCGCATTTCTTATTTTGCCTTGTTTAGCTTTTAGTCATTTTAATTGGGGACGATGCAAAAGTCTAATTTAGGGGGGGGTGACGAGTGCGTATTTTTAGAACTTCACAAATTTCCTTAAATGCCCAGAAAAATCCAAAAAAATAAAAAAATTTGAAAAGAGCCAAAAATATTATTCTTCAAAATAAATAAAAATTAGAATTTAAAATTTTCAAAAATATCATTAAAATTCGGTTTAAAATCTCAAATTGTAAAAATCAAGAGCACAATGTGAAAATTGACCAAAGATGAAAATTGACGACTTGACAAATAAGTGTGGAGAATAATCATCCAAGTGAGATTTCGAGCCTATCACTTTTTCTGAGTTTTTAAATCGATCCGAGTTAATGGTTAACTCGAAGTTCTTTTCAGCGTTAAAATAAGTCGTTGAAGATCTCAATACCCTTGTTTTGACCGGTTATGGGAAATGTGTGAGATATTGCCTCAAAAAGGGCGCAAAATATATCTCTAAACTTAAATGATTCTCGAAAAGCATATGGTAAATTGATTAGTGATTATGATAAATGAAGTAAGGCCATCGTTTGTCACCCAAAAATATTAGCCATAAAAAGTTGTGAAAAATCATCCCTTTTGCAACCCAATTGAGCTGAATAAAATTTTCCCTTTTCGTTTGATAACCTGAAAAAACCATTTATCCCGGAATTGTGAAAAATTGAAAATTCAGAAATAAAGTCCAAGCAGTGCAATAAAAAGGGGAAAGAAAAAAAAGATTAATGCTCAACAAAAATAGCAAGAAAAAAATGTGAAAAATGGAAAAAAATAGAAAAGAAGAGAAATATGAGCAAAAGCCCGAAAAGCACTAATGGACATCCTAAGTAAATTTTCCAATTCCGACCTTCACAACAAATCCTAATTTTACGCAATACACCTTATAACCCAAGAGAAGTCTTAACCGAGTCCGAATTGCGAAATTAACTACCGCGTGGAGAGCCTAAAACTTAAAAAGATAATAAAAGAGATTAAATGCGTAAGTACGGGGCGATGTCTCCGTTTCCCAATTACCGTATCCTGATGATGAGATCTTTTCACCTCAAATAGTCCGTCTTTCAAAATTATGTGCGGGAACTTCTATTCTTGTATATTTATTCTTATCAATCACGCATGCCGAGAGAATTTCCACATTCCGAGTGATTCATTTGTGAGAGTATTTTTTCGAGCATTTGAATCAAAATGAACCCTCACGAGACACAACTCGTCCTACTAGGGTAACCTAGGGGTTTAAAGGTTTGTTGCATACGCTCAATGCAATCGCTTTCCCGCGAAAGTGGTATTCTATCCTAATAAAACGAATTTCGAAAGTTGAGCCCTAGTTGGATTCTTTTACATTGCTCGGAACGTGCAAATTTCTAAGTTATGGGGCTTTGATTAAACATAATTCTTCCGAATTTATCCCCATAATTTAGGGACTTTTATCATCTCGAATAATGAAAAATTTGGTGATTTATCTCATTTACATGTCACTGATCTTTCTACATATAATCTCGAGTTTTGTGCCTTTTTCATGATATTTGCAGTTATTTATTGCTAAGTGAAGAAAGGAAAAAGCCAAAGCAGTTGAATCAAGGAAGAAAAGTCAAAAGGGAAAAAGCATAATTTCTATAAGGAATCTGGACGAGAACCCAAAATTAAAGTTGAAGATCTCGAGTCCACAAGTTCGTAGGAAGAGACAACGTCAAAATCCGAGTTCCAGAGAAGAAGTTACGAGGTTTCAAAGAAGAGAGAAATCTAGAAAAAGATCTGGAAGAAAAAGTAGGGCGATCCGTACCTTTTAAATTAAAAGGGTCCGGACCGGTTTGGCAACAATAAATTTGAATGAAAAATGGGGGCAATCCGGAGCTTTTTAAAATAAAGGATCCGGACCGCCTCTATGAAGAAGCCTGACTCAAATAAGGGAGCGATTCGGACCGCCCAGCCCCGCCAGTCCGACCCGCTTTGGATTTTATCAGAATTTGAATTTTTTAGAATTCTATGATTGGCTCAATTTTTTGTAAATTACGGAAACTATTTATTCAATGTTGTTACACATTATTAGGGGGTTGATTATTAGGTTCCCAAGCAGTAGTAGAAGGGTTTTTGGTAGCCAAAAACCCTAGTTTTGAACAAGAGTGAATATTGGAGTTTTATTTTTCGAATTTTCTTCAATACAAGTAATATTTGTCTTTTAATCATTAAATTTTACTATGATTAGTTATTTGTTTGGATCAACACGCTCTCTCCTTATTCTCCATATAGCATGATGTTTTGCTTTTCGAAAACTGCATTTTTATTTAGTTTAGTTATGTCCGACTGGGTTTTTAAGGGTCGGGGTTCATGAACCCCACCCGATGTAATTCATCATAATGAAAATAAATTTTGGAATTAAAACTTTTAAAGAATCGTGTTGCGCAACTATCGCAACCGTCGTAGAACTTTTGATCTTAGATGCCCTAGGTAACCGACACTACACAAAAATGACAAAATTATCACCTTTCAGCCAGTCACCCTTGTCAAGGTCATTGACCGTGACAAAAAACATGCGTTTTGTGTCACGATTATTGACCTTGACACGACCGTGACAAGTCCGTGACAAATTTACTTGTCACGGACTTGTCACGGTCAATGACCGTGATAATTCTTTAAATAATTGTCACGGTCAAGGACCTTGACACGACCGTGACAACTTCTGCAGCAAAAACCCTTACCCATTCTTTTTCCCCCCATCGTTCCCTCCTTTTTCCAACTCTCTCTCTCTCTCTCTCTCTCTCTCTCTTCCATTTATATATATATATGTTTATGTGTATATATATGTATGTGTGTGTATATATGTGCGTGTGTGTGTGTGTGCGTGTGTGGGGGGTGGGGCAGGGTGGGGGTAGGGGGTGGGGCAGGGGGCTATTGTGTGTGTGTGTATATGTGTGGTGGGTGGAGGGTGTGGAGGGGGTGGGGCAGGGTGGGGGGCTGTTGTGTGTGTTTGTGTATCTGTGTGTATGTGGTGGGTGGGGGTGGGGGTGGGTAGGGGGCAGGGTGGGGGTGGGGCGGGGGGGTTGTTGTGTGTGTGTGTATATGTGTGGTTGGTGGGGGGGTGGGGCAGGGTGGGGGTTGTTGTGCGTGTGGGGGTGGGGGGTGGGGAGGGGGGTAAGGCAAGATACCATTGTAATTCTCTTAATATCGTGTTTTGATGATTCTATGAGATAATATATATTGTTTCAAGGTTAACTCATTGTAGATAAAAACATTCGCATAGTAAGATTAAATTGAATCCATCCATAGATTCTATAAATACATCCACTAAAATATAATTAATAAATGAAACAGTTTTAGATGAAAGTAAATTAATAATTAGTGCCCATTTCATATGAAAGTAGGATTGCCCCTCAGTGTAAATTAGTAAATTAATAATTGTATATGTTAATTATTAGTTTAATTGATGAAATGAATTAATTGAGTAGATGAATTAGAAGGAGTACGGGATACACATTTGTTGTTGACATTGCTGTTGGATTATTTTGTTTAGTAAATGTTTGGTTAGTTAGTTTTAAAAGTGGCATGACCACTGGATTATTGTCCATATGGGGGTGGGATTTTTCAACTTTTTTTGAAAATTACTTTGTATATCGAACAATATATATATAGTATGATAATTAAATGAAACATACTTGAAATTAAATATAGCGCGCATAGATACTAGCCTTATAGTTCTTATGCGTACGCATTCAATAGCCCTTAGACCCGTTCGAGAGTCATTACCCCTGTAATGAGATCTCTCGAATTGTCCCGTTTGGACAATTTGAGACTGTATAATTTCTGTAAAATATTCTTAATGGCTTAAAGTTGTTACTTTTGGAGGAAGTTCTGCAGTCGTATCTTAATGTTCTCTGGGTACATACTAGATTGACAAGTGTGACTGTTATTTCAATTGATCAATTGAAATAACACTCACACTTGCCAATCTACGTCGTGTACTTGGAGAACTACGGGGATATGCTGTCGAATTTTTTTCAAATCGTAACAATGTGCATGAGCTGTTAAGTATATTACAGAAAAATACGGTCTTGAATGGGATAGGACCACTCACCCTTTAATAGGATAATTAAATGATGGGATAATTAAATAAAACATATTATAAATCTAAGTTTTGTTTACCTTTAATAGGTGTTTAGTTGTGGTAGTTGTGATGGGATATCCGAAATACAAAGAGTGGATGGGTGAGACTAATAGAATGGGGGATGTGTTTCGTAGAGGTACTAACGAATTTGTGAAATATGCAAAGAGATGTCATAATGATGAAGAGTTTCCATGTACGTGTGCTAGGTGTAAGAATGGTAAGGTGTTTGAGTGAAAAACAGTTGAACTACATTTGTTAAGATCGGGTATGCAAGGTAGTTATCGATTTTGGAGTTTTTACGGTGAATTGAAAGTTCCTTTTGTCCCTGACCAACCTTCACAACAACCTTCAACAAGTAGAATATATGTAAAAGGGGACGACGTAGATCATAATATGCTAGAGGATTTAGTTGATGATGCTACGGATTTTATGAAGCAGAGGAGAATGAGTATACTGATAATGTCGAAGATTCAAGTTCTCGTAAAGATAACACGATAAAACTTGACGATGACTACCAAAGTTTAAAATTTAAGGCGACCCAACCATTATACTCTGGCTGTGAGAAAGATCAAATAACTTTACATGCCATGGTTGGTTTGCACAGTATGAAGACGCAGTACGGTTTGTCTGGCAATAACGTGACGGGAATTCTGAAATGGGTGAAGGGCCTATTACCCAAGGTGAATACACTTCCAAATAGCTATCATGTTATGAAGAAAAGTTTGAAAGGTTTGGGAATGAAGTATAAATCGATTCATGTTTGTGTGTATGATAGCATAATATACCGAAAGGAGTATGAAAATCTCGATCGTTGTTCGGTATGCGATGAACTTAGATATGTCCAATCTACTAGTAAGGAAGGCACAAGCTCAAAAGTGCCTCAAAAAGTATTGAAATATTTTCCCGTTGGGCCTAGATTAAAGCGATTTTTCACAGTACCATGGATTGCAGAGGCAATGATTTGGCATGCTAGGGCAGAAGTAGGGGGTAATATCATGCGTCATCCTATTGATTCTACTGCCTAGCGGAGGATGAATTTTGAGTATCCCGATTTTGCTCGAGAACAACGCAACGTTCGTTTGGCTATATCAACAGGTGGTTTCAATCCATTTGGAAATCTAAGAACCAATTAGAGTGTATGGCCAGTGATACTAGCCCCACTCAACCTCCCTCCTTCACAGTGTATGAGACCTGAATTTTCGATGATGGCTTTGTTGATACCTGGGCCAAAGGCACCAAGTGATGACATTGACGTCTACCTGGATCCTTTGGTAGAAGAATTAAATGAGTTGTGGGAAGAGGGTGTGCAATCATTTGAATCTTTCAGAAAAGAAGAGTTTACGCTGAAAGCTATGTTGATGTGGGCAATTCTTGATTTTCCAGCTTATGGGACATTATCCGGTTGTGCAGTACATGGTTATTTTGGGTATCCTATTTGTGGAGAGGAGACTGCATCTCTTCATCTATCCTCTATCTTAAAAAATGTAAACCATCACCACAGGAGGTTTTTACCCCCAGCTCATAGTTTCAGATCTGAGAAAGGTTCCAATTTTTTATTGGGCGGAGTTGAACATAGGCTACCGCAGAGACAACTTTCGGGTTCAGAAATTGAAAGTAAATCTTCTGAATGTGGCCCTAATATGCCAGGTAAGAATCCCAAATTTAAGAACGTAAAGCATAAGAAGACCCCAACTAGGAATGAAACTGAGATAAGAAAGGCATGGTCTCGAAGGTCAATTTTATTTGACTTGCCTTATTGGAAGAATAACCCGGTACGCCATGTATTGGATGTGATGCATGCAGAAAAGAACTTCGCTGAACATATTATGGGTACTTGCCTTGGGGGGAGTCATTCGAAGGATGGAGAAAATGTACGAAAATACCTTAAATCGTTAAAACTTAAGCCACAACTATGGTTGAAAGAAGATAGTAGGGGAAGGACAATAATTCCCCCTGGTGCGTTTACTTTGACAATAATTTTATGCATGATTAATTTTATAATATGCAGAAAATATGAAGCCTCTGATAACAATAAAAGATGAAAAAAATGGTACAATCAGACAGCGAATTTAGGTTGTGGTTGACACAAGAGGTAATTATAATGAAATTACACTCAAATTTTACCACTAATATAATAAATTTATCTATATTCTCAGCTCCTAAAGACGGGTGATGCGACATCAAGGCTTGCTCGTCTAGCCACTGGACCCTTGTTCGTGGTACAAGAGTACAAAAAGTATCGATTGAACGGTTACATTTTCGGTGCTAAAGTGTACAAGGAAAGTACAAATGTACAGAACTCAGGAATTTCATACAAGGCTCTTACTATCTTTCGAGCGAGCGCAAAAGATAAAAACCTCGTTGAAGCTGAAATGACTTACTATGGTGTAATCCAAAATATATTTGAATTGGATTATATAAGCTTCAAAGAGGTTGTATTTTACTGTGACTGGGTAAGAGTTGAGGATAAAAATGCTTGTAAAGTTGATCCTGTCACCAATTTGATCATGGTTGACTTGCCCAAGTTGAATAGCAACGACCACGTGAGCGATGAGCCGTTTGTTTGTGCATTTCAAAAGGTTAAGCAAGTGTTTTATTCGGAGTATATCAACAACGAGCCGTGGTCAATTGTCCAACACGCTCCAAGGCATCTAAATAGTAGTGTGGATGACTTGACTACTCCTACCGAATATCAATTCATTTTTTATGATAACCCGAATTTGAAATAATTTTTCAATTTGTAATAAATATTTCAATTTGTACTGAAACATCCATTTTTAATGCTTTTAATTGATTTGCACTTTATCATTTTCACTCTTGTGTAGTGTGCGTGTGTGGAGAGGAGATTAATACATAAATATTCCAACTACATCTAAGTTTTGTTTATACTAATCCATGAATATACGCTTCTTACCTTTAATAGGTGATTCGTACATAGTTATTTGGAGTGTCCTATTTGTGGAGAGGAGACTGAATCTCTTCGTCTATCCGAACACTAAGAAATGCTATAATCCTATGGAGTTATGCTCTGCAAATTCCTCTCAACCGTTATGTAGCCAAACATCACCAGTTGAAGTTGTCAATTCCACTTTCCATACCCCACCACTTGGAACCTCTAGCAAAACATGGGAGACCATTGGAAGGTGGAATTGACAACTTTAACTGCTGATTTTTGGCTACACAACGATTGGAAGGAATTTGCAGCGCATAACTCCATAAGATTATGGCATTTCTTAGTGTTCAGATATGAAGGGAATTATATTTGACACGATTGCCTGGGGAACATTAGTTGGAAGGAGGTGCCATATGAGCTCAAGTTAGCTGTTTGGGTGACACTACAGGTAATGTATTTATATTTATATGTCAATTTTGATTTTGATTTCAATTTCGATTTATATTTATCTATATTTGCGGGGCGGATACTAATTTTACTTTATTTTATTTCAGGGGATAGGGAGTGGCCCTGAGGGTAGGCCACATATGCTCGATACTTATGTGGCTCTTCGAACGAGAAGGGAAGGATAAGGAAGTGTCCCCAAGCGTCGCGATACAAAATCTCTTTTCCAGCTAAATAGTTGATAGATTTGAGATAATTAATGGTGATGTTGTTTATTCTTAAATAGTTTCTATTTTGAATGTATATTTGCGTTATCTCTAGTTTATTTGGATATATGATATTTGAATAGGTACAACATTGATATAACAGCTACAAATATACTGCTGGGCAGTGGCAGTGGCCATACTGCCCAACAGATTTTTTTTCAATTCTGCCCAGAATTGTCACGGTCATTGACCATGACAAGCCCGTGACAAAAGTTATCACGGACTTGTCCCGGTCAGTGACCGTGATATTTTTTTTAAAGGGGACAAGAATTTGTCACGGTTATTAACCGTGACTAAATGTGTCACGGTCCAGGACCGTGACACGACCGTGACAATTCTTACGAGCTTGTCACGGTCTATGACCGTGACACGTCCGTGACAAAAAAATTGTCTCGCCCCGAATTGTCATGGTCATTGACCTTGACAATTCCAACTTGTCAAGGTCAATGATCGTGATAATAGTGTAGATTTGGTGTAGTGCAGGATGCTTAAGAGTGGGACGCGCGTGTTAGTTAAAGTGACATCGCTTTATTCTTGCCTTTGATTTCGTATGATGTGGGCTTCATTCCTTCATATACGTAATGCTTAGGATTAATAAAGACCGGGTTCGGTTAAAGTTTTAACTCCGAAATCTAGTATCCTACTCGGTGAATTACTAGGGTGTGGGTGATTGTAACCTGACCTAATTTTTCCATTCATAGTTAAATCCTTCATATAATTGTCATATGTTCTTAGGTTAGATAGACTAGTTGCATTTCAATAGCATTTAATTTAGTTGTAGTGAATTTAAATTTGCATTTAGTTCATCGATACACTCCCCTTTAAGGCATATTGTCGTTTCCTTTTAGAGTCAAGTTAGGATTCTCTATCTCTCCAACGTCGGCACGTCTCCATGTCCTATTTCCCTGAGGATCGATACCCGTCTTACTGGGATTATTACTTGGGAGACAGGCCTGCACTTGAGCCTAAATAAGCATGCACCTTAGAACACTTTTTAAGTCGCATCATCTATCAAGGACATGAACCTACTTAAATCCTTGATAATGATGATGACTGGGGAAATTATAATGAAAGATATGTACCAGTGGGAGAAAAAGTCTACGCACGCAGACCATCCCTAACACTTAAAAGGTTACCACAGATAAAACAAGTCAAAACCCATCGAGTCACTAAAGTTACGCAACTCAAACACACACACACACACACACACACACTCACAAGTGATAAATTCATAGTTTCTAGCCTACTACAATAAGCCAACATGTGATATGGAAGCTCACAGTCCATTTAAATTAACTCATTAGTTTTAATAATTAATTAATCTCTGACTCAATTAAATCGTAACCGGCATGCACCCGTTCGCCTCGACATTCTTAAGAACATGTGATACGCCAACATAAAACATCATACGTACCATCACCGCATGTTATTTGCACGGCTAAAATATGTATCACAAATTTTATGTGACACCAAATCCACATATAGTCCCTTTGAGTAGGCACTACCTCATGATAGCACGGTTGGGACAAGGAATTTCTCACATGACGCACACATAAATATGGTGCTCACATATCATGACCACATCAGAGTGTTCTCTATCATCACACACACATCTCCTTATTCTTTATTTATCACTCTTTTAAGAGTCCTTAGCATTATTACTTCATCATGGTTTCATGTTTCACATAAATCTTATCAATCATCATTACATTATTACTTTCCATTAACCCCACCCCTTCGGTCCATTTTAATCAAAACTCAAAACCAAAAATTATGCCATTTCATTAAATATAAAAGGAATTCTCGAATCTTTGACGGTGATGTAACTAATATGGTACTACTCATAAATCTAAACATTTTAATAAAAGAATGTAAAAATTAGGGATTCTAAATTCATCATTTCTACCCATCTCTGACTCCATACGTGTTAGGTCTCATAAGATAGAGTAGTCGTTAAGACATTATAATTAGTTAACGATTTACTAGTGTGAATTAAATTAAGGATGTAAGTAAATTAAATAACCAACTTCCATATACAATTGCATCCGTCCGACATAAGCCAACAATAACCACAAGCCAACAAAAGCTTATCCCGTACTCCTTCTAATTATTCTTCTCAATTAATCAATTTTCAACAATATAAGGAAAGTAATAAAAGGGCCTAAATCAATTTCATACACAATTTAGGTCCATTTCTCATTTTTAAGAGCATAAATCAATAAAAGGTGTCCAATTTACATTTCAAGATTAGAAACATGGAATAATCAATAATCATGTTTTCCCACAAGTAATTACGCTATAGTTATAAATTAACATGCTTAGAATTTCATCAATACGTTATTTATTACGAAATGTACTACTCACAAAGAAAAATGTACAATCCTACTTAGCACATTTATTTTCAATACTAATTAAGTCTTAATTATTCAATATATAATCATATTAACTTGAATAAAAGATTATATCTGAACCCCTAATATACAAATCTACTACTCAAGAGTTCAATTTCAATTTTTATTCAATAACTAGGGTCAAGGCTAACCAATTTCACCTACACAATATAATAAAATTAGGAATCTCAAAACCTTAAGGGTTTTTAACACATTTTAAGGCTAGGATTTGAGTTTATGTGAAATTAACAAGTTTATATATATATATATATAAAAAAGAGGAGTATTCTAGCAACTTGCCTTAAAGATGAACTAAAAAATTGATTTGATTTGGAGAGATGAAGTATTGGAATGTTATGGTTGAATTCCTATTTAAATAATCTTGAAAAAACTTCATTTAATTGGGAAGAAAACCTCCTTTGAATCCTCACTTGAAAAGCCTTAAAGTTTCTTAAATTTGATTAATGGAAAAAGGTTGATTGAGGGAGTTTTAGAGCGTATTTAAGGATTCTTTGAGAAAAATACAACTTAAAATGAGGGATGGAAGGTTTTGAAATGGGTTAAAATGAATAAGAAATAAAACATAAGATATTTGGTCAAACCCAGCAGCGACCTTGCCGCGATATGGCCACAGTCGCGGCCTTCAGCTCCGTGCTTGCGGTGGTCAGGCCCGTTGTCACGGGTAGACGTGTGTTAAGGGTCTTTGTTTGGCAGTTACAATCCTTTTAGAATCCAAACTTGCAAAACTTTAACTCCCCGACCCGAGTTTGGGTCACCGTTGGATCAACCCGCACCGAGTCAAGGAGTTAAAAGGGGGAGGGGGAAAGTTTAATACATTTTTATTAGGAAAATACTTTAATAACTTTTGTTTAACAGAACATAAGGTCTCAATTTTTATAGTTTTAAGGAAGGAGTGACCACTTTATGTAATTTACCAAATTGCAATATTTATTTATGAAAATCCAAGCTAATTCACCATGATTTTTGAACGAAAATAAACCACCATCCTGAATTTTTACAACATTATGACCAAAGGCCCAAATAAAAGTTTAAGTATCAATTGTGCAAAGTGTTGAATGGCTACTATTTAAAAAGTGAATACAGAGCATTTAACTAGCGACGATTACCCCTTGGGGCCCTACTCGAGTCCTGACAAACATTCCTATTGGATGTACCTGGGGTGGGGTGGGGTTTTTTTAACATAAAAAGTAGGGGTGAGGAAACACTTAATAGAGTAGGTAATACTACACTATACGTTTTACATAAAGTCTTACACATACAATTTATGATTTTTGAGAAATGAATAAACGTTAATAATTCAACTAGTATTAATACAACTGCATGCAATGCATACAAGCGACGAGCTCATACTCACACTTAATTGATATTATAATCCCTTTTCCGAGTCTAGATATTTATTATTTGTAAGTTATCTTTAATCTCATATATCCCGACTCCATTAGGTTGTGTTACTTAAATTACGAGTACAACCCCTTTTTCTTCCCTTGTTATTTTTATCGGAATCTTCCATTTAACCACGTACTTTAATGGGCTCCACACGACCGGTGATGCCACCATATGCTCTGGCCAGTGATTTTGGGCTTTTCACCCTAGGGCACCCGGTCCTTTTTATTCTTTTTCCCAGTGTCATCCGAGTATAACTTTTATGTGTTTTTTAACATTTTAGCCAATGACCACATTATTCCGGTTCATCCTATCGTGTCATCACGACATGGGTTTAAAATATTATTCATATCATTAATGCGCCAAACTTATTTATCTCATTCCTTTCATCCAAAATAGATCGATAGGGTCTCGAGAGGGAACCTAATAGTTAGGTCCTTCAAGTTTGTTAAAATCCCCATTTTTTCAATAACTTTGAAGGAAAAACATTTAGCCTTATTTCCCTTTTGGCATTAGGATTTAGTTATTTATTTCTAGAACATCACATCCAACAATTTATTTTCAAACCCATATTGATCCATTTTATTTTTTTGCTATATAAAATAATATACAACATTTTTGTCAATTTTAACTAAAGCCCATAGGTTGCCTTTTTATCACATGTATGCCCCAACATTTATTTTCTTGCTTCCTTCATGCATCTTTACATATTTGGGACTATTTTTTTTTCTTTTCTTCATTTGGTCATTAAGCCTTTTTAAACATACTCATTCAAGTCCACAACTTAACCATTTAGCATCGTGAATGTTTCTACATATCAAGGGAGGATTCCAACCTATAAATTCCTCAAATATTCATTTGTTTAACACAATAGTGGTTATATAATTTTACATGCTTTCTTCGATTATCAAGGTATTAAAATTCCTTTTTATGTACATGTAAAAGATTCATAAGGGTTCGTTTTAAAAAAAATCTCATTTTATTCTTCTTGCAAGACAAAAACAGTTTACAAAGGGCTACATATTTCTCCTGCATAAATATCATCTGGCACACTCTATATCATGTTCATATCTAGAAAATTTTGAATGTTTTAGATGGGTTACCCTACCTTTATGTTGAAGAGGAAAACTAAAAATAGTGACTTGAAAGGTCCCAACTCCTACGCTTCAAGAACTCTACTACACCAAACCCAACTTCCTAAAATCCCAACATAAGGTCTCTCCACAACTGTCCAAATCAAGGAAGGAACTTGAAATTATGTGTGTTATGGTGCGAGTGTAATTACTATACCTAAGGAAATATGAAGCAGCTGTTTTAAGGGGGAGAGAACTGTCGAGAGTTTTAGAGAGGGTGAGGAGACGTTACTATCATTGGAGCTTCATCACCCCAACCTTCTATTTTAAACTTGAAGTAAAACAAATTTTCTTACACATATTCCTTTAACCTATTGATCCACACTGTCAACTCCAAGATCTGATAATAGGTTCTTAAATCCACGGTTTTCAGTTCGACAACACAATTGGTAGCACTAAATTTGTTAGTGCCTATCGCCCACGCTTCTTAACATTATTCACAAAATAAAGACCACGGGGTTCTAACATAAATTCTATCTGCAGAGGTGAGGCCCATGAGCTGACATCAAATGTGATCAACGGTTGGGCATTTGACAGCGTACTGCGAGACCTGACTTTGTTCTGGTTGTTCGAACGAGATAGTCCGTCAATCGTGCAATAGGGCTCAGTCATTTGAGCGACAAGCTTCGTCGTTAGAACGACCAAGGTTTCCAAACTTTCGCAATTTGACCCATTAACTTCATTAATTTACACAATAGACACCAAACCAAACTAAACAAAAAGGATGGGAGCTTTTAAAGAACAACTTTCTTTCTTTTATTAAAAATTCTCACGACTACGGATTATAAAATAGAAGATAAATGTAACATTGGGTCTGGGTATTACAAAATCCCTACTTGTTTGCCAAGAAATGCATAACTACCATAGTATTAGGGGGAACAAATAGTGTTGTTGGGTCGGGTAAAGGACTGACCCGACACGAAATAATATTTAGTGGCGTGACACGATGTCGTGTTAATATTTAACAACATGAATATGACCCACTTTTAACATACATGACACGATTTATAATTTTGATCTGATTAAACTCGATTATCACGGCACTGCACGTCATGACATAGCATGATTGACACGACATGATTTACGGATAATTTTTCTAATATTTGCTTTTAAGTGCACTAAAAAATAAGTACGTCATAATTTAATTAAGAGGGGTAAGGGTTTTAGGGGTTTGGCGTTAAGAGTTAAGTTTTGTAAAAGGGTTAGGCTTTTATTTATTTTAATTTTTAAATGGGTCGATATAGGGTTATATAGGGTCAATAATGGGTATTAATTGGGTCATTATCGTGTCTTTAATGGGTTTAATCGTGTTCAATTCGTGTCAATTTTGTGGTAAAAATTGAACACGAACATGAGCACAAGATGATGTTGGGTCAATCAACTGGACCCGAACACGATAACCCATGTCCATTTCATGGTAATTTTATTTTGCGTCGTGTCGTGTTGTCTATCGTTTTCAAGATTGCCACATCTACATACTACCATAAAGTCTTTCCCCAAATTCCCCACTTGTCCAATTCAACACACAACTAAAAATAATTACCATTTTAACCACAAACTTTATAATAATTAAACTTTAAGCCTTAAAACTTTAACAATTTATGAAATAAACTTTATAATTGTATATCAATTAATTTCAAGTTTTAAATCTCTCATGTAATTTTAGATTCACTAATTAACTTATACAATTAATCCGGATTCCCAAATTATCAATTTAATTTATTATTGTCAATTTATTTTTTTAATTCTTCTTAAAAATACGGGGTATTATGAGGAGGTCCCATCCAGAGGGCCCAAGACAGATGGTTGATTTGATGGATACCATGAGGGTTTTTAGAGCCAAGGTAAATTGAAGAAATATGGCCCAACCATTAAAGACCCGAGTAGCAGCAGGTACCCTCTCAGGCAGGTTATGAATAACAACATCAACAGTATAGGGAGACAGGTACCACTCGGGCTCCTTATATGGGGGCATGCTACAGATGTGGAGGTGAAAGGCATGAGGCAAATATTTCTCTGAGTGACAAGGCAATTTAGTATGGGCGGTATGGCTAGGGCCAATTCAGATAAGGTGCGCAAAGCCACCAGGGGTAGAAAGGTTTCAAACACTTTCAGTAGCAATAAAAATTGAGGTAACAGTAGTTGCATGCGCCTAAAACTCTGAGGTATCGGGCATTAGCGGCACTTCCAACTTCACCAATCGCACTACCTAAGCCTTAGTTTCAATATAAGAGAGTTTATCAGGTGGGGCCGAGGTAGGGGTGGCAACGGGTCGTGACGAGCTGGGTTCGTGTCGGGTGATAAACGAATCGTGTGATAAATGGCTCCACCCATACACAATTCATTTAGTAAACAGGTGAGAAAATTGAATTCGTACACGATTCGTTTGCTTAGCGGGTGACACGACCCATTTTCACCCGTTTAACTAAACGAATCGTGTTAATCCATGTGACCCGACACTACTCGTTTTCACTCGTTAACCCGTTTAATTCATTTCACTCGTTAACCCGTTTAATCCGTTCACTCGTTAACCCATTTCAATCATTTCACCCACTAACCCATTCCATTCGTTTCAATGTTCATCCAAAATTAAGTAACAATATCCTAACAATTGAAGTTTTTTTCCTCATCAGACTTGGGTAATTCCTCAAATATAGTCTAAACAATCTGTTGATTGAGTTTCAGTGTCATCAAAGTTATCGTCAACATCATCCAAATTTGTCGTCTCAAATGACTCCATCTGAAAAAATGTAAAAAACATGTAGCATCAAACAATTAGTATTATAGGAATAAAAGAAGGCAACACTGATTTTAAATATCAAACTAAAAAAAAAAGGCCAACACTGAGTTTTTAAATATCAGAACTTCTGATTTTAAAAATGAGAAGGCCAACACTGATTCAGAATGCCAACACTGATTTTAAAAAAAAGGAGAAAATGATAAACTTTTAGTGTTATAAATAATAAAAAGTAGAAAAACTAACAGACTTAGGTGTAGATGAAAAACAAATTGATTTTAGGTGTAGATGAAAAACGAAATTTATTCTAAATATCAGATGAAAAACGATGTTGAAAAAAAAACATCAGAAGTTGAAAAAACTAACAGATGTAGGGAATCGGTTTTTTAAATATCAGAAGGTCGTTTATGGCAGAAGCAGCTCCTTTTATGGCACCAGATGAAAAAAGAAGTTGAGAAAAATGAAGATGAAAAAAGTAGAAAAACGAAGATGAAAAAAAGAGAGGAGAAAGGCGGAGCGACAACTTAGATCAGCGAAACGAAGATGAAAAAAAGAGGAGAAAGACGAAAACAGTGCAGGTAAGTTACCGGCGGTGGTCTGAGGTAATGACAGCAGTAGCTCAGATCGACGGTCGGTGGTGATGGCAGCATCTCAGAAAATGGTTTGGTGGCATTAATGAGGGAGAAATGGCAGTTGTTCGATTTGTGTGTCTGAATGAGAGCAATGAAATGTTAAAATTGAAGTAGGGTTTTGTTTTGATTCCTTTTTTACTTTAAAAATACAAAAATACCCCTCTCTTTTAAGGGTTTAACGGGTTTATACGGGTCACATGACCCGTTATTAATTCGTTTAATAAACGGGTCTAGAGGGTCATAAACGGGTTTCGCGAATATACACGACCCCGATTCATTTGCTTAACGAGTTCGGCGGGTCCACTCATTTATGACCTGAACCCGTTAAGGCTATACCCAAACCCGCTTAAAGCGTGTCGATTTTGTGTCGGGTTAACGGGTCATGTCGCAATTTTCCACCCTTAAGCCGAGGGATGAGCCAACACTGGTTCAAACAGTAAATCGAATGTTTTTATTTATGGCTATTTAGCTCGGAACTTGTTGATAGTTGGGCCACTCATTCTTTTGTTTCGTGACATTTTGTGGGTATTTCTGGAATGATTATAACACCACATGCTAAATTATTATCCATAAATACTCTGTTAAGCATGTCAACTTGTATTATCGAGCATTATGAGGGGATAACCATTAATATTGGTTTTAGAGACTCACTCATACGATTTATTTGCAGGATGCACTTGTTGTGTACTAACCAGATTCGATTTAATTGTGTGGGTAAAGTCGTTATTTTGTGATACCGGGCTAGGATATGTATGTGACAATTATACATAGACCAGAGGGTGGCGCTACTACCCATTTATAATTTATTAATGAGGGGACTCAAGAGGAGATGTGGATTTTCTTATATACGATTCCAGTAGTTCAGGAGTTTTCTAACATTTTTAATGAGATCCCGGGTTATCGCCTAACCAAGAGATTGAGTTTGTTATAGACTTAGCACCAGGCGCAAAATCGATAAATAGAGCGTCATATATTATGTCCCCTACGGACTTGTAATACCTTAGAGATCATATTAAGGAGTTATTATAGCAAGGGTTCATTCATCACAATACTTCACCTTGGGGTGTATCGGTCTTATTTATAAAAATGAAGGACGAGCTATTGAGGTTGTGCATTAATTATCGTGAGTTGGATAAGGTGGCAGTAAAGAATAAGCACCCACCTCTGAGGATAAGTGATTTGCTTGACCAATTGGAGGGAGTGTATTTTTTAAAGATTGACTTGCAATATGGTTATCATCAGTTGATGGTATGGGAGGATGTTATATGTAAGAGTGCCTTTATGATTTGGTGAGGGTCTTACAACTTCAGATTGATGCCATTTGGTTTGGCAAACACTCCAATAGTTATGGATTTGATGAACCGAATGTTTCGGCTATACTTGGACCAGTTCATTATAGTTTTTATTGGTGATATTCTAATTTATTCACGAACAGTGGAGGAGTATATCACACATTTAAGGATTGGGTTTCAAGCATTGAGGGAACTCCAGATTTGTGCAATGTTTTCATAGTGAAAATTTTAGAAGAGGGAAGTCACGTTTTTGGGGATGTCGTTTTAGAGAAGCGGTTATTAATGGAACCCAAGAAAGTGTGATATATGTTGGATCGTGGACAACTCACAACAGCTGTTGAGTTAGCCAGATATTATAGGAGATTCATTCGTGGTTTCTCGAATATAGTAGGGCCGATGAATGAGTGGACAAATAATGGTGCGTCGTTTATTTGGAAAGAGATATGTGAGTAGTCGTTCGATAATACTGGGGAGAAACTATCCACTGGTTATTTCCTTGCCTAAGAGTAGAGTGTGTAATACCCCGTGATTTTAATGACTTTTAAAAATGGGTTGTATTTTAAATTAATGGATTAATTCGATTTTATGATAAATTAATTCATTTGGGTTTTATCCGAATTGTGGATATTAAAATGGATGATTCTGAATATTACTTAAAGATATTTAGGTAATATATGAATGTGATGTTATTGATATTGCTGTGACTTGTTAATTCAGTAATTTAAATTTTTTGTCAGACGCGGTATGGGGCGTGTCGGGACTAATTTGTTAAATTAAAAAGGAAACTTATTTTTACATCAACCTTATAGTCATTTTGACTGCGTCGTTGCATCCAAAAGGTTTGAAATAGTCAGAAAAGTCTATTTGGATGTTGAATTTGGGTCTCAGGACATTTGGAAATGAAAAGACAACCCAAAAGGGCATTTTGGTCATTTTTATAGGGGGTGAATAGTAATTTTGGATTTTGTCCTATTATAAGTATTTGGAGATTAAGTGTACGTGGGTTAATCATCTCTTCTACACAAAATAGGAAATTCATCTTCTTAGAGAGAGTGAAAGGTTGCTTGGGAAGAAGAAAGCTTACTTGGAAAGGAGAAGAACAAAGACCAAAGGTCACCACCACCAACCACCACCGGAAGTTGGTCGGAGAAGGGAGAACCACCTGTGATATACTACACTAAAGGATCAGACCTTCATTAGAGTCAAGTGTTTGATATTTGCAATCTAAGTTTGTATATTGTCCATGTTAGAATAGTTATAAAAATAGATGATTTTTCATGTTTGGAAGATGAAAAGATAGAGTTGTTAATGGATTTATGGAAACTGAAAAAATATAGGAATCAAACTCATGTTGTAGGTAGTTAATGATCCACTAAATAATCATAAATCTGTTGAAGAAACTTTGAAAACCATTGATGTGTTCTTGAAGATATTATGTTGATAATTTTCTGGAAAAAGAGGATAAAAACATGTTTTTAATTCAATCTCTTGATGATTTTAGGATGTTTAGATGATTAGAAATCATTTGTATATGTTGATATATCATGTAGTAAGGATTATAAGTCATTTGGGTTGTTAATATTAAGGTTTGAATGATAAAAAATGGTTAAACCCGTAGTAGAAGAAATGCAAAAAAACTGGGCTGTTACCTGGGCGATCGATCGATCGACCCCCTGCCTTCGATCTATCGACCTCCCCATAATTGTTAAAGTTGTTTCTTTTTAATGCTTGTTCTTATCCCAGACCTTTTGTAGATCTTTGGTGATTCTTATTTGGATATTATGGGACTTAGGGAAGATCAGTAAGCCCTAGTTAAGAATTGAATTGATTTGATTGGGATTCAATTGATTAGAATTATGTTAATTAATTTTGAAGGAAATTTCGGTTGCTAGATTCATGTGTTGGATTTTAATTGGTATTCATGAGGATTAATGATAGGTCCAGTAGGGTAGATTTAATATAACACCTGGGTATCCTTAGGGTTACAATTTGAACATCAAGGACTGAGTTTAAACTCATTATTGATTGCGCAAGGACTGAGTGTAGTACAAGCGCTTAGTGGTATGACTCCTGGATAGAGATGGGAGTTCAGATCACATTTGGTTGAAAGAGGGGAAGAGGTTATCCCAGTTGCGTATTTAAAGTTGACGGACCTCCACGATCAACAAAGTTAAGTAGTTGTGTATTGGAGGGGTTCCTTGTTTGGATTTCGCTTTGCGAGACGCTCAGCGCATGAACCTTAATGACATCGGGAGTGGAGAGATGTTATAGGATGCGAGGATGTTGATTTTGTTGATAAGTCATATAGTGTGAGTGAAACACTATAGACTATGAGTCATGTGATGATGGTATTCAATCCTAGTTGATAGAGGATGTGTTTACGAGAGATTAGAAACTGTCGGTTTTAACCATAATTAAATGAGAGTTTAATTCAAAGTAATTCGGGAGATAAGATGAGATGGACTAGTAGGATATTAGTGAATTCTTACTATAAATACATTGAGAAAAACCTATTTGAACCTTGAGTAATGAGTGAAACTCTGGAATAATTAAATTAAAGAAGTGAAGTTATAATATTTTAATACGTAGGATTTGAGAGATATAATGCTACGTATGGGAACTATCTTAGGGTATTGTGAGTACCTATTTGAATGATTGATGATTTGTGTGTATGACATACCGAGCTTACTTGCTATCGACGGGAGGTTTGCACGTGAGGGCAGTCATATCCTGATGAATCCATGGGATTTTTTATTTTTATCGCTCAAGATCATAGGTCTATGAAAGACTTATCGGGGAGTTGATAAGTTTGCTGACTGTGGGTACGTAGGTATGTGCGTGACCCATGGATACGAGAACTATGTTCTCCTCCAATTTATATGTTGATGTTTGTGGTTCGAGAAATCCTTATCGAACATTTTGTCTCCTATTCGGCGACCAGCGATGATGGGACATGATAGCAGAGTAATGCATTGCACCGCAGCTGTGACTCGAGGTGCCGTATTATATATGTATATATATATATATATAATGAATTAAATGAATGTATAAAGTGGTTAAATCTATCTACTGTGTGTTAATTATAGATAACAGTGAATTGAGAAAAGAATTGAAATAAGTTAATGAATATTGAAGAGCTTAAATCATATTAATGAGAAACGATTCATAAAAATGAGAAATGTATAAGAATGATTATACTACGTATGGTATGGGACATACAGGGTCACGATACGGGATGGAATCGTATTATGAGAACCAGTGAAGAGGAGCCATTAACTAAGAGGTTAATAGGAAACGTTTAGTGTGCACTCTAGATGAGAGGTGAGAATAGCAAGTGAGAGTTGGATACTAACATGTACATAATAAATGCTTTATTGCACTTGTTAAATACTTGCTGTTTTCAAAATCATTTTCACATCGGGCTCTGACCCATTTCCTTGCACATTTTCTTTTTTATTGTACCTTATATATTAGGTGTCCAGCAGCAGGGACGCCAACCTTAGCGGATTATGACGAGCTATGGAGCTATGGAGTATTGCTTAGACGCCTATCTTCATTTGATTCACAGTATTCTTTTAGTTAGGGCATGTCACCCGAAGGAATTAAGTTATCTTTTCTATCTGAGTCAAATACTCTAGTACTCGTGTCATTTTAATACATTTACTATTGTTGGGATTACTGTATTGGATTATTATGTGGGAATGTTCATTTCAATTGCATTTAAATTCTTTTGAGTTATCTGTTCGGTTATCAATGCTGTAGAATAAAATGTGTAGTGTTATTCTTAAACTAAAAATGGTTTTTGTTGAAATTAAAATTTGGTAAGTTTTTAACACCAGCTTAATTGGGTATTGGGTGAGTTGTAAATGTTTTCGACGGTGATGCTAAGAATGAGCCAACTGTATATTCTGTTTTAATTTGGTATGGGA
Organism: Sambucus nigra; assembly: GCA_949130495.1. NCBI lineage: Eukaryota > Viridiplantae > Streptophyta > Magnoliopsida > Dipsacales > Adoxaceae > Sambucus > Sambucus nigra. Next base: position 43,415,059 of record OX422212.1, on the reverse strand, counting down.
CTGGCCACCCGGTATTTAATTAGGCGCGGTGTTACAGAGTGGAGTACTTCATTTACACCGATGCTATCTTATAAGGATGAGGTGGGGTGTTGATGCAGATGGACAAGCCAATTTCATATGTATATTAGAAGTTAAAATACTAAGAGGTTCAGTATCTAGCATATGACTTAGAGTTGGAAAAAAAATATTTTCGTATTGCGTGCATGGAGTCATTATATTTGGGGAGCGAAATTTGGACTCTTCAACGGTCACAAGAATTTGCAGCAGAGGCATTGATCCAATAGCCCAATAATATCTTCTTATTCTTTCGATTAGCACAATGGGGTTTAGTGGAGATGATTTCAGAATTAAAAAGGGATTTTAATAGGATGCTCATTGTGACTCCCGAGATTACAATGAGGGTTATCAGAGCGCAGTCTGGGACACAACATGCAAGGATAAGGTGTTAAATATCCTCGCTATTGGTGTAACTTTTAATTCAGTAGGATCTGTTGATGGTTTACGATATAAGGGGGGATTATCATACCCTTGAATGAGGAGTTGAGGCGATCCGTTGTGTAGAAAGCTCATGGTTAGTAGTTTGCATTGCATCTTAGTGGGGATAAGATGTACCAAAATAATGTGAGATAATATTGGTGGGATGATATGAAGAGAGATATGGAAAACTTTGTGTCGAGATATAGTACGTGGTTGATGGTGAAAGTGGATTATCAGAAGTCGTCTGATACACTTCAGCCCTTATCCATTCTCAAATAGAAGTGGGATAGCATCTCGATGGATTTAATTGTAGGATTAACTTTAACTCCCCAACAAAATGATTCTATTTGGGTGATAGTAAACCATCTTACAAAGGTGTCACACTTTTTTCCAATTTATAAAGACTTTTTGACAAAGCAGCTAGTGAAATTATATGTCTTAAGCATTAGGTGGCTACATATGATTCCTTGTCAATCGTTCTAAATCGAGTATCTAGTTTAGTGGTTCATTTTTTGGAGAGTTTCTAGGAGGCCAGGATGACTTAATTTCACTTTAGTGCGTCTTACCATTCTCCGAGTGACGTATATACGGAAAGGGGGAATCAAATTAAGGCATATATGGTAAGAGCATATGTGTTGGGATTTAAGGAGAGTTGGGAGGTAAATTTGTCATTGGTGGAGTTTTACTATAATAATAGCTATTAGAAGTCAATAGGTATGGCACCTTATAAGGCATTGTATGGGAGATCGGGTCGATCATCAGTATATTGGTTGAACCTATCTGAGAGTATAACATTTGGGTCGTAGTTCTTTCAGGAGATGACCGAGAAGATTAAGATGGTTCGAGGATGGATTAATACTGCAGATGGGCAGAATGGCTATGAATATTTGAAAAGGACCCTATGTAGTTTTGTAGTGGGAGAGCAAATACTTCTTTGAGTCTTCCCTATGACAGGGATAATGCGATTTGGGAAAAATTGGAAGTTGGCGCCTCGGTTTATAAGGCCCTTAATAAATACAGGCATAGTTGGGACAGTCATGTATCACATAGCACTTACATATCATCTCGACTGGGTACTTAACGTGTTGCATGTATCCATGCTCTGTAGATTTTTACGTGGTGCAATTGCTTATTAGCATGTTGATTTGGGTGAGATTGTTTCAGACCCATATGCATCTTATTATGAACAACCAATGGGTATCCTTGATAGTATAGTTCAAATATTTCATTCCAACGAGCTACCTTTAGTACGGGTCTAGTGGATCCACCATAGCGAGGCAGAGTCCACTTGGGAGTGCAAGGATACGATGAGACAACTATATGCACACTTACTTTGGCACATGTATGTTGTGTGAATTATGAGGGAAAAATTCTTTTTGTTAGGAGGAAGCTTTTAATACCCCATATTTTTAAACATATTAATTAATTAGAAAATAAATATAAAAAATGGATTAATTAAAAATGAAAATAAAAAATTAGTTAATCTTATTTAGTAATCATTGATTCAGATTTCAGTTTAAATTATATATTTTAGTTATATTATAATTTAGTTGATGTTGCTTAAATGGAAAATATAAATAGGCTAAATATGCTAATTGGATTGTATTGTGTTAATGGTCTAATGTTACGTGGGCTGATTAGTTAATTGTATTAATAGAATTATTGGAGTTGGGCTGAAATATTAATGTAACCCTAAGGTTAATAATGTCTTTTGATACTCACTTAGTGGGCGAGATTATGGAAAACTAAGTAATGAGTGGGAAAACATGTCAAAAAAATAGTTATTAATTATTAAGCATTTTGTAGGAACTAAAATAATACAAAAAGTAATGATAAAAAAGCAAACGCTGACATTCACACTCGGTTGTGACCACGACTATAAGGGTCGTGACCGCAGGTTATGGGGTCGTGATTGCGGCTAACTATCCCAGGACCAGGGGTGGCTCCCAGTTCAGGCATGAGTTTGACTTTCTAAAGTTCTTATAAATTTGACTTTTCATGAGAATTCATCATTTTATAAGCACATTTCATACACCAACCTAATTTTTTCTCCTTAAACAAGTCCTATAATTTTTCCTCCGCTTTCCCTACAACCAAACATTTTTCAAACACCGTCAAAATACATATTTACGTATATAATATGAAGAACATAATTCGAAGTTTTAAAGCAATTTAGAAAATAATATTTTTGGAAACATTCTTGGGGATCAAAGTTTAAGGAGCAAATTTTTAATGAGGAATTCTACACTTTGGACCATTTTTCTAAAAGACATCTTACACATTATTTTTTGGATTAATCTTAAGGAAAGTTAACAATATATTTCCCCCGTTTATATATGTAAATAGCAATTTTGATCTAAACTAAATATAATATTTAAAATTTAGTAAAGATACTTAAATTGGCATGTATGTTATGTAACCATATGATTAATTAAATAAAAATGGATGAATATGACTTAAAATAAGTTTTTTTCTAAAAAAATTGTATAAATGATGTTAGAAATCCCTGCATGAAATAATGGACATCAAGTTTTATTCACCTTTAATTTGATTCATGGACTAAAATGTTTATATAAATTCTTAAGAAAATTAGAATTTTGAATAAAAAAATTCATATTGTTATAATTTGTATTTCATGAATCGTACTCATAAATTTAATTACATGTTATTTTATAATTACAATTTTGTTAGCTTACGGTGGGCTTGACACGTTGTTGTTGAACTCACGTTTTAGGTGCTCGCTACTGTGACACCCCACCTAATAAAATATCGAGTGATCAGTCATATATCAAATCAAATAGGAATCTCAAATGGTTTCATTCTCAGCATCACTGTCTAAAACCAATTAATTACTTATAACCTATTAGGCCTGACTTCAAATTTTAAACTTGATAATCTTTTTAACTTAACGCACCAAATAAAACCATCCACACAATAATATAACCAACAACTGAAATAAAAGAATGATGACCGATAACTTTCAGTAAAGCATATATATATATATATACACACACAACCATATCGAATGAAATGCTCAAAATAAAATAAATTACAACAGTTGGGCAATATGCCTGACTTTAACTCATAATACCTCATATCTAGATCACAAGGAGTGAAGCAATTATAAATAATCCCTACTAGCATCCACAGCTGCTGCAGCAACATCTGACTCGAAAGAATAAGCATCCAGGCGTCCTTGTGTCTAGACAACTAAAAAGGTTTTGAAGAAGAGAGAGAAAATATACAAGCGGGTCAGAGCCCGAGGTTTGAAAAATGATTTTTAGCAAGTTCTTAACGTACTTTAATCCTTAAAATATGATATCCTTCATATTTAAATTGGTGTCTCACTCCCATGAAATACCCCTCACCTTTAATCTAATAGTGCACACCTAACACATGGGTTTTAAACATTCTAGTTACGCTACCCAGCCTAACTAGCATCTCACCAAACCATCTAATATCACGCTATCGCCACAACCCGCTTATGCTTCTTCCAATCATAAATAACTCTCACTTATACTCGCCAAAAATATTAAAATGAATTTAGTTAACCAGGGCGCCCAACCATGTAGTAAAGACCAAACATCTCCCCACTTCCAACATTTTGTTAAGCTTTGTGCGTGGGACGTCTCGCAAAGAAAAATCCAAACAAATAACCCTCCCGATACACTACTACTTAACATTTACGTTCGTTGAGATTTGTTTGGCCCTATGTCCATAACATGTACCCAAAAATTCTCGTCTCTTGTCATAAAAGTATACTCCTAAAAATTCCAACTCTTTCCATTATTAATTTAAGACTCGTGTCGTCAAAGGGATACACTAAATCCCATCAAATTATTCATAGAACTATAATCCAAAATATCCTAGGGTATAACATCTCTCAGCTCCCGACCTTTGCTACTTTCATGCGCGGGACGTCTCGCAAAGCGAAATCCAAACAAGGAACCCTCCCGATACACTACTATGTAGCTCCGTCGGTTATTGAGATTTGTCAGTCCAGGACCTAAGTCTATTACTCGATTCATATAGAATAACTTCCACTAGTTCTTACTCGATCCCCGTCTTAGTGTTATTTATCCCGTATATAAAATCTCATCATATATTCGTATATCACATATTTTATCCCGGATTTTATACTCCCGGGTGATCCAGAAAATTACTCACATTCCATTCTTTATTTTATTCGTATATATATATATATATATATATATATATATATATATACACACGCACACAATATACCACATACATCAAGTATATCCATACTTATGTATCACGCACTATATACGTATAATAACCATCCCTCAGAGCTATAACTCAATGGATACAGTCTCTCAACGCTATCATCTTCTAGGGAATTACTCACATTTCATCCTCAGTACCAGCGGTCGGACTCTCACACTGACTTGGTAAAAACCAAATCACAACGTTCAAGAAGCGGTCATAGCTCCTCTCCTGAAAGTGAAATTGAATTATACCCAAGACATCTCACCCAGAATAAAATCGCACAATATAAATAATGGATGACTATGACCTGGGACTATACGCTTCCTGCTCCTCAAGCTAGGGGCCTCACCCACATCGCGCAACTTTTCATGATAGCACTATAGGGGTATGCTTAGCATAAATATATCAATCACAGAAAGATATATTTAAAATGACTTCATATATATACTGTCTATATATATATATATATATATATATATATATATATATAAGCAAATTCAGCTATTCATGCCCATCTCTTATGACATCAGCCTTAAAATCCAAATATATCAATACATATTAATTTATAAGTATTCACGCAACTTATTTTAATCCCATAAGTATACACTCACTTATGATATAATTGTTTCACACAACTTATTTTAATCCCATAAGTATACACTCCCTTATGATATAATTGTTTCACACTTAAATTTCCCTAATATTAGCTTATCACCACTAACTAATATTCTAATTTCATCCTACTCGCACGTTCGGATTTACTCATATACTATCGATATATATATACCCGTTGAAATACTTTCCCGAGTGATGTTCATCCCAACCATTCCTAAATTTAAACCCCCGAACTTTCCCACTAACCCGAGATGTATATATAACATCCATTTGCTCTTTTAGAGGTCCTCACAATCTATTTAGGAACCCTAATTATTTATCTCCCAAAAGGAATTTGTCTCCAATCCTTTTAGGCCAAGAAGAACTTTTCAGATTTTTTGATAAAATCGGACCGAACTGGTTTCCAAGAAAGACAAATCGGTCCGATCACCGGACCGAACCGATTACCAATTAAAACGAACCGATCCGGCCTGTGCAGATTTTTTCTTTCCCCGAAATTCACTCAAACTCCCCTCTAATAAAAGATTTAGGGTTCCTAATCTCCCAAACCAACAATGTAAGTATCTACACACTTATCTATAACCAACATAACCATTTAATTGCATGGGATTCATCCATTTCTAAGAATTTAAACCTTAATTCTTATTTATGCAACCCATCCACTTTCTCACCAAATTTTACACCATTTATATGGATTCAAGCTTAGATTTTATCTAGCATTAATATCACATCAATTTCTTATGAAATCTTCTCCCTAAAACCCATTTTCGTACAAGAATTCCAACCCAAATCATATAGTTTATCATCACCAACTATAATATGAAAAATGAACACACTTAAATCGTTAAAGCAAGTTAAACATTTGCGTGGTTGGATAAATCCGACGACCTCATGCCGAGAATCCGCCAGAGTTTGGCCCGAGCTTCCTGTTGACGCCACTATAATGGCAGTGGCCATGAGGATGAGATTGAAGACGAAGATCAACATTCACATCAAACATATAAGAGACAAAGATTTTTAAAGTGGTTTCGGCTATAAGGAAAAGCCTACGTCCACTGTTATTTTATTGCCAGGGGTTTACAATAGCACAATGTAGTAGAGAGAGAAAGGATGTGTATCTTGTGTATGATGTTTCTTGGTTCTCTTCCTTTTGGCTAAGGGAATACATGTATTTATAGTGATGGGAGATAAAGGGATTCATTGAATGTAGACATTTATACATTATGTCTACATTCAACGAATCTAATTGTTGAATTGCTTGGTATGCTATGTGTTGTCATCTACAGTATAAATGTACATTAAGGCTCATTAAATGCGCTGCCATCTTCATTAATGCACATTAAATGCATAGTTATCCTTTGATCTTCCTGGTTGGTATGCCGACCAACTCTCCTCGGGTGCCGACTAACACTCCTCGGGTGCCGACCAACTCTCCTCGGATGCCGACCAACTCTCCTTAGGTGCCGACTAATTCTCCTCCGGTACTGACCAACTCTCCTCGGATGCCGACTAACACTCCTCGGATGTCGAATATTGCCACGTAAGATGATATGTGTCCTTTTCTGATTGGTCCTCGTAGATGGAGAATTTTTGCGTTAACACTTCCCTCTTTCTTCTTCCCTTCTCTTTTTCCTTCTTTCTTTCCTCTTTTCTCTTTCTCTCGTGGCCTTATAAAGAGAGAGTAAGGGTTATCCCATTATTGAACACTAAATTGACTCGTGTACACATATACGAGCCCCTACTGATCTAAAAAGTCCCTGAAACCCAAACACTACTCCCGAGTACTGTATTCTGACTATTCCAGCCATTTCGAAAATAACCGTGCACTCGAAATCCCCATCTGAGTCACTTATAAAAAATTGCCTTTTTATATCGAGTACAAGTTCACACATATTTTCCGAACAAAATAACATCACATGTCGCTTTTATTCACTTGCGACATGAAATAAAAATAATCCATCACATTTAATTTAAATTCTCAAATTATTAAATTATACCCCCTCATGTAATTTAATTATCCATAAAAGTACGGGGTATTACATTCTCTACCTCCCCCCATACAACAAAATTTCATCCTCGAAATTTAAATACAACCGGTACTAAAGTTCAAGATCTTTAACATCACAACATCCTCTGGTACTCAGAATCAAATCATATTACCATAAGGGTCACTCCATTATATGCCCGCTAGTAGTACCCAGTAATTTAAAGGCTTCACCATTATAGCCCCAACTTTACAAAAATCTTGTTCACTTCTCTTCATACCGATACACTCCATCAGTTATAAGCTCTTACCTCATTAACGACACATCACACCTTATTCTTTTACCAATAACATCCAAACAAGATGAGCATATACATCATTGGCTCTATCACCTTAATTCTATTAGAAGTCCACACATCACTAAGTATCAGCTTCTCGTATTCCTTCCAACACAAAACTCTCATCCTGAGATAAATTCATAAATACATCGGACCACTCCTGTCAGTCCTTCAAATCCTAGTTCATGGCAACGTAACTTTTACGACGCTCAAAAGTCATCTCAACAGTTTTTGGTTAATGCCCCCTCACAACGAACTCTAAATCACGTCCGATCCAAAAGTCTATTTATTTGCTCACCTCTAAACAACCAGAGGGAGAATGACCAGGCTTTCCCACACCAAACCTTAAGAGGCACCTTGTCCACATCAAACAGGTACAATTGGCTACATACAATTACCGTACCACATTTTACTTAAATTACAAGTTTGATCAATTGCGAAAATAAGCTAACCACAGTCACTCCAGAATCGCATTCATACCACTTTACTAATCGTCAATCACCTTCCGTCTACTCATCGGGCTATAGATGACACGACTTACCCAAAATAAAACATCATCCTAATTGCTTCCTGAAATCCCATAACGGAGGTGGGGTTCAAGTATCTCATCTTGATTCACAACAATATTGGGCTCGCACCGGGGCAATCCTTCTTTTTAAAGAAGAACCACTTAGCATTAGTGGTAATCACATTCCATAATCCCTCAAACACATAGCCTAGGCCCTCAAGATCCTGTCCTCAGACAATTAAATATAAATTTCATCTCCCACATCTCTAAATGAGTGATATGACAACGCGCTCTTCATATCACTAAATCCTGAGTGCTAAACATAATAACGAGCTAAATCTCTTCGCTCAATAGTGAATCTATTATACCTGCAATCATATTAATAAAGTTCCTACACACCAGGATCAATTATCTTGAGACAACTATACTCTGCGAAGTCTCTATAATAATATGATATAAATGCGAGCTCAACCCTCTCGCGGGTAAAGTATCTCCAAAACAACACATCCTGCTCTAGAGCAGCAACTCGATATCCTTGCAATATTTGCCCATTATCATTCTAACCAATACTATAAAACCATAGCCAGGATAATATCGTACTCGTATAACACATTGTTAAAATGAGTAATCTCAATAAAAATATATGCCACTATCAATACACCCAATCACCCACGGATGACACTAAGATAACCCTGCTATACTAGGTAAAACATACACATAATAATAATATTATCGGTATATATAATAAACTCGTATCACACGTGAATCTAGCGATAATCAAAGTATCGTGACTCATTCGTGTCACTCAAAACATGCCTCATTCTTCTGAGGTCGAAACTCATATTTTCGCCTTGCCAATAACCCTGGCTTCTCAAATGGTTCCTGTAAATAACACGCTTGTCCGGACCAAACCAAAAATTACTTTAATCATTGCCCTTGCTAGGCACCATACTCTTATCCCTTTACTCTCTTTGGGCAAAATCAATGCATGTGGTCTTACTCTCCACAAAAATACTTTGATATATGATCCACTTATCTCCGACCATACTGACCATATTAGGGTTGCCCTTCTCTCAAACTCTGGTAGTCTCAACTCAGATGGCTACCCCCATTCTTCCTAAATTTCGCTGGTCCTAAGGAACAAACTGTTGGCCTCAACTGCCTTGGCTAAATTCACCATCCCCTGGTAAGAATTCAGTTATCCAAATCATGTAAATGGGTCTCCCCCTTGTGGTGCTTCACTAACATAGTTTCACCCAGTCTTACTCTCTGACTAAATCTTTCAATTCTTTTATCTCCTTTCATATGAAAGCATTAACATCCTTGTCGTCCAAATACGACATGTTCGACATTTGCCTCGACCGCCCAAGCATAAACTCCCATAAGTGCTGGTGACTCTTATCGTGAGTCCATCACCCCTTAAGGACTCTTTTCTCCATTATACCTACCTCATAGGGTACAAAGTTCACTAGATAAAAAATTTAAAAAAAATCGTTTTCACAAATGGACCTCTGCACGGCCTTCCAGTGATAGGTTCAAAACAACGTTCACCTCTTCTCCTGAACAACCGATAAAAGAACTTGCGGTCAAACCAGACCTCAGATCCTTTCCATTTACATAGCATTTCACTTTCAAATGAGGAGGTTGACTACCACTATTTTAATTTTGCTCCCACGAGCCAAGAAAAGTTTAGCCCAAATTTTCACTTCCAGGTATACTACATTTTGTTATAGACCAAAGCCTCTGGATATCTTACATCCACTGGCTAACACATACAATCTCTGCATTTTCTAAAATTTCCATGCATGGTCCTCTTTAAAGACCAATCTGACTCATTCCCATTTTGATCACATTGGGTGAGTCTAAATTGGCACAACTTCCTAGTATAGCGATACTTAAAAATCATATGTTGCACCTTATCGATCCTTATAGCTCCTAACTTACCGAGCAACAATAGGGGTGACCTCAAATACGGTCATTATCCCAAAAATATTTTGCAACTCCAATTGGGCCCTGCCTCTTACTGTCCTCACAACGGCCCTCGTCTGTCATCCTTCCTAGTTCGGCACACGAAGCACACCCGAATGCAAATAAGATTCACTAATATATATACATTATATCAGGAGAGCAAAATCCCACCATAGAAGTCAACAATCCTAAACTTGGGGCTTTATATAAAATAGAAGGCAACGCTGAAAGCGTAATACGTTCGCATAGATTCCTAAGGACACTAGAACCTGATGCTCTGATACCATCTGTGACACCCCGCCTAATAAAATACCGAGTGATCAGTCCTATATCAAATCAAATAGGAATCTCAAATGATTTCATTCTCAGCATCACTGTCGAAAACCAATTGATTACTAATAATCTATTAGGCCAGGATTCAAATTTTAAACTTTCTAATCTTTTTAACTTAATGCACCAAATAAAACCATCCACACAATAATATAACCGACAAATGAATAAAAGAATGATGATCGATAATCTCGGTAAAACATATATATACAACCATTTCGAATGAAATGCTCAAAATAAAATAAATTACAACAGTGGGGCAATATGTTCGAGTTTAACTCATAATACCTCATGTCTAGATCACAAGGAGAGAAGCTGCTATAAATAATCCCTGCTAGCATCCACAGTTGCTGCAACAACATCTGACTCGAAAGAATAAGCATCCAGGCGTCCCTGTGTCTCGACACCTAAAAAGGTTTTGAAGAAGAGAGACAAAATATATAAGAGGGTCGGAGCCCGAGGTTTAAAAAATTATTTTTAACAAGTTCTTAACGTACTTTTATCCTTAAAATATGATATTCTTCATATTTAAACTGGTGTCGCACTCCCATGAGAAACCCCTCACATTTCATCTAACAGTGCACACCTAACGCATGTGTTTTAAACGTTCTAGTTACGCTACCCAGTCTAACTAGTATCTCATCAAACCATCTAATATCACGCTATCGCAACAAGCCACTTATGCTTCTTCCGACCATAAATAACACTCGATCATCCTCGCCAAAAATCTTTAAATGAATTTAGTTAACCAGGGTGCCTAATAATGTACTAAAGACCAAACATCTCCCCACTTCCGACATTGCATTAAGCTTCGTGCGTGGGATGTCTCGCAAAGCAAAATCCAAATAAGGAACCCTCCCGATACACAACTACTTAATGTTTACGATTGTTGGGATTCGTTTGGCCCTTTGTCCATAGCATGTACCCCAAAATTCCCATCTCTCGTCATAAAAGCATACTCATAAAAATTCCAACTCATTCCATTATCAATTTAAGTCTTATGTCGTCAAAGGGATACACTAAATCCCATCAAATTATTCATAGAATAATAATACAAAATATCCTAGGGTCTAACATCTCTCAACTCCCTACCTTTGCTACTTCCGTGCGTGGGACGTCTCGTAAAGAGAAATCCAAACAAGGAACCCTACCGATACACTACTATGTAGCTCCGTCAGTTATTGAGATATGTCAGTTCAGGACGTAAGTCTATTACTCAATTCATATAGAATAACTTCCACTAGTTATTACTCTATCCCCGTCTTAGTGTTATTTATCCCGTATATAAAATCTCATCATATATATGTATATCACATATTTTATTCCGGATTTTTTACTCCCGGATGATCAAGAAATTTACTTTCATTCCATTACCCGTATATATATATATACACATCAAGTATATCCATACTTATGTATCACGCACTATATAAGTATAATAATCATCCCTCGGAGATATAAATCAATGGATGCAGTCTCTCAGTGCTATCACCTTCCAAGGAATTACTCACATATCATCCTGGGTACCAGCGATCGGACTTTCACACGGACTTGGTAAAAACCAAATCACAACGTACGGGAAGCGGTCATAGCTCATCTCGTGAAAGTGAGATCGAATCATACCCCCAAGGCATCTCACCCAGAATAAAATCGTACAATATAAATAATGCACAACTATGACATGTGACTATACATTCCCTGCTCCTTAAGCCAGGGGCCTCACCCACTTCGCCCAACTTCCCATGATAGCACTAGAGGGGTATGCATAACATAAATATATCAATCACACATAGATATATTTGAAATCACTTCATATATATATACTCTCTCTCTCTCTCTCTCTCTCTCTCTATATATATATATATATATATATATATATATATATACACACAAGCAAAGCTTGCTATTCATGCCTATCTTTTATGACATTAGCCTTAAAATCCAAATATATCAATCCATATTAATTTATAAGCATTCATGCAACTTATTTTAATCCCATAAATATACACTCACTTATGATATAATTGTTTCACACTTAAATTTCCCTAATATTAGCTTATCACCACTAACTAATATTCCAATTTCATCCAACTCGCACGTTCGGATTTACTCATATACTATCGATATATATATATATATATATATATATATATATATATATATATATATATATATATATATACCCACCAAAATACTTTTTCGAGTGACATTCATCCCAACCATTCCCACTAGCCCGAGACGTAGATATAACACACATTTACTCTTTTAGAGGTCCTCGTAATCTATTTAGGAACCCCTATTATTTATCTCCCAAAAGGAATTCGTCTCAAATCCTTTTAGGCCAATAAGAACTTTTCAGATTTTCTGACAAAATCGGACCGAACTGGTTTCCAAGAAAAATGAACCGGTCCGATCATTGGACCAAACCGATTACCAATTAAAACCGACCGATCCAGCCTGTTCAGATTTCTGTTTTCCTCAAAATTCACTCAAACTCTCCCCCACTCAAAGATTTAGGGTGTCTAATCTCCCAAACCAATAATGTAATTATCTACACAATTATCTACAACCAACACCCCCATTAAACTACATGGGATTCATCCATTTCTAAGAATTTAAACCTTAATTCTTATTTATGCAACCCATCCATTTTCTCACCAAATTTTACACCATTTACATGGATTCAAGCTTAGATTTTATCTAACATTAATATTACATCGATTTCTCATGAAATCTTCTCCCAAAAACCCATTTCCGTACAAGAATGTCAACCCAAATCATATAGTTTATCATCACCAACTATAATATGAAAAATGAACACACTTAGATCGTTAAAGAAAGTTAAACACTTCCTAGTTGGATAAATCCAACGACCTTGTGCCGGGAATCTGCCAGAGTTTGGCCTGACCTCCCCTCTTTCTTTTTCCTTTCTCTTCTTCCTTTTTCCTTTACTCTTTCTCCCATGGCCTTATAAAGATAGAGTGAGGGTTATCCCCTTATTGAACCCAAAATTGACTCAAATACATAAATACGCCCTATTAATCCAAAAAGTCCCCGGAACCCATACACTACTCCTGGGTACTCTATTCTGACTATTCCATCCATTCCAGATCAACCGTGCACTTCGAATCCTCATTCGAGTCACGTATAAAAAATTCTCCTTTTTATATCCAATACAACTTCACACGTATTTTCCGAACAAAATATCATCACATGTCACTTTTATTCACATGCGGCATGAAATAAAAATAATCCATCACATTTACTTTAAATTCTCAAATTATTAAATTACACCCACTCATGTAATTTAATTATCCATAAAAGTACGGGAGATTACTGCTACCGTCTCGTGTAAGATTCTTGTTTGGATCACCGAGTTCTTCTCCCAATTTCACCACCTATTAGAGGATTCATGTGTCTGCAACCATCTATCAAGTTTATTTATCTTTTTATGGTGAGATGCAATGGCTATTTACTTTATTTTAGTTGGAATATATACTCAATTTATTGTTGGAGGATCGAGATTGTGATGTTTTATTTTAGCTTGTGGCAGTGGATATTTTATCTAGATGTTACATTGTTGGGATTTTTATCAAGATAACTTATGATTTATTTAATTATAGTTTGTGGTGATTCATTTTATTTTATTTGTCTTTGATATTTATCGCATCTCACTTTGTCTTACATATCTTTATTTGTTCTCTCATTTCTTGCTAAGAATAGTATATAATTTTAAAGAAAACTTAAATAATTTAATAATTAGAATTGAGCAACCTAAGTGTCAATATATACGGGTTATCACATAAGCCTTGTCGAGTTATTAGAGCAACAACCCTGGAGTTACTTTTCACCGTATACATTATATAGTATGTCCTTGTGCATTTTGATTTATTAATTACATATATTTTTATTGTGTAATGTCCCAACTCGAATTTAAGGGTCACCCGTGTATTAACCTGATTCCGATCCAAATGCGTTAAGTGTGAAGTGATGTTAAACAACCTAGATAATGTTTTTAGTCCATTTTGATCAATTATATTTATTCAAGTGAGCATGCAATTCCATTTTTCAAGCATATAAATATAATGATAACATGTGCGGAAACCATTAGGCAATGCCTTAAGGTTCAAGTAATCAAAGCTACTAGCATAAATAGTAGGATCACTTACCTGTAAAATGCTCCAGAAATACGATATATCGCTTAAAGTGCCGTAACAAAGGGAATGGGGTGAGCCAATACCCAGTGGTGTTCCTAATAATAATTGAGTTTAAAAACGAACGGCAAAAGGAACGAATGCAATATCAAACATTAATTCAAAAATAAATGCATCAAGTAAACAGTGTATGCATTAGCCGTGTTTTAGTCAAAAAAATTTCTTAATAAGATGCAATTATCCTTCATGTATTACACTTTATCGTTATGATAAAAATGTTCCTTTAATCCATTAATACACATGATTAATATGCAAGATATCGTATCCCTTTGTTATTACTTTACGTTAATCTTGTTTCCCTTGAAATATATCAATTTCACGTTTAAATCGCCATGCCTATGGCATTATCTAAAGAAAACAATATTTTTATCACAAGCATCCGATGTATGAAAATAATGTGTAAGCTTACATGTCAACTCTACAGATTATTCAAACACCCAATTACTATATCAATTTCTTCATTTCTTCTAACCCTTAACTTAACTAACATATTACCGTATTAACTTGTTATATTCTTTGATCCGTTATACCACAACTTTATCATAATTCCACGATTACTCATAATTCCATTATGTACTGCTTAAATCTGAATTATCATATTCGTTTACCTTTATTTACTTTTGCCCTTTTCCTAAAATTTACCAATTCCATATCGTTTCATTTATTTCTTTATAAATCTTACAGTTAACCATATCTCATTTATGTTTACAGACTTTCACCGTCTGTCATAAATGCCATAGTCGTTGCTTCCCTAGCCAATGCTTTTGGGTCTTAGTTACACCATAAGGCTCCGAGCCCTTCTTAAATTTTCCCAATACTCCCAACTCTTTCACTTTTCATTAGTTTCATTTTCTTGTGATCCAACCGCCATTTTGATCAAAATACCCGACTTATCGTCCTCCTTTTCCTTAAATAATTGTATCTTTTGGTTCATTTTTCACATTACAATTCATATCCAGCCCAAAAGGCTACTTATTCTAATGTACTTATCAGTTTGTTACTCTCATTATCATAATATTACACATTTTAAACATATCCATTCATTTAGCACATTTATTTCCCAAAGTTACACACTTTGTTTACCATTTTTAACCTTTAGATCCTTATTGCCCCGGTATTAGCAGCTCAATATCATTTTATCTTTCACGATTTTATCATTATCATTTTGTACAAAACATGCTAAGTTTCAAGACCTTAATTAAATTCACATTAATTTATAATCACACTACTTTAGAGTATTTTATGAAAAAATATTACTAATAGCACCATTTTGTGAACCTTATGATTTCAAGGGCAAAATATTATTTTTTTTACATTTTTAGGGATTGCTTTCTAAATAAATAAGTTTAAGGGCTATTTTTTAATTATTTTAATTTTTACTTAATACTTCAAGTTTAACACCTTAAACTAACTTTTTGTGCATATTTATACATATTCGTGGTGTTTAAGCCCACACTTAATTTACATGCATCACATATATACAAAATTGCCATTTGGGTTTTAACATAAACTTTATTTGAAAAAATTGTGTAATGTTTTCTATAAAATCACATGTTTAATATCATAAATAATACGTCCAAAAATTACTTTTGAACTAGTCAAAATTATTTTCTCACACAAAATAATAATTTTGTCACATAAACAACACATATATAAAACTTATATATGTAGTAAGCATGCTAATTAACATAAACATATATACAATTTTTTACCTAAACATGTATCATTATTCATTCATAAAAATCACTTAAAAATAAATCCCACCTCAAATGAAGAAATCCTTAAAAAATTTATGTAGAGAAATGTGCTCCAAGACTCCAAGAAAACACTCCCGAGAATTGCTCCCAAAAAATACTCTAAAGAATGCTCTATAAATACATCATCATGACACCTCTAAAATACCCCTAACACAACTCCAAAATATAACAATTTCGTATCCAACAATAATACATTTTACCCCAAAAAATGTATGGTAGCACTCATCCAAAATGATAATAGGTTGATTTGTGATAAAAATGATGTAAGACACTTTAAAAATGGTAGATTTTGTGTTATTGACATAGCCTTAAGGTGGGTTTTGTGAGAGAGAAAGTGTTATTTTGCATAAGGCATTCTTAACAAAAGAAAATGAAGTTGACCCTTTTAATTGTGTAACTTGTGTTCGGATGTGTGTTTGGGTGAGTGGGAAGCAAGTGGATAAGGAATCCACCAATGATAAATCGACAATAAAAAAAAGTTGTGAGCTCCTTTCATAGTTCCTTATTTGGTTTGTTAATTACTTTCTTCTTCTTCTTTTTTTGTTATTTTTCGGACAAAAAATACCCAAAAATATGCCATTGATAATTTCTTTATGAAAAAGTGTAAAACACAAAAGTTGTCCACAATTATATTTTACATCTAGTTGTAATTTTTTTAGAATTTTCTCAACATTTTTTCATTTTGGCAAAAAAAAAACTCATTTTTTTTACAAAACGACACAATTTTACCAAGATATAATCTTTTGCGATTATTATATCTTTACAATTTTGGCAATGTAAAATTTTACTTACTTTGTATTTTTTAACTCCCGATATAGCGAGTCTCATATAATCACTTTCATGAAAATAGTAACATTGTACTCCAATACTCTATTCAAAAGTGTTAAATAGTACTTAATACACAACTAACCCTCTACAATACACTGTAAATTTTATGCAAAATTACATGTTATTAAATAACATTTGTACCTCTTAATAGCAAAATAATTATTTACTAAAAAAATTATTTTTTTCCAAACATCTAATATTTTACGTACCGAAAATATAATTTTACCCAAAATGGACCTTGTACCACATGTACAAAACTAATCCTAAAAATATGTCTGCGACACTTATTATATGTTATTAACCAAATAAGAATCATTAACGCACTTTTTTTTTATCATTTAAGGTCAATTACTATTTTGCTCATTTATTATCCTTTTTATGTACGCGCATCATCATGCATGCACCAAGCCAAGCCCCAACACGATATGCAATTTCATATTCATTATATTTAACCTCTGTATAATACATATACATTGTTTGCATGCCAACTTTTACGTGAAATATTTTCTTAGAATATAAATTGTCCTATTTAATATTTGAGTGACCCACGCGGTACACCATATGTAATTGTTTTACGTAAAACTTTCACGCGGTCCAAATATTTAACAATTACTTTATTTATTAAAATCAAGAGTATTACATATTGTGGACTCTTATTCATGATATGTATTATGGAGATTTGCTTATTATGTTATCCTTTCAGTTTTATTGGAGACTTGTATCTAAATCTTGTTTTTTTCGTACCTTTTACATGCCATCGTGAATATGATTTTAGTTTTCCTCAGTTAATGATTAATGCTTGTAATGATATAATGTAACACCCCACCTAATTAAATGTCGGGTGATCAGTCATTTATTAAATTAAAATTGGTATCTCATTTGGTTCATTCTTAACATCACTTTCGAAAACTTTTTGATATTTACTAACCATATTCAAAAAGTTGATGGTAATTTTTTTTTATCTTTTTCAATTAACATGCAACAAAAAATAAATAATTATTTAAACATTCACCATTCAATAACCAAACTCATAGAGAATAAAGTGATAGAATGAATAACTGTGACTGGAATAAACACTTCCATTTTGAATCCCAGATACAGTAATCCGAAATAAAATTCTAGTCCAATCCACGGAAAAATAAAGATATAAATTCACTATCTCTGAATAATATTTGAATAAAAATGGGCAACATGCCCGACTGAAATAAGTGTCTCATAAGAAGGAAATGATAAGTGTGGAGGCGTCTACTACTTAGTTCCTGTAAATTTCACAGCAGTTGCAACGCGTCAAACGATAGGAACTCCTGGGCCCGACGTCCCTATGGTTGGGCACCTAAAATGTTTGTACAAAAATATAGGTTTGGAGAACATGGGTCAGAGCCAAGAAAACATTTGAAACATTTAGCAAGTGTTTAAAATGCAAAATTAGCAGATACTAAATACATGTTAGCTTTACGTGCCCTCACTTGAGATACTCACCTCTCAACTATTGTGCACACCTAACGCATCTTTATAACCCGTCCTTGTTATACTACCCTTCCTAACTAGTCCAAACCATATCTATCTCTACACAAACTAACTCGTTGTGCCACCTGCATTACCCATATCATATATTATCGCATAACCCATATCATTTCGTCAATTATAACTTTTCCATTAGAGATTAAGTTTCCACATACTTAGGTTATTTTAGATGTCATTATCTCTCTCATCTACTTAAGCACACACAGTAATATATATATATATATATATATATATATATATATATATATATATATACACACACACACACACACACACTAATATGACACCCTAGGCTGAGCTGCGGTGCATGCATACTCTGCTATCAAGTCCCGATACATCACGTACTAAATAAAAGGACTACAGGTTCAGAATCACTCTTGAACCATAAATACAATTCACACAAATTGGAGGCGAACATGGTACTAGGCCTTTGGAATACGTACATACTTAACTCACCTAAATATGTTCACACAAATAGTGATCAACTCTAAGTTTTACGCTATAAGGTACGAGTCTAAAATCCCCCAAAATAGCTCATCGGGATAAGACCGCCAACGATGTGAAATCTCCCATGATAACAAGCAGTGTAGGTATGTTCATTACATATAATATCACAATCAACATAATATATGCATGCACTCAGTCTATACATACATGGAGTATATTTCAAGTTTATCCCATAAACTAATAATTCATATTTTATTCCCATTATTCCTAACATCTCTTGTTAACCAACAGGATATAAATAATTTAATTAATTATTTCAGTATCCACCCTCAACCCGGTCAAAAACCAGGAATCATTATAACAAGTCCGAATGATATTTTAATTTCCAATAATCATTTTTCTCGATAATGTTATAATCTGTCAAGAAATATAAAATGACGATTTGAGGCTTCTCTGATCCGATTTTGGAAAAACTTAAAACTACAAAGTTGTTCAAAACATGATTTTATACAAGAACTCACGTGAACACTACCAATTTATACTTAAATTGGTCCTACAATTATCATACAATGTTCGTCCTTTTTTAAAAATGATTTTACATGCGTTTGACTTTCGAATTCGTATGAGTTCACTTTATTTCTAGTTAGATAATTGAATCTTCAATTTAATCACATGCTTTTCTAAGATTTCAAAATCATCAATATACTATATAATCCTAATCATGAGTTCTATGATCCCAAATGATGTTATCTCAAATCAAAACCTTATAAACATGAGTTTTTATCCAAAAATCCTATAATCTTGCATGTATTTCTGCAAACTCATAATTAAGCAAGTTTAAATAACTTGCCTCTTAGGATGATTCTGAATTTTGTTTGGAGAAAATGATGTAAGTTCCTCGTCCTAATTCTTCCTAAATTTCGGCGGTGTATGGTGGTGGTGCAAGGTGGCTCTAGGTGTTGCTCCTCCTCTATGACGCTTCACCTTCTTGAGAAACTCTTCACTTTCTGGTAATAGGTTTCCTCTCACTTTGATTTTTAAATTCCTCATTTGATTAGCCAAAGATTTGATTTTAAAGTAGCTAATCTTGTATCTCTTCATAGGATAAAAATCCAAAGGTCAAAAATTGACTTTTCACTTACCGGGTCGACCCAGAAATGACCCGAGACCCTATACATATACCAGAATATAATTTTCTGACTATTTCGACCCTTTCGGATACTTTGGCGCACTCAAAATGATCATTTTAATTTTCTAAAATTCACTTATATTTTATTTTCCAAAATTAATTCCTAACACTACTGGCACGCGTGTCCCGACTAAATTTACCGCAATTATTGTATTTCTCACTCACGGCCATCATAATACTTTATTATCAATTTATTACTCATTCAATAAGTAATATTTAATATAAATAAATATTAAAATTTGTCTCGCTAATAAATATTGTGGGAACCCATTTATTCTCAGCCCACGAGAATAGCCGACCTAACCCAGCCGATCTAGAAGATTACCCGGTCCAAATCGTGGAATTAAGATGTGTATGTGCTATCTAAATCGCCCCAAGACCAAGTCAATCCCCAACAATATCATGGAGATATTCAAGGGATTCATGGTTCATTATGGACATCGTGGAGTTACTTTGATAAGCGAAATTCTGCATCTATAAATTGTAACCTCTGGCCTGAGGCATAAGGGCATGTAACCAAACATATTAAGAGATACTTAATAAAATAGTTACCTCTTCGTGGACGTAGGCAAGTTGTCAAATCATGTACATAGTTATGTTGTGTGTGTGATTGTATATTTTCTTGCTTAATTGTGATTGTTCTTCGTAAATTCTATATTGTGATATTTTTTTATACCATAATTGGCACCGTATATGGGAAGCGATTGTTATTTCTGCGAGAACACTCACTAACTCAAAGCCTCCAATGTCTCACCACAATAGCAACATCCCTCAAGTCGACGATGTTCAGGAAGAACCTGCTCCTCCCAAGGCGAGGTTTAAAATTTTCCATCCAAATCCAAGGCTTCGCCAGGAAAGGTAGCGTTCTGAAGAAAGCCATGGACCATCTAGGTCCACGTAGATTTTCAGGTTGGTCGATGGCTACGAGGCTAGACTTAGAGAGTAAGAAGAAGCCACGCGTTGCCAAGAAGAAGATAATTCTCACCTAAAAAGGCGACTGAAAAGAATAGAGAGAGATCTCCACAGAAATACAAGACGACGCCACGATCGGACTCTTAGCCCTCAGGTGAGGGAATCTCACAGCCGAGGAAGGAGACACAGGCGCGACCAAGGAAGATCTGAAAGGAACAGGTCAGAAGATGGTCTATCAGAACGACTACAGCAAGCTCGACGCCATGGGAGTCCTGGTCGACAGAATAATAAAATCAGAAGCTTGTCCGAAGGAAGATGGATCAGCATCCAACCCACCGAGGATCTAGATATGTACGAGAGATAGCTAGAAAATATCTTAACACTCAGATGAAATTCCATTTTTCAAGGGCAATAGAATAAGAGGAGTCCCCAGAGAAATTTATAATCCCTAGATTCAAGATCTATGAAGGGAAAACTGGCCCTATCGATCATGTACGACAGTACAGGCATGCCATGACCTTGCAGAGCCATAACAACGCATTGATGTGTCATATATTCCTTTTAAGTCTGCACAACGTGGCGCACAAGTGGTTTGAGAGGCTACCACCTAGGTCCATCAGGAGATTTAAGTCCCTAACTGAATTATTCACATCTCACTGCATAACGAGAAGCTCCCACCCCAAGCGGATGGATGCACTCTTTACAATGAAGAAAAATCCACAGGAGAACCTCAGGGAGTACTTCAAGAGGTAGTGGGAGGTTTTTAACGAGATTTAGGACTGTTCAAAGCAAGTTTCCATAGCATCCTTTAAGATCCGTCTGCCGAGCACTTCTATATTGCACTAATCCCTAATTAAGAAGGAGATTACGTGACGACCTAACGATCCGTATTAAAAAATATGCCAAAGTCGAAGATGTAATCCATCTTAATGTAGGGAACAATGGTCGCGTGAAGATGAACAAAGGGACAATGAAAAATAATTCTCAGAAGAAAGGAAACAAGAATGGGGGTACGAATAGCTCCAAAAATGGCAACAAAAATAACCCCTCAAAAGCGTTCCAGACTGTCCACACAGTCTTTAAAGAATCGATATACAAATTTCTCAGCAAGATCAAGAAAGAGCCATTTGTCAAATAGCCCAGGAAGATGGGAAGAGACCCAATAAAATGAAATAATTCACTGAGATGTGCATTCCACAGAGAGGGCGGTAACGGGACCTAACACTGCAAAGGACTCAAGTCTCATCTTGAGGAATTGACCCAAGTTATCCATCTCAAGGAGTTCATAGATAAAAAAACTGACAAGGTCGTGACGAACGGAGATCGGAAGCCAAATAACATCCTCGACGAAGATATGGGACACGAGTTCAAAGTAATTCATGGGGCATCAGGCCTTAAGTAAGTACAAAGAAACACTGTTCTGATGAAAGTCAGAAAGCTTATAATCGTTATGCAAGCTTTTCATATAGATCCTGTCAAGACTCGGGCCGGGAAGCATCGGTGACCAAAAGACATCGACTATAATAAACTCATTGTGTTTACCAAAGATGATTTAGTTGGGATAAGAACCCCACATCATGATGAATTGGTCATGACACTCAGGATAGCTAACTGGGACATCGACAGGCTGCTCCTCAACCAAGGCAGCTCTTCCAAAGTGATGTACATATAACTATTCAACAAATTGAAATTAAATATCACCGACCTAAATGAGGCCACCGTTCCATTGGTCGGATTTACAGGAAGGATAACAATGTCGTAAAAAAGATAGACCTGCCAGTTAGGATGGGAAATATTTAAAAGATGATCGAGTTTCTTGTGGTAGATATTGATTCCCCCTGTCACGCTATCCTAGGCAGGGGTTGGCTCCATGTCATAAAGGCTATACCATCCTTTTATCATTAGAAACTCAAGTGCATTACAGATCGGGGTATGGTCGCGTCCAGACTGTGGCTAGAAAATGCTTTATTATAGTCATCCGCCCCAAATAAGAGAAGAAGAAAGACGAGAAGAAGGTCCAGGAGGAAGCCCAAGAGGGTGTATTACCTTTCAAATAGCAATTCTGATACGGATGACCAGGGGTGGAGGAAACTAAAGTCCAGCCCATAAATAAGGTCGTTAAAGACCTGAAAGAAGTTGTAGTTGAAGGTAACTCATCTAAAAGGAAATTTCTAATTGGTGCCTCCCTCACCGATCGAGAAAAGAAGGAGCTAACCATGTTCCTGTGAAGTAATCTGGATATTTTTTCTTGGGAACTGTAAAAGATGCCTGAGATAGATCACACTATTGCATGCCATCGAATGCATGTCAACCCACCTTTTAAACCAGTCGCTCAGAAGGCTCGCCGAACAGCCCCAGAAAAAGCAAAGGCAGTGAAGAAAGAGGTTGGAAAATTACTCTCTCCAAATAGTTATCCAACCCAGTTGCAGTACCCAAAAGTAACAGGAATTACAGGGTATGTATTAATTTTACTAACCGCAATAGGGGTTATTCAAAATATGGTTTCCCACTCCCAAAGATAAATCAGTTGGTCGACATCACAGTGACGTATGAAAGGATGAACTTTCTAGACGCTTACTCCGGATATCACTAGATCCCAATTTATGAGCCAGATCAAGATAAGACCTCCTTCATAACTCCTATTGGGTTATATTGTTACAAAGTCATTCCGTTTGTCCTAAGAAATACAGGAGCGACTTATCAGCGGTTGATCACCAAGATGTTTAAGAAACTGACGGGAGAAATAATGGAAGTGTACATTGATGATAGGATCGTCAAAAGAAAATAGAAGGCCGGCCACATCTCAGACCTAGCAGGAACCTTTGAGATCCTCAGGAAATACTGGATGAAACTTAACACTAGCAAGTGTTCATTCGGTGTCCAGTCAGGAAAGTTTATAGGATAACTGGTCAGTAAAAGAGGGATTGAAGCAAACCCTGATCCGATCAATGCCATCATAAAAGTCTAGCCCCCTCAGACAATAAGAGATGACCAAAAGCTTACCGGTATGCTCGTCGCACTCAATCGCTTCATTTCTAAGTCTTTAGAGCGCTGTCGACCGTTCTTCTAACTATTGAAGAAAGATAAGGGCCTAGTATAGAACGACGACTGTTCCAAAGCCCTAGAAAAACTCAAGTCTTACCTCAGCAAGCCACCCTAGTTGGTGATTCTAAGCAAAAGTGATCTCTTATACCTTTACCTTGCCATATCAAACCTTTCCGTGAGCTCCGCTTTGATATACGAGAAGTAGGGATGCCTACACTCGATTTACTATGCAAGTAAGACATTTCTTAATACCGAGTAGCGCTATCTGCCCCTAGAGAATCTCGCCTGTGCGTTAGTGGTAGCCTCAGATAGTTGAAGCATTACTTTAAGGCTCATTCAATTATTGTGATTACCTCACGTCCCCTAAAAGTTGTTCTAAGGAAAGTGAACCTCTGCGGTCGACTGTCAAAATGGTCGGTCGAACCTTAAAGATTTGATATCCACTTTCAACCAAGAACGATAATTAAGGGGCAAGTTATAATTGATTTTATCGCAAATTCATAGAAAACCAGTCCGCTGCCCAATTAGAAAATGAGCAGCCGACAAAAGAGGAAGAAAAATCCTTCGATTGGACCTTTTACGTTGACGGAGCCTCCAACTCCAGGGGGCCAGAATAGGCATTGTATTGGTTACCCCATATAATATTGTGCTCGAATAGGGGATCAGGCTTGGATTTGAAGCCTAGAATAACGAAGCAGAATATGAAGCGCTGATCGTCGGCCTGCGCAAAGCACAACTACTGGGGGTAAAATGCCTTCGAGTATTTGGCAATTCAAGTGGATATTTCTACGCCAAGGATGAGAGGATGGCAGCTTACCTTGCTGTTGTAAGGGGACTTATGGTGCAAAGTTTGATAAATTAATGTTGAGCAGTTCCTCAGGGGGCAGAACAGTCACACCGACGCCTTAGTAGCTCTAAGCTCTGCCATTGACTTCAATTTAAGGAGAACCATTCAGATAGAATTCCTAGCGCAACTGATCATCAACCAATCAGTCATAGTCGAACAAGTCCTCCATATAAAAAGGGCACCTTGTAGGTGGGATCACATCGTGACTTATCTACGGAGCGACACACTGCCAGGAAAAAAGAGATTGGGGCACCAGATTAGAGTCAAAGTTACTCGCTTTCACTTATCTTATGAGGGAAAAATCTACAAAAAGTCTTTCACTGTCCCTACCTCCAGTGCGGTCACCCAGGAGATTTTGAGCAGGTTCTTAGTGAACTTTATGAAGGAATTTGCGGGAGTCATACAGGAGCAAGATAATTGGCTTTTCGGGCAATCAAGGAATTATATCGGTGGCCGTACATACATAAGGATGCTAGAAATTATATACACAGGTGTGAAAAATGCTAGAAGCACTCCCTTATAGTACACTAGCCTGCTAGCGACCTTAAGTCATTAAGTAACCCATGGCCTTTTGCCCAGTGGGGATTGAATATTGTAGGGTAGCTGCCTACCACATTTGGGAATCTCAAATATCTGTTGGTCGGTACTGACTACTTTACCAAATGGGTAGAGGCAGAACCGCTCACAAACATCCAGGATGGTGATACGATGAGGTTCATATGGAAGAATATCATCACCCGCTTTGGGATACCAAGAATGATCATTACTGACAATGGTACGTAGTTAAAAAATGGCCTCTTTTAAGGCTTTCGCAAAAAACATGGAATCAAGCATAACTTTAGTTATGTGGAATATTCCTAAAGCAACGAGCAAGCTGAAGCTTACAATAAGCCAATGATTGACGGAGTGAAAAAAAGACCAAAAAGAGCTAAAGGAGCCTGGGTAGACGAACTATCCCACGTTTTATGGGCTTATCGCACAACTCCCAGGCGAGCAACTAGAGAAATCCCCTTCGCTCTCGCCTATAGAATGGAGGCAGTCATCCCATTGGAAGCAAGACTCCCAACTATGAGGACCACCTTGGTCGACCAAGGCCTCAACAATGAAGCATTACTCATTGAACTTGACGCTGATGAGTGACGAGAACTGGCACTGGTTAAGTTGGCATCTTACCAATAACAACTGGCCAAATAGTACAACCAAAAAGTTAATTTGAGGAAGTTTCTAATGGGGGATTACGTCCTGGGGAAAGTCCTTGGCAGTACTGTAAGACCATGAGATGGCAAACTGGGACCAAATTGGGAGGGACCTCCAAAGATAATAAGGGACGACCTACAGGGAGCATATTTCTTAGAAACACTGGAGGGCAGGGAGATACCGAGGGCCTGGAATGCAGCCAACCTTAAGAAGTTCTACTTTTAGACTTCTATATCTTTTATTTTTCAGCATCATTAGTTTAGGGGAATTTTCATTTACAAACTGATGTTGCCTTTTATTTATCATTTTAATCAATAAAGGTTGATTGGTCCCGCATTTTGAACATCTTGGTTGTTTAATGTCTCTTGATTGAACCTCAATACGCATATTTTCCAAGCAATATACTCCCCTCAAAGCATAATAAAGTTTCGGGATTACAGCAAGTTGATCAACTTTCTTTAGTCAAGGAACCTCACACGCTAAGAATAAATAAAGCTCCTATGATTAAAACAGTGTGCTAGACTTATTCCAATCAAGGAAATCTAAAATATATGAAGCAAGGTTTACAATTAACTTTCCTCAAGAATTTGTTGAAAACTAAACTGGCCTCTTGAGTTGCTCCGACAAATATAAAAGACCTACAGGGGATCCTTAGGTAATAAAGCCAACTCAAGGTTGATCGCCAGCTTAGGTTGGTTCAAAAATCCTGCTCGGGCGGATGTCCCATTAACGTGGTACATTCTTTCCATCACCCTACTTAGGCCTAAGAAAGTGTGATGACACAACTTAAAAGGTAAAGTAGGCGGAGTGGTATGGCTAAGGCATATTGGACTGGGAGAATGTTCAAACACGAGAAAATAAAAACTCAACATCATTTAATCGGTTAAAAAGTCCAAAGTGAATAAAAAAAATTTGACTAATCATTCATATTATGTTCAGATCTATCACGTACTTTTTTGGTCAACACTAATGTCAAGCAATCAACAAATAAGGTTAACACATGTTTAGTCAGCAAATGATTGAGACATAAATAATCAGTTGTATCTTTTATTAAGAATTATATTATTACATTTACATTAAAAGACCAAGAAATACTTAAATACCTACGATGGCCCAGGACGATGAGAAAGGTAGTTCGCTACTCTAGCTCTCCGACCATCATCAGGATGAGGAACTAAGTCTTTTTCAGTGCCCTCTGGGCGTGGCTCTAGAAGCTGTGCAGGTATAGTATTTATTGGGATCCAACGGTCATCCCACAAAAAAGGATTCCATCCATTGGATGAGTGAACGGTCCGATACTCATACCACAGGGCGGATTCCTTAGGAAGTTTCAATTCCTTAAGAGCGCTGAGCCATCTCCTAGAAAAAGTAAGGTCTTCGGTCTTTTTTAGTCCTGCTGGGGAACCTACCCAACCTTAGTCATAACCATCAACCCAGACCTGCCGATGACCCCTTCAACATAAATGTCTTAACCGAGTGACATCCCTCCAGAGACCAATAGCGATCACATAAGCTCGCCTAACGTCTCCTTTTAGCTGACAATCTTCCTTTTGTAAGCTTGATTGTCAATTTGAACAACTATAGCCGATGATGAAGAAGATCCTCGCAGCACCAAAGGGGGACCAGGTGGAGTGTTTTACTTAAGACGAGCAATTTATCTTCTCAAAGCATCATTCTCCCTCTGCAATAACTCCCCCACCTGGTTGATTTCGGACGCATCCATTAGCTTTACCTTCAAGGCATCCATCTCTTCCTGTACAAAGGCACCAAATCCCTCCATATCCTCGAGCCTATCCTTGAGCTTAGCAACTACCTCATATTGATCTTTATAATCCTGGTGATACGACACGAATATTGCATATTTGCGCCTTTATCTTTGTGCATTCTAGCACTTTTACATTCTTAATTCCTGTATTTATGCTCCTTAAACAGACGACCTTACATTTGGACATATATATATTTTACAGGGGTAAATTTTGCTTTTGTAGGTATTGGAACACTAAAAATGAGGATTCGTTGCATTTTGGAAAAGTTCTGTCATCGGATGATACTTCAAGGGCATTTTAGTCAATTCACACTTCATCTTCGACTCATGAAATTTCCACGGATGCGTAGTTCGCTGAGTTATCATCGCGTGGTAATAAACCAAGCATCGTTTTGAGTTCAGACGAAGAAGTTATAACCATTTCCATTATGAACCTTTTCTCCCATGTGACCAAACGACAATAGAAAACAGAGTACCGGTCGAGCGATCCCCTGCTGTTGGTCGATCTCATTTTGGGATTTTGCCTTGCGAAGTAACCAGTGGGTTTTAACTTAAGGGACCGGTCGACGCGCCCTTGATGCCTGTCAACCGGTAGTAGCAGTTATCCGACAATTTCCCTTTGTTCTATTTCTTTTCTTTTTCCTTTATTTATTTTCCAACTTACTATATAAACCAATTTTGTTTTGTATTTTCATTATCTTGTAATAATGGATCATTTTCCATACTCAGGGTTAGAGAGGGAATCTAGGGTTTGGAGGTTTGGGGAAGTGTGCCATTTTATCCCTCCGAGGGTTTTCTCGTATAGAGGGGTTTGCTCATCGAGGTTGTGTAGAACACTATCCCCCATCATCTCTATCAATTTGAGTTTCCAATGTTTGTATTTCTTTATTTACCGCATTTTTACTCGCTTTCTAGTTTAGATTTATTGCGTTTATTTACATGCTTTCTTGTGTAGATATACTGCTTTATTTACTGCGTTTTTATCATGCTTTCTAGGTTAAATTAGCCTAGGTTGTGTTGGATTGAACTCCTTATTTATGTACATTTATGATATATTATGTACCATTTTTTTTCTGTTACTAGTTTAAGTTCATATCCAAATATAGATGAGGATGCTGTTGGTAGAGTGAAAGCTGCAGTATAGATAGGAGCATGGACGGCATACCTTCCAGTTCACTAGCCTAGCTTATTTCAGATTCTCTAGTTACATAGTCAGTGTCAACAAAGTCCATTTGATTAAGTCTCTTTCCCGCTGCCTTCACTTCTGCTACCTTAGGTGCCTCAACCTCTACCTTTGCTTCCAGTGCTTATGCCTTTCTTTCTGTCTTCGCTCTTGCCGGGTTGATGTGTTTCTTTGCATTGGTGATGGAGTTTACGGGTTTATTTCGAGTGGGATTTCCTATTTATTACGCCTAGGAGATTTAACCGTGTATATCATGTGAGAACGATAGGACCCCCAATTTTTAAATTTTTTAAAATGAATTTTCTTAAAGTGCGGATAAAGATGGTTCAAACATATAAACAACTTACAATATATTTTAATTTCTTTCAAATTAAAATTAAACAAACACAAAGTGAATAAATTTAACGACAAATGGATTTTTCACTTAAACCAAATATTTCAATTCAAGTCCTAGAAATTTTCCTAACAAGAATAATCTATTTTGCAAATTAGGCCAAACCAAAATTTACCAAAATAAATTATCTTTGAATTGAATTAATTTCAATTTCACCCAAATATATTTTAACACCAAAGAACATAAGTGTGATAATTAAACCAAATTTTATCTTGAATTATCTAAGCATGCATCTGCGTGATTTAAGCAAGATAAAATTAAACAATATCACACGAGGCGCCGATGTACGAGGAAAACCCAAATGGGAAAAACCTCGGTCGACCCTAGCCACGAATTCACTAAGTATGGTAGTTTTTACAAAGACTCGACACAAGAGGACTTACACAAACTGACTTGAGTCCGTCCAAGCCTTGACGCGCTCCTTCGGTCTTCAACCTCCGCCTAGTGAATAATCGTGGACTCCTCCATAGTCTCGGACTCCACCGATGGGGCTATGGTCACCGTCAACCCACACGCGAAACCTTTCTTCTAGTGAGAACACCGCAACAAACTTTTCTCCTTTTTGGGATAGAGAAGAACCCAAACTTTCTTCTTGTTGGTGTAGAGAAAACCAGGTGCCAAAACTCTCTAAGAAATGTTATATCAATAGGTACTTGGAATAAACTAAACAAATGGGTGTGCATGTGTTTTTTTGATGAATTTAATCCATAAAAATCAAACACAAAACATGAAACTTTTTCATAAAAATTTTGCTCTCAAAAGACTCTTAGAATGTGAAAAAGTTATCTTTAAAAAGTTAGTTCCCGCACTTAAGAAGTATGTCAAAAAGTAAGTGGAGCAAAGTAGTGGAAAAGTGAAAAAAACAGGCTTGAAACTGTTCCCGTTGTTTTTTCGTTAGAAATATCGTTCGAACGAGACTTATAACGAAGAGACAGAACGGAAAAAAAATCTCATTTGAAAACTGGTTCAAACGACCTATCTAACGAGATCTTAGGCCATGATTCTAGATAATTTCGATACGAACGCGTGGCCGCCAGTTTCGTATTTTTCTGATTTTTTTTGGATTTTATATGATTTTTTTACTCAAAGGTGTCCGAGAACAAAAAATTTAGAACTATGAATTCAAAAAAAGTTTAACAAAAAAATACTAACACCCAAAATAAATTTCTAAATTACACCCAATAAATAATGTTCCAAGCTACTATATATATATATATATATATATATATATTAAAATGCATTCATACCTTAGGAGCAATGGAACCATGTTGATGATGTAGAAACGAGGCACAACACACACGACATTTGATGAAGCTTTAATATCTTGGCCACTACTCTTCAACAAACACGTCATAGGCTTGAATGGGTAACTTGAACTCTATCCTATGACTCAAATGTTTTTGTCCGAAATTGATCGAAAACTACAAAGGACTCAATTGGAAATTTGTGTCCTTACAAATCTCCCCCTTTGGCTATTCCGGGACAAAAACCAAACAAAAATCCTAAAGGGCCGTCAAGCTCTACTAAACTAAAAAATATCCCACCCAAAATAAAAATACAATGCTTGACTCAAACAACCCAAGGATCCATATCTTTGCCCGATGATGAACGTTACCATTTAGAATAATTTCTGCACACTTAAGCAAACTATCAAACGCATAGGGAATATCAATATATTAAATGCAAAAATAAATACTCCCCCTAAATGAATTCTCCCCTTTTATCAAACAAATGACCTACTTAGAAAGACGTCTCCCCCTAAGATAAATCTCCCTAAACTAAGATACGATAGGTTTAGATACCATTTCTCCCCCTATCATTCTCCCCCTTTTTGTTCAGGAATAGACAAAGGCTAAAGAATCAAAACTTAACTTATCTCCCCCTATTAAAGCATATACACCCCTTAAACTAAACAAGGGATAAATAAAATAGGATAACAATCTCAACATGCATTAGTGCATAAAGTGATGAGAACATTAAAGCACATAGGAAACTAAAATTCAACTAATCCAACAAATAACATCGGATACCAACTAGGATGCAATAAAATGATACCAATATGATATATAAAGTATTAAGCATGTGATATCAACAAAGAATGCAACAAGATGGATACCAATTATGAATTAAAGCATAGATGGACTAGAAAAGCAACGCAAAGACCCAAAACAAACACAATATCATATATATGTATACACAATATATTCAAACTAAGCATAAGTACACACATATAGACATAAACACCAAAATGACACAAAACACAATAAGTTTTTTACACTCGTATGGTAAAAATGTGTCATATGAAAACGGAAGTGTTGGGTTGTGAACTAGAAACAATTAAATTTAGACCCAATCACTTAAAACATGTTCACGTAGTTCTCAATTGATTGCAAACTTCATCACATTTGAATATAACCTCATGTGACAATATAAATTGAACTCAATGAACAAACATACACAATGCATACAAGCCTAGACTTTTGATGATTCGACAAACCAATAGAGTCATGACATTGAAAACGCAACTAGGATAAACGGACAATGTGCAAACCGTTGATATATCATCCAAACTCCCTCAATAAGCATATATATTATTCTTTTGAATGAATAAATCAACTAAACATAGGCCTTGGCAATTATTTTTCTTTTTAATGACATATTTTATTTTAGGCCTTTGGACCACGTATTTCTTTTAGGTCCAAACAAACGGTGGCTTACTATTCGCAAAGGATAATAAATCCTTTCGGAGCCCTTCCCCGTGCACATTTATATATCACATTTTTTATATCTCACAAATCTCACGTGCAACGGATTTTGACATGCAATAGTCCTCCCAGGTCACATAACATGTAGATGACAAGATTGGAAGGAGAACACCTCACAAAGCTCAAATATACATATGAAGTGAAAATTTCAAATGAGCTCGTGCATGTGTGAATTGAGGCATATAAAAATAGAATCCATTTAAATCAACACAAAATCCAACTACTCCATGTAAGGATGGTAAAGAGCATAATAAGGATTGACAATCTAAACCAAAAGTTCTAGCCACATGGGAGTGTAAAAGATGGGATTCAAACACAAGTATATGCCACATAAAGTGTGTCAAACTAAAATACACACATAATAAAAATCTTTTTTAGTTTTTGAAATTTTTAACCAAATATAAAAAATATATACTCAAAAGACACACAAAAATTATTTGTATTTTTCATTAATCTTAAATTGCTAAAAAGATAAAATGCAAATGATAAACAAAAATCTTTTTGTATTTTTCATTTAATGCAAACAAAAATGAAAGAAGTATAATACAAAAGATAAACAAAAATCATTATTCCAGCATGTGTTTAAGCATGGAGCATAGACTAGAAAATGACTAAAACAAGCATATAATTAGCATGGGTGATATAGCATGAAGCACAAAAGCTAAAGCATGCAAATAAAACTGACTCATTCAACCTTTTGATTTTGCAACGAAGGAAGCATGTGAAAGTAAATGAGAATAAAAAATCCTATCTTGTAAAGCTACCAAGTCGGATCTCCTAACCCAAACTAATGACGAATGACTATCTCGGGGTGTAGGAATCTTGGCTACCTTGGTTGCCTTACGTTGGGATTTTCTAGGACCACGTTTAAGATCAAAACATAATTTCTGAAGATGACCTTTTCTACTATAATGTGAACACCTAAAGTCACGGCAAAAATAATTACCTAAGGAGTGATCTCTAATTGTTTTCCTAGGAGATTATCCTAAAACATTGGTTTTGGATTTATAAGTTGATTCATTACAAGTATCGAAGCCTAAACCACGAGTGTCATTTTTAATTTGGACCGTGCCTAAGATTTTATCTAGTTTTTCATACCTACACTCCATATCAAATTTGACTTTACTAGAGTCTTTTAATTTTTCTTCTAATTCTAAAATTCTAAACTCTAACAAACCATTTCTCTCTTCAAACTCGAGAAGGTCCTTTTTCAAGGATTCCATTAAACCTCTAAGGCTATCTCTCTCGCCTTCGATATATTCTAGCTTCTCTCGAAGAGATCTCTCTCGTGTCCTAAGGTCTTCCACTAACACACTATCATCAACGACCTTGACACGCTCTCTTAAACTTGCTTCTAACTTCAAATTAGATCTTTTTAGTTTAATAGATTCTTCATAAATTTCTTCAAAAGCATTTTGAAGTTCACTCACATCAACCTCATCATTTTCATTCTCTCTCTCTTCTTCACTCTCACTACTATAAAAAATAAGGGAATAAAAAACGTTGACCTCGGAAGTGTCATGTGTTTGAATACCTTCATGAGAAGATTCACTATCGGTGCTCACATGACTAGCCATAAAAGCCACAAAGTTGGGTTTAGTGGGGGAATCGGGTCCCTCTTCCTTATCACTATCACTAAGGGTCGCATTATATGAAATAGAGGTTGCTTACCCTCTCTCCTTAGTTTAGTGTGGCACTCTCTCGCCTTATGGCCACAACCCTCACAACCGTAACACTTATTTGACTCGTCCCTATTTAAATTTTCATTAACAGTTTTAGGGATCTTTTCGGCTTTGTCATGCTTAGAAGTTTCAAATTTCTTAAAATCATTTTTAAATTTATCTTTGTTAAATTTAAGAAATTTTCGAAATTTCCTAGCAAACAAGGCCATATCTTCTGAGTCACTATCACTTTCACACTCTACTACATGTTTTTCCTCATTTCGAGCTTTTAAAGCAACGCCCTTTTCTATTTTCTTTTCATTTTTATAGGAAACATGTCCAGTTGATAGGTTTGTAAATCACCTACGAGCTCTTCTAATTTCGTAGAGGCTAAAGTTGGTAAATAATTTAAAACGGTCACTTTTGGAATAAATCTACCGGTAGGGACCTCAAAATTTTCTTTACTACTCGGTTGTCAGGTATTTTCTCTCCCAAATTAAAAGATGAATTAACAAAATCGGAAAGTCTAGCATAAAATTCATCAAATGTTTCTTTTTCATTCATTTTGATGGTTTCAAATTGAGTGGTGAGGTTTTGGAGTTTCGAAGCTTTTACAACACTTGTACCTTTATGAGTGGGTTGTAAATATCCCAAGCTTCTTTAGCGGTTTCACACGTCATAATGCGTCGGAATTCATCCGGTGTGACCGCACTAAACAAGGCATTTAAATCTCAGAAATTAAAATTAGAAAGTTTAAATTCATTCTCACTCCATCTATCGGCGGGTTTGGGAACACGCTCATTATCTACTAAATGTGTAGGTGGGGACCACCCGTTAACAACAGACATCCAAACTCTATCGTCGATAGATTTTAGAGCCGATTTCATTCGCGCTTTCCAATACGTGTAATTAGAACCATCAAAAATAGGAAATTTTGAAAATGGGGAAAATTCCATTTTAGCCGAAAATATTTAAAGGATATTAACGAAGTAATTTATCGTTTTTCGCTCTGATACCAATTTGAGAATGATAGGACCCCCAATTTTAAATTTTTTTAAAATGAATTTCCTTAAAGTTCGGAATAAAGATGGTTCAAACATATAAACAACTTACAATAAATTTTAATTTCTTTCAAATTAAAATTAAACGAAACACAAAGTGAATAAATTAAACGACAAATGGACTTTTAACTTAAACCATATATTTCAATTCAAGTCCTAGAAATTTGCCTAACAAGAATAATCTATTTTGCAAATTAGGCCAAACCAAATTTTACCAAAATAAATTATCTTTGAATTGAATTAATTTCAATTTCACCCAAATATATTTTAACACCAAAGAACATAAGTGTGATAATTAAACCAAATTTTATCTTTAATTGTCTAAGCATGCATCTACGTGATTTAAGCAAGATAAAATTAAACAATATCACACGACGCGCCGATGTACGAGGAAAACCCAAATGGGAAAAACCTCGGATGGCCCTAGCCACGAATTCACTAAGTATGGTAGTTTTTACAAAGACTCGACATAAGAGAACTTACACAAACTAACTTGAGTCCGTCCAAGCCTTGACGCGCTCCTTCAGTCTTCAACCTCCGCCTAGTGAATAATCGTGGACTCCTCCACAGTCTCGGACTCCACCGATGGCTCTATGGTCACCGTCAACCCGCACGCGAAGCCTTTCTTCGAGTGAGAACACCGAAACAAACTTTTCTCCTTTTTGGGATAGAGAAGAACCCAAACATTCTTCTTGTTGGTGTAGAGAAAACCAGGTGCCAAAACTCTCTAAGCAATGATATATCAATAGGTACTTGGAATAAACTAAATAAATGGGTGTGTATGTATTTTTTTGGTCAATTTAATCCATAAAAATCAAACACAAAACATGGAACTTTTTCTTAAAAGTTTTGCTCTCAAAAGACTCTTAGAATGTGAAAAAGTTATCTTCAAAAAGTTAGTTCCCGCACTTAAGAAGTATGTCAAAAAGGTAGTGGAGCAAAGTAGTGGAAAAGTGGAAAAAACTGGCTTAAAACTGTTCCCACTGTTTTTTCGTTAGAAATCTCGTTCGAACGAGACTTCTAACGAAGAGACAGAACGGAAAAAAAATTCTCGTTTGAAAACTGGTTTGAACGAATTCTCATTCGAATGAGGTCGTTCGAATGACCTATCTAATGAGATCTTAGGCCATGGTTCTAGATAATTTTGATACGAACGCGTGGCCATGAGTTTCGTATTTTTCTGATTTTTTTTGGATTTGATATGATTTTTCTACTGAAAGGTGTCCGAGAACAAAATAGTTAGAACTATGAATTCAAAAAAAGTTTAACAAAAAAATACTAACACCCAAAATAAATTTTTAAAATACACCTAATAAATATTTTTCCAAGCAACTATATATATAATAAAATGCATTCATACCTTAGGAGCAATGGAATCATGTTGATGACGTAGAAACGAGGCACAACACACATGACATTTGATGAAGCTTTAATATCTTGGCCGATACGTCTTCAACAAACACGTCATAGGCTTGAATGGATAAACTTGAACTCTATCCTATGACTCAAATGTTTTTGTCCAAAATTGAGCCAAAACTACAAAGGACTCAATTGGAAATTTGTGTCCTTACATCATGTATGCTCTGTATTTATGACCTTGTGTGCATAATTTCTGGGGTATTTGTTGAACCAAAATCTTATTAGACTTTTATGCAAATTTAGGTGTGTGACAACTCTGGGTTTAATTAATTATTGAAACGAGATGAAGTCTTAATAATTTGTCGGCCCATGTAACTATTTTATACTAATTAACTCGGGGTGAGGGATATCCGACGCAATCTATAGTTTTTATTCGCTTTTGTTAGTCTAGTTTAATTATATGCCTAGATTAAGTTTTCTTTTATTTTAATCACCTTTTGCACTTTTATTACTGAAATAAAAATTCGATTACAGCCTAACACCATTCTCTGTGGATTCGATATTCGGACTTGGCCGCTATACTCCCTTTTTTAGCTTCTGAGTTGCCTTTCGAAGTGAGCTCATGCTCCTTATATAGGGTCAAAGGGGTGCCGATCGCCATTGTCCATGTCCTGCCTATTGACAGAAAACTCTAGACACACTACCGATAGGCTAGGAAATGGGTTTGCCATTTCATAGTCCTCTGCAGATTTTATGAAAAAATGGTGGTAAAATGTAATCCGTTAGTTTGAATCGTACACGAGATGTACCATTGGAAAGGGTATACATATCCCTTTAAGAATCCATGGGCAGCTCCTGAGTTAGGGAATTGAGTGTGGTCAAACAGGGCTTGGAAGCACCCGATGGTCTTTTGGATAAGAGGAATATGGATCGTTCATCCAAATCATATGGTCAATTCATGCACGGGGTGGAACGTTGGAGAGGGGATTCAGAGCCCTTCGAAGATTCATTCAGCCTCGTTCGGTTCGGAGAGTTGACCTTGGATAAATGAGGCCCGAAAGCGCCCGATGACCCTTCGGAGTTAAATGGATCGTTCGTTCGTATAGTAAGGTTGATTCATGCATGGGGTGAACCATTATAAATGGGATTCGGATCCCTTCAAAGATTCATTTAGTCTTGTTCGAGTTTGAGAGTTTACTGGAGTCAAATGGAGCTCGGAAGCGCCCGATGGACTCCATATCAGTTTTTAGGAGAAAATGAACCATTTGTCCGAATCATAAGGACGATTCATGCATGGGGTGGATTGTTGGAAAGGGTATTCAGAGCCCTTTGAATAATCATTGAGCTTCCCCTTAGGCGAGGATATTGATTTGGGTCAAATTGGGTCCCGGGAGCACCCGGTGGCCTTTAGATCGGTTTTTGATAGTAAAATGGATTATTCATCCAAATTGTTAGGTTGATTCGCACAGGGTGGACTGTTATAAAGGGTATTCAAAGTCCTTCGAATATTTATTGATCTTCCACTCAAATAAGAAAGTTGATCGAAGTCAATCAGGACTCGAAAGCACCCGGTGGTGTTTAGTTCGATACTCAGAGTATGACTTAGGGTTTATGGTGAAGGAGGAAGTTTTGGGGACCTAAGGAGATGCTTAGGAGGGTACTATAATGTGGTGTCTATAGAGCCCCTCGACAGGTGAGCTTGGAACAAGTGAAGACTGTTGAATGGACGCCATATGAATGTTTTGGGAAAAAGGTCCATTCAGCGAACTAAAGGGAGGATGATGATCAATTCAAAGGGTTGAGGGTGATCGGTTTAGAGAGTCGAGGTTAATTCTGAGGACCTAAATTTGTGAAGACCGATTCTGAGGGTCGAGTTTAATTATGAGGATAAAATGTTCTGAAGACCGATTCTGTGGGCTGAGGTCAATTTTGTGGACCAAAAGTTGTAGCGACCAATTATGTGGGTCGAGGTTAATTATGTAGACATAAATTTATGACGACGAATTCTGTGGGTGGAGGTTAATTCTTAGGACCTAAAGTTAAAGGTATCGATTCTGAGGGTCGAGGTCAATCTGAAGGACCTAAAGTGATAACGATAGGTTCTATGGGTTGAGGTCAATTCTGAGGACCTAAAGTTATGACGACTAATTTTGAGCACCTAAAGTTGTGACAATCGATTCTGCGGGTTGAGGTCAATTCTGAGGACCGAGGTCAATTTTGAAGACCGAAAATTATGACAATCGATTCTGCAAGTCGATTTTAATTCTGAAGACCTAATGTTGTAGAGGCCGATTCTGCGAGTCGAGGACAAATCTGAGGACCTAAAGTGAGGACGATTGATTTAGACGCCCGAGATCAATTCTGAGGACCTAAAGTTATAGAGGACAATTCTGAGGACCTGAAGTTCTGAAGACCGATTCTTCGGGTCGAGGTCGATTATGAGGACCTAAAGTTATAAAGACATTATGAGGGTCGAGGTTAATTATGAGGGCCTAAAGTTATAGAGACTGATTCTGGGGGTCGAGGTCAATTCTGTGGACCTATAATGATGACGACCGATTCTGAGGGTCGAGGTCAATTCTGAGGACCTAAAGTTCTAGAGATTGATTATGTGGATCGAGGTCAATTCTGAGGACCTAAAGTTGTAATGATTGATTCTGAGGGTCGATGTCAATTTTGGGGACCTTAAGTTTGTGATGATCGATTCTGCGGGTCGAGGTCGATTCTAGGGGTCTAAAGTGGTGATGACCGATTCTGCGAGTCGAGGTCAATTCTAAGGACCTAAAGTTGTGACGTTCGATTATGCGGATCAAGGTCAATTATGAAGACCTAACTTAATAAAGATCGATTATTTGGACCTAAAGTAATAATGACCGATTCTGAGGGTCGAAGTCAATTTTGAGGACTTAAATTAGTACGGATCGATTTTGTGGGTCTAGGTCAATTCTTTGACCTAAAGTAGTGACGTAAGGAGTTATTCTCTTGGGTAATTTCTGTCCTATATTGAGGATGAAGATGCACCTGTTGTTTTTGCTGAAAATCGCGTTGTTTTGAGACTCTATTGGGAAACGTTTCACCCTTGAGACATCTGATTAGGGATTACGCTTTTTTGAGAGGGGAAGCTGTGAAGGGTTTTATCTATAGGTGCATCTTGAAATTTGCCTTTAGCTTGGAGATTATGCTAGGGAAATTGGTAAGGTATTATTTTGTAATCTTACTGGGGAGGCATTTGGGTTCCGCTAAGGAAGACTTGCAATTTGAGAGTCCTCTAGGAATTGTAGTTAGACTTGGGATGCGAGAGTATTGTTGGTTCTGTTTGTGGAATATGTTTAGGGTTTATGCTGGAGACAAGAGAATAATATTAATGCTAGTGGGGATTTCGGGAGTCGAAAGGGCTTTAGTGTTCCAAAAAATGGTTTTCTTGATAAAGAAATGTTCCAATATTTTTTTGGAACTTTCTAATAATTTTTGAATTTTTCTGGCTTTTTTTGGCATTTTTGTTTCTTGAGTAGATGTTGATTCTCTGTTGTGGATTACTGGTGAACTATTACCTTGGAGGATGACTACTATGGATACGGGGGTGACGGGGATGCACCCACCGATGAGGAGGTTGCAGTCGTATGAGTTTAGGCACGCTTGTTAACTAGGAGAGAGGTTGCAAAGCAGATGAGGTGACATCTGATTATGTTTTTTTCCTTTGGAATTTTCTTGCAGAGTCATCATTTGACTGGGTGAACTCAGCGTTGATCATGTTGCATGCTTGATGTAGCGGCATTGCACCTAAAACAAGGCAAAAGTGATGCATTTTTTTGTTTGATTATCTTGATTGAATGGTTTATTCTACATGCATTTGAATCTGATGTTGAGTTTTTCCTTTGAGAAAGAGTAGGAAAAATGTGCTTTTAGAAATTTTTGAATATGTTTTTGGCATGTGTTGAGTGGAAGATATTGTAACAACTCGCGTAATTTTTAGGGTATTTTTAAAATATAGAGGAAAAATAACGTATTTGATAAAATTATTTTTCTTGCTCAAATATGTTGAGAATTATTTTTAAAGGAGAGAATTTCATACGATTTCGAAATCGGAGTTAAAACAAATTTTATATTGATTTTTAAAATATTTGTCCCTTATATTTTTTAAGCCGAACTGCCAGCATACCTGGTCGATCGATCGATCGACGCCAGGGGTCGATCGATCGACCCCCTCAGGTTTCGTGCGCAACAGGTTTCTGTTAAGATTTTGTTTTGTTTTAAAATCCTACTTTTTTGCCTTATAAAATAAGTTCGTGGGTGACCGTTTGAGGCACAACTTTTTGGCAGCAAACATATTTTCATTCCTCTTCTTTTTATATACACTTAGCCCCTTTATTTTATGAATTCAACCCTAGTTTTTGGAGGTGTTCTTGGGCCTGTTTTGGTGTTATCTCTTGGAGGTGATTTGATGATATTTGGGAGATGATTTTGGTGGAGTAATCTTTGATTTATGGGCAGATTTTTGTTGGTTCCTTGTGGTGGTTTAAGGTATGGGTTTTTACACAATATTCTCCTTAATCTCGCGAGTGTTATTCCCGTTGTTTTCTTATGATTATTGACTCATATTTGAATTTCTAAATTCATTGGAATCTGGAAATTATTGTTGGAATATAATTTTGATTCAAGTGGTATTATTATTGTGTTGGACATGTTGTCATGAGATTTTAATATGCCACAGAGGTTGGGCACCCGCCAATATTCCTTTTTCCGGATATGCTTGAGAATGCATAAGTGCGGTATGGTATTGAGGCCCGGTGACCCGGTTAATGTGTTGTTGAGAAATTATATTGATAAAAATTCTTATGAGATTCACATTTGATTTGAATGTTCGTACTCGTGTTGTTACGCTTTATTCATCGCTTACATTTGTTGAGCATCATTCCTGTCATATTGTGTACTTCCCCAAATTTTCTTTTAGTGGCAGGTTAGTGCGAATTTTTGGCCGCTTTGGATTTGATTTGGAGATGGATTTTTAGCTTGGATTATTTTGGGAAGAATATTCGAGAATAATTTGGAAGATTTGTATTTATTTTTGATGTATAGAGCATTTTTATTTCGAGATAGATGGTTGTATTATGTCGAGAGACTTTTGGTTGTATTTAATTTGAAGAGTTTGAGATTAGTGGATTCTTTTATATTATATTGTGGGTTTGGTTTTAGATGCTCTATACCTTGTTATATTATGGATTTAGTTAGTTTTATCGATAGTGGCGCTCCGTTCGCTCTCCTCGGGCGGGCGGGGTGTGACAGATGTCCTCAGAGGCTTGATAAAAAAAGTGCTTCCCTTTTGAAGGGGTTTATTTTGAGAAAAAGTAGTAAAATGAGTTTTTTGGAATTTTTTGAATAGAGGAAGGCTTTATCGGCTTGGTTAGTATCCAGATGAGAGAATAAAAAGTTTGGTTGTAAAGTGGGGCTTTTCGCCTTCATTGGATTGTGCTAAATCTTGTGGTTGAATAGACTGTAATGATGCTAGTTTTGCTAGAGATGTTGCTTTGGATAGGACGTCTACTTCTACTGCGCTGCCGTGCGTTTTGGGAGAGAAATGGTGGGACACTACCCATACTTTTATCTTGGCTTTGGGGTGGGGATTGTCACTCCCATTGATGTTCAAAATATGCTGAGGATTGATTGTGAAGGGTTTTGGGGATGTTGGCTTTGCATATCTCTCCAGGAAGTTACGGAGTTCGGGGGTAGAGACCATAGCAAGGTCTTGGCTTTATCCTTTAAGGAAAAAGGAAAAAGGAAAAAGTTTTAGGCGAATGGTATCATGCGGACAAGCTTGGACACTAAATGTGTCGCACGCCTCTTAGAACTAGCGGATATGCAAGTATGGTTTCTCCGAATTGATGCCGTGGAACGTAGGAAGAATCTGTATCATCCCATTACGAAAGTGGAACTTATCGACATTATACGAGAGTAAAATGCAACTAGGGGTGATACTTTGCTCAGGAAAGAGTAAGTCCTTCATGGGATGATAGGGTAGATCTCCCTCTCCAGTACCAAAACTAGCTGTGTCAGACATCTCGCTCGCGCTCGCTTCAAATGAATCGGTATATTCACTCAGTGTCCTAGATGTGTGATTCAAAGGTTGAATGAGGGTGTAACTACCGATAGAGTGCTCAGGAGTAGGAAGTGGAAACCAAAAT
Source organism: Sambucus nigra (assembly GCA_949130495.1). Taxonomy (NCBI): domain Eukaryota; kingdom Viridiplantae; phylum Streptophyta; class Magnoliopsida; order Dipsacales; family Adoxaceae; genus Sambucus; species Sambucus nigra. Next base: position 43,372,282 of record OX422212.1, on the reverse strand, counting down.
TATGGAACGCGAGGTGTGTGGGGGCTTTCAGAGTTATACTCAACAATCGAATTTTCGTGGATTCGGGTTGGAGTATTGTGAGGAGTCTGAGTATGTTCAGGATTTTGCATTAAAGGATTTTGAGAGATGATGAATTTTTTTATTCTTTTATTTATATATATATTTATTTTTATTTATTATTTATTTATTATTTTTTTTAATTTTTGTTCAAAGTGCTAGATTGACTCGATCTAACCTAAGTCTACCTAAATCCCCGGCAAAGATGCCAAAAACTTGACACGACTACAAATGTGTCTAGTGTGCGTGTTATATAGGCTCAAGTGCAAGCCTGTCGGTCAAGTAAAAATCCCGGTAATTCGGGTATCGATCCTCAGGGAAACAGGACGACAGAAGTCATGACGACGTCGAAAAGATAAGGGTAACCTAGTTTTGACTCTAAAAAAGAATGAAAAGGTGATTTGGATTACGAAATAACTACAACTAGATGGAAATTTGAGAATGATTAAGTACCAAAATTAGAATGAATAAAATGCAACTACGCTAATTTAAACTAAAAGTTGATGACAAAAGTTTTTACAAGCTAAATACGAAATGAGAACAATAGGTCGGGTTACAATCCCCCACACCCTAGTAACTCACTTCATAGGATACTAGATTCGGAATTAGAACTTTAAATGAACCCGGTCATTAGTACTCCCAAGTATTACATATATGAGGGATCGTAGCCCGCACAGTATGTAAGCAAAGGACGAGTAAAGCAGTGTCGCATTAACCAATACGCACGTCCACTCTTAAACATCCCGGTTACCTAGGGCAAATGAGATCAAAATTCCTACGACGGTTGCACCGGTTATACAATACGATTCATATAAGATTTTAATTCAAGCATCTATTTCCACTATCGTGAATTACATCAGGTGGGGTTCATGCACCCCAACCCTTAGAAAATTAGCTAGACATAATTAACTTAGAGAAATACATGGTTTTTAAGAAAGAAAACATGAGATCTAAAGAAACTAATTGGAAAAAGAATTTCAAATTTTAAAACCGATAATTAAACTACTGAGCAATTGAAAATTATAGGAAAAGTGTTACTTGAATTGCAGAAATTAAAAGTTTGAATCCTTACAACAGTACTTCTTATGGAAAAACAAGGGTTTTTGACTACAAAAACCCTCTACTCCTACTTAGAGAACAAAAATCCAACTTCTTTGTTTAACAATAACTAGAGATTAAATAAATCACAAAAAATTCAGAGTTGTAGCTAAATCAAACTCTAAAATCGAAATAGAAAATCCAGGTCTTCAGTGGCGGATCGGTCCTCTTCCAAATCCGGATCGATCCTTTTTTCTAAGAAATGGGATCGGTCCTCTTTAGCAATTTTTCCAGTAAGTTTATAGGAAGCCGGAATGGTCCTTTCATTTTGGAAAAGGGATTAGTCCACTTTGTACTTTTTTCAAGTAGGTTGAGAGGGATCGGACCGGTCCTTTTAATTTGGAAAAGGGATCGGTCCGCTTTTGATCTTTAAATTCCCTTCAATTTCTTCTCAATTTTAGAACCCCGTAACTTCTACCCTGGAACTCATAATTGGACGTCGTTTCTTCCTATGCATTCGTTGAATTGAGATCTTCAACTTTCATTTTGGTTCCTCAATCGGATTCCTGGTGGAAATTGCGCTTTTTCCCTTTTGATTCGTCTTTTTTCGTCTCTCTTGCTTCTTCCGATTTCTTTCTTTCTTTCGTTCTTTCTTGTATTAAATACCTGTAAAATCAATAAGAAATACACAAAACTCGGGATACTTGTTAGACGAAACCATTAGCAATGATATGAGATAATCCAACTCATTTTACGTTGTCCGTGGTAATAAAAGCCTCTAAATTAAAGGGTAAATTTGGAAGAATTTATGCCAAATCATCTTACATTTGAGTTGTCTATACCAATTTTTAAGGCATAGATAGTCCTTTCGTTCATGTAAATGATAAAATGAACTGTCGTTCTCGGAGGTTAAAAAATAATAGCATTTTGTGAAAAAGAAGGGGCCCATGTGAAGTGTATGAGCTAACTACGTACCTTTGGGGGTCTTGAAATTTTTTTAGTTTCGTTTTGAAAGCAAAAGGTTTTTTAGAGGATCATGCTCCACGTTGTTGTGGGTAGAGAGAAATGAAGAGTTTTTTTTATAAATAATGGGAGATGATAAGAGTCATAGCACGCCAAGATTTCAGACTAAGGGTAGAACTTCTTGAGGCGGTCCAAGTTGACTGGACATGCCATCTCTTCTCCATCGAGGTCTGCAAGCATAGAGTCACCTCCTGAGAGAATCTTCTTTACGATGTAGGGGCCATTCCTATTTGGCTTGAATTTCCCTCTGGAGTCCCAGACGAGTTCTATGATCCCTTTGAGGGCCGAGTCTCCTTCCTGGATACCATGGTCCTTGACTCTTTGGTTGAATGATCGCACTATCCGACGATGGTACCCTTGTATGTGGTATAGAGCCTACATCCTCTTTTAATCATAGAGTGACACTTCGTCAAAGCGTCTATAATACCAGTCCTTTTTCGTTGACTCTTCTCTTGAGCATAATTCATAAGGAAGGTATTTCTAGCTCAACGGGTAGGACTTCTTCCATGTCATATACCAAAGAGTAAGGGGTAGCCCCAGTAGATGTCCTGAGTGATGTGCAGTAGCCCCAGAGGGCATAAGGGATTCAATCGGTTCAATCTCGACAACTCTCGATTATTTTTCTAATAATGACTTTGAGGTTTTTTTTTGTGGCTTTGACTGCACCATTGGGTTGGGTCGAAAGGGAGAAGATTTATGTCTCTAAACCTCATACTCGTCGACCTGTTCTGTGACCTCGGCTTTTAAGTGTAACCCATTATTCTATACTAGCTCGGGGGACCCCATATCGGTAGATGATGTTCTTTCGAATAAACTTGGCCACCTTCTTGGCATTCAGTGCTACGTATGACTCATCTTCGACCCATTTAGTGAAGTAATCAATGGCGACTAAGATGAACTCATGCCCATTTGAAATTTTAGGTGTGAACTTCCCTATGATGAAATTGCCCAGGTGGATAATGGTCAGGGAGAAGTCATGTTGTACAATTCCTGAGGAGGTAAGTGCTGGAGATTAGCAAACTGCTGGCATTTGAGGCATCTTAGGACGTAGGTGGTGCAGTCCTGAACCATGGTGGTCCAATAATACCATTGATGGATAAAATTCTTAGCAAGCGTATGAGCATTCATGTGGAGTTCGCATTTCCCAATGTGGATCTTCTCCATCGTTTCTTCGATCTCAATCCCTGTAATGCAGTGCAAATGGGTTCCATCAAAGTTTCTATTGAATAGTGATTTGTCGTAGATGATATACTGGGCGGACAGCTTGCGGAGGGTCGAACGATCTTTCTTGTCTGCATCTTGGGGCTCCCTACAATGCTTGAGCAGGCACCAAATGTCCTAGTACCAGAACTCAGCAATGTCAGAATATTCCTCAGTGACGAGCTCAATGTGGTAGCAGTGGGTTGGCATAGTTTGTTTTTAGATTAGTAAAGGGGCCATTGTTATTCCCTTGGGCAAGTCGACCATGGAGGCTAGGGTAACAAGGACATCAGCTAAGCTATTCTTTGCACGGGGCATGTAATGGAAGGTGGCATCTTGGAACTGGGAGGCCATCTCTTCTAGGTGGGCGTGAAATGGTTAGAGTTTTTTTATCTTTGACTTTCCATCTTCTAGAGACTTGGATGATGAGAGCATAATTACCATATACATCTAGGTATTTGATACCTTTTTTAAGGGCGACTTCGAGGTCTACAGTTCATGCCTCATATTCGGTCATATTGTTGGTGCAGGAAAAATCTAGCTTGGTGGCAATGGGAATGTGAGAGTCATCTGGGGCGATTAGGAGTATCCCAATGTCGTATCCCTTCTTGTTGGCAGTGCCATCAAAGAACATTTGCCATCGGAGGTCCTCCTGAGAGGTGTAGAGAATATCTTTGTACGGGAATTCAGAGACCCAAGCATCGGTTTCTACCATGGGGTAGTCAACAAGCACTACACCAAAAATGCCAAATTATCACCTTTGAACCGGCCAGCCTTGTCACGATCATTGATCGTGATAAAAAATACGCATTTTTTATCACGATCAATGACCGTGATAAAAGTTTGTCACGGTCATTGACCGTGACAAGTACAGTTGTCACAGACTTGTCAATATCATTGATCCTGAGAAGCTTATAAAATTATCACGGTCAAAGATCGTGACAGGTCCGTGATAACTTTGTCAGTAAAAAAACCCTTCCCTCTTTTTTTTTCTCTCTTTAAGCGACTGCTCTCTCTCAAAGCGATTTTCAAGTTAGTTTTTTCCTCTCTTATATATGTGTGTGTATATGTGTGTATATATGTGGGTGGTGTCTGTATGCATGTACATGTGTGTGTGTGTGTGTGTGTGCATGTGTGGTGGGGGGGTAGGGGGTATGGGTGTGGGTGGTGTGTGTGTGTGTGTGTGTGTGTGTGTGTGTGTGTGCGTGTGCGTGTGTGGTGGGGGGGGGGGGAGGGGGTGTGTGTTGAAATTAATTGTTAATGTTTAGGACTTGAAATTAATTGTTAATTTAGGACTTGAAATTAATGTTTAATTTAGGACTTGAAATTAATTGTTAATGTTGATTTAGGACTTGAAATTAATGTTTAGTTTAGGACTTGAAATTAATATTTAGTTTAGGACTTGAAATTAATTATTAATGTTGATTGGGTGATGTTAGTTGGGATTGAAATTTATAGGTATTATTAATATTGATTGGATCTTATTGTTTAGAGAATAAAATTAATTTGACATTATAAATATTATTTCTATATTTTTATTTAGGTTTAAAATTGTTAATGTTGAATTAATTGAGTAGATGAATTAGAAGGAGTACGGGATACACATTTGTTGGTTTGTTGTTGCTGTTGGATTATGTTGGACGGATGTGGTTGGATATGGAAGTTGGTTGTTAATATTTTTTTAAAATCCTTAATTTAATTCACACTAATAAATCCTTAAGTAATTATATTGTTTTACTTTGTTGGGTTGGTTAATTTTGGAAGTGGCACGACCATTGGATTATTGTCAAAATGGGGGGAGGGGAGTTTTTAACTTTTTTCTAAAATTACTCTGTGTCACGACCCGTTCGAGAGTGGCACGACCATGGACTTATCATAATTAAATCAAACACACTTGAAATTACACATAGTGCACATAGATACTAGCCCTTTATTTCTTATGCGTACACATTCAATAGCCCTTAGACCCATTTGAGAGTCATTACCCCTATAATGAGATCTCTCGAATTGTCCCGTTTGGACAGTTTGGGATGGCATAGTTGTAATACCCCGCATTTTTTATTGAATTAAAATTGAACTAATTAAAAAAATAAACCATGCTAGTATATTTATTCGAAATGTTTGGAAATGAAAATAAAAAATGAATTAATAGAGATAAGAATGTGCGACTTAAATATTAGAAGAGAATTAACGCGTAAAAGGATCGAGAGGGTTGAATTTGGCGCAATGACATTTTTGTAAATAAACTAACCCAAGGTATAAATAGAAAAGAAGACAAAAAGTCTTCATTCTCTCATTTCACAAAAGGGGGCTAGGTTTTGGTAGAGAGAGAGAGAGTAAGAAGAGAAGAAAGCTAAGAGGATTTCAAAATAATTTCAAGAGGATTTCAATTTCTCCATACAATCCAAGGCAAGTTAATAACCTATATGTGTATAATATGTATCTATAATGAAATTTCACATGAACATGTATTTGGATCCCTAAATTAATATGAAATTGATGTTAAAAATGATATGAAATGTATTAGGATAATCCTCCATGTAGATTCAAATGCAATAACATCATTATAGGGATTGAGTTGTAGATCAACCTTTGAATTTGAGAAATCTAGGAAATTGAGTAAATCGTCATATTAAAAGTTGTTTTGAGTTGTTTTGGTTTCGAAAATGAATGTTTCGTCCACGTTGCCCAGTAGAAAATCATATTCTGGACAAGTTTGTAGTTTTAAGTTTTTTCAAAAACGGATCGAAAAATCCTTGAATATGCGTTTTACGGTTTTGCACAGAAAGTTATTGTGAACAGGTTCGAGCTGTATATGTTAGTTTCGGGTCTGTTTTAAGCAGGCTACGGTAGCATGCACGCGTGTCCTTATAGAAAATCATGTTCTAAACAACTTTGTAGTTTTAAATTTTTCCAAAAACGGATCGAAAAAGCCTCAAATCTGTGTTTTAAAATTCTGGGCAGAAAGTTGTCGAAAATAGGGGTGAATATTATATGTTAGTTTCGTATCTGTTTTATCCAGGCTATGGTAATGTGCTCGCGCTTCCTTAGAGAAAATCACGTTCCGAACAACTTTGTAGTTTTAAGTTTTTCCAAAAACGGATCGGAAAAGCCTCAAATCGGCGTTTTAAAATTCTGGACAGAAAGTTGTCGAAAACAGGGGCGAATATTTTATGTTAGTTTCGGGTTTGTTTTATACAGGCTATGGTAATGTACTCTCGTGTCCTTATAGAAAATCACATTCCGAACAACTTTGTAGTTTTAAGTTTTTCCAAAAACGAATCGAAAGAGCCTCGAATCTGCATTTTAAATTCTGGGTAGCATAGTGGTAATGTTTTTCATGTTGTTAGTAAGATAGTTGTGATGTTGTGCATAATATCCTAACTTGATCACATACTTATGGTTATTAGGGATATATAACCTTGAAATGATTTGATGTTGAATTAGTAAATTAATGATGTAAATTATGTTATCTCTTACTACTATAAAATGCAAAACAAGGCATTAATGCTACTCACTGGAGAGCCTATCCACGTGGATACTCACATACTCTGCAAAGATTTAATCCTAAAATACCTCTCCCTCCTCACCCTTTTCATTTATCACTGATACCCCAAAAATCATCAATTTTACATCCTTCTGAAATACCATTGGAATAAATCACTCCCTCACACTTTTCGGTTTCCCCACCTTCTCGATTTTCCCCTCCTATTTATCTTATTAAATCAAGCATTTAGTCTTCTCAACAATGAAGCTGTCCACGTAAGTCCAACCCACAATCACAATAATAACATCCTCTAAATTCCATCCACATAAAACGCACCTTTAGAGTAACCCTTTTAAATTTGTCCATTTTGAGTTACCCAGAGGATTCGCAGTTACCCAGAGGATTCGGAGATCTCCAATGAAAAAAGGGCCAAACTTCGGCGAAATCGCCGTTGGGAATGGGAGTGCAAGAATTAACAGATATCTGACGAGGAGAGGGGGGAGGTCGAGATCGAATCCGGGTTAAGTAATGGCCACTCCGAAACGGGTCATGGGGTTCCGAAATGATAATGGCGATGGTTCAGCACGGAGCTCGAGGTTGAGGTCGTCGGTGACACGTGGCGAGTTAGGACCACGACGGGATATGAGGTATAAAAGCCCGATAACAACTAAAGGGATGGTGACCGGACGGACCGGTCGCCTGTCACCGGTGAGGACTGTAGAGTGTAGTGGTTGTTTGGAGAAGCCGATGTCAAATGACAACGTTTGGGCGGAGGCTGGGGAGTCACTTGAGAACCAGTGGTGACAATGTAAACGTGGTGGTCATTGATCTCAGGTGGAATCCCTAGGGGGACCCATGATTACATTTTTTCTCCTTTTCTTTCTCTTTTTTTCTTTTTGTTTTATTTGTTAATATTTAATGTCGTTAGGGAAAATGTTTGTTTTTTTACTGCAATATTATACAATTTCAATTATATTTAACATATTTATCTGCTATTCACATTATTGAATAAAAGTTTATCCTTGGAATTTTTAACTTTATAAATATTCGTGATAAAATGTTAATTATAAAAATATTAATTTATAGAAATTTTATATATTCATCTCAATATGACATGACATGGTTAATATATAAAAGTATATAATGATAGATTTTTTTGCTATAATATTTTAATAAAAAAAATTATATAACATGGACAAAGATAATATCACTTACATTCTCTAAGATTGCTCTTCAATGGAAAATATGAGTGTTTATAGAGAATATAGTCATAGATATTTTTTTTTAAAATATCTCTACTGATGCAAGAGAGAGTTCCATTAAAACAAAATTAGTTTTTTAAGTAGCTTCACACCTGATAGAAAGATATTTAAAAACTTATAGTTAAATAGGTGTTGGTATAACTTATAGGCATTATGTATTGGGATTTAATAAATTATTGACTTTTGTGATGTTCTGTTGTTAAAGTAAATGTTGTTTTCTTAATAGGTTTAGTTCTTCAACTATATTTTCGTTTTTATCAATAAAGATGTATGTATATATTTTGCAATCTATAAATAAGATTCATAATCTCTAGATAAGGCTACGTAGATATAATATAGTAATTTTTAACGATTAATTCCGTTTAGTAAGTATGTAGTTCAATAGGTCTTACCATTTTTTTTCAAAAGGTCCGACGAAAAAAGTTTTTTGGTCCAATTGGTCTTTATTCGTAAATATATAGTTAATATTCATTGTATGTATAAATAGGTGGAACAAAATGTTATTATATAACCTATTAAAAAATGTCTTATGTAAATAAGATTTTTTTGTCAAGCTCCCTATAATTTATCTTATGTATATTTTCTTAAACATTTTTGCTTTATCAATAATAATGTATGTATATCTTAGAAACAGTCAAAACGTTTTGACCGCTATTCTCTAATGATTATATCTTATGAATAACGTAAACTACAAGACACCAAAACCAAAATAGAGAGAGCACAACCAACACCACAATATTTATTTGTGTCTCCCTCTTTTCATTATCCCACCATATTATCTCCTTTATTTATACATGTTATTAATTAACTACATATATATGCACATAGTATTCCTCAAACCCCAAGCCGTCTTCATTTTTCGTGTTTGGATTCTCCGTTCTTTCAGATCTGCACTTCCCCACAACTGTTAGTGTCAAAAAGTTCAAGATTTACGTTTTACTTTTTTTAATGAAAACATTTTACTTTTTGTTATGAACTGTTTAGTCCTGAAAAAATTTATGAGAATGTAGTAATGATGAATAATTGTATGTATTTGCATGATTTATTTTTTTTTATTTTTGGGTTTATTCACATTTGTGGTATCAATTTGATTTTATTTTGATCCTCTCAGATTTTTTTTTTCCATTTATGATTAGCATCAACGGGATACTTTTTACCTAACACCTATTTTGTTAACTTTTTTAAACTAAAGATTATAGACTAAATCATATATATATATATATATATATATATATATATATATATTTGTGTGTGGGGGGGGGGGGATCATGTTTGTTTATAAGGTAATTGTGTAAGATTAATGTAACAAGTGTCTTGAGGTATGGAAATATTGAATTGAACAACCAAACAATTTAATGTTTAATTTATATATTTTAATTAGTTTAACAGTGTTGGGAGAATCACGTGTCTATCAAATTTTGAAAAGCACCATATTTTCTCTGAAAAAACAAGAAATGAAATTAAAAGCATAATGAAAACGTTATGAAACGAAAAGCATATTAATTTGATTTTTTATACTTAGAGATATTTTAGCTTTGAAGTGAAATACATGAATATGTACTACAAAGGGTAAGAAGCTAGATGGCAAAAAACTAAACAATTTGATGTGCAAAACGGTTATTACAAACGCTTTGCCCGTGCATCGCACGGGTTTACATCTAGTATTGTAAATAATGACTATTGTATAACTCGAGTAAGAGACTTGACACGATTGTATATATACATAAGCATGAAATTATTTTACATGTGTATTGTCGAGTATACACTAGACTAGTCCTCCGGTGACATAGGCAGATGTTGAATGCGATTTTTTGTGATTGATCCGGTTAGGTTCCGCTCGAGTGCCGTGTCAGAGATAAACCACCGGAACGGGACACATGGTTGTAATGCGGGTCGGATAGAAAGACCTTGAAACGCCATGTGATTTAGGACTTAGTATGATTGCCCTTGCCACGTAATATTGGGAAATATTCGTGTGTAGGCCTAGTGTTACGACTTGTTCCCCCGGGTAATGATAGTGACCCGATATAACTTGTTGTGTGAGATATTATGTTCGTGTCTTAAAGTAATATCCCGAATCGATGCATTTGATATTATACTTGAAGGAAATATTTTGATACGTTAAATACTGAAATAAGATTAATAATGATTAATCATGATATGATATGAGGCTACACGTTACTCGAGTTTGGGTTGGGTAGTCACGACATAGGAGCATTGGTTGGGTAATTGAACAACTTAATTACTGGAGACGAGTAGTGTGCTTTCATTATAAGTACATCTTATAATCTTATAGCTTATTTTATTGCTTTGACCTTCGTCTATCTTACTTCTTTATCCTCTCCCATATATATATGTATTATACAGGTCCTCGCCCCGTTGGGCAGTAGTCCGTGGAGCTGGATGACCTCGCATCTATTCTTAGTATCTTGTAGTGGTGGACGCTGGTCCTTATCCTATTTTGTCACTCTTCCTTAGAGTGTGGTATCAGAGATTTCCCATTGTTAGGGATTTGATAGTGTTGAGAGGTTTACATTACACACTTTACCTAGTTTATCTTTGGGCCCATATGTTTGGGCATTTTATATTCAGTACTGATATTACTTGTGGATCATATACTTGCTATGATGTGATTTGGTTACACGTATGGGAGTGTACATGTTTACTTTACTGTATTTATTTTAAATTTTGTTTCTAATGCCAATAAATTGACGCTCCACTTTAATTTAATTGGGCGTAGCTAACCGAATTAGATATAAAAAAGCAGGGTTGTCACAATAGTTTCTCTATAATAATATTATTAGTGGCTTAAACTTGTTACTTTTTGAGGAAGTTCTGCAGTCCTATCTTAATATTCTCTGGGTACATACTAGATGATGCGATGTTGAGTTTTATTTCAATTATCAATTGAAATAACACTCACACTTGTAAATCTACTTCGTGTAGTTGGAGAACTATGTGGACATGCTGCCGAATTTTTCTCAAATTGGAACAATGTGCATGAGTTGTTAAGTATATTACAGAAATATGCGGTCTTTAATGGGATAGGACCCCTCACTCTTTAGAGGAGATGGAGGAAATATCAATTAATGTTATAAATTGAATTTGAATTTTAAATTTAAAAATCGAATATAAATAAGACATAATTAAATGAAACATACTATAAATTTATACAACAAGTAATAAGTGATTATTTATACTAATGGGAACAAATAGTTCACACTTTTGTTTATACTAATCAATGAATATATGCTTCTTACATATAATAGGTGATTGTGTGGAGTAGCTATGATGGGATATCCTAAATACAAAGAGTGTATGGGTGAGACAAATATATTAGGGGATGTGTTTCGCAGAAGTGCTAATGAATTTGTGAAATATGCAAAGAGATGCCATAATGATGAAGAGTTTTTGTGTCCGTGTGCTAGGTGTGAGAATGGTAAGGTGTTTGAGTGGAAAACAGTTGAACAACATTTGTTAAGATGGGGTATGCGAGATAGTTATCGATTTTGGAGTTTTCATGGGGAATCGAAAGTATTTTTTGTCCTCGAGCAACCTCCACAACAACCTTCAACAACTAGGGTAGATGTACAAGGGGCCGACATAGATCATAATATGTTAGAGAATTTAGTTGATAATGCGTACGGAGTTCATGAAGTGGAAGAGAATGAGGTCGCTGACGATGTACAAGGTTCAGGTGCTCATGAAGATATTGGGATAAACCTTGATGATGACTACCAAAGTTTAAAATTTAAGACGACCCAACCGTTATACTCTGGCTGTGCAAACAACTTTACATGCCATTGTTGGTTTGCATAGTTTGAAGACCAAATACGGTTTGTCTAATAATAGCGTGACATGAATTCTGAATTGGGTGAAGGGCCTCGTGCCCAAGGAGAATACGCTTCCAAATAGATATCATGTTATGAAGAACAGTTCGAAAGGTTTGGGAATGAAATATAAATCGATTCATGCTTATGTGTATGAATGCATACTATATCGAAAGGATTATAAAAATCTCGATAGGTGTCCGGTATGCGATGAACCTAGATATGTCCAATCTACTAGCAATGAAGGCACAAGCTTAAACGTGCCTCAAAAAGTGTTGAAATATTTTCCCGCTGGCCCTAGATTAAGCGATTTTTCACAATACCATGGATAGAGGAGGCAATGACCTGGCATGCTAAGGCAGAAGTAGGGGATAATATCATGCGTCATCCTATTGATTCTACATCTTGGAGGAGGATGAGTTATAAGTATCCCAATTTTTCTCGAGAATAGCGTAACATTAGTTTGGCAATATCAACAGATGGTTTCAATCAATCTGGAAATTTAAGCACCACCCAAAGTGTATGGCCAGTGATCCTAGCCCCACTCAACATCCCTCCTTCACAGTGCATGAGACCTGAATTTTCGATGTTGCCTTTGTTGATCCCTAGGCCAAAGGCACCAAGTGAGGACATCGTTGTCTACCTGGTTCCTTTGATAGAAGAATTAAATGAGTTGTGGGAAGAGGGTACGCAAGTATTTGACTCTTTTAGAAAATAAGAGTTTACGCTGAAAGCTATGTTGATGTAGGAAATTCATGATTTTCTAGCTTATAGGACATTATCCGGTTGTGTAATACATGGTAATTTAGGGTGTCCTATTTGTAGAGAGGAGACTGAATCTCTTCGTCTCCCCGCCATCTCAAAAAATGTATACCATTGCCATAGGAGGTTTTTACCCCCGATCATAGTTTCAGATTGGAGAAAGGTTCCAATTTTTTATTAGGCGGGGTTGAACATAGGCTACCGTCGAGAAAACGTTCAGGTTCAGAAATTGAAAGTAAATCTTCTGATTGTGGCCCTCATATGCTAGGTAAGAATCCTAAATTTAAGAATGTCAAGCATAACAAGATTCCAACTAGAAATGAAACTGAGACAAGAAAGGCATGGTCTAGGAGGTCAATTTTATTTGACCTCCCTTATTGGAAGAATAACCCGGTGCGCCATGTATTGGATGTGATGCACGCAGAGAAGAACATCGCTAAACATATTATGGGCACATGACTTGGGGGAGTCATTCGGAGGATGGAGAAAATGCATGAAAAGACATTAAATCGTTGAAACTTAAGCCACAATTATAGTTGAAAGAAGATAGTAGGGGAAGAACAATAATTCCCCCTGGTGCATTTACTTTAACGAGTGAGGAATGGAAGGTGATTTTAGACACAATATATAATTTGAAGGTTCCATCTAATTTTTTGTCCAACTTGCAAAGGATTGTGAATTATGCTACCCATGATTTACATAAGTGTAAGTCCCACAATTAGCATGTGATCATACAATTGATTCCTCTATTGTTTAAGCCTCGTTTCTTCAAGCACAAGGATATGCGGAGGGATATTATGCAAATTAGTAACTGCTTCTCACTTTTAGGTGAGAAGGTGGTCAATTAAGAACACATAGTGGCCGCAAAAATTAGCGATTACCGAAGCGATTTGTGTGTTGGAGAAGTACTTTCCCCCATCATTCTTTGACATAAGTGTTCGCGTGTTGGTATACCTATGCGAAGAGGCACTCTTTACGGTCCAGTTAGATATTGGTGGATGTATCCGTTTGAAAGATTGATGAAAGTTTTCAAAGATTATGTCAAGAATACACGTTACATTGCAGGATCAATTGCAGAGGAATACATAACCATGGAATCATCAATCTATACGCGGGAATATATTCCTGACTCGACCAACATTGATGACATTGATGAGTTCGTCGATGAGGGTGGTCATGTGATGGGCAAACGAGTGAAATTAACGAGTTTACAACATGAACAAGTAGCTCGTTATATATTTGACACACATGAAGATGTCGAAGAATGAAAAAAGTACGTTTAAATTATTTTAAGTTTTACATCATTTTAGAGTATTTTATACATGATTAATTTTTGGGCCATTTACTATTTGGTGTACGTTTGTTTATAATATTTTGTTCTTGGGGTACACTAGTTTTCATATTAGTTCGTTGGGTCCAAAACTAATGGAAACCGATAGTTGACTCATTTGACCGTTAACTGACATCTTTAACAATTGTCTCTCACATGGTAAATGACATCTTTGCCCTTGAAATTAAAGCATAAAATGTTTAATATTTATAAAAGTTGTTTAATTAAAACCGTTTAATAAAAATTGTTCAATATTAGTAAAAATTATTTAATATTAATTAGAATTATTTAGTAAAAACTGTTTCGAAATTGTATGTATGTATATATATATATATGTACACATTATAAGGTTTAAATATTTAGACAAAAAACAAAATATGTTGTATAATAATGTTTAAAAAAGTATATTCAACCAAATAAAATGATTTTCAACAAAATATGTTATAAAGTATATTCATCTATAAAATATGTCTTTAATAATGTTTAAAAAATGTTGAAATCTGTTTATAATGTTTAAAAATGATTTTTAGTCAAAAATATGTTTATAAAATGATTAGAAAAACATATTTCAAAAAACCTAAAAAAAATGATTTCAAAAAATGATTTTCAACAAAAAAAATATATATTTCAGTTAAAAAAAAAACGATTTCAATTAAACCGTGATTCTCAACCAAACAATGATTTTGACTTAAAAATAGTATTTCCAGGGAAAAAAGTTTTCTACGAAGAAAATAAATTCCCAAGAAAAAAATCCAAAAAAAGAATTGATTATAAATTTCTGCTATAAAAAAATTGATTTTCAACAAAAAAAATATATTTCCTGAAAAAAAAATGTTTTCCACAAAAAAAATGATTTTCAACAAAAGAAATTTATTTTCCATGCAAAAAATATATTTCCTGCCAAAAAAAAGATAAAAATAAAACTGATTTCAATTTAAAAAAAAATATTTTTAGAAAATAAAACGTTTTTCCCAAAAAAAATGATTTCAGGCAAAATAAAAAAAAATCAACTCGCCAACAAACCCACCGTCCATCAAATCCGGCCAAAACAAACCTTAAAATACGTCCGGCCATCTAACCATACTCCGCCCATGAAAAACAAAATGATTTTCAAAATAATTTTCAGCATATATGATTTTCAAAAGAAACCCAAACTCCGGCCATCAAACAGACATGATTTTCAAAACAAATCTTAAAAACGAAATGATTTTCAACGGACATGAAAAACCCAAACTTATTTACAAAACAAAAATGATTTTTTACAAAAAAAAAAGGAAAAAAAACCTTAAAATCCAAACGTCCACCCAAAACAAACCTCCGTCCTTATAAACCTCCGGCCAAATAAAATACAATCCGTCCTAAAACAAACCTCCGGCCAAAAAGGATGAGCGGAAGAGAGAGTGGGTATTTTGTGGTGATTACGAAAGCGAGAGGATTTTAGGCTTTTGGTTATAAATATTAGGGGTATTTTAGGTAGGGGATTCATTTGTTAAACGTCCGTTACCTCAAACTATTAAAATAACACTGATTCGTATCGAATCTTGCACATTTATGCCCTCGAACTTATGCATTTTAGCCCCCTCGGGTACCGATAATTGCTATATTTATGCTCGTTAATCAGACAACCTCCGTTTTATATGCTAACATGTTATTTGAGGTATTATTGAGCTTTATAGGTGTTATGGTGCTTAGTGTAAAGTTTGAGCACGTTTCGATAAAGTTTCA
Source organism: Sambucus nigra (assembly GCA_949130495.1). Lineage (NCBI taxonomy): Eukaryota > Viridiplantae > Streptophyta > Magnoliopsida > Dipsacales > Adoxaceae > Sambucus > Sambucus nigra. Next base: position 43,356,568 of record OX422212.1, on the reverse strand, counting down.
TCGCAATTTGCACGTTCAGGGCATTTTCATAATCTCACACTTCGAGATTTTTGCCCGAAGTATCCACGGAAGTTGTAGCTCTCGGGACAAGCTTTGTGTGGCCATGAACGATGCTCGAATTGGATTCTGAACGAAGGAAACACGAACCTTTAATCGAGGAAGAAATATAAGATTCTATTTTATTATTATTTTATTAATATATTAACAATTTTAATTCCCCCCACATCCCTTATCTCTTTTACTAATAATTTCATAAATTCCCTCCATGCCCCTAATTCGTTTTTGCAGCAAACATTTAACATCCATGGGCAATTTGGGTTCTTAGCTCGGGTTTTGCTCGGGTTTTGGTTTCGTCTCAAATTGAGGACTTTGGTCCGAAATTGGGTGATGATTATTGATCGCACATGCAAATGGGTCTTGTGTGCCATTTTGGAATGCGCTTTGGTTTGGTGCTTGGCCATTAATGGAGATTTGGGTTTTTATTTTGTTGGCCATTATTGGAGCTCTCGGCTTATACACGCATGGAGGTCTCGAATTTTACCCATATTGGGTCTCGACTTGGGCGTAATTAGTGGTTGTGGTCTCAGTAAGTGCATCCATGGAAGTTGTGTAGCGAAGCAGTAAGGCTGCGAAGTGTGAGAGTAGCGAGTTGCAGAAGTTCCGTTCGATCGGCGTCCAACTCGCGATCGACCGGGTTTTGCGAATTTAGTGTGCTCCCTTACTGTTCACCCAGTCGATCGGTTTTTTAGCGGTTGACCGGCCACTATTTTGTCCGAGATACTTTTGCTGCTACTTTTCCTTTTTTTCTATTTTTATTTCTTATTTCATTTTCTTTTCTTCCTTAAGTTGGAGACTTTTCTTTATTTCTTTTCTTATTTCTTTTTCTTTATTTATTTTCTCCCACATAGTATAAATAAGAGAATTTGTCTTATTTTTGGAGGAGAGCATTTTTAGAGCTCATAATATATTGTAATAAAAGATTATTTAGCTTAGGGTTTATTTTGGGAGCTAGGACCCGTCGCGGTTGTGTAAGAACACTAGCCATCATCTTCTTCATAAATACAAGTTCAATTGTTTGTATTTCTTGCTTTATTTACGTGCTTTGTTGTGTAGATTTACCGCTTTCTTTAAATATGTGCTTTTACTATGCTTTTTAGCTAATTTATTCTAGGTTGTCTTGGATTGAACTCACCTAAGGGTTGATTGGTTGCTTTTCTTTGGTGATGGAGTTTTACGTGTTTATTTCGAGTGGGTTGTCCTAGTTATTATGCCTAGGAGATTTAACGGGGTATATCATGTATGCTCCGTATTTATGACTTTGCGTGCATAATTTTCGGGGTATTTGTTGACGCCAAAATCTTATTAGACTTTTATGCGAATTTAGGGATGTGAGAACTCTGGGTTTAATTAGCTGTCGAAACGAGACGCAATCTTAATAACTCGTGAGCCCATGTAACCATTTAGACCAATTAACTCGGGGTGAGGGATATCCGACGCAACCTATAGTTTTTATTCGCTTTGTTAATCATAGTTTAATTTATCCATGCCTAGATTAATCTTTTCCTTTCGTTATCTTTTCTTTTTAGTTAGCAAAATTATCTTTTACACTTTTATTAAGAAGTAATAAGCCAATTAAATTCTATCAACTTGTCTCTGTGGATTCGATACACGGATTGGCCGCTATACTCCCTTAAATGAGTGTAGTCATAGTTTACGTTTTTGTATAGAGTTGGTGAGATGGAAATAAAATGATCGGCGCGTAGGTGACTCTCGCGCCGCGGTGAAATCCTAGCCTATCAAAGACCCAACCAACTAATACGAAAACAAACGTACCCTAAGAACAAAATATTGTAAATAAATATACCCCAAACAGTAAATGACCCTTAATTTTTTAATACGTTCGGTACAGTAATTTTATGCAGAAAATATGAAGTCTGTGAGAACAATAAAAGCGAAAAATAATGCCACAATCATACAACAAATTTAGACAGTGGTTATCACACGAGGTAATTATAATGAAAATGGTTGTTATATAATGTTACATTGCAATAAAACTTTACAACTAACCTAATTAATTTATCTATATTCTCAGCTCTTAAAGATGGGTGATGTCACTTCAAGTCTTGCTCGTCTAGCCACTGGACCCTTGTTCATGGCACAAGAGTACAAAAAGTGTCGATTGAACGGTCACGTATTCGGTGCAAGGTTGTACGAGGAAAGTAAAAATGTACAGAATTCGAGCATTTTATATAAGGCTCTTACTTTCTTTTGAGCGAGCACGAAAGATAAAAACCTCGTTGAAGCTTAAATGACTTACTATGGTGTAATTTAAAATATATTTGAATTGGACTATGTAATCTTCAAAGAGGTTGTATTTTACTATGATTGGGTAACAGTTGAGGATAAAAATGCTTGTAAAGTTGATCCTGGCACCAATTTGATCATGGTTGACTTGTCCAAGTTGAAGAGTAACGAACAAATTAGCGATGAGCCATTTGTTTGTGCCTTTCAAAAGGTCAAGCAAGTGTTTTACTCAGAGTATATCAACAATGAGCCGTGGTCAATCATCCAACATGCGCTAAAGTGTCTAAACAGTAGTGTGGATGACTTGGCTGTTGCTACCGAATATCAATCCATTTTTTATGATAACCCGAATTTGAAATAATTTTTAGATTTGTAATAAGTATTCCAATTATCGAACAATAGTTTAATGCTTTTAATTCATTTGTACTTGATCAGTTTACTGCATGTACTATTTAGATTTAATTCTTAAGCGTTAATTCAAAGTCCATGTCCAGTGGGTGCATTATTCTAGTGTTTTATTATTATCGGACATCAGTTTAATGCTTTTAATTCATTTGTACTTGATCAGTTTAGTGCATAATTTCAAAATTGCCAGTGTTTTGTTATAATCTGGTTAGTGCTTTGTATTCTTCTAATTCATTTGGATTTATACTAATAATAATAATTTTTACAGAAAATGTCTTCTTCAGGGCTTGGCGGCAGTGGAGGCGATGAGGGCTCCTCGCCCCCTAGGCTCCCAAAATGGGGCAAATTGGGATCGGCCGTTGAGAACAAGATGAGAGTATTGACTAAATTCCTCGAATTGGTAAAGCCGATTATCGGTCTGGGGTACACTAGTTGGAAGGAGGTGCCAAATGAGCTCAAGTTGGCTGTTTGGGCGGCACTATAGGTATTATATTTATATTTCAATTTCAATTTATATATATATTTATATTTATTAGCAACAAGAACTTAGTTTCTTTTTGTTTTGTATTTGTTTGAAAGTAACAATTCGGCCTGGCCCCACACCTCCGCGATTTCGTCTTAGAGCAGTTGAGGGAACAACATAAGACGTGGAAGAAAAATTTATCGGTCCGTTACTTTGGGAAGACCCGAGACTCCATTCTCAGACTGCATGATACCGTCCCACTGAAGAAGCCGATCGCATTAGCAAAGTGCCAAAAGTTCATCTAAAATGAGATCGTGGAGCGAAAATTGGTATCACGTCATTAGGGGAGGAAAAATCGGGCGACAAAGACAGACGTACTACTCCGGCCGGACGTCTGATGCCGGGGTGGAGCACAAGTTTTAATTTTTCTATAATTATAGAAATATGTTATTCTGCATTATTTTACTTTGCGTTACATACTAATTTTTCATTCTTTTATTTCAGGGGATGAGGAGTGGCCCTGGGGGTAGGAAACATAGGCTCGATGCCTATGTGGAAATTCGAACGAAGAAGGGCAAGGATAAGGAGGTCTCCCCGAGCGTCGCGGCCACGATTGTATGTAATCTAGCAGTTTAATTTTTGTTAATTACGTTATAATTTTTTTTACTTAATTAACTAATCGTATGCTCTTTGTCATTTCAGACAAAACTTAAGGAAGTGCATGAGTCGCAGTCTGATGCCGACAAGGCATCTTTGTCCACGGACACACTCAACCAAGTGCTCAGCGCTGATCACAATGGGAGGACTAGGGGGTGAGCTTACGAGTGGGAAATTCTAGAATCATCAGAATGGAGACGAGAAACACCGGGTTGGCTCGTCAGGTGGACACGCATGACGCGAAGCTATCAAGGTTAGAGGTGACAGTCATCAATATGTACGCATTCATAAAGCGTCAATTGGCAAGAAAGGGCAAGGGAAAGGGGAAGGGGAAGGGGAAAGGGAAGGAAAAGATAGTGGAGGAGGAGTTGGAAGAGGATAAGGACGTGGACGTGAACGTCGTTGCTTCATTGCCGATACGCGCAGACTTTTCGCTTGATGATCCAATCCCCTACTTGGATCCCGTCCTGCGACCTATGTCCACAATCGATTGGTCGAGCGTGTTTTTACATGACATATATGATGGCCAACAAATAGCGAAGGGGTTGAGGGGCCCGAATACCGTCCGGGGTATGCCGGTTCATGGACGTATCTTTTAAAACATCGAGGCCAAGGTGCTCGTCACGCATGTGATAACCACGAAGGAGAATTCCGCATTGTGGTTGCGTGAACAATGCGGCGTGATGAAAATTGAGGGGTGTCTTAATGCGTATATCGTGTGTCCTTCCTTCCTCCTCGAACCTACCCCAGACTCTATGGCCTGACATTATTTGTATCTATTTTTATTTGGGCACTTGGATTATATTTCAATTATTTTGATTTGTTATATTTTGATTTGGATATGGATTGTATTTTTATTTTATTTGGATATGGAATTATATATTTGGTGCATTATTTCAATTTTATTTGGATATATGCTGTTTGGACAAGTACAATTTTGCTATAACAGGTACAAGTATACTGTTGGGCAGTGGCCAAACTGCCCTGCAATTTTTTTTTAATTCTATCCAGATTTGTCACGGTCATTGACCGTGACAGTTTTTTTAGAGGTTTTCACCTATTTGTCACAATCTTTAATCGTGACAAAACTTGTCACGGTCAAAGACCGTGGCAGGACCGTGACAAGTCTAATGAACTTGTCACGGTCAATGATCGTGACAAATCCATGATGATAAAGGTTATCACCCCCAGACTTGTCACGATCAATGATCGTGACAATCCGACAGTTTTGGTGTAGTGAAGGTAATCGAATATATCTCCCCCTTTTATGGATTTCTGCGGGCCGTAAATAATATTAAACTCCGATAGCAACATCGACCATCTGGCCATTCGATTGGAGAGGGCAGGCTTTTCTAGCAAGTACTTTTTGGAATCTATATAGGATACAAGTCTTATGGGGAAGGCGAGCATGTGGTACCGTAACTTTTCAGTAACCCTGACTAGGGCAACATATGCTTTCTCCAAGGCATTGTAGTCAACTTCGTACCCAAATTTTTTTTGGCTGGCATAGTACATGGATCTCTCTTTATGGGATTCTATGATATATTGGGCTACCAAAGCCCCTGCTATAATATCTATTACGGTTAAGTACAGGAGTAAAGGGAGACCTAGCTGCGGAGGCATCAGAACCGAAGGTGGAGTAAGGTATCGCTTGATTCTATCAAAGGATTCTTGACATGTCTTATTCTTGACTTTGGTAAAATTCTTTTGAAGGAGTTTGAAGATGGGCTCACAAAAAGAAGTCACATGGATAATAAATCGACTGATGTACTGAAATTACCTAGGAATCCCCCAACTTCCTTCTCTATTCGTGGTGGTGTCATCTCAATTATGGCTTTTAGTTTATCAAGGCCTGCTTCGTTTAACTTCTCGCTAACCATGAATTCCCAAAGCTTTCCTTTTGTGACGATGAAAATTCATTTATGTGGGTTTAGCAGCATTTTCTATCATCGTAGTCCTTCGAAGAACTTTTGGAAGGCGGGAACGTTACCTTGCTGAGTCTTAGACTTAATAATCATGTCATCTACGAAGACTTCGACCTCCTTATGTATCAAATCATGCAAGATGGTTTTGGTAACCCTTTGGTAGGTATCCCCGATGCTCTTAAGCCTGAATGGCATAACAGTGTAACAAAAGGTTCCCTAAGGGGTGATGAATGCGATTTTCTTCTGATGGTCAGGGTGCATCGTGATCTGGTTGTATCCAGTGAATTCATCAACGAATGACTTGAGAACATGGATGGTTGTATTTTCCATAATCATGTTAATGTTAGGCAATATGTAATCGTTCTTTGAAGATACTTTATTTAAATCCCGATAGTCGACGCACATGTGCACAATTCCCCCTAATTTCAGTATGGGGACAATGTTAGTGATCCATATGGGATATTCGATCACATCGGTGAAACTTATGTTTAACTGCTTGATTATATCTTCTTTGATTTTTAGCGACCATTCGGTATGGAGTTTGCTTAGCTTTTGTTTGATCGACTTGCATTATGGGAATGTCAGAATCTCGTGCTGAGTTATTTCTGGATCGATGTCGAGTATGTAATTATAGGACCATGTAAGGACATCCACAAATTCTTTTACCAGTTTTTTGAATTACGCACGCTCAAGCTCATTATGGGTGGACCCTATCCTAATCTTGTGTTGTTGGCTACTAGAACCGAGATTAATAACAACAGTTTTATCCTCATTAATTTGAACACGATTATGTTATTTGTTATTAACCATATTAATATCAATTAAGAATTTTTCATTTGCAAAATCATCATCATCAAGAGTTTGATTAAAATCAAGATAATTAATGTAAGGTATAACAAGATACTCAAAATCCTCGTTTATATCACTTTTGGGGAAAACAACATTGAGAATCTTATTGAAGGAGGTCTCAGTACATTGATATCAGAAAAAAAAGAAGCAACAACATATGACGAGATAGGGTAAACAACAAGGTTAGTTTAAATCTGAGTGGCTTGGATTGGTGTAGCATTCCTGTTAAGAAGATGCCTATCAGCAACCTTGATAAGAATGGACGGGTCCAATGGTGTAGCATCATAATGGATCATATAGAGAGTTAGCCCCAGTATCTGCAGGTTGAAGAGTCTTCGAAATCACTTTCCTCGAAGACCTGGATAACTATTATAACTTTTTAGGCGAGTGGTTGCACTTGCTGGCAGTCTTCGACCCAAAAGTAGTTGTCTAGAGAGAATATTTCCAACCCGAATTTCATCTTCTTATCGACGTGGCCATACCAAGGTTCAGGAAAGTCACAGAAAGGGAAGTCTTCTCCCTTTTGATAAATCTTCCATTCATAGAATCCCTCGAAACAATCTTTGCATCTTCTAAACTCCTTTTCGGTCGTAGTTGGCGCAGCACTTTGAGTTCTTCTCGTAAAAGCTGATAACCCAGGACTAGGGGTGCAACCGGTACTGTATGATCGGTAATGACCTCTTACCAATACCAAAACCACAATCTAAATGGTAAAACCGTACCAATTTACCGACCGGTACATCAAAGAAAAAATGAAAACCAAACCGATCATTTTTTTGGTTTTTTCGGTATTTTTGAGTTTTTTTGGTTTCGTTAATTTCGGTTTCAATTCATTTTTTTCCGATAAATACCAGAATTTCAAATCGGTTTGTGCATTCGGTAAATCTGGTTTACAATAAACTAAGAATGTCAAAAATTAGTTTTTACAATAAACTAATTTCAACCATATAGAATAGATGTTTAACTTATTCAAAAATCATAAAAAAAATTACCTGCTTATGGCCTAGCCTCTCTCTCAGAAGACTCAGATGCTCTGATGCTCTGTTGTTTGGTTGGAGCTTAGAACTTGGAATGAAGTTGAATGAATCGTTGATCTGCTCCTGCTCAGATACGATTGGGGAACTTGGGGTGTAGGCGGCGGAGATGCCGATGGAGAGGAGGAGAGGGCGGAGACGGAGAGGATGAGAAAGCTTCTCGAAGCCGAAGGGTGCTCCTGATGCTACTGGATTTGTGCAACGGAGAGAGGAGAGGAAAGAGATCAAGAGGGAGAAATGGATCGTGCGTGAGGAAGGAGAAAGAGATTCGATTAGGTTAAAAGTTTATAAAATCACGTGTGTGTATTGTATATCAGATAACATGTGTGTAAATTAGAAAAAGATTTATTTGTATTTGTGCCCCACAAACTTAATACCTTCTATTATAAAACATTACACAAAGGCACAAAAAATTCCAAAAAACCTAGGTAAGCAGTATTAATATGGTAATATGTAGTAAGTTTGGTACGGTATTTTGGTACAATAATTTGGTAATTTTGGTGCGGTAAATTCGGTACGATAAGTCGGTATGGTAAATTCAGTGAATTAAAAACCAAAACGAACCAAATTTTTTACGGTATTTTTGATTGTGATAAAATCATTTTTCGGTATTTCATAATATAAAACCAAAACCATTTTTTGTTGGACCAAAACGGTACGGTACAGTAAAAACCCGTACCGGTTGCACCCCTATCCAAGACACATGGGGAAAAGGCCTCTTTCTGGACAATAGGCTCAAGTATTTGATGTCACCCCAGTCCCAGTCTGGACATGGAATGCATGTTGTTGAACATCCGTATCACATCACGAGGGCTGTGTTCTGGACAGACTCAGTCTTTAAAATTGTCTCCTGTTGGAAGGGGAAGTGGATCAACTCTGAAGCCGAAGAAAAGCATGTTATTCGTCCCATAATGGATTTCCAATATCAGATTGCTGGTGCTGACATTTTTTGTACCATCATCATCCCTTAAAATTGTGATAACTTTCCCTATGGCGAAGAATTTCAGTTTTTTATGAAGGGAAGAGGATGCCCCTCGGATGCTATAAAGCCATGGCTGACCAAGAAGTAGGTTGAAACATATAGGTATGTCAATAACTTGGAATTCAACAACAGGGTATATAGGGCCAGCCGTTATTATGAGTGTTATCGATTTTATTACCTCTCGACGGGTATTGTCGAAAGCACGCACTGTGGTAGAATTAAGAGTAAGGTCACTGACTTTAAACCCCAAGAAATTGAAGGTTCTAAGTGGACACATATTGAGGGTGTATCCATTGTCAATGAGTGAGAGTGGGACTGTCTTTCTTATCACTTTAATTGAGATGTTGATGGCATAGTTGTAGTTAAGTCCAATCTTTTGAATTTCCTCTTCGGAGAAGGAAATGAGTTTGGTAGAGGCCAAGGACCTAACCAGGTATATATCTTCTTTGGGAGTGGTGGAAGGAGGGACTGTGGGACCGATGAGAAGTTTTATTAGAGCATTCTGGTGTAACTGGAAAGACATGAAAAGTCCCCATAAAGTAATGTTAGCTTGAGTCTCTTGAGCTGGTTGAGGATTTTGCTCTCCTCAACGGACATTTCTGGAATGGGAAGTTATTCGGCAATTTCCTTTCCCTTATATGTTCTCGACGATTGAGGATTCAGATCCTTATAGTGTTTCCCTGATCTGGTCATGTGGTTTAATGATACGGGATAAATAAGAACCCGTGTCTTTATTTATTTTTGGTTGAATGGCTACTTTACTGATTTCCCCCAACATGTATTTAAAGGATATTGCTCCGCATATGCTGATTACTGGACTGAGTTTTCCCTAACTCGGTTCAGCATATGAGCTATCAAATTAGCCCCCCCCCATTCGGTAGAGAAGATATCTTCTTTCCACGAGAAATCTATGCATTCAATAACCTCGATGGCTTCCTCATATAAATCTTCCCACTCAACGAGAAGGTGCAGGAGCGAAAGGACCAACCTTCCTTGCAACTTCGAAGCAGTGAGTAACTCATCAATACTACAAATTTCATATGTCTGTCGAAATGCATTGGCCGTAATCTGCACTACAACATCTAGACTGGCTTCATCAACAGGTACCACCTCATTATCTGACTCCCGAGCCCATTTTTGAGCTTCCATAAATAAGCCACTGAATTTGCGACAATTGCCGGTCATCTCTGTAGGAAATTTTAGCCCGAACTCGAAGAGTTGGTTAAGTACAGTAGGTAACTCCATATCTTTCCCTTCAAACTAGGTACGAATGACAATACAAGCCCTTATGAGGAGTGACAGAGATTGGTCGGAGAAGCAAGTGAGGTGTAGGAGAAAATACGAGCAAACTTTGAGCGGTTTGGGTGAAATTACGGGTATGATGGGTGCTTTACTAGGCAAAATCTGAGCAGATTGATAGAATTCTGGGTCATTCTCTAGAAAGATGGCATTTGCATGGGTTGGAAGTGGTATTGGGTTTAGGATATTTTGGTGGAGCGATGAGACCCCGGTCAATCACGTCTTAAACCACATTTCTGAGACGAAAGCACTAGCTGATAGTATGGATCGCGGATTCATGAGAGTCACAGTGGGCATCGATTTTGAAGTTCTAGGGAAATGGGTTTTGTAATGGATGGGGGTCCAAGGGTTTGATGAGGTTTCAACTTAACAAGGCCTAGTAGACTTTCGATAAGGGAGCATGGAGCACGGTGAATTCCTTTATGGAGGGATTAGTGCGGATTTCTGGTGCCCAAGAGGTAGTATGTTGGGAGATATTATTGATCATTGAGACTGTAGCATTGACAGGCTTCTCGTACTTTTTGGGAATGAACTTTCTGATCATTTTCTTAGGCTCGGCTTCTACCTTGGTAACATTTTCTTTAATTTCTATACCCTCATTCTTGTAGGGCTCGAAAGTGTGGATAATACTAACCTCCCATAGTCACTCGGATACGGGGAAAGAAATTCTTCTTTATGATACTGACTTGTTCCTCCTCGGAGGGTCTGTTGGTCATGGTAACATCTTTCTCTCTCCACCTTCCTATAAAGATACTAAAAGTTTCCCCTAGGTTCTGATTAAGAAGCTCTAGATCTTGGCGTGTAAACTTTAGTTCTTCATTGTACTTGTACTGAGACATGAATTCCCGAGCAACATCTTCCCAACTATGGATTCTGGATTCTTTGTGGGATATGAACCATCGGATGACGCTTTCTTTTAAAGTTTGTTGAAACATATGGTCCAATATCTCTTTAGATGCGCCAAGAAGGGTCATGGCTCGGGTATGACTGTGAAGGATCACAATTGGGGGCTCGTTTTCCCTGAACTTCTCGATGGCTGGCCTCTTGAACATCTTTGGCAACCTTGCTTTAGGATAGGGAGGCATATAGGTATAGTCCATGTAGTTCCCGAATATCCTAACTTGGTCGAATTTTTTTAACAATAGTTTGAGTTCTTCTTGACCTTGTTCAATTCTTTCTCCTTGGGATAAATAGGCACTGGCAGCTTAGCCCCTAGCTGGGCAAGATTGGCATAGGGAGTTGAGCTGGCTATGACCCATTGGCAGGCAGGGCACGTGAAGCATGCCGATATTCTCCTGGGACCCACACATGCTCGAGAGCGGGTGGACCCATGGCATGAGGAAAGAGGACCTACGATTCTTTAGGAATTTAGAATCAATTTTGCTACATCTCATGGACCTCGATTTGAAGGTGGTTAATCTTAGAATCGAAATGGACTGAGACTGCCATCAGATCAGGCTGCACATTCGATGCTTAGTTGGTATTTTCCATGAAGCGCTGGTGAAGATAGATTTAAAACTTTAATGAAGTAGCAGAGGAAGTGGCGAAGCTTCGGGGTGGTTCGATGGAAGATCGAAGCCAATAGGGAGCTCGACCAAGAATCGGGTATGCGATAGACGTGAGAAGGAAAAATGGTTCGAATTTATTTTTTAAAGAGGGAAGAAAGAAATGTTTTTTTGTATTTTTAATAAAAGGGGGAAAAGAGTTTTGGTATTTTTAATAAAAGGAGGAAAAATGTTTTTGGCATTTTGATTTTTTTGGGAACAAAAGGAGGGAAAAAATGGGAGAAGAATCTCGACATGATTACTATTATTATTATGTTTTCACTTGTATTAGGTTATCGTAAATGCAAAAAAATGTCGAACAAGACCCGAGCCTGGGAAAATTAGGTTTGAAAAATATGTAAGACATGATTTGACTTGTTTCCAGGCTCATAGACAGGGACCTATTTGGAAAAATGATAAAATAGTGCAAAATTTGGACGGCATACCAACCCGGTGTTTCAAGGAGTTTCGTGTAGCAACTGATAAACTAAATATAAGTGTCCCAGGTTTGGCGACTATATGAGGTTTATGCAGTTTGTTGGGCTAGTGGTAGGGTTCCCCGCTTGGCATGACTTCCATAGTATACTTCTTACTTTTTAGGGCAATCGGTATGTGTGGACAAGCCATTTGATACACCCGAGTGTATGTGAATTGCCTCACTATATACCTCATGGGGACAGTACATATGAGAACGAATTTTATATACTCGACTTACGTGAATGAGTTCCCTACTATATACCTCCTGTTGTGACTTCGGTCAAGCGGTACAATGCGGGGGAACCGTTCACTATACGTCGAAGGTACTAGGTGAATGGAAGGTAGGAGTCATATTGCTTAGGCTAACTGCGACCCACAAGATGAGAGCCTATCACAAAGTGACCCCTCAGTAAGGGATAAGATTTTGGTCAATATTGCAATGCTCTTAGTGATGTAGTGTGAAAAATGCATGATTATTAATTCTTATATTATGGAGAGAGTGGATTTTATTTGGCATGATGAGTAAAATAAGTACTATACTAATAAGAATGTATAAGTATCATGAAAAGTAAATCTAGAATAGAAAATGATGACTACACTTAGTATGGATACATATGAGTGAGTGATATATGAATATCTACAAGGTAGTGAGCCTAAGCATGGATAAACTACAAGTGTAGTGTGATACGTGCAAGTGAGCATGGATAAATACAAGTGTGATAAGTGGAGGTGTGTGCTAGTGAAGCCTAAGCATGGATACTTTAAGAGGTGTGTGAAGTATGTGGGTATAAGTGATCCTATATACAAGTGTAGGTAGTGTGAAGTGTACATGGAGGGTATTTACAAGTGTGTGAAGTTAAAAGTGATATATAAATGAGGTAGAATTGTACAGGAAATAATAGAGCCAAAATGGAACATACAAGTAGGTGTATATGCACACATGCAGACTATAATAACAGCTATGTAAAAATAGAGTCTAGTCCTCAAAGAATGAAAGTCAATCCCCAGTAAAGTCGCCACTGTGGTCATCCCTCCCCTGGTCGGCGCATGCACGCGGGTGGTTCCCGCCCTTCCTCGGGGCGCTTCGACGGTCATAAATTAGGGTGATGTATAGAGATAGATTCGCCAACCTATTTTGCACAAAACATGCAAAATAAATGTTGCTGCCTCGAGAGAACTACTTTCAAGACATACTGATACTTGCAAAACCGATTCAGGGACTAAGTTACGAAATGGGAAGGTGTTAGGCACCCAACCATCCTTTCGGTCTCCCATGGGCATATGTTATTCTTCTCCTTAATAACTCCATAAAGTGTGCGCATGTATATATAAATAGAGAATGGAATTACACGACCCGCGTCATGGATTAAGGCGGAGTGAGGTCATCCTTAGGAGTGTTCTCGAAATAGTAATCAAAATATTGTCTATACATTTATCGAGTCACCGATCATTTATAGAAGGACGACGGTGTTGGTTGGATAAAACATAAACATGAATCACAAATATATGATATGTAAATAATATATGAACAAAAATAGGAGAGAAATTGAATCTCAAATTTTACCCGAGAGGCGAACGTAGCCTAAAAAGGCATCAAAGTCCACGTAGTTCGCATATAACATGGGGTGGAGTTTATCCCATAAATCCAACTGGAGACATTTCTTATATGTGTGTAAAAATGATGTTAGTGTGAGAAAATGGAGTGAGAAATTCCCTTTTCGAATTTACAAGCAAATCCTATTTTTCTTATTTTTTATTTTTTTATAGAAAATATATTATGCGGAACACTACTAATAAAAAAATTGGATATTAATATGTGCGATCTAAAAGAAATGAAGTGCTAAAATAAGAATTTGGTAACTAGTGAAAAAATAAGAGAGTTTTAGGGGGGGGGGGGGGGGGGAGGATTTGAACCTTCTTTTGAAGCTTTGAAGTTGACCTTGGATGTTGAAGGGTTCTTCTTGCAAGTGGATGAAAGTGGTAGGGGGAGAGGGAAGGGAATTTTCCAAACTGGGTAAGGAAAGGATGAAAATGGAATATGGGGGAGAGGTTTCAATATGGAAACCATGCTAACTTCGAGAGAATGTTGCAGAGATCACTTAGAGGGATGTTTCTGAGGTGCCTTTTGAAGTGTGTTCGTGCTCTCCTTATATAGGGTAAAAGGGGTGCAAAATGGCATTGTCCTTGTCCTGCCTATTATTCGGAAACCCCAGACACACTACCGATAAGTAGGGAAATGGGTTTGCCATTCGACTGTCCTGTGTAGATTTTTTGAAAAAATGATCGTAAAACGCAATACATAAGTCTGAATTGCGCTCTGGATGAACTGTTGGAAAGGGTACTCAGATGCCTTTAAGAATCCATTGGGCCACTCCCGGGTTCAGAAATTGGCTGTGGTCAAATAGGGTTGAAACTGCTATCGGTATTTTACACAAGAGGAAAACGGATAGTTTGTTCAAATTGTATGGCCAATTCGCGCACGGGATAAACCGTTAGAAAGGTTATGCAGGTATCTTCGCTGTTACAAAGAGCTTTTCTCGGTTCAGAGAGTTGCCCAAGGTCAAATGGGGCTCAAAAGTGCCTGATGACTCTCCGAAGTGAAATGGGTCATTCGTCTGTACCATAAGGCCGATTCGCGCACAGGGTGGACCTTTGGAAAGGAGATTAAGAGACTCTCAAGGATCCAAAGAGCTTCAATCGAGTTGTAGATTTTATCGGAGTCAAATGGGGCCCATGAACACCTGACTTCTTCCAGATCAGTTTTCGGGTGACATAGTAGTCGTTCGTCCAAATCGTAAGGCCGATTCATACATGGGGTGGATTGTTGAAAAGGGGATTTGAGGCCCTCCGAAGATCTAATGAGCTGTCACTCTAGTGATAAAGTTGATCGATAGTCAAATGGGGCTCGAGATTGCCCGATGGTCTCCAAATCAGTTTTTAGGGAAAGTGGTCTTATTCGTTTGAATCGTATGGTCGATTCGCGCACGGGGTGAATCGTTATAAAGGGGATTCAGGACCCTTTAAAGATCCAATGAGCTACCGCTCAGGTGAGAATGTTAATCGTCAGTCAAACGGGGCTCGAGGGAACCCGATGGCCTCCAAATCAGTCCTCAGAGTATGACCTAGGGTTTTATGGTGAGGGAGGAAGTGCTAGGAACCTAAGGATATGCTTAGGGGGATCCTAGAATATAGTGTCTACAACACCCATAACAATTAAAGTGACATTTGTTCAAGCATTTCAATCCTCATAATTCTCAGGATTAAGAATCTATGCACTCTTTGAAATTATGTGGGATTGTGTGAGTATAATTAAGACTTTCCTTAGACTCAAATATCATGGGTGGTCCTGTTCAATACATTCATGGGATGTACCGATTATAATCCTCTGTTGATCTATCAAACAAGTTCTGGAACCTTCAAAAAGGTTCCCGTAGTTTATGATAAACTACTAGGATTGCATTGCAATCATTCCGATGGGGTGTTAACTCCCTATCTAGTTTGTAAACATTTCAATAGTGCTAGAATCGTAATTCTAATCTCCTTGTGATCAATCCGAAGTCGCATCACTAAAACTCCTACTAAGCTCTATTTATCGGCATGTCTATAATACATTTAAACCAAACCTAAGTTATTCTCGTAACCATGATTCTTATTTTGAAATGAATTGACACACCTTTACATAAAACTAATCATCATATATTGTTTTAAGAATAAAACTCCAACATGAATATGATATATACCACTTTTGCCTAATTTCGAGTTGTCCTTGGAATCTAACACACTAGATTTGGAAAAAGTTTTAAAAGATCAATTTTAATCCATGAATGTGAAATTGAACAAGTGTGATAGATAGTTTAAAGCTTAAAAACAAATTCAAGTGACTTAAATTGCAATTCACACACACAAGGCTAGATCGACACCGATAATGACAATTAATTAGGTTAACGCCTTTACAATTTCAATTAACCTACCAAGTATGATCATACCTAGATCTAAGTGTAAATGTATATCATTTGAACTTTATCAACAATTCATGCCACAAACAATCACACAAAATCTCATTTATAAGGAAAAGCCCACGTAGGGGAAAAACCTCGGGTGCATGCATCTGTCGCATCGAATTTGAAAAGTAGTTTTACAAAATGAAAGAAAACATCCCTCGCTTGATCCTTCATAGGTAGTTTACCTATGAACATTTCAACTTTCCCCCGTTGAACGAGAATCACACCCAGAATTACACCAAGCATGAGAAGAACTCCATTATCCTCTAATGAATCAACACCTTGAGCCAATTCCTACATGCCCTATTTAGTTTCGCAAATCGTTTAATTACGTAGATTAGTTCATTATGAATTATAAATAAGTTGATTTAAAATGAGTTTAAATTTAATTTTACGCAATGTTTGGACATCTGAAACTGATGTTAATGTTCAATCAGAAAACATAAAAAAACGAATTGAGAGAGGGGGGTGGGCAGTCGCATGAAATTTACGTGACTCCTACTTCAAATGAATGCATTTCATATTTTTTGTGAAATGATTCCGTTTCAAATTTTACATAGGAGCTAAAATGGTGCATGTAAAACCCTGTTATTTTGAGAATTAAATTAATTCATAATCAATCGCATTTAAATTGGAGAAAGAAAATTTACTTATGTACCATGTTAATTAATTAAATTAACGAGACGAGATCATGCCACAGAGATAAGTGGAATTTTAATTTTGTTAATATTTGTAGAAATTGTAAATACTAATAAATTTTAAGATTTTGAATGCTAATGAATTATTTTAAATGGGTCCTATTAATTGTAATAGTTTAATAGACTTGTGTACTTGTATATAGTTGGTTTAATAAAAGACATTAGGTTTTATGTTCTTGGAGATTTATTTGGACTCAAATAAGTTAATTGGGCCATGGAGTATTAGTTGGGACGAGTATTTATTACCATAGACATGGAAGGTGGGGTTGCTAGGGTTTAAAAAATAAAAGGGGTTAGATAATTGGGATTGAAAGGATAAAGTTGGCGGCAGTAAAATTTGGGGCTGACCAACATTGGGTTCTAGTAATAAATAGGTTCAACATGATTATTAGGCCTGTCAATTGAGCCGAGCGTGCCCGAAGCTCGCTTGCTCGGCCCGCTAAATTTGGGCCGAGCTTTTATTGAGTGTGAGTTGAGCCGAGTTTGAGCCGAGGTATTAAGCCCAAATTCAATTTGAGCAGAGCGCGAGCGAAGCACTTTCAAGCCCGAACTAGGCTCAGTCCGATATAATATACCTAAATATATATTTATGTATATATACAAAATTATTTTATTTTCTATGATATGTAAAAAATATTTTAAAACAAAATAATTTTTATAATTTTATCCTTATGCAAATAAACTATTGGAAATAAACTATTGGACTTAATATTAAAGAAATAAAAATAAGGTGGGTCATTTATTAATTTACTTAATCTTACGGGACTTGTTAATATTAGTGCTGAAATCTGCTTTGTTTAGTGCTGAAATATGTTATTTTAGTGCAGAAATGTGGTTTTTTAATGCTGAAATGCCAATATTAGTGCCGAAGTCTATTTTTTAGTGCTGAAATGTGTTTTACTAATGCTGAAATGTCAATATTAGTGCTAGATTATATTTTTTTAGTGCTGAAATCTATTTTTTATTGCTAAAATGTGTTTTTTTATTGCTGAAATGTCAATATTTATTATTAAAATAAATAAATATGTATTGGAATATTCAATTCGGGACCGCGCAAATTGGGTCCGAAGCTCGATTTACTTTGTGAGCCGAGCTTGAGCCAAGCACTCTCAAGCTCGTTCGGGCCGATCTTGAGCTTGAGACAAGTAAATCAAAATCGGGTCGAGCTTGATCAACCATAGGCTCGGCTCGTAGAGCTCGATTGACAGGACTAATGATTATGTGTGTTGTTGCTGAAAAACGAGGGTAATAAAGTGAGGTGTTGACCCTGTAGAAAAGAGAGGGAAAAGGGAGCAGGGTCGTTTATGACGAGAATGGTAATTTAATACCAAATCATTGATGCGCATCAGCGCCGGGTCTTGAGGTCATTCCCTCAACCAATGGCCTCTTTAAGGTTTTGTTCGGCAGATAGATGGTTTGGACATTAAATTCAAGTGCGACTCCATTTTTTTTAATAAAAGTTTGAGGAGAAGTTTCAATTTAATTTAAAGTGTATAAAAATAAGATACTTTATATAATTTAATAAATTTAGCATATGTACTACAAACATCATAAAAAATGACGAGTATGCCATTTGACAGCTCATAAAAAAACAAATCATCAAATTTTTAAAAGTTCATAACTTCAAATCTATAAATTCAAAATTTATATATTTGAAATTCACTCGTCGAGATCTATTCAACAACATAAACATTTGATATTTTTTGAAAGAAAAACGAAATTGATAAATTTACTATTTCACACTGTTCCAAAAAATCCGCCTAGGCTTAAGGCTTGAAAAAAATGCCCGCCTTAAGTTTTTTACGCCTTATTCTTGGTAAAACCTTTAAGGCGCACTTTTTTCTAAAATCAACAATACTTTAGTGAAACGATATCGCCTTTTAAAGAAGTTTTTTTACTAACCGGACCATTATCTCATCCAAAATAATCAACTATTTTTAATTTACATATATTGAGACATATTTTTATGATATGTACAGTTTTAGTATTTTAATAGCCTTGTTATGGTTAAAAAATATTAAATTATATTAAGAAGGTATAAACGCCTTTTCACGGCTTTTTACGCCTAAGGCCCGCCCAGGCTTCGAAGGCTTAAGGCTTTGCCTCCACGCCTCAACTACGCCCCGCATTTTTTAGAACCTTACTATTTCACTAAACCCTCCATTTTTTCCGACGAAAACTCCATTTTTTCCGGCGACACTATATTTCTTCGGCAAAAAACCTCGGCGCTGGAAATGGTGTCACTGGCGCGGACAAAAAAAATGAAGTAAATAGATGAAGGGAGAGAAAAATAATATAATGAGATTTTCGACGATCTCCGACGAGGATTTCGGTAGGTGGGGTGGAGGCGGGGTTATGTGTTTATTTTTAGAATGAGTTTTAAATGAGTATGAGTAAGGGTATAAATGTAAATATATCTTTAACTAAAACAAATGAAATTACATGTTTTGTGTACTCCTAACTCTAAAAGGACCACACAAATAAATGTTATTGTACCACATGGACTAGATTTATAAACCTGAAAACTACTGTCCTAAAAATCCAAATATATGAAAGAACATGACCTTGACCATAATTTTCTATTTTTTTTTTATTTCTATCTTTCTACTGCTTACCTCGATTTTTGAACTTAAGAATAATTAGGGAAGAAATTTGTTCTTTATCCTCATAAATTTTTCGGTAGCTTATGCTATTATTGCGTCTAAATTATGGGGTTTAAAGGGGGACACATTTTTACCCTTTTTTATTCATCTAATCCCCGCCCACAGTTTATCTAGATTGCAGACTAAACCCTATTTGTCACATATAATTTTTAAAGGAGGTATTTGAGACTATTCTTCAAGGGGACTTTCAAGAGGGCTCCTCACTATCGCGGACACTAAGTTTGGGGATGTGTTTCAAGGCAAATATCTGTATACTCCTCTCCTTTTATTTGTGTATTTGTTAAATTCACCTAAATTAAATTTAGTGACAAAATTTTTTAGTGACCTTTAGAAAAATTCGTAAACCAAATTTACGTTATATTATGAATTTATATATTTAAAAATTCATGTCGAGCCTATTAGTTTGCAAAAATAAATTGTTGACCCCAACGCTTGAAAATGATGATTTTAGATTTTGACCCCGTTTGTATAAATTGATTATCCGAGATACAAGAATAGATGGTGCCAAATTTATTTCTATCTTTCTACTGCTTACCTCGATTTTTGAACTTAAGAATAATTAGGGAAGAAATTTGTTCTTTATCCTCATAAATTTTTCGGTAGCTTATGCTATTATTGCGTCTAAATTATGGGGTTTAAAGGGGGAAACACTTTTACCCTTTTTTATTCATCTAATCCCCGCCCACAGTTTATCTAGATTGCAGACTAAACCCTATTTGTCACATATAATTTTTAAAGGAGGTATTTGAGACTATTCTTCAAGGGGACTTTCAAGAGGGCTCCTCACTATCGCGGACACTAAGTTTGGGGATGTGTTTCAAGGCAAATATCTTTATACTCCTCTCCTTTTATGTGTGTATTTGTTAAATTCACCTAAATTAAATTTTAGTGACAAAATTTATTAGTGACCTTTAGAAAAATTCGTAAACCAAATTTACGTTATATTATGAATTTATATATTTTTTATATATTTAAAAATTCATGTCGAGCCTATTAGTTTGCAAAAATAAATTGTTGACCCCAACGCTTGAAAATGATGATTTTAAATTTTGACCCCAACTCCTGCAAAGAATTTTCATTAAGAGGGTCATTCAAACTGGTGGGAGAACCTAGATAAGATGATTGATTAGAAAATCAAGTCACGTTGCTATAGACTCTCATAGATAAAAAAAAAATTATCTCCGACCCTCGGTTCAACTAAAGCAACACATAACGTGAAATGTTCAAATGGCAATTTAGAGACGGTTCAATTCAAAGATATTTATGTTGGTCATATTCTCATTCACATAAAGAAACAGGGAGTTCCACGAATTAATTCATTCTAGGTTTCTAGTTCATGGAATTTTTATTGTGAACAAAAATTATTTGCTGAGTATAATGGTAAATCTAGTATATAAAAAAAACAGTTGCGTTATTTGCTGATTATATAAAAATCATTGCATTATTCGATGAATGTCAAGCGTAAAGCCTTTAAATAACCTATTTAGCATACCCAAACACACTAAAGGCTATATAAATCAAATTTTCCAATATATACAAATTTATACACATGAACATAAGTATTTATAATATAAAGAAAGAAAAAACTCATAAATGCAGAAAATGGAGGTCAATAGCCATCAAATAATTGATGGTGTTCAACTAAGATTTTTTTTCTCAAAATAAATAATTACAAATTAGAAATAAAAAAACTAATTTCACATTGGAGATAAAAAACAACTAATTACCACAGTGTCATAACCAAATCATAAAGCTACAACTATCTAAAGACCACTTAGAAACTAAAATTGTAGATACAACTATCTATAGAACATAAATAAAATCACAACTCAACCTAACTCATGCCGACAAGTATACCTGGTGTACTGAAAATATCCATTTGAAACCATTAGATCTGCAAAATCAAATAAAAACAAATCAAACTCCCTAATTTGATATAAATGCAACAAAGAACCCACAGTAGGAAAATGCCCTCATTTGAAACTAAACTAAACTAAATGATTAAAGTCTTGTATGTAAGCTTTCCTCTAAAATACATATGTAGAGAGAGATCGAGAGAGAGGGAGGGGGAGTTTTACCTAAGATTTAAGAGAGATGGGGGAGAGAGTTGAGAACCGAGAGAGAGAGAGAGAGAGAGAGAGAGATCTGAGCACCGAGAGAGAGAGAGAGGGATGGAGTTGAGGAACAGTGTGAAAGAGAGCTGAGCGGACAGAGCGGTAATGTTTAGGAATAAGAGGGATGAGAGAGCGGGATACTAAAATGAGTGAGGTGAATTTTTTCAGGGTATTTTATATTTTAGTGAAGTGTACTCAATTTGACACACTTTTAAACAATGCCAAATTCTGGCACTGTTTGAAAGTGTGCCAGATTATTATTAAACCGTGCCAAAATTTGGCACAATTTTAAACTGTGCCGGATTTTTATTATCAAGGTGTGCCAAATTGTTGTTTTTTCCGTAGTGAATTCACCCTCACTTACTAGGGATTCAACGACCTCGTGAGTGTCATGCCCATGACAATCTTCGTGGAAAGATTTATCGTCGTCTATCACATGACATGCCAAGAAAGCAACAAACTTGCTCTCATTGGGGGAACTCTCTCCCTCTTTCGTATCACTATCACTTAAGGTGGTATTATAAGCAATCGATTTCTTGCCCTCTTTCTTAAGTCTAGCTGTACACTCGAAAACTTTGTGACCGTACCCCTCACACCCAAAACACCTATCCGACTCAGCCCTATTAAGTTTCTCACTTTTATCTTTAGGGGTGGCCTCAACCTTGTTGTTCTTGAATTTCTCAAAATTTTTGGCATCTTTCGATTGCTTTTGAAACTTAAGAAATTTTTTGAATTTTTTAGCCAACAAGGTGACATCCTCAAAATCGGAATCGTCATCCGAAACTGTAGTTTCCTCCTTTCGGGCTCTGAAATCAATGCCCTTTTCCTTCTTTGGCACTTTCTTGGAGGTAAACAAATCGAGTTCATAGGTTTGTAAGTCACCTACAATCTCTTCTAGTTTCGTCGAATCAAGCATTCCTAAGGAGTTTAAAATAGTCACTTTTGCATCACACCTACTTGGCAAAGATCTCAAAATTTTCTTTATGACACGGTTGTCGGGAATCTTCTCACCTAAAGTTAAACGACGAATTGACAATATTAGACAACCTAGCATAAAACTCATCAAAGGACTCACTTTCTAACATTTTAATTGTCTCAATTTGTGTAGTGAGATTTTGCAACTTAGACGCCCTAACTGTGCCAGTGCCCTCGTGAGTAAATGCAAGTGTGTCCCAAGCCTCTTTTGAAGTTTCTAAATTCATGATTCTATTATACTCTTCTAGTGTGACATGTGAGTAAATTACGTGCAGACCTTTAGAGTTGTACAGCGTAAGCCTATGTTCAGCATCAGTCCATGACTTAACGACTTTCAAACTAGTGACCTCACCCTTTCGTGTGAATGGTGGTGTCCAACCCTTTTCAACAGCTAACCAAACACGATCATAAATAGATTTTAAGGCACTTCTCATTTTCATTTTCCAATAAGCATAATTTGTGCCATAAAAATAGGGGCAAGAAAACTTTCAAAACCTCCAAAATTCATCTCGAAAAAATACAAGGGATCAAACACAATAAAAATATGTTTCTAGCTATGATACCAATGTGATGGTACCTTTTAATTTCTAATGCGAAAAGTCTTTTAAGGATGACAAACCAAATCTTATTTTTGTGAAAATCCTTTTTTCAATTTTTTAATTCCCACCAAGTTGCGAACAATTTCTAACTTAACCAGATTTTATCTTGATTAATTCTAAACATCCATCTAGTGATTAAAGCAAGTAAAATAAAGTAAAGAATACTCACAATACCGGATGTACAAGAAAAACTACAAACGGGAAAAACCTCGGATGGACCAAACGAGACAATCACTATGAATATGGTTTTACAAAGACAGACGGTAGTCTAACTCAAGGACTCGATCCACCCACGAGACTTGAAGCTCCTCTGATCTTTAACCACTCCTTTCACAGTGCCCACACAGAAACTAACCTTCTTCCGCGATACCTCTCCACAATACACGCATCCATGTATGTCTCGGTGTCCACCGATATGGCTTGTAACGTCTACGATATTGAAACCGGACTCCACCGAATCTTTATCGCAAAACCATCAATTTTCAAGTGCACAACAGTTCTTCTTAGTGCACACAAGATCACAATAGCATATGGAGATCATGTGCTATTGTGATGTTTTCATTATGGAGATCATGTATACCAAATTTGGTTTAAAAATATTATTTTTTACTATTTTTAAAAATGAGTATGCTCATAGGTATGTTATTATGAGGTATATTGGAGAGTCAATGCATATAATTTTATGGTAAACTACAATTTTGCACCTTGGGTTTGGGGTTTTTATTGGAATGTTGGATGAATTCTTTCAATTTTTGCAATGTTGCCCCAGTTGTTTTAATTTCAATGCAATGTGAAACAACCGCTAGTCTCTATTAAGAAACTTAATTAAAAAGGCTAACTATAGACATTTTCAAATTAATTTGATATTTTTTATATTTATCAATTACTTAAACAATAATCAACCTGTTGATGTCAAAAAATGGACTAGATCCAACTTTCTGATCACAGATAAAATATAAGATTGTAATGAAATAATGAAATTAGAGATAAGGATTTTTAAAGTGGGTCGACTGTAAAAGAAATCCTACATCCACTCTTATTGTATAGATTTGAGGGATTACACTAAGAGAAATACTCTTGTTAAGAAGAATATCCTAGAATCCGTTGTGTCTTGCCTTTGTGAAAGGAATACAATGTATTTATAGTAATCCGAAGATCAAGGGTTGGAATGCCTTTATATATTTGAGCATTTACGCCTGTACATAATAAATGTGATGGTTGATAGTCTATACCACGTCTGGAAGGACCTTGGGCTATTTACCCCAAGTGATGACTGTTTATTTACTTTAATGATCTGCATTCTTCATGTTAGTCGGCATGCCTCCCAAGCAACTATCTTCAGGGCTAATGAAGGGGTTGCTGACTAGGATCTCTGCTACGAAAGGAGATAAGTGACCATTTCTGATTGATCCACGTAGATGGATAATTTTTGGTATCAACACAATCCCCCAATACTTCTTTCTTGATTTTTTTATTGAAAGGATGGAGTATGTTTTCTTCAAAGTTGGTCGGCGTTAGCCGACGTGCGGGACTTATGAAATTTTCCATACCTTGATCTTATGGTGGAATTTTTGTTATTAATTTAAAATTAGTAAACCGCCAAAGGGTATATTTGTATTTTCATGCTTTTAGAGTTGTGCAGCCGTCAGAATGTCAATCGTCGATACAAGTAATCATTTCTTGCACAGTTCTCTAGGTAAGATATAAGAGACGAAAGTTTTGTCGGTTGTTTGAACCACAACTTTAGAGCTTTCAAACTTTCTTTCTTCTCCAAGCTTTCTGTCTTTGATCTTTCCTTTGTGTCCTACCTTTGCCTCTTCCTCCATTTACTCTATATGCTTTCTTCTTCCGTTTTCTTTTCGATTTCTTTCTTTCTTTATTGTAACCATGGTTTACATAGTTCATGGGGATTCTCTAGACGAATTTAGGTGGGAAAGGAATATCCCTGATTGGGTAGAGTTAGAAATTCCTGTACCACCTGTTGAGGTGTTATCACTACGAGAGGGTCACTGGATTCCCTTTTTGTTCATAGCTGAGTCTGGTTTCACTTCCCCCCCCCCCTCCCAATCATTGATGTCTAGAGTTTTGTTAATATTTTGACGTCGTCCCTGCTAAATGATGGTCCCTTTTAATTTTTAATGCGAAAAGTGTTTTAAGGATGACAAACCAAATTATATTTTTGTGAAAATCCTTTATCCAATTTATAATTCCCACCAAGCTGTGAACAATTTCTAACTAAACCATATTTTATTTTGATTAATGTTAAACATCTATCTAGTGATTAAAGAAAGAAAAATAAAGTAAAGAATACTCACAAGAGCAACCTCCTATTTATTGCAATATCGGAGCTCAACCACTTCCTTTGTTGCTAGGCCCACCACTGCTGCAGCTTTCACCCCCATTAATATAGAAGAGGAACCAGTGTCCAGTTCTTCAACTGAGGAATCTGCGGGGGCTGAAAAAGATTTTGGTACTTCGTCCTCTTTTGAATAGTTGGACATTTCTACTGTTCCCACGTCTCCACTTGTTGAAAATTCCTGACCTAATGACTGGTTCTCTGTCTCCCACTTCCAAGAGGGCTGCCGAGAAAACTGGCAAGGCTACTGACACCAAGAAGTCAGAGAAAACATCCAAAGTTGTTGAGAAAGAAAGAGTTCTATGACACCCCGCCTAATTAAACTTCGTTTGATCAGATCTTTATTAAATTAAAGCTGATTTCTCATATGGATCATTCTTAGCATCACTGTCGAGAACTTTTTAATTACTAACCATATTACTTAAATAAAATTAGGATTATTTAGACTCAATTCCAAGGGTGAGGGAGTTTGAGGACGTGTTTCAGGGCAAACCCAAGATGCCAACGAGCCGAAAAATAGAGTTTGTCATCGACTTAGCACCGAAGATGAGACCAATTTCTAGAACACCGTATCGCATGGATCCTTCGAAGATGTGGGAACTGAGGGAGAAGATTCAACAGCTCTTGGGTCAGGGTTTCATTCGGTGGAGTACATTGCCTTGGGGTGCCTCGGTGTTATTTATAAAGAAAAAGGATGGTTCGCTTCGCTTGTGCGTAGATTACAAGGAGTTGAATAAGGAAATGATACGTAACAAGTATTCGTTACTTAGGATCGATGACTTATTTAATCAGTTAATAGGGGTTGCGTACTTTTCGAAGATAGATTTGAGGTTAGGCTATCACCAGTTGCGTATTTGGGAGGAGGATGTTCTTATGACCGCTTTCCTGTCGCGGTATGGATCCTATGAGTTCAGAGTGATGCCATTTGGGCTCACCAATGTGCCTGCAGTGGTCATGGACCTCATGAACAGGGCATTTCGAGAATTTTTAGATCATTTTGTGATAGTATTCATCGATGATATCCTGGTTTACTCACGGATAGGGGAGGAGCACGTCGAGCATTTACGCATGGTTCTGCAGACATTATGAGACCATCAACTGTACGCCAAATTTAGTAAGTGTGGATTTTGTCTTTGGGAGGTATAGTTTCTTGCCCATATTGTGTCCGACAAGGGCATAGCTATTGATTCGAGTAAGGTAGTGACAGTGAAGGAGTGGGAGCAGCCCACAGCACCGATCGAGATTCGCAGCTTCTTGGGGTTGGATGGATATTATCGTCGCTTCATCAAGGGGTTCTCAAATATTACTGGGCCTTTGACAAACTTGACTCGTAAGGGAGTACCATTTGTGTGGAGCGACCATTATCAGTTGGCTTTCGACGAGCTAAAGGACCGATTGACATCAGCACTAGTACTTGCTTTGACTAGGGGAGGATTGGAGCACCGAGTCTATATTGACGCATCCTTGCATGGACTTGGGGGTGTGTTGAAGTAGTAGGAGAGGGCGATAGATTATGATTTTCGAAAGCTAAATCCCCACAGAAGAATTACCCCACCCATGACCTGGAGTTGGCAGTTGTCATTTTTACGTTGGGGATATGGAGATATTATCTATTGGGGGAGAAGTTCACATTATTCACAGATCATAAGTCACTTTAGTATCTCTTCACATAAAAGGATCTGAAGATGAGGCAGAGGCGATGGCTAGAATTCATGAAGGACTACCAGTTTGATATACAATATTATCCTATTAAGGCTAACGTGGTCGCAGACGCATTGGACCGATGACCTAATGGAGACGTAGCGGTGGTGTGGAAAGCGAAGTGGAGTAAGCTTCGACAGGAAAATGAGGGTGCCAGAGCGTACATAGAAGTCATAACTATCACTCCTGAGATCATTATGCGGGTAGTGAAGGCACAGGCAGAGGATCATTTCTATCAAGAGAGGGTACGTTAGTTATTAACTAAGGGAGAAGAGTCTTACTGAGTCAGCTCTGAGGGAAGCTTGCACTTTAATGGGAGATTAATAGTTCCCGAGGATGAGGACTTGAGATATGAAGTTATGACTGAGTCCCACGGTTCTAGATTTATAGTACGTCTCGGTGGGGATACGATGTACCAAGATATGAAGAGACAGTACTGGTGGGACGATATGAAGAGAGATATAAAAGAGTTAATCTCAAAGTGTGTTACTTGTCATCTTGTGAAAGTTGATCATCAGAAGCCTTCGGGGACGTTACAACCACTTGAGATTCCCATGTGGAGGTGGGAGAGAATATCGATGGATTTTATTACTGGGCTACCTACGTTGCAGCGAGGGTTACGATTCTATATGGGTGATAGTGGATTGATTGACCAAGGTGGATCACTTCTTGCCAGTTTGCATAGACTACGAGATGATGCAGTACATGCAGCTATTCATTTTAGATATTGTTAAGCTGCACGGGTCACGATTAATATTGTGTCTGATAGGGACAATTTTTGTGTCACACTTCTGGCAGAGCTTTCAGGAGGCCATCGTGCAGATTTACGGTTGAGTATGACTTACCACCCGTAGACAGATGGGCAGACTTAGAGGGTGAATCTGATGCTAGAGGATATGCTAAGGATGTGCATCCTAGATTTTGGTGGAAGGTGGGAGAGATACCTTCCATTGGTAGAGTTTGCATATAACAATTCTTATCAAATTACTATTGGTATGGCACCGTTCGAGCCACTATATGTGAGAATTTATCGTTCACCCGCATGCTGGTTAGAGGTGGGGGACAATAAGTTATTGGGGCTCGAGATAATTCAGGAGACTACTTCTAAGATTGAGTTTATTCGAGGGCATAGTGGGATAGCTCAAGTTAGGCAAAAGAGTTATGCCGACGCCAACATGAGACATGTGGAGTTAGAGGTTGGAGACAAGTGTTGGTTCGAGTGTCTCCTATAAATGGAATTATGAGATTTAGCGAGAGATGGAAGCTAGCACTGAGATATGTGGGACTATTTCCTATATTATAGAGGGTGGGACCAGTAGCATACCGACTGGGACATCCAGAGTATCTTCAGTGAATACACGATGTGTTCCATGTGTCATCACTGAAGAAGTACAAGAGGAGCGAGAGAGCCTTCTTGCATGTTCTACTGGAGGAGATAGATTTACATCCAGACATCTCATTTGAGGAGAGGCCTATGGCTATCCTTGATCGTAGTGAGCGTAAACTGCGATCCAAGTTGGTGCCACTAGTGCGAGTTCAGTGCAAACACCACAATACTGATGAGTCGACATGGGAACGGGAGGGTGACATGCGAGAGCAGTATGTAGAGTTATTCACCACATGTATGACTAAATTTCGGGGACGAAATTTCTTTGTAAGGGAGAAAGTATGTAATACCCCGTATTTTTGCGTATTTATAATTCAATTAATTCGACGATTAATTGAGAAAATACATTTTATTTAAATTACACGAGTGAAGTAATTTAATGTGATTAGATGATAAATGAGATTATTAAATATTAATCGAGAGATAGATGATGATTAATATTATAATATATTATTTACTAAGAGTGAATAGTAAATAAGTGATAATAATTGTAATACGGCATAGCGAATGATATGTGTGTATTTTATTTTATCTCAGCTGGGAGTCGCGTGTAGGATAATTTGAGGTTGAGAAAGGAAATATATTTTTAGTGACAGGAATAATAAATTAGAGGTCACAGATGAACCTGAATGGGTCGAAATAGTTGAAAAAGTGTAACCGGGGGTATAGTTTGGGTCCCGGATCAATTTTAGACCAAACCGACACCATTTAGGGGCATTTTGGTCATTTGGAAAATAGTGGTTAAGAGACCTACGAAATTTGCAAGTTTATATCAAATGTTAAGGTGCTTAAATTAGGTTTAAGAACATACAAAACACAGAGATACCAATTGGGAGAAAAGAGAGACAATTCTTAATGCTTAAGGAGGAATTGGTGAAAGATTTATTGGATTCTTGCACATCAATCGATTTGGGAAGGGAAATTGGAGGAGAATATAGCCCAACACCTTCATCAAATTCAAAATCAGATCATCCTCACTAAGGAAATTTTTTTATTGAAAAAATTATAAAGTTATAATACCCATGTGTTGGGATATGATCTGCATGTAGAACGAGTTAACATATGTAGAGGATTAATAATCAGATGAGACTTGATCATTAACACAAAATAAATCTGAGTTTTTGATAGTATATCTGGGAATAACACAAAACTAGGGCTTTAATGAAGTTTTGGGTTTTGATTTGTTCTTTATTGATTTCTAGAAAGATTTGATATGCTTAGGAGATTAGAAACCATCCAAATATATGTGGAAATAGTTTAGAACAATTGGTTGGGACTTTGGTAGAGTATCATGTGAGTTTGATATATGCTAATGGTGGATAATCGCGTGGAGAAGACGAAGTGGGAGATCTGTACAAAATCGAATTGATTTAGCCAGGGGCGAATCGATTCGGTGAGAAGAATTGATTCGGCTTACTAGACAACCTAAGTCTTTCCCTTTTTGCTTTAAATTCCTAAATCATTATTGTGGGATCTTTTGGGATTTTGTTAAAATAATATTGAGAGTTTTATTATTTTACAGTAGGCTGATTGAGTCTTAGTGAGAGAAATAATACGGAAACGAGTTTGGAATATATTATGTTGTAATTAATCTGAGAGACGGGTAAAGAATTACGGACATTGAATGTGCTAGATTCATGTACATGCCAACTTGAGAGGGATCTTCTCTCAATTATCTAATAAATTCTTCTTTTCTTGAAAAAAAAATGGACATTGAATAAATTACGGTATAAACTAGTAGGGTAAGTTAGGCTTAACTACTGAAATTATAAAAGGGGTAACTAGGACCCTTAGAGTTGCGTGAATACTCGCATTTAAAACGATAGTGAGATAAATCGTAAAGTAAATAGTACAGTGAGTAGGCGAAAGATATATACTACGTACTAACATGTATTACTGAGTTATGTGAATACCTATTGATGGACACTAATTCATATGTTGTGTGAATACTTAAAGTATACTAGATAAATGTTGGTGATCGAGGTAGGATTCCGAGCCAATGTAGAGGACTAGTTTTGGTGACTGAGGTGTGATTTCGAGACAATCTACATATGATTAATATTGGTGATCGAGGTGCCATTCCGAGCCAATATAATCAATAACTACTGGTGAGGTGTGATTCCGAGCCAAGATATATACATCACAATTGGTGATCGAGGTAGGATTCCGAGTCAATAATCCCTAATGCGTGATACAGGGATGTGATAGTAAAGTACGCACTTATAGTATATATTGTGTGTGAAATATATATCTTATGATTATTTTACTTACGGGTGACAGTAGACTGACAGATGTTAGACATAGATATATATATCTGAAAATCAAATTAAGTGGAGAGACTTAATTAACGTATTAAGGATAGATAGTGAATATCTAAGATAATAAATTAAGTAGTGAGACTTAATTATAATGGTTGAAACATAACATATGTGAAATGCTATATGAGGTAATTAATATATGAGAGATGTTAATAAATTAATGTACTGTATGGGTGGTACGGGAACTTAGACGTGTAGATAAGTTTAGTTGGATACTTTAGTCTAGTTAGCTAGGGTAGTATAGCTAGGTGGGCAAAGTATAGAACGTTAGGCATGCACTATAAATGAGGGGTGAGAAAAACTCAAGAGAGAGTGTACGTGAACATATGTATCAATAATCGAATTTTAATGTAATAAACGCTTGCTAAATATTTTCAAAACGTTTTGTGTACTAACACTTGCTATAAAATATTTTTAAAAATCTTTTAGGTGTCCAGTCACAGGGACGCCAGGTGTAACTTCATTCCAGGGACTCGAAGCTGTAGCATTGTGATGCTAACATAATTTGATTAGACGATTCTTCCATTCAGATTTAGCGTATGATCTCATTTCATATTCTATGTATGGACATGTTGTCCGTTGACAGTTTTCAGTCATTTAGTTATTTTGGAGTATTTGGTTTTGGATTTTAGCCGATGGTTTATTTGGCAAATGTTTATTCAATTATATATATTGTGATGGTTGGACTTTAGTGTATTGTGAATGGTTAATGTAGTTTTTCGTATTTCCTCACTTATCTGTTTTAAAGAAAGATAAAATTTGGCACCAATCTAATTTCACTTAGGTGGTTAGTAATTAAAAAGTTCTCGACAGTGATACTAAGAATGATCAATATTAGAAACCTGTTTTAATTTAATAAAGGTTTGATCAATCGATGTTTAATTAGGCAGGGTGTCATAAGTTCCTTAGGTCATCACTATTGAGGAGGTTGATTCTACCGTGCCTAAATTCAAGAGGTTAAGAAAAGGCCTTTCTAAGAAGCAGGTTGAGAAAAGTTCTACCAACCAAGAGTTGGTCGAGAAAATTCAAGAGGAAATGGCTATTGCTGGGTCATCCTTAGTTGTTATTAATCCTGGAATTGCTAAGGATAATCAATCAAGACTGGTACTCGCTATGCTGATAGAGAAACTGTCGCTTCACTTCCATAATTAAAGTTGGCAGAAAATGCTTGCCAAAGTTTGGCTTTGATAACTCTTTCCCCTTTACTACTTGTCCTTCATGTATCGTTTTCTTCCTTATAATCTGATGTTGTTCCTTTATGCAGTTTTTGGTGAATTTCAACCAATTAATGGAGAAGGACGATCAACTATGTTCTTTAGGAGGAGATGTAGATTAGGCCTTTGAGGGTCTAATACAATTTATAGAGACATCAAGGCAAGTGTCTGAGTCTAAGTAAAAATCTTAGGAGGGAAAATTGAAGAAGGATAATGATAAAGCCACTACTGTTGAGGGAAAACTGGTGACTGCTGAGACCAGTTTAACATCTGCTAAAAACAGGGCCAAGGTGATCGAAGATAAGTTAGTGGAGAATCAAGCCCTCCTCCAGTCTGCCGAGGAGAAAACAGTTAGTCTAACATCTGAACTGGTTATAGAGAAGGCCAAGAACAAGAAAATAAAGGAAGAATCCTTTAATAAAATGCTGGACAAGGCATTTCTAGATGCCTCAGCACAAATTGAGTGTGTTAGGAAAAAGTACTTTAAAGATAGCTGGTCAAAGGTCCTGAAAGAGGTCGGCACTATTGAAGATTCTGAACTATTTTAGAGGCATGATTCATGCTCTCGCCCAAACTTAGAGGAAGATTTTGATGATGAGGAAGGGTCTGGAGAATCCTTCATTCAGCCTGCTGGGTCTTCCTTAAAGCCCATTGATGAAGCCATCCCTTTTGCCGACCTTCCTTCTGATGTTAATGTTCAAGATAAGAAGATGGTTTAACTTCTTTGTTTTCTTTTTGTTCTTCTTCTTTATAATAGGATAAGTAGTATGTAACACCTTCTAGTTTATCAATGCAAATATTTCTTTTTGGCTAAATATGTTGTATTTACCATACTTATGCTTTCTTGTTTGGTTGATTTGTCTTCATGAAGTCACACACCATGTCTTATATTTGTTCAATAATCACACTTGTGTTCTTAAATTTGTAATTTTTAGTTTGATGATAGGAAAAAGGCCATAGTTTCTGCTAATTCGACCTGCTCAAGAGGAGTATAAATCTTATGGAAGCTGGCTATGTTTTTTTATCGAAAGAAGACTTAGTCGGCTTGCTTGGTCCAGATGTGTCCGACCCAGTTAAGAAGTCATACATCCACATTCATTAATTATTGGACAGGGGAGCGACAAATAATGTTGCTTACTATGAGATGATTGAATATTTGCAACAAGAAGCTTGAAGAAGATTGAATATCTGCAATAAGAAGCTTACTATGAGATGATTGAATAATGTTCTCTTTTTCTTCACTCCATGCCGACTATGAGGCGAAATATAAAGCATTGAGTGAAGGTTGAAGCTTTGAGAACAAGCTTGAAGAAAATGCCTCCATGTACAGAAGAAAAAAGTTCTTATTGATCTGAGAAGTTGATGAAGCTTGAAAGTAGCCAAGCTGCTTGAAGAAGAAAATAATCGTCTAAAAAATGGGTTGGAGAACCTGAAGAAGTCATCTGCTAATGGTGTTGGTAAGGGTGCTTCTTTCTTGGAAGCTGAGAATGCCAGATTAGTAGAAGAACTTGAAGCACTACAGAAAACCAAAACTGGGCAAACTTCTAGGCAACAAAGAGTTGTTCGACCAACTGTAGAAGAGACAAGAACTAGAAAAACATTAGCTAACCAAGCTGCCCAGTTGAAGGCAAAGAGTCTGGCCGTTACTGATTTTTTTATCCAGTTGGAAGCTAAGGATAAAGCCATCGACGATAAATCCATTCAGTTAAAAGTGAAGAGTGATGTCTTAAAGAAACTTCAACATCGGGTTGAAAGGTTAACCTTTTAATTTCACAAACAACCCAGGGAGGTCTGGATGAAAGGCTATAATAAGGCCCTTAGCCATATTAATGATCATCTTGCCCAGAGCCATCATGAAAGTTATAAATGGGGATGGACCAACTTGCTGACCTTACTGAAATATGACCAGAATAGTGAGCTATGGTACTAGAATGAGCATGGTTTGCTAGATTGTGACAAGACCTCATTTAAGTTGGACATATCATGGATTCTTACAGATGCTATTCCCCAGCGCTTAATCACCAAATAATTGGGAGATTACAATCTTCATGATGTGTATGAAATATTTCATCCTCCTCATCTGATCAACAGGCCGATCAATAATAATCGATAAATGTTAAGGGATTTTAACTTCATCAATTCCCCTTATACCCTGCATGATCCTCCTACTGGAATGGAGAGAGTGCGTTGAGAGAGTGCACCACAAGCTTCCAAAGCTCAAGGAAAACTTCTAGCTGAATAATTTCTTCTGTATTTTGTACTCATTTAGTCGTGAATGTTATACAGTTAGTATTTGAATAAAAATTCACGCTTTGTATTGTCAACTTATGATTAGTTAATCAATCAGTCAACTAAGTTATCATTTAATAATGAATTATTAAGTTATAATTGTAGGGCCTTGATTTCTACCAATGCACTTGAATGAAACTATAAATAGTTGTATTGATCCAAGTTTTGCATCAGTTATCAGTGGCTACCAAGTGTATGAGGAATATATGTGTGTATTCTAGTGTTTAGGAATGTATAAATGTCTTCCTGCATTTAACTTAGTTGGGTAAAACTTGTTTTTAACTATTGGAGTTATATACAAAGTTTTACAGACTTCTTGTTCTTGACTTATCAAAGACGAAGTCATACATGAAGTAAATTATTAGTGGCGAACAAGTGTGTTAGGATTGTATTTGTGTATTTAACTTGGTCGGTTCGTGACTTGTTAATATGAAGTCATACATGAAGTAAAAACTTCTTGTTCGTGAATTATACATACGGAGTCATACATGAGGTAATGACTTAGTCAGGCGAGACATGACTGTGCATTAAGATGTTGGTGCATCTCAAATTTGATAAGTTCAACCTGAGTAAGTTTGTGTTGTTGATCGACAAATATGTCAAACCTGATTAAGTATGTTCTGTTGATTGGTAAGAGCTGAAGACCAAGAGACATTATTTGTTTGTTGTTTATGGGGGATGTATATCGCCGTTCTCTGAAAAAATTGAAAAAACCGAGGGAACTAAAAGCAAATTTTTTATTGAAATTGAAAGATAATTGTAATGAACATAAAGTAAAAAGAAGTACAATATGTCAATTCCTTATTCACTGATAATATTTGCAGAGGTGCTCGACATTCCAAGGGTTTTTGAATTCCTCCCCATCAAGTGTCTCAAGTCAAAAAGTCCCTGGTCGGATCACCGCTAAAATACGATATGAGCCATGCTAATTGGCTTAAAGCTTGTTTCCCTTCTGGATGACTTTTTGATAATAGTCGCCTTCTATTAAGTTGATCATCTTGACCCTTTTGTTGTAAAAGCGAGCAGTCCTTTATTGATACGTAATATTTTTTAGGGCGACATCTTCTCAGACTTCTTTCAGCATTTCTAAATCCAATTTTCTCATCAAGTCACTCCTGGGAGAATCAAAGTTCAACACTCTATGAGTTGGTAGGCCAAGCATATAAGGTGTTTCTCCAGTTGCTGTCCTTGGCATTATTCTATGAGCCTAAAGAACAGAGTGCAATTCATTAATCCAGTTTCCCTTAGAAGCATCAAGTTTTTTTTTCATGCCCTTGAGAAAGGTTCTATTTATCACTTTCGTCTGACCATTACTTTGTGGATGGATTGGTGCAGAATGGAGTTTTGGGATCTTAAATTGAACATAATATGCTTCAAATTCATCATTATCGAACTAGGTTCCATGGTCTGTAATGAAGGCATAAGGCATGCCATACCTACATATGATGTTCTTCCAGATGAATTGATACACCTTCTCATAAGGCATCTATATCAACGGCTTTACTTCCTACTATTTTGTAAAATAGTCAACAACAACTACTAAGTACTTGAACCTACCTTTGGTGGTTGGCAGTGGGCCGACCAAGTCAATCCCCGAAATAGTGAATGACCAAGGAGAAATAATCGGTGATAAAGCAGCATTGGGTACTTTTTGAATTGCAAAAAACCTCCGGCACTTATCATTCTTTCTTGCGAAGGCCCTACGGTCCGCCCTTATATTTGGCCAGTAATATCCCTATGTGTTGATTCTTTGGAGTAATGACCAACCAGCTGAATGAGATCCATAAGATTCTGCATGCACCTCATTGATTAAATCCTCAACTTCCAATGGATGGACATAGCGTAACAAGGAAATGGTAAAACCCCCTTTGTATAAGACTCCTTTGTCTAACACATATCTAACTGTTTTGTTTCGAATCTTTTTTTCTTCTTTTGGATCAGTTGGTGGGATTCCTTTTTTAATATAAGGTCTGACTGGATCCATCCAGGAAGGTCCTAAATCTATAGTAATGAAACTGATCCTTAAATCCTCATTTATGCTCCTGCTTGCCAAGATTTCAATTTGAATTCTTCTCTCGAGTTCTAATCCTATTGTTGAAGCAAGTCGAGCAAGTGCATCAGCTCGTACGTTAGCTATCCTTGGTATTCTGTTCATTCACACTCCTGGAAATTCGAAAATGACTTCCATTGCCTTGGTTAAGTATCTCGTCATTAACTCTCCATTGACTCCATATAGATGAAGCACTTGGTTTACAACCAACTACGAATCACTGTGCGCCACTACTTGCTCGGCACCTAATGAATGAGTTAATTCCAGTCTGACTATGAAAGTTTCGTACTCATCTTTATTATTTGATGCTTTGAACTCAAATCTAAGGGCATATTTAACATAAATATTATCAGGAGTATTAAGTATGATACCTGTTCCACTTCCAGTTGTGCATGAAAATTCATCCATATATAAGTTCCACAATAAAATATTATTGCTAAAGCTTTTTGCAGACAAAATTTCATGTTTGAATATCTTCTTACTTTCTTCTGCATACTTCTGAGCCATTTCTTGAGTGTGTGATGATTCACGTTGGTCGTCTATGACTTTGGTTTGCTTTTGAGTTGAGATCTCTTCCGAAGAAGCTGTTAGCCAGGCAAGTTTTGTTGGTCGGTAACCTCTTGATAATTGAACTCCGTAATGAAATTTGTCATAGCTTATCCTTTCAACGACGACCTTGGTTAATAAATGATGTCATAATCTCCTATTTCTATTGCCTAGTACATCAACCTGGCCTTTCAGGTTTGTGGAGTGCTTACCGAAGAGGTATATTAGTATACACAATTATAGTGTGTGCTTGGAAGTAAGGCTTCATATGCCTGAAGGCTTAAATGAGTGCTAAGGCCATTTTTTCCAAGCGTGGATACTTGATTTAGACTCCTCGAAATGCCTTATTGGTGTAGTAGACTAGTTTCTGGACCCTATTTTCCAACCGAATCATTGTTGAGCTAACTGCGGACTCAGAAACAGCTAAGTACAAGTATAATTTTTTTTCTAAAACAGGTCGGGAAAATAATGGAGGTGATCCCAGATACTTTTTCAATTCTTGAAATACTTCTTCACATGTTGCATTCCACTCAAAGGTCTTCCTAAGAACCTTGAAGAATGGTAAACACCTATCTATTCCTCAGGAAATAAACCGGTTAAAAGCAGCTACTCTACCAGTAAGTTTTTGAACATCCTACTTACAGGTCGGCGATGGCATCTCTATCATAACTCTGATTTTGTAGGGTTAGCTTCAATTCCTCTTCGATTTACTATAAAGCAGAGGAACCTTCCCTCTTGCACACCGAACACACACTTGGTCGAATTTAACTTCATTTGATGCTTTTCCAGCTGATCGAAAGTCTGATTGAGGCCTTTGATATGATCTGAAGCTTTCTTATTTTTACTCAACATATCATCTACATAAACCTCCATATTTTTCCCAATATTCTCTTAAAACACCTTATCAACCAACCTTTGGTACGTTTCTCCAGCATTTTTGAGCCCGAAGGGTATTACGGAATAATGAAAGAAGTGCTTTCCATATCTTTTAGTTTCATTTTTATCTAGTTATACCTAGAATAAGCATCCATGAAGCTCAACAACTCATGTCCTGATGTGGCATCCACCAAATGATCAATTCTAGGAAGAGGAAAGTGGTCTTTTAGGCAAGCTTTACTAAAATCAGTAAAATCTACACACATTCGCCACTTATCATTTTTCTTTTTGACCATCACAACATTGGCCAACCAGACTGGATATTTGACATCCTCAATGAATTGAGCCTTTTGTAGTTTCTTCACCTCTTCCAATATGGCTTGGTTTTTCTCTTAACTAAACACTTTACGCCTCTGCTTGATCGAATTGGCATCCGTATTAATGTTGAGCTCATGACAGAGGAAGTTGGGATCATTCCTAGGCATATCCTCATGGATCCAAGCGAATACATTCCTTATCTCTCTTAAGAATGCGATTAACTCTTATTTGAGGAGTGGATCTAGTGTCGAATTGATCTGGGTGGCTCTCTTCGCTTGCTATCATCCAAGATTATGTTTTGGGTGGCTTTCATAATCTGCCCTTTGAGTAGCTCCATTTTATCTCGGGGATCCAGAGTATCATCTTCTGACTCACTATTGGGATCCATAGTGTCTACCTTGTAGGTGGTGGTCTTTTTCTTTAAGTCAACCACATCTTCTTGCTCGGCTGAAGAATAATAACATTTTTAGCCACCTTTTGGTCACCTTTCATGACACCAACCCCAAAGTGAGTAGGGAACTTCAAACACTGGTGAACTATGAATGGTACAACTTCCAACTTCTTTAGTCCTACCTTGCCGAAGATCACATTGTAAGCAGATTGAATATTTTTATCCATCATAAAAAAGTGTATCTTATCGGTGCGACTTGCTGGCCAAGTGCTGAATAACAGTTCTAACTTGACTGTCCCAAAGGGGTAGACTTTTTCGCCTGAAAAAATAATCAAGGGCCTGTGGTATGATTCCAACTGACTAAGTTTCAGTCCTAAACTCTGAAAGCAGGGGTGGAACATGATATCAACCGAGCTCCCATTATCAATCAGCACACTTGCGATGATGGCTTCTTGAATTATAAACTTGACGACCAATGGATCATCATGGGGATACAGTACCCCAAAGAGATTATTTTTGGAAAAATCGATGACCAATTTGTCTTTGTTGACTTTCCTGGGACAATCATCATCATTCAAATTAGTTCTCTGTATATAGGAGCAAGCATGTGCTTCATTCAGGTAGGCCTTTCTCTCCACAGTTTGATATCCCCCCGCATCTCCATCCTAAATGACATGGCAATCAAAAGAGCCAAAATATACCATGGCTACTTCAAGTTCTGGTTGTTTGGGCTTTGGAAGGTTGGGATCATCTTCATAACCATCTTCATGGTTTCGCTTCCTGTCATCTCTAGATTTGTAGGGAGATTTTGACCTTCCTCCCATTTTTAGGCTTTCACGGTGATCAACAAATTTTTTCAGCTTTCCTCGGCAAATGAGGGATTCCACTTCGTTCTTGAAAGCAATACAATTATCGATCGTGTGGCCATGATCCTTATAGAATTTACAATATTTAGATTTATCCCTCCTATCCCTCAGTTTTTCGGGCCATCTCAAATCTTTATTGTGCTTAATTTCCTCCAGGATATGACGAATGCTGACCGTCAATGGAGTATATGTTCCATACTTTTTGGTCTTATCATATTTCCTCTATTTCTTCTCCTTCTTCTCAGGCTTAATGGCGAGACTTTGCTTTGCAACCATTGTTTCCTCAGCATTCATGATTTTTCCTGCCTTAGCCATAAGCACAGTCATGGTTTTAGGAGGATATTTTGCCAAAGCGTAGTATATCTTCTCTGGAAGTAATCCACTCATCAAAGCGGTGATGAACATTTTCTCCTTATAACTAACTACTTTAAGTTTCTCGTTGTTAAAATGAGTGATGTATTCTCTGGTGGTTTCCCCTGGTCGCTGCCTGACACTCAGGAGATAGGCTACTCTTTTAATTGGCTTGTCCCCAAAACTGAAGTTACTGATGAATAACTCGGCAAGTTGATTGAGTCAGGGCAAGTTATTATACCATATTTGGGCTGAACCAATAATGGTGCTTGAAAAAGCTCTACATCTCATTTTATCTGGAACATTATATATGTCAGTTGTAGCCTGATACTTCTTAATGTGTAAAACTGAATCAGTTTTACCATCGTATTTGGGGGGTAATCACTAGGGTTTTAAACATGCATAGATTTGGGAAATCAATAATTTCCAAGATGAAGGGAGATCCCTTGATAAAATTTCATTGCAATGGATTCTTTGCCTTGGCTATTTCTCCCAGCCGATCTTCTAATTGTTAGATTAATCCCTTCTATGAAGGATTGACTGCATTAGATCTATTTGAAGTAGCTCGGTCATCTCGACCATGTGTTTGTACTGAGCTCTCTTCCTAAGAAGTCTGCTCGGCATGCACAGATCGTCGGATGCTTGATCTAGACCTGATTGACGCTTCACGATGTTCGACTGGTGTTCATTGGTTCTAGATAACTCTCTGGGAAGATTCCTGTTTGCTCGAGGCCCAAATAGTCAAAACGTGAAATTCTGCTCAATATTTCTAAGACGCTTGGTCTTTCAGGAGAAAGAGAATGGACGTCATATAATTCTTTAGATCTGAGGGATGAGCTTACTCCCGAACGGTAAGACCTATCAAATGAAGATCTAAAATAGCTATGTCGGCTATGACTAGGAGGCTAAGGTGGAATTTCTCTCCTTAGAGAAGGACCCGTATTTTTCCTGGAAAAGGTGGAAGACCTGGCTTGTAATGATTGAGCCAATTGCCTCATGGTTGACTGCATGACATCTTGACCCATGGAAATACTGACAAAATTCCATTAAAATCAGTTGCTGTAGGCGGAGAAGATGGGATGATAGTGTTACCTTCGTTTCTGGTACTACTCTCAGGGCTATTCATCTTCCTTTAAACAAAGATGTACAATATAGAGAACGCTAATAGACACACGTTCCCACAGACGATGCCAATCTGTTGATGTAAAAAAATGGACTAGATCCAACTTTCTAATCAAAGAGAAAATATAAGATTGTAATGAAATAATTAAATAAGAGATAAGGAGTTTTAAAGTTGTTCGGTTGTGAAAGAAAGCTTATATCCACTCTTATTGTATTGATTTGAGTGATTATAGAAAGCTAGGTACTCTTGTTAAGAAGAATATCCTAAAATCCGTTCTATCCTGCCTTTTATGAAAGGAATACAATGTATTTATAGTGATCCGGAGATCAAGGGTTGTAATGCCTTTATATATTCAAGCATTTACATCTGTACATAATGAATGTGATGATTGATAGTCTAGACCATGTGTGGAAGGACCCTTGGTTGTTTTCCCCAAGTTGTGACTATTTAATTACTTTGATAGTCTGCATTTTTCATGTTTGTCGACATGCCTGCTGAGCAACTATCTTCAGGGCTAATGAAGTGGATGCTGACTAGGATCTCTGCCACGTAAGGAGACAAGTGTCCATTTCTGATTGGTTCACGTAGATGGATAATTTTTGGTATCAACACAACATTTTAACTCTCTCTCTCTCTCTCTCAAAATAAACAACCATCATCACCACTAAAATGTCGACACTTCACAACCACCACCATCACTAACACCACACCACCACCATTACAACACCACCAAACACCACACTAATCCACCATCAAACACCACACCACACCACCACTACCACCAAAATACCACCAAACACTATGCCTCCACTAAAAAAACATAATAATTGTCAACACTTTTAGGCTTCTCACAAACATCTACATACCTTTATGCACATACATCCACATATCTCCACACATATATACTAGGGTGCAACCGGTATGGGTTTTTACCGTACCGTACCGTATCGTACCGTTTTGGTTCGAGAAAAAATAATTTTGGTTTCATATGATGAAATACCGAAAATTGATTTTACCGAAACTGAAAATACTGCCAAAAATTTGGTTGGTTTTGGTTTTAAGATATAAAAAACTGATTTACCGAATTTACCGTACCGATTTATCATACTGAAATATCGTACCAAACTTACCGTATATTACCAAATGAAAATTGTATTAAAAAAATATACCAAATTATCAAGACCCTTCAATTTAAACTCATCTCATCCATTTATTTCACTTACAATAAAAGCACAAAACCCTATTTTTTTTTATTATCTCACAAATCAACCATACCTACACGAAGTCCCTCCAGCCACACAACACAAGGTAACTTCTTCTTTCCTATCTCTTTCTTTTCGGCCTCAAATCGGTATAGGTTTTCCCCCCGGCCTCAAATCGGTATGTTTGTATTGTTTATGCATGTATGTCTAGATCTGCTATGCCT
The DNA here is from genome assembly GCA_949130495.1 of Sambucus nigra. Classification (NCBI taxonomy): domain Eukaryota; kingdom Viridiplantae; phylum Streptophyta; class Magnoliopsida; order Dipsacales; family Adoxaceae; genus Sambucus; species Sambucus nigra. The sequence goes on along the minus strand of OX422212.1, from coordinate 43,314,367 downwards.
CAAACTTGTGAGTTTTGACCAAAGTGTTTGTTTCTTTATGTGTGTATGTCTAGATATTCTACGCCTCGAACCTGTGGCTTTTTAGTATGTTGGTTAGTAATTGTTTGTGCATCTGAGATGCGTTTATTTATTTCAATGTGTTTTTACTTCAAAAATATTGTTGATCTGCTCGAATCTTGATATGCTCTTTCAATATTTTTTTAATCAGTGTGATTTTTTACTTCAAAAAAAAAAAAATATATATATATATATATATATATATATATATATGGTTTTTTTTATATAGATCTACGTATATGTATACACAACTACATATATTGATCTTTCAATTTATACACAACCGTTTTAAGGCTTTTTAATGCAATTTAGTTTGTTTATGAATCAGTTTGTTTATGCTTCATGATCTTCATTTTATTTTTCAGTACAATTTATATTATATTTTATTTTTAAGTAATGCATTTAATCAATTAAATTAGTTTAAAATTTTGGTACCGAAACTTGTACAAAATTTTATCGAAATCATAATATCGAAATATATATACCAGATCTACCGAATGCATAAATCGATTTGAAATTCTGGTATTTACCGGGAAAAAACCGAATTGAAACCGAAATTACCGAAACCAAAAAAACCCAAAAATACCGAAAAAATCGATCGATTTGGTTTTGGTTTTTGTTTTGATGTACCGGCCGATAAATTGGTACGGTACGATTTTATCATTTAGATTATGGTTTTGGTATTGGTAAGGGGTCATTACCGACCATACCGTACCGATTGCACCCCTAATATATACACATGCAAACAAAAACACATACACATATGAATGCACATATACACACATGCACATGAACACACATACATACACTTATGAAATACACACACGCACAAAATCACAATTTGTGTACACATATCTATATTATACATGCAATATCATAATAATATAAGTATATTAAGAGTATAATGTGTATATATATATATACGTGTGTGTAGGGCTGTAAATCGGGCTGGATGAGCCGGGCTTGAGGTTGCTCAAGTGCGCCCCAACTCACTTACCCATGCTCAAGCCCGAGCTCGGCCCGAATTATTTTTTCCCACCTAAGCTCAAACTCGGCTCATAAATATTACGGGCTTTACGACTGATTTCAATTTTTTTTGTTAAAAAATTTGGAATTATTTTTTTTTCTTGTATTTCCATCATGGACAAAATTACACATTAAAATCTAATTGATATTTCATCAAATAAAATATATAATTATGAAATGTATTAAATTAAAACAAGAAAAATAAGAGTGAAAACCTACAAATGTCTATTACATTTCATACATTTAGCAAAATTTGATCACTAACAAACGCCTATTGTGATTTGAGCAATTATTAAATCAAATTTCCATAATGAGATTAACAATAAAATCACAAAATTGAAAATCACGTGTAATCTAATGTATTATGATAAATGATTTTTTTTTAAAAAGGTTGCAAATGAAATAAAAGAACGAAACCTAATTAAACAATGTTAACATAAATATGTTATATTATATAAATTATTTATTTATTTATAAATATGAAATTCGGACTTGGCAAAGTTTGGCTCAATCTCGGCCCAAAATTCATTCGGGCTTGAAATTTTGGTTCAGGCTCGGCTTGGCGCAAACTCAAATAAAGCTCGGCCCGAAAATAGCGGGACGAACGGCGGGCTTCGAGCCTTGGGCGCTTAATTTACAGGCTATGTGTGTGTTTTCTTTTTCAAAACTATTTTTAAATCAAATTAACCAAGAATTTTAAAAAATGGAAAAATAATTTATAAAAATATTCTGAAAAATAATTTTTAAATCTAAAGTGCTGATTGTTTTTACCTCTTAAGTTTGTATCTGAACCACTCAAACTAAGATGTATTAAATAGTGTTTGATTTTTAAATGATTAAGAAACTAATGCCTATTTTTACATCTGAATGATTAAGAAGTGAATGAACCCCTGAAGTCTGAATCTGAATTCTGAATCAGTTTAAATACATTCATTCAGAGGTCCATTCAAATATAAAAACAAATGCATTTTTCAGACTCCAAATTTCAACTTTAGATTTCAAATTCAGACTTCAAATTCACATAAAAAAATAAACACAACTTAAGTTTTAAAGTACTTGTAATAAGGGTCATATACCCAATAGTCCCTCGAATATTTTTTAATATATGTTTAATCCAAATTTTTTATTTTGTTCCAAAGCGAACCTTTAAAAATAAGAAAATATTGATTAAATGAGTGATTGAGCGACTTTTTGGAACAAAATAAAAAAGTTTATACGAAATGTGTATTAAAAAATATTGAGAAAAGTATTCTTAGCGACCTTACTAACAAATTTTAAACACTTAGGTTCACTAATTCTCTTTTGGTAAAAATTCACGTTAGTGGCATAACAACTGGATCGAACAGTAAATTATTCTTAAATGTTTAAAAATTGTCCATAAATGTAAGGGTTTACAAGTCTTTACTCCTACTTTTTTTAATATACGTGTGTTTAATCCCATGTTATGATTTTTTTATTGTTGATCCTACATTTTTACACTTATCGTTCTCTATAAAAAAAAGACATGAGCGGTTAGAAAATGTTAAATGAAAGTTGAGGGGAGTTACGACACTATAAATAACTTAAAAAATGCATGAGATGAAAGACAAACTAAACTTTAAAAATAAAATTAAAACCAAAAAAAACTATAAATGTAAATTGGTAAAAAATATTTGAGGGAATTGTCTGGCAAGTGATCATTGCAAACTCAATTATGTTGCATGCAAGTGTGAAATCAAATCGTGGCCACATATGACTCAATACGGCCCTTCCTTGCGACATTTCCAACGTCCTCTCTCTCTCTCTCAGGGTTAAGAGAGCTGATAAATATTTTAGTTACAAGCAGTTAGTTAGAGAGTGAAATATGGGATGCTTATTTCTCACCAACAAATTTACGTGCCTCTTCCCAGAAATCCTTAAAAAGCATAAATTTCCCAGCTCAACCCTCGAAACACAAGTTTATTATCCCCCTTCTGGGTGGAGTTTTAGTCCATTTACAGTGAATTGCAATAGCGATAGAGTTGCTCCATTTGTATCAGATGAAACTCGTGCTTACAAATTGCTGGGCGTTTCCCCCAATTGTTCTTTGTCCGACCTCAAAGCCGCTTTCCGAGCCAAAGTATGATCTTTGGTATCAATTCAACAATGGATTTTGATTACTTCATTTTGTTTCTTTATATACAAAGGTTGTGTTGTTCAATACTATCCTCATTTCATCTCCAAAAACAGGGATGCTTACAACTTGTCTAAAGCTGTTTGGAGGGGTGTTTTAGTGTGTGACCACACTTTTTAAGGGTCCTTCTATGTCAACACAGCCTCAAGTGTCGCACTCGCATTGGCTCGTGCCTGGGCCCATCATCAACATCAGTGTAGCACGAACACAAGCCAATGCTAGGCGACACCAAATGCGTCTATTTTGTGTGTCGGCTTAGAATCATCCCTTTTTTAAGTGTTTGTGCGGGTCTGATAACTATGACATGTACAATAGTTTGATATTTCTTGGATAGAGTGCAGTCTAATATGAATAATTCTATTTCGACACATTTTGGTAGACACACTAACGTGTCTTGTCTTCATGGGTTAGTGTTTGGGTCCACTCATTATTATTCATACCAATCAATGCAGATATGAACACATCAGCATGTCTACAAAAGTGTGTCCGAATCCTGTACCCGTCTAATATTTCTAATACAACAGAAATTCATGTAATATAACAAAAAACTCTAATATCACAGTAAATTTTCTAATATGATGCATTTACATTAAATTTTAGGGCTAATGTCAACCTCCAAAGATTCACAATGTACGTGCCATTAGGAAATTTTAAATTCTTCTTCAAGTGCCTCTAGCGATGACAACTTGTAGGAGTTCCAATTTCTGTATCGATAGGAGAAATCTCTTGTTTTTAGGATCAATTTGGAAAACAATTGGATGCCCTTTTTTTTCTTTGGAAATTATGTGATCACTTTTGAGACCTTAACCAAAAAGCCCAAATGTTATTTGGCCGCACACAAATGATGTTGAATGTGAAGAGGTATGACAAAAGGCCCCTTGTTTAATATTTGTCTATACTATATTATTACAGGTCAAGCAGTTTCATCCTGATGTAAGAAAGGATGGGGAAGATTCAAATACAATGATACATCTCGTAATTGAAGCCTACCAGGTACTAATTGTTTTTTTTTCTTTTGGCTATCATCTTTCTTGTAAATTTTACATAGAATATGTTGGAGAGATTGTAATATTATGAAGAAAATAAAAGAAAAAATAGATAATAAGTGAAAAGATGTGTCAATTCATGAATAAGTATAACCCTTAGACATGTGTCAATTCATAAATAGACATAACCTTTAAAATACATCTATTCATGAACCAACATGACCATTAGTAAAATGCCAATTCATGAAAAGACACAAATGAGCCTATTAAAGGAGATGATTTAACCATTTGTCCATAATCCTTTTTGTGGAATCATTCTCTCATTTTCTTTCTTATTTATTAATTTATTTAATCAGTTTTACTTTTCTATCTCCTTTTCTTCTACCAGCCCTCGCCTAGATTGGTGCTAGCTCTTCCCAGTGATGGGGACAATTCACTCTTTATTCCTATTTTTTCTCGAACTCATTGGCAAATGTTTTGTTTTTTAGCGCTTTATTAATAACATAGAAAGGGGTGAGCTAAAACCTACTCCTAACAAGTTGTTGAATTTGGCTTTCGGGGATACCTACTATAGGGCTTATGTAATATATAAAGAAGATCCCTCTGAGGGCCTTTTTGCATAAGGGTTGCTCACCTTTTTTTTTTCTTAAACATTATATAATTATTATGAATCTGTTTACTAATTGTTGAATACTTAAAGAATGTCGTAAGTATATTAGGCATGACGTGGTGTGCGCAACACGTTACTCAAATGATTGCTGGTCTTATTGTTAGGGATTGCTTCTTTTGGTTGGTTTCTTGATTTCTAGTTTGGTGCTTCTATGATACAAAAAGTTCCCATATTCACATTTTGTAGTGCCAATTTTATTTTTATAGACTTGCATAATGTCATTGTTGATGATAATTAGTGACTATTATGGCTTCATTAAGTGTGCAGATGCTATCCAACTACAGCAAATCTGAAATCATTGAGAGGTAAGTGGTTGTTTAGTTCTTTTAATATTTAAATTTCTGCTCTCTGTATATGTCCCTTTTTTTTGTTGTCCTTACACTGTTCCAATGTCCGATGTAAAGGCCCATTACATACCTTTTGATAAAAATTTGGAACTTGATTCATTGTTCTTTATGTCTCTTAGAGCATCCCCAGCCCGCTGGGTAAAAGCTCATATTGTAGGGTAGAAGCCTCGTAGGGCGTATGGTATAAGGGTTTAATTGAGGATTGGTATGATATCCACATAATGAATTCGACAACCGTAAGTATTAACAATTGAAGGAAATGAGGTAGTAAAAGTGGACCCAAAGCCTCAAACGGACAATAGTTATCTGTCTGAGACCCTAAGGCCTTGAAACGGCATTGTAAATGTAGAGTTTTGGATGGAAAAGATTTGTCTGATAGAAATGACGTGTGCTGGGGACATGCATACAACTGTTAGCCATTGGACCTTTATGTTAAAATGACAACGTTTTTAGCTGGCATGACACTATGTTCACTGCAAGTTGACAAATTTAACCATGACGCGCGACATGTTTTATCGAATGAAGATGATAATTATCCCATACCAACCCTCAATTTAGCTCCATTTTCCCATACCAACCCTCAAATTTGGCCTTAATATCTCATACCGACCCTCAAATTTGGCTCTTATGCTGGGGATGCTCTTATGAACCATAATCTGCAATCCTTACCTTTTCTTTATTGGTGCTTTAGCATTCACGAGGCATTTCTTTTCATTGCACAATTGTAGGGAATGTCTAGATCCGTTTGATAAACCAGAATGTGAAGCATTTGATCTTTTCATTAATGAGGTTCTTTGCGTTGGAAAAGGTGCGATCTCCTTTATTCTCTCGAATCAAGGGGCAGTTATGGAAATCAATCACCAGATTTCACGATACTTAAATAAATTTTGATCTTGACCATTGATCACACTGAAGTTAGTGTTCTATTAAATTTTTTACCAAATAGCAGACTCTTTAACTTGTGACAGAGGGAGAAGCTTCTAGTGCTAAGTTGGTAATTAAACAACTACTGCAATTGTACTAGAAGTTTAAGTTTGCTGAACAGATAGAATACTTCTTCTTATTGTCTTTAAAGAATCAATTTTTTTGAGGGTTATCATACCTTCATTTAGGACATAATTGTTGCCGTCGGTCCTAGAAAGGTGTCAATTTTCCCATTACTTGGGACTTAAATAACATCGAGAAAAAAAAAATCTCTACGGAGGAAATTGTTCCCCAAACATCAAAATAACCTGAAAATGCAGCAAAAAGATGACTGAAATTTAGCATAGTGATCGTGATACTGAAGAGACTATTGAGAAATCATAGTTGGAACTTAGAAAAAACTATTATTCTAGTGTTTTTGTTATAGATTTTTTTTTCTCGGGTAGGATGGGGTAGGTATGATGGTGCCAGGGATGGCGAAGAGTTTTTTATATTTTTTTATGCTGGTTTTAACACGACAGTTTTTACACTGTGTTGGCTTTCAAACACTTCTTATGATGGTTTTGTATAAAAAATCATAATGTTTTATTTTCAAAAAATAATATAAAATTGGGCCCCCTAAAATTTCTTAAATTTCATGGTTTGAGAGGTGGGCCTCTTCGGCCTTCCTGAGGATCGTCCGGTCCTGGATGGTACATATAGTGCTAAAGAGCTGTAGCTCACTTTGCATGACTATGCAAGTTTCAAATCCATCTTGGGATAGTTTCACACCCCTTTGGGGTTGAATTAATACGAGGAGGGGGATGTTACTCGCTGTTGTATATCCCATCTGCTTTCTTTCTTTATTTTTTTTATTTAAAATTACTGTACATGTAACAACAAATCATACTGGAATATATTGGGGCAGAGTAAACTACTGCATCAAGGATTGCTGACAAATCTCGTAGAATATGCTTCATGTTGTTGTGAAAATAGTCTCCCCTATTGTGTCTTTCCAGAGAAGCGCGTATAGATATAATACAGAATAAGATTCTTTTTCATGACTTAGCCTCATTCAAAAATATCTGCAGGTTGTCCATATTCATGCGTAAACAGAGCACCTCATGCCTTCACATTCGTTTCTTCCACAGGAACTGCACGTGCAACTTCTCAAGGTTTGTCTATTCTTTCTGATATTGTGTTTGTATGTTGAAAAAAAACAATAGCATGGCAAAACGGTGTCTCAAACATCTTTCCCGATTCAGATATGCAACCATCTAACAGTATAGTGCCTGTTAAGTTACGGAAAACATATTTCTCTATTTTTTTCACTTTTTATCTCCATTTATAGTTTTCGTTTCCCGATGATATTTAAAAAAAATAGAGAATGCGTCCATTGTTTAAAATATACATTTGTGTATATATATAGGGTTATTTGAATTTGGTGTCCAGTTGTTTCAAAGTTTTGCATAATTCCACTTTGGGTTCCATTTTCATTTTTTGTCTCTTTCAAGAGAAAACGTGTCGAAATACAGTGATCATGGACTCAAAAGTGTAAATATGCAAAACTTTGAACATCAGATAAGTATATACATTACTAATGAACCCCAAAGCGCAAATAACCCACATATATTTAGATATGCATCTACATTTAAGTTCGATTATGTGTGTGTGTTTGTCAATTTTAAAGATGGGAAATTTGGAAAACGTTCCATTCATGTTTTATAGACCTAGTGGAAATTTGGGATCCCTCATCCTCAACTCAACTCAACTCAACAAAGCCTTTTCCCAATTATTTGGGGTCGGCTACATGAATCCTATTTTTCCATTCCATTCTGTCCAGTGCAATATCTTCGGTTACACCACATGATATCATGTCCTTTTTTATAATATCCCACCAAGTTAATTTAGGCCTACCTCTACCCCTTGGGTTACCATCAATACTAACTAAATCACTCTTCCTTACAGGAGCATCCATTGGTCTACGCTTGACGTGTCCAAACCATCGAAGTCGATTTTCTCTCAATTTATCTTCTATAGGAGCTACTTTCACCGTTTTACGAATTTGTTCATTTTTAATTTTATCCTTTCGAGTTTTACCACAAATCCATCTTAGCATTCGCATCTCCGCCACACTCATTTTCTGCACATTTTGTTTCTTGGTTGCCCAACACTCTGTCCCATATAACATGGCGGGTCTAATGGCCGTCCTATAAAATTTTCCTTTTAACTTCAAAGGTATACGCCTATCACACAGAACGCCGGTCGCACTTCTCCACTTAACCCAGCCTGCTCTAATCCTATGCGTAACATCATCACTAATATCTCCATCTTTTTGTATAATCGATCCTAAATAACGAAAATGATCATTTCTAGGTATTTCTTGACCCTCCAATTTCACCACATCTCCATTTGTCCTCCTATTACTACTAAAATTACACTCCACATATTCTGTTTTAGTTCTGCTTATTTTAAATCCTCTTGTGTCTAAAGTTTCTCTCCACAATTCCAACCTAGCGTTTATCCCCATCTTAGTCTCATCGACTAAAACAATATCATCTGCAAATAGCATACACCATGGCACCTCATCTTGTATTTGTCCAGTCAACTCATCCATAACAAGAGCAAAGAGATAAGGACTTAATGCTGAACCTTGGTGTAGCCCTACCGTAATTGAAAATTCACTACTTTCTCCAGCTGATGTTCTTACTGTAGTCATCGCACCATCATACATATCCTTGATCACGTCAATATATCTGCGAGTCACTCCTCTTTTATGTAGAACCCACCATATTATATCTCTGGGTATCCTATCATACGCCTTCTCCAAATCTATAAAAATCATATGAAGATCCTTCTTTTTCTCTCTATACCTCTCCATTAATCTCCTCAATAAATAGATTGCTTCCATTGTTGACCTCCCAGGCATAAACCCAAATTGATTCTCAGATACTGTTGTCTTCAATCTCAATCTATATTCAATCACTCTCTCCCAAAGTTTCATTGTATGACTCATTAACTTAATACCACGATAATTTGAACAACTTTGTATATCCCCTTTATTTTTATAAATAGGTACTAAAATACTTTTTCTCCATTCATCGGGCATCCTATTAGTCATTAAAATTCTATTAAATAATTTGGTAAGCCATGATACTCCATCCTCCCCTAAGCACTTCCAAACCTCAATAGGGATACCATCTAGTCCTAAAGCCTTCCCTGTTTTCATCTTTTTTAGAGCAATCCTGACCTCTGTTGTCCTAATTCTACGAAAAAATATATCTTCTCGAGTCTCCCTAAGTTCCTCTATATCTAATCTACTCCCATTATCTCCATTTAATAACCTCTCAAAGTAGTTTTTCCATCTTTCCATAATTTCATCATCTTTGACTAGGACTCTCGAATCATCACTTTTGATGCACTTAACGTTATTGAAATCTTTTGTTTTCCTATCCCTAAGTTTAGCAAGCTTATAAATACTTTTTTCCCCTTCTTGTGTTCCTAATTTTGTATAAAGATCATCATACGCTTTTAACTTAGCATCTCTTACCACTTTCTTAACTTCCTTTTTAGCCCATTTATATTTCTCAAAATTCTCTTCATTTCTATTTGTTTGCCATTTTTTAAAGCACTCCCTTTTAATTTTTACTATATTCTGTACTTCTTCATTCCACCACCAAGTTTCTTTAGACTGTGGCCCTTTGCCTTTTGATTCTCCAAGAATTTCTTTTGATATTTTCCTAATGCATGTGGCCATCTTATTCCACATTATGTTAGTTTCTTCTTCACAATTCCATGTTGCTTCATTTAATACTTTATCTTTAAATAGTTCTAATTTCTCTCCTTTTAAATTCCACCACCTAGTTCGTGGGTTAATCTTCACTTTTCGCATTCGTGATTGATTTTTAATATTTATATCCAACACCATTATCCTATGTTGTGAGGTTAAGCTCTCTCCCGGGATAACCTTACAATCTTTACACGTTAATCGGTCTCCTTTCCTAGTAATGAAAAAATCTATTTGGCTCTTATGTGTTCCACTTTTATAAGTTATTAAGTGTTCAAGCCTCTTTTTAAAACATGTATTTACTAGTACAAAATCATAAGCCATCGCAAAATCTAAGATAGACTCTCCCTCGTCGTTCCTATCTCCAAAACCATGTCCGCCATGCACTATCTCATATCCTACACGATCTTCTCCTACATGACCATTAAAATCTCCACCTATATAGATTTTCTCACCTAGGGGTATTTCTTGAATTAGTTCATCCATTTGTTCCCAAAATTGTACTTTAGTGTGCTCATCTAATCCTACTTGAGGTGCATAAGCACTAACAATATTAATAATGTTTTCACCTAATACCAATTTTACAAGTATAAGCCTATCACCTTTCCTAATAACGGTTACGATATCGTCCTTAAAGTTTTTATCTACTATTATTCCAACTCCGTTCTTATTTCTATGTTTTCCTGTATAATATAATTTAAATCCTGTATTTTCTATTTCTCTAGCTTTCTCACCGACCCATTTAGTTTCTTGTAAACAAGCTATGTGAACTTTTCTTCTTCTCATGGTATCTACTAACTCCATCCCTTTTCCTGTCATAGTCCCTATGTTCCAAGTCGCTAACCTAAGTCTAGTATCCTGGACTAGCTTCTTTACCCGCACACGTCCAGCTTGTTGCAGGAACCCTTGCGTATTTATCGTCGCATCCGGGCGCCGATGCGACGCCCCTTGCCTATTTTTCGAGACACCCGGTGGCAGGCGCAACGCCCCTTGCCTATTTTTCGAAACACCCGGTGGCAGGCGCAACGCATCGCTTAAGGGGAATGCCCTAGCATTAGCACGTATATTCATAGGATTCATGTTCATAAGGATCTGACAAAGTTTTACGCTGGCTGTCAGCTACCTAACGCAACCCTCCTCCTTTTTCCGGGCTTGGGACCGGCAGTGTCAAAAAAAATAAGAAGTTAAGCACGACACAGGCGGAGTTGGGATCCCTCATCCTATTTTACAAATTGAAAAAAATCTCATTTGAACATAAACTCCAAATATTGTTCTTTGTGGAGATGATCACAAGAGAATGATCACATTGTTGACCCAACTGAACAAGTGTTTGTTTATACAGGACATGGTGAAGATTACCAAGTGCAGCTTGCAGTAGGTCAGTGCCCGAGAAGTTGTATTCATTATGTTACACCTTCTCAGAGAGTTATTTTGGAGGAGCTACTTGGCAGGTATGTTAAACACACACACACTATAGAGTTACACGTTTCCAGAGAGTCTTTTTTTACTTTACCCTTCAGATAATTGCAATTTTGGACTTACTCCCCTACTTGAAAAAGCAGACCCTCCCCCCCCCCCCCCCCCAAGTCAGGCATTTGACACTTAAAACCTCAGGCCGGGGGGGGGGGGGGGGAGGGTAATGTCTAAATACATATTTTGGGCTTTTCACATGGATATGGATGTTCATTACATGCCAAGGGGGTATCTTATATTAATGAACGTGTAGGGGGTATGCTCATATACAAAAGCATTTCAGGGTTAAGTTAAAAAAACTTAAGCCAGTTTTCGACTTCCCTTGCTTGTTACTTTTCAATATATTTGCCTCACAATATTGTGATGCCTTATGATTACTGAAATCCTGAAATTGTTGATATTTTTATATTTAGCATCTTGAACATGCCTTTTGATTGTTCTGCCGAGGAAGAATTGCTTTATTCACTCATTGTCAAAGCTAAATTTGAGAACAATCGGTACCAGAAGCCGAAGAAGCAACCCAAGTCTTCTACACAGCATGTCGATTGGTTTTGATATTCACATTCCATTCCAGAGTGTTGTGATGCTCAAAACTTTCAAGGCACAATATGGAGATATACCCTACACTATCTTTGTTTATATGGAGATTACAACGGGCATGGACATGTACCCTACACTATCTTTGTTTATATGGAGATTACGACGGCTCAGTCGTATCAGCAAGTGCTAAAGATCAATGTCACATGGATCATAAGAAAATCCAGGTGATCTTTGAAGGAGCCGTGAATTTTGACTCCATCTGGTATGGATTATTTCTATCAGACTGCATTATAGGCAAATTTATATAGGAATTTGTAAATAAAAATAATATCATAATTTAATATAATTAGTAACTGGAAAAAACAATCTATTATATAAAGGGCCTTTGAACTTGTACTGTACAACTTTTGATTACTTTTGATTCTTCTATCTAATGCAGCAGTAATTTCCATTTGAATACTATTCTTTTGTATGCTGGACGCTGTCGTCCCACTTGCTATACATTATTTTTTTGAATAAAATTTAGTAGCCAAGTCTCCTAACAAGATGTAGTTAGAAGAATCTTATCACAACCTGCATCTTTTATTAGCTTTCAAAATACAGGTGCGTTCAAATGGGAAAAGGCCAATAATTCCGGTTTCCCCAAATATGATCAGATCCTATTGAGAGCATCTACAATGGTCGATTAAACTTAAGTTCCAGATATCTTACATTTAAGATATCCTCACTGCTAGCGCCACAATAGTCAAGATAGGGGTAGGATTAAAAACATTTAAGGCGGTTGAGCTTTTAACCTTCCCAGCCATATATTAATTTACTCAGACGGTTGAGTTTTAACCATCCAAGCTACTTTATATATGTATAAACAAAACTCCAATGGTTATGTATAACCATCCCTGAGAGTGGGACTGCTTTCCATCATACGTCCAAAAAATGTGACGGTTGTCCCTTTACCGACTTTGTCTATGCCATGGATTTTCCACCCTTAAATTTGCTAAAGTTTAAGACATCTAGAGCCGGAAATTACGACCCATTTGAAGGTCAAGCCCACTTTTGCCCATTACAGGCTGATCTTGGACCATAACTTTTTTAAATTCATGCTGAATATGGGCTGAAAAAGTTTGAATATGGGTTGTATATAACTATGAAAACCTAATACCTAAATTTTTTCTACACCAGCCGCTTGTTCTCATCAAGCATCTCTCCCTATGTCAGTGATTCCTCTCTTTCTCATTGAACCCTCTCTCTCTCCCACCTCCTTATTTGTTGTGAAGAATTAACTGGGTGCTCTGGACACTGACACCGACACCAAAATTTAAATCAGACTTTAGACACTGACACAAAAAATAGCCATTTTCTCCTGGGTTTTGTTTGGAAGGCGAAAAAACATTTTCTGTCCATTTCAATGAAGTTAATTTTCTTCAACAGTTTCAGATTTCAACCCAAAAGAAAAAAATATTGTGGGAAAAGATGGGTTGGTCCAGCCCGAATCCGACCTGATCATCTTATCTAGCCCATATTTGACCTGCTCATATCGGGGCCAGCCCATATTTGGCCCGGCTCACCCTAATGCCAATACTGGATACTGCTATCCTATCCATCTCAAGGTTGCCACTCATAGGTGTCAAATTGTGCTCAAGGGGTATGGTACATGAAAAACAAATTCCACGGCAAATTGAAGCTATTAAACAACCTAAAAGATGAAAATTTTTAAATTTTTGGAATTTGCCTTGGAATTTGAGTGCTATCAAACAGGGCCTAAGCTTAAAGTTTATCATATTAAGCTATCTATTGCCGATGGCCTCAGGCTCTAAAACCCTAAGATAAATCTATCAGTCAGTCTTGCAAAAAGGTCCCTGCTTAGCCAAATCACTAGGATGACTCCCATGCTCATTTGACAGAATGACCTATTATTAGTTTGCTTCCTACTTCGGCAACATCCCAGCTTCAATAGACAAGCTAAGCTAAACACTTTAAACTAAAGCAACACCCTTTAGTGGTCTTGGGAGACCAACCCCGATCATACTAAGACCTCGATCAAACGTGGCAGTCTTTGTGGGGCCAAGTCTTGATGGGGTTCCAAACCTTGCCGCATCCTTCACCTTGCATAAAATCTTACCACGATAATTAGAATCTCGGCCTCAATAGACAATGTTTCTCTCGACAAACAAGATTGTAGGTGGTGGGTAGCAGTCATTTCCTATCGTCTGCAGAAAGTAAAGAAATTACTAGGAAAATCATAAATGCTTCTCTAATTGCAGATCATGGTTTACCTTGTTTGATAAAAGATCACAAGGTTCTTCGATTTTATCTACAAGTTAATAAAAAAAACTACAGTGCATATGACAGTAGTCATAAAGGTCATGCGTTCGAGTTCTCTATGATTTGAAGTCAGCTTCATGCTGTCAGATCTATCTAGCCAAAGGATGCTGCTCGGAAAGGAGAATAGAGAAAACAGGGCTAGAAAAGTTTGGTTGGGGGTGATTATTGGGTACGTGCTTTTCGGTGTCGGGAACATCATCTCCAAAGAATGCTGCATTTCGATCATCGACGAGGCAGCCGAGAAGTGCTGAATGAAACACTACGGAAACATGATGTCGCGAGCTCTACGCGTGGTCAAAGTACTGAGCAGTATACTCATCGATTGAGTTTACCTGTTGCTTGCTGTTGCTGTGAATCTCTTATATTCTGTTATTCTTTCCAATTGTTGATAATTTGGGTCTAAAAAACGGATACTGAGGAGTTGGAGAAGCTTATATATATAGGGTTAGAGTGGGAACTTAAGGAGAAATAAGTAGTCAACTTCTAATGGGACTAGAAAATTCTAATTCTACAGTGGCACTTTAGGGGCTCGTTTGCGAGTTTCTGAGAGAAAAGAAAAGAAATGAAAGTTTTATTAGGAGAGAAGAGAAAAGAAAGGAAAAGAAAGTGACTTTCTTTCCTCTGTTTGTGAGTTTACGAGAGAAAAGAAAGGAAAGGAAAGTGACTTTCTTTCCTCCTTGTTTGTGAGTTGAAAAGAAAGGAAAGGAAAAAAAAGAAAAAATATATTTATACCCTTATAACTAACAACTCCTGTTATAACATGTTAAAGAAAATAATAACATATTAATTCATCATGCATACCAACACAATAATAAATAATAAGACTTGATAAAAAAAATTATAATAAAATGTCTCAAACCATAATAATAAGTCTTAAACTTATCAAGCGTCTCTCGAAAGGGCAACCGAGCACTATCCTTGCTTTGTCGGGATTTTGTGAGAGAAAAAGATATGCATCATCGATAACATGTGAATGTACTTCAATAACCACCAACTCCTCAAAAATTTCAGACTCCGAGTAAACACGTGGGCGGGATTCTTTAATAACTGTATTTCCCTCTCGAATTGCATGGGCCACATTGTCAAGGGCACTCTTCAAAAAATTATTTTCATCTTCATTGTGTGAAGTCTTCTTTTTTTTTTTCCCTTTGATGTTGCTGTGTCATTACGTTGATTATGCATTTGATTGAGCATCACGTCCCCCCCGTCAGCTGAATCACTACCAAAACTTTCTAGAATAATATCATCATCCAAATCAATATCATCAATGGTAATACTCTCACTCTCATCAATAGACCTATCCCAACGACGCTTCTTTTCCTTAGCTGTCTCAGCGCCGTCACCTGTGGCTCGATTGTTGGCAAATAGCTCTGCCAACTTATCATAGTTGTTGACAGGTTTTGTCATCCATTTTTTCGCTTCAGTTTTCGCCTATCATAAAAAAAATAATTAACAATTAATATACTATCGGTACCAAACAAATTTACTTAAACTTAATTTGGAATACTTACTTGGACTAAATTTTCCCAAACTTCAGGCTCAGCGCTCCACATTTTAGTTGTCGGACTCAAGGCAAAACCGCTCAAATTTTTAAACAAATCATAGCATTTATTGAAATGCTCTTTTAGGGTTTTTAGTCGATTTTTAAAATGCTCCTTTGTAAGATCAATGTTAGGAATATTTGCATGCAGCTCGCTCAGCATATTACTGTACGTTGTAGTTGTGAATGTTCCGTCAATCCTATTTCCTTCACGTTCCTGGTGAAGCATTGCTTCAATGAACATATCATCCATTTGATACGTCCAAGTCAAATGAATTTTTTTTGCACCATCATCTTTTATTTTTTGGCCCATTATCGATCTCTACGAAGTCTTCGATGTGCAATATAATTAATTATTTGATACATAACTTCAACCGCAATTAATTGTCGACTTCTCACCAACATGATGAGTTCATTTGTTTTCTCATTTTCTTGATTATCCATCTAGTAAATGGAAAAAACTTAATTAAAAACATATAACTTTTATTATGATTAATATAACTATATATATATATATATATATATATATATATATATATATGTGTGTGTGTGTGTGTGTGTGTGTGTGTGTGTGTTATGTATGAAAACAGCCACAACATATAGCCACAACATGTATGTTATGTATGAAAACAACCACAACATATATAACAGCCACAACATATATATATATATACCTGTATGGTATATATATACTACAAATTGTAACAGACCTTCCAACTCCGAATATATATAGTCTGATATGTATATATATATACTACTTGTAACAGACCTTCCAACTCCGAATATATATAGTCTGATATATGTTACAATTTGTAGTGTGTATATATATATATATATATATATATATATATATATATATATATATATATATATATATATATAGGCTCAGGTGCGGACTTCCCGTGCGGACTTTGTCCTTATCCCGAAAGTGGTCCCCTCGTGGTCCCAAAGACTTTTGTTATTTATTCTAGATGGTCCCCCTCTTGTCTTATACTAAAACCTTAGTTTAAGACCATATAATTAAAAGATTTATAGTTTAGACCCAAAATTGGTATCAAGACTTTAAAGATTTTAGAACCTCACCAAATTCTGACCAAAACCCAAATTCTGGTATCAGAGCCATAAGACGTTCCTTTTAGACTAAAAGTAAAAAGACTTTAATGCCCTTAGGATTTATCCCTCGCATTTACCAAGATATTTTTGGATCCAACCCAGACTACCAACCTATACCCATAACTGATTTAGACTCAGAAGGTTGTTTAACCACACACATAGACGGTTGTTCACACATTGAACATATCCCAGCCAAACACGCAGACAGTAGACAAGTTACTGCTAGTGCTATTAATAGCATAATAGACCAAAATAAGTGTATACTCCTTATATTAAGACAATTAATAAAAGACACTCAAACCCTATAAACGGAGATAAAAAATATCTCTAAAAGATTATTAGACATAGATAATCAAATCCCAATAGACTTAGTACACGTGTTACAAGAAATAAATATTAAGACTAATCATATAGAAGTCCTTAACAAAGACATTTTAGAAATTAAGACTTTAATTAAAAATCAAGACAGTGAGTTAATTAAACTTACTAAAGAACAAGCTAAGCTTATCCGTAGACTAGATAGTTATCTTCCTAATGGAGATAGTTAGATCAAACTAGAATGAGGCACCAAGAGACCTCTCCATTCAGACTTTATCAGAATTTTATCAAAGAATTTTAGAAAAGATAAATGATGATAGATTTTATTATAAGATAAATGAAAATGAGATTGCCAACGCGGCTAAAGCAACTAGGCTTATATTCGAAAGATTAAATTTAATTTCTACATCTATAGCAGCTACCCAAGACTATAATAGTAGCTTTGTTAAAGACTTGCATTTAGACTTAAAAGCTAAGACAGAAGGATTAACCACCTTCTATACAAACTTTGTTAAATTCCAACAAAATTTAGCAAATTATCTTAATAATATGGAAAGCCATAACCTATCCAAAATGGATAGTAATATTAATGAACTTAGACTAGACATGGCCAAAGTAGAAGAAAAATACGAAGAAATTATAAGCGGAATTAAAGCCGTATATAATAAACCTTCTCAGGCAGAAATAGACTCTCCTTTTATTCTAACTAGGTTAGATAAAATTGAAAAGACTGTAGAAGCCATAGAAGTTAGAACTATGCAACAACTAGAAAAAGATAATGAAATAAAAGACTATATTACTAATGTTGGTAAAATCATCGTTAATTCTCTAGCTAGACATAGTGAAGAAAATTCTGAGAAGACTAGAAAAGAGAATAAGAATTTTAAAGAAGAAATCCTTAATCAGATAAAAAGAAAAAAAGATTATTCAGACTTCTTAGAAAGAATTGAAAAAAGACTTGAACAAAAACAGGTAACCACCTGTAAGTTTAGAGAATCCCCTCCCATAGAAATTAGAGAAGGAAAGACCTTAGGTAGACGAGTCATAAATGACGGATTAAATAAAACTAGTGAGATAGTTAGCTCTATCCCAAATATAGGACAGAGTAACCATATGCTCCAAAGACTTAAGGATTCATCCTCCAATGTTAGGACATGGTGGAAAGAAAGAAATTTCACCAATCCCGTCCAATGAAAAGAATGGGGTAAAGTGGACTGGAAGATTGTTGAAGATTCCATTCATAATGGACAACTCTCAGCCGTTAGATACATAGACTTGTTTAAAGAAGGTGCCACTCCTAAGACTCCCAATTATAACATGACCTACCATTGTAGAAATCATGTGTTAGACAAATCTTATACTGAGCTCCAAGTATTTGACTCAAATTGTCTTAGATCTATAGGAACTGATAGGAAGTTCCAATTCCTAACCTTTGGACTCTTTCAAGCAAGAATCCAAGGATTACATAGACCTCAGAATAATATCAACATATTATGTTGTTTAGTAGACAAAAGATGAAAAGATTTTGAGAAAAGCCTTATTGGGATAGCCCAATTAGAAATATCAGACAACATAGGATACTTTAATGTCATTCCGGCATTTACAGTAACCGTAGATACAGCCAAACATTTTAAGTTAATCTTATATGCTAGTGGCTATGAAGACTATATTATCCCAGACGATAATATAAATATAGAATTTCAAAGCTATGTGAAGTTCTCCCAATTTCCTTATGAAGGAATGCAATCGAGAATTCCTAGCGGTAGACTTAATGAAGAAATCTTAGTTAGAACCAATATGTCAGACTATAATCATACTTACAGTATTAGGAATACTGGACCTATGAAAGAAAAAGCTAAGACCCTCTGACAATTGCCAGAATTTCAAGAAACTAAGACTATACAAAATAAACCGTTGTTTATTAATCAAGACGACGTCACTGGAAATGTTACCATCCAGTTTGGTCCTCCTAAGATTGTCAATAAGAATATCCAGCCCGAAAAAAATTAGATTTAGGAATATGGGAGAAGCCATAATCAATGATCCTTCAGAAGGAGAATGTAGTAGTAAGACTAATGTTAGTTTACTTAGACAAGCTCCGATAATTAGACCTAGAAGATCATTAGAACAAAAAGACTTAGTTAAAGAAAAAGCTAGGATCCAAAACTTTGGACATGAACCCTCAGAATTGGATATGAAGACATTTAAAGATAACCTTAAGAAAAGTCACTCTGTTAGATTTCAAGAAAGAGAAAGATTTAATATGATAGCCCAAGACCGCATATTAAAATTAAAAGAATCTAATAATACAAAGGAACTTCTTAGAAATTTAAGACTAATAGAAGAAGGAGAACAAAGACTAATGCCAGCTACACAAGTATAGCCTAGTAAACAAGAGATAGGAAGCAGTAGTAGGCTAGAAGATGCTCCTAGACTTTTTAGTAAACCAATAGGAATAAATATTCCTATATACTCAAGCACCGTAGTAAAGACTAAACCTGATTATATAAAAGACTTCCCAACTAGTGACAAGAGTTTTACTCCTGTTAAGACTATGGCAAGCCAAGCCATAAATCCAGTAGGTATATACCTTAACCTAGACAATGTTCAAGATAGGAAGAAGGCCTTAGATGAATGGCGTAATCAGATGAACATGTGTTTTGCATCTAATGAACAATGGGATGCAAGTTCATATAAGCAGTACGCTGAGCAATCCATTAGAGGTATTACAAAAGATTACTTAGATAGTTTAAGAAAGGCTACAGACGAAGACTCCTTAGCTAAGGTTGAGAAGATGAAAAAAGACTCAGAAGATAGATCAATTGAAGAATATATTCAATTGTTCACATCGAAATTCATTGGAGCTGAACATCTAGCTCAGATCAATGAACAAGACCTAGCAAAAACTAAGTTAGCCCTCCTTAGCATTTGCAAATTAGATAAGATAAATGAATATAGCAATAATTACGAACATCTATATTACCAAATTAAAGAATTTAGAGAGACCTTAAAAGACGAATACTTTAGAAAGATACCAGCCATAGGACAAATCCTAATTAATGAATATAGGAATTGGCCAGGCGTAGTTGGAGTTAAGAACAACTCCCTTGGTGAAAGAATCAATTTCTCCAAAGACTATATCATATCTAAGAGACGTGATATAACCCAAGGAAAGTTAATAGAAGAAACTTTCAAGCAGATCCCTCCAATCAAAGACGAAAGAGACATCGCTCCAATCCAATGGGGATGTGGAAGTGAATCTAAGAAATTCAAAAAGAAAGTAGAATGGAAACACAGTAAGTTTAAGACTAGACCTCTAGGATTACCAAAGAAATATAAATTTAGACAATCTACTACCTTTAGGGAAAAGAATCCTAAGACTAAGAAAAATAGATTTAACCAAAGAAGATACTTTAAGAATAATACTAGTAAATATAAGAAGGTTCCTAATTATAGGAAAGAAAAAGATATAGCGCAATCTAAGACTGCCACCAAAGAATGTTGGACTTGCGGCAAAGAAGGACACTTTGCTAAAAACTGACCTAATAAGAAAGACAAAGAAAGTATTAAGATTATTAATACAATATTAGACTATGCAGATCAAGAAGAGTTAGATATCCTATATGCTATAGAAATATCAGACATAGAAGATGATGACAATACTAGTATCTATAGTGCATATACAGATAGCGACTCAGAAGACTATAATAGTGATACTGATGAGTACGAAGACTCTCAGGATACTTTAGACTTGTATATGATGCAGACCAATCAAGATGACTTAGATTATGAATATATAGACTTTGAAGAAGCTTGGTATAAATGTATATTAAGCCCATTCTTGAAGAAAAGATGGACAATTAGTAATCCTGAGTTACTAACCTATATACCTAGATGTTACTTTGATGAAAGACATTATTGCACATTTGAAATGAAATGTAGCAAAAAAGACTTTAGATGTGTAGAATGCTTTGAGATTATACAAACATAATTATTTATGGTTTGTATTATTTGTCAATTACACTACCATGAAGACTGTTGGAGAACTAGATTTAGAGCAATTTATACTAGCCAGTATGACGCTCAAATAAACTTAGATATTAAAACATATTATCAAGACATTGATAAAAATATAGCCAAAAGATTGCAAGAAAATGAAGACTTCAAAGGAAAAGGAATTTCCTATGATTTAGAAGAATACCATTCTGATAGTAGCTCAGAAGACCAAATACCCTTAGATTTTATAAATAAACTTCAGAAAGGAATATCTATTTTAGAAAAGAACAATTTAGGAATTTCTACTAAACCACATGCTTGTTTTGTAGAATTATTTGTTCAACATAAAGACTATCCTAAAAGACTTTCAGCTTTTATAGATACAGGATGCTCTCAGAGTATTTGCAAGGCTAATGCCTTCCCTGAAGACTATTTTTTAGAAAGTACTCAAGAAATCTATGGTAAAGTGGCTAATGGAGATCCATTTACCTTATATTTCCAGACTATTCTTATTTATTTTAAATTAGGAAATCAGACCAACAAAACCGTTAATCATCGGTTTTGAATAATGGACCCTCGCTCTAGTTTCACAGGAAACATTATTTTAGGACAAGACTTTATTAGTAAATATCATCCTTATACTTAGTATAACGATAAGATATTAATCAGTGATAACGAGGAATTTAATATTAAATCCCATCTAATAGATCATAAGACTGCCTTTGACCTTATGCAGGTCAAACCAAATTATAGACCCATTAAACATCAGAGTTCTTCAGCTGAGCATGGTGGACCTAAACCTACAACTCAACAAGAAGCCCTAGACATTACTAAACCCTTACAAAAAGAGTGTAAGTGTCCAAACCAAAAGTGTTATAAGCAAATAGCGCTTATACAACAAGACATTTTAGATAATGCCCAACATACCTTATTACAGGTTCAAGCCATATCCAAACAGAAGAAAATGGATATAGAAGTAGAAAAAGAGAAGATTAGGCAACTAGCTGAGCCTACTTTAGGAGAAAATCCCATCGCTAAGTGGGATAAAGACCAAAGCTATTGTGAAATCATCCCTAATAACCCAGACGCCACTATTAATGGTGGAACCTATAAGAAAGGATATTCACAAGAGGATAGGGAAGAATTCAAGAAAGACATAAATGAAATGCTTAAGTTAGGCATTATTAGAGAAAGTAAAAGTAGACATAATAGTTTAGCCTTCTATGTTCAAAATGAATCTGAACGTAAAAGAGAAAAAAGACGCATGGTTATAGACTATAGACAATTAAATAAGAATTGTGAATTTGATTCTTATAAGATACCAAACAAGAATAATCTGATTAATTTAATCGAAGACAGAACTATATTCAGTAAGTTTGATTGCAAATCAGGCTTCTGGCAAATTAAGATGCATCCAGACAGTATTACTTGGACAGCCTTTAGTGTGCCCCAAGGAAAATACGAATGACTAGTAATGCCATTTGGATACTTGAATGTTCCTCAAGTTTTTCAAAGAAGAATGGATAATATATTTAGACCTTATTCAGAATTTTGTCTTGTTTACATATATGATATTCTTATAGCCAGTAAGACTGAGATAGAGCATGTAGACCATCTTAAAAAGATTATTTTAGAATTAGACAAGCATGGTATTGTTATTTTCGAAAGAAAAATGCAATTATTTCAGACTGAAATAGACTTTGTGGGAATACATATTAATAAAGGAAAATTATCCTTAGCAGAACACATAACTAAAAAGATTCTTGAGTTTTCAGATCAACTCAAAGATAGAAAATAATTACAATCATTTTTAGGATTGCTTAATTGTGCTGCAGACTTTATTAAAGACCTTGCTTCAAAAAGACAAAGCTTAACATCCAAATTAAAAGGAACAGATAAAACCAATCCCTTTTATTGGACTAAAGATGATTTTGAAGTAATAAGACAAATTAAAGATGCAGTCAAGAACATTCCCTTACTTGAACTGCCTAATGCAGAAGACCAATTTATAGTAAAAACAGATGCCTCTGATAAACAGTGGGGCAGTATACTTTGCCATTGATCATCAGACAAAAAAGAAGAAACTTTGTAGACATAGTTCTGGAACCTTTACAGACTCAGAAATCAGATACACTGCCCATGAAAAAGAAGTTTTAGCTATAGTAAGGGCAATAGAAAAATATATGATGTTTCTTAGACCTAAACATTTTACTGTTTATACTGACTCTTCTTATGCAGTAAAATTCAGAGATTTAGACTTGTCCAAATCAAGGACTAATAGACTAATTAGATGGCAACAATTGCTTAATGGCTCTGCTATACATATTAAGGGAAGTAAAAATACCATTCCAGACATTATATCAAGAGAGACAATGTTTGCTAACACTAATATGATTTCATGTTTTATGTTGCAAACAGAAGACCTAAAAGACATGAGTTCCTCTGGAACGAATAGACTGAACAGGGAAGACGTTGCAGACTATCTTAGACGTGTAAGACCAAATGCTGGTATAACGCAAAGACCGATTCATATTCAAGACTCTCAAGAAAGACCAATCCAAGAGAACTTTGATGATATCTTAGTTCCTCCTGAAAAATCTAGACAAGACATTATTTCTCAAAATAGACTCATTGAGAAAATGTATTTTCCCCAATATAGACCTGATCAAAGATATCCAGACTTAATCAAATTTAGACGGGAGTTTTCGAAAGATGAAAATACTCTCATAAACGCTATATGGTGGAACGTCAAGAATAGACTTTGGATTGAGTTCAAACAAAATTTGGTAGCCATTGCTAGATTTATGAGGACTCAAAGACTTGCAGTTACCCAGCTCAGTGGTACTGCTATACCTAGACCTCAGACTCAGACGTATGCTCAAACTCTTGGAGAATCCTCCAAAATTAGACCTACTGATTTCTGTTATCAGAAAAAGACTTTTAAGACTAAGATTGTTATACCATTTGGTCATAATAATTTTCCATTAACTGAAGACTATAAGAAAGAATCTAATAACATTATTGAACATTTCAATATGTTGTTATCTGAGACTAATGGAGATGCTTTAATAATGAAAGGTTTCTTCAAAGACGTTCCAAAGATTTATCTTGCTGAGAAAGCAGAAATTGCCCAGATAATCTTAGCAGATTACGGGCTCATTGGACTCATCCAAATTGAGACTATAGAAGACTCGGTTGCTCTTGGAAAGATAGTCCATGAGTATGTCAAAAAGGTAGAAGATTTCCTTCCTTTATTCGCTAGAATCTATCAGATTGCTCCAAGTTCCTGCGGAGGAATGAGAGTGGAAGGATTTAGACTTGTTAGATTTTCTAATTATACATTTGAAGATGTTGAGATCCTATCAGAAGACGAGATTAAAGATTTAATTATTGATAAGTCCAAGCTCCAGATCTCTCAGGCCATGGAGACAATTGAAATCATGGAGTTATTAATAGGAGAAGACATGTGGTACACTGCCTACCACAAAGAAGACCTAATAATCCAAGCTAATGATCCATTCAATGGAAGGCTCAAGAAAGAATCCAAAGAAATGGTAGAGATAGCTTTGCCAGCTAACCTTAGAACGGTAGGCCTTATTGATGAGTTTTTCAACAATACCCTCCTAAACCAGGACAAGGCAGAAGAAGACACAGACACGACAAAGAAGGGTCCCTCAGTGGTGGATGAATTATTAAAGACGGAAGAATTATTTGACTAGACTATGCTTTCCATAAAGCATAAGGATGCCTACCCCACATGGGCCACCAGACTGATGAAAAAGATGAAGACTTTGTTTGATTCTCTTGCATCATTACAAAACGACAAGACTATGATGAAGACTTGGCACGCCTTTCATTTTATAAAGAAAGAGGTCCCCCCAAATTATCAAAAGACGATAAAAGCTTGTAGACCCAGCTGATAAGATTCTGAAGACAATAGTGCTTTAATAATTAATGCTTTCAACCGAATTGCTTTTGGTATCCGGTTACCAGTCATTGTGTAGTGCCCTTGATCTATAAAAGGGAACGTCCATTGGTGTTTTAGACATAAGGAGTTAGAGAGTGAGAGATTGTTAGACTTTTAGAGAGAGTATGCTTGTAGAGAGTAATATGTATATGAGTGAGTAAACATCTCATAGTTAGGGGAGAGGGGAGAGTTGTATTTACTTATGCTATGCAATAAAAGTGTTTTCTTTTCCAGAAATCTTTTATGCTAAGTTGTTATTATTTTCCAAATTGTCTCCAACTTTCTGTTCATAGAGGACTATTGTGTGGAACCTCTGGTGTAGCACATAAGGTGTTATACTGGTGAACCGCCGTCAGGTGCCGATTAGCCGTGAGCCGTTAGCCAGGTGGGCGTTAGGCGTGAAGGCGTACAAGCAGGAAACGGGTCAACCGCCAAAGTAGTGGATTGAGGTGCGACACATAAAGAGAGAGTTGTAGGAGGCCGAGACCGGAGAAGAATAGTAACAAAGCTGAAGAGACAAAGGGAAGAAGATAAAGATATTGCAGACCAGAAGGAAGGTATAACTCGAACCAAACCCTTAACTATTTTTACATATTATTTCTTTAAGAAGAATCTTATATGAGCTTATAAATCACTAAAGACTTTTTAGAATTTGTTAATCAAACAAGTTTAGACTTAACTAGAGAAATTCAAGAGTGGACTCTTACAGACCCAAAAGATAAAGAACTTATAGAATCTGCTTTAGTATATGCAGGTGGTACTTTTAAATACATAGACCAGATCATTGAGTGGTTAGGAAGAGAAGTACCTAGAATAGAAATAATTAGAACAGGGATCCGAGATCTCTTTAGACAAAAATTAAGAACTGAAGATTTTGCAGAAGAACTATCAAGACCTGAAAAATATCAAGAATACACTAGGATACTCGAAGATAGTATAGACGTATTAAAACTTATTAGACGTAAAAGGTTAGCTGAAACGAAGACTACTTTAATTAGAGCCGGAGGAATCCGCCCTCTCCTTAAAAACGTAGAAATAGCTGCCCCTAGAACATACCGTAGATTTTTGTCATCTTATGGTGATAATAATTTAGACGAATTTATAGACAACGATATAATTAATATTATTAATCAAATATATAAAGAAACTAGACAGATAAACCCACGATACCGTATAAGGTATTTAAGACTAGAATATTTTTCCTCAAAACCTATTTCAATTTCTAGACTCCCTGAAGAAACAATTTATTTAGATAATCCTCGCTATTCAGAATTCCAGTACGATAGTGACGGAAGAAGCTTGAGAAGTAGCAGTAGCCCTGAAACTTCCACACTTAGACTTCCAGATTAATTAGGCTTTAAGATAAGCTTAAAAGACCTTAGAAATCATTGGGGCAAAAATTAATATTTCCTAAAACTTAGAAGAAATTAAAAGACATTGCTATCCCAAAAGGTGGTCCTAAAAAGACAAAACGGTCCTTAGACAATTCCTGGACGGTAGCGGTCCGTAAACTCGGTCCGTAAACTAGGTCCGTATACGATCTAGCCTCTCTCTCTCTCTCTCTCTCTCTCTCTCTCTCTCTCTATATATATATATATATATATATATATATATATATATATATATATATATATATATATATATATATATATGAAAAGAGAGTATACAACATACATATGAAAACAGAAGATACCTGAAAGTTGTCAAACACGAATGCTGATCAGAAGAGGAATAGAGCTGGTGAATGGGACGGCTGAATGATTTTATAATGGAGCAAGTTTATAGAGTTTTATGAGGGATGGACTCTTTTTCACAATATATATCGGATTGTAGTAGGGGCAAATAAGGAAGTGTAATAAATATTTAGAACCGTGCTTTCTCTTCTCTCCATTTCTTCCCATATTAGACGGAAAGTTTGGGAGTGAAAATTTTGATTGAATCTAGAAAAATTTTCTCTCCTTTTCTCTCCCTTTCCCTCGGAACAAACTCCCAAACGAAGGAAATACCAAACTTTCTCTCCCTTTCCTTTCTTTTCTCTCCATTTTAAAACTCCCAAACAAGCTCTAGGTGTTTCATAAGAGCAACCCTTACGGGTAGGTTAAAAATACATATTACTAGTGTAAATATACCTGTGAAAAACGAAGAAAAATGCTACGCGCCAGTACTTTAAAGGGAAAAAATAGAATAGTGCAACCGAAATAAGCCAAAACGGCGTCGTTTTGGGTGGAAAATTTGGGGCCTTGCGCGGAACATCATGTTCCGCCTAAGGTTCTTTCAATTTCAATTTTACCCCCCAAATGTCTTAAGCTTTTATGTTTTTCCCCCAAATTAATTACCTTAACTACTCCACCTACATTTTAACGACAAAATTAAATCCAACAACCCTATTTAAATCATCCCACCATAAATCTTTTTTATCACTTCAAAAAAACAACAACAACTTCGACCGACCTATACGCAGGTAAATCCTCTGATTTTTTTTTCTTGTAAATTATTTGTTTGTTCATTTTAATGTTCTATTTAATTACTTAATTATTACTTAATATTTTATTTATCTAGTTAGAGCAATCCTTATGTAGAGAATATCAGTAATTATTTTTCTTAAATAGTTTCTTATTACAATTAGTAAATATTAAATTATTTGTTATGTATTTGTCTGGTATATTTGTTATGTATTTGTTATTTAAGTGAATGTTTATAATAAATTAATTAGTAAATATTTAATTATTTGTTAGATTTTTGTACGGTTCTTTTTATAAGAAATTATTTAAGTGAATGTTTATAATAAATTATTTAGTCAATGTTTAATTATCTTATGTTTTTTTCGGTTCTGTTTATAAGAAATTATTTAAGTGAATGCTTATAATAAATTAGTGAATGTTTATAAAAAATTATTTAAGAAATTATCTGTTCTGTTATGTTTTTTAAATAATTTCTAGTTGTGTATTTGTAACTGAGGTATTTATTAGGTATTTAGTAATTATCATGTAAATTTATGTTATGTTTTATGTTATGTTAATGTTAATTATCTGTTGTGTTAATGTTATCATGTAAATATAATAATTATCATGTAAATTTAATAATGTAAAGTTATCATGTAAAGTATTAGGTATTTAGCAATTAGCATGTAAATTTAAATAATTATCTGTTATGTTAATGTTATATTTATTTGTTCATTAACCAATATGCTAGAAAATTAATAAATTTCTTGTTGACATTGCAGTGTTGATAATGGAACAACTTGGAAAAAAAATTAGACGGGATGTTGGGGTTAGAAAGTCTAGAAAATTGGAGAAGCAAGGCGAGAGCCCGAAATAACTACTGCCGAGCGACCTATAGTTTTTGAAAACTATAGGCGTATTGTGGACGACGGAGATCACATTAAAGCTTCTCCGGACACGGCCACAAACGGCAACACAATAAAGATGCGTGGCAATTGGCATAGTCTTAGAGCCACATACCAACATTTTAAGACATCTCCCGAGGTCATGCATTTTATACACCGTAGCGATTGGGGAGAATTGTTGGATGCTCAAATTCCCAAGACAAGTTGGGGGTTGGTACAAGCGATCGGTGAGCGTTGGTGGGACACAACCAATACATTCCAACTACCTACAGGGGAGCTCACCATTACTCCTTATGATTTTATGATTTTGACTGTTTAGTTTTTGTATATAAAATATAACTTTAGTAATAACATTGATTAGTAGAATAATTAAATTTACAATTGATTGTTATCCTTCCCATCTTGCAGGTATTCCCATTGGCAGCGGTTCTATGGTACCGATGGATGATAGAAAATACTTGATCGTACTTGACGGAAAAACTCAAATCCGGGGTGACATTATACATAAATACTTTCCCGGCATTGAACCAAATTGTAGTGATTCTTGTGGGGTGAAAGTGTCCAGCTTAAATAAGTGGTTTGATGCCATAAAGTTAAATACTGTGATTGTTGGCCCTAAGGACACTGCTAGGGCATTTTTATTTTTTTATGTGGGACATATTTTCTTCCCGACTGCAAGAGATAGCGTTCCTATTGGTTGGTTGGTTGCTTTGGAGGATTTGGAGATTGTGGGATCATACGATTGGGGTTCGACAATTCTAGCTCGCATATACTACTCTCTCCATCTCTTGTCAAGATGTCGCGTAGACTCTATGAATTATATTTGGCAACTAATTTTGGTAAGTGTTAAAAGTGATATTATCTGTATTTAATATATAATTAATAAAGTTATTTGGTTTTATAATACTCATTTTTGTATTACAGTTTTCGGGTTTGAATACATACAACGGGCGTGTCCCTTATTGAAGGAAGATACTGGTGACTGCTGGCCTAGGATTAATCGATGGAAGAAAGAAAATCGGTTAAATCGTAAGGAGACAAAGGGCTCAATCTAGTATAATTTTCCCACAGCCCAGAGTTAGATTGAAATGCGATCGCCAGGTTTAATCAATTGGCTACCTTACTCGGGGTCTACTGTGGAGATGCATGCCTACGTTCAACATGCGAAGTACATATCATTGAAACGATGTGTTCTTATGGATCCTCAATATGGGGGGAGGGGGGGTATATTACTTGGGTGATCGATGCCGCCGACAGATCACCGGTGAAATTTGCATACCAAATGACCCTACGCCGCAAATGATGAAGATACCCTTTCACCCTGATAGGCATGGGATTATTATTGACGAGATGGACCCCAGCGTATCTATTGTTTTCCAACCCATGTATGACCGTTACTGGAAGCAAGTGTCCCTAGGCCTTGTAATGCCACCCCTCTACCGAGCAGTCAACACGGATGTCATAATTCCCAGCGCACTGCCATACCACATCCAACTACCGACTGTCCCTTCACAGACACCTGACGCTTATGAGACTCTTACTGGTCGGGTACATCCCGCTCAACCCCAAATGACTTGGGATCTACCATTTTGCAGTCCTGCAGGTGTACCCATATTGATTCCGATTCCACGGCCTGATAGGATTGCGATCGACAAAGAAGTAATGCCCACATACAATGACCTCCTATTTACTAGTCGGGAATTCTCAGATTATTGGCAATCCTCGAGAGCCACCGCTCTAGGTGCAGACATGCACCTTAATAACTATTGGAGGCATGAGTTGGATATAGCTACAAGGAAGCTTCAAGAGTTGGGTGTATCTCACGAGCGGACTGCTCCCCCACCTAATTTTTTTAGTGGTACAACCTCGGCCTTTTGCAACCCCAAAGAAGATCCCCGACCTGCGACCACAGTGTATTGACCGCACATGGATGATATTGGTGCCCAAGAAGGTACAAGCCAACCTGGTCCATCAACGCAAAATTATGACATGTCTGATGCTGTAAATTTGGATGATGTAGATTGGAATTTCGATAATTATGAAATATAAATTGTATTGTGTAGAATACCAAATGAGTTTAATGTTCATAACATAATTGTAACTATATAATTCCATTAGATTATATCCCTTACAAGATATTTATTATTAATGTTGTTATATTTATTATTAATGTTGTATCGTTAATATTGTACCCAACTAATGTTTATGTATGGAAATTTGAAGCAAATTCATTTCATAATTTATATAATCGTATTACAACGTAGAACAAACGATATAAACAAATAAGAGGTTACATACTCAAAACCATAGAAATTTTAAAATCCTAAACGACCTCCATGCGGTGGATAATTTGGAAAGTTTGATTGCCCATATTGGCCCCGTGCTTTGTTGAGTATATTAACCACGAGGTATTCATGGTACTCCTTATGGGATGAATTCATGTTTGAGGTGTCAGTGCTCAGAATTTGTTGATCAAGCAATATTTGTTCACGCATATCTTTCCTCTCTACAGCCAGTATATTGCGTTCGTTGAGCTCCAAACTTCGCTCCTTAAGTTGCAGTGAACGTTTAAGCCCCTCACGGGCCTCTTCGTCACGTACACGATCTGCCTAACATGATCGCTCGAATGATTCATTGAACGAAGAGCAACTATTGAGTATTTCTCGGTTCACCTCAATATTTGTAGCCTTCACTTTTACTTTAGCCCGTTGCTTCATCTCTTTCCTTCCAGGTGGCCTCGGATAAGGCCTTTCTATATCAACTTCTGCACCATCTTTGGAATTTCCTTGGTGAAACCCAATATTCGGACTTCCTTCAGTTTCTGTCGCACTCGTCATTGGCGAATCAAAATGAAATTGAGGGGAGTCTAAAAATGTTTGGAAAAGTTGAAATTTGTGGAGTTCTTTTAAAATTTGGTAACAAGATTCAAAATTAAATGATTTTCCCTTGTTCTCTCGCTAGAATGCTAGATTAGCCGCAGTAACCTGACAAAATACGACAATGTATTTTTATTAACTCCACAAGCAACAGATTTACAAGAAATAATATTTAAAATAAATTACAAAAGGTAAAAGTTATTTTACCCAGTCTGTGATATATCTTTCAATTTAGAAACATATAACATTACGTGTCTTGAAATTTTGCTGTACCGGGTTTGTAGGCTGGCTCCCGTCCGACGTTCTGTGATACCCGTCGTTGTATTATATTCTTCAGCGACCGCATCCCAAAATAATGTGCTAGGTCGATTAGTTCCTCGTAAACCATCATTTGTTTGATTTACATAAGCGGTGCATAATACTTCATCGTCGTGTTGAGACATATTTTGACCTCGAACCATTGTAAAATAATCACAAAATATATTAATGCAAATATAAAATTTTCAAAACTATTTTTGGTAAAAAAATTAATATATATTGCAGCTATAAAAAAAATATTTGATAATAATTTAAATGAAGATACAAGAGAGTAGAGAGTGTTTTGAATAAAATTCTAAATGGAAATGAATAAAAATATAAATTTAAATGAAGATACTAGAAAGGGTTTAAACCTCCTATTTATAAAAAAAAAAATAGTCGTTGAATAAATAGAGCCGTTTAAATAAAGTTGTTGGAATAATTTGGGGATCAAAATAGAAATATGGATAAACTTATAAGCTTCCGCGGAACATGATGTTCTGTTTAGACAGCGGGACCCACAAAAAACTAACTAGGGCAATTGTTTCTTTGTTATTTTTTAACCTACCAATGTCTAAATCTACCCTTTTACCCTTCGCATAACATTCACATATACCGCACATATACGGGTTTACCCTACCGTAAGGATTGCTCTAAGATAAACTCGTTAAGACCTAAGATGTAGGCTCCGGAAACCACACCACCTTATTGGGGATTTTATTTAAATAAAAACTCTTAGGGTTCGTTTGGCATCTCAATTTTAAGGCTTGGAATTGGAATTGGAAGTCCAATTTCAATTCCGTGGAATTAAAATTGGTCTTCTAATTCCATTTCCATGACTTGAAATTGGATTGCCAAACGGACCCTTAGTAAAAGTCTTTATATTTCAATGCCTTTTTAATGACAACATACCTATAACCTTTTTGAGAGTGCAACGTACAACATTCATCACTTTATAGAAGCTTCTTTAATTATTATAAATGACGCCATTACAACCCTTGTTTTGAGATTATATAGTCTCAAAAGTAATATAAATAATTACTATCTACATCAAAGCGACTCTACGCAACTTTAATCCCCTCTTCCCGTATCTCACTGCCAACCAAAAGAATAAACTTTTTAATGAACCTACTACGACATTAAAAAATTGATCCTTAATTTCTTGTTATAATTGGTCCGCGCCAGCGGCAATGAATAACTTTTCAATCCTCTCGTTGGCGCGCACCAATTACAACAAGAAATTAAGGATCAATTTTTTATGACTTAGTAGGTTCATTAAAAAGTTCATTCTTTTCGTTCACTTTTGAACCTCTCCCTATATATATATAAGGAGAGGATCACAAGTGAACTTAAAAATCGAACTCTTTAATGAGCTTTAACAAAAAAATACCTAACAACCCATTAATTTTAACTCCTATGGTGTAATTAGTCCGTGCCAGCGGCAACGGACACGCCTGTGACCCGAGACCCCCCCTACCCTCACCATAGCAGACCACTAGTTAAAAACAATTAAGTTGCTGGAATCAGGGGTAAGGGCTGCCATGATGGGTGGGTGGTAAAAAAATATTCGATCAACACGCATGTCCGTTGCCGCTGGTGCGGACCAATTCTCCCATAGGAATTAAAATTAATGGGTTGTTAGCTATTTTTTTGTTAAGGTTCATTAAAAAGTTCGGTTTTTAAGTTCACTTGTGATCCTCTCCTCTCTCTCTCTCTATATATATATATATGAGAGAGAGAGAGAGAATCAGTCTAGTACGGATGCTTGCAAACTATTAAAAGAATGGACCAATTTTTTCCAAACTTATCTCAGTTGGAATTGGGGGAGATCAAAGTAGTGGGACAAGTGAATATCATCAAGGGATCTGGGACATGATTTGATACAGGTGAGAGGGAGTTTTTACTTTTAAGATGTGGCTGAATCTTATTGAATGATCAATCAATGACATTTTTATTTTTTCACGTGTCTTACTTGTTTTTCTGTATCAACTTTTTCTTCCACAACATCTTTAGATATATTGATTCTAACCCTTCAAAGATTATTGATGTTGCAACACTTTCAATTTCAATAATTGGTTTGCCTCACAAGCTCTGTCCGTTCTTCAAAAGAAAATAGAGAATTCGTTTAGGAGCCTCTCTCTCACTCTCTCTCTGTCATATATATATACATAGATAGATAGATAGATAGATAGATAGAGAGAGAGAGAGAGAGAGAGAGAGAGAGAGAGAGAGAGAGAGAGATAGACAAACGATATACTAAACAAACTACATTGTAATAAGATAGAAATTTTCAATTGCTAATAATTGAAAAGCATACCTTCAAGATAATATGGAGTTATCTTGAATTTTCACCCTGTACGAGGGTCTACGGCATGGTTGTGTTCGTTTAATAACAAAATAACATTAACTATTTTTTTTAAAGAAAACAATAGATTTTAAAGTGAAAGGGTTCAATTCAAAATAAAATGCAAAAATAGTGTCACGTCCGCAACAACTAAGCCTCCAAAAGTCCAACCACTATATATTAAAGTAAGACCCTAACATCATATTAAAGTAAGATTTATGTAGTTATGGTACCACTCTTAGAATAAATTAAATAAATAGTTTTTTTTGTAAATAATACTTATAGATTCAGAAAATGATTAAAAAAGGGTGTTTCTAAGGGCATCACAACACTTGCTTCAAAATACCACAACTATTTTTTATGCCAAAATACCACTTAATTTGAATAGTTACTTCAAAATACCACCAAAGGGTCACCACATATTTAAAGTTTAAAAAATCGTGTACACACTTTCCTTCCATCTCTCTACACATTCAAACCTTAAAACCCTTAATCTTCAACTTTTGAACCTTTCATCTTCAAGTAAAGATTAAGCTAATCAGGTTGGTACATTAAACAAGATAACTTTTCATCTTCAAATCAATCAAACGAGTTAAACCTTTGGATGATACATCCAACTAATATATATAATATTACAACTTTTCATTTTTTTACCAAACTGTTGAAAACTATTTTCTTTAACGAAGTGTTTTTCGGCCCAAGGTTGGATCAAAATCATAAGGTTATTTACCCATTGGATCGAAATCGTAAGCTTCCAAACATCACAAGGTTCAAAATGGATCAACCCATTGGTTATTGAAATCAAAACGAACTGTATGATGTTTTTATTATGTTGAAATCAGAACGAAATGTTGGAAAATTTTATTGGACGACCTATTTGAATTTTAGATTTCGTGTAAAACTAGGGTTTCAATCAATATAATCACACGATTTACTTGCATTGCTTCATCATGTTTATCAATGCATTCTGAATTAGGGTATCCATTCGTTACCATTATCCCGAA
The DNA here is from genome assembly GCA_949130495.1 of Sambucus nigra. NCBI lineage: Eukaryota > Viridiplantae > Streptophyta > Magnoliopsida > Dipsacales > Adoxaceae > Sambucus > Sambucus nigra. The sequence goes on along the minus strand of OX422212.1, from coordinate 43,279,303 downwards.
ATATATTACTTATTTCGCTATGTTTATGCCGATCAAATCAAAACGAAATATATTACTTAATTCACTTCATTCGTCATTTTGTCATCGAATGGATTCATATACTTTGTTATGTGTATGCCGGATGTAAACCATCGATTCTCTATGTTTATGCCGAATGGATTCAATTATTTTCGGCATGTTTATGCCGAATCCTACGTCCACATTCACTATGTTTATGCCGAATGCACATTGAATTATGTATTGTGTTAAGCTCCGACTCTCTCAATGTTTACAATAATTCAAGACTTATGTTTATGAATTATGTTTTCCACAATACATGGTATAGGTTTATGTTTATGAATTATGTTTACCCCATTATACTCATCAGTGTGTAAATTGATTTAATGCAGGTCTACCATGGATAACATAGTATCCTACTCTCGCAAGAACCGCAAGCCGTTGACTGCCTCTGAGAGGAAGCGTCGAGAAGAGATCCATGCTCTGTCTACTGCATCTATCCCGGATGTGATAGAGGTGGATGCCCCAGTGGTGGAGGAGGTAGCGGTTGAGGAGGTTGGGGTTAATGACGAGCAGGTTGTTGTTGAGGGTGAGATTGAGGTTGAGGATGGAGATGATCTTGAGGATGAGGATGACGCCTAGGTTGAGGAAGAGGCTGAGGAGGGTCAAGAGGCGGCAAAGGGTGATTCTGAGCCAGGGTATGTTGCTCCCTAACGGCCTGATAATTCGTTTAGCATTTTACACAAGACCACAGTAGCATATAGCCAGAAGAAAAATGTGCTTTTACGGGGTCCCCGCCGATCTTAGCCTATTAAAATATTTCAAGCATCATGTGGCCTACGGTATTTGGACTAGTTCAGTGATAATTTCATTTCCCTTCAATGTTAAATCATTAATGTTTTAAATTTTCCATTGCTTACATAAACCTTAATAAATATTTTGCTTATATTGTAGGTGGAGCGGGTGCCGTTATTGTGCATCAATCACTGGACGAAGATCAAAGAGTGGCAATTCAGTGATCTTTCTGCAAGTGTACAAAGGAGGGTTCAAAGGGCTAAGCTGGGGGGCTTATCTCATCTAGCCACCGTTATTTAGATAACGCCCTTATATCTACATTTGTCGAGATGTGGCATCCGGAGACTAACACATTCCATATGACATTTTGGGAGATGACAATCACCTTCGACGAGGACATATCGACGATCTTGGGTGTTCCTCTCATCGGATCACCTCTGTATGACCCGCAACCCACAGTTGAGGAGGAGGACGTAGTGATCCCATCATCTGTGGACTTAATGGTGGAGTTATTAGGAGTGAGCAAGGAAGTTGCCATGGAGGAATGTGGCGAGCATGCGGCTGTCTGTTTGAACTGGCTCATTATGAATTTTAAGGAGAGGTCGCGTGACGCCAATGCATCAAATGAAAACAAAGACTATTGCGCCAGGCCCTACTTGCTCTACATTATCGGGTGCACAGTTTTCCGGATAAGATAAAGAACAAGATTTTCTTGCTATACCTTCATGTTCTTAGAGACATGAAGAAGGTGGGGAAACTAGCATGGGGTATGGGGATCCTAGCGCATGTGTCTAGGCAACTGGGCCTTGCCTCTCGTTCAGGTGTGAGGCAAATGAATGGTTGCCTTTCTCTTATACAGGTAACTAATAACACACATTCATATTTGATTATGTATGTTTACCAATTTCTTGCTTTTTTCTAATAAATTCGTAATGTGTGTGTTTTGCAGTCATGAATATATGAGCATTTTACAGGGTTGGAGGATTGCATTGATATGGAGTTTGATGAAACCAGGCCAAGGATTGCACGTTGGTCGTTGCAATCCGCCTCTTAGAAAAATGCATTTACAAACTTAATCAATTTTCGGGAGCAATTGGATGATATGAGTGTTGGTGATGTGAGTAAATTCAAATATTTTTTGCAACGTTTTCTTTTGACTTTGATATTTTTTGACATTAAATTATGTTTTGTTTATTTGTAGGTCATTTGGGAATCCTATCGAGATTTTAGGGCTGCTTATCCCTTTCACGAAGCTTCATGGTATTGCGGGATTATGATTTGTTTTGAGGTGGGGGAGCCTTATTTCCCTGAAAGATGACTTAAACAAATGGGACGGCTATAAATCATACCGAGTGACCCAATGACACCCTTGAAGGACGATAGGGGCGACAAAGCGGCTCGGTACAAAGTTAAATTCGATATGCAAAAATGGTACCAAGAAAACTGGCAAGACCACCTTTTATATGAGAAATCTAGGTCTGTGCCCGCACCTAGCCCGTGGGATTGTAGCAGTGATTATATGGCTTGGTTCATGTCCAAATCCCATCCTAGAGTCCAAAGCCCCAAGTTCCGCAGCGTGAAACAATAGCAAACGTCGTTGGTAAGTTTTTTGTCTTAATTTATTTTGGTATTATATATATGTAATTATATATAAGTTTTTTGTCTAATCTAATCCCACGGTGTTATTATCTGTTCTATAGGCGGACGAGGTGCGCAAGGCTATGGACTTAATGAAGAACAATATTGATGATGAAATTGCTACTGATCCAGCCAAATTAATTGCACGCGATGTGCAAGCCTACAATATCCTAGTTGCGACCATTGGGGTAGGCATGCCGGTTGTCATTGAGGAGCGGGTGGCAAAGAAAATCAAGTCCAATGGCAAGGGAAAAGAGAAAGTAGTTGAGGGGTCATATAGAAGTAAAATAAGGAAATAGGCAGGATGTCATTGAATATTTGTATTAAAGTGGAACATTATTGTATGAATATTTGGTTTGTTGTTTAATTATAATATTTATATATAAATGTGCAATTGTTTTGTTGGTTACGACTTATTTTGTACAAACATCCCTAATTGTTGGTTGTGGATTATTTTGTATAAACATCCCTAATTTTTAGTTGTGGATTATAATTCATCAACATCCCTAGTTGTCGATTATAATTCATCAACATCCCTAATTGTTGGTTATGGATTATAATTCGGCATATATATAACGAACCAGTCCTGGGGAAACTTTTTTCGGCATATACATCCCGAACAGTGTCCTTTCTTTATTGGAGAGTAAGGTCCATTCGACATAATTATAGTGAAACAAGGATACTAATTCGACATATATATATACCAAACCAGTCCTGAGGAAACTTTGTTCGGCATATACATCCCGAATAGTTTCCTTTCTTTGTTGTAGAGTGAGGTCCATTCGGCCTCATTATAGCGAAACAAGGATACTAATTCGGCATATATATATACCGAACCAGTACTATGGAAACTTGATTCGGCATATACATCCCGAATAGTGTCCTTTCTGTATTGGAGAGTGAGGTCCATTCAATATAAATATAGCAAAATAAGGATACTAATTCGGCATATATATACCGAACCAGTCCTGGATACAACTTCATTAATTAATTACAATAATCAATCATACAACTTCATTAATTACGAAAAGGAGACAAGACAACAATTAATCAATCATACAATAAACCAACTACAATTATACAACTTCATTAATTACAACTACAATCAATCATATAATAAACCAACTACATTTGAATATCATACAACTTTATTTGAATATCATACAAGTTTGTTTCACATCATACAAAAACGTTTCATACACCAAACTAGTCGATTTGGATAGGTTCATCATTGGTTTCTACATCGTTTGGACAGATTTTCCGGAACTCCGCTACTTGTTGCGCATATTTATCAATCCACAATTTTGCTTCTGTCAATGAGCAACTATGCCAGTGACTTGCTACCAGGGGAATTGGACAATCGTACTTCCACTTCAAAGCTACAAAGTGATTCCCACATACATGAGTAATATCTATGAACATGGGATGCACGGTTCGTTCATGTCTCGTTGGTAGAAATGTGAGACATTATCTCTTCAAAATGAGGACGCACACGCACTTGTAAGTTTCCGCCAAAAGATAGCCGCACTCAGGCATGATCATCCAAGACTTGGGCATACACGGTCCTGAGTAATCGTCCAACATATGTAGAACAGTATTTGGAAACCAATCACCAAAACAATGTGCATATAATTCAGTATTTGCTGTAACTTCCTCAATCAAGTCTGATCTCAACTGTCTCCATCCATCGGGCCCAAATCTGAGGCATTTAGCAATGCATCTAAATCCATAATTTCCTTCAGCTTCAACCTCGATGATATCTTCTACGCAATCTTTATGAAAGACTGGTATCTCATTGATATATTATTTATATGCCGTGAAATCAATTTTCTTCTTAGGACTTTGGACCGTGGGGTGTTCCTATTCAGTTGATTGCCTAGCAAGTTCGAAGCCTGAGGGATCCCTTGTAGTTGACTTCTCGTGCTTTTTCTTTTTAGCAGTTGGTTTTCGAACTCTCAGGCGACCCTTGAAATGCTTTAGCACAGATGGATCAAATAGCCTTGCGGTTGTGGGACACCCGATGTCCTTAAGTTTTTGCAATATTGCCCTTTGCTCATCGATAGTTGACCGTTCCCACCTTTGTTTAAAAAGTATCATTTTTGACTCGTAGTCAACCATATGGTACTTCACTAATTCGGGCACCATTATTAATTTATGCCAATGTGCATCAACATCCCCCTATAGTATTGCCCTACCCTCTATCCGGCAGATGACCAATTCATGAGCGCACGGTAGATCATAGATGTTGCGTGTCAAGTGTAGGCACGATTTAACATCCTTGACAACGGTATCACAAGTCTTCATCTCCTTAAGAATGAGGTCAATGGCATAATGACAAACCCGACCTATGAGCTCTCGTAAAACAGGAGTATTGTGGGAGTGCTTTAATTTTTGCTAGGAATCCTCAGACTGCCTCATAATCTCCGTCACTTGCAACTCAATGTAGTTGTGCATGCCGATAAAAACCTTGTCAAGAGGAAGTTGAGAACTCTCTGAGTGCCTCTTCAACTTAGAATGTGCTCCTTCACAACGGTTAGTAGTTCGGTTGCCCCGGTGCCTAACCATATTTGTCCATGCATGAATAAAGCTCTCCCTTAGATTATACCATGTACACTGTATGTACTGAAATGTGTTCCGGAACGCAACCCAATCACAGTGAAAAAGCGTCCATTCTTCGTTAAAATCACTCTCGGTGGGGGATTCAACCAAATGCATCCAATCCCTCATGAAATTCTTCAATATATCCTCATCATTGATCTCTTTCCTAGCATGGATCTCCACATTGTGATGAACATGGAAGGTGAAAACTATAATTCTCGCTTCGGGGAACACAACCCGCAACGCATTCATACACGCATACTCCCGATCTGTGATGAAAATTGTGGGACATGAAAACGAATCGAATAGGGATTTCAAACGTCCCAAAGCCCACCGATAGTTCTCCACCTTTTCCGATGCTAAAAAAACAAAGACAATGTTAAAAGTCCTACCGCACGACGTTATTCCAACCATCTCGAACAAAGGCATCTTGTATCGATTGGTCTTGTATGTGCAGTCAACAATGACAACGGACGAAAAACACTTGCCTAGTTCGATTGAGTTTGGATGCGCCCCAAAAATGTCTTCCACGTCCATGGAAAACTCATTCGTTCTATACCAATACACGTCATGTTTATACCCAAGCAACTTCATTAACTGTTGCATCGACATTCTACCCTCTCATTTTGATATCATCAACTTTCCCTTAGCATTGTAAATTGTTTTTATGGTCGAAACATTACTAACATTGCTACTTTTAATCGTCGTTAGAATGGCGGCCGACTTTACACTGCTCAAGGACAGCTCTTCAACATTTTTTTCCCACCAAATTAAGTCTACCGATATATGCATGTCCAACTAACGTTTTCGTCAATTGGTGATTGTGAACTCCGCTAACGACAGACAATCCACTGTCCATTGTCAATCGGAATGCCCTTCAACAAAAATGGATAGTTTCACTTCTGAGTGGCCATGTCCCTCTTCCTACCATTTTTCTCTTGGTTATTAAGTTCGTCCCCAACATTCTTCCCGTGATGATCACGGTACTCATATACCCTCTCACAACCAATGTGTAAATGTCTCTTACGTGTTGCAGAAGGTGCATCGAACTTGGTGATGACTATTACTATTTTAATGGACCATGCTTGCTCTTGAGCTCAATCAACCAACTCTTGCTGCGTGGGAAATACCTTATCCATAGAAAATGTCATATTAACATCAACTCCTAATGAAGCATCATCCCCGTTGTTGGGTATCTCCATATTTGCTAACGCCTGGTCAAATAATACGGAGTTGAAATCTAAGAAGGCATCCTGCATAAGTAAAAATATTATGCACATGGAAATAATCAATAAGTTCATTTTTTTCTAGTTTTAATGGTCTTTCGCATGATTAAAAACGAATAGTGCGCACAAACTTCATAAAAGTAGGAAAACTGTTTTTTTCTCTATAAAATCTCATTTTGGATAGTGTGCACAATATTTGAATATCTATTGAATAACTTGAATGTTTGGATTTAATTACTTAACTGTGTTTCAATTCCATTCGACATGAATCTGCCGAAATTATTACACTATTTCGAGGTAACTACCCCGAGTCAAAGGCAGTTTATTCGGGGTAAATAATATTAGGAGAATCGGGGTGATTATACCGAATGGACCTAGTTAAAAAAAATAAGTTTTGTCCAGGATGGTTACCTCAAAATTTGGACTTTATTTCGGGGCCTCGATCCCGAATCACTAACATGTATTTGCACGATTTTTGAATTTTATTTATTTATTCAATCCCTTAGAATATACAAATATTTATATAATGGGACCCACAGTTTACCTCATAAATGTCATTTGTGGAGTTTTCATTTGCTTTGAATGTGTTGTCATTTTCTTTGGTTGGATTATCCATTGGTATTTGTGTATTTACCAATAAAACCCTAGTTTAATAATGTAGTTAAAAATGGTTGGTGTGTTGGGGGACAAGAAATTTAATAATATTGTGGGGACCAATGGAAGAAAACTTTAATAATATTGAAGATGGTTGGTTGAAGAAGACAAAGTTGAAGATAGTAGAATTAATGGAGACAAAGTTGCCTTGAGTTTTGCGAAGAAGACAAAGGTAGGGTTTGGAGTGTAGTGGGTAGAGAGAGGTAATGTGTGGGGTTTTGTGTTGAAATAATTGTGAAAAAAAAATATATACAATGTGGTGACCCTTAGCAAAAACTCCTTTTTTTTATCTTGTGGTATTTTGTATCAACAAGTGTGGTGCCCTTATAAACACCCTTTTAAAAATTACTACCCAGATGGTTGAGAAAATAGGGTATCATGCAAAGTATAAGCAACTGTCTCTCTCAATGGACGCAGTATCAAATTAGTAGTATAAAATAATTGAGACTACTAACTAAAATTATTAGTGTATCATCTTGATACACTATCAAATTAGTAAATTTGTCAAATTAGTAGTATAATATCGTTGAGACTACCAACTGAAATTAATAGTGTATCATCTAAATGCAAAGTTAAAACTTCTAAGAATTTTACTTTCTACATTTAACCATTGTCAACTATCAAGAGTCGTGATTATGTTCCTTAATTAATGCTTAAAACAAATTTTGGAGTTCCCAACTAGACCAATTTTTGTACAAGAAAAGGAAAAAAACTAGGGATGGAAGCGGTACGGGTTTTTACCGTACCGTACCGTTTTGGTCCGAAAAAAAATGATTTTGATCTCATATATTAAAATACCCAAAATCGGTCTTACCGAAGCCGAAATTACCGCAAAAAAGTTGGTTGGTTTTGGTTTTATAATTTAAAAAACCGATTTACCGAAACAAGAAAAAATCGTACCGAAATTATCGTACCGTACCGAATTTATTGCAACCAGAAAAAATCGTACAAAAATTACTGCACCATATCGAATTTACCAAAATTACCATACCAAATTTACCGAAACCAGAAAAAAGTTGGTTTTGGTTTTGGTTTTAATATTTAAAAAAGTTGGTTGGTTTTATTTTTGGTTTTTTGGGGCTTTTAGTGCTGTTTACCGAAACCAAAAAAACCCAGAAGAAATTAGAATTTACTGAAACGAGAAAAGACCAAATTTACCAAAAAAATCGAAATACCGGTCAGTTTGGTTTTGGTATTGATTTTGGTGTACGGGGTGGTAAACTGGTACGGTTTGGTTTTACCATCCAAAGTTTGGTTTTGGTATTGGTATCTATTATTTACCGACCAAACCGTATCGCTTACACCCCTAAAAAAATAATGAAATGATAAAATTCAAACTTCAAGCTTGTATGAAACCACATTTCAAAGAAACATCAACACAATCCTACAAATTCAAAATAAGCCATTCGAGAGTTCCCAATTGAACTATGCTAAGAATGAAGTAACACAATATAGAATTAATTCATAGTATACATAGAAATTGAAACATTAAAAAAAAACATAAGTGAAAGCATTTGATACTATTTTTTTTGCCTATACAAATAGTAATGAAGTAATAAGTAAGGAGTGATACACTTTATATATTTTATTGTAAAACAAATGAACAATTATTTATTTATTTAAATCAAAGAAAATGAGTGTCAGGCCTATTTGACATTACTTTTGACTACTAGTCTTTTCTCACCAATTGAGGTAGGACTTCAGAAACTCTAGAATGTTAGCCCCATGCTCTATATAGTCATCTTTAATATCAAACTTGTGAGTAGGCATGACAATGGGTCAGAGACGGGTTGGATATTAGTAAAATTATCTCCGACCCATTAACATTTTGACGAATCGGGTCTTACCCGAATACCCGACGGGTCCTTTTTATGTAGTTTTGGACCCGGACCAATTAAAGACTCGGGACCCAATCTGAATACCCAATCCGAAAGTGTGAATGTTATAACTCCAAATTTTCATTTTTTTCGTGTAATAAATAAAAAAATTTCTATTCATTTTTAATTTGATTCAAGTAATAAATTTGTGTTAACATCATTCGATATAAAACATGAGCAACATTTTGAACATATAAAATTCATGGATAACAATATTTTGAACATATGAAATTTATGGACACTAACATTTTGTCCAACTTAACATACAAAATTCAGTAGCAAAATGTCCCTCTTAACATCCAAAATTCAGCAATATTTATTCCAAACAAACATGCAAATAAACATCTAAAACTCAACACACTTAAAGTTAAAAAAAAAACTAAAACATTTTGAGTCCAAATTATCTTAAAAAATAGTTAAAATTTAACAACTTTTTGCCCTAAAATAGCTCAATTTCACCATTTTTTTGCCTGCCAAATAGCTCCACTTTTGTACCAATCATTTAGCATTATTTTCCCCGCTTTCTTCCACACCTAAAATGTAATAAACAAAAATAAATATTAACAATTGTATTTAATTTGAAATAAAATAAAAGGAAAGATGTAGATAAATTAAAAATCGTACTAACACATTTTGGTTGATTAAATCCAATCACTCGTAGTCACTAGTGCCTTAATAATGTCTAGAAGAAAAGAGGTGCGAGTCTTATCAATAACTCGCCCACCAACACTAAAGGTTGAATCCGATGCAACCATAGTGGTGGGAACAACTAAGATATCACGACCCATCTTTGTTAAAGTTGGAAGTTTAAGACTATTTACTTTCCACTAATTCAAAATATCAAAATTAACCTTTCTTGGAAACACTGATTCTTCCAAATATTGTTCTACTTCTGACTTTTGAAATGAACTAGTATTGAAAGAATTGGTTTGAAATAACTAATTGTCAGGATCAGCATCACTATGGCTATTATGTGGATAAGAGAATGAGGAACTAGATGTACCATCGCCAACATCATCACACACACCTTTGGTGGAAAATAATTCAACGAAACACCCACGAGCTCTAGATATGTAACCACTTGATAAACTCCAATAAATCCTATTATAAAAGTACTCAACATAAACAATTTTATACCTAGGATCCTGCACCACCACGATCGCAAGTATCAAACAACTCTCCTCCTAATATTTGTCAAACTTTTCTTTTATTTGTCCCGCCGTCAATCTAATGAACTCATTCTCACTATTCATTAATCCATTAGTAAAAGTTATATACGACACACATCACCGAAAAAGACATTATAAGCAGAAAGTTACTATCACTAAAATTTTTTGTTGCATCATAAAAATTACCCAAACAATCTTTCCCCAAACTTGCTACACGCCAATGCTCATCTGATGGGTTGTGTTTATAACTCCTATCAATTTCACTCAAGCGACAATGAGGCATTTCATAGGTGGAATTCCACTTATTTTGCACATCCATAGGCACTTTTTTTCTTGCACTTCAACTTAACTTGATTGCATGCACTATCAAATTTTTATTTTCCATAGGGGGACTTACTTAAGTACCTCACGGTGTCTCGAATTTTATTAAGTAGTGCCCCTATTTCCTTTAAACCATCTTGTACAATCAAATTAAAAATATTTACACTACAACGCACATGAAATGCCTCACTGTGTAAAGGGAGCAATACCTTATCACAATGAGAACGTTGCAATTATCTAACCATAACATCATTTGTCATTGCATTTTCCACAACCATTGAAAATAACTTTTATCTATATTCCACTCTAAAAGAATATCGTAATTGAACTATAGAGTGTTTTCACCATCATGTATATATTCAATGGATTTATAGTTAATGATTTTCTTTTTCAATTTCCAATGATCATCATTGAAATGAGCCGTTAGACATGCATATGCAATATTTTGCTGGTCACTAGTCCATAAATCCGTTGTAAGTATAATCCTACTAGTTAGTTCATCTTGACTACTATATATTTTATCTTTCTACTAATGGTGCACACTTATGATATCGGACCTAATTGTATTTCGAGATACAAGTTTAAATTCGGGATTAAGACCCTTAGCAAATATCTCAAAAAACTCATGCTTGACAATGGTAAATGGATATTTGTGCTTAATAATCATGATTGCATTGCACGGTCCTTTCCACTTTTCTCTTGACCAAATTTATAGTTTTCAAGCTTATTACAACCATATGTCGGCCTTTTCGAAGCACGTAAAATTTGTTAACCTACATCTTTTTGCCCTCTTTTTTTACAATGCGTTTTAAGTGTTTTCTCAAATGGCTCGTCCCTTTATTACTATCTCCACATAAATGTTTAAAACAATGATTACGTTTTGCAACATCTACGCCACTAGGAGTTTCAAATTTAGTAAATTCGTTCCATATCGAAGAGGCTAGTCGTCTCTTGGATTCTATAAGTTGAGAATCCACACTTTTCGGTGCCTCCTCATTTGTTGTGTCTCCACCACCATCGGAACTACCTCCAACACCAATAGGGGGTCCGTAGACATTTGAAATTCTGCAAAAATAATTGAACAAAATAAACACAAATCAGATTTAACACAAAATATATTTAAGACAACAATTCCTGATTTTAGAACATAACAGAAATAGTTAGAACAATACGTGTCCTTAAATATATAAAACTCATCTACCAATTTATGAACCCAAATAAAACATGATTATTAAGCTTAAAATCAAATACTAAGAATGCTGATCTTAAAATCTTAGCAGATTTTATTGTAAAGTGGAAACAAACTCAGATCAGACATATTTCTGCCACCAAAAATAAAAAATGAGTTAAGGAATCTATAAGGTAACACATATATCTGCCTCCAAAAATATGTGTGACCCGTTGTGTCCCTTATCAGAAATGGGGAAAACAAACAACAAAAATGAGAAAGCTAACGCAAATAACAAATGTTTATCATTTCTCATTGTGACCCGTGCAGACAGCAAACACAAACAACAAAAGCAAAAATGAGACCCGTTGTGACCCGATCACAAGAAAAAGAAAAGGCAAAAATGAGAAAGCAGAAGCAAATGCAAACATTTCTCAGATCAGATCACATGTTTGGTTTATCATTTCTCACTTCAGAAATGAGAAAACAGAAAACAAAAGCAAAAACTACGTGCAAAAACAAAAATGAGAAAAAAACTCAGATCATTTCTCAAAAATAAGAAAACAAACTCAGATCAGAAGTGAGAAAACAAAAACAAACCTAGACCAGAATTGATAGACGAGTTCCGAGATGGAGAAAACATACCGAGGGATGGAGACGAGTTCTGAGATAGATATGGGAGAGAGACGAGCTTGAGAGACGAGTTAGGATGGGAGCACAGATAAGAAATGAGGTTGATATTGGAAATGAGGGACTAATTTTAGGGTTAAGTCTTAGTTATCTAGTTCTGACCGTTGGATTAAAAAAGATGTAAGGCTGAGAAATTATCAACTTATTTTTCTAGCCTTACATATTTTTTAATGGGTCAATTATTAAATAGTTCCTACTATAAATATATATTTTTTAAAAAGAACATATTTTTAGTTTAACCCATTTAGTCCCAATATCCTCTTATTTTTAGAGGTCCGCGCCAGCGGCACTCCCTCTCCAAAATATGTGAAAAAAGACTTTTTGAAGCAAAATAAAAAAATTTAAACTAAATAGATATTAAAAAATGTTCGAAGAATTATTTGAAATATGTTCCTTTTTTTAATATAGCGGTCAGACCTAGAGAACTAAGACTCTAACACTAAAACTATTCCCTCATTTCTAATCTGAACCTCATTTCTTATCTGAGATCTTATTCCATTTCTAAACTCGTCTCTCACTCTCTCCACTTGAGCTCGTCTCTCTCCCACCCATCTCAGAACTCGTCTCCATACCTGGGTATGCTTTCTCCATCTCGAAACTCATCTATCATTTTTTATCTTGGTTCTTTTTTGTTTTCTCATTTTTTATACGAGTTTGTTTTCTTATTTCTGAGAAATGACATGATTTTGTTTTCCCTTTTTTATTTTGGCACGTGATTTTTTCTTTTGTTGTTTGCTTTCTCATTTATGACTAGAAATGATAAACCAAACATCTGATCTAATTCGATAAATGTTTGCGTTTGCGTTTGCTTTTGCTTTCTCATTTTTGCATTTGCTTTTGGTTTTTACCGGGTCACAACGGGTCTCATTTTTACTGTCTGCTTTCTCATTTTTTCTCTTGCTCTTTGCGTTTGTTGTTTGCATGGGTTACAATGAGAAATGATAAACACTTGCTATTTGCGTTTGCTTTCTCATTTTTGCTATTTGCTTTCCCCATTTTTGAGAAGGGTCACAACGGCTCACACATTTTTGGTTGCAGATGTGTGACTTTATAGATTCCTTAACTTATTTTTTATTTTTGGTGGAAAGAATATGTATGATCTGAGTTTGTTTCCATTTTACACTAATTTCTGTTAAGATTTTACGATCAACATTCTTAATATTTGATTTTAAGCTTAATAATCATGTTTGATTAGGTTCATAAATTGGTATATGAGTTTTATATATTCTAAGACATACATTGTTCTACCTAATTATGTAATGTTCTAAAATCATAAATTGTTCTGTTAAATTTGTTTTGTCTTAAATCTGATTTGTGTCTATTTTATTCAATTATTTTTGCAGAATTTCAAATGTCTATGGACCCCTTGTTGATGTTTGAGGTAATTCTAATGGTGGTGGAGATACAACAAATGAGGAGGCACCGAAAAGTACGGATGCTCAACTTATAGAATCCGAGAGATAACTAACCTCTTCGGTATGAAACGACTTTACTAAATTTAAAACTCCTAGTGCCGTAGATGTTGCAAAATGTAATCATTATTTTAAAAATTTATGTGGAGATCGTAGTAAAGGGACGGGAAATTTGAGAAAACACTTGAAAACGGCTTGTAAAAAAAGTGGGCAAAAAGATTTAAGTCATTAATTTTTCAAGCTTTGAAAAGGGCGGCCGATGGTAGTATTAATCTTGAAAACTATAAATTCAGTCATAGAGAAAAGTAAAAGGGACCTTGAAATCATGATTATTAAGCACAAATTTCCGTTTATCATTGTCGAGCATGAGTTTTTTTTTATATTTGTTAAGAGTTTTAATCCAGAATTTAAACCTTATCTCGAAATACAATTAGGTCCGATATCATATGTGTGTATCACGACGAGAAAGATAAAATCTATAGTATTATAGATGAACTAACTTGTGGTATCTCAATTACAATGGATTTATAGATTATTGACCACCAAAATATTGTATATGAACGTCTAACGGCTCATTTCATTGATGATGATTGAAAATTGAAAAAGAAGATCATTAACTATAAATCCATTGAATATCCACATGATGGTGAAACACTCTATAGGTTCATTTACGATTTGTTGTAGAGTAGAATTTTAATAAAATGTTGTTTTCAATTATTGTGGGCAATGCAACGATAAATGATGTTATGGTTAGATAATTGCAAAGTTCTCTCTGTGATAAGACATTACTCCCTTTAGACAGTGAGGCATTTCATGTGCGTTATAGTGAAAATATTCTTAATTTGATTGCACAAAATGGTTTAAAGGCAATTGGGGGACTACTTGATAAAATTTGAGACACCGTGAGGTACTTAAGTAAGTCCCCCATTGGAAAACAAACATTTTATACCACATGCAATCAAGTTAAGTTGAAGTGCAAGGAAAAAGTGCTTATGGATGTTCAAAATAGGTGGAACTCCACCTACGAAATGCTTGAGGTGGCTATTACGTTGAAATAAACCTTTTGTCTTTTGAGTGAAATTAATAGGAGATATAAACACAACCCATCAGATGAGATTTGGCGTGTTGCAAGTTTGGTGAAATATTGTTCGGGTGTTTTTACGATGCAACTAGAAATTTTAGTGGTAGTAATTTTTCAACTTATAATGTATTTTTTGGTGATGCATGTCATAGACAAATTTTACTATTGGAATAGGTGCATAGTGAGCATGAGTTCATTAGATCGATGGCGGGACCAAGAAAGAAAATTTGATAAATATTGGGAGATAAGTTGTTTGATATTAGCAACCGCGGTGGTGCTAGATCCTAGGTAAAAAATGGTCTATGTTGAGTACTTTTATAATAGGATTTATGGGAGTTTAGAAAGTGGTTACATATATAGAGTTTGTGGGTGTTTCGTTGAATTATTTCATGAATATGGTGGTGATTCCACCAATGGTGTGTGTGACGATATTGACGATGGTACATCTAGTTCCTCATTCACTTCTCCACATAATAGTTATGGTGATGTTGATTTTGACAATTGGTTATTTCAAACCAATTCTTTCAATACTGTTGCATTTTAAAATTTGGAAGTAGAACAATATTTGAAAGAACCGGTGTTTCCAAGAAAGCATAATTTTGATATTTTGAATTAGTGGAAAGAAAATAGTCCTAAACTTCCAAATTTGGCAAAGATGGCTCGTGATATCTTAGCCATTACTGGCACTACGATTGCATCAAAGTCAGTGTTTTGTGTTGGTGGGTGAGTTATTGACGAGACTCGAGCCTTTTTGCTTACCGACATTGTTAAGGCATTAGTGACTACGATTGATTGGATTGAATCAACCAAAACAACGTGTAAGTACAATTTTTAATTTATCTATAACTTTCCTTTTATTTTATTTCAAATTAAATACAATTGTTAATATTTGTTTTTATTTGTTACATTGTAGGTGTGGAGGAAAGCAGGGAAAATAATGTTAAGTGATTGGTGCAAAAGTGGGGCTATTTAGGAGGCAAAAAAATAGTGAAATGGAGCTATTTTGGGGCAAAACGTTGCCGAATTTTAACTGTTTTTGAAGATAATTTGGACTCAAAATATTGTATATTTTTTTAACTTTAAACGTGTTGAGTTTTGGATGTTTATTTGGGTGCTGAATTTTGGATGTTAAGTGGGATAATTTGTTACTGAATTTTGTATGCTAAGTTGGACAAAATGTTGTTGTCCATGAATTTTATATGTTCAGAATGTTGTTGTGCATGAATTTTATATGTTCAAAATGTTACTCATGTTTTATATAGAATGATGTTAATAGAAATTTATTACTTAAATCAAATTAAAAATAAGAAATATTTTTTTTATTTATAACATGAAAAAAATTAAAAATTGGAGTTATAATAGTCACACTTTCGGATCGGTTCCTTAATGGGTTCGGGTCCAGAACTACATAAAAATACCCATTGGGAATTCAGGTAGGAGCCAATCTAGGGCTGTAAACGGATATTCGAAAATCCGCATCCGTCCGATATCCGAATCTGAATTTGTGGATACTTATCCGAAAATATGGAAACGAATACGAATATGGATACTCTATAAAAATATCCGAGAAAACGGATATGGATACGGATAGTACTAGTATCCGACACGGATAATCCGTATCCGATGCGGAGTATCCATTTTATCGGATATCCGTTTTATCGGATATCCGTATCCGTCAAACATATTGTTGATGTAAAAAATTAGATCACTCTAATAGTTCAATCACAGATAAATAAATGAGACAAAGAATTTTAAAGTGGTTCAGCCTTATAAGAATGGCCTACGTCCACTGTTTTGGTATTACTGTTTGTATGAGAATTCTCGATTACAAGTTATCTCAAGAAATTCCGGTGTGGGATTCGATCCCCTTTCAATGAGGGTTGTACAATGTATTTATAGCCTTGAGGCTGTAATGTGAAAGGGTAATACATTAAATGATATGCATATGAAAGGGTAATACATTTAATGCCCTCTTTGCGTGCGCGTCCAAATGATAAGCATTTAATGAATCAGTTGAACTGTTGGTTATCCAGCTATTAATGCTTTGTTCGAGATGCAGCTCGCACCCGCCTGAGTTGCTCGGACCGCCTAAGCTTCTTGGTATTCAAGAGTTCCTCGGAGCGTATGAGTTCCTCGGAGCATGTGAGTTCCTCGGGTAAGCAGTGTTCCTCGGGGGAACTATGAGTTCCTCGGGTAAGCAATTTTGTTCATCGGAGCGTGGGAGTTCCTCGGAAGTGTTTATAATTGCCATGTAGATAGACACATGTCTTCATATGATTGGTCCACGTCAGCAGATTGAATTTGGTATCAACGGAAGCCCCCAATGTTTCATAGTTCGAAATTTGAGGAGTATGGAACATTCTTTCTCGGAATATGGTAGCTTTAAATAGTCTTCCTGATTTTTAGGAGCATTTCCCTTGTATTTATTTCTCCTTCCAAATTCGTAGAATCATGCTTTTTTGGACTTTTCTGCGTGCTTCGATTCCCGCGTTACTTTTCGTCTTTTTAGCCGTTGTTGCCCGCGCCAATATTTAATGCCCTTTTAGCTGCCGGTAACGTAATCATCCTTTTTTGTAATCATTACTTCGCCACTTCCCAAGGCAAGGTATTTAAACTTCACAGACATTTCCATCATCTTCTACCTTTTTAAATTTTCATCTTCGAGTTTTTCATTATCTTCTACTCTCTTGTGTATTCATCTCTTCCATCGTCTGTCGTCATCAGCTCTACTCTTTTCCTGTAAGATCTTCTTTTGTCTTCTTCATTTCTTTTAATCACCATGGTTTACCTTGTTGAATCTCTTGACAAAATTCGATCTGATTTTTCCATTCCCTCTTGGGTTGTCTTGGAACAGCTTTCTGAGCCTTCTAATTATTCCAATTTGGCTGAGGAACATTGGTTCCCCAGTCTCTTTTTTGCTGAGTGTGGATTTTCTTTTCCACCAAATCCTCTGTGTCTGGAATTCTGTCAGTACTTTGATGTTGTTCCTGCACGAATAGCCCTCAACACATGGAGAATAGTTAATGGGGTGCATAAATTAAATCAAGTGCATGGAACTCGTATAGGAATTCCATAAATCATGTACTGCTATAGATGGGCAGTTAATGATAATATTTATTATTTAAAAACTAGGTTTATAAATAGAGCCTTAGTAGTCAACCTCCCTGATGCCAATAGGGATTATTTTGAACATGGGGTTGTCATAAAAAATTGGCAACATCCTCCATTGACTGGTGATGAGGTTTACCAGGGACCCAGATGCCCTCCTTATGGCAATGGGATAAGTTATTTTTATTTCATTTTACTTATTTTAAATTCATGTTTCTTTTGTGTTTGATAAAATGCACCACTGATAACAATGTTTGTTTATTTGCAGTTGATAGCAAGAGAAAGTGCCCAAAAGAAACAGATGTCAATATAAGGCATTTGGGACTTATCTGGGGTTTGCATCAAAGGGTTGCCGACAAGCACATCAGGTCGGCTTCGTATCTGCTCCAGTACAAGAGCTACACAACCTCCTTCACTGCTCGTCCAGTGATCAGTGAAGCAGAGCCAGTACCAGCCTCTGCAAGTTCTTCGCCTGAATCTCATATTCCTTTGAGCGAAAGGATGAAGAAAAGAAGAACTCCTACTCTGTTTGAGAAAACTGCCTCTGGTTCTGGGGAGGTAAAAATGATTAAGATTGATGTCCCAAGGGAGGGGACAAAGAAGACTGATGCAGCTCCTCCAGCTGCTCCTGCTAAAGTCTCCGAGAAGCTCGCAGTGGCTCCGAGCAGGTCTGCTGCTCCTAGAGAGGTGATTGTGATATCACCGACCAAGGATTCATCCTTGGTTGAATCTGTAACTGTTCCCCCGAGGAGGCTGAAGAAAATCTCCTCGGTCAATTTGGCTGTCACCACTACTCAGCCCCCAGCTGCTGGGACTGGAGTTCCCAATTTTGTTCCCCCGAGCTCTGACATGACCTCGGTAAAGTCCTTGACCATTCCCAAGGTTCAAGGTACCGAAGAAAACCTTACTCGGGATATGGTTACTTCACTAGCTGCTCGTCACCTTGCTTCTGTAAGTATCTTTACTTAGAATTTTTTTCATATTCCCTTTGTCATTTCTGTTTTTAACTTGCTTTCTTTTTCTGTTCACAGTTGACGAGCTGCTTCAACATAATCCTGAATAAGGATGAAGCGATTAAGGCTTCTTGCTCCTCGTCCAGTGTGGAGGGAGCTCTGGAAGAAGCTACCAAGTCCTTGGCAGATTCTCGCCAGAAATATGCTGATGATAAGGCTATCTGGGAGAAAAAGCTTGCCTCCTCCGAGCAGGAAAAAGCTCGAGTTGCTGATGCCTCCAAGGAGTTGGAGAAGAAAAAGAATGCCTTGGAGAAGGCAAATAAAGAGCTTGAGGAAAAGCTCAACGCTGGAGAGCTGGAAAATAAACTCAAAGTTGCTGAGGAGAGGTTGGACCAGCTCCAGGAAGTAGGTCGACAGAAGGAGGAGGTTGAGATCAAACTGAAGAATGCTGAGAACCTTCTGTCCGAGATGCTTTCCTCAGAGAAGCTGAAGAGGAAAGCTGTTGTGAAAAAGTCCTTCAGCTCTGGCTGGGATAAGGGGTGGAACAAGGGGTGTGCTACCATGGTATCTCAAGTGGACTATGGCAGTCTAAAATACTTTAGGGACGGATGGGTCGCTGCCCTTCAGGAAATGAAGGTCGACGAATCATCCGAGCTCTTCCAACGACATATCCCTAGTCCCCCTC
This sequence comes from Sambucus nigra, assembly GCA_949130495.1. Lineage (NCBI taxonomy): Eukaryota > Viridiplantae > Streptophyta > Magnoliopsida > Dipsacales > Adoxaceae > Sambucus > Sambucus nigra. The sequence goes on along the minus strand of OX422212.1, from coordinate 43,259,931 downwards.
CTACTCTAGAAGAATTAGAAGAGGACGAAGCTACCTCTGAGGAGTCTTCAATGGTGATGGGAGATCACCCCCCATCCATCCAGTCTGCTGCTGAGCAAATCGTTTCTTCCTCCGAGCAATAGCTGGTGCTCTCCGAACAGCCCACAGTTCCCTCCGAGCAACCTGCTTCCTCTTCCCAACCTCCCGAGAAGGTTTTGGGAGATAAGGAAAAGGTGTAGTGTTGTTCGGGCTTACTTTTATATTTTTCTTTCTTTGTCAAATGTAATCCAGCACTTGTAATTCTGAATATTATGATCTAATAAAACTTGAATTTTCTTGCATACTGTTGTTCATCTTTCATTCATACTCTGCTTATTCTTCTTATTGATGATTGCTTTTCTTTCTCTGCTAGTTTCTGGCCAGGATGGATCTGCTATCTGCCCATGATACAAAGTTGCTGCAACAGTGCAATGAGTACTTTAAGGCTGGTCACACAGACTTGAGTGCTGCACAAGTTATCGACATCCTTGGCCAGGATGCTTCAGAACAGGCAGTGGAAGCATATCAGTACCTGAAGTGTCTGCTTGATGGAGCGGTAGCCAATAATGTGGCTTACTATGAAATGATCGAGGATCTCCAGTGAACCCTCGAATACCTTCAGAATCAATACAAGGAATCAACTGCCTTGTTGCATGAGAGTTACGAGAAGAAGTATAAGCTGATCGTTGCTGACAAGGGCTACGAGAAGCTTTTTGTTGGTTATGATGTAAGGGAGAGAACCCTGAGGGGCGAGGTCGAGGAATGCAGAAAGATGGCCGAGCTGCAGGAAAAGGAAAACAACAACTTACAGAAAGAGCTATCACAGTTTAAGTCTGCAGCCTCTTCTTCAACAACCCTAATCCCAGTGACTGACGAGGGATTTTCATTCCTAGAAGTGGAGAATGACAAGTTGAGGGAAGAATTGGATACCTTAAGGAGGTCGGGCCCTTCCACGTCTCCTCGGGGACGAGGAAGATCTCCTCGGGGACGAGCAAGAGCAGCTCGGGTTCTTGTCGAGGAACAGAGGACAGCATCTGCCTTAGAGAACCAGGTCTTCCAACTAATGGCGAAGAACCAAGCTTTGTCTGACATATCAAAGAAGATTAGGGACTTGGAAAAACAGCTCTCTGCGCAGAATTCCGTCTTGGAGAATAAGGAGATTTTCATCAAGAGTCTCCACGAGCAGCTGGAAAGGCTAACATATCAATTCCACAAATAGCCCAGGGAATTCTGGATGGTTGGATACAACGAAGCACTATTCCACTTGGACGATCGTATCCAGAATGCCAATAATGAGGGCTATAAACAAGGCTGGCTGAATGCCTTAGGTGTGCTGAAGCTCGAACAAGGACACTATCTGTGGGACTACCATGATCCCGGGTTGCTCGACTTGCCTGTGCTACCGTACAATTTGGACATGGAATGGATCCCAGCTCGTGCCATTCCTCGGAGCTTAATTTCAAAATACCTCGGTGATTATAATTTACATTCTCAAATTGAGGTATCTCGTCCCGAGCATCTTTTAGATCGACCTTCTCTGATGAATGTCAGGATGCTGAAGGATTTGAACTTCATCAATTCTCCTCAGTCTTTAAATGATCCGCCTGCTGGCGAGGAACCTGCATCAAAAGCTGCGGGGAAAAGACCGGTAGAATAGAAATTTTTGATGTAATAGTTAGCATACATATCAATGTAACTTTCATTTTATCATCAATGTAATTTATTTCGAATTTAATGAAAAACTTTCATTTCTGTTTGCAAATCTTAATTGCTATTGTCTTGTAAATACTTTACATTTATGCATATCTGTTAAAAATAACAATATTGTGATGTTCGTCGACCAATTCAATAATAATTAAATAGTTCCAAGTTTCAATAATATTTCTCGATCACTTAATAATAAATTCATGAGTATCAACCAATCAAGGTTGTTAAATTATGCTTGTCGACCAACTGCGGTAGTGAGAGTTTATCCCCGACTAACCATACTTGGTAAATTTTTGTCTTTTTCATAACATGTGTCCGACCAACCAAGGTCGATAATTTCTCCTCGTCGACCAACTACAGTTAGTGGGTTTTTATCCCCGACCAACCATACTTGGTACAGTTTGGAATATTTCGTTTCCTAGCCAAGCAGGTTGGCATTTTTAGGAATATTTCTCCTCGTCGAACAACTACAGTTAGTGGGTTTTTATCCCCGACCAACCATACTTGGTACAGTTTGGAATATTTTGTTTCCTAGACAAACAGGTTGGCATTTTTAGGAATATTTCTCCTCATCGACCAACTACAGTTAGTGGGTTTTTATCCCCGACCAACCATACTTGGTACATTTTGGAATATTTCGTTTCCTAGCCAAACAGGTTGGCATTTTTAGGAATATTTCTCCTCGTCGACCAACTACAGTTAGTGGGTTTTTATCCCCGACCAACCATACTTGGTACAGTTTGGAATATTTCGTTTCCTAGCCAAACAGGTTGGCATTGTTAGGAATATTTCTCTTCGTCGACCAACTACAGTTAGTGGGTTTTTATCCTCGACCAACCATACTTGGTACAGTTTGGAATATTTCGTTTCCTAGCCAAACAGGTTGGCATTTTTAGGAATATTTCTCCTCGTCGACCAACTATAGTTAGTGGGTTTTTATCCCCGACCAACCATACTTGGTATAGTTTGGAATATTTCGTTTCCTAGCCAAACAGGTTGGCATTTTTAGGAATATTTCTCCTCGTCGACCAACTACAGTTAGTGGGTTTTTATCCCCGACCAACCATACTTGGTATAGTTTGGAATATTTCGTTGAGCAGTCTGCCGAGCTTTGCATAGTAGTGCGTAGCACTAGTATTCCCCGAAAAAATTTCAATAAAAGGAGAGACTTTGGCAGAATATCTTCATTTTATTCATACTGATGGAACTGTGTTACATATACATCACTGATAATACTAGCGCAGATGCTCTGCATTCCATGCATTCTTAAACTCCTCGCCTTCTAAAGTGACTATTCGATAAGTTCCTGGTCGAACAAATTCTGTAACTCGGTATGGTCCATGCCAGTTTGCTTCCAGTTTGTTATGCTTTTGAATTACTTTCTTCAGCACATAGTCTCCTTCTTTCAGGTCGCACTTCTTCACCCTCTTGTTGTAGAACAAAGTTGTTCGCTGCTGGTAAGCAGCATTTCTAATGGCTGCTTCTTCTCTGACCTCCTCGAGCATGTCTAAATCCAGTCTTCTTATTAAGTCGCTGATAGGGGAATTGAAATTCAGTACCTTGTGTGTTGGGAGGCCCAACTCGGCAGGTATGACAGCTTCACTTCCAAATGCCAGCATGTATGGTGATTCTCCAGTTGCTGCTCGGGGAGTAGTTCGGTAAGCCCAGAGTACTGATTGTAACTCGTTGATCCAGTTTTCTTTCGCATCATCCAATCTTTTCTTCAAACCGTTCAGCAGCGTTCTGTTTGTCACTTCAGTTTGTCCATTGCTTTGAGGATGGCCTGGTGCTGAGTGGACCTTCAAAATATTTGATTGATGACAATAGGCGGCAAACTCCTCGTTATCAAATTGTGTCCCATGGTCTGTGATGAAGGCATGAGGGAGACCATATCGGCAAATGATGTTCTTCCAAATAAATTGGTACACCTTCTCGTACGTCATATCAATGAGTGGCTCAGCTTCTACCCACTTAGTAAAATAATCCACTGCGACGACGAGGTACTTGAACCTTCCTCGGGTCGTTGGCAGTGGTCCAACCAAATCAATTCCCCACATGGCAAATGGCCAAGGGGAAGTTATGGGTGTCAACAATGCTTGTGGAGTTCTTCGGATGGAGGAAAAGCGTTGGCACTTGTCACATTTCTTGGCATAAGCTATACAATCAGCCCTCATCGTCGGCCAGTAGTATCCTTGCATCATCACCCTTTGTAAAAGCGTCTGTCCTACTACATGTGCTCCACAAGACCCTTCGTGGATCTCTTTAATTAATTCTTTTACCTCGGAGGGATGTACGCATCTCTGCAAACCTGCCATAATTCCTCGTCTATATAAAACACCATTAGTTAATACATACCGAGCAGCTTTAAACTTCAATTTCTTGGCTGCGATCTTGTTAATTGGCAATTCTCCCTCCTCGATATACGCCCTGATGGGATCCATCCAAGATGGACCTAAATCAAGGGTGATAAAGTTCATCGTCAGATCTTCATCTATACTCCAACCAGCTAACACTTCAATTGGGATTGTTCGTCGTAGCTCGGTGCGAGTTGCTGATGCTAGTCGAGCTAGGGCGTCTGCTCTCGCATTCTCCAATCTTGGTATTCTGACCAGCTGAATAGCGGCAAATTCTGACACCAGCTCCTTTGCCTTTGCATGATATCTGATCGTTAATTCTCCTCTAACTGCATATACTCCCATCATTTGGTTTACAATCAGTTGAGAGTCACTGAAGATCATAACTTGCTGCGCCTCCATAACTTTTGCCAAATTAAGCCCTGCAATCATGGCCTCATATTCAGCCTCATTGTTGGAAGCTTTGAATTGGAAACGCAAGGCATATTCCATGTCGACCTCGTTCGGAGTGCTCAAAACTATCCCCGCGCCACATCCTGTATTACAAGATGAGCCATCTACATATAGCCTCCATATAGGTAACTCGTCTTCAAATTTCTGATCAGTCAGAGTTCCTCAGTGAAATATTTGCTGCTTCTTTTCATCCTCCCCTGATTTTTCTCGCTCCTCGTCGACCATTTTTTCTTGCCATTTTACCAACCGGAGTTGGTCTGAGCTCGAATTTAATGATCCTATAACATCCACTTGCCCTTTTACCAACCGGAGTTGGTCTGAGCTAGTGTTTGTCGATCCTGTAACATCCACAGGTTGATCAGCGAACAACTCTTGTTCCTCGTCCGGAGTTCTCACAACTATCTCTGCATCACATCCTGTAACATCCACACTCCCTTTTACCAATCGGAATTGGTCTGAGCTTGTGTTTGTTAACCCTGTAACATCCACAGGTTGATCAGCGAGCAACTTTTGCTCCTCGGGGGCATTAAGATAGGTGAACTCCGCTATGAAATCTGCTACAGCCTGCCCTTTTAGTGATGATCTGGGTTCATAAATTATATCGTATTCACCGAGTTCTATTGCCCAGTACATCAATCTTCCTGATTTTTCTAGCTTATGAAGGGCATGCCGCAATGGCACATCAGTATATACTACTATAGTATGAGCCTGGAAGTATGGCCTCATTCTCCTACTCGCTTCAATCAGTGCCAGTGCCAGTGCCAATTTCTCCAGCCTTGGATATCTGATCTCTGCTCCTTGGAAGGCCTTACTTGTGTAGTAAACTGGTTTTTGCACTCCATTTTCCACTCTGATCAACGCCGATCTAACTGCATTCTCGGACACTGCAAGGTACAATACAATTTTTCTCCCATCACTGGCCTGGACAACAGTGGAGGTGCTCCCAAGTATTTCTTCAGGTCTTGAAAAGCCTTCTCACATTCGTCATTCCACTCAAAAGTCTTTCTGAGTGTCTTAAAAAATGGGAGACATCTATCAGTTGCTCGCGACATAAATCTGTTGAGTGCCGATACTCGTCCTGTGAGACTTTGTACTTCCTTCTTCGTCGTTGGAGATCGCAGCCCTAATAGAGCTTTGATTTTTTCAAGATTTGCTTCAATGCCTCATTGATTGACAATGTACCCGAGAAACATGCCTTCTCGTACTCCAAAGATGCACTTCGTCGGGTTCAGCTTCATTTGATATTTATCTAGTTGATCAAAAGTCTGGCTTAAGTCAACTAGATGATCGGTAGCTTTCTTGCTTTTTGTCAGCATGTCGTCAACATAGACTTCCATATTGTCACTGATTTGTTCAGCAAAGACCTTGTTCATCAGCCTCTGACACATCGCACCTGCATTTTTCAAACCAAAAGGCATAACATTATAACAATAAGTTCCCCTAGGGGTAATGAAAGAAGTACTTTCCCTATCTTCAGGTTTCATTTTAATCTGATTGTAACCAGAGTAAGCATCCATGAAGCTTAGCAACTCGTGTCCCGAGGTAGCATCCACTAGTTGATCAATTCGAGATAATGGAAAATGATCCTTTGGGCATGCTTTGTTGAGGTCGGTGAAGTCCACACACATCCTCCACTTGTTATTCTTCTTCTTTGCCATCACCACATTAGCTAACTAATCTGGATATTTAACATCTTCAATGAAACAAGCTTTCTGGAGTTTCTCGACTTCCTCCTGTATAGCTTGATTCTTCTCAGGACTGAATACTCTTCTTCTCTGCTTCACAGGCTTGATTTCCTTATTCACATTGATCTCGTGACATAAGAAGTTTGGGTCTATCCCAGGCATATCTTCATGACTCCACGCAAAAGTTTGTCTTCTGCTTCTAAGGAAAGTTATCAATTCTTGTTTTAATGAGGTTTCCAACGATGAACCTATTTGAGTAGTTCGCTCAGGGTGCTCGTCGTCCAGAATGATGTTTTCAGTAGCTTCCACCACTTGACCCTTCATGAGTTGTGACTCATCTCGAGGATCCAATGTTTCAATTTCTGCACCTTCATCCACTTGATGAGTAGTGGTCTTTTTCTTTGATTCTTCCAGTTCTTCTTGCTCGGCGGATGAATAATAGCATTCCCGAGCTACTTTCTGATCACCTTTCACAACTCCTACTCCAAAGTTTGTTGGAAATTTTAAGCATTGATGCACTGTAGATGGTACAGCCTCGAACTTCTTCAATCCTACTCTTCCCATGATGATATTGTACGATGATTGGACATTCTTATCCATCACGAAGAAACGTATTCTTTCTGTTCGACAAGCAGGCCACGCACCAATGAATATATCCAACTTGATCGTCCCAAGTGGAAATACTTTCTTGCCAGCAAAACCGATGAGGGGTCTGTGATAAGGCTCCAGTTGAGATATCTTTAGATTTAAACTATCGAAACACGAGTAGAACATGATGTCTGCCGAGCTACCATTGTCGACCAGCACTCTTGAAATCATAACCTCCTTCATCCTCATTTTGATCACCAGCGGGTCATCATGAGGATATAGAACACCTGCAAGGTCGTTCTTTGAGAACCAAATGACCAACTTCTCCTTATTCACCTTTCTCGGGCGATCTTCCTCAGCTAAATTTATTCGCTGAATGTACAAGCAAGCTTGAGCCTCACAGAGGTAAGCTTTTCTTTCTGCAGTAAGGTCTCATCCTCCTGCATCTCCCCCTGTAATAACATTACAATCAAATGACCCAAAGCGTATCGAAAATACCTCTCGTTCTGGCTGCCTTGGTTTCTTGGGAAGATCGGGGTCATCCTCTGGATCAACTTCATGGTTTCTCTTCTTGTTCTCCTCTGCTCGACGAGGAGATCCAGATTTCTCTCTAGTTTGGTCGTTGTTTCTTCTTTCGCCTCCCCGATCAACATACTTCGATAGCTTTCCTCGTCGGATGAGTGTTTCAATCTCATTCTGAAGAGCTATGCAATTTTTAGTCATATGGCCATGATCCTTGTGGAACTCGTAATATTTTTCCCTATTCCTCATGTCAGGGTCTGCCTTCATTTTCTTTGGCCAGTTTAATTCTTAGGTGTTCTTAATTTCTTCCAGGACGTGGTTGATATTTACCTTCAAAGGTGTGTAATTATCAAATTTCCTCAAGACCTCCCATGACGACCTATTTTTGGATTGTTTGTCACCACATTGTTCTTATGTTCTTTATTCTTAGCTTTATCACCTTCCACCTTGGTTTCCTTGGTGTCCATATTCTTCTTCGCAGACATAGCCTCCTCGGCGTTCATAATCTTGGACGTTTTTTCCATCAGGTCCGACATGGTTCGAGGTGGATCTTTGGCTAAAGTATAGTACAACTTGTTTGGCAGCAGTCCACTCATCAAAGCGGTAATCGCTGTTTTCTCCTCATAATCAATGACTTCGAGTTTCTCGTTATTAAAACGAGTTATATAATCTCAATACTCTCCCCAGCTTTTTGTCTAACACTTAACAAATGTGCTACTCGCTTAACTGGCTTTGCTCCAAAGCAGAAATTCCCAATGAATAACTCGGCCAGTTGAAGAAAAGTTGAAATCTTACCCCGAGGAAGATTATTATACCATATCTGAGCAAATCCGGTAAGAGTTATCGAGAATGCCCTGCATCTCATCTCGTCTGGGACAGCATAAATGTCAGCAGCAGCTTGATATTGTTCTATATGAAGGACAGGGTCAGTCTTCCCATCATACTTGGGAGTCACAATAGGTGCTTTGAACGTTGATGGTGTTGGGAAATCAATAATGTCCTGGACAAAAGGTGTTCCTCGAACAAAGGTTCGTTGTAGAGGGTTCTTGGTCTTAGCTATTTCCCCTAATCTATCCTCTAGCCTCTGAATAGATCCTTTCCATGCATCGTTTCCTTCCTCGGGCCTATTGGTTCGAGCAACTTATCGCGTTGAAGTGGCTTCCTGGGATTTATCTCGACGAGCAGATGGTCGGTCATAGGTACCATCTTGACGAGCAGCTGGTCCCGACTGGGCAGATCCTTCCCTTAAATCTGATGGTCGTCGAAAGCTCCTCGACGATGCATTAAGAGGACTTTTCTTCCTCCTAGGGCCTAATCGATCGAAAGGAGAAGCCCTACTTAATCTTTCCAATGCGCTGGCCCTTTCTGGGGAGAGGGTGACACGTTGTTCAGTATCTGTGGCTCGCACTGATGAAGTTCGTCCAGGTTGATAGGAAAAATCTTCAAATTCATTATTGCGATATGAATCAGTACGCCTAGTATGCGAAGAAGGCGCACGGGTATTTCTTTGGATGCTTCGTGGTCCGAAATGGGCTGATGCACCGCCATGGAGGGTTTGGATGAGTTGTCACATTGTTTCTTGCATGACGGTCTGGCCCTGAGCCAGATTTGCCATTATTCCAGTCAGATCTGGAATAATTGGTGGAGCAGATGGATTTGTAGGGGTTCCAGCGTTTCTATTGCTAGATTCAGGAATATTCTCCATTGGTAATGGATTGTTTTTTATGAGAAAACAATTTTACTAGTCATTTCCCACAGACGGCGCCAATCTGTTGATGTAAAAAATTAGATCACTCTAATAATTTAATCACAGATAAATAAATGAGACAAAGAATTTTAAAGTGGTTCAGCCTTATAAGAATGGCCTACGTCCACTGTTTTTGTATTGCTGTTTGTATGGGAATTCTCGATTACAAGTTATCTCAAGAAATTCCGGTCTGGGATTCGATCCCCTTTCAATGAGGGTTGTACAATGTATTTATAACCTTGAGGCTGTAATGTGAAAGGGTAATACATCAAATGATATGCATATGAAAGGGTAATACATTTAATGCCCTCTTTGCGTGCGCATCCAAATGATAAGCATTTAATGAATCAGTTGAACTGTTGGTTATCCAGCTATTAATGCTTTGTTCGAGATGCATCTCGGACCGCCTGAGTTGCTCGGTATTCAAGAGTTCCTCGGAGAGGTTTGTTCCTCGGAGCGTATGAGTTCCTCGGAGCATGTGAGTTCCTCAGGTAAGCAGTGTTCCTCGGGGGAACTATGAGTTCCTCGGGTAAGCAGTTTTGTTCCTCGGAGCGTGGGAGTTCCTCGGAAGTGTTTGTAATTGCCATGTAGATATCCACGTGTCTTCATATGATTGGTCCACGTCAGCAGATTAAATTTTGTATCAACACATATGTTTAAAATATTACTAATAATATTAGTATTAGTATTAGTATTACTAATAAAATAATTTTAAAAAAAATCAATCGTTTATTCCCTTAAACAAAATAAGCATATACTCAACTAAAAACAAAAACACCCTAAAGTCATTATTTTATTCGGTATATTATAAAATATCATATATTAATATTTTGTTGGGTATATTATCATGGAGTTACACTAAAGTTACAATACACCCTATCACACACAACATACACCCCTAAAGAACATTTACTCCACTCAAAACAAAAAAAACTAACTTCATTTCATTTATCTTTTGTACAAAATAAGAGAAAAGAAATCCTCATGTGGTTGTTCGTTAGTTTCCTTAATTATAAATAAATGTAAGAGTGAAACAAAAAAGAATGTAAAAGAGAAACATAATAGAATGTAAGAGAGAAACATAAAAGTAAAGAGATGGTTTTGATTGTGAGGAGAACTGAAGTTAACAACAGATATATTATATACAAAATAAAAATGTATACTTATTAAAATAAAAATATCAGTATGTTTTAAAGACAAAAGGTCCATGAGGTTATCATTATCAAAAAAATTGATTTAATCTAAAAGGTGCATATTTATTTATACTGTCATGAAATGCGACTGTTATTTTTTTTGGATGGCTTGAAGCTTATATGGTTGTAAAGTATGGATGACTTTAATCCATATTATCATTATGGAATGATACTATTATTATGGAATCCATAATTGTTAGAAGGCAGTAATTTTGTTATATATTTGTTTGGATTGGATTGGATATTTTAATAGTTATTTTTTGCGATGACTAAATAATGTAAACGGAGACAGATATTATCCGAATCCGAGGTATCCGAGCGGATACGGATATGGATATGGATAGTTATTTTAACTATTCGGGCGGATACGGATATGGATAGTACATTCAGATAGCGGATACGGATATGGAAAACATGGTATCCGATCCATATCCGTCCGTTTACCAGCCCTAAGCCAATCCGTCAAAATGTTAATGGGCCAGAGAGAATTTTGCTAATATTCGACCTATTGACAGGTCTAAACGGTAGTAAGAAATGATAATTTCTGAAAAGAACCTAATGAGTATTAACATGAGTAGAGATTTTATCTGATGCAATGGTGTTTTTCATATTTAATCAATCCAATGTATAGTGAAAATAGAGTTAAGATGTATGAAAAGGATTCTCTGTTATCACCATGATATTAGTATACATACGCAAACACTAAAATTACACTGACTATAAATCTAAGAACAATAGTAACAATGGATAAAAAAACTAACAATAATACGATTAAAATGTGAAATTAACAATAAAGTCCACTAATTAACCCATAATTTTGTTATCTACCATTCCAGTTGTAAGAGGGTAGTTTAGATTAGATGGAGGCGTGACCCTTTTTGAGTATATTAATGATAAGTTAATCGGAGATACTCTTAATTAAATTACAAAGACCACACTCACAACTTAGTGAAGATAAACTAAGTTTGAACTCACAAATCACTCGTGTACAACTTAGAAGATAATAACGAACTCAGAATTAACTCATTTGGAGGGAGAGAGAAGTAGGCACCCTAGTTACACCTTGGAAGGCAGCCAAACACCCCAACCACTATCTAAGATCTCTATCAAGTATTAAAGCTTCATAATAAATGATAATGGTGGGTGAATAAATTCTTTAGTTTGTAATGAAATCTCTCGCTGATGTATATTCTCTCTAGTAATAACTTCTTAACTCTAAAAAAGATCATCCTCTCCCCAGAGGTGGTTGGGTTCCTTAAATAGCCCCTACACCACTCCCAAGATAACTCAGTCATTAATAACTGTGAAAGTCATCCCTCAGACTTGATGTCACAAAAATTAAATACCTGATGCCCTAGTTAGTTCCACATGATAAACATTAAATGCCAAGACATGCCTTTTGCCTGACCACTGTGTGTCAGGTGGCTGTCGTCACAGAGGTGGCTCACCAACTGTCTGACAGCCCCAAATACCACGGTATTTTACTTAACTACAGATTTGACATTGCCTAGGTGGCTAGTGACATCACCTACAGTAGATGTGATATTAAATAGAGGGATATTTGGTTCACAACTCAACGCCCAATGGAACTCAAGGCTGCTTTGTCCAAGGTTCCACATTCAAAGACTTTTGGTGTTTTACTAGGTGTATCTAAGATGGTCAGGACAAGCGCTAACGGTGCGTCACTTCTCAATCTTCCAAACCAAGTCCCTCTGAAGTTCCCACGGTGAGGTCATTCTATAGAGCATGAAATCTCTCCCAGGCCCTGCCATGCTTGGTTTCTCGTGAGTACCATTCGACCTCACATTAAAAAATCATTATAATCATTACAACTCGTGGTAAATATAAATAAATAGGTACAACAAGGCTAAGTAAAACAATAGAACTAAAGGATCAATTATCTTGGCCAACTTCTTCATTGGAGATCCCTCTAGGATGCCACGCTGACCTACCTCACTTTGAGCTGCAACACTGCCTTACTGAGCTACCTCATATTGAGCTGCCTCGTATTGAGCTATCTCACTAAGCTCCATCGTTTTGAGTCGTAACACCGCCTTAATCCCAAATGTTGTTATTAATGGGGAAATGATCTCTAAACTCAAGATTAACTTCAAGACCCCTCTATATTTCCCCCTTCGTGTAGAGATTTATTGTGGGAACAAGAAATGTCTACACGGAAAACTTCTCACTCCGATGAATCTTCTCTGCATGAAAAAATTCTGGCATCTTTTCTTTCGCTACAACCACTGCGATTAATGCCTTCAGGATAAAGTAAAATTCTCCCCGATGTACCTGATTCAAATTATTGCGACTTATTGGCGCTTTGGCGAAGGGACATCGTAACTTTTTCCGGTTACTGAGCCTCAACCGTTCTGCCTTGACTATATGAAATTCTCCCGATAGACCTGCTGACTTTCTCAAATACCCGTTTTGGCTTTGGGGAGATGAAATTCTCCCGTTTGTGCTATTATGGGGTATAGCTGTAGGCAGTGAATTTTTCGTTTGGACTGCCCCTATTCATTGAGACTTGTGAAATTCTCCCTTGTAAACTTCTTGCTAGGAAATTCTCCTTATTTGAAGGTACTACTTCGTTTGGGCTCTGCTGCATCATCGTTTCGTCATGTTCGAAAAAGTAGGAAAATTCTCCCCGATATAGTTGAGTCTCATTTAAACAACATTTGGACTTGTGGCTTTTTTGAACCATTGAGATAGCTTACTCATTGGGAGTTATTGGATATGTCTGACAAAAATTCTGGCGCCAAAACTCAAACTTGCTTATGAAGAAAACCCTTTTTATTCCCTATGCGCCACTTCATTAATGATGTGGTGCTGTCTTTTCAACTATCAGGACACTTCCCGAAGTGCCACATGTCCATTTGAAATGATTATTGGCGACTTTTCACGTGTGTTAGTGGGAAAACTCAAAAGACGGGTTTTAAGGGATTGCAAACGACAATTTTTCAAAAACACTTAGCCATTTCTTCTTCATCTTCTTCAAACTCCCAGAGCCTTTTTTTAGAAAGAGAAAGACTCAACTCGCCATTGTTAACAAGGTTTTCTCTAGTTCTTTGCCTTTCATCACTTCTTTCATCACCACTTGCGGTTGTGTTCCTCTATTTTTGTGCCCCTCTCCACTTCTTTAAGCTTTTCTTCTTCCACCATTCACTGTTATGGCCTCTTCTAGCATTCCCAGCGCACCCACCACCAGTGCTCCGCCTATAACCACCCTGGAAGCCGCCACATTAGTGGCAGCACGCCAAGAACAACTGCATTTTTACCGTCGATCTTCTATCTTTGGCAAAGATGATGAGTTCTCTGAGAGGTACAGGGCTTTTCATTTTTTAGCCAGGTATGACGCTTTGCTGCTGGGTGATGAAGACCAAGATTCCACTTCTTGGGGATATTTTCCTCCCGAGGGGACAATGCTGTTCCGTCTTGACAGAGGTGACTTCCTTTGGTCCCATATTGATTTCGAAGGACCTGGTGGCTCCCCTTCGCACTTTTCTACTTGGAACTCGTTTATGCATGCCACTTACTCTGATGTTCTTTTTAAAGTTGGTCTCTATCGAGCTGCTTGGTTTGGGGAATTTACTCTTTCTAAACACAACGCTTCCCTTTAAATCTTGGTCTCCTGTTGGAACATTATAATGAACACATTCATTTCTTCGTGGGGAGAGTTCACCGTTATCTTAAGGATGTTTGCGAGCTACTTGGGCTTGAGCCTGTAGGAAGTTTTGCTTATTACGATGAGGATTTGGATACTGAAGAGACAAAGGCCCGAGCAGACTTGGATCAAATCTGTAGGAGATGTATTGGTAATTCCAATAAGGCAACCTTTACTCCCCTCATAAGCTACTTCTACTGTACCAACCCCACAGCTGAATTTGGCCTAGGCAAAGGTACATCTCTTGAGTTGTCAGACTACATACTTGTGATTCTGTCTCATTTTATCTTGCCTAGCAAGCCCCATGATCAACCATGCAGAGACTTGATTAATCTGTATGTCCGTTTGGTGAGGGGGTATAAGCTTCCTCTGGCAGCCATGGCCTAAGGGTCACTTTATACATGGTTGGACATGACCCATCTAGCCATGGAACGGTCCTTGGGCCGATATAACTTGGCCAATTTTGCTAATTCCATCATTTTAACTGGTTTTCTTTACTTCCTTTTACTCGATATATCTGCTAACTATACTCCCCTTCGTGCTGGGAAAATGATCAAGCCCCATCGCTTTTTTTGCTTCTACAAGAAACAGAGTAGGAAGGAGCTTCTTGGCATTTTTGACAAAACAAGTTGCTTCGTGATGAGGCCTTGCAATGAGGACTCTTTTTCCCATACTTGGGATTTTTTAGTGTCGTATCTAGGGTGGTGGGACCTACCTCGAAGGATCTTATAACGGAGGACTCTTTATTTTCCATGGTTTTGGCTTTGACTCCTAGCTATATGCCCTCTTACACTAACTGGGGGTATACATACGAACATTACAACCCTAACCGTTTCAGTCGTCAGTTTGAGTACGACCAAGGGGTTCCTCAGCCAGTATTTCAAGATTCTCACCCCAAGGCATCTTTCCCTGAGGCCTGTGCCTTTTATACCATGTTAGATTCTTCCACGATCTGCTCAATCATAAGTGGTCATGTTACCATTCCTGCACTTTCTACGAAGGGGGATGTAACCAGTGATTTTGAGATGAAGTATTGGCTAAGGAAGATAGCCAAAATTCGCAAGTTCATCCAAAATCCCCCAATCTACCCCACCGTTCAGAGTTTCCCTCCTTGGAGATGGGCTGAAGGGGAATTCTGTTATAGGAATTGAGTTCCCACTTAGCCAAACACCGAAGGACCCCCCAACGAGCTGCCTCCATACTGCCAAACAATCCCCGTTATTTCACCCAAAGCTAAAAAAGCTTCAACGCCTAAACCTCCAGCTGGAGGTACTTCTGCCACTACAACTTCTAGTGAAGGTCCCTCGCAACCCCTCTCCCAAAAATCAAAGAAGAATAGAAGTTGGGCCTTTTCGAAACCCAAGTCCCCACGCAAATCCCAAGCCCCTATAGGTGCTCTTCCCATTTCCTCTGTTCCTCCCGATACTACTGTTCCTGAGGAAATATGGGAAGTAGTTTGAAAGGAGGTTGAACGTCTTCAACAGATATTTCACCAAACTGCGCCCTCAGTTCCTCCTGCTGAGTCGTTTCCCACTATCGTGGTGAATCCCACTGAAGGGACTTTGCGAAGAAAAAGGGGGCCTTCAGGTGCTAATACCTCTAGTAAAAGGAAGACGACTTTGAGAACCAAGGCAAGTAAAAGATAAGCCTTAATAGTTCAACCTACAATGGTTGCCTTTACTCCTAGGCATTATACTTCTCCTTCTTCTGATGCAGTTATACCAATTGATGATAGTCCTGAGACTGTGACTGATTTCACCGAGAGGGCTTCTCCTCACTCATCTCCTCTAACTTTAACCGTTGTCGTACCCTCACATTCTTCTTCTGATCATGAGGTTAGTCTTTCCACACCTAGTTGTTTATGACTTAGTGAATTTTCTTCTCTTTTTTGACACTTGTTCTTTCTTTCTTGTTTTCATCAGGAGGCTGGTGAAGAAAGATCTTCTCCTCCGATCAATCCTTTCATGGGAGGATGCTTTGGTGGATCTACATCTGAATTATCTCCTCCCCATTCGCCCATGATAGGTCTTACCTACTCTCTCCGTTTGTCCTCCCAACGGGCGAAAGATGCTGCTGCGGGGGGTGATACCGTTGAATTTGTGGGAATCTCTTATCAACAAGAGATAACTCCCCTAGCTTCTTCTGAATTAATAACTCAGCCTGAGGTTCTTTTACCCATTGTTCCAGCTATAGAAAGTTCCCCCGAGGTAACACATTCTCAATCACTGTTAGGTCTGATGTCTTTTCTCTCTTCCAACCCTTTTTTCTGTTTACCACACTGAACTTTAATCTGTTGGGATGCCTTAGGTCATAATGGCGTCTTTATTATCTAACATTCTTCTCCCTGCTGTGTTGACGAGACCCATAACTGCAGTTCCCCTATTCAATGCCATAACTAAGGTAAGTAAAACTTAGAGATATTTCTCCTTTCTTTTGTACTTATTCCCCATTTCTAACACTTAGCTTCATTTTAGTAGTTTTCTTCGGACCTTGTCCCATCAACTTCTCTTGGTGGTCTGCCTATTCCGAAGGCCAGAGTTAATTTTTCTGCCCGGCGTGGTGGTTCTTCTGCATCCACTATAGTTGGATCATCCCTTGGAGGTCAAACACCTTATCCAAGAGAGACTACTCCCATGTTAGCCTTGGTACCTTTTATTGGCGTATGAGCTTCAACACACATTGAGTTTCCCACCGTTGAGGGTCCTATGGGGGTTTTTGAGGAGACAAATTTTACTTCCAGAGTTCCCCCCGTTACAGCTTCCATGGCGGCTCCCGTTATGTCTCCAGCTATTGCTGAGGTATTTTTCTACTTTCTCTTCCTTTCTCGTTATTTGTCCTTTACTTGGCAATGTACAATCTAGAAGAATCCCTTTTTCAAATATTCAAACTCCACCAGTAACGGTGACTTAACAATGAAAACCACTTTTTAAGATTTGTTTTATAACATCCACCTTTAACGGTGACACTTATAACGACGACTTAACAATGACAACCAATTGTTAAGATTTTCGTCAAACTCCACCAATAACGATGACTTAACAATTATAAACACTTGTTAAGATTTTTGTCAAAAATCCACCAATAATGGTAACTTAACAATGACAACCAATTGTTAAGATTTTCGTCAAACTCCACCAATAACGATGACTTAACAATGATAAACACTTGTTAAGATTTTCATCAAAACTCCACCAATAATGGTGAATTAACAATGATAAACACTTGTTAAGATTTTTTTCAAAACTCCACCAATAATGGTGACTTAACAATAATAAATACTTGTTAAGATTTTTTTTTTGCAACATCCACCTCTAACGGTGACACCTGTAATGGTGACTTAACAATGACAATCACGTGTTAAGATTTTCGTCAAACTCCACCAATATCGGTGACTTAACAATGATAAACACTAGTTAAGATTTTTGTACTCATTACCCGTTTTAACCATTCACAGGTTGCTAGCGAGTCTCTTCAAGATGGAGAGAGGTCTCCCCCAGTCCCTTCGCCTACTGCTTTGCCCCATCGGGAACCAGTTATTCCAGAAGATTCTAGTCCTAACGACCAGGGTTCCACAACGGGTACTATGGCTGATAGGGAGTCTGGTTGTGAGCTTCCTCCACCCTCCTTAGCTCCCCATGAGTTCTGCCTCATGGTCCTTCAATGTTCTCCTCATATGTCTGCTATCCACCATTTAGTTATCGAATAAATTACCATTTATCATCCTGAGACTTTCACTGTTGACTGCCTTCATTTGAACATTCCATTGATGAGCCTCAGACTTCAACGAATGGCTATGGCTGTCATGGATTTAGTTAGCACCCCTACTTCCAATGTCACTAGGCCCCTGCTCAATCAATTTTTGGTCTATTTAAAGGAGTTGGGTAGAGATGGCTTTCAATTCAAATGGCTGATTGGACATTTGAAAAGTCTAAAGAGCCAACAGTTGGAAGGTTATAGGGAACTATTGCTACAGCATCAAAAGGCCCAACGAACTGAGGGAGCTAGACTGGCCAAGCTAACATCCCTACAAGAGGTTGCTGATAAGAAGATAAAGGACCTCGAAGAAACTCTTCGTGTAGTAAATATAGAATGGGAGGATCTCCTTATCAAGCGGGCACACACTACACCAAATCTGCCGAATTATCACGGTTAGTGACCCTGACAATTTCGACTTGTCAAGGTCAATGATCGTGAAAATTATGGGCGAGATAACTTTTTTTATCACGGTCATGACACGATCATTGACCGTGATAAGTTCATTAGATTGTCACGGTCATGTCATGGTTCTTGATCGTGACAATTCTAGGTGAGATAACTTTTTTT
Organism: Sambucus nigra; assembly: GCA_949130495.1. Lineage (NCBI taxonomy): Eukaryota > Viridiplantae > Streptophyta > Magnoliopsida > Dipsacales > Adoxaceae > Sambucus > Sambucus nigra. The sequence goes on along the minus strand of OX422212.1, from coordinate 43,241,677 downwards.
TATTACGGTCATGTCATGGTCATTTACCGTGACAAGTTCATTAGAATTGTCACGGTCATGTCATGGTCCTTTGGCTGTTATAGCAACGTTGTACCTGTTCAAACATCATATATCCAAATAAACTAGATATAATGCAAATATACATTCAAAATAAAAATAATATGCATCACGATATAATCCAAATATAATTCAAATGTACCAACTTAAAAATAATTCAAATGTACCAACTAAAAAATAATACAATTCAATTCAAATAATGTCACTATATGCCTTGGGTAAGGTTAAATCCAAGGAGGTGAGTAGGCCACACGATATACGAATTGACACAACCACTGATATACATCGTGCCGCATTATTCGCGAACCACAACGGGGAGTTCTCCTTCCTGGGTATCACATGCGTGACGAGCACTCTGGACTCGATGTCTTGAAGCTCACGTCCATGAACTAGTCCACCCCGGATGATATTCGGGTCCCTCAAACCCCGCCCTATCCGCTGGCCATCAAATATGTCCAGTATAAACAAGCTCGGTCAACCAAGCGTCGACATCGATCGGTCGAAGGGATCCAAATAGGGAAGTGGATCATCAAAGTTCACACGTGTCGGCGATGAAGCAGCGAGATCCACATCCTCATCATCCCGCACCTTGTCCTCCCTCACCCCTACCCCACCACCTTCTCCTTCCCTTTCCCCTTGCATTTTCCGTCGGCTAACGAACGCTTCATGAATGAGAACATATCTTGGACCGTCGCCTCCAAACGGGACAGCTTCGCATCATGTGAATCCACCGTTCGAGCCAACCCGGTGTCGTTCGTCTCCAATCTGATTATCCTAGATTTGGCCACCCGCGAGCTCACCCCCCTTATCCTCCCCTCGCGATCAGAGCCAAGCACTTAGCTGAGTGCATCTATGGATAAAGATGCCTTGTTGGCATCAAACTGCGACTCATGCACTTTTTTAAGCTTTGCCTGAAACGACAAAAAGCACATGTTTAGTAAAATCAGTAAATTAAAAAATTATAACGTAATTAACAAAAAGTAAACTGTCGGATTACTTACAATCATGGACGCGACTCTCGGGGACACCTCGTTGTCCTTACCCTTCTTCGTTCGAAGAGCCACATAAGTATAGAGCCCATGTGGCCTACCCCTAGGGCCACTCCCTATCCCCTGAAATACAATAAAGTATAATTAATATCGGCCACGCAAAGTAAAATAATACAGAATAATATATTTCTGTAGTTATAGAAAAATTAAATCTTACCATGATCCTATGCTCCAGCTTGGCGTAAGACGTCTGGCCGGAGTAGTGCAAGTCCATCTTTTTTGCCCGGTTTTTCCTCCCTGATTGGCGAGATGCCAATTGTCGCTCCTCGATCTCATTGTCAACGAACTTTTGCCATTGTGCCAATGAGATCGGCTCCTTTGACGGGATGGATTCATGCCTTTGGATAATAGACTCTCGTGTCTTTCCAAAGTACCGGGTTCACATATTTTTCTTCCACATCTTGTGTTGCTCTCTCAACTGCTCCAAGACGGAATCGCATAGCTTTGGATCCAAGCTGAATTATTCCTGTCCAACAACTACAATGTTAGTTGCAAATAAATATAAATATAAATATAAATATAAATATAAAATGAAATTGAAATCAAAATTGAAATATTCATATGAATATAAATATAAATATAAATATAAAATGAAATTGAAATCAAAATTGAAATATTCATATGAATATAAATATAAATATAAATATAAATATAAATATAAATTTAAATTTAAATTTAAATTTAAATTTAAATATAAATATAAATATAAATATAAATATAAATATAAATATAAATACATTACTTGTAGTGCCACCCAAACAGCTAACTTGAGCTCATATGGCACCTCCTTCCAACTAATGTACCCCGGGCCGGTGATTGTCTTTACCAGCTAGAGGATCTCGTTAATAGCCCCGACTTGTTCTCGATGGTCATCCCCAATTTGTCATATTTGGGGAGCCTAGGGGCCGAGGAGCCCTCGTTGCCTCCGCTACCACCGAGCCCAGATGACATCATCATAACAAGCATCATCATCCTCGCCTTAATACCTGAAGGATACATTTGCTGTAAAAAAATGTTATTAGTACATATCAAAATGAATTAAAAGAAGACATGATAATAAACTAACAATTAAAGTACACAATTATTAATTTACTAATTTACAATGAGGGGCAATCATATATTAATTTACTAAAAAAATTAATAACCAATCAATTCGTTTACAATGGACATTGCGCATATACACGCACACTACACACACATATACACACACGCGCACATACACACACACCTGCGCACATTCACACACACGCGCGCAACCCCCCCTACCCCACCACCCACCCATCCCTGCCCCCTCCCCCCCATCTCCTCCATCTCCTCCTAAGGTTGAGTTCAAGTATGTTTCATTTAATTTCAAGTAATTTTCAAAAAAAGTTTAAAAATCCCACCCCCATATGGACAATAATCCAGTGGTCATGCCACTTTTGAAACTAACCAACCCAACATCGATCTACTATAATTCAACAATAATGTCAACAACAAATGTGTATCATGTACTCCTTCTAATTCATCTACTCAATTAAATCATTTCATCAATTAAACTAACAATTAAAGTATACAATTATTAATTTACTAATTTACAATGAGGGGCAATCCTACTTTCATATGAAATGGACACTAATTATTAATTTACTTTCATATAAAACTATACAATTAAAGTTACAATTAAAGCTATACAATTTATTAATTAAAGCTATGGAATTGTTAATATTGTCCCACCACACACACAAACACCCCACCCCATCCCCCCCCCCCCCCCCCCCCCACCACACACACCTCAATTTTGAATTTCAAAACAACAGCATCTAGCTTATAATATGTACAAGAGTAAAACATCCCCACCCCCACCCCTAGTTCCCACACACACGCACACTACACAAGAGTGATACAAAGTAATTTAAAAAAAAGTTGAAAAATTCCACCCCCATATGGACATTAATCCAGTGGTCGTACCACTTCTAAAATTAACCAACGCAACATCGATCCACTATAATCCAACCGCAACAACAAATGTGTACCCCGTACTCCTTCCAATTCATCTACTCAATTAAATCATTTCATCAATTAAACTAACAATTAAAGTATACAATTATTATATTATTAATTTACAATGAGGAGCAATCCTACTTTCACATGAAATGGGCACTAATTATTAATTTACTTTCATATAAAACTATACAATTAAAGTTATTTCGAATCTCAACAATTATATGTTAATGAGGGGAAATCCTACTTGCATATGAAAGGGGCAATACATATTTTATTAATCAATTTGTCCGTTTCAATTGTTGAGATTGCCCCACCACACACACACCCCACCCCCACCACACACACCCCACCACACACATGCACACACACACCCCCACCCCCTCCCCCTCACCCCACCACACACACACGCACACACCTGCACACATACACCACACCACCCCCTGCCCCCCTCACCCCACCACACACACACGCACACACCTGCACACACACACACCCCACCACCACTCCCTACCCCCACCCATCCCCCTGTCCCTCCCCTCCCTAGCCCCCCTTTCCCTCTTCCTCCCTCACCACACACGAACACGTACATGCACACACACACACGTACACACACCCCCCACCCCCACCACCCCCACCACCCCCTCCCCTCACCACACACATATATACACACACATACACACATATATAGAAATGAAAGAGAAAGAGAGGAAAAAAACATAACTTAGAGAGAGAGAGAGAGAGTTGGAAATCTCTTAGAGAGAGAAAGAGAGGGAAACCAAAAACGGTGGGAAACAAAGAAAGTGTAGGGTTTTTTTACTGAACAAATTATCACGGACGTGTCACGGTCCTTGAACGTGATAATATTATAAGGTTTGTCACGGTCAATGACCATGACAAGTCCGTGACAAGTGTCGTTGTCATGGTCTTGTCACGGTCACTGACCGTGACAATACGTTGTCACGGGCTTGTCACGGTCAATGACCGTGATAAAAAAATGCGTATTTTTTGTCACGGTCAATAACCTTGACAAGGCTAGTCACTAGAACTATGCCAATTTATCCATTTTGGTGTAGTGACAAGTTCAAACTAGGCTGGATGTTTCTATTAACGCCGAACGGTCATGCCTGGCAGCTTCTTCGGGGTTTCCTGGAGACTTTTTTGCTGCTCCAGACCTGTGGTTCCTCTTGGGCCAGTGAAAATAGTTTTTTCATTTGCGTAGGTTTTTCTTTATGTAATTCTTAGGCAATAACTCCAAATTTTGTAATGTCCCAATGTTTATGAATGAGAAGAAAAAGTGTTGTATATTTTTTTTAACGCCCTTTCGTTGTGATGTTACTTCTTTACATAAGTTACCAAACTTTGCCATTTTTCATCTTCATTCAGATTGCAATAAGAGACACTTTTTTTTAGGAACAACGGATTGTATATTCATAAAAAAACCACTAGTTACAATGGTGAACCCAAGTTAATTTTTCATACATGATAGGCCTTCAACCATTTATTGTTAATCTTAAACGATTTATCTTCTTCCATCTTAGAAATTAAGCAATAACCTGAATCATGAGCCTCCTTTACAATGAAAGGTCCCTCGTAATTTGCCGCAAACTTAGGCAGATGAAGCCCCCTGATGTGCTTTACTGCTGCCTTTAAAACAAGATCCCCCTCCACGAACTTCCTTGGTCTCACCAAGTTGTCATACGCTCTTGAAAGATGTTTTGTGTACATTTGGAAGTGTTGCATCGCATTGTCTCTGTGCTCGTCCAACGCTTCCAATTGCACATGTCTGTTCTGAGGGAGCATACTACTTCGCAAGGCATATCGGGCTGAGGGAACTTCCAACTCCACTGGAAGGATTGCCTTAGCCCCATAAACGAGGGAGAACGGGGTATACCCCGTAGGCTTCCTCTTTGTCGTACGATATGCCCATAACACCGCTAGGATCTTTTCATCCCACGATCCTAGAAAATCCTCCATCATTTTTTCCAGAATGTTGACCAACGTCTTATTGGTTTCCCTGGCTTGTCCGTTCCCCTTCGGGCATGCCACCATTGAGGTATGATGAATGATAGAGTATTTATCCGTCAGCATTGTTACTTCCGAGTTAACGAATGGAGTTCCGTTATTATAGAGAATAACTTTTGGAATCCCAAAACAACAAATGATATACTCCCTGATAAAGTTGGCTACTACTCTCATAGTTGCTCTTCTCAATGGTATCACCTCAACCCACTTTGTAAAGCACTCAGTTACCACTAGTATCCAAATCTTACCTCTTTAAGAAGAGTGTATTTCCCCTACAAGGTCAAACGCCCAAGTGTGGAAAGGATACGAAGTTGTTAGGGAATGGAGGTCCACCGATGGGGCATGGATCATATTTCCATGTAGCTGGCAAGCTTCACACTTTCGAACAAACTCTGTGGAGTCTTTCTCCATCGTTGGCCAATAATAACCCAACGTCACTAACTGACCGTATAACTTTGCCCCTCCTATGTGAGATGGGCCATGAGCTTTTTTTAGGACTTTGGCTGCCTCTTCCTTTGTGACGCAACGTAATGGCCTATTGAAGTACCCTCTTCGTTACAGCTGTCCCCCTTGAACATAGATTCTTGGGGCCCTTCTCTTGATTCCCATCACGTCAATCTTTTCTGTTGGGACAACTCCATAGTTTATGAAATCAATATAGGGTTGCCTCCAATCCGGTTGACCTTCAATGAAATGGCACTCAGTTGCCTCAAAGAAAAGTTGACAATTGTCACATTTTCATTATAGCTCTACTGCGTCTTGCTTCATCCTGGGCCAGAAGTATCCCTCTCTTTGAATTCTTCTGTAAATAGGGATTTCAGTTGTTTCACAGTGCTCTTTGTGTGCCTTCTTTAATCTTCGTTCTGCTTCTTCTAGACTGATGCATCTTGACAACCATCCTCCTGCATTCTTATAGTAGAGGTTTCCCTAATTTGTTAAATATTGGGCCACCTCCCTCAGCTCCATTTTTCCTTCTCCAGATTCCAGTTGCTTCCTAATCACCCCCTCCAGTCAGAATCATCTTCCATCGATAGGATTGACTGTACCATAGAGGGAGATGTTCTCCATTGGATCACCACCGTAGTTGAATCTTCCTTCATAATCATCTTTTGGGTAATAGTGGCATAGGCATATGGATGGAGATTCATCGTTCTGGGATGCCTCCTGATCTTTATCTGATGGAACTAGTTAGAAGCCTTTTAATGATCGTTCTATAAGGGGCCAAACTGAGGTGCTTCAATGCATATTCCCCATTCATCTACTGGATTACCAAGTTCGAATCACCCTTGATGCAGAGTGAACGAATTCCCCTTCGAAGGGCCTCCAGCAATCCTTGTACCAACGCTTTATACTCTACTTCATTGTTGGAGCAAGGAAAATCTAGCTTATAGGAGAGACAAATTTCTTCAGCTCCTTTTGAAAGAATAACCTTTGATCCTCCTTTCTTTTCTGCCGAAGATCCATCAAACTGCATCATCCATTCTTACTCGTTCGCGACTAAGTGGTTGGCCTGTAAATCATCCCCTATAATGCTTTCTCTAGGTGGCTCAAATGTCCCTGAGGAGAAGATTGCCAAGAGGTCTGCGTATGCTTGGCTCTTGATTGTACGAGGGACCACGTACTTCAAATCATACTCTGAGAGGATGAGAAACAACCTAGCTGCCCTACCAATCAATATAGTTCTTGCCAATTAAAACTTAATGGGATCACATCTTGTTATAATATGAATTGTAAAAGACAACATATAATGTCTAAGTTTTTGTGATACAAAGACTAGGGCTAAACAATGTCTTTCCAAACTACTATACTTGATCTCTGGACCATGTATGATTCTACTCACATAGTAGACTGGTCATTCTTGACCATCCACTTCTTGAGCCAGTAGAGCTCCAACGGACATCGTCGTGGATGTGAGGTATAGGTGCAATGGTATTCCTGCTTTTGGAGGAATCATGGTTTGTGGTGAAACGAGTAACTTCTTCAGCCTGGTACGAGACTCTTGGTAAGCTACCTCCCATTTGAACTTCTTGTTCTTTCACAGCAGTTGCATCAACAGGTGTGTTATCTCAGCTAACCTCGGGACAAATCTCCTAAGGTAGGAAACCTTATCGAGGAAACTCTTTAGTTCATTCGTCGTTTTTGTGCTTGGCATCTCTAAGATTGCTCGTTGCTTGTCCTGGTCCATTTGGACCCCTTGTCTATCCACTATAAAACCCAAAAATTTCCCACTAGTGATCCCAAAGACGCATTTCAGTGGGTTCATCTTGAGCTTATACTCCATGCACCTAACGAATAGTTTCTTTAGATCATCTAGATGGGACTCCTCCTTTTTTGACTTGATGACCAAATCATCCACATAAAACTCCATGAACTTATGGAAAAAATCATGGAAAATGGCCATCATTGTTCTTTGGTACGTTGCCCCTGCATTCTTCAGTCCAAACGACATTACTTTATATATGAAATTTCCCAACGGAGTTTTAAAGGCTGTCTTCTCTACGTATGTGGGATCCATATTTATTGGGTTGTACCCTACATACCTATCCATGAAGTTGTACATCTCGTGACCATCCGTTGCATCTATTAAGCTATCAATGGATGGTAGAGGGAACTCATCTTTGGGGAACGCCCTAATTAAGTCTCTGAAGTCCACACAGATCCGATTCAATTCTTATCTTTCTTTCCTACTAGAACGATGCTAGAAAGCCAAAGAGGGTGTTGTATTGGTTTGATGAACCCCACCATCAACAGACGTTGGACCTCCTCCTTAATTTTCAAGTCCAACTCAGGTTTGTATGTTTTCATTGCTTGTTTGACTGGAATGGCTGAAGGCATCGCGTTCAACTTGTGATAACTTACTTCTTCATTTAACCCTTCCATTTTCGTGTACTTCCACGCAAAGACGTCCACAAACTCCCGAATGAACTTAACCAAGGTCTCTCGTTTCTCTTCGTTATGATCCTTTGAGATAAAAATAGACCTTGGGTCCTCTCCTTCCTTCACCAGGTGCAGCTGCTCCAATTCCTATACCTGTGTCTTTGATTGATCTACTATGTAATCTGGTTCTTCGATGATATCTTCCAGGAACTCCTGTATGTTGGAGTTGTCTATCACCATGCATTGCCCCCATTGATCCCCCATAAATCACTCATATATCGGGTCAACCTCTTTATCAGCTTCTTCGACTGTCCGTTCACACCATTATATACACCACCTTTTCCTCTTCGATAACAACCTTCTTGCACTGCCTACTGGCAGTTTCAACTGCCTTCCTTTTCTTTTCTCCGGAAGCTTCAGTAACTCTTTCTCCTGAAAATCGACTTAGCACACTTTGTCGCTGCACCTCACACGCTATTGGATCCATTCTGGGCCTTGCCTTGTCTTTATGATGCTTTGAGATCTTCTAGGGTCGAGGAACCATGTGGTAGGCCTCTTTTGTTGCTCATCTGTTCCCCATTATCTCTCCCTATTGACCATTCATAGGTCCCATTCTTTCCCTGATTGAGGGAACCCATGCTCCCTCCATTCGCCTAGTTAGGACTTTGACGTCCTTCTCCAACTCTGTGTAGAATACTGCGTCCACTAGGTGGGCCTCCTCAACAGTGAAAGGCCACTTCGTCGCCCTAATAGTGATCTCAGTTCCCTTGATATTAACATTGGCGCATTGATGATACATCGAAGGAACTAGAACCTGGTTATGCATCCACACCCTTCCTATTAGCAAGTGGTTGGAAGTTGCACTTTCTATTACATGGAATTTAATATCAGAGCTCAAATTTCCCATTACGATCCCCACATTCACATATCCGATGGATTTGGAAGACTGGTTATCATAACTAGAGATCACTAAAGGCATAGGCACCAACCTCTCTTTGGGAATATTGGCTGCGTGGAAGGAGCTGATTGGCATGATGTTTATCAAGGCACCCCCATCCATGAGTTCCCTTACAAAGATGACTCCGTTAATGCTGGCTGCTATATATAATGGTCTATTATGAGAAAACCTCACAACCATGTCTACATAACTAAATGTGATTTCGGACAAAACTTTCTCACCATCCTTGCCATCGGTCCCCTCCATTTCAGCGAGGGTACTGCGTTCTTCCTTGCGATATCCAAAATTGATTGAGTTATTTCCAATCTGCTTTCTTTAGGCATCCCCACCTGGTCGAAGAACCAGGTAAACTTTGGGGATCTTGAAATAGCACAATACTCCAAGGCTGGATCAACCTCTTCACCTTCAACATTGTAAGCTTCCTCGACATCCCTAGCACTTGTCTCTTCGTAGTCTAATACCTTATTTTCCATCCCTATGGTACAACCTTCCAATGCTTCCTCAAACCCTTCCTGCTCCCTCGCCCGTCTTCTTGCTCCTTCCTCTACTTCCTCATCATAAGCCACTACTATATTGACCCCGTGTGTTGGAAGTGGGTTTTGTTGATATTCTTTATGGGATTTGCAAAGTCCCATCTTTCACATGTTTGTCAATGATCTTTCTCAGCGTGAAGCAACTTCCAATTGGATGTTGGATATTTCGATGGATCTGGCAATACTTGGGATCTGCCCATGTTGCCGCATCTGGTTCCTTGGTGGGGATGCTTTTAGGTTCATACACCATTCCCCCAATAACATTTCGTTATAGCAACTCACTGCTTCTTCGACCGTGCAAGGCAGTGGCAGTGGGTCTTCTCAGTCTCGTCCTAACTTCCTCTTGTTGTCCTTCTTCGCTTCCTTCAGCATATCCCACCCTTGGGAGCTGGGATCTTCCTCCTACAGGTTGTATTGACTGCCTGAACATCATGGGCACCACCACAGAGTCCGATCGTACCACCAGCGAGATGTTCCTTACCGCCTTGAAGAACGCCACAAAAGTCCCCTCTCGCGTCTCATTAATAAGATGGATGATGTACTCTGAAAGAAGTCCTTCCGCACATATCTGCAGTAGTTTGGATTCTTTAGCATCCTCTCTCACATCGAGGGTCCTTTCCCTGAACCTATGAATGTATGCCACCACATCTTCCCCTGGTCGTTGCTTCTCTCTCCCTAGTTGGGTCAAGGTGAACTCAAATTCTTCCAGAAATAATTTCTGGATGAACAAAATGTGCATCTCATCCCACGTGGAAACACTTTTAGGAGCTAAGTGAGAATACCGAGTATACACTTTATCGGTTAAGGATTTCGAAAACTCCCTTAACCTGAGTCTTTTATTGTTGCAGCGAGCCCCCAAATGTTCAACGAAGCGTTAAATGTGCTCCTTCGAGTTTCCACCCTTTCCTCTATACTTTTCAAAGATAGGAAGAATATAATCTTTTGGATAAGGTTCATCGTTATACTCCTGAGGGTATGGCGTCCGAAATTCGTCATAAACCGAAGCTACCTCAGCAGCAGATTGTGAGGAAGCTTGCATGAACTTCAACATTTCCTTCTGCTTTTATTTTCTCATCTCTTCCATAGATAATACCATTGAATAAACAACCAGAGGGACCATAGGTGGGGTACCCGTTGCACCTGGAGCAATCATCACAATTGGAACGATTGGTACTCCTGGAGTTCCCACTGTTGGATTCACAACAGGGTGTATACTTGATGGGATCGTTCCTATTAAAACTGCACTTGGTGAGGCCGTTGGAGCTGCCCCTGGTGTCACGAAATATTTGGCCTTAAATCCCCACAATACCGTTGTAGCTACGGGGATTTGCAAAAACTCATAAAATTTGTTCATGAGGAGTGCCACTTAGGCTGGTCCCAACCCAACGCTCGTGGAATCTTGTGTCACCCCTGGAACACCTTTCGCCGTTTGAACTAGAGGTACCTTCAGTCGAGGGGCTCCGTCCCTTGAAGCTTCCAGCTCTCTCTCCGCCAATTCTTTATTGTGTTGAATGTCATCAAAGTTAAGTCTTCGATTAACGTTATCTTGCGCCATACTCCTTGCTTAGAAGAAGGCCTCCCCAGCAGAGTCGCCAAATGTAAGAGGGTATTTTAGATTAGATAGAGGCGTGACCCCTTTTAAGTTAACCGGGGACACTCTTAATTAAATTACAAAGACCACACTCACAACTTAGTGAAGATAAACTAAGTTTGAACTCACAAATCACTCGTGTATAACTCAGAAGATAATAACGAACTTAGAAGTAACTCATTTGGAGGGAGAGAGAAGTAAGCACTCTATATACACCTTGGCATGCAGCCAAACACCCCAACTACCCTCTAAGATCTTTATCAAGTATTAAAGCTTCGTAATAAATGACAATGGTGGGTGAATAAATTCTCTGGTTTGTAATGAAATCTCCCTCTGATGTATATTCTCTATAGTAATAACTTCTGAACTCTAAAAAAGAACATCCTCTCCCCAGAGGTGGTTGGGGTCCTTAAATAGCCCCCACACTACTCCCAAGATAACTCAGTCACTAATAACTGTGAAAGACATCCCTCAGACTTGATATCACAAATATTAAATGCCTGATGCCCTAGTTAGTTCCACGTCATAAATATTAAATGCCAAGACATGCCTTTTGCCTAACCACTGTGTGTCAGGTAGCTGTCGTCACAGAGGTGGATCATCAACTGTTTGACAGCCCCAAATACCATGTTGGTTTACTCAAGTGCATATTTGACATTGCCTAGATGGCTAGTGACATCACCTACAGTAGATGTGATATTAAGTAGAGGGTTGTTTGGTTCATAACTCAACGCTTGATGGAACTCAAGGCTGCTTCACCCAAGGTTCCACGTTCAAAGTCTTTTGTTATTTTCCAGGTGTATCTAATATTATCAGGACAAGCCCCAACGGTGCCTCACTTCTCAATCCTACAAACCAAGTCCCTCCGAAGGTCCCACGGTGAGGTCATTCGATAGAGCATAAAAGCTCTCCTAGGCCCTTCCAAGCTTGGTCTCTCGTGAGTACCGTTCGATCTCACACTAAAAAATTATTATAATCGTTATAACTCGTGGTCAATTTAAATAAAGAGATACAACAAGGCTAAGTAAAATAATAGAAACAAAGGATCAGTTCTGCCAGCTTCTTCATTGGAGATCCCTCTAGGCTGCCACACTGACCTACCTCACTTTGAGATGCAACGCTGCCTTACATAACTACCTCGTATTAAGCTACATAGTATTGAGCTATCTCACTACACTAAATCACTTTGAGCTGTAACGCTGCCTTAATCCCAAATGCTATTGTTAATGGGGAAATTATCTCTAAACTCAAGATTACCTTCAAGCCCCCTCTACACCACTCAATATGGTTAACATTTCCACCCTCTTAAACAAAACATAATTAGACACTAAAATATGACCTTATTGAAAACGCTCTGGTTCAGATTCTTATACAACTTAAAACTCATTTCGTAACCCAAATTCGAAAGCCTCAAATCCCAAATTCAATTTTAGTAGTTTCATACTCATCTTTACAATAAAACTAAATTGATTTGAAAATAAGATACATTCCCTTTTTAAAAATACTATCATTCAAGATGACGCATTGTAACAAGCCCCATTTTCTCACGTAAAGGCTGGCCAGGCACGATACGTCGAAGATGGGTCTTATCAACAATTTATACCATTCTCAACACTGAAGGAATAAAAACTTCTTTCATTTTATATTAAAATCCACAATGAATAAAAACACTAAACAAAATTTCTTTTTCATGAATTATAAAATCTACGTCACTATACAATGCCCATAATGTAAAACTAAATACAACTAACATAAATAAACACTTGGGCTTATGCCGTATAATTTTTCAGAATAAAATAAAATGACAAAGAGACTAAAGCACAACCTATACTAGAGTCAATGGAGCAAAATCCACTACATCCAATGCAACTGCAAGCCTAATTCATCTCCAGTTCTGCTTTACCTGTTATTAAGAATACATGGGGGGGAAATATTTATAATTTGGGTCAGAGCGCGAGGTGTGCAAGGATTCTTCACTAATAAATATGAAATTTATTACTATCTAATGCTTCACGTCTCCCCATCGACGCTCACATGTAACGAGTACCTCACCTCTCATCTAGAAGCAGTCATACTCGTCTCCCAAAATGAATATCAATTGTAAACTTCCATTATTTAACCATCCACGTAAAGAATAAACCAATTCCATTATGCACTAACTATAAGTGGTTCCTCGTTCCTGACACCGCTATCCCCGAATGGATTTCATAATATAAAATTATCAATATACAAAAACTAAGTGCAGTTCCTTACATTGCATAACCTGTGACCCTCGTCTAGCTCTTCAAATCGTTTAATGATTAAATTCATATTTTCTATCGTCTACCCCGTTAGACTATAAGTTTCATTTTCTTAGATTACCAAATTATTATTCTCATTTAATAATTGGTTACACCATTTCTCATTCTATTTAATGTTTGTCTACTCCCTTAGACTATCCAATTATTATTCTTATTAATAATTATTTACGGCATTATACATTAGGACTCGTCTTCGTCCTTAGTTATCCACATCATTTTATTAGCCCAATTTCATCATCATTAAACAATGTCTACATCTTTAGACAAAAAGGAAAACATTCCCATATAAGGGTTACCACAATGGGTAAATATATATATGTCCGTATATATATATATATATATATATATATATATATATATATATATATATATATATATATATATATATGACACGCATTAGTGTCTCGTTCGTGCTCTATCGGCAAAGTCCGGAGTAATCCCTTCACCTAAGCGGACACCACAAAACACACATAAGTTGGGGGCGGTCCCTACGCAGGACACCTGTCTACGGCCCATACTCAACGATGATACAGGAATGGTCAGTGACAACCCTACCTCTAGTGGATGGAGCCTTCACGTAGTACCTATATCGCCTACACATCATCAAGCCCACCAGTGCCGACGTGTGATACGCGACTCGATGCACGAACCCCCAAGTTGATAGGACGGTCCACTAGTATGTCCACACACAATATAATATAATACATATTATTATTCCCATATAATATGTATAATTAGTTATTCTATAACTACTTTAATCCAAGGATATCCCAATCCATATAAATTATAACCTTCTTGGCTTAACCATAGGATTTATTCCATTATTCCATAATTCATTTTAAGCTTTTATCCTATGACTATTTCCCAACTCAATATTAAGTCTCATAAAATCCTCTTTGGACTTAAATCACACTTTCTTCATAATTTATTACTCTTTAAATACCTAGGCATAATTATTTCCCAACCCTTTTCAAAATATTATAGGAACAGTTATTCTCAAACTAACCTTACCCACATATACTTAATAATTTTAGCATGTTGTTCCCTTAACTAACACTTTAATCATTCCAGATTATTAATAATTATACACTTCTTGATACCTTCTTATTAAGGTTTATATGTACATATATCAGGAGTTAACTAATCGTGGGAAAAATGATTATATATACATATATAAGGAATCCTCTAATATAATTTAGTAGTATTACCCAACTACCACACCCGGAATCACTCATTCGGTCCATATCTAAATCCTTCAGAATTTATTGCACAAAATTCCACTATTATGTCAAACATCCTTTTATAAAGTTCTATACTTGATAATTTATTATATATAATAAATTAAACCAGCTACATTGTGCCTAACTTCCGTAGCACTAGCCCTTGATACATGAGTCAATTTATCCAACTCGAAATTTAATTAATCATAGCTTAATTAATTTATTAAAAGGGTGACACTCACCAAAATGCTCGAACTCATTCCTTGGACCCGTATTCCAATTTCATCCGAAATATCCATTTGAATTCGTTCATATCTTGTCGAGTGTTGTTCATCCTAAACACTCTAAATCCATACCCCAAATTCCTTTCCCTCAAATTATAAGGTAGAAATAGTGTTCCATAATATTTTTCAAAGTCGTACACTCACCTACGAACATCCTTAAGGAATCCAGATTTGATTTCTCGCAAAGGATTTCAGTTTCGGACGCCCTTCAGTAATAAAATCATAACTAATTTAAAAACAATTAGAAAAATACAAAACTTTCGGCCACACATTCGTAATGAAAAGATCTATCTCCATGTCCAAAGACATGGTCGTTTGAATGAGATACCCATCTCATTCAAACGGGATACAATCTCATTTGAACGAGTTATACTGTTGTGAAAACGACCCTTCATCTTTTCCAGCCTCCGCCTTCCTCGAATTCTGTGCTTTCCAGGCCCCATTCTTAACCCCAAAACAGTACGCAGATCCAAACTTTGAAACCCAAAATCTATAGATTCAACACTAACAATTAATACCCATTTAAAGAATTATACTATTTAAACATTCTACAAATCCCAATCAGATTTAATTCACAAGAAGAAGCATTTATTAGGAGATCCATATCAAAGTTTAAGTCCCTTAATTAACAACGTCCTTATATACATTGCTAAGTCAATTATGCTCAAATAACTATAAAAACTTATGGAATTTAGCACCAATATTCAGATTTGTTGATACTTAATTTAAGGGACAAATTCTACATATAAGACAACCCTCTACATGATACTGAGAAGAGCTTCACATCCCTTGCATGGCTTTGAGGTTTGAAACTTGTTCATCATCAATTCCAATATAATCAAATTCCAGAAATCTCAAAACATGATTCAACCTTAAATTTAAACATGGAGTTAACATTCATATAGAAATAATACAAAATGAATAAGTATGGCAAGAGAATCCTTGCCCGAGGTTGTGTAGAAGGAATCCTCTTGAACTTCCTTGATTTTCCCTTTTGTTATTGCCCCTTTTCTCTTGTCTTGGTGATATGACCTAAATGTACCCGCTCGGCTCAGAGACATCAATCTCGGCCATGGAGATGGCCGAGGTTAGAAGGGCCTTAGATCAATAACCAACAATCTTGTCCTAAGCAAGTTCGGCCATGGCCGACATTACTAGTTACATCAGCAGGTGAGGTCTCCATAATCCATAGGGGCGGTTATTCATCTGGTCATCCAAGGCTTGCAACCTTGGCTTGGTGCAGGCCGAGGTTGCCATCCCATCATCATAACCAATCTCGACTGGGGATCAGTCAACTTTCCTACTACGCCACCATTACCTCGGCCCAGGCCGACGTCACAACTCAACATGCCTTACCTCAGCTCTCCACTGAGCCAAGGTCACCATATCGTCCTCTTTCAGGCCGAGATTGGGACCATTCACAGATGGCCGAGTATTTATCAGCACATGTATTATTGGGAACACGTGTACATAATCAGTTATAACCAAATCATTCCCCTCACATTAGGGAATATTGAGGTCATCATTATCTACATGAGATCAGACATGTGTTATTCTCATATTGGCTCGATCCTCATGCACATGCTCATTGCATGCTTGGAGGGTACATTACACCCCTATGCCCTCTATATCGAGGTCATCCTCTACCTTATAAAGGATCCAAAAAATTAGCAACCCTAGCTGAAACTCTGTCCAAATATACAGTAGAGTGAGAGAGCTTGAGAGGTTGTATCTATGGCCATTAGAGCCCTCATACAGTGATATTAACCACACACTTGCATAATGGACGTAGGCCTAATTGGCTGAACCACTTACATAACTATGTTCATCCTCTTCTTCTCACCTCAATCTCTTATATTTAGTATACTCTTGTGCTGCCATTGTTATCACTAGCTTGAGCTTACAAACAACTTGGCTGGTGGTGCTAAAAGAAGCATCATCATTTTGGCACCGTTTGTGGGAATGAGAAGCTATCTCTTCCTCATCTCTTGCTTAACCTCACTGGAGACTCTGGTGGTGAACCAGGCCTCACCCCTTGCGTGGATCTGTTTCACCATTGAAAGAGGTTCGGTAAGGTATTAAGCTCATCTACTACACCAACTCTTTAGTGCTAACACATAGCACCGAAATTACCACCACCTCTTCCGCCACCTGGGGTTAGTGGGCCTAGCTCCAGCCAGGCACTGCCTCAATTCGAAATGGCAGAGGTGGATGCAGCCTTGAGGTCTTTGGCTGCAACGTAACAAGCAATGCAGGAACAATTTGCACAACTCAGTCAAAATATGATGAGGCCACCTGGAGTCTCACCGAAAATGATCACTCCGGCAGCTGTTCATCCTCATCATATTGCCAGGGGACCACCCCGGGAACCACGGAAAGATAGACTTTCACCCCAGCGAAGGAGGGACGTTGCTGACCCTAGACGTTTGTGTTTGGGGAGGCAAGGACACCCTTGCCCTGAGGATAAGTATGATGATTTGGAGGCTGAAGATGCTCCGGAAGGTTATTGGGAGCCGTATGAGGTTTCAAATAACACAGTACGTCCTATCCAGCAGAGCCGAGGTTATGGAGGCCGAAGGGGTGAAGAAGCCCAATAAAAAGGGTCAGCTTTTGACCGATTAAGCAGAGGGTCGGCCTTCAAAAGGCTCGGCCCAATAAATAACCTACGACAGAGGTTATCCAGGTCAAGAAGTGTAGCAGGATCACAAAGGGAAGAAGGGCAACGTCGGCCTCATCAAAGCCGACCTGACCCAGGACGAGGTAGGGACCAAGAAGAGGTCAACAGTCGACGTTGTGCTGCAGCTGGGGAACCCTCAGTCCACCCCTTGGAGGTGGCTGGGGACAACCTCGGCTAGGCCGACGTTGTAAGGACATGGAATGACCCCATCCAACGTCTTGAGGATAAAATAGGAGACCTCATCAAAAGTCGAGATCCACTGCAAAGAGGTTTCTCAGAAGGCTCTCCGTTCATGGCTAAGATAGTGAGCTTCCCTACCCCAGCCAAGTTCAAACCGCCTACAGTGACTCCCAAGTATAATGGTAACAAAAATCCTGTACATCATATTGAGATGTACCAGTCAGCGGCGAATATTTACTCAATACCAGATGAGATGAAGTACCGAGCCTTCTTTGGGACTTTGACGGGAGCATCACACATCTGGTTTACTTCTCTTCCGAAGAATTCAATTTAGAACTTTAAGGGCTTGGCTGAACGATTCATTCACAATTTCTATTTTGGGGTAAGACCTCAAAAGAAGACCACCCATCTGTTATATATCAAGCAAGGCAAGCACGAGAGCCTAAGAGACTACATCGCCAGGTTCAATAAAGAAAAACTTGAGGTGGAAGATTACGAAGAGAATATTTCCATGACCGCCCTCATAGGAGGTCTTCAGAAAGGGAAGTTGTTGTGGAAACTTGCGGAAGACCCTCCCAAGTCCATATCAGAGCTATTGGCAACTGCGGGGAAGGTCATAAATGCTGAAGAGGCCATAGCCGCTAAGTATTAAGACGAGAACAACGATAATAGCAGAAAGTTCCAAAGAAAGAAGGATAGAAAGAAGAGGTCGATTGATGACAAGTTTGCACGTTATACCCCTCTTACTGTAAGCTGCGAATGCATCCTCAATGAGATCAAGAATGATCGGTCCCTAAGATGGCCAAAGAAGCTTAAGGCTCCTGCATATAAGAGGAACCAGAACTTATGGTGTGAATTCCACCAAGACCATGGTCATATAACAGAGAAGTGCTTCGCCTTAAAGGATGAGATCGAGAAGATGTTGAAGTCAGGAAAGTTGAGGAAATATGTTGATGGAAAAGCTCCCAAAAGGGGAAGAGATGACCCCAAAAAGAAGAGACACGACAGGTGTCGTGATAATACCACAGTAAGAAGAGATGGTGACTCAGATGGTGATGATGAAGACGATCCCGATCTCCCACCAAAGGATGACAACACCCCAGTGAAGAGGGCTGGTATGATCTCCTTTGGTATTAACCCCATATGTGGAGGACTTATAGGGGGTGGTTTTGAAGTGGCTGACCAAAAAGCTCATATGGCAGAGTCCAAGTCAGTGGACAAACTTGAAATAGTAAATCTGACCACTTTCGAGACAACGCAGAAGAGAAAGTAGGTGGACATGGACACTCTCATAGTCGGGTTCTCTCGACTCGACTTCAAAGGCATCTTAGCTCCACATAATGACCCTTTGGTAATCACAACAAGAGTTCATGGATGTGAGTTACAGAGAATTTTTGTAGACGAAGGAAGTTTAGCATATGTGATGTTCTGGCCCTGCTTCAAAAGCCTAGGCCTTAGTAGAGCTAGGTTGGTACCCTATCATCATCCGTTAATGGGGTTCAGAGGTGAAAAGGTCCATCCACTAGGCATGTATGAGATGGACGTACGAATGGGCGATGAGTGGCCTAAGAGGTTAACCCAGAAGATCAATTTTTTCGTTATAGACGAAAACGTCTTCTCGGTCTATAACCTCATTATAGGAAGAGTAGCCCTTAAGGAGTTTGAGGCGGTGCCATTGACGGTCCACCAGATGCTAAAATTACCGCCCCCCTATGGGGTAGGGGAAGTGCAGGGTGTCCAGACCACAGCACTAGAATGCTACTTCAACTCGGCTGAAAATAGAAAGGCACATAAGAGAGCTACTGCCACTTATAACATCGATACACTTGACCCTAGAGATGAAACAAAGTTGAAAAAAGGAGAGATCGCGAAAGAGGTAGAATCCATCGTCCTCAATGAGGACGAACCGAAAAATGTCCAGGTCGGCAAAGCCTTAAAAGCAGAGATCAAGGAAGAGCTGATAAACTTCCAGAGGAAGAGGCAGAGTGTCTTTGCTTGGAGTCACATAGACATGCCTAGCATCAACATCGAGGTCATGTGCCATAAACTCAACGTATCTAAGGATGCAAAACTAATCAAGCAAAGACTAAGAGTATACTCTAGGGAGAAGTACGACATCATTCTATAAAAAGTCAAAAAGTTGGAAGAGGCTAAATTCATCAGGGAAGTGATATATCCGGAGTGGCTATCAAATGCAGTCATTGTGCCCAAAGCCAACGGAAAGTGGAGAATGTGCGTAGATTTTACTGACCTGAACAAGTCTTGCCCAAAAGATAGTTATTCCTTACCTCGAATTGATCAGATGGTAGACGCAACGGCAGGACATGAGCTTATGAGCTTCATGGACGCGTACTCAGGCTACAACCAAATCTTCATGGATGCTAAAGACTCAGAGAAGACAGCCTTTATCACTGACAAAGGGACATATTGCTACAAAGTTATGCCCTTCGGATTGAAAAATGCAGGGGCAACATACCAACGTCTTGTGAATAAGATATTTAAAGACCAAATAGGCAAGACTATGGAGGTGTATGTAGATGATATATTAACGAGGAGGTTGAAAGCCTGCACTCATGTGGCAGACCTGGAAAAGACATTCGACACCATGAACTTGTACAGAATGAAACTCAACCATGTGAAGTGTGTCTTCGGGGTAGGAGCTGGGAAATTTCTTGGATTCATTATCAATCATAGGGGAATAGAGGCGAACCCTGAGAAAATCAAGGATTTGCTCGACCTGAAGACACCAAGAAGTATCAAAGACGTTCAGAGGCTCACTGGAAGAGTAGCTGCAACCAACAGATTTGTTTCCAGGGCGACGGACAAGTGCCTTCCATTATTTAAGGTGCTTAGAAAGGCCTTCGAATTGGGCAAAGAGTGTGACGAGGCTTTTAATCAACTCAAGTCCTACCTCGGATCTCCCTTGCTCTTATCTCGGCCAATAGCGGGAGAGAGGCTGTTTGTTTATCTAGCAGTCTCTGAATCGACTATAAGTGCGGCCATTGTACTGGAGGACGTTGGGGTTCAAAGGCCTGTATACTTCAACAGTAAGGCCCTTCAGGATTCTGAATAGAATTACCTTTGGATGGAAAAGTTATCCTACGCCTTGATACATGCTTGTAGGAAGATGAAGCCCTACTTTCAAGCCCATTCTATGGTCGTCCTCACTGACTCCCCACTAAGACAGGTCCTCCATAAACCTGAAAAGTTGGGCAGATTGATGGCATGGGCCATTGAACTAGGGGAGTATGACCTCACTTATCAGCACATGGTGGCTATCAAAGGGCAGGCACTGGCAGATTTTATCGCAGAGTTCACATGGGAAGAGGTCGAGGTTGAGAATAACCTAAAGACCGCGAAAAGGTCAAACAGTAACGTCCTTTGGGACTCGGAAGAGGTTATGTCCAAGGGAGCCAGAGATGGAATAGCTGAGAATGAGGAAGACCGGTACCTCTTCAGGTAGGGAATCATGTTAGAAGGGTATTTATCATCAAATAAAGACATCTGGAACCTCTTCGTCGATAGGTCATCTTGCAAAAGTGAAAGCAGTGCGAGGCTGATACTCTCAGCCCCAAACGGTACCAACACCAGATATGCCATAAGGTTTAACTTCAAGGCATCAAACAACGAGTCATAATACGAGGCTATGATAGCAGGCCTCTCCTTGGCAAAGACCCTTGGGATAAGACGACTTCTTCTTCACAGTGACTCAAGATTGGTTGTTAACCAAGTGTTGGGGGTTTATGAGGCCAAGGACGAAAGGATGGCCAAATACCTAAAGAGGGTAAGAGTGACATTAGAAGGTTTCGAAGAGGTAAAAATAAAGAGAATACCTTGGCAAAACAACAACCACGCAGATGCATTAGCAAGGCTAGCTTCGACGACAAGGACAGATATCAGAAGGACAGTCCCAGTTGAGATCTTACCCAGGGCGACCATTAAAGAAGAAGAGATCAGTAACCCTTGCCTCAACTTGAACCTAGGGGACTCATGGATGGATCCCCTTATCAAATACATCAGAGAGGGAGAGCTACCATAATCAAAGTTAAAGAGGAGGAAACTGAGGTACAGAGCTACAAAGTTCTCATTAGTTAGAGATGTCCCATATAAGAAGGGATTCCTATTACCTCTCCTCAGATGCGTTCATCCCACAGAAGTTCCCCGCATCCTACAGGAGGTACACGAGGGTTCTTGCTCCAGTCACATAGGAGGAAGACCTTTGGCGAAGAGAATTATCAGACAAGGATATTGGTGGCTGACATTGGCCAAGGATGCTGCAGCCTACGTAAAGAGGTGCGACAAATGCCAGAGATTTTCCACTATCCCCCATAAACCTCATCAGCTTATGACGTTAATCAGTTCCCCTTAGCCATTCGCAGTATGGGGAATTGACTTAGTGGGTCCCCTGCTGAGGGTTGCAAACAACTATCGATTTCTGATAGTTGCCATTGATTACTTCTCCAAGTGGATAGAGGTAGAGTTGATGATAACGATTACAGAATACATTCCAATTTATTTGGAAGAACACCATATGCAAATATGGCCTCCCAAACACCCTCATCTTGGACAACGGAGCCCAGTTCAAGAACTCTTCCTTAGATAAATATTGCAAAAGAGTTAGGATAAAGCAGTTTTTCTCTTCTCTTGGCTGACCTTAGGCAAACGGTCAAATCGAAGTCACGAATAGAACAATTCTTGATGGGGTCAAGAAGAGGTTAGAAGAAGCTAAAGGAAGATGGACTGAAGAGGTTTATATTGTGCTTTGGTCCTACAGAACAACGACTAGGACACCGACGGGGGAAACCCCATTTATGTTAGCACATGGCTCAGAGGCCATCATACCGATAGAAGTAGGGCTTCCTACTCATAGGGTTCAGACCTATTACCATGAAAGATATGGTGAGGGGATAAGACTTGACCTCTATTTGATCGAAGAGAGAAGGGAAGACACAGAAGTTAGGCAGGCATCTTACCAGTAGAGAACAGCAAAATTCTACAATCAAAGGGTAAAATCAAGACCCATAGCTGTAGGAGACCTGGTGTTGAAGAAGATATTGCAGAAGGCGAACAAGCTTCACCCAAATTGTCATGGTCCTTACAAAGTGATTGAGGAGGTTGTACCCGGGACCTACAGGCTAGAAAACCTCGAAGGGGAACCTTTCTCCAACCCTTGGAATATTGATCATTTAAAAAAGTATTACATATGATGTTATCAGGGCTTTCATATAAATGTATCATCTTATGAAGAGATTACTAATGAGAAGATCAGTTTTCATGTCAATTCTTTGATCATTGTGCTCGAATGGTAGAATTTTATGGGGATAACATCTTAGTTTTTGACCTCAGACCTTATAACATCATAATTTAGTGACAAGGTCTGAGGTAAGACATCATACTTGGATGACCTCAGACCCTAAACATCATTAATTTGGTGAGTATTTTATGAGGGTAACATCTTAGTGATAACCTCAGACCTTATAACATCATAATTGGTGACAAGGTCTGAGGTAAGACATCATACTTGGATGACCTCAGACCCTTAACATCATTAGTTTGGTGAATAGTTATTTATGAGGATAACATCTTAGTGATGACCTCAAACCCTTAATATCATAATTTGGTGACAAGATCTGAGGCAAGACATCATACTTGGATGACCTCAGACCCTTAACATTATTAGTTTGGTGAATAGTTATTTATGAGGATAACATCTTAGTGATGACCTTAGACCCTTAACATCATAATTTGGTGACAAGGTCTGAGGCAAGACATCATATTTGGATGACCTCAGACCCTTAACATTATTAGTTCGGTGAATAGTTATTTATGGGGATAACCTCTTAGTGATGACCTCAGACCTTATAACATCATAATTCGTGACAAGGTCTGAGGCAAGACATCATACTTGTATGACCTCAGATGGTTATATTGAGACTTCAGATATAGAAAATCATTCAAGAAACATTCAGCAATTAACGAAATAAAGCCCTCCTCAGAGGTTGACATAGACTAAAGCCGAGAGTTACAAATTACAAGATAACAGAGTTGTTTCATCAGAGGTTACATTTCATGAAAACTAAAATTACAAAAAGCTTCACAAAGTAGTCAAGTATTCGTAGCCTCAGGGTTAGTTGCCATGCCCCCATCTTCCTGGCCGAGGGTGGTCACTTCCACCCCGTCGTCCTGAGAAAAACATCTTCGGTCCTGGTGTCATCTTAGGGGGCAGTCTCGATAGGTGCACCTCCCTTCTCCTCTACCTCTTGCAAAGCCTGAGCAAACTTAGGACCGACATAACCCAAACTGATGAAGTCGGAGGCTGCGAGGCTCCCTGATTCCTTCTCCTTCATGGAAACCTATTTTCCAGTGGCCTTTACACCCCTTTACAAGTACTCGAAGCCGAAGCTGACAAACTCATCAGAAACCTTGTACTCCTCCAAGATCTTCTCGAAAGCATCATCCAATGCAGCCTTCACAACCACATCGACCTTATGTTGAAGAGAGTCGGCCTGAGTCTTCAGAGCAGCGCTATGATCCTTCCTCAGCGTGTCCATATCTTTCTCTAACCCCTTCACGCTGGACTCAGACTTCTTCAAAGAGGTCTTCAGACGCTCCACTTCCGCGTTCAAAGAGACCTCGGTCTTCTGGGCCTCTTGGCCCTTCTCAATCAGAGGAAGTTTCCCCAAGGTCCAGTTAACAAAATAATACATGGTGAGATGACCCTGTAGATCATATGCAGAGATGTCAGTCTAAGATCCAGTATAGTTCAAGTCGATGTTACACTTGAATATAATTCAGCAGGAAAAGTTTAAGGTCTTACTTGGATAGAACGATGGAGGGAGAACTCAGCCAACAGAGGCCTATCCAGAGAGTGACATAAGCGCTTATCAGAGTCAGTCATGGCATCACCGATTGCATCCAGGGCCTTCAGACTATGGCCAATAAGACTGTCACCAATCTTCAGTTGCTCCAAGCGAGAAAGCAATGCATCCTCAGAAGAAATGGGGATGGCACGATCCCCCTTTTGTTTTTCTTCTTTTGCCTCTGATCCTCAGGGGCAGGGTCGACAGGTTTCCTCTTCTTAAAGGCCTTAGCCCTTGAGGTGGTTGGAGGGGGAGGAGGTGCATTAAGACCTCCCTTCTTCACCTGCTTCGTGAGGCAGGGGGCTTCCATCTCCCAAAGGTCGTCGAAAATCCCTTTTGGAAGCTCTGCAAAACAAAAAGGTCTGAGTTAGAAAATCAAAGATACACAAATTCCGAGGTATAACTTGGAAAAAAAGACAAAGGAACTTACGGAGCTCGGTCAAAGGACTCCCCACAAGGCCAGTATCGGAGAGGTAGTAGGGAGTCATCAAATGCTCGTACTTGACTAGAAGACCATTCTCCCCCTGATCTTGAAGGTCTTTGACCTTCTGAAGATTATTTTGTCTTAGCCCAGGGTCATCCCTAGCAACCATTGTCACCTTTCCCCATCTCAAGGGTATTCTAGTCTTTAGGGAGGAAGAGGGGGCACAAGAACCAAACTCCCATAGCCCTGACACAAAAAAGTAGCATGGTTTCCAATTATGGTTCGAGGTTTGAGTAACCTGCAACATATTTTTATTTGACTTTCGAGCTAACAAATGGTAGTAGCTCGGATGATTCCTGGCAGAGGAGGGGACGTAGAACCCTGTAAAGACTTGGACGGGAAGGTCTGAATGATGGACTGCCCTCCATAGGACTATAGCCCCAATTATCACCCTCCAGGCATTGGGTGACAACTGGGAATGAGCTAAGTTGATGTAGGACAATATAGCCCTGATGATTGGATGAATGGGCAGACGAAATCCTAACTTGAACATCTGCTCATACAGGCATATCTCACCATCTCGATCGCCGAAAGCCCTCTCTTCCCTCAGAGGTCTCCTGAGTTTTATGGAAGGACTTATAGAATATAAATGTCTGAAGGCTAGAAGGTCGACCTCGCTGACAGTGCTCTCTATCTCGGTCGCCTCATAGGTGTCAACATCGCTTTCATTTCCATTATCTTCATCCGGTTCAACGTCGGCCTGGGCAGACGATGGGGCACCACTTAGGAACCTCTGAGCGAATTCAGCTCCTGTGATGGCCGACAGAGGAATAGCTTCAAGAATTGGGGGAACAACCACACTAGGTCCTATAATTTCAATGTCGAAGAAAGAGTGCGATGTGCTTGAACTCTTATGAGACGAGGCCCGACTGGAAACCTCGGCTTGATCAGGGACCTGATCCTGCTGAGTGGAAAAGTCCATAGCCTCTTGAAAGGAGTCCACAGACATAGGGTCTGAGGTGGACGACTCAGACTCAGACATGGGGGTAGGTTCAACTGGGACCTCTGCTGATTTAACTGGTTCGGCTGGCTCAGGGTATATGACCTTCAGAGGGGGTGGAAATATAGGTTTGAGGGGGAACGCCTCTTACCTACGAGATTTCTCTTGGGCTCTTTCTATTTGCCTAATTTTATCTAAGGTCTTCTCCCTAAGAGAGGGGAATTCCTCTAAGAGTTGGTAAAGGGGACTGAGCATATGAGTCAGACCCAACACTTGTGACTCTCCTAAATAAATAGGATTGACAATTGAATTAAGGATCAAACTAGGTTTTTGAATGAAGAACGATCAAGAACAGTTCACCAGAAAATGCATACACTCACCGGAAAACTCTTAAACTCGCCAAAAAATACAAGAAACAAGAATTGAAGGCTGGAAAAATGGAGAATAAGAGGTGATAAGACAATACCTGATGAAATGTGAGGAGAAGGAGGGAAACTTTGGCAAGAACTCCACCCAATGCACTGCTAACCAAGCTCTTGTAGATAGAGAGAGAATAGAGAAAATGCAGGCGAGAGAATGAAGAAATGAAGGAGAGAAATAAAAAATGAGGGTTTAACCCCCAAAACAGCCCCACACGTATCCCAAGGCCCATCATTGCCTTGGGAGCCCAAAAGACTGCAATCATTACACTTGCCAGGCACGCTAGCCACTTCAGTAGCTGACACTTGTTAAAAAGGTATTAACACCTAAGGAAGTCCAACCACGGACAAATATACCCCTTAGGCACCTGATCACACAGGTAACTAAGGGCTAGGGGGTGATTGATATGCCCTAAACACTACACCAAAACTGGCGATTGGTCACGGCCAAAATCCCTGACCAAAACTGTGGGTCGCGGACTTTGGCCGTGACCAAAACTGGCGTGACCATTTTCGTGGGTCGCGGCCCAAGTCCGTGACCAAAAAATGGTCACGGCCAAGAGAGGTCACGGGAAATGGTCGCGGACTTTGGCCGTGACCCATGTCGTGACGGGTCGCGGCTCTAATCCGTGACCCATAACCGTGACAAATTGGTCGCGGCCAAAGTCCGCGACCCATGTGCGTGACAAAAAAAAAATAAAAAAATTGGTCGCGGCCCTTGTCCATGACCCACGACCGTGACAAATTGGTCGCGGCCAAAGTCCGCGACCCATGTGCGTGACAAAAAAAAATTAAAAAAATTGGTCGCGGCCCTTGTCCATGACCCATAACCGTGACAAATTGGTCGCGGACTTTGGCCGCGACCCATGTGCGTGACAAAAAAAAAATAAAAAAAATTGGTCACGGCCCTAGTCCGCGACCCATTACCGTGACAAAAAATTAAAAAAAATGGTCGCGGACTTTGGCCGCGACCATTTTTAAGCGCGACAAAAAAAATAAAAATGGTCATGGACAAAGTCCATGACCATATTTATCAGTAATTTAAAAAAAAAAAATTAAATTTTGTCCAATCCTAAAATTGGGGTTCCTGTGAGTGCATCATCCGTTGCTACGAGGTGTTACAAATATTTATTATAGGCAAAACAATAAAAAAAAAATCACAAATTGCGAATTGAGAATGTTGTTAATAAACAAATATATATACAAACTTAAAAATATTACACGTCTTAATAATTCACAGACCAAAAAAAAATTGGGCAGAGTTTCCTCTATTTTCTTGACATTCCAAAACCTGTAAATGAAAAACCTGCTTATTATAAAGCCCGCACGGCTATAAAATTCAACAATCAAATTATAAAAACCCGCACGGCCATAAAACTAAATAATAAAAGCCTGCACGGCTATAACACATAAAAAACATTATCCTGAATGTCCACAACATATAAGTAATCATCATGTTGTAAACCATTGCCTCCTTCATTTGATCCACGTGCAAAAATCCTACAAATGATAGGATACAAAAAACAAAAGAATCAGTAACCAAGTAGTTTTACAAAAAAATTAATCAAGCTGAAAAATTGCATATATGAGTTAAAATTATCAGTAACCAAGTAGAAATATAAAAATTAAGTGTGGAAATAAGCAAATTACCGTCGTACTCTCAAACCGGGACACCCGCGGCTGCGGGGTCAGTTCCTACGAGTTACGTTGGTCCCGTGGGAGGTGTTGGTGCCACCCACGGGGCCGTTCGGGGGCTGTTTCGAGTTCTCACCCTCTAACGCCATGTTTTCAAGCCTAAGTGTGGAAATAAGCAAATTACTGCCGTACTCTCAAACCGGGAGACCCGCAGCTGCGGGGTCAGTTCCTACGAGTTACGTTGGTCCCGTGGGAGGTGTTGGTGCCACCCACGGGGCCGTTCGGGGGCTGTTTCGAGTTCTCACCCTCTGGCGCCATGTTTTCAACCCTAAGTGTGGAAATAAGCAAATTACTGCCGTACTCTCAAACAGGGACACCCGCGGCTGCGGGGTCAGTTCCTACGAGTTACGTTGGTCCCGTGGGAGATGTTGGTGCCACCCACGGGGCCGTTCGGGGGCTGTTTCGAGTTCTCAGCCTCTGGCGCCATGTTTTCAACCCTAAGTGTGGAAATAAGCAAATTACCGTCGTACTCTCAAACCGGGACAACCGCGGCTGCTGGGTCAGTTCCTACGAGTTACGTTGGTCCCGTGGGAGGTGTTGGTGCCACCCACGGGGCCCTTCGGGGCTGTTTCGAGTTCTCACCCTCTAACGCCATGTTTTTAACCCTAAGTGTGGAAATAAGCAAATTACCGTCGTACTCTCAAACCGGGACACCCGCGGCTGCGGGTTCAGTTTCTACGAGTTACGTTGGTACCGTGGGAGGTGTTGGTGCCACCCACGGGGCCGTTCGGGGGCTGTTTCGAGTTCTCACCCTCTGGCGCCATGTTTTCAAGCCTAAGTGTGTAAATAAGCAAATTACAGCCGTACTCTCAAACCGGGAGACCCGCGGCTGAGGGGTCAGTTCCTACGAGTTACGTTGGTCCCGTGGGAGGTGTTGGTGCCACCCACGGGGCCGTTGGGGGCTGTTTCGAGTTCTCACCCTCTGGCGCCATGTTTTCAAGCCTAAGTGTGGAAATAAGCAAATTACTGTCGTACTCTCAAACCGGGAGACCCGCGGCTGCGGGGTCAGTTCCTACGAGTTACGTTGGTCCCGTGGGAGGTGTTGGTGCCACCCACGGGGCCGTTCGGGGGCTGTTTCGAGTTCTCACCTTCTAACGCCATGTTTTTAACCCTAAGTGTGGAAATAAGCAAATTACCGCCGTACTCTCAAACCGGGACACCCGCGGCTGCGGGTTCAGTTCCTACGAGTTACGTTGGTCCCGTGGGAGGTGTTGGTGCCACCCACGGGGCCGTTCGGGGGCTGTTTCGAGTTCTCACCCTCTGGCGCCATGTTTTCAAGCCTAAATGTGTAAATAAGCAAATTACCGCCGTACTCTCAAACCGGGAGACCCGCGGCTGCAGGGTCAGTTCCTACGAGTTACGTTGGTCCCGTGGGAGGTGTTGGTGCCACCCACGGGGGCGTTCGGGGGCTGTTTCGAGTTCTCACCCTCTGGCGCCATGTTTTCAAGCCTAAGTGTGGAAATAAGCAACTGCGGGGTCAGTTCCTACGAGTTACGTTGGTCCCGTGGGAGGTGTTGGTGCCACCCACGGGGCCGTTCGGAGGCTGTTTCGAGTTCTCACCCTCTAACGCCATGTTTTTAACCCTAAGTGTGGAAATAAGCAAATTACCGCCGTACTCTCAAACCGGGACACCCGCGGCTGCGGGTTCAGTTCCTACGAGTTACGTTGGTCCCGTGGGAGGTGTTGGTGCCACCCACGGGGCCGTTCGGGGGCTGTTTCGAGTTCTCACCCTCTGGCGCCATGTTTTCAAGCCTAAGTGTGGAAATAAGCAAATTACTGCCGTACTCTCAAACCGGGACACCCGCGGCTGCGGGGTCAGTTCCTACGAGTTACGTTGGTCCCGTGGGAGGTGTTGGTGCCACCCACGGGGCCGTTCGGGGGCTGTTTCGAGTTCTCACCCTCTGGCGCCATGTTTTCGAGCCTAAGTGTGGAAATAAGCAAATTACCGTCGTACTCTCAAACCGGGAAACCCGCGGCTGCGGGGTCAGTTCCTACGAGTTACGTTGGTCCCGTGGGAGATGTTGGTGCCACCCACGGGGCCGTTCGGGGGCTGTTTCGAGTTCTCACCCTCTAACGCCATGTTTTTAACCCTAAGTGTGGAAATAAGCAAATTACCGCCGTACTCTCAAACCGGGACACCCGCGGCTGCGGGGTCAGTTTCTACGAGTTACGTTGGTCCCGTGGGAGGTGTTGGTGCCACCCACGGGGCCGTTCGGGGGCTGTTTCGAGTTCTCACCCTCTAACGCCATGTTTTTAAGCCTAAGTCTAGAAATATGCAAATTACCGTCGTATTCTAAAACCGGGAGTCCCGCGGTTGCGGGGTCAGTTCCTACGAGTTATGTTGGTCCCGTGGGAGGTGTTGGTGCCACCCACGGGGCCGTTAGAGGGATGTTTCGAGTTTTCACCCTCTAATGCCATGTTTTTAAGCCTAAGACAAGAAATATGCAAATTATCATCGTATTCTCAAATCGGGAGTCCCACGGCTGTGGGGTCAATTCCTACGAGTTACATTGCTCCCGTGGGAGGTGTTGGTGCCATCCACGGGGCCGTTCGGGGGATGTTCCGAGTTCTCACCCTCTAACGCCATGTTTTCAAGCCTAAGTGTGGAAATAAGCAAATTACCGTCGTACTCTCAAATCGGGACACCCGCGGCTGCGGGGTCAGTTCCTACGAGTTACGTTGGTCCCGTGGGAGGTGTTGGTGCCACCCACGGGGCCGTTCGGGGGCTGTTTCGGATTCTCACCCTCTAACGCCATGTTTTTAACCCTAAGTGTGGAAATAAGCAAATTACCGCCGTACTCTCAAACCGGGACACCCGCGGCTGCGGGGTCAGTTCCTACGAGTTACGTTGGTCCCGTGGGAGGTGTTGGGGCCACCCACGGGGCCGTACGGGGGCAGTTTCGAGTTTTCACCCTCAAACGCCATATTTTTAAGCCTAAGTCTAAAAATATGTAAATTACCGTCGAATTCTAAAACCGGGAGTCCCGCGGCTGCGGGGTCGGTTCCTACGAGTTACATTGATCCTGTGGGAGGTGTTGGTGCCACCCACGGGGCCGTTCGAGGGCTATTTCGAGTTCTCACCCTCTAACGCCATGTTTTTAAGCGTAAGTCTACAAATATGCAAATTATCGTCGTATTCTAAAACCGGGAGTGGGGGTCAGTTCCTACGAGTTACATTGGTCCCGTGGGAGGTGTTTCGAGTTTTCAACCTCTAACGCCATGTTTTTAAGCCTAAGTCTAGAAATATGCAAATTACCGTCGTATTCTAAAACCGGGAGTCCCGCGGCTGCGGGGTCAGTTGCTACGAGTTACGTTGGTCCCGTGGGAGGTGTTGGTGCCACCCACGGGGCCGTTCGGAGGCTGTTTCGAGTTCTCACCCTCTGGCGCCATGTTTTCAAGCCTAAGTGTGGAAATAAGCAAATTACTGCCGTACTCTCAAACAGGGACACCCGCGGCTGCGGGGTCAGTTCCTACGAGTTACGTTGGTCCCGTGGGAGATGTTGGTGCCACCCACGGGGCCGTTCGGGGGCTGTTTCGAGTTCTCACCCTCTAACGCCATGTTTTTAACCCTAAGTGTGGAAATAAGCAAATTACCGTCGTACTCTCAAACCGGGACACCCGCGGCTGCGGGGTCAGTTCCTACGAGTTACGTTGGTCCCGTGGGAGGTGTTGGTGCCACCCACGGGGCCGTTCGGGGGCTGTTTCGAGTTCTCACCCTCTGGCGCCATGTTTTCAAGCCTAAGTGTGTAAATAAGCAAATTACCGCCGTACTCTCAAACCGGGACACCCGCGGCTGCGGGGTCAGTTCCTACGAGTTACGTTGGTCCCGTGGGAGGTGTTGGTGCCACCCACGGGGCCGTTCGGGGGCTGTTTCGAGTTCTCACCCTCTGGCGCCATGTTTTTAACCCTAAGTGTGGAAATAAGCAAATTACCGCCGTACTCTCAAACCGGGACACCCGCGGCTGCGGGGTCAGTTCCTACGAGTTACGTTGGTCCCGTGGGAGGTGTTGATGCCACCCACGGGGCCGTTCGGGGCTGTTTCGAGTTCTCACCCTCTGGCGCCATGTTTTCAACCCTAAGTGTGTAAATAAGCAAATTACCGCCGTACTCTCAAACCGGGAGACCCGCGGCTGCGGGGTCAGTTCCTACGAGTTACGTTGGTCCCGTGGGAGGTGTTGGGGCCACCCACGGGGCCGTTCGGGGGCTGTTTCGAGTTCTCACCCTCTGGCGCCATGTTTTCAAGCCTAAGTGTGTAAATAAGCAAATTACCGCCGTACTCTCAAACCGGGACACCCGCGGCTGCGGGTTCAGTTCTTACGAGTTACGTTGGTCCCGTGGGAGGTGTTGGTGCCACCCACGGGGCCGTTCGGGGGCTGTTTCGAGTTCTTACCCTCTAACGCCATGTTTTCAAGCCTAAGTGTGGAAATAAGCAAACTACCGTCGTACTCTCAAACCGGGACACCCGCGGCTGCGGGGTCAGTTCCTACGAGTTACGTTGGTCCCGTGGGAGGTGTTGGTGCCATCCACGGGGCCGTTCGGGGGCTGTTTCGAGTTCTCACCCTCTGGCGCCATGTTTTCAAGCCTAAGTGTGTAAATAAGCAAATTACTGCCGTACTCTCAAACCGGGAGACCCGCGGCTGCGGGGTCAGTTCCTACGAGTTACGTTGGTCCCGTGGGAGGTGTTGGTGCCACCCACGGGGTCGTTCGGGGGCTGTTTCGAGTTCTCACCCTCTAACGCCATGTTTTTAAGCCTAAGTCTAGAAATATGCAAATTATCGTCGTATTCTCAAACCGGGAGCCCCGCGACTGCGTGGTCAGTTCCTACGAGTTACGTTGGTCCCGTGGGAGGTGTTGGTGCCACCCGCGGGGCCGTTCGGGGGCAGTTTCGAGTTCTCACCCTCTAACGCCATGTTTTTAAGCCTAAGTCTAGAAATATGCAAATTACCGCCGTATTCTAAAATCATTATCCCGTACTCCTTCTAATTATCCCATACTCCTTCTAAAATACTATCCAACAACATTCCAACAACCAATAATTATCCAACAGCCAAACCAAACAAAACCAATAACTATCCCGTACTCCTTCTGTCATCTAAAAGATTTAATAGATAATGCATATCAATTATATAACTACTTTAGTTAATGTACAGAGTACCTGGTGTGTAATGAAGAACTGGTATCCAATTGGTTAGATCTGCAATACGTAAACAATGTGTTATGAAACTATAACTTGAAACAGCCCCCGAACGGCCAATATAACTCGTATGCACTTGAATCATTGAGCCAATATAACTCTTATACACTTAAATCATTTTTAGGGTAATGAGCCATTGAAACTAAATGATCAAAAACAACATAAATTGTTTGAGCTGAAAAATAGTGAATGAATTGAATAAATTATATTCTTTTTGCCAAAAAGCAAACCATGAACCGAAAAATAGTGAATGAACTGAATAAAGTTAGCAAGACTAAAAGATCAAACCATTTTTCACACCAAATGTAAAATTCATACATTCTGAATAAATAATAAATGAAATATCAATGTTGACAGTGATGCCAGCGAGAAACAAATGATTGTAGATTAGAACCCAAACTCGGATACAAAAAAATAAAAAATTCAATACCTCTCAAATACGGAGAAAGCCAAATCAAACTGTTTGAGCGAGAGGACACCAAGGGTGTACACCTACAAAATAGAACTAATTAGAAGAAAAATATACATTCCAAACACAAAAAAAATACTCCAATAATCTAGATACAAAAAATGATTAAAGATACCTCAAGGCAAAGAGAAAACCCCCAAAATTATCAAAATCTAATAAAAACATTACAAAAAAGGCGTAAATACAAACTTATCAATAATTGTAGGAAATTTGTGGGGTTTTTTATACGTGGCTTTTATATCTCAGAAATTTGTATAGAAATTTTTATATAGAAATTTGTGCATATAAAAATTTGTGTGAACAATCTCTTTGTATTTGCAATTTCTGGTTATGTATGGATGAATTGATATGAAATTTTCGCATATTCAGTATTTATATTTTATCGATTGTTGGTTTTTATGAGTTGATTATTTATTAGTGTCGGTAAAAAAAGTTTTGAATCGATTTGGCCCTTGGACTAAAATCCTGGATCCGCCAATGTTTTAAATGATAATATATCCGAATCATAAGTTGGCCTAAAATTTCTGATATTCGAATTTGAAATAATTTTTCAGTGGGTGAAAGACACCGTATTGATTTCAAATATTGTAAATGGAATGAAATTAAGGGAGCTAAAATACCTGTAAGCGCCTCATATTTTTCATTTCCCCGCTCATTTCACCGGAGTTGGGGCTGGCGAGGTAGTTGGCGTCGAACTTGGGGTTGGCGGCGGTGGAAGTGAGGACAGGGAGAGGCCAAAATGGTGAGGTCGGAGGTAGTTGGCGTCGGACTTGGGGTTAGATGACGCCGTCGGCGGTTCTGAGCTGGGATGCCTGTGATCGGGGCTGCCGGCTTGGTCGCGGGGGTTGGACGGAAGGGGTTATCGCTGTCGCTGGAGGTGTTCGTCGGTGGCTAGAGGTTCGTTGGAGAGAGAGAGAGAGAGAGAGATGTGGGTCAGCGGTGGGTTGGTGGGGTACCGGCCAAGAGCGCCGGAGATGGGTTCGGGGCGCTGTGTGGTCGCCGGCAGGTGGAGTAATGATTTCAAATATTGTAAATGGAATGAAATACCTGTAAGAAGCCGTAGATGACGAGAGTGGGAAAAAAAAAAAGAAATGAGCGGGGAAATGAAAAATATGAGGCACTTGAAGTTGTTTTAGGATTCACACCGGTCACGGCTCTAGGCCGTGACCCACCCACCGCGACCCATTAATGAAGCTAAGTGGGATGTGTATAGTCTATTGGTCACGGCCCCTAGCCGTGACCCATACCAAGAAATGGTCACGGCCCATAGCCGTGACCCTCAATCTGTGATGCGCGATCCTTTTTATCAACACTAGTGCTTGAATGAGGGATGGTCACGGCCCATAGCCGTGACCCACACCCAGAAATGGTCACGGCCCTAAGCCGTGACCCTCAATGTGTGTACTTTCTTCTTTGTCATGTCATGGGTCACGGACTTGGGCCGTGACCCATCCGCGACCAAGCTTGGAGGGAATTTTGGCGCGAGTTTGGCGCCAAGATGGTCACGACCTGGTCACGGCCCAAGTCCGCGACCACAGTGGTCACGGCCCAAGTCCGCGACCACTTCCAGAACATAGATAATTTAGTGTGATAATAAATATGGTCACGCCAAATATTGACTGGGTCACGGCCCAAGTCCGCGACCAGCTGGTCGCGGACTTGGGCCGTGACCCACTGGGCGTGACCATTCGCAGGATTTGGTGTAGTGAAATGTACCCCCTCGGCTCAGAGACATCAACCTCGGCCATGGAGATGGACGAGGTTAGAAGGGCCTTAGATTAACAACCAGTGGTCTCGTCCTAAGCAAGGTCGGCCATGGCCGACGTTACTAGTTACCTCAGCAGGTGAGGTCTCCATAATCCACAGGGGTGGTTATTCATCTGGTCATCCATGGCTTGCAACCTCGGCTTGGTGCAGGCCGAGGTTGCTATCCCATCATCATAACTAATCTCGTCTAGGGACCAGTCGACGTTCCTGCTACGCCACCATTACCTCGACCCAGGCCGACGTCACAGCTCAACATGCCTTACCTCAGCTCTCCCACTGAGCCAAGGTCACCACCTCGTCCTCTTCTAGGCCGAGGTTGGGACCATTCACAGATGGCCGAGTCTTTATCAGCATATGTATTGTTGGGAACACGTGTACACAATCAGTTATAATCGAATCATTCCCCTCACGTGAGGGAATATTGAGGTCATCATTATCTACATGAGATCAGCCAGGTGTCATTCTCATACTGGTTCGATCCTCATGCACATGCTCATTGCATGCTTGGGGGGTACATTGTACCCCCCATGCCCTATATATCGAGGTCATCCTCTACCTTGTAAAGGATCCAAAAAATTAGCAACATTAGCTGAAACTCTGTCCAAATATACAGTAGAGTGAGATAGCTTGAGAGGTTGTATCTATGGCCATTAGAGCCCTCATACAGTGATATTAACCACACACTTGCACAATGGACGTAGGCCTAATTGGCTGAACCACTTACATAACTGTTTTCATCCTTTTCTTCTCACCTCAATCTCTTATATTTAGTATACTCTTGTGCTACCATTATTATCACTAGCTTGAGCTTACAAACACCTTGACTGGTGGTGCTAAAAGCAGCATCATCACTTGGTATTTCTCCTTTTTCTCTCCCGTGGCTGTTAACCTAGGTTTTTTCTAATGATAGTGGGGGAGTGGTTTACTCCCACTTAAACACCTAATTAGTGCTAATCCCGAGTTGGGCTTTAGGCCCCAACTTTGGACTCCAAAATGAGCACAAATACCAAATTTAATTAGCCCGATAACTACCCAATTCATATATATATATATATATATATATATATATATATATATATATATATATACCCGGGACCATTACTAAGGGTCTAAAATACCTAAACGAGCCCGTAATACCTCTCAAAGTGCGTCCCAAATATTTTATCTCAAAAATATATTTAATTGTGTCGCGACACAGCCCAATATTTTTTATAAAAAAAAATAAATCCCGTTTGATCTATTTCAAATCATTAAAGTCAAATTCTAAAATTTATAAATAATATTGAGTTTAATTACTCGAAATCCTAAATTAATTAATTTCATCGAATTAATTTAATCCGTATTAAATTTTTTTTTATTCCAAAAATATATGGGGTATTACACGCATTCCATTTCTTTTTTTACCTTAATTGCTTTGAAGTCCGTGGGAATCTTCCTTATTTGCTTTAAAGTTGGTATAAAATTTAGTGATTGTCACGTTTACAATTGCGTGAGTTGTGAATGTTTTTAAAGGTTTTTAAAGGTTTGCGTGACTTGTGAAGGTTAGAGATTAGGCAATAAGATCCACGGAATGTGCAACGATCTGTATTTCATATTATATTATAATGACTAAAGATAGGAGCCTCGAGTTATGTGTTTGCATGCCCTTTTTATTTTCATGAACTAAAGTAGTATAATGCATTTTCATGCATTGTGGGACTGTCGACCGAATAGTGAAATAGATAAAGACGTTGGAGCCCTCACGTCGTGGTCCCAAATGCGCTTGTGGCAGATTAGTGGTTTGTGTTGTTTACCGGATTACGAAAAATGAATATATATATATATCACTAAATAAATATAAACAGTAATTAAAATTAATTAAAAAAAACAGAACAGTAAAGGGAGATAAGAAGAACATACAGTTTGTGACTGAAACAATCACTTGTATAATTTTGACCGAGTCGAAAGTTGAACTATCTCTCCTTAAGACAGAATACGCCTCCGCTACGGTGCTGATGGAAGGTTCAATGGGCATCTGCCTCCCAGGATGAAATGGTCAACGACTGTTGCAAGAAGCATTTCAGTGCAACAGTCCCACGAACCAACAATGGGGAATTTCTCTCAAACAGTAGGAATGGAACAAGGACAGTAGTAGGGAATTCGGGTAGATTTTCTAATATTTTAAATGGACTGCATAAGGTCCCTTTTATAAGTGGTGAAAGGCTGCAACTCATGACTTTTCCCCGAACAGACATGACTGTTTGAACAGTTGCATATCTCTAATAAAGCAACTTAACGTTTTAATTAATTAATTAAAAACGACAGCGTTTTTTAAATAAATGCGAAAAATAATTAATCCGTAATTAATTCATATTTTTTGGTTCAGAAAATAAATTTTAAAGCCCAAAGGGCAATTAAAATTTGTCCAAAAAATTTAATAGTTGCTCAAGAAAGACCCAAGACCCGGACACGGGCCGGACGGCAGCGGCGCACGTGTGGGTTTTTGGGCCAAGCCCAACACATGCATAGTGTAGGCCATCTCCCCTTCAAAGAGTTGGGATAGCGCAAGGCATCCAAGCCTTTTGTGTCTATTAACTCCAAGTTTTTCTATCACTTTTCCAATGTGGGACAAACCCACTTAATTATGTTACACCATCTAGCTTAAACTCAAATGGGTCACTTTAAGTCCAATTTTTTCATTCATTGCTTCACTATTTTGAACAAGTGAGTATACCAAATTAATCTCCTTGCTACAAGGAACACATTGGTACCAAGACACGTCACTTTTAACATATGTGTCTTAATTAAAATTGACTCTAAAATTTGGCCAAATAAGCTGGCATTTTATAAAATATACAACAATCCCCCACATGAATGAAATTTGGAAGAATCAAACGAATATAGATGCAAACAGAGAGTTGTTCTAGGAAAAAACATTGCATCGAAAAAGATAGCTTGTGGCTTTGAATCTTTCCTAGTGAGATACTATCGAGCTTACTAGCCAATCAATGAACGTGATGTCTTGAATTGATCGACCATTTGTGTAAACTGAGACAATAATATTCACACAATGTTTTTCCAACCTTATTGGTTCTCATTGTTGTGTCCATTTTGGCCTTGGACACCTCCTGGTTTCATGAGTGTGCTATAGAAATAACCTTCGTTGTTCTCATAGAAGCGGCCCCTTCTCACTCACTTAGGTGATTTCTATAAAGAGTATCCTCCTAATACCCCACTTGACCTATACATTCAAGATATAGAAATCATTAAAAACATAGTTTATCCTTATACACGCGGCAGTTTGTGCACTGACTCATCTTCGGAATGGGAGGAAGTAATTAAAGTATTACTTCTCAGTGCAAATTGAGTCATCATAATTAGGTTATCCCTTTGAACCTATTTCTTGGGATCTCCAGTCATTTAGGTTGGGTTTCCATTAAGATTATGACTCTTTAGAATTTTACAGGCTTTAGGCCCATTCCACGTGATGAACTTACAACTTGCTCTCCAAGTATACCTTTAGTTAGTGGATCCGCAATATTTTCCTTTGACTTTACATAGTCAACATAAATAATTCCATTTGAGAGAAATTGTCTAATGGTTTGGTGTCGACGACGTATATGTCCACTACACCAAAACTGGCGATTGGTCACGGCCAAAATCCCTGACCAAAGCTGTGGGTCGCGGACTTGGGCCGTGACCATTTCTGGCGTGACCATTTTCATGGGTCGCGGCCCAAGTCCGTGACCAAAAAATGGTCACGGCCGAGAGGGGTCACGACAGATGGTCGCGGACTTAGGCCGTGACCCATGTCGTGACGGGTCGTGGCCCTGATCCGTGACCCACAACCGTAACAAATTGGTCGCGGCCAAAGTCCGCGACCCACGACCGTGACAAAAAAATAATAAATAAAATTGGTCGCGGCCCTGATCCGTGACCCACAACCGTGACGAAAAAAATGGTCCCGGACTTTGGCCGCGACCATTTTTATGCGTGACGAAAAAATAAAAATGGTCATGGACAAAGTCCATGACCATATTTAACTACAATTTAAAAAAAAATTGGTCGCGGCCCTGATCCGTGACCCACAACCGTGACGAAAAAAATGGTCGCGGACTTTGGCCGCGACCATTTTTATACGTGACGAAAAAATAAAAATGGTCATGGACAAAGTCCATGACCATATTTAACTACAATTTTTAAAAAAATGTATTTTTTTGGTCCAATCCTAAAATTGGGGGTCCTGTGAGTGTACCATCAGTTGCTACGTGTAACGTTTGACGCGTACGAGGTGTTACAAATATTTATTATTGGCAAAACAATAAAAAAAATTACAAATTGCGAATCGAGAACGTTGTTAATAAACAAATATATGTACAAACTTATAAAAATTACACGTCTTAATAATTCACAAACCAAAAAAAAAATTGGGCAGAGTTTCCTCTATTTTCTAGACATTCCAAAACCTGTAAATGTAAAACCTACTTATTATAAAGCCCGCACAGTTATAAAATTCAACAATCAAATTATAAAAGCCCGCACGGCCATAAAACTAAACAATAAAAGTCCGCACGACTGTAACACAAAAATCAAAATCTTGAAAGTCCACAACCTATAAATAATCTTCATGCTGTAGACCATTGCCTCCTTCGTTTGTTCCGTGTGCAAAAATCCTACAAATGATGGGATACATAAAAAAAATATCAGTAACCAAGTAGTTTTACAAAAAATTTAATCAAGCAGAAAAATTGCATATATGAGTTAAAATTATCAGTAACCAAGTAGAAATTTGCAAATTACGGTCGTATTCTCAAATCGGGAGTCCCGCGGCTGCAGGGTCAGTTCCTACGAGTTACATTGGTCCCGTAGGAGGTGTTGGTGCCACCCACGGGGATGTTCGGTGGCTGTTTCGAGTTCGCACCCTCTAACGCCATGTTTTTAAGCCTAAGTCTAGAAATTTAAAAATTACCGTCGTATTCTCAAATCGGGAGTCCCGCGGCTGCGGGGTCAGTTCCTACGAGTTACATTGGTCCCGTGGAAGGTGTTGGTGCCACCCACGAGGACGTTCGGGGGCTGTTTTGGGTTTTCACCCTCTAACGCCATGTTTTAAAGCCTAAGTCTAGAAATATGCAAATTACCGTCGTATTCTAAACCCGGGAGTCCCGCGACTGCGGGGTCAGTTCCTACGAGTTACATTGGTCCCGTGGGAGGTGTTGGTGCCACCCACGGGGACGTTCGGGGGCTGTTTCGGATTTTCACCCTCTAACGCCATGTTTTTAAGCCTAAGTCTAGAAATATGTAATTTATCATCGTATTCTCAAACCGGGAGTCCCGCGACTGTGGGGTCAGTTCCTACGAGTTACATTGGTCCCGTGGAAGGTGTTGGTGCCACCCATGGGGCCGTTCGGAGGCTGTTTCGGGTTTTCACCCTCTAACGCCATGTTTTTAAGCCTAAGTCTAGAACTATGCAAATTATCGTCGTATTCTAAAACCGGGAGTCCCGCGACTGCGGGGTCAGTTCCTACGAGTTACATTGGTCCCGTTGGAGGTGTTGGTGCCACCCATGGGGCCGTTCGGGGACTGTTTCGAGTTCCCACCCTCTAACGCCATGTTTTTAAGCCTAACTCTAGAAATATGAAAATTACCATCGTATTCTAAAACCGGGAGTCCCGCGGCTGCGGGGTCAGTTCCTACGAGTTACATTAGTCCCGTGGGAGGTGTTGGTGTCACCCACGGGGCCGTTTGGGGGCTGTTTCGAGTTCTCACCCTCTAACACTATGTTTTTAACCCTAAGTCTATAAATATGCAAATTACCATCGTATTCTCAAACCGGGAGTCCCGCGGCTGCGGGGTCAGTTCCTACGAGTTACATTGGTCCTGTGGGAGGTGTTGGTGCCACCCACGGGGACGTTCGGTGGCTGTTTCGAGTTCTCACCCTCTAACGCCATGTTTTTAAGCCTAAGTCTAGAAATTTGCAAATTACCGTCGTATTCTCAAACCGAGAGTCCCGCGACTGCGGGGTCAGTTCCTACGAGTTACATTGGTCCCGTGGGAGGTGTTGGTGCCACCTACGGGGACGTTCGGGGGCTATTTCGGGTTTTCACCCTCTAACGCCATGTCTTTAAGTCTAAGTTTAGAAATATGCAAATTACCTTCGTATTCTAAAACCGGGAGTCCCACGACTGCGGGGTCAGTTCCTACGAGTTACATTGGTCCCGTGGGAGGTGTTGGTGCCACCCACGGGGACGTTCGATGGCTGTTTCGAGTTCTAACCCTCTAACGCCATGTTTTTAAGCCTAAGTCTAGAAATTTAAAAATTACCGTCATATTCTCAAACCGGGAGTTCCGCGGCTACGGGGTCAGTTCCTACGAGTTACATTGGTCCCGTAGGAGGTGTTGGTGCCACCCACGGGGACGTTCGGGGGCTGTTTCGGGTTTTCACTCTCTAACGCCATGTTTTTAAGCATAAGTCTAGAATATATGCAAATTACCGTCGTATTCTAAAACCGGGAGTCCCACGACTGCGGGATCAGTTCCTACGAGTTACATTGGTCCCGTGGGAGGTGTTGGTGCCACCCATGGGGCCGTTCGGGGGCAGTTTCGAGTTCCCACCCTCTAACGCCATGTTTTTAAGCCTAACTCTAGAAATATACAAATTACCGTCGTATTCTAAAATCGGGAGTCCCGCGGCTGCGGGGTCAGTTCCTACGAGCTACATTGGTCCCGTGGGAGGTGTTGGTGCCACCCACGGGGCCGTTCGGGGTTGTTTCGAGTTCTCACCCTCTAACGCCATATTTTTAAGCCTAAGTCTAGCAATTTGCAAATTACCGTCGTATTCTCAAACCGGGAGTCCTGCGACTGCAGGGTTATTTCCTACGAGTTACATTGGTCCCGTGGGAGGTGTTGGTGCCACCCACGGGGACGTTCGGGGGCTGTTTCGGGTTTTCACCCTCTAACACCATGTTTTTAGGCCTAAGTCTAGAAATATGCAAATTGCGGTCGTATTCTCAAACCGGGAGTCCTACGACTGCGGGGTCAGTTCCTACGAGTTACATTAGTCCCGTGGGAGGTGTTGGTGCCACCCACGGGGACGTTCGGTGGCTGTTTCGGGTTTTCACCCTCTAGCGCCATGTTTTTAAGCCTAAGTCTAGAAATATGCAAATTACGGTCGTATTCTCAAACCGGGAGTCCCACGGCTGCGGGGTCAGTTCCTACGAGTTACATTAGTCCCATGGGAGGTGTTGGTTCCACCCACGGGGACGTTCGGTGGCTGTTTCGAGTTCTCACCCTCTAACGCCATGTTTTTAAGCCTAAGTTTAAAAATTTGCAAATTACCGTCGTATTCTCAAACCGGGAGTCCCGCGACTGCGGGGTCAGTTCCTACGAGTTACATTGGTCCCGTGGGAGGTGTTGGTGCCACCCACAGGGCCGTTGGGGGATTGTTTTGAGCATTCACCCTCTAACGAGTTACATTGGTCCCGTGGGACATTTCAAATGATTAGTTAGATAGCTTTGTTTTATTCAAGGATCGGCCTAAACAGACCCCAAATATTAACTTTGACATTTCAAATGATAAATGTTTAGTCCAATACATTAGGTGTTCTCAATACATGTTTTGAGTTTACATTTTTTATACCAACAATCTATATAAACAAAAAATATAAACAAATAAAGAGATACATGGGAATTTTTAGGAAGTGTATGTGTGATCTGAGCACAAATTAAATGCAAATATGTTCCAGGGAAAATTTGAAACAAATAGCTAAACCTTAACTCAAAAAACAAACTTATGTAAGTCATTTAAGTGACTTTCCCCCAAAAAATTAATTTATAACAACAAAGCATACTTGAACAGTTCAATCTTCACTGCACTCGTTCAATTTTGGTCATAGGGGACTTTCATTCACCATTTTCTTCGGACAATATATAACTATGCAGCTATGCCAATGGAAAACTACTTCAAGAGAA
This sequence comes from Sambucus nigra, assembly GCA_949130495.1. NCBI lineage: Eukaryota > Viridiplantae > Streptophyta > Magnoliopsida > Dipsacales > Adoxaceae > Sambucus > Sambucus nigra. Next base: position 43,198,168 of record OX422212.1, on the reverse strand, counting down.
TCAAATATGCCTGAAGTAGTCTTAATTTCTTATAATTCCACAATTAATGACAGGTCAGGATCATAATAATACAAAAATAAAATTAAAATAAGGTCCTACTTATCATATGTTCCTCAAATAAAATAAAAATAAGTTCCTACTTGCAAGAAAGTAGAAAACTTACTTTGTTCCTCAAATGTGTAGCTGAGCAGATCAAATAATGTATGCTGCTATGACCTCATGCTGGAGGCCTGCCTATCTAGACCTTCGGTCAAACTTGCAGTCCTTAGAGATTAGCTCACTTTGTCCACGACGACTTATCAACCGATTCAAATAACTTTGGAATCTTCTGCATTTCGAAACAATTTTATCAGTTCTAGGTTTAAATAGCACTTCAACATTTAAACATGAATGTTTGAATGTTTAAATAGCTGTTGCAGCATATATATACTGCATATATATGCAGCAGTTGCATATATATGCAGCAGTTGCATATATATGCAGTTGCAACTGCATATATATGCAACACTGCCCCGCCCCGCCCCCTGCCCCGTCGCCTCCCCCCTTTCCCACTCACACATGCACACACGCGCACACAAACACACACACAAACATGTATACACTGGCATATCTGTTAAGTTTTTGGATTGGGGGTTTCACGTTGCTTCCAAACATGTTTTATTTCACACACGCACACACGCGCCCCCTGCCCGTCCCCTCCCCCCTTCCCCACTCGCACACGCGCACACACACAAACATGCACACACGCACACATGCACCCCCTGCCCATCCCCTCCCCCCTTTCCCACTCACACGCACACGCGCACACACACAAACATGCACACATGCACACACACAAGCCGGGAGCGCCGTGACTACACGGTCGGTTCCTACGACTTACATTGGTCCCGTGCGAGATGTTCGTGACTCTTGCGGGACCGTTTTGTGGGTGTTTTACGTTTTCACCCTTCGATGGCATCTTTTTTATTCTCAAGTCTAACTTTTTACAAATTTACGCCGTATACTCAAACCGGGATCCTTGTGACTACCCGTTTGGTTCCTACTATTAACATTGGTCCCGTGCGAGGTGTTCGTGACTCTTACGGTACCATTTTGTGGCTTTTTTACGTTTTCACCCTTCTAAGGCATGATTTTATGCTTTAGTCTAATTTTTTACAATTTATGTTGTACACTCCAACCGGGAGCGCCGTGAGTACGACGTCGGTTCCTACGAGTTACATTGGTCCCGTGCGAGGTGTTCGTGACTCTTACGGGACCGTTTTAAGGTTGTTTTACATTTTCACCCTTCGATGGCATGCAAGTCTAACTTTTGCTAATTTACGTCGTACACTCAACCCGGAAGACCCATTACTACGCGGTCGGTTCCTACGAGTCACATTGGTCCCGTGTGAGGCGTTCGTGACTCTTACGGGACCGTTTTGTGCTTATTGTATGTTTTCACCCTTCGATGGCATGTTTTTATGCTCAAGTCTATTTTTTTGCAAATTTACGTCGTACACTCTCACCGGGAGCCCCGTGACTACGCGGTCGGTTTCTATGAGTTACATTAATCCCGTGCGAGGTGTTCGTGACTCTTATCGGACCGTTTTATGGCTATTTTACGTTTTCACCCTTCGATGGCATGTTTTTATGCTTAAGTCTAACTTTTTACAAATTTACGTCATACACTCAAACCGGGAGCCCCGTGACTACGCGGTCGGTTCCTACGAGTCACATTAGTCCCGTGCGAGGGGTTCATGACTCTTACGGGATCGTTTTACGGCTGTTTTACGTTTTCACCCTTCGATGGCATGTTTTTATGCTTAAGTTTATTTTTTTGCGAATTTACGTCATACACTCAAATCTGGAGCGCCGTGACTACACGGTGAGTTCCTGCGATTTATATTGGTCCCGTGCGAGGTGTTCATGACTCTTACGGGACTGTTTTGTGGCTATTTTACGTTTTCACCATTCGATGGCATGTTTTTATGCTTAAGTCTAATTTTTTGCAAATTTACGTCGTATAATCAAACCGGGAACACCTTAAACCTAGAAAGTGGCAATCCGTTGGATAATGACTTCTTTTTCTAGTGTTCACCCTAACTATTCTTTGTTCAAAAGTTATGTTCTCCCCCCCCCCCACTGGAAGTGACAAGAAACAAATGCGCCAACAATACCCAAGCTATAGGGGGCACAAAAAACTTAAAATTACGGGGTTTAGACATAAATAGGATCCAAACCCAAAATAATTAAAAAAATTGAATCAATGCATATTTAACCTTAAAATAAAGTTCATCATAGGTCTATCCATTACCTGGATATTTTGTTATGCCCAACGCCAATCAGAACCTTCTCTATGCCAGCAGCGATGCAATTTCAGATTATGTTTGATAGTAGTTCGACCCCAACATCAATGTATCCTATGACAGTGAAAAAATAATGAATTTTTTTGCAAATAGTTATGTTCAATTAAAAAAATGGTAGAACCAAAAAATCAAATTCAAAACCAAAGGAAGAAAACCAGGGCTAGTTCTTTCGTCACTCACTGTCCCTACGAGTTACATTGGTCCTGTGGGAGGTGTTGGTACCACCCACGGGGCCTCACGGGGCCGTTCAGGGGCTGTTTCGTATTTTCGCCCCCTAAAGCCAAACGATAGAGATAAATAAATGAAAACATATCTATTCTAAACAAAAGAACCGATAAATCACCTAACATTTGCACAAATAACGGGACATTACACTTAAAAGTAGATGAAATTCATAAATTAATGTAAAGTGCTAATACAATTTCAATATCATAATAGGATACAAATAAGATTGATGAGGATAAAATAATATTTTGATACTCAATCTTCCTCTAAATCAACTAAAAGATCCTTCAAATTAGGGTTGTCATCAAGATCTGACTGGAACTCTTTTGGAGCCTTTAATGCGTCTACTTCAGTAGTCATACCCTTTGGTGCATGCACAACAATAGACCAATTGCCATCGTTTATGCACTTCGAGTAGAATACCTTCTTTACATTATGAAAGGCACAAATAAAAGGCTCGTCGACTATGCGGTCTTTAGTATTCAGCTTTGATAAATCTACCATAATAAGTTTGGAGTCGGGATCAACTTTGCAAGCATTCGTTGTATCCTCCACCTTTACCCAATCACAATAGAATACGATTTCTGTGAAATCCAAGTAATCAAGTTCTATGATTTGTTGAATTATCCCATAATAGGTTAGCACCGTATTCTTTGGATTTTTATCACTTTTGCTAGCGATACAGGTGGTCAAGGCGGAAATTGATATTCCACTGTTTTGCATCAAAAGCTTTTCCTCATATGGATATGAAATGAAATCAAAACCGTTGGTGCGGAATTTCTTAAACTCTTTTGCACGAAAACTAGGATCTTTTGCTAGGCGTGCAAGTCTGGAAGAGACATCACCTCTTTTTAGAAGCTCCATTTATTAATGAATTTATATTAGGGCATGTTTTTACCACACATGAATAAATAACCGCACACATAAGATGTGAAAAGTACCTCTTTTGACACCCATGCCCTAAAGTCAGTTGTCGTCCAATTTCTCCTTTGATTTTGGATAATTTCGTTCTCGTACTTCCTACCGAAAAATTATAGAGTTTAGATCATAAAATAAAAAATACATATAATCAAAGAAGAAGAATTCAGTAGATACTCACTCTCTCCAGTCTTGGACTTCATCTTGCGATTCAAAGACATGACGAGTTTCTTGCTCGTATTGTAGGTTTGTGAGTTTCACCTCTTTAGGGTTCCCAAACGATAATTCATCCTCAAACTCGTCAGGTTCCTCTATCACTCGTTCTCCACGAGGATTAAACCTCCTCACCTCTTGTTCTGGCATATGTTCCCTAGCGAATAGAGATGATTCCACCATTACGTATTCTTCAGCAATTGACCCTCCAATATACCGTGTATTCTTTACATAATCTTTGAAGGTTTTCATCAAGCGCTCAAAAGGATACATCCAACGATACCTCACGGGACCACATAATAAAGCTTCATCGCATAAATGCACAAGCAGGTGGATACTGATATCGAAGAATGACGGAGGAAAATATTTCTCTAATACACAAATTGCCTCGGCTAAAGTTGATTTCGCAGCTTTAATGTGCCTTCTGTTTACCACTTTTGCACAAAGTAGGGTAAAACACAAACTGATTTGCATAATTGCCCGATGGAGATCTTTGTGTTCAGAGAAGCAATGCCGAAATAACAACGAGATTAATTGGATGATTATGTGTTAGTCGTGAGACTTGCACTGTTTCAAGTCATTTTCTTGGTAGCTTACTACCCTACGTAAATTACCAGAATAATCGGTTGGAGTCTTCAAGTTGAACAACGTGTCTAAGAGGATCTTCTTCTCACTAGTAGTCAAAGTGAAAGCAGTCGGGGGGATAGAAATTCTTCCTGTCGTTGGATCATTTTTTAACCACAATCTCTTCTATATTTTCATATCCTGTAGATCTCGGCGGGCACGCTCTCCATCTTTGGAATGAGATCCACCCAGACATGTTCCTATCAAATGTTTTGCAACATTCTTCTCTGTGTGTATCACATCAATTATATGCCTTACATGATGATCTTTCCAATACGGCAAATCAAAAAATATTGATCGCCTAGACCATGGCTTCGCTTTACTAGGGTCGTTCGGATCCTCCCTAGCTTTACGCTTCAGGTTTACAAACTGGGGGTGTTTGCCTACATACCTATTCCCCGCAGTCGTATCCATCACCTTCTCCTCAATTTGCTGACTAGAAAGTTGAATAGGTTCCGTTCTTCGCTCGTGACCGACAGGCAAAAAGTTAGACTCGTCGTTCCTAAAAGGGTGACTAGTCGGCAGAAATCTATGATGACCCGTGTAACTCAACTTACCACTATGTTTTAACCAACAGGCTTCAGTTTCCTCCCCACATATGGGACATCCATAATAACCATGAACATTACAACCAGACAAGGTCCCGTAAGCTGGAAGATCGTGGATCGCCCACATCACCATTTCTTTAAGTGTGAACTCTTCACCCTTATGAGAATCGAACGCCGCCACGCCTTTATCCCAAAACTCTTTAAGTTCTTCAATTAATGGTTCTAAGAATATATCAATATCATCACTGGGAGCCTTCGCCCTGGTTATCAACAGAGATAACAATGTGAACTCATTTCTCATGCATAATGTCGGAGGAAGACTTAAAGGCGCCATAAGAACTGGCCAATAACTCTGACTAGTACTTAAATTACCAAAAGGGTTAAACCCATCGGTTGAGATTGCAAGATGAACGTTGCGCGGTTCCTTTGCAAATTCATGGTGTTGTGCATTTTAAATTTGCCAGATGAGTGAATCAATCGGATGATGCATCAAATTCCCACCCACCTCGCATCGAGCATGCCATGTCATGGCCTCCGCTATCCACGGTACAGTAAAAAAACGTTTTAACCTTGGCCCAAGTGGAAAATACTTCAAAACCTTTTGTGGGACTTGCGAGCACTTGAGATTTTTTGCATGTTTGCCATTTCCATTCTCACAAACCATATATCTAGGCTCACTGCATACAGGACATTCATCCTTCTCTTCGTGCTCATTCTGGTACAATATGCAATCATACTTGCAAGCATGAATAGATTTGTATTTCAATCCTAAACCCTTCAAACTCTTCTTCATGGTAGTATAATTGTCTGGTAACATGTTCTCTTTTGGGAGAATTTCTTTAACCCACTTAAGAATTCTTGTTATGCTGTTTCTAGACAAACCAAATTGACTCTTCAAATTATGCAAACCAATCATTGCATATAATACCGAGTGATCTTCATCGCAATATTTATACAACGATCTAGCCGCATCGGCTTTCAATCGTATGTATTCCCGATTTCCTAGTAGTTCAGCATCAATTTGTTCATTTACTTGGTCATAATGCGCATTATTTGTATCCATAGGTTGGTGGTTTTGTTGGTTGTGGAGTCCATAAGGATCATCAATTAAGTCGGTCAATGGACTATGTGTTGGTGAATCATGTACCACTTCTACTCCTTGAGGTTCCGTTACACGGTCGGCTCCCGGTAATTCTTCTGGAACATAAGGTACAACTTTTTCACCATGGTATGTCCATATTATATAGTCTTGACAGATTCCCCACTTTAGTAAATGCAACTCAACAACTTCCAATGACTTATATTTTCCGTTAATACAATGAGTGCACGGACACGAAATCTTCTCACTTTTAAGATTTTTGGAAGCGTATTTAACAAATTCATAAACGCCCTTTACATGATTAATTGATATCCGGTTAGTCTCTCCCATCCACTCTTTGTATTGTGGGAAATCCATGTAATAATCTTCAAATTTCAGTCCTGTGGTAATAGGTTAAAATATTATTACAACTGAAACAAAAAGAATATTCTTACGACTGAAACAAAAAAAATATCATTCCAAACGAAACAAAATCAATATTCTTACAACTGAAACAAAAAAAATATCATTCCAACTGAAGCAAAACCAATATTCTTACAACTAAAACAAAAAAAAATTATTACAACTGAAACGAAAGAAAATATTATTAAATCTTGGCCAACAGATAAAGTGGCCAAGTAATAAAAGATTTTGCATAATTCCTCAATTCCATCCCATCCCCGCTGTTAACGTACACAGGTACATCTCCGCAGCCATTGTATATTTCATGGACCATTATTTTAGCCTCACCCTTCTCCAAAGGTCGGTGATGTAATAGAGTTCCAGGAACCCCGGAGATGAGTATGCACATGCCAACAAACCTCGAATTGCTCATGTCCTTGATATAGTACTCTTTGCCATAGTCACTGTGAGTTGTTGACGATGATCTGAGCCCCGTGATTAGCGGAGGTGCACGTGAGGGGAATGTTGGAGGATGAGGCATTTGAGAGGGGAATGTTGGAGGGGAAGGATGTGTTAAACCTTGAGTAGGAGTAGGGTAAGGGTAACCTTGAGGATGCATTGGGGGCCTATAACTTTCCCAAAGATTCACAAGTTTCCCAATTTGATTTGTCAATAATCCCAGGGAATTTTTTAATCTCATGGACATCCCCATCGATCTTCAACTGGTGGTCCTTTTGGGATGAGATACAATTCTTGACCGAAGAAAGCTCGTCCACAAGAGGTGCAATGTGTTGAAGTTTTGTTTTTGGCATATGTGAGCCAACACCTCTCGTCCTCCCCCTTTTGTCCTTTCCAAAGGTCTTAGTCAGGGCATCATTTTCAAGGTCAAAGTCATCAGTAGGGCTCGAATCTGATTGACTGCTGATGGCCTATATTGATTCCAGTGTCTTAGCCAAGTGCAGCAGGAATTTATTATCTTTGTCCCGTCGAGCATGAAGGAATAAGTTGGACCGATTTGGGTTTTTACCGGCATCTGGACCATCTTTTGTCCTACTCTCCCATTTATTCTTCAAATCCTCATATGATTTGGATCCCAGCCTATGGATAATAGTTTTTTGTGCCCTATTTTTTTTGTTTTTCTCCCTCTGGACCAACTTTTTTTCCTTCGCCTCATTCTCCAAAAACTTATTCCACTGATCCACCGGCATTTCAACATTGGGAGGCACTTTCTCTTTCAAAGCCAAAATATCTGAGCTCGCTGCCTCTTTCGGGAAATGTTTCTTCCGAAGGTTTCTCCTGTATGTCCTCAATCCTTCAGCAACCTGAGATAGAACCTTATTCTTGGAACGGTTAGGAAATGAGAAATGCTTGCAAAGTTGGTCATGTATGTCATCTTTGACAGCTTGATCAACAAGGTTCCAATTGTCTGGTCCACCGACTCCCACGTTCATTTTTCCCAGCGACAAACACCGGGCTTTAAAGTTCAGCACGTCATTCCTATCACCCGTCGGGTTATTCCCGAGAAGGGATATGCTTCTTTTTATTTGAGCGGGTGGCATCATGAGTGTTGGATGGGGGCGTTAAAGCGACGGGAGTGTTGGATTGGGGCGTAGGAGCACTTGGAGTTGGACTTGGTGAGGAGTGAACCATTGGTGGAGTTGTGAATTGCTCAGCCATTGGTGTTGAGAATTCGAGTTCTGCACGAGATGGTCAACCTCGTTGTGGTGTCACATCGGCACTTGGTACCCTTGGGTTGTTTCCTCTCGACATTATCTACAAAAATTAAAAAATATAAGTGACTAAATAATTATAGTTATATGAAATTATAACTAATTAATCAAGCGTAATTAGTTTTATATATATAGATAGATATATTTATTTTCAAAGTAAGACTTTAGAAGAAGTTCAATGTGTCTGATCTCCATCCATTCGGTATTAGTTTTTAAGAACCTATGAATTTTTGCACGTGGCCAACTAGAAGGAAGGGTATCTATGATTGATGTGTAGATGTCAGTGACATGAACTCGGAGTCCCTATTTCTCAACTTGTTGGCAAGATTCAATTTTATGTGCATGTGGCACGAGACATCACAGTCTATGTCAATGCTCTCTGTACGCAGTTGTATCCATAACAGGTGGATTTTTTTTCTGCCTTCTCCAACAACGTAACCAAGGTCAGGGCTATGTCGAGATTACGTGTGTGAAATATATTTTGTATAACGTCATCCCAGTTTTCTGGTAGAGAAAATAAAATATGATCGAACAAGTAATCTTGCTGGATATCAAATCCATGATTTACAAGGTAGTTAAATTGTTCGATCTTTTTATTTCCGTACCTATAAATAGGAGTACCCTCTATATGACGCACGCTAATAAAAGAGTTATGTGTGCGGTCTAATTTCAACCTCTCCCACTCTTGTTGACAGTATTTATCACCGTGCCTCATTTTTCCTGAGAAAAGTGTACGAGGGCATGAATACGAGTCCTGCTATTAAGGTTTAGGTTTGAAAGGTATGAGAGTTTAAACATACATATACACATAAACAATTTGTTCATAATTACACACATAAACATACATATACACATAAATCTATACACAATTTATTTGTTGGCCCAAGTCCGCGACCCACTGGGTATGACAAAAAATGCACATTAATCGCAAGATATGTGATATACTTTTTCATAGGCAAATCAAGAGCACACCCAACAACTTTAATAATATATACATTTATCGACACTAGTATCAATTCAATAAATTCAACATAGTATCCAACAACCAAGCCAACAATATCTCACTACAGTAATGTGCACACGTGTTTGCGACTCGTATGTCAAAAAAAATCATTTAATTATATTTTCTCAAAAAAACAAACATATTTTATCGAAAAAAAATACACACGTATACAATCTAGGGTTTATTGACATAATCTATACATACACACACATACAATCTAGGGTTTATTGACATAATCTATACATACACACACATACTATTTAAGGTTTACTAAACCCTAATATTTTTTTTGACATAAATCTATACATACACATACATACAATCTATACATACACACACATACAAACATAAATCTACACATACATACACAAAAATTAGGGCTTTAGATTGAAATCACGAAATCCAAATGAATCAATACATACCAACTGAAATCGAATAGCCAAATGCAAATCCAACTGAAATCCAAATGCAAATCCAACCGAAATCGTACGAACCCTAACAGCAAATGAAGTCGCACGTAATAAATGAGAAGCTGGGAATATTTCTTTTTAAGACCAGACTATGGTCACGGCTTAGACCCGTGACCCGATGTGCGCGACCCATTAATGACCATGAGGCTGGCGATTTCGATCTGGTCACAGCCTAGAGCCATGACCCATTACTGACTGGGGCAATGGCGATTTCAAATTAGTCACGGCCAAGAGCCGTGACCCATGCGCGCGACCCTTTACTTACTGGCAGGACAATGGCGATTTTGATTTGGTCACGGCTTAGGGCCGTGACCCATAATGCGTGACCCCTTTCCAGCAGCCTTGGTGTTTGAATGATGTATGGTCACGGCCTATGGCCGTGACCCATACCAACAAATGGTCACGGCCCTAAGCCGTAACTCTTAATGTGTGTGTTATATGCTTCGTCGCGCCTTTGATCACGGCCCAAGTCCGTGACCCATCCGCGACCAGTTTGGAGGGAATTTTGGCCCCAAATTGGTCACGACCTGGTCACAGTCCAAGTCCGTGACCCATCCGCGACCAGTTTGGAGGGAATTATGGCGCCAAGCTGGTCACGATCTGGTCACGGCCCAAGTCCATGACCCATTATGGTCAGGGATTTAGTCCGTGACCATTGCCAGAGCATGGATAATTTAGTGTGGTAATAAAATTGGTCACGCCAAATATTGAGTGGGTCACGGCCAAAGTCCGCGACCAGCTGGTGGCGGACTTGGGCCGTGACCCACTGGGCGTGACCATTCGCAGGATTTGGTGTAGTGGTCGTGATTTACCATTATAGTTATTATTTTCAGCCCTAGCAATTGCCGATTGACTATCACAATGTATTATGATAGGTGGCACGGGCTTTGACCATATTGGAATATCCTCTAATAAGTTTCTAAGCCATTCGGCCTCTTCCCCAGCTTTATCTAAAGCAATAAATTCAGATTCCATCGTGGATCTTGCAATACACATTTGCTTTGAGGATTTCCAAGATACGGCTGCACTTCCAAGGGTAAATACATATCCACTTGTGGATTTCGAATCATTTGAGTCAGATATCCAATTTGCATCGCTATAGCCTTTAAGTACAGCTGGATATCGTTCGTAGTGCAACCCATCCCCCAAAGAGTATCGAAGATATCGAAGAACTCTTATCAAGGCTTTCCAATGATCTTTCCCAAGATTACTCGTATATCGACTGAGCTTACTAATTGAGTATGCTATATCAGGACGAGTACAGTTTGATAAATACATCAAACTTCCAATAATACGAGAATACTCTAATTGAGATATACCTTCACCTTTATTTTTAAAGAGGTGATGACTTGGATCTACAGGTGTTCTCACTGGACTTTGATCATATTTATTATACTTTTGAAGTATTTTTTCAATGTAATGTGATTGAGATAAGCTAATTCCTTGAGGGGTTCTAATAATTTTAATTCCTAGGATTACATCAGCCAATCCCATGTCCTTCATTTCAAATCTACTAGTCAACATTTGTTTAGTAGAATTGATAACATTATTATTATTACCAATTATTAGCATATCATCTACATATAGACATACAATCACATGTCCCGCTTGAGTGCTTTTGATGTAAACACATTTATCACACTCATTTATTTTGAAACCATTTGACTTCATGACATTGTCAAATTTTTCATGCCATTGTTTAGGTGCTTGTTTCAACCCATATAATGACTTCACAAGTTTACATACTTTCCTTTCATTTCCAGGAGATCTAAAACCTTCCGGTTGTTCCATAAATATTTCTTCATCTAATTCACCATTCAAAAATGCCGTTTTAACATCCACTTGGTGTATTTCCAATTTATGTATTGCTGCAATTGCAATTAACATTCTAATGGATGTAATTCTTGTAACATGTGAATAGGTGTCGAAATAATCTATTCCCTCTTTTTGCTTGTATCCTTTAGCTACAAGTCTAGCCTTATATTTATCAATAGTACCATCAGCTTTCATTTTTCGTTTTAATATCCATTTACACCCTAATGGTCTTGTCCCTGGTGGTAGGTCCACCAATTCCCAAGTATGATTTTGCAAAATGGATTCAATTTCACTATTGATAGCTTCTTTCCAATATGAGGCTTCCGGAGTGGATAGAGTTTCTTTTACCGTTTGAGGTTCACTTTCTAACATATATGTTAGAAAATCTGGACCGAAAGATTTTTAAATCTTAGCTCTTTTGCTACGTCTAGGTTCTTCCTCAATAATATTTTGAGGTTCACCATTTGTAATTTCAAGCATTCTTTTGTTAGAAATTGTTTCTTGTGTATTTTTACAAGGAAAGATATTTTCAAAGAATGATGCATTCCTAGATTCTATGATTGTATTTTCATGAATTTCAGGAATATTAGACTTATGCACAAGAAATCGATATGCACTACTATTATGTGCATAACCAATGAATATGCAGTCAATAGTCTTTGGACCAATTTTTACCTTTTTAGGTTCAGGAATTAGTACTTTTGCAAGACACCCCCACACTTTTCAGTATTTGTAGGAAGGCTTGCATCCTTTCCACAACTCATAGGGTATCTTATTTGTTTTCTTATGAATCAATTTGTTGAGAATGTAATTAGCTGAAAGCAGTGCTCCCCCCACATGTTTTGGGGTAATCCCAAACTTATTAATAATGCATTCATCATTTCTTTTAAAGTTCGATTTTTACGTTCCGCGATCCCATTTGATTGAGGAGAGTAAGGTGCGGTAGTTTGGTGAATAATACCATTTTTTAAAAATATTTCCTTAAAATGATATTCATATTCACCACCTCTATCGCTTCTTAATTCTTTAATCTTTTTACCAAGTTGATTCTCAACTTCTATCTTGTATTGCTTAAAAGCTTCAATTGTTTCATCTTTGCTTCTTAAAAGATAGACATAGCAATATCTAGTGCAATCATCCACAAATGTAATAAAGTACCTTTTCCCACCTCTAGTTTGAACAAATTTTAAATCACATACATCGGTGTGAATTAAATCTAAAGGTTCACTATTCCTTTCAATTGAATGAAAAGGTATTTTTGTTAATTTTGCTTCTACACATGTTTCACATTTGTGACTTGTATCAATGCTAAATTTAGGAATTAATTCTAAGTGAATTAATTTACTTAAAGTATTATAATTAACATGTCCAAGTCTACCATGCCACATATCCATAGACTCAAGCATATAAGCAGAAGATATCATTTTATTATTATCATCGTTACTTTTAGGTACAACAGTCATGACGTTCAATTTGAACATCCCATCACACATATATCCTTTCCTTACATACATTCCATCTTTACTTAGTACAAATTTGTCTCCAACAAAGACTAGCTTAAATCCTTTCTTGCTTAGCACGGAACCGGAACAAGGTTATTTCTAATGTCAGGCACATGCAATACATCGTTGAGTGCGAGATGCTTCCCCAAAGTCATTTTCAGCACTACTTTGCCTTTACCTTCAACCTTCGAGGTGGAGGAGTTTCCCATGAATAATTGTTCTCCATTTGCAATTGGCTGGTAGGTTGTGAACATACTTTTATCGGAACATACATGGCGTGTAGCGCCGGTATCAACCCACCACTCTTTGGTATTACCCATCAAATTTACTTTAGATACAACTGCGGAGAGAGAAATATTGGAAACATCGTCGGATAATGCATCAACTTCTGTCATGTTGGCTTGTGGTGCTTTCTTCTTGAAGTTCTCTTGTTTTTTCGGCTTGCGAAAATCCTTGGCCTTATGACCTTCTTTGTTGCAATTAAAATATTTTCCTTTGAACTTCTTAGCACCGCCTTGTTGACTTGTGCCTTCATTTTTGTGCTTCCTCTTTTTATTGAATTTTTGTCCATCCTCAACAATATTTGCTTTTGCAGACATATCATGGTTACCATTTTTCTTTTCAGATTTACGATTATCTTATTCTATCCTTAACCGAACAATTAAATCTTCAAGTCCCATTTCTTTTCGTTTATGCTTCAAATAATTTTTGAAATCCTTCCAAGAAGGAGGTAATTTGTCAATTACCGTAGCAACTTGAAATGTTTCACTTATGACCATATTTTCGGCAAGTATTTTATGAAAAATTAATTGAAGCTCTTGGACTTGGCTTATGACAGTCTTTGAATCAACCATTTTATACTCAAGAAATCTACTGACCAGGAATTTTTTCATGCCGACATCCTCGGTTTTATATTTTTTATCCAAAGACTCCCATAACAATTTAGCGGTTTTGATTGGACTATATACATTACAAAGTGTATTGTCCAATCCATTAAGGATATAGTTTTTGCAAATAAAATCTGAATGTTTCCATGCTTCTATAGCTAGCAAAGTTGTCTTATCCGTTTCATTTTCATTAACCACAGGAGCATCTTCGTTAATAAACGTCGCAAGATTAATGGTAGTTAAATAGAACAACATCTTTTGTCAGTACCATTAAACTTTTCGGGTTTTTCTCCATGAGTTAAATGAGTAGGAACGGTATTAGGAATACTAACCGTCACATCATTTTGAGGAACATACATCACATTTTCAGAGGATTTAGTAGCCATTATTCTGATATTGAATAACACAAAAGCAATTTATGAAATGTATATTAATTGTTTGAAAAATTAAAATTGTAAGAAAAAGGATATTCAATGTAAACACGTTTTAGTATGTAAATAAAACAGGTAAAACGTTTCCAATCTAATTTCAATTAAGAAAATTATATTTATTTAGTGAAAACACAAAAATTATATATATTATTCTGTCTTAAGATTGTTGTTTACCGGATTACGAAAAATGAACATATATATATATCACTAAATAAATATAAACAGTAATTAAAATTAATTAAAAAAAAAAAGAGAACAGTAAAGGGAGATAAGAAGAACATACAGTTTGTGACTGAAACAATCACTTGTATAATTTTGATCGAGTCGAAAGTAGAACTATCTCTCCTTAAGACAGAATACGCTCCCGCTACAGTGCTGACGGAAGGTTCAATGGGCGTCTACCTCCCAGGATGAAACGGTCAACGACTGTTGCAAGAAGCACTTCAGTAGGAAGGGAACAAGGACAGTAGTTTTAATAGTTGCTCAAGAAAGACCTACGACCCGGAGCGGACGAACGGCGGCGCGCGCGTGTGGGCTTTTGGGCCAAACCCAACACATGCATAGTGTAGGCCATCTCCCCTTCAAAGAGTTGGGATAGTCCAAGGCATCCAAGCCTTACTCCCATAACTTGTGTATATTAACTCCAAGTTTTTCTACCACTTTTCCAATGTGGGACAAACCCACTTAACTATGTTACACCATCTAGCTTAAACTCAAATGGGTCACTTTAAGTTCAAATTTTTCGTTCATTACTTCACTATTTTAAACAAGTGAGTATACCAAATTAATTTTCTTGCTACAAGGAACACATTGGTACTAAGATACGCCACTTTTAACATATGTGATTTGATTAAAATTGACTCTAAAATTTGACCAAATAAGCTGACATTTTATAAAATATACTACAGTTTGTTTTACAACCTAACGGTTTTGGCAACGTGAACCCGTGACCTGGGTGACGTTCCACACCCACTGAGCTTAGGATAACAAACCCCATGTTACGATACCCATTATGTGCTTCTTTGTCGATTGGCAAATGTTAATTGAGTTCTATAATATGCCCAAGACCATCTCTAAAGCCTTATGCACAATTTCAAAATAACATTTTGCATAATGGTTTCGACCAAAGTTGGTCCAAAGCGTTGGGCGCAATGGCATTGAGACAAAAATTTGATAAATGATTTTTTAAATACCTCTATTGCGGCGTTGGAAGTGCCACACCAGACATCGCATTATCCCTCGTTTTGAGCATCACCCAAATTGTGGCATGGCTAGATGTCATACGGGCATTTCGATGTGGCAAAATGCCCAATGCTCTATACACGGTCTAAGGGCTACAAATGGTGTATGTTTATTTGCATTGTCCACTTTCAGATCTGTTAAGTTGTCCTCTCAGCACACATTTGTGGAACAACTTAATGTTGCTTTGAATCATTTAAATTTGGGAAATTCGTGTTGAGAGAAATTTTTGAGTTGTAGGGTGACTAAAGGGCATGAGCGTAATCGCTCTGAGTTGCAAGGTGACTTACGTTCATCTTCGGTTCTGGATGTATGAGAGCTGAACACTTTTTTTTCCCAGGTCCTGTTTATTATGAAAGAATTAACATGTTAACGTCTATATTTTTAATTTTTTTTATTTACAATTTAGATGAAATTCACTTCATGCTGAAGTTATAGTTCAATAATTGTTTTCGTGCCATTCTCAGTAGAGAAAATGTTTTTATTTTGGTTAAATAATGTTTATAATCATTTTTTTGTTAGAAACTGTTTTTATTTTGTTAAAACATTTATTTATTTTAGATCAAACAACTCTATTAAACATTTAAACCATGATTTTTCACCTGAAAAATAAATGCTATCAAACAGCATCACTTGGAAAATTATAGGATTTGTCATGAAAAAATTTGTCATGACAAAATTTTCCACCCAAGCCATTTGTCCATTTTTGTATCAAACACACCCTTATAGTATTGTAGATTGGGGTTAGCAAAGAATTACGGTCAATAAAAGAGATACAACTTTATTTCTAAAAAAAAAGTTGATGTATTGATTTTCGTTAAGTTTACATCACATTAATTAAAAAAATTAACCTAATGTAAGATAAGACGGTACTAGATTACAAATTACTACAAAAAAATTATAACGGGTTGAGTACCTCTAAACACTACACGAATAAAACAGGTTAATATATTCTTAACCAATATGACCATATTTATCCATGCTACCATTATCTTAATATAAAATCAATTATCAATGCCTTAATTCAATCTCATTATCTACTTTATCTTTACCTCGTGTTTATCTTATGTAATCAACAATTATTTAGAGGTGACTCAACCCGTTCCAAAAAACAACTCTGGTAAAATCCATAATCCAATAACGTCTTCCCATTAGGTTAATTATGAATTTATTTGTTAATAAATCCTTTTGGGATATGGACATTACACAAATGGTGGTAATGAATGGAGGGGGAGTACCAATTCTCCCTAGCTCTCTTTTTCATGGACCACTGTGTAAGAAATTGTGCTAGATTGAGTGACTGGTTGCATTTTCGGACTACAATGATGAAAATTACTAGCATTTGTCAAAATATGACTATATGTTAGGACTAATATTTTAAATGTTAGATTTAAAAAAAGAGGTTAAATTCAAATAAAATATCCCCGTGAGAAACTAAAGACAAATTTGCTCTTTCTTATTTCACCAAATTACAAATATGTCAAATAAAAAATGGAACAATCTCAACTATATTATGAGACTATTTTGTTCTTGCAAATATGCTAAAAGATGGATTGATAACATTATAACCTCCATCTAGTTCTAGATTATGTCCTTTTGTATAATTGGACTCGTCACTTGCGAAAAAAAGAGCGGATTGGGCTGCGTCTTCTGGCCGAAGAGTTATCCCCTCAAGGTTGGAATTGAATTTCAAGGCGTCCTCTTCAATCATATCAAAAAAATTGAACGCCATCGGTGTTAGAATGACATAAGGTGACACATAATTAACTCGAATTTGATAAGGGTTAAGCTCAACAGCGACATTCTTAGTGAGACCCACCACAACATGCTTTGAACTTATGTAGGTGTGTTGGAGCCCCAACCATATGATGCCACAAATGCTCGCGGTCGAGATAATGTTAACCCTGTGGGCCAGTAGCATCACACGTGCGACGTGTTTCATTCCGAAGAAAACACTGGTCATATTGATGCTGACTACTCGCTCAAAGTCCAACTTGTCATTGTGGATGATTCTAAGTTTTGGTGTATCTATTGTCCCTACATTGTTGGCCATGATGTCGAGTTTCCCCTTCTTGTTGACAACTGTATCAACTGCATTTTCGATTTCTGATTCATTACTAACATCACAACGGATAAAGGAAGCCACTGGTGGACCCAATGTTTCGGTAAACTGATTCACCGAGTTTGTCTAGTACATCGGCAATAGCGACTCTGGCTCCATGTTTTGTGTATGAGTAATATTAGGGAGACCCTTTTTCATGATGTGTCAAATAAACATTAGGTGGTATTTTAAATGGATCCATATAAATTACAAATAGCACTCAATGGTTATTTGACACATCAACCAGATAACAAAAAATGATCACAAAAAGAGTCTTCCTAATATTACTCTGTGTATAACCTCACAATGCTTTCTCCGATGTCATGAGCCCCACCAGTTATCAGTGCCATCTTACCTACCAATTTGAGACATTTTCACCCACATGAAAAGTAGTATAAGCTTTCTCTTACATAATATTTTTTGACCAAGCAAGACAAACACTAGGCATGAGTCCACTAGCAACTTCACTTGTCCAAGAAAATAGTATATTAGTAATTTTATGTTGACACTATTTTTAGACACTTTGACGAGAAATCGTACCATACCCAAAAGTCACCACGTCTAAATATTCCACCAATTAAGACTTAATAAGAGTAGTGTGAGATTCATTCCCTATACGTTTATCCCTATAAAGACAACACATTAAACATTATACAAATGTCGTGTCTTGATCAATGTTGAGCATTGACACGTGATGCTTTACGAACATAATACTATTCTACAATTTGACTGACACAATGATGTGATGTAAATGCATTAATTAATATGTAGGGTCTCTACGAGTAATAAAATACGAGTGACCAGTGATTCAAAAAACAGTGTCACTAGAGGATTATTCTTAATATTTTGTGTCAACAATAAAAGATATTTGAATAAAAATGCTTGGTAACTTGAATCCCTACGGCTAATAAACTTCCACCTTAACTGTGAAGATGGTATCTTCGTATTGCTACTCCTATGTTTTGCTAAAAGAAGTTGAAATGTGGGAAATGAAATGAAAATGAAATAGATAATGCCATTGTGCAGTTGCAGAGAACGCTGAAACACTTCATATGGTTGCGAAAGACTTTAATGTCCCTTGAGAATGTAATGGACCAATCATATAACTAAATATAAAAAGGGATTCCTCTCTTTAGAGACCTCTCCACGTGTCACTGCATTTATCATCTCTCACGAGACTCCAACTTTCCATTTTATATCATGTGTTCTGTAAAAAACTTTCTTATGTGACGATCACCTTCCTCTCTCACATTTTCTTCATTTTAAGTCCCTTTTTCTTCTCAGTCCCGTCTTTTCCTCACTTCTATCATAATCATTCATCTCTTTGTATCCTCTATCCCATGGTTTCACGTCGCACTAACAATGGACTAATCCGCACTCAAAACAATCCCCGTACTCAACGATGAATTCCAGGCAATAGAAATAGATACTACGTGGGGATTCTAGAGACACAAGAAAAAAGGCACTCAAAATATTTTCCAGACCCAAGATCAAACTACTGCACCCAAATACCAGTCTCTCATGGCCAAATCCATCACTACAATATTCCCCTCTCTCTATATGTTGATATTGAATTGTTGGTGTTATATTTTTTAACAATTCATAAGTTTTTTAGGGAACCAATGATGGAGACTCTCTATAATTTATTCATAATCTACTTCTGCCTTGTCTCTCCATACTCTTTTAATTTCTCCAAAACCACTTCTAATGTTGTTTCACTATGTTATCCCTTGCAAGTTAGGTGTTCAGATTTTGAGCTTGAAGTATTCAGATATGGTCAGATAAGAAGTTGTCTCTAAGGTATTACATAAGTTGTGGAGTATCACTACACCAAATCTGTCGGATTGTCACGGTCATTGACCGTGATAAGTCCAACTTGTCAAGGTCAATGACCGTGACAATTCTGGGGGTGACAACTTTTATTGTCACGGACTTGTCACGGTCATTGATCGTGACAAGTTTATTAGACTTGTCACGGTCATGTCTCGATCTTTGACCTTGATAAATTTATCACGGTCAAAGACCGTGACAAACCCGTGGAATTTAAAAAAAGTTATCACGATCATTGACCGTGACAAATAATACTTTTCATAGATGACAGTTCTGAACAGAATTGAAAAAAATCTGCTGGGCAGTATGGCCACTGCCACTGCCCAACAGTATATTTCTACCTGTTATAGCAACGTTGTACCTGTTCAAACATCATATTTCCAAATAAAATAGAGATAGTGCAAATATACATTCAAAACAATATGCATCACGATATAATTCAAATATAATTCAAATGTAACAACTTAAAATAATTCAATTTAAATATTGTCACTACATGTGTGGGGTAGGTTTGAGGTGGTGGATAGGCCACACGATATACGAATTGATACACCATTGAATATGCATCGTGCCGCATTATCCGCGCAACTATAATGGGGAGTTATCCTTCTCGAGTATCACATGCGTGACGAGCACCTTGGCCTTGATGTCTTGAAGCACACGTCTATGAATTAGAATACCCTGGACGGTATTCGGGTCCCACAACCCCCTCACTATCCGCACGCCATCAAATATATGTCCTATATAAACACACTCGGCCAACCAAGTGTCGTCATAGGTCGGTCGAAGGGATCCAAATAGGGGACTGGATCATCAGAGTTCGCATGTGTAGGCGAGAAAGAAGCGAGGTCCATGTCCTCGTCCTCCTCCACATCTTCCTCCTCCACCTTTTCCTTCCCTTTCCCCTTACGCTTTCCGCCCAACGAACGCTTCATGAATGAGAACATATCTTGGACCGTCACCTCCAAACGGTACAGCTTCGTGTCATGTGAATCCACCGTTCGAGCTAACCTGGTGTTGCTGGTCTCCAATCTGATGATCCTAGATTTGGCCACCCGCAAGCTCACCCCCTTATCCTCCCCTTGTGATCAGCGCCAAGCACTTGTCTGAGTACATCCGTGGACAAAGATGCCTTGTCGGCTTCAGACTGTGACTCATGCACTTTCTTAAGCTTTGTGAAACGACAAAAAACACATGATTAGTTAAATAAGTAAATAAAAAAATTATTACGTAATTAACAAAAAGTAAACTGTAGAATTACTTACAATCGGGAATGCAATAATCGGGTATACCTCCTTATCCTTCCCCTTCTTCATCCGAATAGCCACATATGCATCGAGCCTATGTGGCCTACCCCCAGGGCCACTCCCTGTCCCCTGAAATATAATAGTGCAAAATTAGTATCGACCCCGCAAAGTAAAATAATGCAGAATAACATATTTCTGTAATTATAGAAAAACAAAATCTTACCATCATCCTATGCTCCACCTCGGCGTAAGACATACGGCCGGAGTAGTGCACGTCCATCTTTTTCTCCCAATTTTCCCTCCCCGATTGGCGAGATGCCAATTGTCGCTCTCCGATCTCATTGTCAATGAACTTTTGTCATTTTGCTAATGAGATAGGCTCCTTCGGAAGGATGGGGTCACGCATTCGGATAATGGAGTCTCGGGTCTTCCTAAAGTACCGGCTCCTCAAATTTTTCTTCCACGTCTTGTGTTTCTCCCTCAACTGCTCCAAGATGGAATTGCCTAGTTCTAGGGCCAGGCTGAATTATTCATGTCCAACAAATACAATGTCAGTTGCGAATAAATATAAATTAAAATTTAAATTTAAATTGAAATATTCATATAGATATAAATATAAATACATTACCTATAGTGCCGCACAAATAGCTAACTTGAGCTCATTTGGCACCTCCCTCCGACTAATGTACCCAGGGCCGATGATCGTCTTTACCAGCTCGAGGGATCTCACTAATATCCCTATCTTGTTCTCGACGGCCATCCCCAATTTTCCATATTTGGGGAGCCTAGGGGACGAGGAGCCCTCGTCGCCTCCGCTACCACCGAGCCCAGACGACATCATCATAATCAGCATCATCATCCTCACTTTAATACCTGAAGGAGACATTTTCTGTAAAAAAAATGTTGTTATTAGTACAAATCCAAATGAATTAGAAGAAGACATGCAAATATGTATAATTACTACAAATCCAAATGAATTATTACTGTTTAACATCTAAATTTTGAATTCCAAAACAACAACATCTAACTCATAATATGTACAATTACTAAAAATCTGAAACATCCCCACCCCCACCCCCACTCCCACCCCTACTGCCCACACACACACACTACACAAGAGTGAAAATGATAAAGTGCAAATAAATTAAAAGCATTAAAATGGATTGATAAAGTACAAATTGAAATATTTATTACAAATTATAAAATTGTTTCAAATTGGGGTTCTCATAAAAAATGGATTGATATTCGGTAAGAGCAATCAAGTCATCCACACTACTATTTAGACGCTTTGGCCCATGTAGGACAATTGACCACGACTCGTTGTTGATTTACTCCGAGTAAAACACTTGGTTAACCTTTTGAAATGCACAAACAAATGGCTCATCGCTCACGTGGTCGTTGCTCTTCAACTTGGACAAGTCAACCATGATCAAATTGGTGTCAGGATCAACTTTACAAGCATTTTTATCCTCAACTCTTGCCCAGTTACAGTAAAATATAACCTCTTTGAAGCTTATATAATGCAATTTAAATATATTTCGAATTACACCATAGTAAGTCATTTCAGCTTTAACGAGGTTTTTATCTTTTGTGCTCGCTCGAAAGAAAGTAAGAGCCTTGTATGAAATGCCCGAGTTCTGTACATTTGTACTTTCCTTGCACACCCTTGCGCCGAATACGTAATTGTTCAATCGATACTTTTTGTACTCTTGTGCCATGAACAAGGGTCCAGTTGCTAGACGAGCAAGCCTTGATGTCACATCACCCATCTTTAAGAGCTGATAATATAGATAAATTAATTAGGTTAGTTGTAAAGTTTGAGTGTAATAGTAATATAACGACCATTTTCATTATAATTACCTCTTGTGACAACCACAGTCTAAATTTGCTATCTGATTGTACCATTATTTTTCGTCTTTTATTGTTCTCACCGGCTTCATGTTTTCTGCATATTACAAAATTAATCATGGATAAAATAGTCTAAAATAATCGAAAATAATGTAAAACTTAAAATAATTTAAACTTACTTTTTCTATTCTTCGACATCTTCATGTGTGTCAAGTAGATAACGAGCTACTTGTTCATATTGCAAACTCATTAATTTCACTCGTTTTCCCATCACATGACCACCATCATCGATGAACTCATCAGTCTCATCAATATTGGTCGAGTCAGGCATATATTCCCGAGTATAGATTGATGACTCCATAGTGATGTATTCCTCTGCAATTGATCCTGCAATGTATCGCGTATTCTTGACATAATCTTTAAAAACTTTCATCAATCTTTCAAATGGATACATCCACCGATATCTAACTGGACCACAAAGAAGTGCCTCGTAGCATAGGTGTACCAACAAATGAACACTTATGTCAAAGAATTTTGGGGGAAAGTACTTCTCCAACACACAAATCGCTTCGGTCACCGCCACTATGCGGGCACTATGTGTTCTCGATTGACTACATTCTCACACAAATGTGAGAAGATAATACTAATTTTCATAATAGCTCTCCGCAAATCCTCGTGCTTAGAGAAACAATGCTTAAACAATAGAGGAACTAATTGCATAATTCATGAGTAGCATAATTCTTGTGCTTACACTTATGTAAATCATGAATAGCATAATTCACAATCCTTTGCAAGTTGGATGAAAAATTAGATGGACCGTTCAAATTATATATTGTGTCTAAAAGAACCTTCCTTTCCCCACCCATTAAAGTAAATGCACCAGGGGGAATTATTATCCTTCATTTACTATCTTCTTTCAACCATAGTTAAGTTTCAATGATTTAAGGACTTTTCGTGCATTTTCTCCATCCTTCAAATGACTCCCCCCAAGGAAAGTTCCCACAGTATGTTCAACGAGGTTCTTCTCTGCATGTATCACATCCAATACATGGTGCACCCGGTTATTCTTCCAATAAGGCAAGTCAAATAAAATTGACTTCCTAGACCATGCCTTTCTTATCTCAGTTTCATTCCCAGTTGGGGTTTTCTTATGCTTGACATTCTTAAATTTAGGATTCTTACCTGGTATATTAGGTCCACAATCATAAGATTTACTTTAAATTTCTAAACCTAAAATTTGTCTCGATGGTAGCTTATGTTCAACCTCGCCCGATAAAAAATGGAACCTTTCTTAAATCTAAAACTATGAGCTGGGGGTAAAAACCTCCTATGAAAATGGTATACATTTTTTGAGCTAGCGGATGGACGAAGAGATTCACTCTCTTCTCTTAAAATAGGACATCCCAAATAACCAAGTACTACACAACCGGATAATGTCCCATAAGCAGAAAAATCATGAATTACCCACACCAACATAGCTTTCAGCGTAAACTCTTGTATTCTAAATGAGTCAAATGCTTGCACACCCTCTTCCCACAACTCATTTAATTCTTCTACCAAAGGAGCCAGGTAGACATCGATGTCATCACTTGGTGCCTTTGGCCTAGGTATCAACAAAGACAACATCAAAAATTCAGGTCTCATACACTGTAAAGGAGGGAAGTTGAGTGGGGCTAGGATCAATAACCATACACTTTGATTGGTGCTTAGATTTCCAAATGGATTGAAACCATTTGTTGACATAGCCAAATGAATGTTGTGCTGTTCTCGAGCAAAATGGGGATACTCATAATTCATCCTCCTCCAAGCTGTAGAATCAATAGGATGACGCATGAGATTACCCCCTACTTCTATCCTAGCATTCCAAGTCATTGCCTTCACTATCCATGGTACTGTAAAAAATCGCTTTAATTTAGGCCCAATGGGAAAATATTTTAGCACTTTTTGAGGCAATTTTGAGCTTGTGCCTTCCTTGCCAATAGATTGGACATATTTAGGTTTATCGCATACCGGACAACAATTGAGATTTTCATACTCCTTTCGCTATAGTATGCAGTCATACACACAAGCATGAATCTATTTATACTTTATTCCCAAACCTTTCAAACTATTTTTTATAATAGGATAGCTATTTGGGACCGTATTCTCCTTGGGTAGTAAGCCCTTCACCCGATTCAAAATTCCTGTCACCCAGACAAACCGTACTGCATCTTCAAACTGTGCAAACCAACCATGGCATGTAAAGTTGTTTGATCTTTCTCACAGCCATAGTATAACGATTGGGTCGCCTTAAATTTTAAACTTTGGTAGTCATCGTCAAGGTTTATCGTGATATCGTCACGAGTGCCTGAACCTTGTATATCATAAGTAGCCTTATTCTCCTCCGCTTTATAAACTCCATACGCATCATCAACTAAATCCTCTAACATATTATGATCTACGTCGTTCCCTTTTACATCTATCCTACTTGTTGAAGGTTGTTGTGAAGGTTGTTCGGGGACAAAAGGAACTTTCAATTCATCGTTAAAACTCTAAAATCGATAATTATCTTGCATACCAGATCTTAACAAATGTAGTTCAACTGTTTTCCACTCAAACACCTTACCAGTCTTACACCTAGCACATGCACACGGAAACTCTTCATCATTATGACATCTCTTTGCATATTTCACAAATTCATTAGCAGCTCTGCGAAACACATCCCCCATTCAATTTGTCTCACCATCCACTCTTTATATTTAGGATATCCCATCATAGCTACTACAATTAATCACCTATTAAAGTTAAGAAGCATCTATTCCTGGATTAGTATAAACAAAACTTAGATTTATAGTGTGTTTAATTTAATTATGTCTTATTTATATTCGATTTTTAAATTTCAAATTCAAATTCAATTTATGATAGAAATTCCTATTTCCTCCATCTCCTCTAAAGGGTGAGTGGTCCTATCCCATTAAAGACTGCATATTTCTCTAATATACTTAATAGCTCATGCACATTGTTACGATTTGACACATTGTTACGATTTGAGAAAAATTCGGGAGCATATCCCCAAAGTTCTCCAAGTACACGACGTAGACTGACAAGTGTGAGTGTTATTTCAATTGATCAATTGAAATAACACTCACACTTGTCAATCTAGTATGTACCCAGAGAACATTAGGATACGACTGCAGAACTTCCTCCAAAAGTAACAACTTTAATCCACTAAGAATATAATTATACATAAATTATGCAGTCCCAAACTGTCCAAACGGGACAATTCGAGAGATCTCATTACAGGGGTAATGACTCTTGAGCGGGTCTAAGGGATATTGAATGCGTACGCATAAGAACTAAAAGGCTAGTATCTATGCGCACTATATGTAATTTCAAGTATGTTTCATTTAAATATCATACTCTATATAATGTTCGTGGTACAAAGTAATTTTTTAAAAAAAGTTGAAAAATCCCAACCCCACATGGATGATAATCCAGTGGTCATACCACTTCTAAAATTAACCAATCGAACATCGATCCACTATAATCCAACCGTAATAGCAACAACAAATGTGTATCCTGTACTCCTTCTAATTCATTAATCAATTAACTCATTTCATCAATTAAACTAACAATTAAAGTATACAATAATTAATTTACTAATTTACAATGAGGGGGCAATCCTACTTGCATATGAAAGGGGCACTAATTATTAATTTACTAAAAAAATTAATAACCAACCAATATTTAATCAATCAATTCTTTTACAAGGGGCACTACTTGCATATGAGGGGTAACATATAATAAACCAATAAAAATTTAATTAAAAAAAATTAGCAAGGCCCACCCCCCGCCCAATTTCCCCTGCCCCACCCCCTTCCTCCCTACCACACACACACGTACATATACACACATACACACACACAAGCCTCCCCCAGCCCAGCCCAACCCACCCCCCAGCCCTGCCCCCTCCCCCCACTGTCACTGCCCACCACACACATGCACATGCACACACACACACACACTTATACACACACACACACACACACACACACACACACACACACACACACACACACACACACACGCATATACACACACACACACACACACACACGCGCGCGCATATACACCCCTCCCCCCACCACACACACATGCACATTTACACACACATATATACGCACACGCATATTTACACACACATATATATAAATGGAAGAGAAATAGAGAGAAAAAACATACCAAAATTGTTAAGAGAGAGAGAGAGAGAGTGCAGTCACTTAGGGAGAGAGAGAAATGGAGGGAATAGAAAAGCGTGGGAAAAAAGAATAGGGAGTGTTATTTTACTGACAAAGTTGTCAAGGAACTGTCACGATCTTTGACCGTGACAAGTTTATAAGGTTTGTCATGATCATTGACCGTGACAACTGTAATTGTCACGACCTTGTCACGGTTGATAAAACTTTTTCACGGTCTAGTCACGGTCAATGACCGTGACAAAAAATGCATATTTTTTTATCACGGTCATTGACCGTGACATGGCTGACCGGTTGAAGGGTGCCAATTTGACCATTTTGGTGTAGTGTATGGAGACCCTCCTTTGTCGGTCAGTTATAAACAGGATCTCCATTTGGTAACGTTATTTTTTCATTATTTTGCTATAACAGGTTTAGTGTTTTACTTTCTAGTTGAGTTTGATAGTATTCATTTTTCCCAATTAGGTTTAAGGTAATGACGTGAGAAAATGAGAAAGAGAATTAGGCGAAATATGGGTTGAGTATAATTACCACACAAGCCCAAATTATTTACGTTATTAGGTGATACTGAACTATAACATTAACGCTCTTAACTTAAACTTATTAACATAAAATAAGTACTCTAACACTCCCCCTCAAGCTAAAAAATAAAGATCAAATATTACCGGCTTGGAACATTAATTGACGAATGTAGGGCATGCTAAGGACTTCATGAAAATATATTCCAATTGATATCCAGGCTGAATACAGGCAATGATAATATCATTTCGCACAATGAGGTCTTGGATAAAGTGACCATTGACCTCAATATGCTTAGTCCTCTCATGAAACACTCGATTGCTAGCTATAAATATAACTGCTTGATTATCACAATACATCGTCATAGGCGGAAGAACATCAATACTCATATCACATAGTAAAGATTGAACCTATAACATCTCACGTGCAATATGAGCCATAGCCCGATTCTCTGTTTTCGAACTAGATCGAGCCACAACATTTTGTTTCTTGCTCCGCACTATAATAATATAAAAACGGTGTCTTTAAATGTAGTTCTGCCATATGTTTGAGTTTTAATGCATTAAAGTTTTTTAATTTCGACTATATCTGCTCCAAATATAGGTGGGTTTTGCCTAAAAAAGTTTTCATTCATCTACAAATAATGGTAAACAAAGAGTCATTATCATTTCTTTTCTTCCTCTTCTTAATGACTAAATCCTTTCATTTCTCATCTTTTTATTAAATTGTGTACAACATTCAATTGTGCGAAAAGAGATGTATAAAACTTTATACAAGTTAGATTTAATGTATTTTTTTCTGTGGTTGAAATGTTTATTTCTCTTCTTATTTGTGGTCTTTATAAATTTATGTTGATGTTTGTATTGGTGGTGAATTTTTTAAAGTTAAACGATTTTTTAATTTTATCATTTTGTACTTCCACGTCTTATGTTAAAGTTTAAACAAAAAAAAAATAAATAAATTTCATGTACAATTATATATATTTGTGGCTAGATAATCAAATTCAACATATATGTGGAAATCTTTCAATTTAGCATAATGATGAGCCTTTTCATATGTATTTATTTTTAAATTAAATAATATTTCAAATATTTTAATATAATTGTACATAGGGTTAAAACCCAGTTATATAGATACCGATCCTACCTTTTGAAAATTTAATATTACTTTTTTGATAGCCTCTTGATATATCCTTTAATTCAAAGCCTTCTATTAGCGAGAGTCGAGAGTCGAGAGTCAAAATATCTATAATTGAGGTTGCATTTATTTTTTCATATGAATTTGAAGTCTGAATCTGAACTTTGAAGATTGAATCCGAAATTTGAATTTAAAAAATATATTTGTTTTTATGTCTGAATATACTTCTGAATGTATATATTTAGATTCATTCAGATTTCAGATTCAGACTCTACCTTTTAGGTATTGTTTGGTTTTACCTCTTAAGTTTGAATCTGAACCATTCGGACTTAAGAGGTACCAAAAAGTGTTTTTTTTTATTTAAATCCATATTAGTGGATTAAAATGAAAATTCAGTGTCGAATTGAAATTCCCACTATATCATTTTTTTCCTTTTCTTTATTTATAAGTTAGAAAACTACTTTGACAGATAAAATTGTTAGGAATTATCTAATATACCCCCTCTTCCTATATTCCCTCCATATTTAAAGTGGTAGTTATTTTTTTCTCTTTCAAACTTTAAATAACTATAATTTTTTTATATATAAATCCAATATTTACAAAATTGTTATTGTTAAAAAAATATAATCGAGCCTTATAAAACAAGATCCATATTTGATATAAGCTATTATTAAAGTAAAAATGAATCGTTTACATCGTTTTTAAGCATACGGTAAATAATTTGTTTGGGTATAATATTAGCACAAAAAATGTTTAATGTTTGTGAAAATGTTTCAGATACAAAACTGTTTAATTGTCTCATAATTACAATAAATATTTATTGTGTTATTATTATTTTTTTCTTCAAATTTTTACTGTCATCATGGATCTTGTTTGATAGATCTTCTTACGCAGATTTTAATTATATCAATTTTGTCAAAACGGATTTCTCATTCAAAAGTTATAACATTTTAAAGTTTGAGAAATAGAAAAAGGGTCAATTACACTTATCCCCTGAACTTTACCCCCTTTTCACTTCACCACCCAAACTTTTATTTTTGGAATTTAACCTTCCGATCTTTTAATACGACTTCAAATAACACCCTAACGTTAACACTGTTAGTTTTTTGGACAGTAAATGGGTCATGTGCATCTCATATGACTTTTTAAAAGGGTATTTTTATATTATAGCTAAACCTATCAACGAGCCATGTATGGATCAGGTTAACGAATTAATGGGTCAAAACATCCTTAACCCATACATGACCTGGTGATACCAGAACTGGTATCACCAGATCAAAGTGATGAATAAGCTCACACCAGTACAACAATGGAAGATATACAACAATATAATAGTAGAAAGAGATGAGTCAATGAGGAAGAAAACACTAGATATAAGTGGTTCAGTCGGGGCCTACGTCCACTGTGCGGTGTGAATGGTGGTTTTCACTATAATAATGGCTCTAATGGCCTATGGATACAACACTCAAGATTTTCTCTCTCACTAAGTATTTTGACAGAGTTTTTGCTAGGGTTGTGAATTATCGATCCTTTACAATGTAGAAGATGAAGTGTATTTATAGTGCCTTGGGGTGTAATTTACCCCCATGCATGTAATCAGAATGTTCATGGGGTGGATCCCAATATCTAGTTGACCCCTGTCCTTCACACATGTAACTAATTATAATGCAATATTCCCTCATGTGAGGGGATAATCTTGTTGTAACAGACTTGTCCATGTGGGACATGACATCTTGGAACCTTTTACTGCTCGTACTGTATATGTCATCTAGAGAGGTCTCGTCTTGGATAAGTACGAGGTTTCTGATGTGAGTACGTGACTGCTGATGTAGTGCGAAATTTCATGCTGGCAAGTGACAAGTATAGTCTAGATAGAAGGCTTAGGCCGAGACATACTATACAAGTCATTTCCAGGTGTCGGCTGGAGTACAGGATGAGACATGTCCTCGCTGATGAAGCGTTCCCTTGAGGTCTCGGCTCATAAGATGGTCGAGATTGTGGATGACGAGGCCGACCCTAAACTGGATGAGTCTTGGGTAGGAACCAAATGGGGTCCTGTAGGAACTCGATTTTGGATGTTGATGTCCGTCATCTTAGGACGAGGTCACACTTAGTCATATCAATCATCCCTAGCCCTCAGCCATCTATGTGAAGAGGTGGTTGGGGGATATGAATTAGTCCAGTATTTTAATGAGATGTCGAGAGTGACAAGTCTCTCAGTTCTGATTGGATAGCGTCTACCCCAAGTTGAATTGACGGCTAAATGCTTAGGACTTTGTTCCCTCAATGATGGGCCTTGGAACTCATGACTAATCATTATCAGGTTTAAAAATGATTTAAACCCTATTTTCGCCACTTTCTCCATTTCGTGTGTAGCTACTCTCTCTCTCTCTCCCCAAAACCTCTTGATTTCCAGCAAATGGCCTTCTTTCTTGTTTTCAGGCTCTCTTCATCCTTTCTTAGGGATTTCTGACAAGGTACTCCAACAGCTAACCTCCCTTCTTCCCCTTATACAACTTTTCATTATTTTAAGGTTGGTTTGATGTGTTTTTGCTTTTTTCAGCTAGTTTTTTATAACTTCAGCGACCCCTACTGGTGGCCATAGCCCCTTCTGGGAGTGGTTTGTGGTAGGCTCGTAGTGGTCTTAGGGTATCTCACCACCTGCCCTACTAGTTTTTCCTCTTAGGAACTTTTTCGATATAGCTCCGATCATTTTCTCCTGTAGCCTTGTTTGTTATTCTTGATTGTTCTTGAGCAAAACAGTTAACCTTACATACTTATATATTTTACTTAACAAAAGTCAACCTACATCTTGTTTGTCCTTATTTTCTATTTTTCAGTGATGCTGAGTCTCGTCTTGCTGATGTTAAGGCGGTTATACAAGCTAACCGAGGAGTTTCCAAGCCTCAAAGAGGTATTTTCAAGAGATTATGAGGGTAGAGGTTGAGGATGCCGAGAGGCATAAAGCCGAGACATTTCCTCTTCGTTCCATTTATTCTCCCCCACTGGTTATTATTCGTCCCCCGATTGTTGAGTTGAGTGACCCTATGTCTCATTCATCTTCTTCTGCAGATGACAATATGTCTGTCTCTCAGCCGGTCAAGAGTTCTAACTCCGATAAGGATGCCATGGCTTATCCTATATCCCAGGTTGAAGCGTTTGAGGTGGACAAGGATTTATCTCATGTCTTGTCTTCTCAAGGGGACGAGACATCAGATCAATTTGACTATGTTCAAATACTTGAGCCTAGTGTCTCCATTCCACCTCCAATAGATGCTACTCCTCTCTTGATCGTAATTGGAGCTAAGTTTATCCAAAGATTTCCAAGTGGCGACCCAAACAATCCTCAGGCCGAGTCACTAGAAGATAGTGGTGAGGGGAGTGAACTTGACACCTTTGTCTTTGAGTTATATGAGAGCACTGTCTCTGAGTCCGAATTTCTAGTCTGGAGACACCTTTATGGAATAGGACCTCCCATTTCTATGAGGAAGACTTCCAAAGATGAAAGAGCCTTTTATGGCCGACATGGTGAAGTCTGCGTCTATGAGCAGATGTTTAAGGTCGGCTTCCGACTACCTATTCACCCGACCATCCGGGCCATCTTATCCCACTTAGGACTTCCCCCCTCTCAGCTTTCTCTGAATGCATGGAGAGTTATTCTTGGCTTTATCTCCTTCTGGAAGATTGTTCACCAAACCGACTTTTTAGTTAACATTTTTGTGTCCTACTATACTCTTTCGTCTTCCAAGACTCAACCTGGCTACTATCACCTCGTAGCTAGGAAGTCCGAGAAGAAAGTTCTGATTGTCACTCAGTCCTCAAATCACAACTGGAAACCCCGATATTTTTTCATCTCTAGGGCTCGAGAATTTGCTCCTAATTAAGATTGTGGAACCTCTGAGCCCAACCCTCCTCTAAGATGGGCTAAAGTCTCTGTGTCGGCCAAACTTGATTAGGGGTTGAACCCTGAGGCCTCTAAGAAGGTTTAGAAACATCATGATCAAGGTGCTAGTGGTAGTCATGTTAAGGTTGGTCATCTAATGACCCCATATTATTTGGCTTAGACAGGTGTGGGGGTTGACCCCCTAGCCCAGTTGCGAAAATGATTTTTCTTACTAACTATTTTCTCGCATCTTGTAGTTGTTCATAGCTGACTTCGTTCATTTCTTGCAGAACATCTAGAAAAGATACCAGACAACCTTTGGGAAATGGTTGCCCCAGATTTGATCAAACTTGTTGGCAAATACGGTAAGAAATCTAATGCTCCTGCTCCCCCCACTAAGAAATATACTATGGGTGTCCCCAACCAAGCTGAAGATTCTAGGAAGAAGAGAAAGGGACGGGATGAGGACACTAATTCCCATTGTCCATCAAAGCAAGTTTGGTCTGATGAAGCAATCCTAATTTTTACAGATGAGACTTTGGAGGCTCGTCTTTCTCAGTTGAAGCTTGATGACGAGAGTGTCCTTGGCCATGCTAAAAAGTCCATAGATGGTGTCAGTTGCCTCATCTTCGATGGTGACAAGCGCTTCCTCCAGTCCTTGGATATCTCTTTGCTAACTGAATTCTCTATCCATAATCTGTTCAGGTATTTGACAGACTTGCTAACTGTAACCTATTATCAATTAATTCCATCTCTTACTAATTTACCTATCTACCTTTTTTGTTGCAGAGTGTAGTCTCCCTCTACCGATTGGGCGATTAGATCAACAAGAAGATTCCCTTAATTTAGAAGGGAAGGGATGTTATAACCGCTAAAAATAATCCGAGGGACGAGGTTCAGAACGCCAAGTTGACCCTGAAAAAGTCAATGAATGAGAATACCAATCTGAAGATCGAATATGCCAACACCCTGAAGATAATGGACAAGAATAAGCAGGTCGAGATTGATGTTACTGTTAAGGCTGGATTAGATGAGGCTAAGGCGCAAGACATAGTTGAGTTCAAGGAGTCTGATGAGTTCGGGGGCTATGCCTTTGAATATCTTGAAAGAGTCATCAATACTGTCGGCTGATGGGATGCCCTTAAGCATGCTGAGGTTGGCAACTTGTCCCCGATGATTTTGTAGGTCTCAACTTTAGCGACCCCCTTCTTGAGACTGCATTGGCCGATGTTAAAAATCCAACCGACCCCTTGGAGGTCCCCATCGAAGTCACTGAGAACAATGAAACTGTGGCTGAGATAGGCATGAATAATGATGGGGCCGAGATTACCAATATTGGGGCTGATGGGAAGATTCAGGCAGGTGGTGATGGGTCGGCTCAAGCAAGTGGTGATGGAAACTTACAACTTTGAGCTCTTATAATTTTTGTTTTTGTTATGATGACCATTTGTAGTCTTGTGTTCAGCTTTTGCGTAACTCTTTGTATTGAACCAACTTGTAACCTCATTATCATTAATGAAGCTCTTTATTTTCATGTCTTCTTTTTGTGGTATGCAAGTATGTATGCCCTAATTTTTCATTAGTATCATAATTTGAAACAACCATAATTCACAAGTCCCTTCTCGTCGTTTTGAGAGTGTATGGGTGAGAATCGTCTGGTCCATGCACTGCCGTCTCGACCGAGAGAGAATTTTCACCAAATTAATGATGTTTAATAAATGAACCACAACTAAGTGATTTCTAAGATGAATCCACCAAATTATGGTGTCAGATCATAAGTCCCCTCTCATCGTTTTTAGAGTGTATGGGAGAGAATCATCTCGTCCATACATTGTCATCTCGATTGAGAGAGAATTTTCACCAAGTTAATGATGTTTAAAATAAACCACAACTAAATGATTTTGAATTTGAATCCACCAAATTATGGTGTTAGATCATATGTCCCCTCTCATCGTTTTGAGAGTGTATGGGTGAGAATCGTCTTATCCATGCACTATCATCTCGGTCGAGAGAGAATTTTCACCAAGTTGATAATGTTTAAAATGAACCACAACTAAGTGATTTTCGAGATGAATCCACCAAATTATGGTGTTAGATCATAAGTCGCCTCTTGTCGTTTTGAGATTGTATGGATGAGAATCGTCTCGTCCATGCACTTTCGTCTTGGCCGAGAGAGAATTTTCACCAAGTTAATGATGTTTATAATGAAACACAACCAAGTGATTATGAATTTGAATTCACTAAATCATGGTGTTATATCATAAGTCCCCTCTCATCGTTTTGAGAGTGTATGGGTGAGAATTGTCTCGTCCATGCACTATCGTCTTGGCCGAGGGAGAAATTTCACCAAGTTAATGGTGTTTAAAATGAACCACGACTGAATGATTTCTAATCCTCTAGATAGAGTCCATGAACGAGGTTAACCCCATCTGGACTATCATGTCATCGAGAGCAACTTAAAACTACTTCACCACGAATGATGTTTTATAGCTTTAGATGAGTTGATATATACAAGGAATAAATATACAAATAAACAGGTAAGGTATAAGGGAACACTTGGAAATTTTCATTTAATTTCATTGAATTTCATTCATCATCTAGTCCTCATATACATGTATAACAATGGAATTAAAAGGAGATAATAAAAACTAAAATCTTACTAGTATTATTTTTTGAGATGGTCGGCGTTCCATGGATTGGAGAATGGCTCTCCTTCTAAGTTTTCCAATTGATACATCCCTAGGACCACCTCTCCAACCACTTTATACGAACCATTCCAGTTTGGGTGAAGCTTATTGGGGTTCTACCATGTCTTCTTCAGGACGAGGTCTCCCACCTTCAACTGCCGAGCCTTTACCCTTTTGTTCTATAACTTTTATGTTCTTTACTGATAGGAAACTTACCTAACCTCAACATCTTCTCTTTTTACTTACACAAGGTCTAAATCAAGTCTTCTTTCCGCAACGTTCTCTTTCAGGTTATACGTTTGAACCCTGCGTATTGGGATACCTACCTCCGTCAGCACCATCGCCTCTGAGCCATAAGACAACATGAATGAAGCTTCCCCACTTGGAGTCCTCTCTATCGTCTTATAAGCCCATAGGACATCATACATATCCTCAGTCCACCTTTCTTTGGCATCCTCTAATATGTTCTTGATTCCATCAAGAATTGTTCTGTTTGTGACTTATGTCTGCCCATTAGCCTGGGGTCGGCCATGAGTGGAGAAGAACTGCTCAATGCCGACTTGTTCACAATATTTCTCTAGGGAGAGGTTTTTGAATGGCGTCCCATTATAAAAAAATAGGTTATTAGGTAGGCTGTATCTACAGATGATGTTTTTCCAGATAAACTTGAAAGCTTTTTTCTCTGTGATTGTAATCATCGGCTTGGCCTCTACCCACTTTGAAAAATAATTAATCACCCTGATCAAATAACAATAATTATTCACAGCTCTTGGCAATGGCCCAACTAAATCAATCCCCCCGACTGCAAATGTCCAAGGAAAAGTGATATAGGTAAGAGGCTGATGAGGTTGATGGGTATGGTGGCAAACCTCTAGAACTTATCACATTTCTTAACATGCAGCTGCATCTTTGGCCAACGTCGGCCACCAATAACCCTGCGTGATGATCCTCTTAGCTAATGAGCTCCCTCCAATATGGCTAGAGAAGGATCCTTCATGCACGTCCTTTATAATATACTCTACCTTATATGGATGGACACATCTGAGTAGAGGAAGCAAGAACCCTTTTTTGTATAAGATGTATCCTATGAGGGAGAACTTGGTTGCTTTATACCTCAGCGTCTTTTGCTCGGCTCTGGACTCTAGTAATTCCCTCTCTTTGATTATCGAATTATAAGATCCATCCAAGAAGCTCCTATATTCAAGTTGGAGCAAAATTTCATAGTAGTTTCTTCTCCTTCAATCATCATCCGAAGGAGAATCTCTACTAGGACCGTTATTCTAATTTTAATTTTAGTGGCTGAGGCTAACCTTACAATAGCGTTGGCTCAGCCATTATCTATCCGGGGTATTCTCTTCAGCTTTACTTCGCTAAAATGCTTCATTGTTGTCATTATTCTTACCAGGTACTTGGCCATTTTTGTTGTCCTTGGCCTTATATACCCCTAAAATTTGGTTAACAACCAACCTGGAATCACTATATACAAGGAGTTGGTCGACATTCAGTGCCCTGTCAAGGGAGAGGCCTGCTAGGAGAGCCTCATACTCTGATTCATTATTGGAGGCTTTAAAGCTAAATCTCAGTGCATAGTCTATATCAGTCATATCTGGAGCCGACGCAATTAATCCTTCTCTACTTCCGTTCTCACATGAAGATCCATTAACAAAGAGGTTCCACACAATACCATTTTGAGAAAAACTACCCTCTTCTAGGAGGTATCGCTCCTCCTCATTCTCAAACACCTTATTTCTTGCTAAACTCGTCTCTCCCTTGGCTAGGGGATGATACATCCTTCTATTTTGTTTATAACCTTCAACTTTAATATTTTTTGTATTGTCCTCTTCCCAATTGAACTCGGCTACAAAGTCAGCTAGGACCTGCCCCTTAATGGCCATTCTTGGCTGGAAGATGATGTCGAATTCCCCCAACTTAATTGCCTAAGCCATCAACCATCCTGACTTCTCAGGCTTGTGAATGACCTGTCTAAGAGGAGAGTTGGTGAGGACCACCATAGTATGTGCCTGTAAATAGGGTTTCATCTCTCTCGAGGCATGGATTAGAGCATAGGCCAACTTCTCCATTTTGGTGTACCTCATCTCGCCCCCTGGAGGGCCTTGATATTAAAGTAGACTGGTTATCAAACTCCATCCTCTTCTCTGATAATAGCAGCACTAATAGCCGAATTCGAAATAACTAGATAAAGCTATAACTTTTCTCCTTGGACTGTTCTAGACAACAAGAGTTGATAGTTAAGATATGACTTCAAATCTTGGAAGGCCTTATCATACTCATCGTTCCATTCAAATTTTTTTCTCAACACTTTAAAGAAAGGAAGGCATTTACGAGTAGATCTAGACATAAACCTATTTAATGCAGCCACTCGTCCAGTTAGTCTTTGCACATCCTTTATTATTGTGGGAGTCTTCATCTCGATCAAAGATTGGATCTTTTCACGGTTGGGTTCGATCCCACTTTGATTCACAATGAAGCCTAAGAACTTGCCTGCTCCGATGCCAAAGACACACTTGGTTGGTTGAGCTTCATTTTAGACTCATCCATCGTGTCAAAAGTACACTCAAGTTCAGCCACGTGCATGTCAACCTTGAGGCTCTTCATCAACATGTCATCGATATACACTTCCATTGTCTTCCCAATATGGTCCTCAAACATTTTATTGACCAACCTTTTATATGTTTCCCCAGTATTTTTCAATCCAAATGATATGACCTTGTAGCAATTGGTCCCCTTGTTAAGTTACAAAGGCCGTCTTCTCTGCATCAGTTGGATCCATGAATATTTGATTATAACTTGAGTAGGCATCCATAAAGCTCATTAATTCAAGGCTGGAAGTAGCATCAACTATATAATATATTCTTGGTAATGGGAAGTTGTCTTTAGGGCAGGCTTTATTCAGAGCCCTAAACTCAACACACATCCTACATTTGCCGTTAACTTTGGGGATGATGATAGACACTTAGGGTAAAATACTACCCTGATGAAGTTGGCCTTTTCTAACTTCTTCACCTCTTTTTGGATGACATAATACTTCTATTGAGAGTAGGCTCTCCTTCTTTGCCTAATCAACCTTACATCCTCTTCCACGTTGAGCCTGTGGCAAAGGACCTTTAGATCAATGCCTGTCATATCCTGATGGCTCAAAGCGAAGATACTATGTCTCTTCTGTAATAGCTTGATCAGTTCCTCTTTGACCTCTTTCTTTACGGCTTTATTGATTTGGATTTTTTAAGCTTGTCCTTATTGAGGATGATGGATTCTACCTCTTCAGCAGCCTATCCCTTCTTCACTTTGTTTTGATCTTTAGGGTCCAAGGTATCAATGTTGTAGGTCGTAGTGGCCCTTTTATATGCTTCTCTCTCCTCGGCTGAGTTAAATTAGCATTCACATGCCTCAACTTGGTCCCCTTGAACTCCCCCTACCCCATATGGGGTCTAGAATTTAATCATCTGGTGGAGTATTGAGGGCATGACCTTAAATTCCTTTAGGGTTACCCTTTCGAGAATTATATTATAGGCTCAGTAAACATTTTCATCCATGAATAAGAAGCTGATCATCCTTGTAAGACATTTCAGCCAGCCGTTTCCCATTCTCACTTCCATTTCATATATGCCTAGGGGTTATACCTTCTCACCACTAAAGCCGATGAGTGGTTGGTGATATGGAATGAATCTCTTCTTTCTCAAATCTAGACCTTTGTAATAATCCCAAAACATAATGTCGATTGAGCTACCTCTGTCTACCAGAATCCTTGGAACCTCATAGCCATGTACTAGAGTAGTGATGACCAAAGGTTCATCATATGGATCTAAAATTCCCTTGAAATATAACCTCAAAAGGCCGACTACTAAAGTATTCATATCAACCTTGGCTCACTTACCTTTGACAGACTGAATTGCAGCTGAGTTGACAGTCTTAGGCTTTTGTGGGAGAGCTTTTGCCTCGGCTATGTGTGCCTTCCTCTTTGTAATATCCTTTCCTCATCTAGCAAGCCCCCCAAAGATCATCTTGACCTCATGCGAGATCATATGGAGCCGACCCTTTGGATCAACAAACTTAGGAGGGAGGCCAGGGCCAACCTCATTAGAGTCGTCCTACTCATCATCATTTCATCCGTATCTGACTTACACTTGTCATTTTTCTTCTTCTTCTCAGTGTCATCTCGTCCACCCCTTGAGCCACTCTTGTCTATATACTTCCTCAGCTTTTCGGCATTCAACATATTCTCTATTTCATCCATCAGAGCAAAATATTTATCGATCAAGTGCCTATGGTCCTGGTGGAATTCACACCATAGGTTTTTGTTCCTCTTGTGAGGAGGAGCTTTTAACTTTTTGGGCCACCTCAAGGATCGATAATTCTTAATCTTATTCAAGATGTGTTCACAACTGACTGTAATGGGAGTGTAGTCAGTGAACTTGTCATCCGGTGATCTCTTCTTTCCATATTTGTTCTTCTTATGGAACTTACCCCCACTGCTAGAACCCTTATCATCCTCATACTTTGCTTCCATAGCTTCTTCGGTGTTCATGACCCTACCGAACATTTCCAATAGCTTGGCCATGGACTTCTATGGGTCTTCAGTAAGCTTCTAGAGTTTTCCCTTCTGCAGACCTCCTATCGAAGTTATCATTGCAATGTTGCCCTCATAATCTTCCACCTCTAGTTTTTCTTTATTGAACCTAGAAATATACTCCTCGAGACTCTCATTCTTCCCCTGCTTGACGTATAACAGGTGAGTTGTCTTCTTTCGGGTCTCACCTTAAAGCAAAAGTTATGTATTAATCTCTCTGCGAGCTGCTTGAAATTTTTAATTGAATTCTTTGGGAGTGAGGTGAACCATACATGGGCTGCTTCGGTTATAGTGCTCGATAAGGCATAACATCTCATCTGAGACTGAGTAAATGTCTGCAAGTGACTGGTATATCTCTACGTGGAGAACTGGATTAGTGCTCCCATCATACTTGGGAGTGACTATTGGTGGTTTGAACTTGGTTAGGGTTAGAAAATTGACGATCCTAGCCATGAAAGAAGAGCCTTCGAAATAGCCCCTTACAAGGGGTCTCGACTTTTGAGATTGTCTCCAATCTTATCTTCTAACCTCTGGATCGAGTCATTCCAGAGCCTCTCAGCCGCTGTTATAACATCAGCTTGGACAATATTGTGTCCTGCCACCTTGACTGGTCGAATGGAAGGTTCCCTTTCCACTGATCTGTGTCAGCTGTTCACTTCTCTCAAATCCTCACCTCGGCCACATGGTAGCTGACAACCTGTTTCTTCTCTTGTGGAGCCAACAATACTCCTTAATCTGGACAGTCTATCTCTGAGATCACCCACTGGGTCGAGACATTCAAAGGCTAACCCTCTGCTTAGTTGATAAAAGGCTGAGCCCCTTGGTTGGTCATCCTGACAAGGCCTCCTACTGTGTCCTCAACTAACTTGAATGGGGCGTACAATGTTACCTGATATTTCATATGGCTCCCAGCATTCAACCCGGGTATCTTCAGCCTCATAGTCATCATATCGATCCTTCGAATAGGGTTTACCTTACCTCCCTAGGGGTAAACGCTTTGGGTCAGCTACTTCTCTCTGCCATTGATGAGCTATAAACTCCTTATGCGATGCTTGGGGTGGTCCCCTGGTATCTGGATGCTGCTCCATGGTGATTGGAGTAATCATTTTTGGTATTACCCCAGTGGGTCTCATCAATACATTTTGGCTGAAGGCAGCTATATGCTCTTGCATCGCCTATTGGCTAGCTACCAATAACTTCAATGCCACCACCACCTCTGTTATTTACGAATGAGGAGGTGCATGGCTAGGGCTATGACCACCAGTTAGTGGTGGAAATTTTGATGCCATGTTTTGAACCTGATGGATTAGTAGTAAACTGAAGAGTATAAGCTTATAAGCCTAACAAGAGCTATTTCAATGGTGAAATAACTCCACAAGAGGGGAGGACTGGTACACCATCAGATACCCTGGTGCGTACAAGCTAAAGAAGGGAAGATATGATAATCCTCATTTCGATAGAAAGTTCCAGACTGATGATACCGTAATTAATATCACCAGATCAAAGTGATGAACAAGCTCACACCAGTACAATAATGGAAGATATACAACAATATAATAGTAGAAAGCGATGAGGCAAAGAGGAAGGAAACACCGGATATAAGTGGTTCGACCGGGGCCTATGTCCACTGTGCAGTGTGAATGGTGGTTTTCACTATAACAATGGCTCTAATGGCTTGTGGATACGACATTCAAGCTTTTCTCTCTCACTAAGTCTTTTGACAGAGTTTTTTCTAAGGTTGTGATCATTATGTATTTTATAGAGTTTTTTCTAAGGTTGTGAATTATCGATCTTTTATAATGTAGAAGATGAAGTGTATTTATAGTGTCTTGGGGGTGTAATGTACCCCTATGCATGTAATCATCATATGCATGAGGGGGCTCTCAATAGCTAGTTGACACGTGTCCTTCACATATGTAACTAATTATGATGCAATATTCCCTCACATGAGGGGATAATCTTATTATAACAGACTTGTCCACATGGGATATGCCATCTTGGAACCTTGTACTACTCGTACTGTAGATGTCGTATGGAGAGGTCTCAGCTTGTCTGAGTACGAGGTTACTGATATGAGTATGTGACTGCTGATGTAGTGCAGGATTTTATGTTGGCCAGTGACAAGTGTGGTCTCGGCTGAAGGCATCAGGTCGAGACGTACTTTTTAAGTCATTTCCAAGTGTCAGCTGGAGTAGAGGACGAGACATGTCCTTGCTGATGAAGTGCTCCCCTGAGGTCTCGGTTCACAGGATGACCAAGGTTGTGGATGACGAGGCTGACCCTAAACTGTACGAGTCTTGGGTACAACTCAAATGGGGTCCTTTAGGAACTCGGCATTGGATGCTGATGTCCCTCATCCTAGGACGAGGTCACACTTGGTCATATCATGCCCCATTAAGGCTAACGTGTCTAATGATATTACCCAAACATGATTCGTTAATATTAATGGGTACACGACCCGAACTGTTAGCACCAACTAATATTAACAAATCAGTTTGGGTATAAATGGGTAACAGGTTGGGTAACCCATAATACCCTTTAGTTTTCATTAGTTTAAAAATAATGTGTTTTAATGGTTATTCTTATTGGGTATATGTTGGGTGACCTATAGTACCCGTTAGGCTTAAAGGAATTAAAAACAATAGGTTTTAATGGTTAATCTTATTGAGTACGGGTTGGGTGACCCTACAGTACCCCATTAGTGTTAAATGGTATTAATGAGTAAAAGTAAATTTTTAAACCCGAATTCTTAGTGTTAACGGGTCTACCGTGTTAATTTGTTAATGACCCAAACCTAATAAAGGTAAACTCATTAACTTATAATTTCGTGTCGAATCGTGTCGTGTTAACGGGTTATCATATTTTTTGAGAGGTATAATTATAGCCTCATTTATATGTTAAAAAATAGAAAAAAAAACTCTCACTCTTTCATTCCTCTCTCTCTTCCCCTTATGGAAGCAAATTAGGCTCCCCATCTCCACGAGCACCTCTCGTCCATCTCTCTATCGTCTGTATCTCTTCACAAAAACACATACATGAACACACACACACACACACGCGAAAATACATGCACGATGGGTAAAGGGTTTATCTCTCATCTAGTTTTGTGATTTTGTTAGAATGGGTATTGGGTTTCTTGAATTTTTGATTTTTTGTGGGTTTGATGATAAGGGAAATGGGTATTGAAGCTAGGGATTTTTTTTAAATGAATGGTTTGTAGATTTTTTGTTAGAATGTGTATTCTCGAATGGAAATAAGTGGTGCTGGAAGGAATTTGTGAATTTTTGTTGGATGGGAAAGAGTTTTAAATGAAATGGATAGTATGTGGATTTTTGCAATATGTTTTTTCAGTTAAAACTCAGTTTTTTTATTTACCGAAAATCTATTTTTTAAATTGGAAATCTGGTTTTTATTGAATTTTTTTAAAATTGGAAATCTTTATTTTTCTATATAGAAATTTATATTTTGCTTATTAGAAATAATATTTTTTTTTTCCTGAAAAAAGGTTTTTTGTTTGATTTTTTTTCCTGAAAATATGTTTTTTTAAATAAGGGTTTATTTTTTTGAAAATATATATTTTTTCCCGAAATTATGTTTTTTCCCTTCTGAAAATATGTTTTTCCTGAAATTGTGTTTTTTCTTCGAATATTTCCTAATTTTTTAAAAGTCCACTATTTTCATATTTTAAATGTCTTTTTCAATATTTTCAATTTTTTCCAAACTTTTAAAATGCCTTTTCTACTATTTCCATTTCTATTTTTTTTTCAGTTTTCTATAATTTTTTAATTTCTCGTAATTTTTAGTTTGTTAATTTTCTATAATTTTCAGTTTGTTAATTTTTAATATTTTGTAGTTTTTTAGTTAATTTTTTTTTGTAATTTCTAGATTTTAGAATATTTTTCTATAATTTTCAAAAATTTTAAAATATTATTCTATAATTTTAAGATTTTTTTTATTTTTAAAATTTCTATTTTTTAAAATATATGATATTGACCTGGACCAAAATATGCTCATGTGTGTGGCACATGACTAATTTTTTGTCCAAATATTTAACATCGTTAGGGTTATCGGGTTATTGGAAGTCATTTTGATAGTTTAGGGGTTAAGTTCAGAAAATAAAAGTTCTGGCGGTGAAGTGAATATGGGGTAAAGTTCAGGGGCAGTTTTAATTAACTGTAGAAAGAAAGAAGTTATAAGTTGTCACAGGTGTAAGTTTCTCTCCCACCAATTATGCATGAGTTGGTTATAAAGGGTATTTATGATCAAGGGAGCTAATGTGTTTAGTCCTGATTTTTAATATTTATTTGTATTCACTCCCGTGTCTTTATATTTTTTTGTCCTATTGTAATCACTATGGGACATGTGTCATTTGCT
The DNA here is from genome assembly GCA_949130495.1 of Sambucus nigra. Taxonomy (NCBI): domain Eukaryota; kingdom Viridiplantae; phylum Streptophyta; class Magnoliopsida; order Dipsacales; family Adoxaceae; genus Sambucus; species Sambucus nigra. The sequence goes on along the minus strand of OX422212.1, from coordinate 43,154,289 downwards.
GCAGAAAGGAAGATGGGTGGTTACAAAGTAGTTATGGATAGTTTTCAGTGCTTATGGGACTTAATACAATTTTAGAAACACATGGGATGAAAACCTAAAAAATCTTAGGAGATGGGACTAAAGCCAAAAAAACTATATGATCAATGGGACTTATATAATGAAAAAATGTGCACATGGGACTCATACGCAAAATCCCCTTTAATAAATCTATACATACTAATGAGTTTATAAATTTTCACTACATCATAATTAGTGGGCATCATCTCCGGTGAAGGTGTCGACGGCGGCCGACGCCACCAACCATCAACTCAATCGTTTTCCTATCTTTTCCATACAAGTTTCAGAGATATTTTTATTGTAGTTCCATTCAATTTAAAACTTAAGGAGAAAATTAATGAGTTGTGTGATTAAAGGACCTCACATATCAATTTTTCTATAGATGTTAAAAGTCATAGACGGGTCTTCCATTTGTTACTCTTTTAATGACTATCCCAATTCTTAAGGGTACATATAGAATTTAGCAAGGTATGTGTTCATACCATTAATGCTATTCAAGTTCTCTAATCTTTCAAACATACCTTTAGAATTTGTTGCTGCAGAATTAAAAATGAGAAACTAAATTACTCATTAACGATAAATAATCAATTGCAGAATAATAAAAAAAATGTCAGGTTGAATCACGTAATAGGTCGCTCTCTTTAGGGCGTTTTGCTATTCAAATGCTCAAAAACCTTACCCCTTAGTGCCAATTTTTTTAAGATATATGATTAACTTTTTCCATCCCAAAATGACGTGAGACTTTGTGAAATCAAGTTTGGAAATATGGGACCCATAAATGATTCTTTGCCCCTTCTTCCTTTTTGAAATTTTACACACAAACATACACTCGTGTCAGCAACCCCCAACTTGTAAACTCTTGTAAACATTTTGTTCAAACAATAGGATTATGCATAAGAAAAAAATTATTCGAGTTGGACAACTGATTAGTCTCGAATATTACATCAAATAACCTTTTTATTTACGCCTTCTAGCATTTTCGTTCCCCTTGCCCCTATATTTGTGCTCTTATATTATATAACCCCCCCTCTCTCTCTCTCTGTATATATATATATATATATATATATATATATATATATATATATATATATATATATATATATATATATATATTGTGCAATGTTTATTTCAGCTTTAATAAGTGTGGGAATGCTTAGCAGAGCAGTTGGATGCATTTCGGGAAAGTTTAATCATAAGACGCAACTTCAGGGGTATTTTGTAATTGCATACTTATGAGTTTTAACTTTGGCATTCCATCATTTTTTAGATCTTCGAATTCTGTTCTCGTGGCCACCAACCGTGCATCATTCTGAGTCCGAACGATCAAATTATGACGAGTTTCGTGAAGCATTATAATTTTGAAGAGAATTGACGGGGCACTTACACTATAGATTGATCCACGAAATCCATGGATCGATCCACAAGGCATTTTTTTTTTCATTTGTCCATGTATTGATCCATGAAAAGTGTGGATCGATCCGTGGTTTTGCAACTTGTTTTTTCCCCCTTAAATTCGTTATAGGTTGTTTGTATTTTTTTAGGCTTACGATAAATAGCAACTCGGATATTTTATTTAGATATATTTGATATTTTGGAGAACCAATAGATTAGAAATATCTCTATTCTCTCTCCAAGATTTTCTTGACCCATTTCTTCATGATAACTAGACTTTTGGGGTAGTCATTGTTTGAAGCCAAGTTAATCAAAACCTTTATCACCTACACAAAAATATAACAACTAGAATAGAGATAAGTAAGGATGTCAATCCAAATCTAGGGAGTGAAGTGAGGGAAAAATAATTGTAATTCTCTTTTATTTTCTTTTTGGAATTGTTACTTTTTCTATTTTTTTTGCTTTTTCAATATTAAAACAATTTGGGTGAGGATGTGAAATAACACTAACTAAATCAAAGATGTAAAGAACAAATGAAAAAGTGACTAAAAATATGAAAAAATCTAACACTAAAATAAGAGACAAAGTGAGGTAAATAAATGTGAGAGCAATCAAGGAGTGGGACTACACCACAAATTCGAGCTATTCTAATTAATTAATCAATTATTTGAATTCTCCCAAACTAATATCAAAATTATAAATCAACTCTCGTTGCAAGTATAATTTTAATAGTAATCTTTCAGAAAATTAAGTTTAACCCCCCATAACTCTAGAAAATAGATCTACACTCCTTTTAATTAATCACTCGTTAGGATTGATGCATCAAAATTTATGTAAATCTTAGAAAATGAAAATAGAGTTGAAATTCAAGGAATAATACTACACTTAAGAGACCCCTATCTCTAGTTCGAATCTAAAATGGGTATTATAACTAGAATTTCAATTTTCTCTCGAAAATCATTTACCCTCTCTCGAGGCATAAATTTAAGGGTGAGGGATCAAAATTAACATTCAAAGGGAATTTTTAATTAATGAAACTAATTAAATCAAAATAACAACAAATAAGGGTTCACCCCACCCCTTGAAAGGGGGATTTAGCCTAACATGATATTAAACATGATGAACAAATAATCAAATGCTAATAAAATGAAATAGAAGAGAAGAGAACAATCAAACCCAATCTCTTGAAGTGGAATTGAACTCTAATTTATTTGAAATCAAGCACCATCCATCCAATATGAACATCCAACAATAATCAATTTAATATAATACTCAATTGAATTACTCACAATTTTTTTTCCTCACAATTATTTAAAAAAAAATAAAAACTATTTACAAAAGAATTTCCTAATTTATTTTCTAATCTAACCTATCTCTCTCTGGAATTCTCTCTAAAATAATCCCCCATCTTGAATGGTCTTCATCTTCTTTAAATAGTAGGCATGAAGCTAAGGGTATATTAGGTAAGGATAAAATGTGGGTGATCATGGGGTGTGCACACATGAGGTTTGAGAGGTGTGAGGTCATAAAAATCTGATTTGCGTGAGGGAAATTTTGGGATAAAAGAAGGTTTATGTGGGAAGTGGTTGTTTGGGGGTATAATGGGAAAAGAGGGTTAAGTGGTTTAAATCACATAGGAGGCAATTGTTTTGACTTTGTTTGGCTTGGTCTTTGTTTGTATTTGGCAGGATGAAATTGTAGAAGCTTTGCTAAAAATGGGAAATGGGTTTGGGGCTATGGCCAGGTTTGGATGGTGCCGGATTTCAGGGCTTGTGGGTCGCGTCGGCGGTTTCGCGGGTTAGGGTAGTGGTTTTGGCACCGGGTCATGGGCGTTTTGGGTTAAGTTGAAGGATATTCGGGTTTTTGAGTCGAGTTCTTGGTCATTGTGGGGTGGAGCAGGTCTCGGGTATGTAGGTTGGTAGTTGAGCGTAGGGCTGTGTTTCGGCTGGATCGGATCGAAAAATGACCTTTCGGATGGAAATAAAATATTTGTTCCAATTTCCTATCCAATTTTTTCGAAAAATAAAAAAAGTTTCCGAATTCGAAAAAATCGGAAAAAAATCAAAAAATTTCAGAAATTCAAAAATATACTAAAAATTCAAAAATTTTGGAAATTCCAAAATTTCAAAAAAATTAATATAGGATTTTCGATTACTCGAAATTCTCATTTTAAAGAAATCGGAAAAAAGATTTAACCCAACATGTAAAACCATTTTTTTCATTTGTGTAGAGGATAGAGGGATATTCTCCTTTTATAGAGGACTTTTTTGGGCCTCTCTTCCTCTCCTAGCCGATGCGGGACACATGAGAATGTTTAAAAAAATTGGAAATCGAAAAATATTTCGAAAAAATCAGAAATAATTTAGAAAAATCGGATCGGCATAGTTTTGGAAAAATCGAATCGAAAAAAATGGAAAATCAAAAATTCAAAATTATTTTCAATTTTCGATTCGATTTTTTTTGAAAAATTCGGAAATCAAAAAATCGAAAATCGAAAACCTTATATACGTTCCAAAATCGAAAAATATCGGATCGTATATCGGAAAAATCAAAATGTTCGAAAAAAAATCACAGCCCTAGTTGAGCGGGTTGGATTGGGGTAGGGTCGGCCGACGGGTTTGGAGTTTGTTCGGCTGGAGATGGTCTGGTGGGTCTCGCCGGATGGGGCTCGAAAAGGGGATTACCGGCCAGTCACGGGTTTGGGATCGGGTAAGGTTACGGGACAGGAAAATTAGCTCCATGAATTTCATATTTGACTTGATTTATCGCTTTTGACACCGCAACTGCAATCAATCCTGCACAGTATACAATTTAGCACATAAGACCCATATTGCCGAGAATTAGCAACTAAAATACGTCTATTCGGAGTATAAAATGTACACTTTTGGGTTCTTATCACTTCACTCTTTCTCATTAATTACTCCATTGTAAGTATTGAATGCTTAGTTTAGTTGTCCTTGGTTCATATTAAACATTTCATTCTTAATTAATATGGATTTGAATTCTTGTATTAAATGGCTTGTTTTCCTTTAGTTACATGTATATTTCATTTTGATTTCTTCATTACCTTAAGTATCTAGTCTTGTTGGTTTAGAGGCATAAACCCACCTTGGATGCTTGTACTTCATTATTAGGTTGTTAGTTTTAATAAATTATTAGGAGCATGTGTTGATATTGGGGTATCTTAGTATATTAACTTCTCTTATGATACAAGGGTTATATTTTAGACTTTACTACAACATCAACACATTTGACCCATAGTTTATTGAAATCTTCATTTCTTATTGGGAAGTCATGCTTGATTGTTGGTGTTAATATATTATTCCCATTTGATTGTGATTTGATCTTTAGAATCTTACCTTTTATGTTAGTCCAAGGTGGGGGAATGCTCCTAGACTTCTTTTAAGTATTAGTTTATCAACTCTTTAGTTAATACTCGCTTCACTTCAATTAATGTCTTCTAAATTTGTTCTTCTTAGTTTCATCTGTCATTAGTTCGTTAACTCACTATATTATACTTTAATCATCTGTTATTACTTTTTACTCTTGCTTTTTAACACATCTCTAAACAACTGTTAACCTTACTTTATTTAAATACATGCAAAATTCGACTTCGGTTTTACCCAAATTTTTAACTCTCACGATTAGATCGAACTTGAGCGAAATATTATTTTAAGTGAGTCAAGTTTTTAGCACTGTTACAGGTAATTTTTCTAGTAAAGATGCTATTATTTTAGTTCTTTGTTGACAAGCACACTTGCATTTAATCCTTTGAGCTAGTATTGTTCTGAAGATTTAGGTACCTTTCTTTAGTAGCAACGAAGTTATTCATTGAGTAGCAACTTGAATTCGACATTTAATGGTAGCTTATTTAATGATGGCCTTGCCTCCTCAACTAGATCGAACAATCCTCTTAATAATTCAAGTTCATAGGACATTTGGCGATCATCGCCTTCGTTCGACTATCCTTTTAGGCTCGATACATCGACTACACAATCATTTTTCCATATTTTCCTTACTTAACTGCACCTCCCTCAGTGCAATCATCACACTCTCTTATTCACCATATTTTGATCTTTCAATGGAAAAAATTCATGGTCCACCAGTTGACATTGCCCCTGCACACCGAATGCTTGGTGACTATCTTCGCCCGAAGTTGGCCACATATGACGGGTGCATCACATACCCTTTTAATGTCAAGAATTTGAATTTTAGGAATGACATGATTAATCTTTTTCCTTCCTTCTATGGAATGGAAAATGAGCTCTCGTAACATATAAGCTAATTTGAGGAGGTGTGAAACACCTTTTCTTATCAAAATTGCACTCCTGAGATCGTACGACTTAAGCTTTTCTCCATCTAATTCTATCATGTCTTGGCAAGAACTACAAGATCTCTTTCTGAAAGAGTTTTTTCCAACTCATAAATCCAATGCCATCATGAAGCAAATAAATATTTTGCGTAATTTGATCATGACACGTTTGGCAAATGTTGGGAACATTTCAAATCTTTGAAACGATCTTCCCCCATCATAATTTTGACCAAATGAAGTTGATTTCTATATTCCATGTGTGGTTAAGTCCGTTAACCAAGCAATTGGTCAAGACCATTTGCCAAGGTAGTTTACTTACCTTAAGTAATTAAAAAGTGTAAGTTCACTTGGAGTTTTTTTGCACCATTTCACGAGGGTGGGATACAACAAGCCCTCATGAGCGGGATACCAAAAAAAAGCACTGCCTCCCAAGGGAAAAATGAAGGCTTGTTCCTACTTAAGTTGAAAAATGCTGATGTGTATACTAAGTATGACCAACTTTGCCTAGTCTCTCAAGAATCCCATTGTATGTAATCCACCCAAAAGGTTTCCATTATAATGGAATTTGTTCGTGTTATCTGTGATTCGATTGGCCACTCAGAGAAGGAGTGCCCCACACTCCCTGGTATTAAAGGCCAATTGTTTAAGCAACCTAATGATACGGGGACTTATAAAAAAGCAATATCTTAATATCCCCTGTGATCCCAATAATTCTCTTGACAATCCTGATTGGAGGATAAGTCACCCTCTCCTTATGTGGAAGAATGGCCAAAATTAAATTCTAAGCTATAAAGGGAGAATAATCCACTGCCTAATTGTCCACCTCCACAATATTAACCTCAATCGCAACCCTAATATCAACAACATCATACTCAAGCGGGACCTCCCCCCACACCGAATTTTCCTCCACATGAAAATCCTAATGAGGAGAAATTTTACTTTGGCAAAAGGTTAATCAAATCGAGTAAACCATTTGTCAAATGGTTCGTACTATGTAGGAGATTCAATTTTCTTTTTCTTAATTGAACCAAAATTCTCAATGAATTGGAGACCTCTTTTACCGAATGAACTTCAAACCAATTCCAAGGGTCAAATGAGCATTGAGAGTTTTAATCCAAGTGCACTGAAAACCAAGCATGCTAAGGGTATAACTACCCTTAGGAGTGGGAAAGAGGTTGATAATAACATTTCTATATAGGCCTAAAGGATGTGAAACCGTACACTCTAGAAATCATAGATAATGACATCTCAAAATATGGAGAAGAGCCTATTGTTTCGACGGCCCGGTTTGCCCCATTTTGGCCCGATTCCTCAAAGGATCAAGCCTAAGGATAATAAAACTTCGGAGAAGGGTTTTATCGAACTATTAAAATAAGTTAATATGAATATTACCCTCCTTAAGGCAATCAAGCATGTGCCAAAATATGCTACGTTTATGAAAGACTTATGCATGGTAAAAAAGGAAGCAACATGTTTGCAAAAAAAATCATACATGGCGGTCCAAGCGAGCTCCATTATGATAAATGAGTTTGCCCCCAAATTAAAAGGCCCAAGGTGACCCACTATAACGTGTATAATTGGGGATTGTAAGATTGAATGTGCCCTCCTCGATTTGGGGGCGAGCATGAATTTTTTACCTTATTCGGTTTACCTGGAGTTAAACCTCAGTGGTTATAAAGTAACCCCCATCACTTTATAACTTATCAACCGTTTCATGAGGGTACGTAGAAGCATTATGGAGGATGTGCTCATCTATGTTAAGTCTGTCCACTTTTCGTAAATTTTATCATTTTGGACACGTAACCTGTGGCTAAGGGCAGTTTGAAAATTCCCATCATCTTTTATTAGGACATTCCTAGCTACTTTTAATGCCAATATTAATTATAGGAATAGGGTCATGAAATTATCCTTTGAAAATATGACGATAGAGATGAAAACTTTCAACCTTCTCAAGCAGCCCCAATGTTGTGATGAAGAAGAGGATGGGGTTGAGACGGAGGTATGCATATGCACATTAGTCCAAGAATTTTGACCTCTCTCATTTTTTAGACCCTTTGTATGCATGTACTTCAAGATCCTTAGATAACGACTTACTTTTGAATGAGGAGGGTTATAAAGATACCCTTGATGCAAATTGTTATTCACTGAATTGGATTTTTTTAGAAATGTTCAATGCTCTATATTTCTTCATGGAGGTGGAAAGTAAGATTGAAGGTGGAGAGAATGGTAGGAACTGAGAAGGGGATATCATAAATGAGCAAAGTGAGGGAGTTATTTACGAGTCATTGTGGATCTCCCACTTTGAAAAGTCACCCCCATTAGAATCTTTTCCCTTCCCCTATAATGTTTTAATGCCTAAAGTTGAGCTCAAAACCTTGCCAACGGAGCTCAAGTATGTTTTCCTCAGTAGAGAGAACACTTTTTCCCTAATCATTATGGCAAACCTTGACATTGGTCAAGAAGTCGTGTTCTTAAAGGTTTTGAAAAAACATAAGAATTTTATTGGGTGGTGCATATCCAATTTATAAGGGATCAGTCCCTCCATTTTCACCCATAGAATATACTTAGAGGAGGAAGACAAACCCACCCGTCACATGCAAAGACGGTTGAATAAAAATATGAGCAAGGTGGTTATGGAGAAGTTGATTACGTTATTGGATGTGGGGATAATCTACCTAATTTCCAATAGCGAATGGGTGAGCTCGACCTAAGTGGTGCTTAAAAATTCGGGCATCACGGTAAAAAAGAATGCAGATGGTGAGCTTATGCCCTCTCATATTCCCACTAACTATCGTGTTTGTATTGACTATATGAAGCTTAATGTGGTAACGAGGAAAGACCATTTTCCTTTACTATTCCTTGATAAAATCCTTAAGAGGTTAGCCGGGCACAAGTGTCAATGTTTTCTTGATGAGTATTCATGGTACAATCAAATTGAAATATCCCCCAAGATAAAGAAAATACCACCTTCACTTGCCCATATGGTACTTTTTCCTTTCGGATGGTATCTTTTAGGATTTGTAACGCACCAACAACTTTATAACGGTTCATTCTTATCATTTTTAGTGACATGGTGGAGGATATCACTAAAGTCTTTATGGATGAATTTAGCTTGTCTGGTAATTCTTATGAAGCATACCTAGACAACCTTGAAAGGGTTCTAGCTAGATGCATTGATAAAAATCATTCTCAATTATGTGAAGTGTCACTTGATGGTGACACACGGGATCTTCCTAGGCCATATTGTCTCCAACGATGGAATCCAAGTAGATAAGGATAAGATTGATGTGATTTCCAATCTTCTCTCTTCCAAAACCCTCAAAGACATGAGGATGTTTCTTGGTGAAGCTGGGATGTTTCATTCAAGACTTTAACTCAATCGCACATCCAATGTGCAATCTCTTGGCTAAAGACATTCCATTCTTATGGACGGAAGCATGACAAGCATCGTTCGATAATTTGAAATCCATGTTGACCAAGACCCTTATCATGAAATTGTACAATTGGATCCTTCCATTCGGGCTTATGTGTGACGATAGTGATTATGCCGTAGGGGAAGTTTTGGGTCAATAAAGTGATAAAAATCGTCACATAATATCATATGCTATATGCATGCTTGATATTGCCCAAATGAAGTGGTACACTACAAAGAAAGAGTTTTAGATATAGTCTTCATGTTGGATACATTTCAAGCTTACTTGGTGGGATTACTAAGAGTAAGGGAGACATGATATTTTCAAGTTTTAGATATAGTCTTCACGAACCATGTTATTTTCAAGTACCTTGTTTCTAAAAAGGATGCTAAGAGTAAGTTAATTTAATAGGTGTTTCTCCTATAATAATTCGATCTCTCAATTAAAGATAAAAAGGTGTTTAAAAAGTTCATCTGAGTTCATTTGTCCCAATTGACATTCAATCACAATCATAGAGACTCGATCCCCATCTGAGAGCATTTTCTCGACGACCAACTCATGGCCGTTTCGATCTTGCCATGGTTTGTCGACATAGCGAATGTCCTTTTCACCAGGGCATGTCAACCACATTCTCGCCCAAAGACAATGAATTTTTTTGATTGTGGACCGATTATTATTTTTTGATGACCCATATATGTTTAAGCATGGTTAAGACCAAATCATTGGAAAGGGTGTCCCAAACGATGAGATTCCTAGTATCTTGTCATTTAACCACAATAAAGCATGTGGAGGGCATTTCACTTCCCAATAGACCTCTCATTCAAGGCCATACATTGCATGTTTTATTAGTTGACTCTCTTAAAGGATGCATAAGCTTTTTGTAAATCTTTCCCCAATTGCCAATTACTTAGTAAAGTTACTAAATTGAACATGATGCCACTTTCCCCCATCCTTGTAATCAAAGTCTTCAATTGTTGGGTAATAAACTTCATGGGTGTCACACCCTACTTAATTAAATACCGGATGATCAGGCCTTTATTAAATTAAAACAGAATATCCATATTGGTTCATTCTTAGTATCACTGTCGATTTTTTTTATTATTTACTCACCACCTAGTATTTGAAAAGCTCATGTCAAATTTTATTTATTTATTTTATATAAGAAAATAGTTAAAACAATTAAACAATTAAGTATCATATCCACCATACTAAATTAATCAACACCACAATTAATGAAATACTGAATGATATAAGATATGACGGGAGTAAACACCCCAGTCTTAAACTCTAATATAATAATCCATGTAAGAACTAAATCCACATATGAATAGTAAAGGAAGTACAATATCTCTGGAAACAACTGCTAATAGAATAAGGGAGACATGCCCCACTGAGATAAAAATAAAGGATGCATCGGAGTTGAAAGGAATGGAGGCATCTACCAGGTAAGTCCTGCAATCGACCCCAACAACTGAATCAATGACAAATGAAAGTGAACTCCTAAGATGGCCCTCCCTATGGACGGACACCCAAAAATGGTTTTTACAAAAGAAAATAGATTTCGAGAAAATGGGTTAGAGGTCGAGTAAAAAAGTTATAAAATTAGCAAGTGATTAAATGCAAAAATTTGCAAATATAATATTCATGTTAGGTTTACCTGCTCTCACTTGAATTGCTCACCTCTTATATAGTATGCACGCCCAACGTACCTAACTAATCCATTCTAATTATGCTACCATGTACATGGTAACTCATAACGTTCACCCGTATAGACCAGATAATACATTATAGCATTTTCTATCCATGCGTCATTTATAATTTTCTCATTTTATAGTTAAATATTCACATACTAGAGTTATCATAAATATTACTATTTTTCTCTTCTACTAGGCAGACACACACAGTAGAATAAGTTTTCAGCATATATATATATTTATATAATAAAGTTGGAAACTTATGTATGTCACAAGCTTAAAAGATAATGTCATCAAGATAAATTTTGTTTACACTTCCTATTTTGCCCTTGAAATTTTTGATTTCCCCCTATTTGGACACACTTTAATTTGTTTCCCCCTTTTTTTCAAAATTCAAACATAAGGGTAGAATAGTATTTTTCACATTCCCACCCTTACACTCAATTATCTAAGGCTACCCATCTTATTTCTTTTCCCCACTTTACTCCCTCTCTCCTCTCTCTCTATCTCTCGGCTTGACAATGGTTGGTAAGCTCCAACCATATCCACTTTAAATCCATCACCAGAACCCAGATCCCCACCACCCACAAGAACCTCTCAGTCGCCTGCTCCACCGCCACCAACCTCCAAGATAGCCACACCACCACCACCACTTCCTGAGAGCGTGTCTTCAACTTCGCCGCTGGCCCCGCCACTCTTCCTGAAAACATCCTAAAAAATACTATTCTACCCGGATTCAGCTTTTTTTTATTGGGGAACGAAACAAACAATCGACAGCGCCGGATGGCTGAGAGGTTCTTCAATCCAAGCTCTACAACTGGTGCAACAGAGCTGAATCAGATCTACGCTGGTATGAGCATCATGGAAATGAGCTGAATCATATCTATGCCGGTATGAGCGGAATCAAATCTAAGCTCCCTCTTTAGCATCCCTCTCAACATTTTCAAACCCGACGACCCTGTCGATTTCATAGTCAGCGGATCTTGGGGTGACAAGGACTTTAAAGAAGCCACCAAATATTCCAAACCCAACGTTATCTGGTCCGAAAAATCTGACAAAGGTGAGAAGTTGGGTTCTTTTCTGTTTCTTTCTTTGATAGAATTTTTTTAGTAATAATTTTCAATCAAAGTTTAGATATAGAAATAATAAATCATTAGGAGTAGGAGTAGGCTAAAGTATTGTGCAAAGTTGGTATGAGATTAAAGAATTGCAATATATGATGGATTTTAAAAGTTACCCTTATGAAGTTTGAATCTGGGAATAGAGTTGTTAAGGTGACATGGATCTCCTTTTTTTAACAAACTTTCAGAGTTTGGGTCCAACACGACACCTTTGACGCCTTTGTTTCATGTTTATGTATTAGGATTAGGATTCGATTCTATAATTGGGTTTGCGGGCTCACGCGCGACTATCAAAGTGTCACAAATACTCGCTTTGGTCATTTATTTATTTTTTGGAAAATGCTTTGAGTCCCAAATAACTCCCCCAAATCTCCCCCAAATTCTACGTGGACGCCACATCATTCTTCCACTTTCCTGTCATCTATTGCCATGTGGTGCGGGTCCCGCCAAGGCATAAAGCGCAAGTCATTTTGGGGGAGGTTTGGGAGAGTTGTTTGGGGTATGTAGCATTACTCTTATTTTTTATTATTATTTTAACATTTCAATAATTTTGTTTCGTTTTTATCTGCTTTTATCTATTTCAATCCGACAAAATTCCAAACCCAACGATTTCATATTTTATCTGTTTGGTTTTTTAGGGTTACGAAATATGCTTCTCTTGGCAACAAGGTGAGCAGTTGGGTGCTTTTAAAATCTTATTTCATTGATTATGTATTCTAAATATGGTATCTTAGATTTTAGATTTTGTGCATCTCAGATTTTGTGATTTTGTGCATTTCAGATTTTGTGTATCTCAGTTGGGTATCTCAAATTTTGTGAATATGGTATTTCTATTGATCTATTTAGATCCATCGAACCCACGTTAAGAACAACAACAACGAAGAACAACACATGTAATTTTTTTTTACTGTACGACTTTTCATCGATTTGTCCAAAAAAAGTTTCAACGATTGTGTGCTTCATATTTAAGAAAGGACATCCCAGTTAAAAAATTTATTTTTGGACATAGTGCTTTTTGGTTTTACTTCTGTTGTGACATTGTGTGCTTCATATTTTTTTGGTTTTTGTTGGCATATTATTACTCTTTGGTTATACATCTCCCGTGTTTAACTAGGATTAACCCACTTCCATTGGATCATTATTTCGGTTTCAGTTACTTTATTTGTTGGTTAGATTCTTTAAAGTATCAGTTCTCACCTATTAATTTTTTTTTAATCTTTTCATGTGATGAAGGGCTGAAAATGTGACTGGTCTTTTCTGTTTCACCTTATGTTTTGCACATTTCTCAAAGTTACGGACTTCTTATTAATGTTCAACACTTTAGTTCTCTTATTCACTTAACCCTACACTCATGATTTTAATTTTCAAATTGGGTTTGATATTTCTCAAATGATATAGACCTTAGAAGGGTTTATTTTCACTATCTCTTCATTGTTTTGTTTTAGGTACTGAACTGCGACTGGTATTAAGTATTTGTGTTATAATAATGACGATAGTGTTGTAAGCTATAACCGCGACCGGTTTTCGAACAAGTACAAGTCTTCTCGAGGAGGTTTAGGGGTCGAGTCTTCTCGAACAGGTATATACTTTTGATGAATGCGATTTAGGAAGAATATGTTGAAAATAAAGGGAAAGGGCATGATTATTTACTTTATAAGTATGTCGTAATCAATATGATCAATTGATGTATAAATTCAGTTTTTTATTTTTAATAATAATCAATATGAATGATTATGATGGTTTATATATTGCGTGTGGGTTCAATTATTTTTATTTTATTTCTATAATTGTTATAACTTGATTTATTACAGAATTTAGATGATTTGTATGTTATGGATTTGAATTTAATTTATTACAAAATTTTGATGATTATGATTGCAGCCTATATTGGATGCATTTTGAATATGAATAACTGAGTTTTCAATTCTTACAATACATTGGAATTCTCACTGATTATATTTGCTAATTTGTTTTTGATGGATTTGGAATTTTTCTGATAGCTCATTTACATTTTTTGCAGGGCTAATTTGTGTTTGATGAATTCAAAACCGTACATTGGAAATAACAACCAGTGCATATGATAGTCCAAAGGCTAAATCAGTGCACAATAGCATGCCACTGTCGATCGATAGCCATAATATTTTCTTACAAATCTTTTGGTCAACAAACTAATATGAGGACTTAGTATGACAGTCCAAAGGCTTGACACCGCGCTGAACTTTATTTTGGTTAAAGAAGATTATGGTTTGAGATATGGGATTATGGTTTTGTGAATTTAGTTGTTTAATTTGCTTTTGATAGATGAAGGTACCGGAGAGTAGGTACATTTTTTTTAGAATTTTCTTAGTAGCTATAATTTTCTTTTGTTACCCCTCAAGCAGGGTGGATAGTCCAATAAACAAAGGAGATCATGTCCATTTTTTTTATAGAATTGATACTTTGTTAATTTGAGGTACAATGTGAATTCGATTGATTGATATTGTATATTTAATGTTATATGTGAGTTTATTTTATGAATTTATACTATATGAACGTTGTTGGATTATTTTTTATTTATTAATCAGGGTGGACAGTACTACAAACAAAGGAGATTATGGATATTTTTTAAAAAAATTATAGTTTTTGTTGGGGAATGAAATTTTTGCCTTTTTGCAATGACATACTTTGAAATTTTCGTCGTTCTGCGATTATCAGCGTGCCTTCAGGCACGGGCATACCCTAGTGTGTGTGTGTGTGTGTATATATATATATATAATACTACTGCACCCTTAGGATGAAACCTCCTGGCGTATGCATACTGTGCTATCATGTCCCAGTACCTCACATAGTAAATGAAGGATCATTGGTTCAGTATATCACTTGAACCTTAAATTCAATTCACACATAATGGAGGCGAACATAGTCCCCAGCTAAATGGGTCACGCACATGCCTATGCTCCCATTCAACCATCGTAACTATCATACTCTTAGATAGAACATATCCAAGGTTCTATGTTCTGGGTACTAGTGTAAAATTTCCCAAATGGGATCATCAGGATAAGACCGTCCATGTCGTGAAACCTTCTCCCAATAGCAAACAACGTAGGTGTGTCATACACATAATATATATCATTTAATAAGTATACACACAACCTATGAAACACAAAATTCAAGTACATAGTTTATTTCTCTCTAATACTCACGGTACATTATAACATACAATCATTCTCTCTATCGGGATCCCTCCCTTTAAAGTCTTTCATTCCCATTTTTATGTTTCTATTAGTTAACCCACGTTTCTCGCTACTAGATCATGTAATAAAATTACTCAAATGTTATCGTAGGTCATTTTCCTTCTTTTGAATATACTATGTCAAATTTAAATTTCTGAGAATAAAATTCTCATTTTTCTGAAATGTCATTTGAATAAACCTGGCATCTCGTTCGAACGAAATGTTCAGGTCGTTCGAACAACGTTTCAGGTCATTAAAACGAGATTTTTCCAGTACGTCTTCCACCTCCAAAATCTGCATTTTCCCACCATTTTTGATATACCAACCATTCATTCTACAACTCCAAACTTCCATACAAATGTTCCCAGTAATATATTAACCTATATACATGATTTCTAACCTTTTGAATTCACCAAATCATCAAATAACCTCAAATAAATTAGACTAATTCATGGTTGTTCTTTAGAACAATAGTTTACCATTTATCATCAAGGAACCATATAAAACTCAGATTTATTCAAATTTTAATCGTCAAACAGTCATCCATTCCATTTTCTAACATAAACGTTAATTACTACTATCAATTTTACCCAAAAATTTAATTTCAATTCCTCAAATTTATCATAAACGTTCATTAAATCCAAAGTAGTAAAATCCTATTCTAACATGGATATGATAATCACAAAAAATCAGTAAGATAAACACTTGCCTCTTATGGTAGGTCTGATCCGTTGAAAAAGAATTATATGATTGTAGTCTCCTCTCTTTGATCTACACTTTGGCAATGGTTTTGATGTAAGATGATGAGTTTTGGCCTTAAAACTCTTTGGAACTCTCTTCTTCTCCTTCCTGTTCTCTCCCTTTGGTTTGGTAAGTGTAAACTCTCATGTCTCTTACGTACTAGTACATATAACCTTTCAATTTTCGTCTGTCCCTTTTCCCCAAAATTTTAAAAGGCCAAAATACCTCTGTGGGGTGCCGATTTGGCCTAAAAGTGTCCCGGGACACAAACTAAACCCCCAGGTAGACTTTTCTGACTAGTTCAACCCTTAGGGATGCATTAGAACACTCAAAATAACCACATGGAATACCGAAAATGAAATTATATTTTATTTTTCAATTTAAGTCCGGACACGATTGACACGCGCGTCCTGACTAAATTTATCATAATTGTCGTATTTTTCACTCACGACAATTTTAATTGTCTCATACCATTATTATTACTCATTCACTAAGTAATATTCAATATAAATAAATATTAACTCTTATCTCACTAATTAATATTTATTTTAATCAGGATTAATTTTCTAATTTAATTTAATTAATCCCAAATAAATTCCTAAAATATAAATTAATAAAATTACGGGGTGTTACATACTTCCCCCCTAAAAAAGGAATTTCATCCCGAAATTTGAAAAAAAAACTAGTATAGATAACTCTAGATATTTATTGCGCATCTCATCCTTGAACTCTTAAATAAACTCGTCGGCATTATGATGCCTTATAATATCACCTCAAATTCTTATACAAGACTATGTTCGAACGTGTTCTATATTTACTCGTAATTATATTTTGGAATTTCCACTATACCTAAACCAATGGTACCGTTTCGACCAAAGGTCTACTTACTACAACCCACGATTTAGCAACAATTCATTCAAGCCTTTACATACCGATATATTACCTTATACTTAAGGTCTCAATTATATAATGACACGCAAAACTATCGTCAATTCGAAAACAATGTCTCAAAATGCCGAGCCTATACTTATTGATGGAATTTTTTGACATTGTTAATACAAAAATTAGTCAGCTGAAGTGGACCAATTATATGAAGACACATGTCATCCAACATGGCACAAGTTCAAGTAACGAGCTTCTCAATATACCGAGATACTCAATGTACCGAGCTACTCAGCGTACCGAGCAATTAATTGGGAAGGCCAAACGATTAGGAAGATTCAATGTTTATTGTGTTACAGTCATTCCTTACCATGTACAGATGTATATTCCCATTCGATAAAGGCATACAATCTATTCACATTGACAGCCCAAAGGCTATAAATACATTGTAATACCCTATTGTCAGGGTAAGCGAACATAATCGAGATTAAGGCAAGACACCCAATAATACAAAATCAGTGGACGTAGGCCATTTTCTTAAGGCTAAACCACTTTAAAAATCTCTTGTCTCATTGCTCTACTCATTTTTATTTGTGATTAGTTAATTAGATCAAATCTAGTTTTTTACATCAACAAATTCGCACCGTCTGTGGGAAATGACTATACATAGCATTTTTCACCAAAAACTCATCATAAATGGCTGAAATCCTAGAGTCTAGCAATAGGAATAATGAAGGGAATCCTCTCAACCCTTCTGCCCATCCAAATGCCACGATATAGCAGGAATCTTAACAAGCTTAGCCATGGGATAAGAGGCTATGCAGGAAACTATGTGACAGTTCATCCAAACTTTTCAAAATGAAGCATCTACCCAGATAGGCCAAAGAATCATCCAGAGAAGCATGCATATGCTATCTTCACGACAGCCACGATTCGGACAAACTGAATTCAATTATTTTGGGAATTTAATGGATCCATCCTATCGCCCCAGTGTAACTTCCCCTATAAGAATTTTGGATTCTCATAAAAACATCACTATAACTCCATGGAGATCAAGTGCTCTGGAAAGGTTGAGCAGAGCCTCTCCCTTTGATCGTTTGGGCCCTAAGAGGAATAAAACTCCTCCTCGGTCTGCGTCAAGAAATTCTCAGGGACCAAATGATTTAAGGTAAGGCTCATCCCAATCACATCCAAACTCGAGACCTCCAGCTCGAAGAGAAAAATCCTAAGAGTAAAATTCTACGTGATCTGTTGCTCAGGCAAATATAAATAAATCAAGGACTATAAATAATGCAAGGAAATGATCTATTCATAGGTTGGAAGACAGGTTAGGAGAGATAGACAAGGCCAAGAACCCTCTCCAAAAAACCTTTTTTAAGGGATATCCATTTGTACAAGCGATTGTGGATTTTCCCACACTAGCAAAATTCAAAGCTCCCGTGGTCACACCGAAGTACGATGGAAAAATCGATCATGTTCTTCACATAGAGAAATACTAGGTTGCAACATATATTTATGCAGTCCCAGATGAAATAAGGTGCAGGGCGTTCTCAGGGACCATTATCGAATCTGTTCAGATATGGTACAACAGCCTTCCTCAGAGGAAGATTTTAACCTTCCACCAATTGACAGAGATCTTTATAAGAAATTTTTATTTTTGTGCAAAGCCAGCTAAAAGGGTGGCACATTTGTTGAGTGTGACTAAGAAAGCAGGTGAAAGTACTAGAGATTACATCACTCATTTTAATAGCGAGAAACTAGAGGTCATAGACTATGAGGAGAAGACAGCCATCACAACTCTCATGAGTGGTCTTTTGCCAGACAAGTTATTTTATACCTTAGCCAAGGATCCCCCCAAATCCATGGCAGAATTGATGGCAAAAGCAGTCAAAATTATGAATGCCGAGGAGGCTATGGCTGCGAAGAAGAATGCTGAGGCAAAGGTGGAAGCTAAAGCTGAAGGCAAGTCAGAGAAGAAAGATCACAAGAATAACGGTGGGAGCAAGAAGTCGAAAGGCAAAGAAACGTTGGATCATTTAAGAAAGTATACGAATTATACTCTCTTAAAAGTGGATATAAACCACGTTCTGGAGGAAATCAAGAATAGCAAGGAACTGAATTGGCCAGAAAAACTAAGGACAACTCCCAAAAGGAGGGATAAATCCAAGTATTGTGAGTTCCATAAAGTTCACGGACATACAACCAAGTAGTGTGTAGCTCTCCAGAATGAGATAGAGGCACTCATTAGACGAGAAAAGCTGAATAATTTTGTTGATCGTCAGAATGGTGGGAAGACTAACAACAGAGCTCGATAGAGATCCAAATCTCCTTTCCGACCAAGGGAAGATAAGAAAAGGGACCATGAAGATAACCCTGAAGATGATCCTAATCTCCCAAAAAGGCCAAAACAACCTGAGCGTGAGGTATTTTTAATTCGTTTAGATTCATTTGATTACAACATGATTATAGTTGGAGACGCAGGAGGGGTTGATCATACCACTGAAAGGAAAGTTTTCCTCAATGAGGCTTAAGCTTGTTCCTATATACAACGAATAAATCTGGCAGAAGAAGATTGACCGAGGAAAGTTAACAAAGATAAGCTGGACATTGGCTTTTCTAAAAATGATTTGGAAGGAGTCTTGTATCCTCATGATGATCCTCTGGTGATCAAAATTAAAATGAAAGATGTAATCATTTTGAGAGTGCTTGTGGATAATGGTAGCTCGGCAGACATCATATTTTATCCTTGTTTCGATAGTTTGAACTTAAAACTTGGTCAGTTGGAGCCGTATCACAGGCCCCTCATTGGGTTTTTTGGAGAAAAGGTTTTTTCATTTGGAACGATCAAGATTGACATGTTGATTGGTACCTGTCCAGTTAGAAGAATAGAGAAGGTGCATTTCTTTGTGATGGGCAAGAATGTCTAGTCAGCCTATAATATAATCATGGGAAGAGTAGTCCTGAAAAAGTTTGAAGCAGTTCCATCCACAATAAATTAGTGTTTAAAGTTCTCGACCAACTTTGGGGGTGGAGTTATAAAGGAATATTAAAAAGTAGCTCGAGAATGCTACTACTCATCTACCGAGCAAGAGGAGTTGGAGGATACTAAGAAGGAAACAACCACTTATCAAGTGGATGAATCTCATGAGTCCGAGATTAAAACCTTAAACCCAAGAGATGAAACAAAACTCGTTAAAAGCCAAGTCATGGAGGCAACAGAAAGTATTATTCTGGATGATGAGCAACCAAAAAGAACAACTCAGATCGATGCTTCACTTGATCCAGTAGTGAAGCAAGAGATGGTAGCATTTTTGAAGCAAAAAAAAGGTATTTGAGTGGAGTCACGAGGATATACCGGGGATAAACCCAATTTTCTTATGCCACGAGCTCAATGTTAACAAGGAGATCAATCTAGTGAAGCAAAGGATAAGATTCTTTAGTCTAGAGAAGAACCCAACTATTCAAGAGGAAGTGGAAAAGCTAAAAAAAGCTTCTTTCATCGAAGACGTAAAATATCGAGATTGGTTGGCTAATTTTTTGATGGTAAAAAAGAATAATATTAAGTGGAGAATGTGCGTGGACTTTACAGATCTAAATAAAGCTTGCTTGAAATATCATTTTCCTCTTCCCAGAATAGATCAGCTAGTGGATGCAGCTTCATGGCATGAGCTGCTAATCTTCATGGATGCCTATTCTAGATACAATCAAATTAAAATGAAGATGGAAGATATGAAAAGTACCTATTTCATTACTCCCCGAGGAACTTATTATTACAACGTTATGCCTTTTGATCTTAAAAATGTAGGTTCTACATATCAGCGGCTGGTAAACAAGGTATTTGTGGAGCAGATTGGCAAAAATATGGAAGTATATGTCGACGACGTGTTGAATAAAAGAAAGAAAGCTTCCGACCATATAACTAATTTGAGGCAAACATTTGATCAACTGGAGAGGTACCAGATGAAGCTGAACCCGACCAAGTGCATTTTTGGCATACAAAAAGGCATGTTCCTCGAATACATTGTGAGACAAGGAGGTATTGAAGCAAACCCTGACAAGATAAAAGCCTTGCTGGAGTTACAATATCCAACCACCAAGAAGGAGGTGTAAAGCCTTACGGGGCGTGTTGCAACTCTCAATAGATTCGTCTCCCGGGAAACTGACAGATGTCTTCCATTCTTCAAGGTGCTCAGAAAGACCTTGGAGTGGAACGACAAATGCGAGAAGGCGTTCTTGGAGTTGAAGAGATACTTGGGGACACCTCCTTTATTGTCCAGACCAGTAGCGGGAGAAAAACTATATTTGTACTTAACTGTCTTAAAAAGCGCAGTTAGTTCAGCCTTGATAAGTATAGAAAATGGAGTGCAAAAGCCAGTTTATTATACCAGCAAAGCATTCAGGAGAGCAGAAATTAGGTATCCTAAACAGGAAAAATTGGCATTGGCGTTGATTGAAGCAAGCATGAGAATGAAACCATTTTTATAAGCCCAACAATAGTGGTATACACCGACATGCCACTCAAACAGGCTTTACATAAGCCAGAAAAGTCTGGAAGATTAATGTATTGGGCAGTGGAGTTAGGGGAATATTACATTACCAATAAGCCAAGGTCCTCTCTCAAAGGACAGGCAGTGGCAGATTTCATCGCTAAGTTTACGTACCCATATGTTTTTGATCAACAAGGGGATAATGCAGAGCAACTCAAGGATACCAGAGGATCTACAGAAAATACCCCCGATCAACTCCCAATAGTAGAATTTCCAGAAGGGATGAAAACTAATAAACCAGAATCTTCTGGTAAAGTACAAGAGTTGAAAAAGAAGTATGAAGAGATGAAGGATAAGATATTCCATCAAGGAATTCTGTCAGACCAAGCGTTTGATGATAATATTCCTATATAGAATTTATATATCGATGGTTCTTTATGTGTAATAGGCTACAGAGATGGAATTATTCTCAACAGTCCAGATGGAATAGACATTAAATATACTCCGCGTTTCCAATTCCAAGCTTCCAATAACGAAGCTGATATGAAGTCGTGATTGTGGGCCTCAATTTATCTAAATCATTAAATGCAGAGCAAGTTATGGTATTCAATGATTTGCAATTAGTGGTGAATCGTATGATAAGTCTTTATGCAGTAAAAGGGGAGTTCATGTCAAGGTACTTAGCCAAAGCTTTGGAAATTATAGCAACTTTGGCAACAATCCAGGTGGTTAGAATACCTAGATTGGAGAATGCAAGAGCAGATGCACTTTCTTGGTTAGCCTCAGATACTCGCATCGAGCTAAGAAGAATAATCCCCATTGATCTACTTACTAGCAGAAGTATTGATGAAGACCTGATGATGAATTTTATAGCCTTGGATTTGGGGCCATCTTGGATGGATCCCATCAGGGCTTATATTAAAGAAGGTATTTTACCAGCCGACTTACTTACAGCTAAAAGGCTAAAGTACAAGGCTTCCTGATATGTTTTGAATAATGGAGTTCTGTAGAAGAGATATTTTGATAGCTAGTTTGCAGAGATGTGTTCACCCAGCAGAAGTTAATAAACTAACAGAGGAAATTCATGAAGGATCTTGTGGTGCTCATGTAGTAGGAAGGACTCTACTACAGAGAATGAATATGCAAGGATATTACTGGCTAATAATGTGCGCTGATTGTACGACTTATGCCAAAAAATGTGACAAGTGTCAGAGATTTTTTACTATACGAAGAACTCCTTAAGCATGGCTAACACCAATTACTTCACCTTAGCCATTTTCCATGTGGGGAATAGATTTAGTTGGGACTCTGCCGACTACAAGAGGACGATTCAAATATTTGAGGTAGTTGTTGATTACTTCACAAAGTGGGTAGAAGATGAACCTCTCATTGATATGGCCTAAAACATCATTTGTCAATATGGTCTGCCCCATGCCTTTATCACCGATCACGGCATCCAGTTTGACAATGATGAGTTTGTAGCGTACTTTCTACAGTCTAACATTTAAAAGGTCCATTCTTCTCATGGTCATCACTAATGTAATGGACAAATAGAGGTGATGAATAGAACTCTACTGAATAGGTTGAAGAAGAGATTAAATGGTGCAAAGGGGAATTGGATTAACGAGTTGCAATCAGTGTTATGGGCTTACCTAATAACTCCCCGAATAGCAACTGGAGAAACCCTTTACATGTTAGCTTTTGGGAGTGAAGCAGTGATACCGGCTGAACTAGGATTACCTACTCATAGGGTGCTCAATTTTAATTCTCCAATGAGTGATTTGATGAGACGCTTGGATTTGGACATACTCAAAGAAGTCAGAGAAGATGCAAAGATCCGAAATGCAGCCTATCAGTAAAGGACTGCTATGTTCTATAATAAAAGGGTAAAGAAATGGGATCCAAAGGAAGGTGATTACGTGATCACGAAGGTAATTCAAAAGCACAATAAGTTGGAGGCCAATTGGCATGGGCCCTATCGCATAACGACAGTTGTCAGACCTGGCACTTACAGAATAAAAACTTTTAAAGGGGAAAAATTCAAGAATGTATGGAATGCAGAGCACCTGTGAAAGTACTATCAATGATGTAACAGTCAATGTACTCAATTCTTTCAATATGAATGAAAAAGATGATTTCCCCATTTGTTTATTTTATTTTGTTTTCCAGAGTACTAGTGCTACACATTACACTTAACAACTTGTAGCATTTGAAGACGCACAACCACCAGCTAAATGTTGGTTGGCATCAACAACACTAACTAAAAGTTGGTCGGCATCAACAACCACCATCTAAAAGTTGGTCGGTATTATCAACCACCAGCCAAATATTGGTCGCATCAATAAAGATACCAACAATGTTAGTAAAACAATCGAGCAAGGCAAGTCCTTCTTGATTATAGGTGACCCAATAAGGCATCTAAACTGGACAATAAGTTGGGTAAAATATCCACTGCGTGGGAACCAAGGCAATCTAGATAAGATTGTTACAACTAAGCAGGAACATGGGATAAACATTCCATTGCTTAGGCACTTATGGGTGATAAAAAAATCACTACAACTAGACAAACACATAGGGCAAAAGTTCCATTATCTAGGTAATGAAATAAAAAAGGGCAAAATGTCCATTAAAATATACATATATTCAACATCTGAAAAGTAACCCATTATCGTTATTAGTATAGTACTAATATCATTGATCTCATGTTATTAACAAAGATTGATAGAATAACCATCATGCAACTATTTTATTTCCAAGGAAACAAAATTACAAGAAGATGATTTTTCTTCATTTACAACAACAATTACTAACAACATATAAATAGCCTATTCTATTGGTTTCTTTTCTTCAGATTTTGATACAAGATCCATTCCAACTGGAGGGTCATCTAAAGAATAAGAAGAATTGATAAAGTTCAAATCTTGAAGCATTATGGTGTTACTTAAACTTGGTCGATCTAGAAAATGAGGAGGTCAGGATATCTCAAATTCTTCGTGAAGACTATAATCACCTAGGTATATGGAAATCAAATAATAAGGAATAAAGCTAACTGGAATCCAATTAACATCTAGATGGAAAGGTGGTTTTGGCAGATCTAGTAGCCCATGGTCATACCAATCCCATAGTTTAGTTCCTTGCTCAACTTTCATTCTAGTTAAAGAGTTTATCCATCTATGTTTGTACCCTTTATTATTTTATTGTTTCAATCTGTCATCAAGATGATATAAAGCTTCATTGTATCCCTCCATCCAAAACTCTCTGGACTGCTTGTGAAACAGATAAGTTAGTCGTTCAACATGATGGTGTAGTCTTTTCAGCACACTTTCTTTATTCTGCAACGAAGAACTTTGAGTGGATAATTGCTCTATAAGAGTTAGAATCTTTTAGGACATCTCTTCCAGTGCTTAATTTTTCTCCTTCAATTGAGAATCTTGATTTTCTAAGACTTGCTGAGTTCTAGTCTCTTCAATGCTACTCCGACCTGCTCTTGTTCTACCCTGAGAAGTGGATGCATGTCTAATTATTTTCAAAGTTTCTAACTCTTCTCTTAATAAAGCATTTTCAGTCTCCAAAAAGGAAAAACCTTCATCATTGACTGGGACTATAGCTCTAGAGGAAGAAGCTAATTTTAATTGTCTCAATTCTTCTCTTAAAGCATTATTTTCCTCCTCCAGTAGTTTGATGATGTTTCTATGCTCCTCAATATAAAATTTTAGCACACTCTCTCTTTTATTATGGGCAAAAATGAATTTATCATAATCCCGATGAGCGCTCAATTATTGGTATTTCTTCTCGTAACCTTCATGAAGAAGAGCAATGGCTTCCTGATGTTGAAGTTAAAGTTCTTCAATCATTCCTTGAAGATCTTCAATTATTTCATAGTAAGCTACGTTATTTGCTACTACACGATCAAGTAAGCATTTCAAGTATTGGTATGCCTCAATTGCTTGTTCAGAGGCATCAGGACCAAGGATATCAATTATTTATGCCTCAATAAAATCTGCCCGACCAGCTTTGAAGTAGTCTGTGCATTTCTTCACCAACTCTGTATCATGAGCTGTCAATAGTTCCGTCATGGCAATAAACTAGTAAGGAAAAGTAAAAGCAGATCAATAATAGATATATTGGACAGTAAAGGGGAAGTGCAGAGAAATAACAAGTCAATTTTATTGATCGTAGCAAATTTGAGTACAACTAGAGGTACAAAACAAAGGAAATGCAAAGGAAAGCAAAGAAAAACTGCCGAATAACTTTACACCTTCTCCTTATCACCCACCGCCTTCTCAGTTGATTTCGAAGTAGGAATTGGGGGCTGGGCTGTCCAGAAGAAGGAGTTGATTATTGAAGTTGCTCAGAGGGCAGCTGAGGTTGACCAGAAGAAAGCATTATCTGCCGGTCTTGCTCAGAAGACTGAGGGATAGTAGCAGTAGGTGTTAGTTCCACCATCATGAAAGAAGATTCATCAGATCCAACTTTATCTTCTTCTTCTTATTCTTCTCTAAAATAAGGAGGAGGACCATTAACATGTTTCTGAAATAGTTTAGAATCTTCAGCAGTGTTCAACTCTTTTAGAGATGCCACCCATCCATCTCTAAAGAATTTCATACTTGCATACTCAATTTGAGCAGAGGCAGCAGTTAGAGCCTTATTCCACCCTTTATCCTAGCCAGAGCTAAAGGACTTTTTTTACAGTAGACTTTCTCTTCGTTTTCTCTGAGGAAGCATTCTCCCGAAGTAGATCTTCAACAGATTTTATCTTCTGTTCAAGATATTTCTTACGCCGTTCAGCCTATTCAAGCTTGCTCTCAGTTTCTTTCTAGTTGGTAATAGCAGCCTTTAGTTTCTCCTTTATCTCCTTTGCATCATCCACAGCTGCTTGCTTAGCCTTTTCAGCATCCTTGATTTTATTCTCCAATAAAGTTTTGTCATCTTCATATTTTTATTGGAAGTCTTCCAAAGATTTTGATAACCCAACAAGGGCTTCTTCTACTTCACTGGAAGAAGAAATAACTTTGATAGCTTAATCCTTTTCCAAGATATTATTGAAATACACCAAAAACTACAAGACAAAGGAAAACTCAAGTTGGTGTATGAAAATTGAAAGTAGAATTGAAATGTCAAGCTAAAATAACACTTATTGATGCAAGGTGTTGGGCTGCTAAATCAGAGACTTTTCCCTGAGGAGTAGAGGTCTCAGCAGCTCTGTGATTAGGAAGAGTTCCAGACCAGATCAATTTCCTGGCCAAACTAGGAGTAATAAATGCTAGAGGACCAGCCTCAAGGAAGATAATTCAACCCCATCAGGTTAAGCAGCAACATCAATGGTCTTTTCAGCAAGACCCCTTCTCAGTCTTCTCAAAGGTGCTACCTCTTCAATTAAAGGTGTTGCCTCTTTTTGAGCAGCAGGGGCTTCTTGGTAACTTCCTTAACAGATGTAATTATCCCCTCAGATGGAACAACATCCTTCTTCTTAATCCCTTAAGTTGGGACATCTTCTTTGTTCTTTTTTTTATCTTTCAGCACCAGGGACAATCTTAGTAAAAAGATCAGGAACTTTTCTCTTCTTCGCCATTAAATCAGCAATAGAGTACCCAAATTAGAGGAAGATTCTTCAATAACTGAAGGAGATGCTGGACTTTTCTCAAGGTCAATCACCAAACTAGATGGAACAATAGGCCAAGCAATAAAAGAGGAAGTAGTGTTTTTGTATCTCAACAAATAGGAAGCATATCTCACGTGCTCCCCAATAACTGATTGTTGAAGACTCCAGATAAACTTCAACTCTTTTATATTAATATCACTCTATTTTGGGGGTTTTCGTTTACAGTCAACTGTAAATTAAAATTATAGAAAGCATAAGTCAGTGAAAAATTTTATCAAACAAAAACAGAGCTAGGTTAAAAATAAAGAACAACCTATCCCATTGCCATAAGGTGGACATCTGGGACCTTGGTACACATCATTTCCATTTAATGGGAGGTGTTGCCAATTTTTCATCACAACCCCATGTTCAAATTAATCCCTATTAGAATCATAGAGATTGACTACTGAAGCTCTGTTAACAAACCTAGTTTTAAAATAAAAAAGTGGTGTCATTGGCGAACCATTTATAATAAAACATAATTTCAGGAATCCTTAGATGAGTTCCATGTATTTGATTCATCCTATGTATGCCATTAACTATCCTCCATGTATTTGGAACTACTTTTGCAAGTATAATATCGAAATATTAGTTAAATTCCAAACACAGGGGATTAGGCAGGAAAGAAAAACCACATTCAGCTACAACAATGGAGGGAAACCAGTGTCCCTCCGCTAAAGAAAAGAAATTACAAGGAAAAATAGCTTCTTCCAAATCAACCTAGGAACGAATCACAAAATCGGTTCTAAACTTATCTAATAACTCGATAAGGTAAACCACGGCGACTAAAGAAAAGAAAAAAGAAGGAAAGAAGAAATTCTTACAGAAGATTAAGGAATCAGCTAAGACAGATGACATAAAGAATGTTCGTAAGAAGAAAAATGAGAAAACAAGGACTTTGGAAACAAGAGGGCAAAAGGTAGAAGACGGTCGAATTTTACCGCCTTTATATATGCCGCCTCAAAAAATGAGAAAAGTAATGATCAAAAGTGACGACGATTGCGTTCTCGACGGCTAATCACAGCAAAAAGACGCAAATACCCAAGCGTTCACCATAACTCAAAATATTTACAAATTTGCCATTTCGCGCTCAAAACTGTTATGTAAAGTGGAAAATTTTTACAAGTGTTGAAGGTCTGTAATTAACTAAGGAAAGGAAGTGTGCCCGAATAAATATTTGGGTAAAATTTTCCACACTCTCGCATCGATCTTCAATTGTGAAACATTGGGAGCTTCTATTGATACAAAAATTAGTTTACTGGCATGAACCAATTATATGAAGACACGTGTCATCCAACATAGCACAAGTTCAAGTACCAAGGTACTCAATGTATCGAGATACTCAGCATACCGAGTTACTCAACGTATCGAGCAACTTATTGGGAAGGCCAAACGACCAGGTATATTTAATGTTTATTGTGTTATAGTCATTCCTTATCATGTACAGATGTATACACCCATTCGATAAAGGCATACAATCTATTCACATTGAAAGTCCAAAGGCTATTAATACATAGTAATACCCTCTTATCAGGGTAAGCGAACATAATTGAGATCAAGATAAGACACCCAGTAATACAAATCA
This sequence comes from Sambucus nigra, assembly GCA_949130495.1. Taxonomy (NCBI): domain Eukaryota; kingdom Viridiplantae; phylum Streptophyta; class Magnoliopsida; order Dipsacales; family Adoxaceae; genus Sambucus; species Sambucus nigra. The sequence goes on along the minus strand of OX422212.1, from coordinate 43,125,752 downwards.
GTTGACGTAGGCCATTTCCTTAAGGCTGAACCACTTTAAAAATCTCTCATCTCATTTCTCTACTCATTTTTATCTGTGATTAATTAGTTAGATCAAATCTAGTTTTTTACATCAACAAACATGATAACCCGTTTATGGTAATAAACCCCCAAAATGACACAACTAGCCCGAGTTTCCATCCTTGACTATACCCCACTAGCTATATCATCTCTATATTAGATAAGACCTCACTTCTATAGGTATCAATTTTGCTCATTGTCATACCAAGCCATTTCTCCCCATGGGGTACACCCTCAATAATCCATGCTTCTTCATGTCAGGCCTTAAAACTTTAGTTCCCATTAAAGTACTCTTACTATGAAAAGGATGTGGATTTATTCAATCCTAGTCGACGTATCATGAATCACTTCGGATTCGAGAAGCTTGTTATTTCCCCTTTTTTTAACTATTCAAAGGGTAAGTGAAAGTTTTTCTCCCTATTAAGCCTCAGAAGTTACTTAGTATTAAATAACCTGCTATGGTAAATCACATGCAACCCTACCAGTTGTAGTTAACATTCCCAATTACTCCCAAAAGTCCAAGTCATGCATCCTCTCATTCTGCCACATTCTATATCACCCCTCTTGACTATACATCGGCCTACGGTTGACACACCTTGCTTAGGGCTCAAATCCACCCCCATTGCCTCTTGATACTCCCTATTTAAGGTGGGACTCAAGTATCTCGTCCTGATTTACAATAGTATTGGGCTACATCGTATGTCGATTCATTTTTTCTCTTTAATAACATGATGCGCACACTGCTCGTCACTATAAAACACCCCAAACTAATAATGATCATTTTGTTCGTCTATAATCCACTTCACAACCCAAAGAAAATCCTGCCCACTCTGTGACTTTTGTAATCCAATAATGAACTTTTTCAAATTACGTGTCCATTTTGTCCTAGGAATCATCCATCTACCACAACATTCGGGTCGATAAGATCAAACCAACTTCTTCCTTTTACGAGTGGCGAACTTGAAAACAACTCCACTATGTCTCACTCACCCTGATATCAACACACTCAACATCTCACATCATTTGTAATATCTTACTCCCTTTATTCTAATTTGTACCAAAAATTATGGCCCGTGTGTTTACTTTAAAAGTGCGCACTTCCTAGGCCCTTTTTTCTTCTATTATAATTTTAATACCCTATCTATGCACAAACCACTCTATGTATTCAACTAGGTGAGACTCTGCTCCCCCTCCAAAAGTTTTGTGGTTCTTCTTTGTCAAAGGATACCTTTTGCATTTGATTCCAATGTTTTTTGACTCACCTCGGATGTGTGAGTTTTCTCGTGACATACACACAGTCAGACTATCTCCTTTCCTCGAATGAAGTTTAACCTCTCCTACATTTCCACTTGTTTTCATGCCTTACCCATAGACACATTTATAATATCTTTCTAAGCCTCCTTATCACAGACGATACCAAAAGTTAAATTGACCAGGGCGCCCATACAACCTATATCTCGTGCACAATTGCACAATCATCTCTAACATTTCACATATAACATCCTTATCTAAAATATCCGACCCCGCATTCTTAGTGTGGCTATACACTATGGCTAACCTCAGTTATTTTATTAAAATGATTTAATTCCACTCGAGACTTCCCCACCCATCAACTAATGGTGCAAAAAGTTTTTCCCCTATACTTCCCTCACACAGCATTCCTCAAGTCACCAGTCTTATATCATTGAATAACTCTCAGCTCATGCTTCACCCACATATGCGTGTAATAATTAAATTGATAAACTCATGCCCTAATGACCAATACATCTCTTGACTCCCGACATTCGTTGGGATTCATGTGTGGGACGTCTCGCAAGCGAAATCCAAACAAGGACGCCCCGATACACTACTACCTAGCATTGTCGGTCATCGAGATCCGTAGGTCCTACACACACATGATCAGAACATTCAAAATTCTATCGCAGATGTACAAGTCTAACCGTACACTCCCACATCACTAAAGGAGTTATACGACATGACGCCCTCACTATCATTAGTTTTTCCCATGCTAAGTCGATAACGAGCTAAATATCTTCGCTCTACAGTAAGTCTAATATACCCCGAATCGTATCAGTACAGTCCGACACATTGGGATCAAATATAACAAAACAACTATAACCTTTAAAGTCTCCTACAAGATATAATATAAATGCGATCTCAACTTTCTTCCAGTGGACACATCGCCAATCAACATATCCTGTCCTGGAATAGTGAACACGATAGCCTTGCTGTAATAACCCACCATCGCTCATCCCATCGCTAACCAACACATACCATGGACAACATCAAACTCGAATATCATCTTTCAAAATGAGATAACCCACTAAAATATATCTTCTCAGTGATTATACTCACTTTCCTACAAATGGGACCAAAAGCCCCGTATTAAATAGTAAAAATATAGGCACACAATAGTAATACTAATAATACACCGACTAAACCCTTCCCACGCGCAAATTTAGTGCTAACGAAATATTGTGACTTTCTCGTGTCACACAAACATACCCCATTTACCTTAGGATAAAACTCACACTTTTAATTGTCAATAGCACTGGTGGTCCAAATTTTTTCTAGACATAACACTCTCATCTATATTGATCCCCCCCAAAAAACCTTCATAACTATTTCTGTCGTACTGGGCATCCTGCTCCTGTCCCCTAACTCATTGCAAATAAGGTCGATACATGTGGTCCTACACTCCACATATAGGACACCTCTTGGTGTTATTTCCCTATATCTGGCACCACTAGCCATATCAGGATTGCCCTTCTCTCGGACCTGGTAGTTTTTGCCCCGATCGCTACTCCCATTGTCCTTTGACTTAGCTGACCCTATGGAACACACTATTATCACTGGTGGCCCTAATTGAATCCATAGCCACTTGAGAGAATTTCCATTGATCTACATCATTTAAATGGATCCCCTACTAGGCATCCCTTTGTGGTGCATTACTATCACCAATTATCTTTAGTGTTTCCCTTCTGATTATGATCTCCAACCCTCTTGGCTCCCTTCTCATAAAAGCATTGATATAAATTTGTAAAAGTGCGTCATAAATTCCATGTGCATAAACCATCCAAGACTTACTTCCCATAAATACTAGGGACTCATACTCGTGAGTCCATCATCACCTTTCAGGACCTTCCTCTCCACTACCTATCTCCCCAGGTACTAAGTTCACTTAAATAAATAAATTCTTCATCACAACCAACCGCTATTCATCTCTCTCGTGAAAAGTCCATAGAATTCCTTCGCACCTCCGTCAGAACAGTAAATAAAAGAACTTGTTGTTAGATCACGACCAAAATTTCTCGATTAATTCGTTATCTACTTCTTTATATGTGATGACTATCTCCTATTATAGCCACCCTACTCCTATGAGCAAAACTTGCACTAAAATTTAAACCTTGGGTGCCTATCTCCATCCATTGGGCTAACGCACTTCCTCTTTTTACTCGAATCCTTGCAGGTGGCTCTTCGAGAGAGCTCCCCCGACTTCCCCCTACCGACTACACTGGGTGAGTCTGAATTTGCACTATTGTTATATACTATACTTCTTGGGAACGCTAATCCCCTCGAGTGATTATCCCCTCATCGTCTTCCTGAGCAATAATCATGGTGACTTCCATCACGACCACCGTTCCCAAAATACTTTATGGCTTCTGCTGAGCCCCTCCTCCTGCAGTCCTTATAACGGCCCTCATTGGTCATCCTATATTATTCGTTGTACCAAATCCAATCGAACTTGCATATGATTCGTATAAATTATTCTTATTAGTTGGAGAACGTAGACGTGCGTATGAAGAGGAATACAATAATCCTATAATAGGACTCTATATAAAAAAAATACAACGCTGAAATGTAGTAAAGCTGCACAGATCCTAAGGACACTAGAACCTGATGCTCTGATACCATCTGTAACACCCCGCTTAATTAAATACTGGGTTATCAGGCATGTATTAAATTAAAAGAGAATATCCAGATTGGTTCATTCCTAACATCACTGTCAAAAAACTTTTTATTATTTACTAACCCTTTAGTATTTGAAAAGCTGGTGTAATTTTTTTTTATACAAGCAAAGATTTAAAACAATTAAGTATCACATCCACCATACTAAATAAATCAACACCACAATTAATGAAATACTGAATCAAATAAGATATGATGGGAGTAAACACCCCAATCTAAAACTCTAATATAATAATCCATGTAACAACTAAATCCACATCTAAATTGTAAAGGAAGTATAATATCTCTGGAAACAACTGCTAATAGAAGAAGGGCGACATGCTACCACAGAGATAAAAATAAAGGATGCATTGGAGCTGAAAGGAATGGAGGTGTCTACCAAGTAAGTCATACAATGGACCCAAACAACTGCAGCAAAATCAAATGATAGTGAACTCCTAAAATGTCCCTCCATATGGCCGGACACCTAAAAATGGTTTTTACAAAAGAAAATAGATTTGGAGAAAACGGGTCAGAGCCCGAGTAAAACTATTTAAAAATTAGCAAGTGATCAAATATAATATTCGTGTTAGGTTTACGTTCTCTCACTTTAATTTCTCACCTCTTATCTAGTATGCATGCCTAACGTACCTAACTAACCCGTTCTAGTTATGCTACCCCGCACATGGTAACTTGTAACGTTCACCCACATCGCCCAAATAATACATTATAGCATTTTTTATCCATGCGCCATTTATAATTTTCTCATTTTATAGTTAAATATTCACATACTAGAGTTATCTGAAATATTATTATTTTTTACTTCTACTAGGCACACAAAATAAAATAAGTCATCAACATATATGTAATACTACTGCACCCTTAGGCTAAAGCCTCCTGGCGCATGCATACTCTGCTATCATGTCCCAGTACCTCACGTACTAAATAAAGGATCATTGGTTCAGTATCTCACTTGAACCTTAAATTCAATTCACAAATAACAGAGGCGAACATAGTCCCCGGCCATATGGGTCACACACATGCATGTGCTCCCATTCAATCGTTGAAACTATCATAGTCTCAAATAGCACGTATCCAAGGTTCTATTTTCTGGGTACTAGTCTAAAATCCCCCCAGTGGGCTCATCATGATAAGACCTTCCATGTCGCGAAACCTCCTCCCATTAGCAATCAGCGGAGGTATGTCATTCACATAATATATATCATTTAATAGGTATACACACAACCTATGAAACATACAATTCAAGTACGTAGTTTATTTTTCTCTAATACTCACGGTACATTATAACATATGATCATTCTCTCTATCGTGATTACTCCCTTTAAAGTCTTTCATTCCCCTTTTTATCTTTCTATTAGTTAACCCACGTTTCTTGCTACTAGATCATGTAATAAAATTACTCAGATGTTATTGTAGGTCATTTTCCTTCTTTTGAATACACTACGTCAAATTTAAATTTCTGAGAATAAAATTCTCATTTTTCTGAAATGTCGTGCGAACGAACCTGACATTTCATTTAAACTAAATGTCCAGGTCGTTCGGATGAGATTACATCTCATTTGCTCCTAGTCGTTCGAATGACGTCTCAGGTCATTTAAATGAGATTTTTCCATTTCGTCTTCTACCTCCAGAATCTGCATCTTCCCACCATTTTTTATGTACCAACCCTTCATTCTACAACTCCAAAATCCCGTAAAAATGTTCCCAGTGATATATTAACCTATATATAGGATTTCTAACCTTTTGTATTTATCAAATCATCAAATAACCTCAAATAAATTGGATTAATTTATGGTTGTTCTCTAAAACAATAGTTTACCCTTTATCATCAAGGAACCATATAAAACTCAGATTTCTTCAAATTTTAATCATTAAATAGTCATCCATTCCATCTTCTAACATAAATGTTAATTACTACTATCAATTTTATCTTAAAATGTAATTTCAATTCCTCAAATTTATCATAAACGTTCATGAAATCTAAAGTAGTAAATATCCTATTCTAACATGGATATGATACTCACAAAAATTAAGCTAGATAAACACTTGCCTCTTATGGTAGGTCTGACCCATTGAAGAAGAACTATATGATTGTAGTCTCCACTCTTTGATCTACACTTTGGCAATGGTTTTGATGTAAGATGATGAGTTTTGGCCTTAGAACTCTTGGGAACTCTCTTTTTCTCCCTCTCGTTCTCTCCCTTTGTTTTGGTAAGTGTAAAATCTCATGTATCTTATGTACCAGTACATATAACCTTTAAATTTTCGTTTTTCCCTTTTGCCCAAAGTTTCAAAAGACAAAAATACCCCTTCAGGATGCCAGTTTAGCCCAAAAGTTCCCCGGAACCCAAACTAAACTCCCGGTAGACTTTTTTTGACTTTTTTGACCCTTCCGAACGCATTGGCGCACTCAATATGAACGTATGGGATACCCAAAATGAAATTATATTTTATTTCCCAATTTAAGTCTCGACACGACTGACACGCGCGTCCCGACTACATTTATCGTAATTGCCGTATTTTTAAATCACGATAATTTTAATGGTCTCATATCATTATTATTACTCATTCACTAAGTAATATTAAATATAAATAAATATTAACTCTTATATTGATAATTTATATTTATTTTAATCAGGATTAATTTTCCAATTTAATTTAATTAATCCTAATTAATTCCCAATATAAAAATCAATAAAATTACGGGGTGTTACATTGGGAAATTTACCTAAGTCCAATTAATTGGAGTACATATTAGTCACCGTTGAATATGTGTCAAAGTGGGAGGAAGCCATGACAATAAGGAAAGCCACCATGTAAGTAGTATTAAAGTTCCTAAAAGATCATATCTTGGATCCATTCAACACACCAAAAGCGATCATAGTAACCAAGATGTCCATTTTTGCAACGACCTATTCGTCGCCTTTGATCATAGTTAATAAATTTGACGATCATGGTGCCATTAATATTGTGAATATGAGGATTGAAACCTTGTCCAAGTTGAACGGTCAAAGTCTCAAGCCTTTCCATGATGGATTCAACCTCTAATTGGCCAAAATTCCATTAAAAGACCCCTCATATGCCCCGCACTAGGTGCCATGTAGGTTCGCGTCGGGCCATTCATTTTTGGTGATATTTTTGGATTTCCCAACTTTTATATTATCGTGCAATTTCTCTCCTTATCATTTCCATACTCATAGTTTTGTGTTTTTAAGTGTGGTATGCATTTAGGCATTTTTTAGTTAGTTTCTAACCCTCCCATCCCTTAATTTAGTTTTCCCCTGCATATGGATTGATCCATCAATTTCATAGATCGATCGACGAATTCCCATCCTCCATAAAAGAATTTTTTGGATTTTCATATGTAATCCCACATATCGATCCAGCAGTTCCATGGATCGATCCACCAAGTCCAAGACTTCATCGAAAGATTTGTGGGTTTTGAAAATATTCCAATGGATTGATCCACCATTTTTGTGGATCGATCTAACAAATAATAGAATTTAAAGGGTGTTTGGTTGGTTTTAATTTTTTTTTCCATGGATTGATCTATCAATTTCGTGTACCGATCGGTGCCCTATTTTAACCAACATTTCTCGTGGTTTATCTTAGCACTACCCGGTTGTTCCTTTACTTTAACCAACATATTTTTCTCTCTATTCCTACCCAAAAATCACTCCAAGAAAGTCCAAGCTTCCAAAACATTATATAACCCAAAATTCAACCATTTAATCCCATTTTCTCACTTAAAGGTATAATTTTGACATTTTTCATGGATTACTTGCTTAACTTTGTGGGTATTTTCTTTGTTAGGGTTCTTTCAACTCAAATAAAAAAAACATGGCTTTGCTTTAACTTTTTATTAAATTCACTACACTTCTACATTGTTTCTCACCATTTTGCACTCACTTATTTTAAATTGTAATATATTATGTGTTGATTAGGTGATTAAACCGTTGTATTGGATTGTTTGGGTTGATTATGCACATTTGTTGGGGGTTGTTAAAACTTCATATATGAAGAAATTGTTTTGACATGTATATACATTTTTAATTCTCCATTCCTGTATTATTTATCTTCAAGAACACATATTTTGATATATTCTTGATTTTGTTCATGATTGAGGGTTGCATGTTGGTTCAAATTTCACCTCACTCACATTTTCACATTGTGCACACCATTTTTTTTGTTAAAATGCCTGAACGGTTTTTTACTCTTCACTTTAGCACACACTTGCATATTAACACCCCATGGCACATTTTCACATCGGTCACCATTACAACTTCCACTTCCTATTTTCTTTAGTTGCTTTATAATTAGTTTTGTTGAGAAATCAAGACGAAATTTTCTATGGATTTATTCGTATCTTAGGATAACCACACACAAATTCAAATTTTAGCCAAATTTGATCTTGATTAGAAATTGGGTGTACGATAATGAAGTTTAAATTAAATACTAGTAAATCACACAATCAAACGAATCATGCAAATAAGTATAGAAAATCTCTTTCGGGAAAAACCTAATATTCAACACTGTAAAGAATTTGACAGACAAAATCGACTTACAAACTACTTAGCATCACTAAGTATAAAGCATAGAGTCTTCAAATCTTCTATTGAATATGACACAGTCCAGAACTATCCATATAAATCGATCTTCCCTCGATATTCAATAATCAACCTGCCTTTTCAACAATAGAGCCTTGCTCCACGAGTTAGTAGTAGAGTAGAACTCTATAAGGGTTTGATGTAAGTGTATGAAAACTTGGGTTTGAGAAAACTCAACAAATCATATATGGGATGAATGATTTGGAAAAAAAATGTTTTTCTTAAACACAAAGATGAGAACTTTTGGTTCAGTTATTGAGAATTCGTTTTCACAAAGTCTTAAAAAATCTGAATAAAAACAGGTTATTATAGAGAAAACACAAATTTCTAGGTGGTGAAGTTGTTTGAATGAAAATGCAAGCTCGTTCGAATGAGATTAGCTTTTCGTTCTAACGAAACTCCACTCCACTCCGTTTAAACGAGATATCTTTCTTGTTCCATCATCCTTCTAATGAGCTTTTAAAGAGAAGTGGAAATCCTTGGCGGAGGATTCTCGTCGAAGGTTGTTCGATGGCGTTCGAAAGAAAACTCAATTTTGTTCTAACGAGATCAATTCTCATTCTAACGAGATTAAAAAATTAAAAATTTTATTTTAAAATTCGTTTTTATCAAAAGGCCTCGATTTAAAAAAAAAAGATATCCTAGAATATAATTTAAATGAGAATTCAAAATCACAAGTCATGTACCTCCATTAAAGTGTCGTTGACAAATCCAATGACTTGAAATCCGAAAACGGTTCTCGATCACAAACATATCTTCGAATGATTGTGGAGGCAATGCAGGTGTAGTGTTCGATTTGAAACGGAATATGCCAAAATACAAAATACCTAAGCTATGAGGAATTGTAAAAATTTCTCTTATAAATCTCCCCCTTTGGTTATTCTGGTACAAAATAAAAAATAAAAAACCAAAATAAAACCCCTAAGACAATGCTCCCAAATCCAAAAAAACAAAATGACATTTTAAACTTGTCTTCAACTGAAATTGTTCTCTTATTGGATAACTTTGTCTTCATTTCGTGTAGTCCATGAAATCATCATCAAACCGGAAGATGTCCACACACATGAAATAAGGAAATACCATGGCGCGTACGAGTTTTAAAGAAAAATAAAACTCCCTCTCAATTTGTTCTCCCCCTTTTTATCCGTAATAGACAAAGGGTTAGAATCTAAACATGAATAATAAGCATCACATGAAGAAGTAAAAATATCGTCACAAAGATAATCGATATAGCACATGTAATGATAATCTACAAGGCACAATGTGATCTCCCCCTGTCAAATAGCTATGTTTGAAGTTTTTCATTTCTTTTTAAAATATAAGTATAAAAAGTACATATAGGTACAAAACACATATCACTATGGAATGACACTAAAATACTCTAATCGTGAAAATGGAATGTAATTGTGTGAACATTTTTCATAGGCAAATCAACACAAACATTCATAGCATAGGTGCACGAAGTCATGAGATACTTCTAAAAAAGAACTCAATTTCAACCTTAGGTGTCAAAATTTGAACTCAAATGTAATTGATTTGTCTTATGCAATGTGCCATGAATTTTCATAATTCTCAAATCAATAATACCAAACTATTTAATATTTTTCAAGAGAGTCTATTGTGCAAATCCATTGATCCAATACTTTATAACACCCTCAAAATCTCACATATATAAGAGTTCACTCACAAATGTTTTGAAGATATCATAATACTCATATGTAGCGAAACATCAATGAATAAAAAAAATGGAGTTGGCACTTTTATTTTTGCGTACTGTTAATATTTTTAGGCTCCTTTTGCAAACGGTGGCTTTTAATGCAAAGATAATTTTTCTCTTTCGTAGCCCCTTTCCATTACTTAACTTATATCAATATTTTTTGAGAAACGAAATTCGGGCAATAGTTCTTTCAATCACAACATATCTTATATTGTATTTGGTTCATTATTAAGCATGATTGAGATTAGAACACCATATTCAATATATGATAAGCAAGTACAATATTCACAAAGTCTACGCACGTGTGTAATAAAGGTGACAAAGAGTCTAACATGTAGAAACTAATCACCAATGATTAACAAAATGTTATCCACACATTATTAAGCACACTAAAGAAACAAAGTCACGTCTCAAAGCACAACGAAAAAGTAACGTGAATGGATGGAATGTAGGGATGATCTGGATATCTTAAATCTTCGTCCATATAAAGTGAAAAACGAAAAAACAAAAATCTTTTTGTCTTTTTCAAAATTTTTATTAAAAATAAAATATTTTTTAATTTTTTAAACTGTTTCTTAAAAACCAAAAATCTTTTTGAAAATTTTCAACTTTTTCTTAAAAACAAAAATCTTTTTGAATTTTTTCAAAATACATCGAAAAGAAAAACATATGAATACAATAGAAATACAATCTAGCAATAGGGATATAAGATATGAACATGAGAAACAACTTTTTTTTTGCTGCCTAACTTCATCCCATGAGATTGTCACAAAAAATTCTAGGAGTCCAAGTGTAAGAAAACACCCTATACTAGATAAAGTACCCAAACTCAATCAATGGAGAAAATACCCAAAGACTTCCTAAGATTATTGAATCTATGTGCATATAAAGGTTTCATGAAAGAATCAACTAATTGACGTTCGGTGCTCATAAAGCTCAAGGATATGGCCTTCTACTCAATGAGATCATGACTAAAATGCTCACATATCCTAATGTGTGCTTTGTGCGGGAATCTTGGACTCGATTAGGGGATATATAAATTGCATCCATATAATCACACGAAATAGGTACCGTGCCTTGGGAAATCTCATAATCTTCTAACATTTGCTTCATCCATAAGATTTGCGCCCAACAGCACATGACATCTATATACTCAAATCCGTCATGGAAAAAGATATGGAGTCTTTATTCTTGCCCAACGAAGAAAAAAGAGCACTCCAAAAGTAAAAACACCCACCCGAGGTGCTCCTACAACCATTAATATCCCCGACCCAATCGGCATTCGAAAAAATGGACAAACATTCATCGATATCAAAGGAATACCAAATATTATAGGAGATAGCACCACTCATATATTTGATGAAACGTTTAAGTGCGAGCAAGTGAGATTCTTTGGTGGATGTGTGGCATCATGCACAGACTCCAACATTAAAGGCAATGTTGGGATGACTAGTGGTCAAGTGGAGTAGACTACCTATCATTCTCCTATAAAGGGTTCACTTTACATCCTTACATAATGTGTCTTTGCTAAGCTTAGTCGATGTACTCATAGGGGTGAGTAAGTTCTTAGTGAAGTGTCAACCAAACTTTTTCACTAGGTCCCTAACATATTTAGATTGAGATATGAATATACCATCCTCTAATTGACGCACCTGAAGACCTAAGAAGAACATAAGTTCACCAACTATGCTCATCTCAAACTTGCTTTTCATCTCTTCCTCAAACGTGTGAGCATGTCGGGAGCACGTGGATCCAAATACTATATGCCGTCCACATAGGCTTGGGTAACATAGATAACACCACTCTCTCTCTCCTCATAAATAATGTCTTATCCACTCCCCTTATTTTGAAGCCACGCGCTAGGAGATAAGAAGTGAGCCTCTCATACTAAGAACGTAATGCTTGCTTCAATCCATACAGTGCTTTACTAAAATAATAGACATGTCTCGAGTAGTTTGGGTCTTCGAACTCCTTTGGTTGTCCACGTGCACTTCCTCCTTTTGAATGCCATTACAGAAGGCACTCTTGGAGTCCATTTGATATAACTTGAAGCGTAGATGACTTGCTATGGAGAGTAGTAAGAGGATGGACTTAAGCCGAGCAAGAGGAGAGAATATCTCATCAAAATATACATCCTCAATTTGTGTGTAGCCTTTAACGACCAACCCAACCTTATTGTGAACTATGGTACCGTTTTTATCCATCTTATTCTTGTAAATCCACTTTTTACCTATCAAATTTATCTCTTTAGATTGGGGGACTAACTTCTAGATGTTATTCTTGTGAAATTGAAGTAACTCACCTTATATAGAAGATATCCAATGCTCTTCCTTGGGTGCTTCTTTTACATTCTTGGGCTAAACTAAGGAGGTGTAGCATAGGTAGCTAACCACATTCTCAAGTTGAGCGCGAGTCTTGACACCTAGTGTAGGATCACCACATATATCGAAAGGGTCATGAATCTTTCGAACCTAAGAGGGTGGATCCTCTAGCTCAAGAGTGGGATCCACTGGGGTAGTACGAGGAGCGATGGGATCATCATCGTGGGGTGCACCATCTTCACACTCGGGGCTAAGGTCAACAGATGTCAAAAACTCATTGTCTCTAATCAAGACGTTTATTGACTCCATAACCTTATAGCTTACTAGTTTAAACACCCTATAATCCCTACTTGATGATGAATAACCTAAAAATATCCCTCATCACTTTGGGAGTTGAACTTTTCTAATTTCTCTCTATCTCTCAAGATGTATCAAGTGCTCCCAAAGATAGGAAATTATGATAGGTTGGATTTTTTGCCCATCCCCAACTCATAAGGCGTGTTTAGTGTATGTGGAAGAATATATATCTTATTCACCATATGGCATGCGGTACTCACCCCCTCTTCCTAAAATTGTCTAGGACTTTTGTCCCAAGAAGTATGGATCTAGCCATCTCTTGTATCATTTGGTTCTTCCTCTCAACTATCCCATTTTGTCGAGGATCATGAACGGCCCCAAACTCGTGTTTGATGCCCACTCCATCACAATATCTATCCACTTCAGATTTTTTAAATTCAGTTCCATTGTCACTAGGCATCTTATTAATAGTGATACCATACTGGTTTTGTAGGACACAACACTTGGTAGTCAGGAACTCAATCGCATCGGACTTTTCCCTAAGAAACCCCACAATAGAGTATCTCAAAAAGTCATCGACTATCATGGGAACATATCTCTTACCACTTAAGCTCTCCATACGAGTAGGACCTATAAGATCCATATCTATCAACTCCAAAACACGTGTGGTGGTAATGCTATTCAACTTTCAATGGGGACTTTGACTTTGGTTTCCTTATTGGCAAGGTCCACAAATTAAGGAAGTTGCTTTCCCAAGTGATGGTTAGCTATGAACTAGGTTCTTTTTCACTAATATCTCAAGATCTCTAAAGTTCACATGACCATGCTGTTGATGCTAAAGGTCCATAGAAGAGACCGTGGCATTATTATACATAAGGGAGGATTTGGGAATGATCCCAGAGAAATTATCGTTGGCCCTCACCCCTTGAAGTAATAGTTCACCGGATTGATCATATACGTTACACTTGGACCGGTCGAGCTTTATCGCAAAGTTTACATAAAAAAGTTGGCTTATGTTAATCAAGTTCGCTTTTAACCCTTCGACATACAACACATTGTCTAGTTTAGGAAATTTGGGTATCTCAATACATCCACGTCCTAAAATACTAGACATGCTCCCATCTTCAAAGGTGACTTTGCCTTCCTTGCGATCCACAAGGTCGATAAAATATGACTTGTCACCAGTCATGTGCCTAGAGCACCCACTATTAAAATACCATTGGAAAGTATTTTGAACCTTGAGAGCAACGTGGACAATAAGGGCTTTGTCGTCTTGCTTAGGTACCTAAGTGGAGGTAACCTTTGGTTTGCCCTTGTCATTATTGCTCTAGTCGTAGCATTAGAAGCATTCTCAAACTGCATAGACATCGGTTGAAATTATTCTATTAAGCTTTGTGAGGTCGTGACTAGGAACTCAACTTTCTCTCTAAAACTAGCAAAGTCGCTATCATAGTGTGCAGGAGTATGTGTACATTTAGTTCTACCTAACTTGTAGAAAAATTCCCTAAGGGGAGCTCTCCTCTTGCAATAGGTGCAAACATAGTCTTGTTTGGGTCTAAATTGGTTCGCTCATTTAGTTTGAACTCTTTTCGGTGGATTAGGTCGAGGCCCATAAGGATCCACTATAAACTTAGGAACTGCTTTCGATACAGCATGGAAAGTGGATGCACCATTGTAACCTATTCCTTACCTCTCCTTAAAACTTAAAGATGGACTGAGGAACATCTTTCCAACCTTCTTCAATGTATCCTATAGTAACCTTGACCTCCCATTCACGTTCGAGATATTTCTCGAGTTGGTATACAAGGGCTTTAAATTTCTCACGAGTCTCGACGGATTCTTGAAGATCTGTCGTAAGACTAATTACTTTGTTGGTTAAGTCACCATTTTCACTTTCTAATAAAATGACTCTCTCTCTCCTAAAGAAACTCTCATCGAGGATTCACTCTCTCTCGACTCTCTCAACTCCTTATCTGAAGATAAAACTATAAGAGTGAAACCTTTGTTTTTCCTTTTCATTTTAAAGGACTAGGCATAAAGCTCGACGCAATTATGTTGAAGATCACTCTCCCCCTCACTTAAAATTTCATCTCTCTCTGAAATGACTAGACTCACTGTCGAGGTCATCATGCTTGGAAGTATCCTCATCGACGGGAGACGTACTCGATATACCAACATGACTAGCCATTAGTTGTAATGCCCCGATTCGGATTTGTGGGTTACTCATAGTCTACTCGGTCCCACCCCAGCCTTAAGTATGAAGTGCAATGAACAACCTATATAATGTTGCTAAGCCAGTTTTATTTTTAGTTAACATTTCATTTGTTTAGCATGCGATTCCAATTTCAAATCAAACTAAGTGAGGGAGTGTGGGGAGCACCTCGGAGTCCAAGCATTCAGGGCTATTAACGAAATATAAAAGATAGTTCTTATGTGTATAAAGCTCTCAAAATACTAAACCACACCCAACCTGTCGTAACAAAATGAAGGAAC
The DNA here is from genome assembly GCA_949130495.1 of Sambucus nigra. NCBI lineage: Eukaryota > Viridiplantae > Streptophyta > Magnoliopsida > Dipsacales > Adoxaceae > Sambucus > Sambucus nigra. The sequence continues at coordinate 43,110,289 of OX422212.1, read as the reverse complement.
GAGTCAAATGCTCAGTGGGAAATATACAAATTCAGTATAGAATCGAACGACAGAAAGAAGACTCTAACATGTTATACCTACGTGCATATGCAACTACCTTATACACATATATACATACACTTAATGCATGAAACGGTTTTACTTTCGAAAATCTTATTTATTCATATTACTCCACCTTCCTCTTGTAGAAGACTCTACTTTTCTCATTTGACATTCATTCTCTTATTTAACACACACGGTTAAATATTTTAAACACTCCACTTGGTTTGACCAAAAACCATTCCTTTATCGGAATTATCCTTTTTATTTGAACCATTCCACATAGTATTTTCATTGAAAATCACCATTTTAATGCATGCAAACACCGTGTTAGAAAATACTCATGTAGCGTTTGAAAAACCTTTCACAACACACCTCGTGTTATTTATGGGTTAAACCTCTTAGGCTACTTGACCACCCATTTACTCACTTACTTTACCCTTTTTCTTTACCTTATGGACATTAATTAATTTCACATTTACTTGTCCATTTTACCTTTACTGGAATATTTATTAATTCATTCAAGTTAGGTTGTCTTAACATATTTTCACCACACAACCCTTTTCTTGACATATTCTCTGTTTCTTTATCTTTTTCTCAGAATCTTCCAATGACCGCGTACTTTAGCGGACTCCACACCATCGGCGACGTCACCATATGCTTTGGTAAGTGATTTTGGATCTTTCACTCCGGGCTCTGGGCCCTCCTTAATTTTCTCGCCATCATCTGTGTTTCTTTTTAATGTGTTTTAACGTTTTCAAAATATCCACATTACTCCACTTTTCATTTTACCCGACCGAATCCAAAACTTGGGGTTACACCCCAACTTATGTTACAGTTTTGAAAACCATCGTTTCATGTCCTTTACACTTTAACCTTGATTTTATTCCAAAAATCATGTTCATTAGAACTATCATGTGTAAAACCCTTTCCAACACTTTTATTTCATAAAAATATTCCACTTTACGTAAAAATTACTATTTTACGCACTTATTTCCAAACTCATCTTTTACACCATTTTCATAAGTGTTAATCTTTTCAAACATTATTTAGTTACCCACACTAACTTCTTAAGTGTTTTTGACGCCTTAACACATTTTTAACCTTGGAGTAATATTCTTATTAGTTGGAAACGTCTCTATTCCATTATTTATTTTTCAAATCTTTCAAACATTACTAAGCTACAGACACCAACTTCCCAATGTTTAACCACTTACACTTATCCAACACCTTTACTAACTATTTTACCAAATTAGATATTTTTTTACTTCTTTATTCAAGAAATATAATTACACTTAATGACTACTTTTATAAGAAAATACCATTTTCTTTTTATCAGTACATGTAGTCTTACAACCTTATATTCATCACACCTTTTACCCCATTTTTCACACACTTTGAAGATTGGAACCTCTATATTTCTTATTTTTTGTTTAAACCCAACAAAACCTCCTTTAAACTTGTTCACATATTTATTATCAAAATGCTACAAATTTATATGCATGAGAAGATGTATTTTAAATCCTAAAATCCTTTTAAATGGATTAAACATACATTTAATTCTAGAAGTTCACAATACTTGCAAAATTTTGTTATTTCAAGTCATGAAGCATTTTTAATTTCTTTAAACTTAACAAATGTCCAATTTCCCCGAATTCTCCATTTTCACAAGAAACTTTATTTCACAAACACTTAGCAAAATCAACATCATTTTTTATAAAATACCAATTCTAATAGTTCAAAACTTTGAAATATTTACTCATCCTTATTTCCAATAAAATGACATTTTACCAACATTTTTATTCCATAAAAGTGTTTAAGATTAATCTGCTAGAAATCGTCATTTATTTATGTGCATTTTACTTAGGTAATCTAACAGCAAGACTAATAATAATGAGAATAGAGTCTTAAATACTAATGATAGATTTCTCACTTCTAAAGACTCTAAATGGTGGTTGAAAGTTAGTGTAGGAGGAGCAACCCCCACCTTCAAAGGTAGCCTCAAGGGGTTACCAAATGCATCCTCTATTTATGCTACATATGTTCTCCATTTAATCTTCCAAGTAAAACCCACTTCAAACTCTCTTCAAACTCCATGAAAGCTTCCATATCAATCTTCAAGAACCCTCAACAAAGCTCCACAAATTTGTAGCTTCACTCAACAATGGTGGAAATGGGTGTTGTAGGCTTTAAAGATGGTGGGATACAAGAATAAAAAGGTGGCTTATGGTGGTATAATGGTGGAGAGGTGCCGAAACATGGTGGAAGACCACCTCTATCTCCCTCTCTTCTTCAAATTTCAAATGAACCAAATGAGCCCCAAACAAACCCTTATTAAACCCATAAAACATAAAAAATCCCATTTTTCCCAATCTAAGCTCACCAGAGCTCGACAACTCAACGATCTAAGGGCAAGAAACATGACAGCACACAAGGGCAGTCTGATCTATAATTTTTTAAGCACATCGTTTGAATGACATTGAGCCTCGTTCGAACGACACAGTCATCTCGTTTGATTTATATCCTCAAACTCCCTTCAAATGAACCTTGAAAGTGTTACAGTGGGCTCTCATTTGAAGATCGTTCGATCCCCGCTTCTACTGAGATCCAAATCTCTTTCAAATGACCGTACAATCGTTCAAACCCTCCTTTCTTATCCTTTAATCCAAATTCTAATTTTTTACCCACAATTTTCAACAATTATCATCAAACCACACTTCAGCACAATTTATACATAATTTAAATGAAACATTAGGGCGGGCTATTACAAACTTCCCTCCTTGGGGAATTTCGTCCTCAAAATTCTTGACTCGTCAATCCTTAAGCTTATGGGGTTCATCAACCTCTATTCTAAGCCATAGATATCCTATAAGACAAAATCATCGAAGTTGTCAATATTAAAGTCACATTATACGCCCTCATACGGGGTTTGTCACCAAATGATCAATCATGCGACATGCTTTAACGCTCACCACTTCGCTAAACATGAGCTTCACACAACCGACTTCGAGTATCCAGTTGCTTGATGATTATGTTCAAAAAAATCCGAGTTCTACATATGCTAGTACCCAAGGCATACCAGCGCCTCCATGGGTAACCCTGTCTAGCGATCAACACTCACCTAAAAGTGAACCGTAATACAACCGGTCATAATGTATACCATTAAAACCAATTCCACCTTAGGACTATGAATCCTGTGTTCCTAAAATTTTCTGGTTATCCCAACTATACAACCTGCATGAACTTGACATTAACCATACGATCCTAATTTTGCACTTCGAGAAGTAATAAATCTACCAAATCATCACTGTGCGTTCGGATGGCACCTTCCGTTGCGTCACTCTGATGACCCTAGTAATACTCTAGGCATCTCACCCTTGAGAACTCACTTTAGCTCCTTTCTAATACACTCACCGTGGCAAAGCAATAACGTGTGTTAAGTTCTCCTCGGGGCCTAACACTATACCATATTCTTAAGTCACCATCCCACTCTTAACAACCAGAGCCACCGTTTGCCATGTCATCCAGTTGAAAAGGTAATTATTCCTAAGAAAGTTCAATACTACAAGTAAACCATGTGGCCGAAAGCGCAACCACCCGTACATAGAACTTTATGCAATATCAATAATACCTTAGATAGGCACACCCAGTTATCGAGATGCGTTTACCATACCCGATTCACCGCGCTCTATTAGGCTTAACTATGCTGAACCATAACATGGTACCAATTTGAGTTACCACATACGTGAGAATATCGATCCCCGATTATCAAAATCAAAAGGGATACACGAGAGTCAGAAGGAATAAGCAACTGTCCTAGAAAATCCCACCCGTACGCATCGAACTTTGCCTTATCTTTTTTATCTTATAACACACTCGTGATATTTTTAACCCTTACCCTCGCACTCATAAAATCTCTCTTCTTCTTTCTCAGGTTAGGCTTTTCTTTCTTTTTCAAAAATTTTCTTGCCAAATTTATGTTTTTTGTCTTTATCAAAACTAGGGGTGTCAATTCGGGTTAGTCGTGTCATTTTCGGGCCGTGTTGATTTTGATTTGAGTATAAGTTTTGGGTAATCTTAAATATATAAAAGATAATTATGTTATGTTCAGGTTATTACCGTAAATGGGTTATCGCGTCAAAAATTGTTAGCCTTAATCAAAGCTTTTATTTTCTTTGGAAGTATTTTCTTTTCTAATTTCGAGATTTTTTTAATTTTTTTTGCAAAAGGGGCAAGATCATCAAGATCAAAATCATATTCAGAGTCATAAGTTTAACAGTTTTGGAAAACATGTCGATCTCATAAGTTTGAAGGTCTCCTACAAGTTCTTGTAACCCAAGCGTATCTAAAATACCCATCGAATTAAGCATAGTAACCTTAAGAATAAAATGGGTTGGAAGTGATCTCAAAATATTTTTAACTACGCGTATCTCAGTAATTCTCTCACCCAAATTAAAACTAGAGTTAACGATATCATACAATCGTGCATGAAATTCATTGAAAGATTCAGAATCAAGCATGGTAATACACTACACTAAATTAGGCGAATGGTCATAAACTTGGGTCGTGACCAGGCCTCTCGATCGCGAACCCTGTCCATGACCAAATTGAGAGTCACAGACCAAATCCCTAACAAAAAAATGTGGTCACGGACCCTATCATCATGGAGCATGGTCGCGAACATGGGCCTTGACCCAAGCTTGACTAGGCTTCTAACTGGTTATGGGAAATGGCCCTAAAATACCTCTAGTTGGTCATGGACCCAAGTTGCGACTCAGTATAATGCTGTAAATGGTAACGCAAGTGGTCACATCCAGTAACTGTGACCAATTATAATATATTTGGAGTATGGTCACGTTCATCAATCGAAACCAAAAGAATCACGAACAAATAGTCTCGGCTTTAGACCATGACCCTATTTAAATGTAATAAAAAAAATGGTCACGACCAAGATCCGTGACCATATTTAATTGTAATAAGAAATACAATTTGTTTAGGTCATATTCTTAAATCGAGAGTCCTGCAACTACGCAACCAGTTGATACGTGTTATGTTTGACACGTACGAGGTGTTCGTGCCACTCATGGTGCCATCTAGGGTCCATTGGTGGTCTCATCCCGCTCCCTATACATCTTCAAGCCTAAGTGTGCCTGTGTTCAAATTCGAGTCCTATTCTCATATCAGGAGTCCCGTGACTACGGGACTGATTGCTATCGGTAGTTTTGCTTTTGGGCCCTTTGGTGGTCTCAGCCCGCTCGCGACACATTTCCAAGCCTAAGTGTATCCGTGTTCAAATTTAGGCCCTATTCTCAAACTGTGAGTCCCGCGACTATGAGACTGGTTGCTATATGTTACGTTAGATGCTAAAGAGGTGTCTGTGACACTTGCGGTGCCATTGGGGTTTCGTTGGTGGTATCGACTCGCTCGTGACATGTTTTCAAGACTAAGTGTGTCCTTATTTAATATCGGCTCCTATTCTTAAACCGAGAGTGCCATAACTACACGGCTAGACTCTAAATGTTATGTTTGAGGCATACAAGGTATTTGTGACACTCACAGTGCTGTGTTAGGGGTGGTTGGTGGTCTCGTCCCCCTCATGGCATGTTTTCAAGCCTAAGTGTGACATTATTCAAATTTGGGTCTTGTTCTCAAAGTAGAAACCTCGCAAGTGCACGAACGATTGCTATAAGTTACGTTGGATGTACATGAGGTGTATGTGACACTTGTGGTGTCGTTTGGGGTCCATTAGTGGTCTCGGACCTCTTGGGACATGTTTTCAAACCTAAGTGTGCCTGTGTTCAATATCGAGTCCTATTCTCAAATCGAGATTCCCACGGCTACCCAACCGATTGATACATGTTACGTTGGACACGTTCGAGGTTTCTGTGCCATTCACTGTGCCATTTGGGGTCCGTTGGTGGTCTCATCCTGTCTGTGGCACATTTTCATTCCAACGTGTGTCCGTGTTCAATATCTAGTCCTATTCTCAAACTAGGAGTCCCATGACTATCCCATGACTGCGTGATCGATTGTTATGTGTTACATTAGATGCGCACGAGGTCTTTGTGCCACTCGCAATGCCGTTTGGGGTCCGTTGGTGGTCTTGGCTCACTCACGGCACGTTTTCAAGCCTAAGTGTGCTAGTTTTCAAATTCGAGTCCTATTCTTAAACCATGACTCCCACGACTATGCGATCGGGTGTTACGTTGGATGTGCACAAGGTGTTTGTGCCACTCTAGTATCATTTGGGTTCCGTTTGTGTTCTTGATCCACTCGCAGCACGTTTTTAATCCTAAGTGTAATTGTGTTCAAATTCGGGTCCTATTGTTCAACTGGGAGTTTTATGACTGCATGGTTGATTGCTATATGTTACGTTGGATGAGCACAAGGTTTTTGTGGCACTCACGGTGACTTTTGCAGTCTGTTGGTGGTCTCGATCTGCTCGTAGCATGTTTTCAATCCTAAGTGTGTCTATGTTCAATATCAAATCTTATTCTCAAATCGAGAGTCCCAATATTACATGACCGATTGCTATTATTTATATTGTATGAGCACGAGATGTTCCTACCACTCGTGGTGCCATTTGGGGTCCGTTGGTGGTCTCGTGCAGTCATTTTCTTAAATCGGAAGTCTCGCGACCACACGACCGATGTCCATTAATTTTATTGGATGCACACGAGGTATTCGTGTCACTTGTGATGTCGTTTGGGTTCCGTTGGTGGTCTCGGCCCGCTCACCATACATTTTTAAGCCTAAGTGTGCCTGTGTTTAATATCGGGTCCTATTATCAAACCGGGAGTCCCATGACTATACGATCGGTTGTTACATATTACATTGGACGCGTATGAGGTGTTCGTGACACTCACGGTACCATTTGGGATCTGTTGGTGGTCTCGGCCCGCTCGCTGCATGTTTTCGAGCTAAAGTGTGCCTATGTTCAAATTCGAATCTTATTCTCTAACTGGGAGTCCTACGAATATAAGGCCAATTACTAGGTGTTATGTTTGAGACCGGTGCTGTTGAGGAGACATTTGTGATCTCATCCCACTCGCGGTACATTTTTGAGCCTAAGTGACCCTGTGTTGAAACTTGGGTTATATTGTCAAATCAATAGTCTCGTGACTATGGGGCGGTTGCTACGTGTTACGTTGGAAGAGCAAAAGGTTTTCCTAACATTTGTTACATATTTTCAAACCTATGTGTGCCTATGTTTAATATTGGGTCCTATTCTCTAACTGGGAGTCCCGTGACTACGCGATCAGTTGCTACGTGTTATGTTTGATGTGCACGAGATGTTTGTACCACTCGCGGCCACTTGCGGTGCCATTTAGGGGTCTTTGGTGGTATCGGCCTGCTCATGACACATTTTTAAGCCTGAGTGCGCCTATTTTAGTTTTTTTTTGTATTTCACTCACACACCATGCTACTCTAGACATACACTACACTAGCTTTAACATTTTCCTAAGTTCCCAATTCCATATAGAGCCTATCCCAAATATGAGGTGATTTACAAATCCACCGCCTAAGATGCTTAGTACACCTCTCGATTGATTGTCCATGATCAATATATGACAGTCAAGCTCTTAAACTTCCCTAACTGTTGCGACGAGAAATTCAGTGGCAACCATTTCAAAACCCTAGAAGCCGTGGATGACTTTTAATGGAGGTTTTGGCCTATTTCTAGATAAGTATAGGACAATCACTACTCTAAAATAATCAAAGTCATTATTGTATGTGCCTGTGGGTCACTGTAAATCTCAATAGTTTTGCAACTTTTTAGAGTTTAAGAGTTTTGCAAAGAGGACATTAATTGGATAGAGATGGCGGGAGAGATTGGGAAGCTTACGTGCTACGACTACCAATAATTATCCAATATATTATCCAATAACCAAACCAATAATTATCCCATACTTCTCTAATATACTATCCAATAACAAACCAACAACCAATAATTATCCAATAACCAAACAAAATTAAACAATAATTATCCCGTACTCCTTCTAACATACTATCCAACAATAATCAAATAACCAATAATTATCCAACAGCTAAACAAAACAAAACCAATAATTATCCTGTACTCTTTCTATCATCTAAAAGATTTAAAAGATAATGCATATCAATTATATAACTAATTTAATTAAAGTAAAGAATACCTAGTTCTTGTAATCTAAGAAGGCCATTAAATAGAGTCTTCTGAATACGTGATTAGATCCTGGAGCCCCCAGCGTATTCTTGCACATATACATTTGTTAATTAGTTTTTTTGATACAATCTTCATAAAATGAAGATAATATAACTTTATTTTGTGAAGACTGGATCAATGAAACTTCTCAACAAATGTATATGTACACGAAAATGTGGAAATTGACATGGGTCAATTTGATCCAATCACAAACTCATATGACTCTATTCTCAAACTGAGGATCTTGTGAAAGGTGTTAGTGCCCCAAAGCATTCGATTGAACATATATTATCAAAAGTTAACTTACATGACTCCAAACCAATATTTAGAGAAGAAAAATTGAAATTGTTCCTTAAATAAGATTAGGGACTCTCCATCGTTAGCTTGTATAGTGGTGAAGAATTAATGGTTAATTCTTCACCATTATACATACTAATGATGGAGAGTCCATAATCTTATTTAAGTAATAATTTTCATTTTCCTGCCAATAAATATTGATTTTCAGTCATGTAATTTAACTTTGATAATATATTATGTTCAAGCATAAAGTGTCCAGAGGTTACTTCTACAAATGAATAAGGTCAAATTGGTATATGTTATTGTAGTCTCATAACACACCACGCATGCATTAAGTAAGAAAATTTTGAATTGTCACAACTAATCATACATAAACCATATTAAACATTCGTAAAACTAACTAAACATTCATACATCAAGGTAAAGCGCTAATACAGTGTCAATGTCATAATAAGATAAAATAATATTGACAGTGATAAAATAATGTTTTGATACTCAATCTTCCTCTAAATCAACTAAAAGGTCCTTCAAATTAGGGTTGTCATTAAGAGCTTACTGGAACTCTTTTGGAGCCTTTAATGCGTCTATTTAAGGAATCACACCCTTTAGTGCATGCAGAACAATAGACCAATTACCGTAGTTTATGCACTTTGAGTAGAATACATTCTTTACGTTTTGAAAGGCACAAAAAAGGCTAGTCGACTATGTGATATTTACTCTTCGGCTTTGATAAATCTATTATACTAAGTTTGTAGTCAGGATCAAGTTTGCAAGCATTCATAGTTACCTCCACCTTTACCCAATCACAATAAAATACAATTTCTATGAAATCTAAGGAATCGAGTTCTAGGATATGTTAGATTATCCCATAACAGGTTAGCACCGTATCCTTTGAATTTTTATCCCTTTTTCTAGCAATACAAGTGGTCAAGGCAGAAATTGATATTCCACTATTTTGCGTCAAAAGTTTTTCCTCATATGGATATGAAATGAAATCAAAATCGCCGGTGCAGAATTTCTTAAACTCCTTCACACACAAAAAAAAAACTTTTTCTAGGCGTGCAAGCTTGGAAGAGACATCACCTCTTTTTTGATGCTACATTTATTAATTAATTTATATTAGGGCATGGTTTTTCCACACATGAATAAATAACTTCACACATAAGATGTGAAAATGAACTTTTTTAATACCCATGCCCTAAAATTAGCTGTGAAGAAATTTCTCCTTTGATTTTGGGCAATTTCATTCTCTTACTTCCGACCGGTAAATTGTAGAGTTTAGATAACAAAAAATAAAATACATATAATCAAAGAAAAAGAAGTCAATAGACATTCACTCTCTCCAGTCGTCGACTTCATCTTACGATTCAAGACATAACGAGCTGCTTACTCGTATTCTAAATTTGTGAGTTTCACCACTTTAGGGTTCACAAATGAAAATTCGTCCTCAAATATGTCAGGTTTCTCGATCACTCATTTTCCCTGACGATTGGACCTCCTCACCTCTTATTCTAGCATATATTCCCTAACATATAGCGATGATTCCACAATTACATATTCTTCAACAATTAACCATCTAATATACTATATATTCTTTACATAATCTTTAAAGGTTTTCATCAAGGACTCAAAAGGGATAAATCTAATCATACCTAACGAGACCACAAAATAAAGCTTTATCGCATAAATGCACAATTATGTGGATGCTGATATCGAAGAACGATGGAGGAGAATATTTCTTTAAAACACAAACTGCCTCGGATAAAGTTGATTTCGCATCTTTAATGTGCCTTATGTTTACCACTTTTGCACAAAGTTGGGTAAAACACAAACTGATTAACACAACTGCCCAAAGAAGATCTTTGTGTTTAGAGAAGAAATATCAAAATAACAGAGGAATTAATTGGATGATTACGTGCCAACAGAGAAACTCGCACTATTTCAAGTCATTTGTTTGGTAGCTTACTACCCTACGTAAATTATCAGAATAATCGATTGGAGACTTTAAGTTGAACAACGTGTCTAAGAGGATTTTCTTCTCATTACTAGTCAAAGTAAAAGCAACCGGGGGGTAGAAATTCTTCCTGTTGTAGGATAATTTTTTAACCCAATTTCTTCTTTATTTTTATATCTTATAGTTCTCGGCGGGTCCGCTCTCCATGTTTGGAATGATATGCACCCAGACATGTTCCTATCAGATGTTCTGCAACATTAATCCATGTGCATCACATCAATTACATGCCTTATATAATAATCTTTTTAATACATTAAATTAAAAAATATTAATCGTCTGGACCATGGCTTCGCTTTACAAGGATCGTCTGGATCCCCCCTAGCTTTACACTTTAGGTTTACAAACTGAAGGTGTTTTCTTACGTACCTATTACCCACAGTCACAGCTAGTACCTTCTCCTCAATCTACTGACCAAAAGCTGAGCACGTGGCGTCCTGTGCTTGTGATCGACATGCAAAAATTTAGACTTGTCATTCCTGAAAGGGTGACTGGTCGGCAAAAATCTACGATGACCCTTGTAACTAATCTTACTACTATGTTGTAGCCAACTGGCTTTAGTTTCCTCCCTATATATAGGATATCCATAATAACCACGAACAGTACAACCGGATCAGGACCCATAGGCAGGCAGGTCGTGGATCGCCCACATCGCCAGTGCTTTAAGTGTGAAATCTTCACCCATATGAGAGTCGAATGCCATCACGCCTTTATCCCATAACTCTTTAAGTTCTTCAATTAATGGGTCTAAGAATATATCAATATCATCGTCGGGAGCCTTCGTCCCATGTATCAATAAAGATAACAATGTGAACTCCTTTCTCAAGCAAAATGTTGGAGGGAGACTTAAAGGCACCATAAGAACTCATTAATAACTATGATTAGTACTTAAATTATTGAAAGGGTTAAACCATCAGTTGATATTACAAGATGAACATTGTGCTGTTCCTTTGCAAATTCATGGTGTCATCGTTCATTTGAAATTTTCCAGATGAGTGAATCAACCGAATGACGCATCAAAATCCCACCCACCTCGCATTGAGCATTCCATGTCATGGCCTCCGCATTCCATGGTATAGTAAAAAATCGTTTTAACCGTGTCCCAAGTGGAAAATACTTCAAAACCTTTTGTGGGACTTATGGGCAATTGCGATATTTTATAACTTTATCCTTTCCATTCTCATAAACCACATATCTAGGCTCGCTGCATACATGACATTCATCAATCTCTGCGTGCTCATTGCGGTATAATATTTAATCATCCTTGCATGCATGAATATATTTGTATTTCAAACCCAAATCCTTCAAGCTCTTCTTCATGGTAGGATAATTGTCTGGTAACGTGTTATTTTTGGGGAGAATTTATTTAACCTTCTTAAGAATTTCGATTATGCTGTTCCCAAACAAACCAAATTGACTCTTCAAATTATGCAAACCAATCATTTCATATAATACTGAGTGATCTTCATTGCAATATTTATACAATGGTCTTGTCACATTAGCTTTCAAAAGTATGTATTCTCAATCTCCAAGTAGTTCAACATCAAATTTTTCATTTACTTGGTCATAATGCGCATACCCGTATCCATAGGTTGGTGGTTTTGTTGATGGTGAACTTCGTAAGCATAATCAATTAAGTCGGTCAATGGAAGATGTGTTGGTGAATCATGTACCACTTCCACTCGTTGGGGTTTCGTTACGCGGTTGGTTACCGAACTTTTTTTAGGAACATAAGGTATTTTTTTTCACCATGGTATTCCATATTTTAAAATTTAGACAGATTCCCTATTCCATTGAATTCAACTCAATGTCTTCCAATGACTTTTATATTTTCTGTTTATACAAGGGGTGCACAGACACGTAATCTTGCATTTTATCTATGCATGCTAGTATTCTCACTCCTATTTGCCCTATATTTGTGCTCTTATACTGTATAACCTATATATATATATATTCACACACACACACGGTCAGGATCTTATGTAGATTAAGCATGCAGATAGAATGCAGATTTACCTACCTTCCAAAAGGTCTTGAGACCACTTTGTCTTTTATGGACCACCTTCTCTTTCTAAGGTTTCTTGGAATAGATATTTCCACCCCAATATATTTTAGAATCTATTAGTCTTATTTTAAAGTCTAATTGTTTTGGAAGCCTAAGTGTAGAAAGTTTAGGGCTATCTCTTAAGCTTTCCCCGTCACTATCGTACTGTATTTCAAAATAGTGGGGATTATCTATCCAAATATCTTCCTTAGGATGTCTAGAAATTTCAAGAGGTTTTGAAGGAAAATAATCTAATCTTAAACACCTTATGCGATATTGGGGTTTTATTCGTTTAGTTTTTTTATATATATTTGGTTAATAATATGGGTTACGTTATCTTCTATGAATTCATCTAAATCACTATCACCGTAAGATGACAAAAATCTACGATAAGTTCTTAGTGCAGTTGTCTCTACTAGTTGAAGGAGTGGACGGACTTCTCCAGATCTAATCAAGATAATTCTTGTTTCGGCTAACATTTTACATCTAATATATCTGAATACATCTATATTATCTCTAAGTATCGTAGTATATTCTAGATATTTTTTTTATTCTGAAGGTTCTTCTGAATATTCTTCAGTTCTTAAGTCCTTCTTGAAGAGATCACAAATTTATGTTCTAATTGTTACTATTTTAAGTACTTCGCGTGTTAACCACACAATAATCTCGTCTATATATGTGAAGGTACCTCCTACGAATATTAATGCAGATTCTATAAGTATTCTTTCTGAGGGGTGTGAGAGAGTCCACTCATTGAATTATCTTGTTAAGTCTGGGCTTGTTTTATTAACAAATGCTAGAGAGTCTATAGTTATTTGAAGGATCATACGATTATTTTTTAATTTTACAATAATATTTAAAATAGCTAGGGGTTTGGTTTGAGTTTCAACCTTCCTTATGTTTAGCAATTACTTTATCTTTTTCCCTTTATCTCTTCGGTTTATTATTATCCTTCTCCGATTTGTACCTACTGTAACTTTATTTTTATGTGTCGCACCTCAATCCTGTATTGACGCTGGACTTGTTTCCTGCCTGTACCACCACGCCTACCGCCGACATAGCTAATGGCTCATGGTAAATCGCCACCTGACAGCGGTTCCACAGCATAAAACCTATGTGTTATACCAGAGGTTACACACAATAGTCCTCTATGAACAGAAAGTTGGAGATGATTGGAGTATAATAACAACTTCACTGAAGAGATTTTGGAAAAGAAAATACATTTATTGCGTAATATAAGTAAATACAACTCTCACCTCTCCCCTAACTATAAGAGGTTTACTCACTCATTAGCATAATCTTATTTACACATTGTTCTCTCTCTTACCACATCTCTCACTTCTTATTTTTCCTCTAATTTCCTCTACCTCCTATAAACTGACTGACACTCGCTTTTATAGATCAAGGGCACTACAATGACTGGAAACCGATTCTCAAAAGCTATCCGGTGAAAATAAAAAAATAAAGTCTATCACTCTGCTTTTGATAAAGCAGTTTTGTCGTGTTTTGATAATTGAGTTTTTTTATCACACGTTTTTAGTCTTCAATAATTCCTCAAATAAAGGGGAATCTTTTTCTTTTGGCATGGGGCCATTTTCTGTCCATTCTATGCCATTTTTTTCCTTTTCTGAATTGCCTTTATTCTTTAGTGGAGCATTATTATTACAGAAGTATTCATCAATAAGGCCCACCACTCTGATGCTAGCTGACAAAGCTACCTCCACCACTTCTTTAGATTTTTTCTTGAGCCTTTCGTTAAATGGCTCATCAACTTGAATGATTCAGTCTATAATATGATATATAGTATACAATCTTTCTTGTCTTGTTAATAACTCCATAATCTCGATTGTTTCCATGGCTTGGACAAATCTAGAAATTGGACTTATCAACAGATAAGTCTTTAGTCTCGTCTTTAAAGAGGGTTTCAAAGTCTTCCAATGCAGAAGAGGAAAATCTAAAAAGTCTAAAACCTTCAACCTTTTTCCCTTGCAAGAACTTGGAGGAATCTGATAAATTCTATCAAACAAGGGAAAAAATTCTTCTATTTTGTTGGCATACTCATGGGCTATTTTTCTAAGAGTAATAGAGTTTTTTACAGTCTGTATATGGATGAGTCCAATGAATCCATAGTCTGCAAGAGTTATATGTTCCATTTCTGCTTTTCCAAAAAGATAAATTTTTGGGACTTCTTTGAAGAAACCACTAATTATTAAGGCATCTCTATTAATTTAAGATAATAATATATTGAAATGATCAATAATGCTATCACCCTCTTTCTAACAGTCTTCTGAAAATGGAAGATTATTATTACCAAATGATATAACAATCTTAGTCTTAAAAGTCTTTTGCTGATAATAAAAATTATCATCAGGTTTAGCTTTGGAGGTTTCTCTAAGAGTTTGAGCATATGTCTGAGTCTGAGGTCTATGAATAACAGTATTACTGAGTTGAGTAACTGGAAGTCTTTGGGTCCTCATGAATCTAACAACAACCACTAAATTTTACTTGAATTCTACCCATTTTTATTCTTTACATTCCACCATATGGAATTTATAAGAGTATTTTCATCATCTAAAAATTCTCGTCTATATTTTATTAAGTCTGGATATCTTTGGTCTGTTCTATATTGGGGAAAATATATTTTCCCATTAAGTTTATTCTGGGCAACAACTTCATTTCTTAGTTTTTGAGGAGGAATAAGAATATCATCGAAGTTTTCCATAATTGGTCTTTCATGTGTATTTTGGATGTGAGTCATGAGTCTAATTTTGCATTATACCAGCATTTGGTTTTACGCGTTTAAGATAGTTTGCATTGTCTTCTTTGTTCAGTTTACTTTTTCCAGAGGAACTCACGATGTCTAAATCTGTTTGCATCATAAAACAAGAAATAATATTGATATTAACAAATATGGGTTCTCTAGATATAATGTCTGAAATAGTGTTTTTACCTCCTTTAATATGAATAATAATGAAGTCGTATCCACTAAGAAATTGCTTCAATTTAATTAATCTATTGGTTCTTAATTTTGATAAGTCTAAGTCCCTGAACTTTACTGCATAGGATGAATCGATATAAATAGTAAAATGCTTAGGTCTAAGAAAAAGCATATATTTTTCTATAGCGCGAATTATAGCTAAAACTTCTTTTTCATGGGAATTATATCTTGTTTCTCAATCAGTAAAAGTTTCAGAACTGTATTTACAAAGTTTCTTCTTTTTAGTTTGATCATCAATGGCAAGGTACACTGCTCCCCATTTCTTGTCAGAATCATGTATTTTTACTATAAACTAATCTTTAGCATTAGGTAGTTCAAGTAGAGGAATATTCTTGACTGCTTCTTTAATCTGTTTTATAACTTCAAAATCATTTTTAGTCCATTTAAAATGATTAGTCTTATCTGTTCCTTTTAATTTGGATGTTAAGCTTTGTCTTTTTGAAACAAAGTTCTTAATAAAGTCTACATCATAATTAAGTAATTTGAAAAATGATTGTTATTATTTTCTATCTCTAAGTTGGTCTGAAAATTCAAGAATTTTCTTGGTTATGTGTTTTGCTAAGGATATTTTTCCTTTATTAACATGCATTCCCACAAGGTCGATTTTTGTCTGTAATAAATGCATTTTCTTGTCAGAAATAACAATTCCATGTTTATCTAATTATAAAATAATCTTTTTAAGATGGTCTACATGTTCTACTTCAGTCTTGTTGGCTACAAGAATATCATCTATGTAAACATGAAATATTCTTGAGTAAGGTCTAAAAATATTATGCATTCGTCTTTGAAATACTTTGGGGTCATTCAAGTATCCACATGGCATAACTAACCATTCTTATTTTCCTTGGGGCACACTAAAGGTCGTCCAAGCACTACTGTCTGGGTGCATTTTAATTTGCTAGAAGCTTGACTTGGAATCAAACTTACTAAATATAACTTTATCTTCAATCAGATTGTTTTTGTCTAGTATTTTATAAGAATCAAATTCACAATTCTTATTATGGTGTCTATAGTCTAGGACCATACATATTTTTCCTCTGTTTTGTTCAGACTTATTTTGAGCGTAGAAGGCAAGACTATTATGTCTACTTTTACTTTCTCTAACAATACCTAGTTTAAGTATCTTGTATATGTCTTTTTTGAATTCTTCTCTATCTTCTTGTGAATATCCTTTCTTATAATTTCCACCATTAATAGTGGCATCTGGGTTGATAGGAATAATTCACAATAACTTTGGTCTTTGTCCCACTTAGCACTGCGATTTTCTCCCAGAGTAGGCTCTACTAGTTGCCTATTTTTTTCTTTTTCTTCTTCTATATCCATTCTCTTTCGTTTGGATATAACTTAGGCCTTTAAGAAGGATTGTTGGGCTTGGTTTGAAATTTCTTATTGTATAAGCGCAATTTTCTTGTAACACTTTTGGTCTAGACACTTACATTCTTTTTTATAAGGGGTTAGTTATTTCTTAGGCTACTTATTGGTTTGTAGGTCTAGGTCCACCATGCTCAGCTAAAGAACTCTGATGGGTTATTAGTCTATAATATGGTTTGACCTGCATAAGGTCGAAAGCAATCTTATGATCAATTAGAGGGGCGATAATATTAAACTCCTCTCTATTGTTAAGTAATATCTTATCATTATATTAGGTATAAGGATGATATTTACTAATAAAGTATTGGCCTAAAATAATATTTCATGTGACACTAAGTTGGGGATTTATAATCCAAAACTGATGGTTTACAGTTTTATTTGTCCAATTTCCTATTTTGAAGAAAATACATATTGTGTGAAAATACATGGTAAATGGTTCTCCATTAGATACCTTAATATGGATCTCATGCTTAGTGTGTTGAGAATAATTTTTTGGGAAGGCAGTAGCCTTACAAATACTCTGCGAGCATCATATATCTATAAAATCTGAAAATCTTTTAAGGTAATCTTTGTGTTGAATAAATAATTCTACGAAACAAGAATTAGGTTTAATAGAAATTCCTAAATTATTCTTTTCAAAAATATATATTCCTTTCTGGGTTTTATCTATAAAATCTAATGGTGTTAAGTCTTCTGTACTGTTTTTCGAGTACTTTTCTTCTAAGTCGTATGAAATTCCCTTTCCTTTTAGGTCTTCATTTTCTTGTAATCTTGTGGATATGTTTTTATCGATGTCTTGGTAATAGAGTTTACTATCTCAATCTATTTGAGCATCATATTGGGTAGTATAAATTACTCGAAATCTAGTTCTCCAATAATTTTCATGGTAGTGTAATTGACAAGTAATACATATCATAAATAGCTCTGATTATATAGTCTTAAAACATTCCACATAGCTAAAGTCTCTCTTAATACATTTCATTTCAAATGTGCAATAATGTTTCTCATCATAGTAAGATCTAGGTATATATGTTAGTACCTCGCGGTTACTAAATGTCCGTCTTGTCTTTGAAAAGGGGATCAATATACATTTGTATCAGGATTGTTCAAAATCTATATAATCATTTTCTTAATCAGTTTGCATCATATATAAGTCTAGAGTATCTTGGGAGTCTTCGTGCTCATCAGTATCACTATTAGAGTCTTCTGAATCCTTATCTGTATACGCACTCTAGATTTTGGTATTATCATCATTTTCTATGTCTGATATTTCAATAGCATATGATATATCTAATTCTTCTTGGTATGCAAAATCTAATATTCTATTAATAATCTTAATACTCTCTTTATCTTTCTTGTTAGGACAATCTTTAGTAAAGTGTCCTTTTTTACTGCAAGTCCAACATTCTTCAGTAGACGTCTTAGATTGAGCAACTTTTTTTCTTTCCTGTAATTAGAAACTTTTTTATGTTTGTTGGTATTCTTCTTAAAATGCCATCTTTGGTTAAATATCTTTTTCTTAGCTTTAAAATTCCTTTCCCTAAAGGTAGCAGATGGTTTGAATTTATATTTGTTTGGAAAAAAATATAAAGGTGTAGCCCTTTTAAACTTATTTTGTGTCCAATCTAGTTTATTCCTTTTTAATTTCTTTTCATTACCACATCCCCATTGGATTGGAGTTATGTCTCTTTCATCTTTAATTGGAGGAATCTGTCTGAAATTTTCTTCAATTAACTTGTCTCAAGTTATATCTCGTCTTTTAAATATGATATAATCTTTGGTAAAATTAATTCTTTCACCAAAGAAGTTTTTCTTAGTTCCATCAACTCCTGGTCAATTCCTGTATTCATTAATTAGGATTTGTCCAATAGGATGTTATTTTTCTAAAATATTCATCTTTTAGGGTCTCACCAAATTCTTTAATTTGGTAATATAGTTGTTCATAATTATTTCTATATACGTTAATCTTATCTAATTTGCAAATACTAAGAAGATCTAGCTTAGTTTTTGCTAAGTCTTGTTCATTAATTTGAGCTAAATATCCAGCTCCAATGAATTCTATTGTAAATAATAGAATATATTCTTCAATTGATCTTTCATCTTGATGTTGTCTCATTTTTTTAACCTTAGCTATAGATTCTGTATCTGTAGCTTGTCTTAGACTTTCTAAATAATTTTTTACAATTCCTCTAATGGATTGCTCGACGTATTGTTTACATGAATTTTCATCCCATTGCTCGTTAGATGCAAAGCACATATTCATTTGATTACGCCATTCATCTCAGGCTTTCTTTTTATCTTGAACATTGTCCAAATTAAGGTATATTCCAACCGGGTTTATGGCTTGGCTTGCCATGGTCTTAACTGGAGTAAAACTCTTGTTACTAGTTGGAAAATATTTTATATAATGAGGCTGAGTCTTTACCAGAGTATTTACATACATATGAATATTTATTCCTATTGGTTTACTAAAGAGTATAGGGGAGTCGTTCATCCTACTACTGGTTTTAATTTCCTTCTTAGATCTACCTGTGTAGATGGCATTCGTCTTTCTTCTCCTTCTTCCATTGATCTTAGTTTTTTAAGAAGTTCTTTGGTATTTTTAGATTCTCTCTGTAAGGACATTTTTGTCATGTCCGTTATCTTACAGTTTTGTATGTCGTACGCCGTTACATTTGGCACATTTCTACATGATCACATATGACGGCCTCAATCCAAATTCTAGGAATCAAGCATCCTACATCTCCATCATGTGTTTTTCATCAGCCTCAATGACTTCATGTTCCATGATTTTAGGGACTATATGCTAGTGGTACGCAAGAGAAGTCAAAACAGTGAAAGAAGGCTCGATATGAAAGTTCAAGGGCAATTCGGTAATTGTACATCCACCATCCGGAGGATAGGTCAACTGGAAAGTTGAAGAGCTTGCCTCAACAAAGATACTGGAAGAAACGACATCTCATTCCGAGCTACGGTGAAGAAGATATGGCCCTTTGAAGATGGAGAGATTTCCTTGAAGGAATCTGGTTCCTGAGGACCGGACCGATCCGGACCAGATAAAAGAACCGATCCGGTTCACCGGACCGATCCGGATAAAGGGACCGGACCGATCCGATTGCTGAAGCTAAGTCCAGTACACCCGGATCCATAGCGAACCGATGAAGACAAAAGTTCCGGACCGATCCGATGCCAACCAGACCGATCCGGTTTCAGAAAAAGAACCGATCCGACTTACCCGGACCGATCCGCCTAATCGACCGGACCGATCCGGCGAGGATAATCACTGCCAGATCGTGCAGCCAATTTTGAAGGGTTTCGATCCCTTATTTAAACCACGATCAGCAGTTGGTTTTCTTAAGACTTATACACGATTTTCAGAGCATATCAACCCTAAAGTCTTCACCTATTGAGTCCTATGATTCTAGGTTTTTAGATTCACACATCTTCCGTATCTTTGTGAATCAAATTTGGTAACCCAAAGAACACCATTGATGTTGTTCAACCCTTTGTGAAGTGGACCGTTTCTTCCTCTTCATTGCAGCCCTACTGGACAGGGATAGTTCCAGCCGCAAGCCCTACTGGAAAGGGATTTTCTTCCAGCCGCGACTACAGAATCCGATACCCGAGGGTAATTCTTAGTCAACCTGTATTTCATTGTAATCCGATTGTAAACCGTATTTTACAAATTATAGTGATATACAAATGGTTTTGCCCCTGTGGGGGATTTTTCCTTAAACTTTGTGTGTTGAATAATTCTTGCATGATTTCATATTGTTTCAATCACACCTAGTTGCATGCTTAGGGTTATTTTGGGTTAAAAGGCATTTATTATATTGTTTCCTTATTTGAACGCAAGCGCCAACTCTTTCAAATTGGTATCAGAGCAGGTTACGCTAATCTATCGCGTATTCCTTTTTCCGCAAAATTTTTCTAAAGATATCAATTTTTGAAATAAATTGATTTTTGAAAAGAGCGTGTTCAAATGGAGAAGTCATATTATAAAATGCCTATTTTTGACGGGTCGAATTATGCCTATTGGAAAGCCCGTATGAGGTCGGCTTTAAAAGCCATTGATGAACGTGTCTGGATTTTGGTTGAACGAGGATGGACTCCTCCAACCGTGACTGTTGATAATGTGACCAACTTGAAACCTGACATCACTTGGACTGATGATGAATTTAAATGGTCGTCTTTTAACTCTAAGGGTCTAAGTGCTATTTCTGGGTCTGTCACTCCTGATGAGTTCAAACGCATAATGACGTGCACCACGTCAAAAGAAGCATGGGATATTTTGCAACTTACCCATGAAGGAACAAATGCTGTTAAAGAGTCAAAATTGCAAAATTTAACAACTCAATTTGAAACCATCACCATGCATGAAAATAAATGTTTTGATGAATTTTATGCTAGGCTTTCTGACATTGTTAATACTAGCTATAATCTTGGTGAACATATTCCAAATGCTAGGGTTGTTAAAAAGATTCTTCATTCCCTTCCTAAGCGTTTTATACCTAAAGTCACTGTGCTAAATTCATTGGGTAATTTAAATACTCTAAAATTGGAAGAACTGGTAGGAGATTTACAAACTTATGAAATAGACATGTTTCCCAAATCTGCCAAGCCAAAAGATAAGGGAATTGCCCTTAAAGCCCAAGAGAGAAAAAGTGAGGGGTCGGCAAGAAAGAGAGTCGAGTCATCTAGAAAGATAGAAACTTCTGATTCTGAATGTGAGTTTGACTTAGATGATTTGGCATTATTTGCTAAAAACTTCAAGAAAATTCTGAAATTTAAAAAAGGTGGAAATTTCAAAGATAAAAAGAATTTTCAGAAAAATAAGTTTGAAAAGAAAGATTTCAAAGAACCCCCTAAAGACAGTGAGAGGTGTTTTGAGTGCGACGGTAAGGGACACAGAGCGTTTGAGTGTGCCACTCGTCTGAATAGGGAAAAGGGTAAAGCTGTCCTAAACGCTACCCTTAGTGACGACAGTGAGGTCGAGTTGGTGGACTCGGGCGATGAGTCACCGCATGAGCGTAACTTCACCGCGTTCATGGCTAGTCATGTGAGTACTCCTAGTGCATCTCACGACGATGAGGATGCTACTTTACAGGGACACCTCGACAGCGAGAGCGAAGAGAGTGAGGGAGAGGAGGAAGGTAGTGAGGACGAGAGTAGCCTTCAACGCGCCTACACCGAGTTATATGATGAGTCTTTCAAAACTAAAAAACGTAACAAGGCATTAGTTCTTAGGATCACCGCGTTAGAAGAAGAGTTAGGAAAGATGAGAGAGAGAGAGTCCTCCACCTGCACCGCCATGAGAGAGAGAGAGTCTGCCTGGGTTAGTAAAGAGAATTTGCTTAAAGAGAGAGAGAGCAGTTTTGAGAAAGAGAAAGCGGACTTGACTAAACAAGTGGCTAGTCTTACGAGTGAGCTCCATTCCTCCCTGGAGACTCGAAAGAAACTTGAAACCCTTGTTGCTCAGCTTACTCATGACGTTGAGAGAGCTAGGAAAGTCAAGGTACAAATCGAGGACAGATCTGGGAAGATGGGAAAGATGCTCCTCGGTCCCGCTTTAGGTTTTGGTGACCGGCAAGGAATAGGTTTTGATGGTGCCTCCACGTCCCAAATTGCACCCGGACCAATTCCTGAGTTTACTACGACTCCTTATGGCCGTCATAAAAAACCAAGAAGGAGAGTTCGACCAAGAAAAACAAACCAAGGTTCTCCTAATATTGTGCCCTTTTGCTCCCATTGCAAAAGAAATGGACACCTTAGGGATGATTGCTATAAGTTGGGTCGGACACGACGTACGGTTGCTCCACCACTTCAGACTGATGAGTTTGCCAGTCTGAGAGAGCGTGTTGAGTTTCTAGCCGCCACATCACAGAGCTTGATGGAAGAATTCCGACGGATGACCTTACCATCAATGAATGCGCCCCGCATTCCGGCTAAAACCAACAACAACAAGGGAATACTAAAAGGTACCTACTCTTGGGTTCCTAAGAAAGAGAAAAAGGCCCTTGTTGTCCATGTCGCTCTCAAAGCCCATAATACCTCACAGTGGTATTTTGACAGTGGTTGCTCTAGACATATGATAGGTGATACCTCATATTTTACCCATCTTGAGGATTATAATGATGGGAGAGTCACCTTTGGAGATGGTAGCAAATCTAGCATAGTAGGACGAGGTACAGTAGAGTTACCAGGATTTCCAAAGCTAGAGAACGTGCTGTACGTCAAAGGTTTGAAAGCAAACCTTATTAGCATCAGCCAGCTGTGCGACGATGACTTTGCAGTGAAGTTTGACCGGAAAACTTGTAAGGTCTATGATCAAGCCGGTAAACTATTAGTGCAAGGGGTGAGGACAGAAGATAACTGTTATGGGACTGAGCCTAAATCCTCACTTGTCTGCAACAGCGCCACGATCACTCATATGGATCTGTGGCACCAACGTCTAGGTCACATGAACGTTAGAGACTTATCTCGTTTAGTCAAAAAGGACCTAGTACGTGGCTTACCATCACTTGGAAAGCCAACTTCCACGATCTGTGGACCCTGTCAGTTGGGAAAGCAAATCCGTAGCCCACATAGGAAGTTGAATTCCATTACCACCTCACGTGCTCTTGAGTTAATTCACATGGATCTTATGGGTCCTACTCGCACAGAGAGTCTAGGTGGTAAGAGATACATTCTCGTGATGGTGGACGATTTCTCTAGATACTCTATTGTCGGTTTTCTAAGAGAGAAATCAGATGCTGTTGAATTCCTAACGACCAAGTGCCGTGTCCTGCAAAATCAACACGGGGTCACTATTAACAGAATACGTAGTGACAACGGCACTGAATTTAAGGAAGCAAAGGTGGATTTGTACTGTGATAGCCTTGGGATCAAACATGAGTTCTCTGCTATGAGAACTCCTCAGCAAAATGGGATTGTTGACAGGAAAAATAGAACGATCCAAGAGATGGCTAGATCTATGCTTCTAGGTCGTAAAGTTTCTAGGAGATTTTGGGCAGAGGCAGTGTCTACTGCATGCCACACGGTGAATAGGGTCTATCTGCGTCCACACACACTTAAGACGCCTTATGAATTGTGGACAGGCAAGAAACCCAACCTAGCATATTTCCGTGTTTTTGGGAGTAAATGATACATCCTACGGGATAGAGAGCAATTAGGAAAGTTCGACTCCCGGAGCGACGAGGGAATACTGCTAGGATATTCATCGGACAGTAGAGCGTACCGGGTTTTTAACCTGAAGAGCTCTAAGGTTATGGAATCAATAAACGTCACTGTGCAAGATGACGAACCTCCGACGATTATTGATCCCAACCTTCAGTGTGAGGATGAGGACTGTTCTGACAGTGATTTACCTGTTCCTCTCTCACACTCTGTGGACCCTACTCCTGTGTTAGGGGACACACCTGCTTGGGTTCGCAAGAGTCATGACCCCTCTGCCATTGTTGGTGATCCCACTCTAGGGGTCAAGACTCGTGCTCAGCTAGAGAACGTTGTTAGCCATCTTTGCTACACGTCCAAAGTCGAGCCCAAGAATCACAAGGAAGCACTCAAAGATGAACACTGGATATCTGCTATGCAGGATGAGTTGCTTCAGTTTAAGAAGAACAATGTCTGGGAACTTGTCCCCCGACCTAGTGATACTAATGTTATTGGTACCCGGTGGATTTTCAAGAATAAAATGGATGAAAATGGTACCATAATCAGAAATAAGGCTAGGTTGGTCGCTCAAGGCTACACACAGATAGAGGGTGTAGACTTTGGAGAGACATTTGCTCCTGTTGCGAGGCTTGAGTCCGTCCGCTTACTACTCGCCATCGCATGTCATCTGCACTTCAAGGTATATCAGATGGATGTCAAGAGTGCCTTTCTGAATGGCATTCTACAGGAAGAGGTTTATGTGGAACAACCAAAAGGGTTTGAAGACCCTAAGCACCCTGAACACGTCTACTATCTGAGGAAAGCCTTGTATGGTTTGAAGCAAGCACCCCGTGCTTGGTACGAGAGGCTTACTTCCTATCTCTTAGCCCGTGGCTTCAAGAGAGGGGGAGTTGATATGACGTTGTTCGTCAGGAGAGATGACGGTGCTATCTTGGTTGCCCAAGTCTATGTGGACGACATAGTCTTTGGATCCACATGCTCCCAGCATGCTCACCACTTTGAGGAGGAGATGAAAAGTGAGTTTGAGATGAGCATGGTAGGTGAGCTTACATTCTTCCTTGGTCTCCAGGTTCGTCAGCTAGAGGATGGGATGTTCATCTCCCAATCCAAGTATGCTAGAGACCTAGTAAAGAAATTTGGTTTAGACTCCGCTAAGCATGCTCGTACACCTATGAGTACCACTACCAAGCTTAGTAAGGACACTTCAGGCAAGGACGTAGAGCAAACCTTGTATCGGAGTATGATAGGCAGTCTTCTCTACTTGACTGCTAGTCGTCCCGACATTGCCTTTAGTGTTGGAGTCTGTGCGCGTTATCAGGCGTCTCCCAAAGAGTCACACTTACTCGCTCTAAAACGTATTATCAAATACGTGAGTGGGACTCTCTCATACGGTATTTGGTATTCCTTTGATACCGATGACCGTTTGTCCGCCTATTCGGATGCCGATTGGGCTGGGGACGTAGATGGTTGTAGGAGCACTTCTGGTGGGTGTTTCTACTTTGGTTCTGCTCTTGTCTCTTGGTTGAGCAAGAAGCAAAACTCCATCTCTTTGTCCACTGTGGAGGCTGAGTACATCGCCGCCGGGAGTTGTTGCACGCAACTCATGTGGATGAAGCAAATGTTGGAGGATTATGGGATTTCACAGGACACCATGACCTTTCCTGTTATAACACGAGCGTGATACACATATCCCGCAATCCTGTCCAACATTCGCGCACAAAGCACATCAGGTTACGCGAGCACTTTATACGTCAGTTAGTTGAAGAGAAAGTCGTAACCCTGAGTTTTGTTCCTACCGACCGTCAGTTAGCCGATATTTTCACGAAACCTTTAGATGCCCTTAGATTTGAGAGTCTTAGGAAGTCTTTGGGGATTTGCACTGTTGACTGAGGGGTTGGTCTATGTCTAGAATAGGATGCTTCTTCATGGTCATATCATATGCTTCCTATTGCTAGTCTGTTTATATGTACCATAGCTTTGTTGTACAGCTTTTATGTATTTGTTTCTTATTCTTAGAAAAATACAAAAAGATTTTTTTTGAAAAATTTTGAGAAAAGCACAAAAAGATTTTATTTTGATAAAATTTTTGAAAAAATTCAAAAAGAGATTTGCCTTTTATGGATGAGCATTTAAGATAGCCAAGTCACAACTTCATTCCATATATCCATGTGACTGTTTGATAGAGATTTGAGAGGCTACATCATTTCATCCATGTGCTTAACATTGATTGGAGTCCTTGAGATGTAATTAGTGATATTTCCTACATGCTTAACTCCTATATCCTTTTTTGCACACATGCACGGCTATATTTGATTGTTGCACTTGTCAATCTCATGTTGGCTTGAGTGTTTCCATCTCAATCCTGTCTATACAATGTATAAAATGCGATAAAACTTGACAAGATTGGATTGCATGTAAAAACCGTTTGGTAAGACTGTGCGCATATTTTCATAACGGGGAGGGGCTGCGAAAGTTGATTCTTATCCTTTGCGCAAAAGCCACCGTTAAAAAGGACCTAAAAAATGGAGGAATTTTAATATCCGAGGTCCTAAGAGGTTAAAAGAGCCCGAAAAAATTGTTAAGGCAATCAAAAGCAATACATGCCAAATATGGGCCATTTAGGTTTTCACCACCAATTCTCCAAAGTTTGAGAATTTAGTATACCTCTATTCAAAATATAAATCTGAGGGAGTTTGGAGATTGAAAAACGGGTTTGCACTTCCTTGAAAGTCCTGAAAACGCATGAAAATCATTTTGGACGTTATTGGTGTAGAAATCACTTTGAGCTTTGATTTGTAGATTTGATAGTCAATGTCATATATTTCCAATCTTTTACACCAAAGGAAGCATTTGAGTTCATTCGTTAGGAATATCCAATATTCATCGTGCACATATGTCATGTTTGTATGCTTTGATTTTCCTATTGAATTTTGATCACACCCATTCTTTTACGCTATCACCGACTTGGTTGTTTTATGTTCATTCATGGTGTGATTTTATGCCTTGTGACATCCCGGTACTTGATTTCTTGATTTATTTCTCTCATTTGTCTATTTGGGGACATCATAAAAAGGGGGAGAATGAATTATCTGATTATGGGGGAGTTTTTGAAATTCTGAGAATATCATCTTACATTGATATATATGCTTATGTTTATCTCATTTCAAAACTCGATTCGTCACTTGGTATTTTGCTTTATCTCATGTGTGTAGGTACTATCTTGATGATCTCTGAATTGCACACCCTGATGAGAAAAGATTTGAGATTCCTGAAGATTTGAAGAACAAACGATGTAGTCTTATTCATATGTATCTTTCCAGTTTTGGGTTCATGGAAGGGTAGATTTGTATAGGCAGTTGTGAATTGATAATTCGGATTTTTTATGTATGTACCGGCATAGACATAGGGGGAGATTTGTAAGGACATTTTTGTCATGTCCGTTATCTTACAGTTTTGTATGTCGTACGCCGTTACATTTGGCACGTTTCTACATGATCACATATGACGGCCTCAATCCGAATTCTAGGAATCAAGCATCCTGCATCTCCATCATGTGTTTTTCATCAGCCTCAATGACTTCATGTTCCATGCTTTTAGGGACTATATGCTAGTGGTACGCAAGAGAAGTCAAAACAGTGAAAGAAGGCTCGATATGAAAGTTCAAGGGCAATTCGGTAATTGTACATCCACCATCCGGAGGATAGGTCAACTGGAAAGTTTAAGAGCTTGCCGCAACAAAGATACTGGAAGAAACGACATCTCATTCTGAGCTACGGTGAAGAAGATATGGCCCTTTGAAGATGGAGAGATTTCCTTGAAGGAATCTGGTTCCTGAGGACCGGACCGATCCGGACCAGATAAAAGAACCGATCCGGTTCACCGGACCGATCCGGATAAAGGGACCGGACCGATCCGATTGTTGAAGCTAAGTCCAGTACACCCGGATCCATAGCGAACCGATGAAGACAAAAGTTCCGGACCGATCCGATGCCAACCAGACCGATCCGGTTTCAGAAAAAGAACCGATCCGACTTACCCGGATCGATCCGCCTAATCGACCGGACCGATCCGGCGAGGATAATCACTGCCAGATCGTGCAGCCGATTTTGAAGGGTTTCGATCCCTTATTTAAACCACGATCAGCAGTTGGTTTTCTTAAGACTTATACACGATTTTCAGAGCATATCAACCCTAAAGTCTTCACCTATTGAGTCCTATGATTCTAGGTTTTTAGATTCACACATCTTCCGTATCTTTGTGAATCAAATTTGGTAACCCAAAGAACACCATTGATGTTGTTCAACCCTTTGTGAAGTGGACCGTTTCTTCCTCTTCATTGCAGCCCTACTGGACAGGGATAGTTCCAGCCGCAAGCCCTACTGGAAAGGGATTTTCTTCCAGCCGCGACTACAGAATCCGATACCCGAGGGTAATTCTTAGTCAACCTGTATTTCATTGTAATCCGATTGTAAACCGTATTTTACAAATTATAGTGATATACAAATGGTTTTGCCCCTGTGGGGGATTTTTCCTTAAACTTTGTGTGTTGAATAATTCTTGCATGATTTCATATTGTTTCAATCACACCTAGTTGCATGCTTAGGGTTATTTTGGGTTAAAAGGCATTTATTATATTGTTTCCTTATTTGAACGCAAGCGCCAACTCTTTCACTCTCAATTTTAATATATGGTATTGGGATATCATATCAAATCTATCCTAGTAGTGGAATCAAACAAAATGAATTCTATTAAGATGTTCTTTAAATGTCTTTATGTCTAATTATGAGGGTTCATGCCCAAAGTTCAAGATTCTAGACTTCTCTTTAACTAATCTTTAGGTCAAATTGTAGAGCTTTTCGTAATAAGCTAGAGCTAGCCTTACTAGTAAATTCTCCTTCTCAGGGATCACTAAGTATGGCTTATCCCATATTTTTAAATCTAGTTTCTTTAGTATGAAGACTTTTGATAATAGTCTTAAGAGGACCAAACTGGATAGTAATATTTCCAGTGACATCGTCTTGATTAATAAATAAGGGTTTATTCTGTATAATCTTAGTTTCTTGAAATTCTGGCAATCGCCAAAGAGTCTTGGATTTTTCTTTCATTGGTCCAGTATTTTTAATATTATTAGTACGGTTGTGGTCTGAACTATTGAAGCTAACCAATATTTTTTCATTAAGTCTACCACTAAGAATTCTCGGTTGCATTCCTTCATAGGGGTATTGGAAAAAAATTACATAGCTTTGGAATTATATATTCATATTAGTATCTAGAATAATATAGTCTTCGTAGACACTAGGATGTAGAATTAACTTAAAATATTTGGTTGTGTCTACGGTTACTGTAAATGCTGGAATGACATTAAAGTATCCTATATTGTATGACATTTCTAATTGGGATAGACCAATAAGGCTTTTCTTTAAATCCTTACATCTTTTGTCTATTAAGCAACATATTTTATTGATATAAGTTTGAGATCTATTTAAACCTTGGATTCATACTTGAAAGAGTCCAAAGGTTAGGAACTAAAATTTTCTATTTGCTCCTCTTGATCTTAGTTATTCTGAGTCAAAAACTTGAAGCTCAATATAGAACTTGTCTAGCACATGATTTCTATAATGATAAGTCATGTTATAAGTAGGAGTATTGGGAGTGGCTCCTTATTTAAACGAGTTTATGTATCTAACTGCTAGAAGTTGTCCATTATGTATGGAATCTTTTATAATTTTTCTGTCAATTTCACCCCGTTCTTTCTATTGAAGAGGGTTGGTGAAGTTTCTTTTTTTTCCCACCACATTCTAACATAGGAGGATGAGTCTTTAAGTCTTTGGATCATAAAATTATTATGTCCAATATTTGGGATAGGGCTACCTATCTTACTAGTCTTATCTAATCCATCGTTTATAATTCTTCTAGCTATGGTTTTTCCTTCCTAATTTTTTATATAAGGAGATCATCTAAATTTACAGGTAATTACCTGTTTTTGTTCAAGTCTTTTTTTAATTCTTTCTAAAGAGTTTGAAATATGTTCTTTTGTCGTTTAATCTGACTAAGAATTTCTTCTTTAAAGAGATTATTTTCTCTTTTTGCATTTTCATCAATATGTTCATTATGCTTAGCAAGAGAATTAGTAATCTCTACAATATAGTCTTTTACTTTATCACATTTTTCTTGTTTTTGCACTGATTCTTATTTTATTCTTGCTTCTATAACTTCTACAAATTTTTCTATTTTATCTAGATGTGTTAAAATAAAGGGTGAGTCTAATTCTTCTTGGGAAGGTTTATTATATAGAAACTTAATTTCCTCAATGATTTCTCCATGTTTTATTTCTGCTTGAGCTATATTAAGTCTAAGTTCATTAACAATACTATCCATTCTAAATAGATTATGATTTTCCATATTGTCAAGGTAACTGGTTAAATTTTGCTAAAATTTACCAAAATCTGTATAGAAGGTGGTTAACCCTCATGTCTTAGCCTCTAAATCAAATTATAAGACTTTAACAAAGCTAATATTGTAGTCTTGTGTGGATGATTAGATATTGAGATTAAATTTAATTTCTCAAGTATAAGTCTTGATGCTTTAGCAGCATTCGCAATCTTATTTTCATTTAGCTGGTAGTTAAATATTTCACTACTGATCTTTTCTAGAATTCTTTGGTAAAAATCTGCCAAAGTCTGGATGGAGAGGTTTCTAGGTACCTCTTTCCAGTTTGATCTAACTATTTTCATTAGGAAGATAAGTATATAATCTTAGAATTAGTTTAGCTTATTCTTTAACGAGTTTAACTAACTCACTTTCTCGGTTTTTTGTGAGAGTTTTAAGTTCTAGGATTTCCTTGTTAAGGATTTCTATGTGATTAGTCTTGGTATTTATATCTTGTAATACTTGTACAAGGTCTATAGGGATTTGGCTGTCTATTTCTTGTATTTCTTTCGAGATATATTTGATATTTGTTTCTAGGGATTTGAAGTCTGAGGATGATTGTATTAAAATAATTAGGATACATTATTTTGGTTTAGTATGCTATTGATATCACTAGCAGTAACTTGCCTATTATCTACGTGTTTGGCTGGAATGTGCTCAACATGTGAACACCCATCTATATGTAAGGTTAAGCAACCTCCTGGGTCTAAATCAGTTATAGGGATGGGTTGGTAGTCTATATGGGTTCTAAAAGTATATTTGTAAATGTGTGAGATAAATCCTAAGGGCATTAAAGTCTTTTACTAAGGTAGGTCTGAAAGGAGCGTCTTGGCTCTGATACCAAATTTGGGTTCTCTCTACTTTCTTAAGTTTTAGTGGTCTAAAATATAAATCTATTATATATATAGTCATGAAATAAAATTTCACTATAAGACAAGAGGGGACCACTAGGGGGAGTTGATAAATTTGATTATTGGATTACAAGGGGACCACGTTGGGAAAAATACAAAGTCATCACCGTTTGCCCATGGATGCATGCGCACTTGAGATTAACAAAATATATATATCTTATGAAAGGTTAATTTAAGCTTTTATAGGTGTGGCATTTCTTAGAGGAACAATTGGATGCATTTCGGGAAAGTTTTATCATAAGATGCAAATTCAAGGGCATTTTCATAATTTCATAATGATGAATTTGGAAATTGGCTTTCCATGATTATGTAGCCTTTTAAATTATCTTCGCGTAGTCGGCAACCATGAATCATTTTGAGTTTGAACAATCAAGTTATGGCCATTTATGTAAAAATTCTTATTTTGAACAGAATTAAGGGGGCCCTTATATTATGGATCGATCAAAAAAATCCATGGATCGATTCCATCCATGAAAAGTAAAGATCGGTCCGTGGTTCTACAACTTGGTTTTTGACCCCTATTTTTGTTGTTTGTTGTTTCTATTTTTGGGGGTTTATATAAATAACAAGTGGGGTATTTTATTTAGATGTATATGATATTTTGGAGAACCAATATCATAAAAATATCTCATCTCTCTCCCCTAGGTTTTCTTGACCCATTTCTTCACTCCCTCTCATCAACTACTCTATTGTAAGTATTGAATGCTTAGTTTAATTGAACTTTGATTGCATTAAACACTTCATTGTTAATTAATATAGTTGTTGGGTTTGAATTATTTTACTAAATGGCTTGTGTTCCTTTATTTACATATATTTTGAATTTTTATTTCTTCATTACCATGAGTAGCTAGTCTTGTTGGTTTGGAAGCATAAACCCAACTTGGATGCTTGTACTTCATTGTTAGGTTGTTAGTTTAAATCAAATCATTGGGTGTATGTATCGATATTGGAGAATCTTATTGTATTAACTTCTCTTATAATGTAAGGGTTGTATTTTAGGCTTTAGTACAACATCAACACATTTAACCCATCGCTTATTAAAATCTTCAGTTCGTATTGTTAGCCCATGCTCGATTGTTGGTATCAATAAATCATTCCCATTTGATTGTGATTTGATCCTTAGATACTTATCTTTTATGTTATTCCAAGGTTGGGTAATGATCATAGACCTATTTTAAATCTTAGTTTATCAACTCTTAATACTCATTTACCTTAAATTAATCCCTTCTTAATATGTTCTTCATAGTTTCATTTCTCATTAGTTCGTTAACTCCCTCTCTATAATTAAATAATTTTTTTCTTTCTTTTTACTCTTGCTTTTTAATAATTTTCTAAATAAATATTAACCTTAATTTATTTAAATCCCTATGGACTTTGGCTTCGGTCTTACCATATTTCTTACTACTCTCGCAATTATCTTTCACTTAATCTACACATTATTTAAAACTAGTCAATAACCATAGTTTTGAACTTTTCACCGATAACCTGCTTTAGTGTAGTTTTAAATCCATTAAGTTACGACCACACTTTTTTATCTAGTGTAGTTAATGGTTTAGGCAATTTTCCCAAATTAACATAGCATGCGAAACACTTCCCCATTCACATAGGTTAGATAATAAAGGATACTCATGTAGCTAGGTACACCACCCATCATATAGTTATAAATATCATTAAGAGTTATAGTTAACTTAGCCTTAACTCACTCAGGATATTATGTTTCACAGGGATGGACTCGAAATAAAACCTCATGAGTAATAAATTACATGATTTAACCCATATTTACATGTAGGGTTACATACACAAATGACTCAACTTTCTAAGGGGTTTAGTTCCATACCTTTAGTTGTGTGAACACCTTTTCTCTTGCTAATCATTTCGTTAAAAAAATTATCAAAATTCTCCCCAGACCATAAACAATTACTTATTTCCATTATAACAACGCTTCTCTATTTTGGTAATAGCTGCAGTACTATTGCAGAATGAATGGTGTTAGCCTCTCACACAAAGAGATATCTTATAATTATTTACTCAACCAACTTGCCTCCTCACTATATCTAGTGGTATCATCTCTTACTCAATTATTGATTGAGGTAAAATAATTTGTTTATTAGACTTTCAAGATATTGCACCTCCATCTGTAATATAAATGTATCCACTAGTGGCCTTAGATACGTCTGATAGGTGTAATACCCCATATTTATGTGGATTTTACTTATTATTTATTAATTGAGAAATAAATTAATAAACATGGATAATTATTACTTGTATGATATGGTAATAATAAAATGCTTAATTTAGTTAAACAAAATTTTGCACGTGATGTGGTTTTTTTATCTTGTGTTATAAATAATTAAGTGGTGATATTAATTATAAGATATTAGACTATGTGTTATGCGTAAAATAATCAAGTTTGTATTTTATTTATGTTGTGAGGTATTATCTTGTATTGTGAAGTATTATCATTTGGATTGGACTCTGGAGTGACAAGGAGGCCTAAAAATATGTTTTTAGTCCTTTGCAATTGGTTTATGGGGTAGGTATACCTTTAGGCTAAGTTTTGGACTTGTTTGGGTAGTATTTTGGGCTCATTTAGGGGATAACAATTGGGCTTATTAGTGACCTGCGAGTTTACCCAATTTTAAAGGGTTTTAATCCCCATTAGTTGAACACTTTACACATAACACAAATCCTATATGCCCTAGAGATTTTTGAGGTTTTGGAAAGAGCTTTGGAAATGAAGAAAAAGGGACCAGGAGGAGGAATCACTCGTTCATATAATTCAGGCAAGAAATCTTGTGCTTTATCACAATTTAATCAATAACTTGTTTATATTTTGACTGTCATGTTAAATATATTTGGGTTTAGACACATCATTAGGTTTTATACAACATATTGGGGGAGGGGGTACCTTTATTATTATATGAATTTTTGTAGAGAACCAAATTTGATGCATCATTAAAGGGTTTTACCTTGGAAAAAATAAATCATGTATTTATATTTAGAATTTGTTTAGATCCATATCAAGTTTTATAGTATTGGTGAATCATATGTTTTGAAAAGACTTTTATAATGTACTAGAGTTTTTATTGATAAAAATGTAATTTTTTTTAATCCAAATCACTTTCAGGCTAAATTGATGATTCAAACCCTATTTTCTTATTTTAACCTTATTGATGGTCATAAAGTGTGTGATTCAAATAGTTGTTTGATGTCTTTTAGGATCATTTTAAGGTTAAAATAATGTTTAGGGGGTGATTTGGGGAAGATTGCTTAGAAGGAGCTTCTTGAAGGATGGTTTGGGTTTGGTTGTTTTTTGATAATGACTCGTGGGACATTTATATATATATATATATATATATATATATATATATATATATATATATATATATATATGTGTGTGTGTGTGTGTGTGTGTGTGTGTGTGTGTGTGGGTGTGGGTGTGTGGGTGTGTGGGCGTGTGTGTGTGCAAATAGTTTAAGAGGTGACAAACAAGGAGGTGATTTTAAATATGGTTTTGAGATATTGTAAACGTTTAATGAATTTGGGACAATCTAGAGATAGGGATTGGGATAGTTTAGAGGAAACTTGAGAGTAAAATTTGTCCTTCTATTGTTGTATGTATATTATATGTTTCAAGGTTGGGGTTTATTAAGATTTGAGTGTTAATAAATCTTAGAATTCAACGGACAATTCGGCAATTGAATTGGGATGATTCGGGTATGCTTGAAGTACAATCTATCATATATATATATATATATATATATATATATATATATATGTGTGTGTGTGTGTGTGTGTGTGTGTGTGTGTGTGTAATCTATTTGATTATTAGAACATAACATTTACTCGTGGGGAATCTATCTATCGGGGTCGTGATTCAATTGGTTGAGGCCGTGTATCGCACTCCTGGATGATGATGTAGGGCTTTCTGAAGGTCGATATATTTTAATCACATGCTCAAGATGATTACCACCTCGCGACATGAGATGCAGATGATTCGATCCACTAGGTGAGATAACCAATGCTAATACTACATGTTGACATGGTTAGATCATGCGTTTAGTCGGTCTACACTTTGTGATGAGACTTACTTACATGTGTATGATATTAGTCCGGTGATGAACACTTTGACTAAAAGACATATGTCACATTTATATGTTTTGTTATGAGATTGTGTATATCTAATTGTATGGGTGACTTGAGTGGGGGTTGGTATGGGGTTGTATTTTGTATATATGATATAGTCCAGGAACGTTTAATTAAAAGATATTAAATAAGGGATAATGTTACATTATGAGATCATGAGTATCATAAGTGGTAAAAGATGGTCATTGGATTGTAGTTTAGTTGCATCCCATGTTAGTATTTCATTATGTGGTATTACTTACTAGTTTAGTGATATATACTTATTAGTATTTATTATGTCTTGGGTTAGGAAAGTTATATAGTATTTCACTTATGATGAGGGGTGAGGTATATCATGCATATGAGTGTCAACGATATGGCATGTTTATCATAAATGAGTCACATGATTATTATTATTTTGATACTGTAAGTTACAGGAGTATACCAAATCTAAAAATCTCTTTTCCCCCACAGGTATTATTATTGTTATATACTTGAATAATAGGGTTGAGCAATCAGACTTGCAGTGGTTGGAGATTCATTTTATCATCCTTGTAATATGAGTTACTATTTCATTTCAGTAGTCACTTGTATTTAGTTTTATTTGATTCAAAGGTGAAGACAGTCGTAAATGTATTTTAGTTGAGACTTATGTATAAAGGATATTTATATAGTTGAATCAGTTTTATTAGAGTTTCATTTTATCGATGTTCAGTTATTCTTATTGTCATTCATGCCTCTTTTGTCGTGGATGGTTTTATTTTATCATCATTTTTACTTATGTTGATGATGAGAATGATATAGATTGATTAGCACTCCCATATCTTAAGCGTATCAGCCTAATCAGCTGGGTGTGAAAAATAGGGAATGTGATAACTGGTATTAGAGTATCCATGTTTTAGTGTTATTGGGATTTGTTTTGCATCTATTCTGTTTTCTATTGAATGTCATTTGATATGTTTAAAGCCTGTCATGGGGTTTTGTACTATGATGTCGTGATGAGGCACCTATAGACATCGTTCGTTGTTGTTTGAGCACTGAAAAGACTCAAGGAGCATTCAAGCATAGAGGAATATAAAAATAAAGACTGTTGGAAGTTAGTGGCCAATGATAGAACGAGTGGTTGGACAAAAGTGTTCACCACAAATGTGAAGATAATTATAGGAGTTATTCTGTTTGGAGTATGGTATGAAATTTGGATATTTTTACAGGCGTAAGTAGTGAATGTGTTTCACATTGAGTCAATTTTAGCATTAGAAAATATGAGTTTTGAGGAGCCTATTGGAGACTTGGGTTTATATATAATGATATGGATTATGATGAAAATTGAGGCCAGTATAATGCTTTTATAAGATTTTGTGCACTAAGAGAAGGGGCAATGGATTACTACATTTTGCAAAATAAGAATATTATGATGATGATTTTAAGTGTGGTTAATTCCAAAGAGAGAGTGGAATAGTGTTTACCTCGAATACGAGAAACATTGATATATATGGCATAGAATTAGGATCAAATATGTTTACAGAGTATGAGCTGTAGTTAGACATATATAATTTTTTAGTACACCTAAGTGGATGGAAACTGGAAAATGAGATGATGGATATTTTTGTTGTTTCGGTTGGAATGACTCAACAAGAAGTTATTGTGAAATAGGTTTGCCTACATATTGTGAGCATATATTGTGGATGAAATAGTTATGCAGAAAGTTAACGAACGAATAAGTTCCAAAGGGCTCGAGGGAAGACAATGTTTTAATAGAGGATCGTGATTATAAAAGTAAGACCGAATGTAACCTTATTAGAAATAGTGTGTGTGTTTGTGGGTTGGGAGGTACGAAAGAGGATGTTACGAGATAACGAGTTGATCAAAGTGAATTATGATTATTATTTTATGACATTTAGTGTATGTCCTTATAGTTAGAAAATGCCAAAACGTGGATTATGGGTATCGTAGACAAGAACCAAGGATGGTTCAGTTGAGGTCTACATTTTTTGTGTAGTTAGAATTACTACTAACACTCGATTAATAGACACGGGTTTCTCATGATTTGAGAAGTGGAACCTTGATTGATAATGGGTGCAACGATGTGAGGACTAAAGTGTGTGGTTTATATGACTTGTTAAATCTCCCGTTTGTTTTTTATTCCCGTCACTTGTGTGATAGTGAGGGTTTTTATCATCTAGATTTGAAATTGACCTAAATTAGAGTATTATGGTTCAATTTGGGCTAGGCGCGGGAGAGTATGCAAACCCACTACCTGATGCAAATAAATGGTTACGTGTACTTATTATTATTTAGGCTGAGGCGTAGAGGATGATATATAGTTTTTGGGAACATAACTCTATGTGTGTAGCTATTTTGTGGATATATGGGCATATGGATGCCTATATATGTGTTGTTATTAAAGGTTGCATCAGTTGAGTGAGCACCTGTGGCATGTGGAGGTTCTAAACTGGCTATTGACATAGTTCTTTAATTTGGGATATAATGAAGCGTATGATTTATAAAATCTATATATTGTATGATTATACATTTTGTTTGGGCATAGGTTTTTTTGGCGAGATTTATCTCTTTATCTATGGAATGGTTGTTAATGTAATCCTATGTCTATGGTTTTTGTGTTCACTAGGATATGGCTTTAGTGATGAATGATGCCATCCCATATAGAAGTGAATATACGATTTTTTGTGTATGACTAGATTATATGTGTGTTCCCTATATATTTCGATAGTTGTATACATGTGAAAGTCCCCTACGATGTATTATTTATTTATGAGTTATAGGATAGCCCCAATAGTTAATGGGTTATGTGAGATTCCTATGTGTTTTTCTAGTTATTTTGGGTGGTGGAAATGCATTAATATGGATTCATGAAGTGAATGTGATGATAATAATTTTTTTACGTATGGTGGGAGTGTGCCTATTGGATGCGATTTTTGAGTTTGAAGTACTCAAATAGATTATAGGCTAGTGGTTGCAAATTTTTGTGGGATGGCGATGTGATTATTTAGCCAATGAGGGATTTCCCTTATTATATGAGGATACATGTGATGCTAAGCATTTATAATGTGAAAAATTAAGTTATTTTAAGAACTATGTGGCTAGGGATGACCTTAGTTATATGAAGTAGTGTATGGTCACGTTTGGTATTAGCACAATGACATTATCAAGGTGATTTCTAATAATAGGACCTTATTGGACTAGCTATGTAATGACCTTAAAAACTATATAAGGCCACGACCATACGAGGAGAGGCAACCATAAGAAGAGTTCTATTTTTAATCTCACGACCTAGTGCAAAAGCCTCAGATAGTAAGAAAGATCACAATTGGAGATTTTAGGACACAACCATAAATGGTGTTCTAGAAGTACGACCACGACCTTGTACTTGAAGGTCGCGGGAGGTTAAGGAAGGTCACAATCTAAAGTGAAAGGCTACGGTGGTGACATGGAACTTTGAGTGCTCAGTATGTGAGGTGGTGACATAGCCTAATTAGGTCACAAATTGAGGGGAAAATTTAGAGGGTTCTGGATGCCTTTTCGGAGGGGTATTTATGTATAGGTAATGTTATAAGTGGAAACCCTAGGTTACCTATTAATTCCTATAAGTAAAAACCCCTAAACAACTTCCCAATGTTCATATAACCCTAATTTCCCACCTTAGCAAAAGAAAGTGAGACTTTGAGAGAAAATAGATGCTACCGGAAAGGAGGTCATGAACATTTACTATTTATTGAAGAAAAATAAGACTTCAAGGTGGTGGTCGATCACTATTCATCAGACTAAGCCAACTAAGGTAAGGGATCTGTCCTCTTCCTCTTCTTCTTTGATTAAAATCATAGTTTCCTTGTTTTATATTGAATGAGATGAACCCTTATATGTATTTTGGGTCTAGGCCATGGAGTTTTACTATTCATTTAGTTTTCTGGGTTTAGAGGCCATGGCCATTTACTGTTCAAATAGGTTTTATTACTTTATCGACCATGGGCAATTACTGTTCATCGAGGTTTAGAGGCCATGGAGTTTCACTGTTCATTTGGGATTTGGAGACCTGGTAATGTTACTGTTCATTAGGAGAATCCTTGATTTTTGAGGTTTTTTACTTGGGTTCTTGAGGTGAGATTTTAAAATTAGAGAGTGAGTGTTTTGAAGATGTTTTTGTTGACCTTGAGGGGTTTATTTAGGGTTTTACCTTTGATCTTTGAGGATTTGAGTTACGAGATAATTAAGGTTTAAAACCATTATTTTACTAAATGACTTTGTTATTTACTGATCAATAATTCTGACACCTTTGAGGCAGTGGAATTTTAGGGTAGTATTATAATGTGCCTAGGTGAGTTGAGATGGAATTCGATGCTGAGGCCGCATCACTATTTGGCCATGACAAGGTGTCGTAGTCTATTTAAGGGTCTCCTACTTAGTTCTTGAGGTGAATACGATTATTCCTAAGGAGATTTAACATAGGACTAACTATGGGTCTTGGACCTTAACAGAGCTCGACTAAGGTTGTGGAGTTATTAGGAGTCAACCGATCTTCCATCCTAGAATTGGGAAAGAAGGAAGGTCAAGAACTGTGGCATGATTACATGAAAGATAACTAGAATAAGGCCGTGGATATGTGTAAAAGAGAATGTGATACCAATTTGTGAATGTGCAATATTACAATAGATTAAACTTATTTAACTAGATGTCAATCTCACATAAATTCTAATTTTAATTAAACACTAAACATGAATCTATGTGATGCAATAAATAATATAATAAAGCATGCAATCATATATTCAGGAAAAATCCCCACAGGGAAAAACCTTTCTTTCACTAAAGTTCGAAAATCGCAACTTACAACACTTTAAAGAAATACTACAATGAATTATCGCAAGAACCCACAAAGACGTAACCTTCAGTCAGTAATGACTCCCTCGAGAATCATAAGAATCGTAATCCTCGCTCTTCAGCAGTGAACATCCTCGAGTATCCCCAAGATCAGTAGTGAATAAAGTTCTCCACAAGAATAAATTTGTTATGAAAGTGTTTGGGTTCCAAAGAAGATTCACAAAAGCATTTGGGATTGTTTTGGTGAATCTAAAACAAATTTTAGCCCTAAAAAGTGAAGATTATTTTGCAACTGTTCTACAGTTTGCGTAAATGAAAAGTGTTAATGAAAATATTCACCAAAACAGGTTTAAATAGGCGAACACAAATTTCGAGGATGCAAAAAGTTGTTCAAATGGGGTCTTAAATTCGTTCAAACGAGATTGACATCTTTTTAGAAGAACCCTTCGAACGACGTATCAAACGACCTCAAAAACACAAAATAGTACGACTTCATTTGAACCATATGAGATCCTGGGCATCAAACGAGGTATCTAATGACATTGCAATGTCGTTTGAATGATATTGCAATGTCGTTTGAATGACTAAAATGATATTTGACTATTCTGCCTACAGGTAACTCAAAAAACA
The DNA here is from genome assembly GCA_949130495.1 of Sambucus nigra. NCBI lineage: Eukaryota > Viridiplantae > Streptophyta > Magnoliopsida > Dipsacales > Adoxaceae > Sambucus > Sambucus nigra. The sequence goes on along the minus strand of OX422212.1, from coordinate 43,069,243 downwards.
TTTTAAATTTGAAAAATGCCTCATTTTGATAAAAATAGTTGGGAAAAAAAAATATCCCAATGCTTAGTAAATAATCTAAGTAACACAAAACAAAATCCATACCAAAATTATGTCTCATCATAGAACTTTGTTGAAGATTCTTGATATTCGGATCCGTATTCTTGAAATTGTGAACTTGAATTGTCTTGGAGATTGGATCGGGATAAACCATACATGATGTAAACAAGGAACTAGGGACAAGACAGGAAATTTGTCGTTACAAGTTGAGATGTCCAACGTGATAAAACAAAGGCTGCAGATTGTGAAGGAGAACCATGGGATATTGATCCATGGGAAAAGTCGGAGTGAACTAAGGTAGAATGAGACTTAGGATAAGCCGTGGAGTAGTGAACTAAGGGATATTGAGACTTAGGTCATCAGGGTAATCCGAGGTGTTCGAAAAATTACATTCTTTTCCTTTATATTTTCTTATATTGCACCACCTTGCTTATTTGCACTGTTATTTTCCATTGCCTTATTAGTATATCTTTTATTAAATAGTACTAACATTGATAGGTGGGTTGGGAATTTTGATTTAAACCTTGTTGAACTATTTGAGCTCATCCCTTTAATATTCCTTATTTTTTAGAATGAGGAGCCACATATGTTATTAGTCATTGAGTAAAGTTTTAAAGGTCGCAGAATATTAGTACGTTGCGGAGGGTTATAGCCCTATAGATTAAGAATAATATTTTATTTAGATATCACTCTTAAGTTGTACTAAATAATCATTTAAGTTTTATTATAAAGCCTCTATAAGATCACATGCATGATCAAAAACTCCAATAGGATTATATCGTCTTATCCAGTTCTAAAATATATTTGAGTCATTGTATAGGATTATCATCATTAAGATATAAAGACCAAACTTCTTCATCTTCATCCAAAAAGTTACCTCATGCCATGACCAATGAGATTGCCTCTTTAGGATAAGGTAAAGAACTTAGAATGACTTAGTTTCCCCACCCTTGTTTTAACATACCTTAAAATTAAGATTTTCTTAAAATGAAAAATGTGTTCAAACTTGTGTGTGAGTCATTTGGACTATTTGAATAAATACACTATGCAATATATTGTTCTTACTAAAAAACTATGTTCATAAAAATTACATTCTTATGTGTATATTTTAAGTAAGAGTGTTCTTGGTTGAGAATAAATATACTTGGAGTGTTTTGCCAAAACATTTTCAATACCTTTGTAGGAAAAATATATTGGTTTAAATTTTCTTGAGACGGGCGCGACCTAACTCGCAGTAGTTTCACTGTAGTGACGCTATGTCTCATTATAGTGAAAGATCGACGTTGTTGCCTTTTGTCCAAAGACCAAAAATCTTTGAAAAAAGTTGCATCCTGCCTCACCTTAGTCTCACACCACAATGATTTGTCTCGCTGCAAAGAAAGTCTGTTACTGTTATCTTTTTCCAACCCCAAATTTTTCTTGCATCGTGGCATGACCTAGATCACCTGAAGTTCTCTGCCATGAAAAAAAATCTCGCTAGAGTGACATTGCTGCGATAACATCAGATCTTGCACATATAGAAAATCTGACCAAAATATTTCATTGTAAAATGTGAGATTCTCTTTTTCTATCAAATCTTTGATTGCCTTGGGGAAGCAACCTATTTTTTTATGGTTGATATTGAGTTAGAAGGTTTGGAAGTTTATGCACACAAATTTGAAAAACAAAGACTCCTATTTAACTCACTCTCTTCTTCCACACAAAATAAGGTTAATATTTTTATAAAGGTTTTCATTGTTTTATCAAGCTAAAAGAAACAAAATTTTCTTAAGAGCAAAAAATTTCTTTGTATTTTTTAGATATCCATTATTATCATTCAATTTTAAATTTTTTGAAGTTTTGTTACTTCTCTCAAGTCTTGAACAAAAATTTGGCAAAACTTTAAACATTTTTTATATCTTAAATATACTTTGTGAGTTTTTAGTAGACAAACACTCTTGAACTTCCCTCAACCTTTAAGACCCTCACATCCTAAGAAGTTAGATATTCACAGAGGATTTTACTTGTCCCACTGTAAAACAAATTTTTTTTATTGAAACTTTAAAAGATGAAAGTTATCTCTTCAAAATTTATAAGAAGAAACTTGTTTTGGTGCAAATGCGGCATTATCAACTGAAGTTGACACCTACGATGTGGCGAGTGGTTGGAGAACGATCCGTGCTTGCTCTACTATCTAGGAGGTGGAAAAGTTGTCTTGTGGAGGTTGTGTATTATTGGGTCTAGGATATGTTCAAGTTTATAAGTCATTTATCCCTTTTGTAAATCTTTACCTGTTTAGTAGAAGCTATCGGTTTGGCCTGAGGTTTTTTCCGTAAGGGTTTTTCCCTCATATAAATCCTCATCTCAACTGCTTGATTTACTATTCCTCATTTTGATTTATCTTATATGATTTATGAATATATATTGCTCAGTTAAATCAAATTATAAATTACTATTTTGTTACTTAGACATATGGATTAACTTTACCCTAATTTGGATTAATACCAAACATTGCCTTCATATTGGTAATAATTTTTAATTTGGATAGTCCCACTCTACGTGCACAAATTATTAGACTCATAAGAGGAGGAAGCCTAAATATGTTCTAAAGTTTGTATTCGAATCTTCCAATATTGATATCAATGGAGCTGGTGTTTACTTTGTGATTTCTTTATATACGAATTATCAACTGTGATGATTTATTAATTTGCCAACTCTGATGATGAATTAATTCTCACTTTGATTTTTTTAGACAGAGGTCTCTTTAAGGGCCGCAACATAGTAAGATTTCACTACACCAAAAATAGCAATTTGACACATCTTTATATTAAAAATTTGGCACACCTTAAAACTGTGCCAAAGTTTGGCATTATTTAATGACAATCTAGCACACTTTAAAACTGTGCCAAAATTTGGCACGGTTTAAAAGTGTTCCAAAATTGATCACACTTGACTAAAATATAAGTAGTCTAAAAAAAATACTCATCCTTCCAATTTTTTTGTCTCCTTCTCTCTCTCCTCTCTCAATCAGGTCTCCCGCTCATGCTCGTCTCTCCTCACTCTCCTATCTATCCCTCACGCAGGATTTTTTGGTCTTCTCTCTCTCTCTCTCTCTCTCTCTCTCTCTCTCTCTCTCTATCTATCTATCTATCTATCTATCTATGAACTTCAAAGCTTCCCAACAATGGAGACACGTGTTTGATATGATTTTTTAGCAAAGGGTTTGTTCTTTCGATTTGGGCTTCTTTATTTTCTCTTATAAGATGTGAGTTTTTTTTATTAAGATTTCATGATATGTCGCAAATCTTCAATTTTGATTTGTTCTAGATATTCTATTTGCTTTTCTATTTAGAATTTTGATTTCGATTTAACTAAATTCATTATTAAAACTAAACAGTGGTGTTTATTGGGTGCGATTTGGTGTTAGTTGTTTGCTAGTAGACATGGCAATGGATTGTACGTGTTAAGCTTGTGTTCTTGACTATAGTATTTGGGTTATGTATGGAAAGTTTCCATCATTTATATTGTGTTTGAGTCACTCTTTTAAGTGTATTAAACATCTCAATTAATTAGTCATATGAATATGATCAAAATAAACTCGAACCAATAAAAAATTATCATGTCAGATTCGTATCGTATTGAGGAGTTGTCAAGCCTAATTTTTAATCTTCTTAAAAAAATAACTTAGCTTATAGCCCCTCATCAATTGATATTATCTCAAGATAAACTCACAGCGCTTGCATGATGGATTTATGCCTTATTTTTTATTTTTCAATTAATTGGAGCAACATGAGGGACTTTAAAACTAAACCTCGGTACTGAAAAAGGGTGAAATTCGAATTCTAAGTATTGATTATCACATAAAAATTATCAACAAGTACTCTAAAATCTTAGCATTAAGACCCTATTTTTCTCTATTTTGTTGTATAGATTGAGTTTCCTGCATTCTCAGAAGATTGTTCACATAGATATTAAGACAAAGAATGAGATTCTTGATAAGAACCGAATAACAAAGATCAATGACCTTGGGGCTTCTTAATAGAGACATATGACATATGTGTAAAACATTAATTGCCAAGGCAACTGTGAGTGAAGGAGGAGGGAATTTCATACACGTTAAGGTTTTTCACTCTGTTTTCTTTTTTCAATAGTTTGTTTCAGTGATTCTTTAAATTAATATAGTATAATTAATAACTTTGTTCTAGGTACATGCTTCCACCCTTTTTGGAAAGTAAAGACTAGATATACATGGAATCACTTTTTTGAGTCCATCCAATCTTTGGTGCAAAGTGATATATGTGGTGTCCCATAATATAGATGCAAGAATGTGTGATTGGACCACCTATTAACTCAAGCAGATGAATTATAATACCTTATGTATTTTAATGATGCTTCAGCATATGATTGAGAGGACTAGCTCATGTCCTTTTGTGATTTCATGCTTGATAGATGTATTAATGTTTTAGATTTCATGCTTGATAGATGTATTCATGTTTTTAGCACATAAAAAACCACTTTTACTTTTTTTTCATCTTTTGATGATTGTGGTACCAAGCTCTATAGGTACAATACTCATTCAAAGATTTTAGTTTTTTGTATCCATCACTATAAGGCCTTAGGTTCTCTTTTCAAAATTATTTTCATTAATTAATAACTTTGAGGATTAATGTTTGCTTTAGCATTCCAATTTCGATTATTCAAAAAAAGTTGAATAGAGATAAACTATTGTACTCCCACCTCGATATATCTGAAATTTAACACAAAACTATTGAGATCGAATCGAAAGATTTTGATCTCTGAATTCTTTCAGTTTCCTTGTAGTCCCTCCAAATTTCAAATTGCGGGAGGAATTTGAACGCGACAAAAAGGGTATTGGGGATGGCACTGTGAGCTATGGAATGGATGACGGTGATGACATTTACATGCGATCTTGCACAGGAACCATCATTGGTACTCATAATGTAACCCCCCTCTTTTTAATTGCATTTTTAGATCTTTCATTGGCTTATTTTTTGTTATATATTTTAAAAGTACAATAATAAGTTTTCATATTTCAGTCCGTATATGGAAGTCGTATTTATCAGTTGAAGATTTTTTACGACAAAGACTACCCTAATAAGCCTCCGACTGTTCACTTCCATTCTCGGATCAACATGACTTCCATCAACCATGAGATCGGAGTGGTACATGAAAGTTATTCTTAATTTTTTACTAGTATGGTACACCTGATTCCGATTTTACTAAAAACTTTTTGATGAACAACTATTTTTTTTGGTTCACAAGGAACAAAGTGAAGTTCGTTTTTTTGCTGTGAGTTGGGCAACCTCGTTATTTGACTTGCAACATTTCCCAAGACAATTTATCTGTATTCTTGGATCTAAAGATACTAAATTGTATATAAGGTAGCTTAAATTTAATTCTTTATATCCAGTAGTCTTTATATTTATGCATTATTATTATGTAGTTATTTTTGTACTTGGATGATATCGTTTACCTATTTAAATTAATTTATAATTGCATGTCTTTTCTTAGTGAACGCTTGATACATTCTTACCATCATTTGCCAAAGTTTGATGTAAATTATTCTTTCAACAAGATATCAATTCACAATTGTGATATCATCTGAGGTAAATCATCGTTCAGAAACACAACGATTCATGTTGCACGCAACAGTAAACACACAAGCATGTGAATGTCAAAAGATTGAATTGAATAAGCATAAGGAGATAAGTAGAAGAGCAAGTACCCTAATTACATAAATACATAATAATATTAGACACTTGAGTCTCCAAAGTCTAAAATACCAAGAAACTTATTACCAACTTGGATCTTTTGTTCTTGATTTGTTTCTTCTTTTAAAATCCCGAATTCGCATTAAATTTAAATCCTGAATTTGCATTAATCACACACTTGAGTCTGTCAACATGATAGGATTATTAATAATTACAATAAAACTGTGCTCTCTTCTTAATAATCCCACACTCGGGTCTGTCATCAGGATAGGATTTTGAATTTGCATCAATCACGCACTGTGGAATTGCATTTTTATGTGGGTATTTGTTTAATTTTAATTAACTTACACCTAAAATTTCTTATCTGTGGTGACCCCCGCGTACCCTCACGGGATGCTACTAAACGTTGCCCAGGTGGTTGCGCAACTGATGCTATGTGCTACTAAAATAGGCCGACAACCCCCCAAAACTTTTGAGCTCTGTTTTTGAACCTTCCAGCCATATTATTCTGCACACCATGAGTTATTAACTAGGCAATATGTACATTATGAATGCAAGTGTGTTCCCAGAATTTTCATAGCTGGTCTCCTGCCATGCCTTGTTGTAAAAACTGCTACAGGTAGCGATCTTGCCATCCTATGGCGAAAACTTTGAACCTCTAATTTTGTGCCTTGCTGTCAAAAGTATCTGCAAATGGAGAATTATTTCCCAGGAAATATGAACCTTCTGAACACAACAGTATGCTCAAAATTTTTGTATCTTGTCATCTTCTTCGAAAGTGAAAAACGAATCTCGAGTGCAGCTTTTTATCACACGCTTAAAACTTCAAAGCTCCATTTCTATAGTTTCTGATCAAAATTTCCCGCAGACTGAGAATTTTTTTACCGCCAATATGACTCTTCTAAATGTGATAGTACTTGTGAACTTCTTTTAAGCCCCCGACCTGACTTTCTTATCCTCCGGAATGCCCATGTTTTCAAACAAATGTTCCACTCGAGAGAGCCTATCAAGGAAATCTTTAATATGAATAAATACGTTAAAAGTTGGAATATAATTTTCCACACGAAATTAATGGGTTCTTATTCCGGTGCTCGTGTGATCAACTCCGTAGAACTTTTCATTAAATTTCTATAAATTGTTAAATATAATGGTACGAGCAGTTGCAAAATGTAAGCTTAATTGAAGTAAAACAATTAAGACCATATCAAGATAAAGAGGTTCATTGGGTCCTTTCTTCAGTGATCGTGTTAAGTACTCATGTTATTTTTGTTTTGTATTGTTTTATAGACAACTTTGGTGTGTATTCAAGATGAAGAGGTTCATTTAGTTGCAATGCCATGTAAGCAGAATAAGTTTCCATGTTTCTGGTGGTTTTTGGTGTCGTTCGGATTGTATAGTGCTTGTTTAGGGATGTTGAATTTAGGCTGTTTGTCTATTGTATTTGATTTGTATGAGATGATTATTGTTGCGAATATGATGAAGTTGTTTGAGGATAGGATTGAGGCATTACGAAGTTGGATTGCATGGGAGATGGGTCCAATGAGGGTTTCGAGGATGTTGGTGGAGGTGAAGTGGTATATGGATGATGGAGCATTGCTGAAGCAGTGCTGCTATATATATATATATATATATATATATATATATAAGTAATCAGTTACAACGATGAGTCCACGAGATCATTTGAGCCCGAAGCATTATGTGGTGAACCTGGTCTTCCTTAGTCAATGGCAAATTTCCTACATTTGTGAGAATATTTGATATTCTCATTAGTCCCATAGCGAATTTAAGACCTCTTTTTTTCTATTTGTACTGATAATTGATGTAACTAAAGAAAAGTTAGATTAGGAGTTCAGATGTTATTATTTACTTTACACAGGTAAAAAATGTGCTTGATCCTTGTGATGATGAGAATTATGACATTCAAGATGATAATGTGAGCTTGGGAGCTAATTATGTCCAAAGAGATGATGATTTTAAATCTAACAGTGAGGTGAAGCATCAAAACTAGTTTTATTTCTCGCTGAGCTTGAGATAAAACACAAATTTTTAATTTCATACATTACATTATGAGTATTTTTTACTTAGGGGTCTCGCTAATGGTCAAAATTAGACTTTGGTACCTCTTTAGTACATTTTTTTATCATCAAATATTAAATATTTCCTTTAGCATAGAAATACTAAAGTCTAAAAGACAATTATGGAAACGAGGTAGCCAAGTCAAAAATCACCCTTACATTATAGACAAATAATGATTTTTTAACTTATTTCAGGTCAGCCAATCAGAAGACGAGCAATAGATAGTCGCACAGACTATGAGCCTTCTGATATTTTGTATCTCGGGGCAGATTTTATTTAAGAAGTGATACAGAGAACTTTATTGGTGAGGCCTCATGAAAGATTATCACACTAGATTTAGGCATATATTAAAAACAATTCATTTGTACTTAAGGCATATATCAAAACGGTCAAGTGCAAACCATGTATAAAAATATAAGAGATCTTGAGTGATGTGAATATTTACTAATGGATTCTTAATAATTTCATGTGCAGATTCAAAACAAATTTGGATCATTTAATTGATGTATTTGAACATGCAGGCCGCATGCCTAATGAACGACCATTTAATTGATGTATTTGAACAATGTTGTTGTATTTGATATAGGTTTCCCAAATTGCATTATTTATTGAGATGAACTTCATATTAATGATATTTGAGTCATTAAGTTTTACTGGGCTTATTGTCTGGATGTGTATTTGTGTTCTTGCGCACTATTTATATTATTGTTGTACTATTTTTAACTTACGGGCTTTGTATTATTATTGAATTTTTGTTATGGTAGAACAGTTTAAATTAACAGGTTGATAAATGTATGAAAAAATAGTGGAAATATTGTCGATTTTTTGGGTAATATTATTTATTATTAATTTTTTTATTGATCCAAAAATTTGGCATAGTTTAAAACCGTGCCAAAAACGTAACAAAATTTGTCATGATTTTAACTGTGCTAAAATGTATTCAATCTGACACAGTTAAAAATCGTTCCAAAAGTGTGCCCGAAATATCAAATTTTGGCATGGTTTGAAAGTGTGCCAGAAGTGTTCATGTTTGGCCAAATCTGGCACACTTTTAAACAATGCCAGAAACAAATGGTCATTTTGGAACACCTAATTCTGGCACAGTTCAAAACCATGACAGATTTGATCTGGCACTGTTTTAAACTGTGTTAGATTGCTTTTGGTGTAATGTTTTCCCTAAAATATTTAAGTTTAAATTTACCATGAGAAGAAGTGAAACAATGATCGTAGACTAATAGGGCAAGGCCACGAGTTACTAAACCTAGTAAGGAACCCTTGATATTAGCCTTGAGATCCAAAATGTTAAAGGATATGTGCCGTGAATATCTAACCTATGTGAAGGACTTATATTCCAAGGACGTAATTTTTTAACATGGGGAAGTTGTAATTACCCTAAAAACTATATAGGCCACGACCATATATGGAGCCACAACCACATGTGGAGTTCTTATGTTAAGATCACAGGCTACGACAAAAGTCGAGAATAGAAAGAAAGATCACAATTGGAGATTATAGGCCACAACCATAAATGGTGTTCTGGCAGTAAGGCCATGACCTTGGACTCAAAAGCCTTGAAAATTTAAGGAAGGCCATGAATTAAAGTGAAAGTCTATAGAGTAAGGCAATGTAAAACTTCAAATGCTCAATATGCGAGGTGGTGACGTGCCCTAATTAGGTCATGACTTGAGGTGCAAGTTTAGAGCTATTTAGAATCATTTTTGCAGGGGTATTTATCAAAAGGTGAAGTCATAAGTGGAAACCCTAGGTTCCCTAGTAATTCCTATAAATAACATACCTTGATACACTTCCCAATGTTGATATAATCCTAATTTCCCACTTTAGAGAGAGAAAGTGAGATTTTGAGAGAAAAATAGGTACTGCCAGAAAGGAGGCCGTGGAATTTTACTGGTCATTGTTCATCATACTAAGTCTACTATGGTAAGGGATCTGTACTCTTCCTTTTCTTTCTTGATTAAAACCCTACTTTACATGTTTTTTTTATTAAATGAGATGAACCCTAGTATGTATTCTGGGTCTAGAACATGGTGTTTTACTATTCATTTAGTTTTTAGGGTTTAGAGGCCATGGTTTTATTATTCATATAGATTTTTTTTTGTTTATAGGCAATGAACAGTTACTATTTATCAAGGTTTATAGGCCATTTTCACTATTCATTTGGTATTTGGAGACCCAGGAATGTTATTGTTCATTCAGAGAATCCTTTATTTTAGAGGCTTTTGTATTAGGGTTATTGAGGTGAGACTTTGGAGTTAAAGAGTGAATGTTTTGAAGATTTTTTTATTAACCTAGAGAAGTTTATTTAGGATGTGAGACTTTGGAGTTAAAGAGTGAATGTTTTGAAGATTTTTTTATTAACCTTGAGAAGTTTATTTAGGATTTTACCTTTTAACTTTGAGGATTTGAGTTATGGGATAGTTAAAGTTTAAAACCATTATTTTAATAAATGCCCTTATTATTTGGTGATTAAGATTTCTAACTCCTTCTTTGAGGCTGTGGATTTTTGGGGAAGTATTATATTGTTCCTGGGTGAGTGGAGATAGGATTTGATGCTGAGGCAGTGGTACTATTTGGCCAGGACGAGGTGTTATTGTTTATTTGAGGCCCTCAGCTACGGTTGTGGAGTTACCAGCTAAGGTTCTAAAGTTAGCATCTATCCGCGGATACGCCCTCAGGAGGGGAGGTGGCGATATGTGGCATTTCCTGGTTAAATATACCTAAAATAAGACCCCGGAGAATCAGATGTCCAAGTTCATGATATGAAGGTCGTGGACAATGAGGGAGAACTAAAGGAGATTGATCCATGGAGGAAAACAAGGTGAACTAAGGGATATTTATCCATGGGAGAAGACATGGAACAATATACTAAGGGAAATTGAGTCTTAGGTCATCAGGGTAATGTGAGAGGTTGAGAAAATTATATTCTTTTTATTCCTATTTGCTTATATTGCACCATCTTGCTTATTTTCACTGTTATTTTTTGTTGCATTATTGGTATATCTTTTATTTACTAGTATTAACATTGACAGGTGGGTTGAGGACTTTGATTTAAATCTTGCTGAGTTATTTGAGGTCATCCCTTTCATATTCCTTATTTCCTCAGGATGAGGAGCCACAATGTTACTAGTGGCAAAATACATCTTCAGAGATCGCTGAGTATTAGTAGGTCACGGAGGGTTATAGCCTTGGATATTAGGAAGAACATTATGTATAGATTTACCTCTTAAGTTATATTAAATAATATTTTAAGTTTTTTTTCTAAAGCCTCATAAGAGGAAAAAGGCTAAATATGTTCTGAGGCTTGTATTCAAAACTTCTACTATTGTAATCAGTGGAGCTAGTGCTTACGTAGTTATTTCTTTATATATGCATTATCAGTTATGATGATTTATTAGTATGAAAACTCTGATGATGAGGTCGATCCCTCATTATAGGCCGCGTCATAGGAGGCTTGCCCTAATATTATGTTTTCAAATTTAGGGCTAAGGATAAGTGACATATGACCGCAGCCTAATAGGGAAAGGCTGGAGGACATTACACGTTATTTGTTCGAATGCATATGAGTGGTTGAAACCTTTTATTCGGTTCAAAATGGTCATATATATGTTCTATTAGATGTTGGAACACATGATATTTTACGAGTGTTATTAGGACGATTAAACCCATGAAGTGGACATCACTTTTGGAATGGGCGAGCCTTTTGTTGGAATAGTCATAATTGGGATTTACCTTACGATGGACATTTATTTTGTGTGGATATTATTATGCTACATGTTTGGTTTATGGCCAACAGATCTTGATACCGACTATAATAAGTAGTAGTGTATCCGGGGTCCTAGTTTGGATTTCTCTTGTGAGACATCCCACACATAAACTTAGTAAGTGTTGGAAATTGAGAGACAATTGGGTATTAGTAAATTTGGTATATTAATTTGTGCATTACATATCGAGAGACAATATGTCCCAATACTTAGGGCCAACATAGTTTTACCTTATATATATAGCTAGGGTACATATATATGTGTGTGTGTGTGTGTGATACTTGTGGGGTGTGGACACATGGTATTGGGTGTATGGGAGCCCTAGTCGTGGCATTCTATGGTAGGCGAATATGCACCTTACTTCTTTTATCTCATGGTGATATGGGTATGCACTAGCTGTGTACGATCCCATAGTATTTATGTGGCTTAAGTTTTGGCATTATGCTTTGGCAAATTTCGAGGATGGAATTACTATATTACTGGGAAAGATTGTAATATGCCTTATTTTTGTGGCTTTTCCTTATTATTTATTAATTGAGAAATAAATTAATAAATGAAAATTAATTAATACTTGTGTGATATTGTAATAATAAAATGCTTAATTTTGATGATAAATAAAATTTGGCATGTGATGTGATTTTTGTATCGCGTTATATAAATAATTAATTGGTGATATAAATTATATAATATTAGACGTGCATTACGCGTAAAATAACTAAGTGTGTATTTTATTTACATTGTGAGGTATTACCCTTTGGGTGGGACTCTAGAGTGACACGGAGGCCTAGATATGTGTTTTTAGTACTTTGGATTGGGCCTACGGGGTAGGTATATCTTTGGGCTAAGTTCTGGACTAGTTTGGGTATTATTTTTGGCTAGTTTAGAGGCCTATAATAAGGTCTATTAGTGATTAGCAGGTTCAATTTTGAAGGGTGTTAACCCTCATTAGTTGGACACTTTACACACATAATACAAATCCTCACTGACTTAGAGATTTGGGAGAACTTGGGAGGAGATTTGGAGAGGAAGAATAAGGGATCACGAGGATGAATCACTCATTCTTACAATATAATCTAGAAACCTCTTTCTTTCTCACAGTTTTGTAACTTGTACATATTTTAATTACCTTGTTAAATCTATTTGGGTTTAGACACATGATTAGGTTTGATACAACATATTGGGGGGCTGTACCTTTGTTATTATATGGATTTTTGTAGATAAACTAAAACTAATGCATTAAAGGGTTCTACCTTAGTCGAAAATCATATCTTTATGCTTAGGATTTGTTTAGATTCATATCAATGTATGTAGTATTGATGAATAGTAGGTTTTAAAGATACTTTGATGATTTATAAGAGTTTCTATTTATCAAAACCTGTAATCTTATTGAATCCAAACCACTTTCATGTTAAATTGATGATTTAAACCGTAATTTATTATTTTACCCTTAACAACGATCATGGATTGTGTGATTTAAATTCTAGCTTGATGTGTTTTAGGATATTTTTAAAGTTAAAGTATTATATAGGGGATGATTTGGGGTGAAAGGGATCGATTTAGATTGGTTTTTGGTTGATTTTGGGGATTTCGACCCCGACGGGGGTACACACAGCAGCCGTGCGCATGGAGGAAAAATAACCATGTGCGCGGTTTGGGGTAGGTTGCTTAGAGGGGGGTGGGTCTACAGGATGGTTATGGTTTGGTTATTTTTAATAAGGGCACGTGAGACGTTTATATGTATATTGTGAGATAGAATATATATATATATATATGTGTGTGTGTGTGTGTGTGTGTGTGTGTGTGTGTGTGTGTTTTGAGATGTAATAAACGTTTAATGAATTTGGAACAATACGACAATGGGAATTGGCATAGTTTCGAGGGAACTTGAGAGTAGAAATTATCTTACTATTGTTGTACGTATATTATATGTTTCAAGTTTGGGTTTTATTAAGGTTGGATTGTGCATGTTTTTTTTTTCTTCTCAGCTTTACTTGTGTTAACTACAACCAATAGGATTGTACCACCTATAGTTGGAACCGCTTGTGGGAAATGATTTGCCTTTCTTAACTAAACAAACCCAATAGTAGTCATGTCTCATTCATACACCAAGAACCTCATATTTGTAATACCCCGTATTTTTATGGCTTTAGGATGAGAGAATACTTCGAAGACGAGAAGTAATTATGAAATGACTATAAATGAAAATAAAAAGAGATGAGTCCTTTTTACGTAAGAATTGGGTAAAGTTGTATTGTGTAAGGTTACAAATATTATTATGAGTCGTGGGCGAACCTAATTGAAAAATGTGAATATTGATATATATGACCAAGAGCATGTGTATGTATATATTATATATTTGTGTATAATCATACCTGTGCTACTTACTATCACGGAGGTTGCCGCGCCGGGACAGACTTATCTTGATGGGACCTTTATGGGGGATATTGACTTGTACACTAAAACATAGGATTCCTTGCTACAGGCTATCTGAGAATGATAGTCAGACGGTCCTAAGAGACATGAGGGGTATGTGCTGACCTCTTAGTGACTTGGAACTATGCTTCGCCTCCATTATATGTGTATAATGTTGATACAGTTCGAGAGTGACTACGAACTAGTATTTTCCTTCGTACAAGAGATACGGGGACTTGATAGTAGAGTATGCCAACACCATAGATTTCATGTGGGGGGTCGATAGTATATATATTATATGAGTGATTAATATATATACGTATATTTACAATTCTTCTACTGTGCGTATAACTAGATAAATATTGAATAAATGCTCCAAAATTATAGTAAGTGTTCAGAAACTTTATAATAGTACTGAGAGATACTAAGTAACGTAAGTAATCATTAAGAGATTAATCTTTAAAAAAAAATCATAGTCCTGTGGCTTTGCGAAATAAAATTGATGGGAGATAGGTTAGACAGACTTATGAGGTATTTAGTAGTACGTTAGGCACGCACACTAGATGAGAGGTGAGAATTCTCAAAAGAGTGTCGTGTGCTAACTTGGGTGTCTTATCAATTAGTGGTCATTTAATTACTTTCTAAAACACTTTTTTAAGCTACTTTTACACTCGGGCTCTGGCCCATTTCCTGTCATCTTCTCTCTCTTATATATATGTATATATTACAGGTGCCCAGCCATAGAGGTGCCAGAAGTAGGTTACTTGGACTGGATGTGCTGCAGCTTATGTGGGAGTTGCAGGCCTTTGCAGTAGATGACCTCACCTTTGATTCCGTTCATGTTTTAGCTCCTCCGTAGACAGGTCATGTGTCGCCCATTTTCTATTTTTCTGCTTAGAATTATTAGAGATTTAGTATTCATTTATGATTCCAGTATTCAGTATTATTGTGGAATTTATTTCTTTGTCATGTAGACTTACGATGTGGATATTTGTTTGGTTTGAGTAATCTAGTTGACATTGTTATGCATAGTTGTTTTAAATTATCTCGTGTATTATTCATGTTGGGTTATATTCCAAAAAGGTTTTTAATATGAAATTTAATAAATAAAAATAATTATAAATTGTTTTGACACTTAGCTTAATTATTTAGTGTGTTTAAATTGGGAAAAATTTATTTTGTGATAGTGATGCTAAGAATGAACCAACTGTTCACCTGGATTTAATTTATTAAAGGACTGATCACCCGGAATTGAATTAGGCGGAGTGTCACAGGTTCTTTTAGAGCATCGGGTTCTAGTGTCCTTTAGGATCTGTACGGCTTATTTCGCTTTCAGCTCAGTGTCTTTAATGTAGAGCCCTATTTTTTGGACTGTTGTATTCTTGTGTTTATGCTTACGTCTTTAGCTATTTTGGATTTAATAATAACTATATACTAATAAACTTCTTTATCATTTCAGATGCCTCCGAGACGAGCACCCCGAGATAGGAATGCTCAGCCTGAGCAGCCAGCAGCTCTAGCTCAGGGAATGATGAATGCAACCGAAGTAACCGCCATTATTGCTCAGGCGGTGAATGCTGAATTAGCGGTGGTGCAGCAGGCTCCACCCCAAGTTTAGGCAGTCGGGCCGATGCCAGCACAGCTTCCCACGGTATGGGAGTGGGTTAGGGATGCATTTTAGAAGGCACATCCCCTGGAGTTCTCAGGTAGTTAGGACATCATGATCGCCAGCTAATGGAAGAAGGATATCCAGAGGAATCTACGCATGTATGAGTGCACTGACGTGCAGAGACAGTTAATGGCTTCCTTCAAGCTAGTGGGGGGTGCTTTGCAGTGGTGAGAGTCCACCACCACCTTGGAGGAGAGGGACAGCATATCGATTCAGTCATTTTGGGTGGGGCTTGACCGTAAATATTTCCCATTCCTCATGCAGACTGAGATAAAATGAATGTTACTGAATCTTAAGCAGGAGAGTATGACCGTTGCTGAGTATGAGGAGGAGTTCACGATACTTCTCACTATAGTGTCGGATGAGGCACCCACTGAGGAGAAGAAAATACTATTGTTTTTAGATGGATTGGCCTTGAGGATTCATCAGCACCTCATAGGCAATCTATCGTTGGGTTCTTACACTAACGTACTCAGCGCCGCCCTGTTGCACTGTCAGGATCACTGCTTCCATCAGAAGGGAAGTAAAGCCAGTAAGGCCAGACTAGAGGTAGTGGTGCCGATGGAGCACCATCAGCGCAGGGGCAGACCCGCCATACTGAGAAGAGTTCCCATATGGGGGACCCTTCCAAGATATTTTGATCTGGTGATTCTAGAAAGAAATTTGGGAGATTTAAACAGGGCTAGCAAGGCTAATCCAGTCAGCATGGCAAACAGGACCAACATCGTCAGCAGCAGGGTCAGCAGTAGGGCCATCAGGGCCAACAACATTTTCAGCAGGGCCAGTGGCGGGGTGGTAATGGCCAATAGGGACGTGGTCAGCAGGGACAGAGGGGATGAAACTTTAGGGGCATGTGTTTTGGATGTGGAAAGAATGTCCATAGGCATCAGGATTGCCCTGAGGGGGATAGGGCCCCACAGCAACATGGTGCTCGTAATGAGCCGCAGAGGCCACTCTTTCCAGCCGCCCTCCCAGCGCCAGCTTAGATGCCAGCCCTACCAGCCATCCCAGCAGCCCCAGTTCAGCAGGGGAAATTTCAGTATAGATGTGCCTATAACGTCCATCAGGCTGCATCACCTCAGGCGCCACCCGCGATTGAGGGTACGTTTCCTATCCATGGCACTATGGGTCGAGTTTTATTTGATAGTAGGGCATTGAACTGTTTTATAGCTGCTCACTTTGCACGGGCCTTAGGGTTATTAGACACGGCAGAGAGTACAGTGACATCTGTAGAATCACCACTGGGGAATGGGTCTTTGATTTTCTTTATATGCTGGGGTGTAGGTATAGAGATTGGTAGCTTAATTTTACCTACGGATATGCTAGTTTTAGATAGGCATGAGCACGATGACATTATTGGCATGGATTGGCTCGCTGCGTACAGAACCATGATAGATTGTTTAGGTAAGAGTATAATCTTTGCCATTTTGGGTCAGGAGATGTTTTTAGTGGTGATGCCTCACCCAGAGGGAGGATCTTCCACCAATTTGTATTGCATAGATGAGGAGACCTCTAAGGAGATTATGATTCCCCTGGATTCGATTCTAGTTATTCGTGAGTTTTTGGATGTATTCTAGGAGATATAGAGCCTACCACCCAATCGAGAGATAGAATTTTTCATAGACTTGATGTCGTGAACTCGGCCAATAGCATGTGCACCGTACCGTATGGCTCCAATAGAAATGAGAGAGTTACGAGATCATATAGAATAGCTGCTAGATGTAAAAAACCCGCCTACTAAAATAATAGGTTGCCAGCCCAATACCCTAATAATCACATGAATCATAGATGGTCCATCCTCAGCATCACCGTCGATTAAAATAATAGTACGACATAACCACCAATCATTTTAGGAAACGGACTGTCAAATTTAAAATTTTGAAAAAAATAAAACACTTAGACAATCCCCTTTAGCAAAAACGGTGGATATAAAAAATCAACGGATAAAGAATGACAATATAATAAATAATCACCGAATAAACTGTCGGTGAATAGACCAATACAATTAGTTACACCGAGTATTACATTTCAATTATTACAATATAATAAATGAACGCAGTGCTTTGGGCAACACGCCCGAAAAAAATGAACTAAACATAACTAGAGTACAATGGAAAGAAGCGTCTAATACAAATAACCTACAACATTCGCAAAAAGATGTAGCTCCATGACAACAGGAATGGAAATGTAAATACGGGTGTACGACAAGGAGTATGTGCAAAAATAACGAAATATAGACGGGTCAGGGCCCGGTTTGATATGATTCCCATGTGACTAAAATGCATGACAGTTAAGTGCGTAATTCTCTCGCAATTAACATAATATTTCTCACCTCTCATTCTAAAAGCACAACCTAGCGCAATATCATGAGATGCTCTAGTTAACCCAAGTACTAAGGGCTAACTTCTCCCGGTCTCAACACTATGCCCTATTTGTGCGTGGGGTGTCTCACAAAGACAAATCCAAATAAGGAACACCCCCTCGATACACTACTACTTAGGCAAGGTTGATCGTTCAGATCCATTAGATCCTTAGCACGAAATTAATATGTATATGTATGTATGCATGGGAGGTCACATCAACAGCTACTCAAGGAGATACAAAAATAAATCCATCCACAACCTAGGGGTGAAATTCCTATTTCTTTCCTTAGGAATATACATATATGGTAATTCATTTTATCAAATGTTTACCAATTAAATCTCATTTCAAAACCTTCTTTACCAAATTTTATTTCCTTTCTTCCATCCAGGAAAAATACATCTTTAAAGGAGGTTTTATTATCATAAAAATTCTTTATCATTTTTCATAAAATCCCACTTCCCTTCTTCCATCCAGGAAGTGTATACAAAAAGTCCTTTTTATTATCATAAAAATGCTTTTTAATACCATATGCTTCCATCTCCCTTCTTCTATCCGGGAAATGTATCCGAAGCCAAACCATATAACCCATTTCCCTTCTTCCATCCGGGAAATGTATTTAAGGCCAATTCATTATCATGAATTGCTTTAACATATCTAAGAACGTCCCTCCGGGTTTCCCCACTGGACGCGCCCCTAAATGGCTATCATCTTCTAGGGCCTATTAAACAAGACAACCTAGGAACCTACCAAACGTCGGGAAGCGGCCATATGCCCGCGGGATAGTTATGACCACACCCAGAATCACCTAACCAGCACAATAAAATAAATGCCCATATGGCCTAGGGACTATATCCACCTTGCATTCATTAGCCAGGGGTCTTCACCACACGCGCACAACTTCCCTTATGATAGCGATTTAGAGAGGTGTGTAATCATAAATTAACATTTATGAAAAACATTACTTTTTCCTTTTGAAAACATTCACTTTTACATTCTCAAAATCATTCGTTTGTACTATTTCATTTAGTACTGCATATTAGCATATGTCTTTCTTATTCTTAGTGTCATATTATTATTAATGACCTAAGACCCAAAATGCCATTATCCTCAAACTAGTCTCCAAGGGTTCATATCATTTCATAAACCACCAAAGTGAGTCTTAATCAATAATAGACTCCCAAAAGTCCCAACATTAACGTTTTATCTCCAATTTATCTTTAGGTCAACTTCCTATATCATACGGACATTAATTTACACAAACTAGCCCTCGGGGTAAGCCCAATCATCCCATTTTATCCTAGGACATTATTCTACCCAACTCAACCCTCTAGGAACTCTTTTTACTTCCCAAAGGAAGGGTCCTAAACCTCAGACCTAAAAGAAAAGGGCTAAAAAAAATTGGAAAAATCTCACCAAAAACAGGCAGCCGAATCGATTCGCCCTAAAAGCGAATCAATTCGGTGAGTAAAACTGACATAATGTAATAGCTAAATCGATTCGACCTTTACCCGAATCGATTCGTTCTCCCAGACCCGTAGCCTACCCCTTAACTGAATAGATTCGCATGGGAACCGAATCGATTCGGCCCTGGGAATTTGCCCAGTTTGGGCTACGGGTTGTATAAACCCTAAAATCCCTAAACCTCAAATCTTTGATTTTAACCAACATCAACAACAACTAATTCTCCCAAGTTGTTTCTACACGATTAATAACCAATATATAATCCTCAAATCAAGTTAAAACTAGGATTTAAGGGGTTAAACACCAAAAACCAGGGGTTAAACATCAAAAACCAACAAAAACTCATTTATGGTTTAAATCTCCAAAAACCTAACTATACATGCAATTTATAACATTAAATCAATATCTAGCAAGTAAGAAACTTGCCTCGAGGTTGTAGTCTCGGATCCTCCTCCGGTAGCAACGAAATCCGGCCTCAATTCTCCATTTCTCTCTCTTTTCTCCCATTTCTACCAACACTCTCCTCTCTCTCTCTCTCTCTCTCTCTCTCTCTCTCTCTTTCTTGGTTTTTAACACAAGATTGAGAAAATAAATGGGTGGGGAGACTCATACGGGTCTTAAAACATAAATGCCCATCTTTTAATTGCTAATACACTATTAAAATGACTCGTATCCACTTAAATGAGTCATAACACCCTAAAAGTGCCCAAAACTAAAAAATATAACCTGACACTTATTTTGACTATCTCGACTCGTCTAAAAACAACCGCACCCCCTATTTTGGCATTCGGAAAAATGTGAACAAATTTTATGGTCCAGTTTCATTTTATTTCATTAATTATACCCAACTTTAAGTATAGGTCATAACCGTCGTTTTACATACAACGACGCAATATATCACAATATAATGCTATTTACCTTCTCATAACGGTAAATAGACAAAACATAGTAAATATTATCCCTAAATCTCACGGGAAATAATATTTACTCCAACTTCCCCTATTTTATAAAATTAGCCCATCGGGCAAAATAATATAAAATAGCCGCTCAAAAACCTAGGTTGTTACATACTCCCCCCCTTAAAAGGGAATTTTTCCCTCAAAATTCAGGCGTACCCCGTAATCATAACAAGGGTATACTATACCAAACTATCGTGCCATCATACTAGAAAACCCCTCGGCAGTGCGGCGTCCCCATTGGACTCAGACTAAGGTCATTACTATTCGATCTCAGTCTACTTTCTTTGTGCTCTAATATAGCACCAAATCGTTCCTCATGAACTATCGATCCTACCGTTCTACTATAGAAGGAGATACCTACATATCTCGGCACAAATTGCCTTACATCCCGAAATATGTTACACCCTTACTAGGGGATAACTATACTAACTTATAATCGCTCACCCCAACACTACTTACTCCTATTCGTATTGGCGGAGCCCTTGAAGGTATACGGCTCAATGATCCCAATCCTTAAAGAAATGTTCCCAGACCACTCCAAGTCCAAGAAATATACTATCTGCTGGTTCCATTCCAATGAACAGGCAAGGCACACAGCCAACTACACTAGGCCACACACGGAACCATACTTATAAGAAACGATCCGAACTATTGTATGAAAATTCGATCCATAAAAGCTATTACTCCCATCCTTCCCCGTTCCACCACTAGTCTATTCTCACTAGTAGGTGAATTGGTCAACCACTGAACGCTCTTACTATAGAGTCCCCTTGGTTAAGCTCGTTTCCCCTTAGCATTCCATGCCTCAACTAATCTCTCTGATGGTTTTCTACCCGGCGCACCTACTACCCCATCTGCATTTCCTTAGCGAAAAGGAATATCCAATTGATAGTCTTTTACGAACTCCCACTTGTTGCTCATAAAAAGACCAGTTTCTTTCCCAGGAAGTAGTGCCTCTAATTCTTTAAGGCGAATACTACCACTACGAACTCTAAATCAAGCGGGGGATAATACTTCTCACGAAGGTTAAGTCTGTGAGACACATAAAAAATGGGTCCATGGTCCCATATTAATACTTCCTGTTCCTGGAAAAGACTCGTTCGTTAAGTCCACTCTCGATCTTAATAACACGAGTGCAGGAGTGAAAGTCAGCTCATCCTTTTAACTCCCCAAAAGATAGATTACCAACGTAACACTCTATCTACAAGAGGCCCCACCATCTACGGCCTAACGTTCCGAACCGTTCGAGATCCTATACCTCTTTGTCCTAGGGACCTAATTCCTCTTAGAGTTAACCCACAAACCTATTGCGGTCAACTCTCTACTGCCTTCCTAAAATAATGTGACATGCCTTAAGGGCCTTACGTCCGAAAAATCCTAAAGTCGATCTACACCCTAGCAAAGTCACTAAGTATAATACTAATTATGTCCCTAGTGTCCAAGACCTTTCCCGACTTCTAACATTAGCTTGGTTTCACGCGTGGGACGTCTCGCCGAAGCAAAATCCAAACAAGGAACCCTCCCATTACACTACTACCTCGCATTGTTGGTCGTCGAGATATGACGGTCTAAGACACATGATCGGGATCACTAAAGACCCTAACTCATAACTCTACTAATGCACTTATACTTCTAAGTTTTACCATAATAATCTACCAAGGCATTTACTTTCTGTAAGATGCCACAATTGCTTTATCCCAATTATACATACATCTTTTTAAAAATGGCCTTCTCATCAAGGCATAACCACAATTCTCTATTCGACTTTCTTATCTTAGTCTTCCCCACATCGATCAGAGACAAAACTATTACAGTGCTCATATATCGCACATCAACTTAGCCCTCTAATCACTCAATTACGTGATTCTCGGCTAAACCTTCCAACCCAGCACTCAACCATAAAAAGAAAGAAAAGAAAGGAAAATAAATATAGCATCTCTCCACTCCCAACGTCATTAAGGTTCATGCGCGGAGTGTCTCGCAAAGCAAAATCCAAACAAGGAACCCCTCCGACAGAATCCCCTTAACTGGTTGGTCGTGGAGATAAAGGAACACCATACTCAAGCAAAGCATATAAGTAATCAGGCAATCAAATAAGAAAAAAAATAGGAAATGAAAATCACCTACCTCAATCCACCTCTATAAAGTCTCAACCTGCATCCAGGAGAGATATTATAGAACCACTAGTTCCACTTTGAAACTAGACATAAGATAGCCTCGTGATTTCTTCACTTTCTATCGAATCAACCCAACCAAGAATATCTACACTCGCATATTACATATAATACGAGTGGCACATACCACAAATGTGCCTCTAAAATATCCCCACTCGCTTAATAACGAGCGAAGAAGAATATATAACTTCCCTACCATGGAAGCCATAAAGGTACTTTATATAATAACATGATTAACACCACAAGCTCAATATACACACCTGAATCTAGGGTTAATACAAGACTACACCATCTTATAATAAGGAATACACCACCCTTACTAAGGTGGAATTCCTGCGAACATCCTTGCCAATCACCCTGGTCACTACTAATGGTTCCAAGACACATTATTCTAGTATTATCCGAACCAAACTACTTCCATCAATGCCCCAACTAGGCATCCCTCCGGTTATCTTCAATAGACAAGATCGAAACGAGTAGTTACCTTAACTTCCTTATCAAAGAGAACATTCTACTAGCCTCCCGGGCATTAGTTTAATGAGTCTTCCCCGGGTGGATGTCCATCGTTGGGGTCCCATGAACACTACTTTTCCAAAAGTGTTAGCAACACTTACTTGTGAGCCTATCGTTTCCATTGAAAGGCTCTCTCTCCCTTGTACCAACCTTATTTCGGTGCACAACTTCCTTAACCATAACAACCTTTATTCACGGTCAGCCTCTAACCGAACTCCAAGTGAATATTTGAGAACCTACTTTCTCATCATTCCTGACATCCCAGAGAAACTCACCGTTGAAAATATCTAACGGGTTTCTCTATGGGAAAAACCTCCCGTTCCACCAAAATGAGGCGACTACCATACCCGCCATTTAAATCTCACTCCAATAGGTGAAAGACTTTCCTTCAATATTCGCATCTGGGTACTTCTATACCCTTCTCTAGACCAAAACTCTCGGGGCTTATGTTCTCACCGAATGATATTACACTTCCTCTATCCGACCGAACTTCAATAGGTGGTCCTTGTCAAGGACCTCTCAACTCCAACTTAATGTATCTTGGAATCCCCAAGCTTAGTACCACTCTCTACTTACAGCGGTACTTGGAAAACTCTATCTACTATACTTAGTAGTCATGTTAGGAATATTAAAATAATGCTACTGAGGGAGAGACCTCTAAAGCGGCACTCATCCCCGACTACAACTCGCAGCTCTAGTCATCCCATCTCAAAACTCCTTCACAATGGCATCCCTTGACGCCCTTCATCTGACGACTTACATATCTCACACGAATGCGTAAAAGATCATCGGGGTTCTCATATCTTAGCAAGAGAGAAAAATCAGACAAGTGAGATCAACGATCTTAATCTTAAGGCTCTATAACAAATAAAAAGAAAGGCTGAAGGCGTAATACTTCCGCACAGATTCCTAAGGACTCTAAAACCTGACGCTCTGATACCATCTGTGACAACCCGCCAACTAAAATAATAGGTGGCCATCCCAATACCTTAATAATCATAGGAATCATAGATGGTCCATCCTTAGCATCACTATCGATTAAAATAATAGTACGAGATAACCACCAATCATTTTAGGAAACGGACTGTCAAATTTAAAATTTTGAAAATAAAAGAAAACACTTAGACAATCCCCTTTAGCAAAAATGGTGGATATAAAAAATACACGGATAAAGAATGACAATATAATAAATAATCACCGAATAAGCTGTCGGTGAACAGACCAATACAATTAGCTACACCGAGTATTACATTTCAATTATTACAATATAATAAATTAATGCAGTGCTTTGGGAAACACGCCCGAAAAAAATGAACTAAACATAACTTGAGTACAATGGAAAGAAGCATCTAATACAAATAACCTACAACATCCGCAAAACGTTGTAGCTCCATGACAACCGAAATGGAAATGTAAATACGGGTGTCCATGTAGTAGAGCACCGATACGGCAAGGAGTATATGAAAAAATAACGAAATATAGACGGGTCAGGGACCAGTTTGACATGATTCCCATGTGACAAAAATGAATGACAGTTAAGTGCGTAATCCTCTCGTAATTAACATAATATTTCTCACCTCTCATTCTAAAAGCACAACCTAGCTCAGTATCATGAGATGCTCTAGTTAACCCAAGTACTAAGGGCTAACTTCTCCCAGTCTCAACACTATGCCCTATTCATGCGTGGGGTGTCTCGCAAAGAGAAATCGAAACAAGGAACCCCCTTATACACTACTACTTAGGCAAGGTTGATCGTTGAGATCCATTAAATCCTTAGCACGAAATTAATATGTATATGTATGTATGCGTGGGAGGTCACATCTACAGCTACTCGAGGATATACAAAAATAAATCCATCCACAACCTAGGGGTGAAATTCCTATTTCTTTCGTTAGGAATATACATATATAGTAATTCATTTTATCAAATGTTTACCAATTAAATCTCATTTCAAAACCTTCTTTACCAAATTTTGTTTCCTTTCTTCCATCTAGGAAAAATACATTTTTAAAGCAAGTTTTATTATCATAAAAATGCTTTATCCTTTTTCATAAAATCACACTTCCTTTCTTCCATCCAGGAAGTGTATACAAAAAGCCCTTTTTATTATCATAAAAATGCTTTTTAATACCATATGCTTCCATCTCCCTTCTTCCATTCGGGAAATGTATCCGAAGCCAAACCATATAACCCATTTCCCTTCTTCCATCCGAGAAATGTATTTAAAGCCAATTTATTGTCATGAATTACTTTAACATATCTAAGCCCATCCCTCCGGGTTTTCCCAGTGGACGCGCCCCTAAATGGCTATCATCTTCCAGGGCATATCAAACAAGACAACCTGGGAACCTACCAAACGTCGGGAAGCGTCCATAAGCCTATGGGATAGTCATGACTACACCCAGAATCACATAACCAGCGCAATATAACAAGCTCCCATATGGCCTAGGCACTATATCCACCCTGCATTCATTATCCAGGGGGCTTCACCACACGCGCGCAACTTCCCTTATGATAACGATTTAGAGAGGTGTGTAATCATAAATTAACATTTATGAAAAAAATTACTTTTTCCTTTCGAAAACATTCACTTTTACGTTCTCAAAATCATTCATTTGTACTATTTCTTTTAGTACTTCATATTAGCATGTGTCTTTCTTATTCTTAGTGTCATATTATTATTAATGACTAAAGACCCAAAATACCATTATCCTAAAACTAGTCTCCAAGGGTTCGTATCATTTCATAAACCACCAAAGTGAGTCTTCATCAATAATAGACTCCCAAAAGTCCCAACATTAACATTTTATCTCCAATTTATCTTTAGGTTAACTTCCTATATCATATGGACATTAATTTACACAAACTAGCCCTCGGGGTAAGCTCAATCATCCAATTTTATCCTAGGACATTAGTCTACCCAACTCAACCTTCTAGGAACTTTTTTTACTTACCAAAGGAAGGATCCTAAACCTCAGACCAAAAAGAAAAAGGCTAAAATAAATTAGGAAAAATCTCACCAAAAACAGACCACCGAATCGATTCGCCCTAGTTGCGAATCGATTCGCCCCTGGTTGCGAATCGATTCAGTGAGTAAAACTGACATTATGTAATAGCCGAATCGATTCGGCCTTAACCCTAATCGATTCGGTTTCCTAGAACCGTAGCCTACCGCTTAACCAAATCGATTCGCATGGGAATCGAATTGATTCGGCCCTGGGAATTTGCCGAGTTTGGGCTACGGGTTGTATAAACCCTAAAATCCCTAAACCTCAAATCTTTGATTTTAACCAACATCAATAACAACTAATTCTCCCAAGTTGTTTCTACACGATTAATAACCAATATATAATCCTCAAATAAAGTTAAAACTAGGATTTAAGGGGTTAAACACCAAAAACCAACAAAAACCCATTTATGGTTTAAATCTCCAAAAACCTAACTATACATGCAATATATCACATTAAATCAATATCTAGCAAGTAAGAAACTTGCCTCGAGGTTGTAGTCTCGGATCCTCCTCCGGTAGCAATGAAATTCGGCCTCAATTCTCCATTTCTCTCTCTTTTCTCCCATTTCTACCAACACTCTCTTCTCTCTCTCTCTCTCTCTCTCTTGGCTTCTAACACAAGATTGAGAAAATGAAGGGGTGGGGAGACTCATACGGGTCTTAAAACATAAATGCCTCTCTTTTAATTGCTAATACAATATTTAAATGACTCCTATCCACTTAATTGAGTCATAACACCCCAAAAGTGCCCAAAACTCAAAAATATAACCTGACACTTATTTTGACTATCTTGACTAGTCTAAAAACAACCGCACCCCCTATTTTGGAATTCGGGAAAATGTGAAAAAAAATTATGTTCTAATTTCATTTTATTTCATTAATTATACCCAACTTTAAGTATAGGTCATAACCGTCGTTTTACATACAACGACGCAATATATCACAATATAATGCTATTTACCTTCTCATAACGGTAAATAGACAAAACATAGTAAACATTATCCCTAAATCTCACGGGAAATAATATTTACTCCAACTTCCCCTATTTTATAAAATTAGCCCATCAGGCAAAATAATATAAAATAGCCGCTCAAAAACCTGGGTTGTTACACTAGACCAGGGCTTCATTCGTAGGAGCATCTCGCCTTGGGATGCTCCGGTGTTGTTTGTGAAAAAGAGAGATGGTTCACTGAGGTTTTGCATTGACTATAGAGAGTTGAATAAGGTCACGATACGGAATAAGTATATGTTGCCTCAAATCGATGACCTATTCGACTAGCTGAGAGGAGCAGCCTTCTTTTCGAAGATAGATTTGAGATCATAATACCATCAGCTATGGATCAGGGAGAAAGATATGTCGAAGACTACTTTCTTGATAAGATATGGATCCTATGAGTTTAGAGTCATGCCGTTTGGGATGATAAATACTCTAGTCATATGATGGACTTGATGAACCAAGTGTTCAGAGAGTTCTTGGATCAGTTTGCCATCGTATTCATAGATGACATCCTAATTTATTCACGGACTGAGAAGGAGCATGCCGAGAACTTGAGACAGGTTCTTCAGACTCTACGAGAGCATCAGTTGTATGCTAAGTATGAGAAGTGCGGATTCGGGTTACACGAGGTATAGTTTTTAGGGCACGTTGTGTCAGAATTGGGGATATTGATTGATCCGAGCAAAGTGTCGGCAGTGAGGGAGTGGGGATAACCCACGACACCGATAGAAGTGCGTAGTTTCTTGGGGTTATCCGGGTACTATAGGAGGCTCATTCAAGGCTTTTCGAAAATAGCGATCCATTGACGAATTTGACTCGCAAGGGAGTACTGTATGCATGGGATGATGCTTGTCAATTGGATTTTGATGAGCTAAAAGATAAGCTGACTTCGGCACCAGTTCTTGCATTACCCAGGTCGGGAGTGGAGTACCTAGTGTATACTGATGCCTATTTATAGGGACTCGGGGGAGTACTCCAGCAGGAGGAGCAAGCTATAGCTTTTGCCTCCCATAATCTTAAGCCTCGCGAAAGGAATTACCCCACCCATGACCTGGAGCTAGCAGTGGTCGTGTTTGCATTACGAATTTGGAGACATTATTTGTTTGGGGGGAGAAGTCTCACATACCACAAGTAACTCCAATACTTGTTCACTCAGCAAGAGTTGAACATGTGTTAGCACAAGTGGCTGGAGTTTGTGAAAGACTAACAGTTCGAGATACAGTACCATCCGGGGAAGGCTAACGTGGTTGCTGATGAGTTAAGCCGTAAACCAGTAGGTGATGTAGCGAAAGTATTGAGAGAAAAGTGGAAAGAGTTGGGACACCAGAACGTAGTAGCCTATTCCTTTATATCTGTGATGTCAGTCACACCCAATATTATTTCTAGGGTGATACAAGCACAAGCAGTAGATACTTTTTGTCAGGATCAGATTGTACGACTTCTAACTGAGGGTGTTGAATCCTATTCAGTGAGTTCTGATGGGTGTTTGAGGTTTAATGGGAGATTGGTGGTCTTGAAGGGAGATGATTTACACCATGTAGTGATGACAAAGTTGTACGGGTCTAAATTTATGGTACATCTCGGAGGGGATAAGATGTACCAGGATATAAGGAGACAGTACTAGTGGAGTGGGATGAAGAAGGAAATTGCGGAGTTCGTGTCCAAATGTTCTACCTGTCAGATGGTAAAGGTGAACCACCAGAGACCACCAGGATTACTTCAGTCGTTGGAGATACCTATGTGGAAATGGGAAAGCATTTCCATGGATTTCATTACCATGCTGCCTACATCACAGTGGGGTCATAATTCCATATGGGTTATAGTGGATCGGTTGACCAAGGTAGCTCAATTTTTGCTAGTACGGACAGACTACACCACGAGCTAGTATGCACAGTTATTTATTATCGAGATAGTTAGGCTATATTGGGTGCCCCGGGATATTTTATCTAATAGAGACAAGATTTTTGTGTTGCGCTTCTAGGAGAGCCTTCAGGTGGCTGTGGGTACAGAGTTGAGATTGAGTTCATCTTATCACCCACAGATGGATGGACAGATAGAGCGTACCAATCAGATGATGGAGGATATGCTATGCATGTGTGTTCTTGATTTTGGAGGAGGTTAGGATCCGTATTTTCCACTGGTGGAGTTCACTTATAATAACTCCTATTAGTTCACAATCGGCATGGCCTCATTTGAGGCTTTGTATGGTAGACCTTGTCGTTCTCTCGTTTATTGGCTAGAGGTTGGGGAAAATAAGTTCCTCAGACCAGAGGTGATTCAGGAGATGTCATCTAGGATTGAGCTAATTAGGAGTCGCATTCGTGTATCCCAGGATCGACAGAAAAGCTACGCCGATGCAAAACGGTCCTTCAGAGAGTTTAGCGTGGGGGACTAAGTATTACTGTGTATATCTCCTATGAAAGGAGTAATGAGATTCGAGAAGAAGGGGAATTTGGCTCCGAGGTATGTCGGACCATTTTCCATTATCGGGAGGATAGGGCCGGTGGCATACAGATTGGGGTTGCCAGAGCACTTTAGTCGTATTTACGATGTATTCCACATCTCATCGTTGAGACGATATCTTCAGGATGATATGTCTCACACCCATATCGCGATAGAGGAGATTGACTTACAGCCCGACAGTTCTTATGAGGAGAGACTAGTGGCTATCCTAGACTATAGCGAGACGAGATTGAGGTCGAAGGTAGTTCCACTTGTATGGGAGCATCATAATGTGGAGGAGTCCACTTGGGAGCGTGAAGCAGATATGCACAAAAGATATCCAGATCTATGTTTACCAGTATGCCTTATTTTCCAAATTTCGAGATGAAATTCCCTTATTAGGGGGAAAGTATGTAATACCCCGTATTTTTATGGCTTTTAAATTGGGGATTTATTAAATTTAATTGATATAAATTAATTTAATATTAATCCAAATATTTATTTAAATATTTACGAGCGTGATGAGAGTTAGTAAGTATTGGGAATTTGTTGAATATTACTTAATGAGCAAAGTAATATGTAGAATTGAATTAATTAAAATTGTCACGAGTGAATAATATGATAATTATGGAAATTAAGTCAGGATGCGCTTGTGTCGTGTCAGGACTATATTATTATTATAAGAAGTGAATAAATTATAAGTCGCCCATATGGGCATTTCGAGTGCACCAACATGTTTGGAAGGGTCGAGATAGTCAGAAAAGTGTATCTGAGGGTTTAATTTGGGTCTCTGGGCATTTTTAGGCCTAACCGGCACCTCAGAAGGGTGATTTAGTCATTTTCAAATTAGGCCTTAGTTAAATGACGAAAATTGGGAATTAATATCAGATATTAGGAGCGTCCTCTAGGGTTAACATTCTTAAAAGTCTAGAACGGCAGTGAGAGGAAGCAAGGAGAAAAGTCTTCCAAGAATCCAAGTCAAGAAACAACCCAATTACACAACCACCACCACTAAAACGTAGACCGAAGCGAGGGAATCAAGCCTATACCTGTCAAACTCGTGGAATCAGACCTACTATCTGAAGGGAAGTAATTTTCTTGCTGATTTCAAGTGGATAATTCAACCATGTTAGAATAGGATTAAATAGTGCATGTTTATTCGAAGAATTTGATGATTTAGGGAATTTAAATCACATGCTTTAGAAGAAATAAGAAATAAGTATATTCTAGAAATATCATTACACATAGAGGATTACCCACGAAATTATAATGGTTTAGAAGAGAGAAACCTAGAAAAAGAATTAGAAGATTGAAAATTATAGCGAAACTAGGGTTCTTGATAAATATTATGAATTGGACCTTTAATCCTATACTTTTGATGAAATTCATACATGCTTTACGTAGGAAATCATGTAGGTAGGTTAGTATAACTATTAGTTTAATTGGTTGGGAATTTGGGACTCAATTATGGAGTTTTGATTGAGTTTGATAAAGGAAACCCATAGTTAACAATGGCAGAATTTGGAATACCTATTTGATCGATCGATCGACCCCCTTCCATCGATCGATCGACCCTTCCTGAAACTGCATGTTTTTCTTCTTTTTGTTTAATTCGGATAAAATGAGTAGGAACCCTTGAATATCATTTAAAGAGTATAATGGATCATGAAGAGGACCAGTAGGGTCTAAGTAGATTCCGTTGAATGTAACTTTATATGGGACGTAACCATGGGTTAACGGGGGTTTGACACATATTGAAAATCATGCGTACGTTAACTAAGGAATTGAGAGATTCGTGAATGACTTAGACCAGTATGTTAGAGAGGGTATACCTACTGAATTTACCTTTAAGGTGAGAGAATACTTCGAGGGACTAGAAGTAATTATGAAATGACTATAAATGAAAATAAAAAGAGATGAGTCCTTTTTACGTAAGAATTGCGTAAAGTTGTATTGTATAAGGTTAAAAATATTATTACGGGTCATGGGCGAACCTAATTGAAAAATGTGAACATTGATATATATGACCGAGTGCATGTGTATGTATATATTATCTATTTGTGTATAATCATACCCATGCTACTTACTATCACGGAAATTGCCGCCCCGGGACAGTCTTATCTCGATGGTACCTTTATGGGGATATTGACTTGTACCCTAGAATATAGGATTCCTTGGTACAGGCTATCTGAGAATGATCGTCGGACGGTCCTAAGAGACGTGAGGGGTATGTGCTGACCTCTTAGTGACTTGGAACTATGCTTCGCCTCCGTTATGTGTGTATTGTGTTGATACAGTTCGAGAGTGATTCCAAACTAGTATTTCCCTTAGTACGAGAAATACGGGGACTTGATATCAGAGTATTCCAGCACCATAGATTTCATGTGGGGTGTTGATTAAATATATATTATATGAATGATTAATATATATGTATATATATATATATATATATATATATATATATATATATATATATATATATATATATATATATAATTCTTCTACTGTGCGTGTAAGTAGATAAATATTGAATAAATGCTCCAAAATTGTAGTAAGTATTCGAAAACTTTATAACAGTACTGAGAGATACTAAGTAACGTAAGTAATCATTAAGAGATTAATCTCTAAATAAAAAAAAGTCCTGTGACTTCACGAAATAAAATTTATGGGAGATGAGTTAGATAGACTTATGAGGCATTTAGTAGTACATTAGGCATGCACAGTAGATGAGAGGTGAGAATTCTCAAGAGAGTGTCGTTTGCTAACATGGGTGTCTTATCAATTAGTGAGCATTTAATTACTTACTAAAACACTTTTAAAGCTATTTTTACACTTGGGCTCTAACCCGTTTCGTGTCATCTTCTCTCTCTTATATATATATATATATATATATATATATATATATATATATATTACAGGTGTCCAGCCACAGAGGCTCCAAGAGTAGGTTACTTGGACTGGACATACTGCAGCTTATGTGGGAGTTGTAGGCCTTTGCAGAAGATGACCTCACCTTTGATTCCGTTCATGGTTTAGTTCCTCAGTAGACAGGGCATGTGTCGCCCATTTCCTTTTTTTTTTGTTTAGACTAATTAGAGATTTAGTATTCATTTATGATTCCAGTGTTCAGTATTATTGTGGGATTTATTTCTATGTCATGTAGACTTACGATGTGGATATATGCCTGGTTTGAGTAATCTAGTTGACATTCTTATGCATGGTTGTTTTAAATTATCTCGTGTATTATTCATGTTGGGTTATATTCCAAAAAGGTTTTTGATATGAAATTTAATAAATAAAAATAACTATAAATTGTTTTGACACTTAGCTTAATTATTTAGGGTGCTTAAGCTGGGAAAAATTATTTTGCGATAGTGATGCTAAGAATGAATCAATTGGTCACCTGGATTTAATTTAATAAAGGACTGATCACCCAGAATTTAATTAGGCGGGGTGTCACAATATCTCATGGAAGTTAGCAAGGTAACTATAATGGCCGTGAGGCCCCTTAGTCACGTCTATGATCCAACCCAACACAAGCCTTAATAATCCGAGTTCTAGTTAGCATCCATACAAGGATCAAATGGTGGAAAGTTATGAAACACCACTATATAACCAAATTTCATGACTCGTGGATGCCTATGAGTAACACTTTTGTTAATAAAATACATCCACGTGCCACTAGAAGGTGGAGAATGCATGCCTCTAATGTCACTAGGAACTCCACTGAGATAAATGCAAATTCCACAAAACTACCTGGACCCTATCCCTCATGCGAGTAAAATTTGCAGTCGAGGAATGAGTTTTCAGTGAGATCAAGATTATTTTGATCAGAGGGGATCACTAGAATAGAAAGACCACCACAAAAACCATTGTGATAAAAATT
Source organism: Sambucus nigra (assembly GCA_949130495.1). NCBI lineage: Eukaryota > Viridiplantae > Streptophyta > Magnoliopsida > Dipsacales > Adoxaceae > Sambucus > Sambucus nigra. The sequence continues at coordinate 43,035,733 of OX422212.1, read as the reverse complement.
AATTTATAATATAATATGAAGAGAGGTGGACAACCATCCATATCACTGAGGGTCCAGGACCACTAAGGAACTTGATAAAAGGAGACTCATCTACCAAATAAAATCTCTCTTTACCCGGTCGATTGAGGACTTTGAGCCTCCTAAAAATTTCAATGCTCCTAGATTTAAGATTTACGATAGAAAAATTGATCCCACCGACCATGTTTGCTAGTATCACTAATTCACGATGCTCTATAACAATACTCATGTGCCATATCTTCCCTTACAGTTTGGGCAACATTGCATAAAATCACCAGCTTTAGATAGCTCGTAGAGGCCTACGCGAGGTTTATCCCCAATATCACCCTTTCAAAGAGGATAGAATCCCTCCTCATGACGAAGAAGGACCCTAAAAAACCTTACGAAAATATGCTTGCTGATATTAGGAAGCCTATAACGAGGTGGAACACTGCTCTAAAATGCCGACAGTTGACTCATATAAGACCATCCTACCAAACAGTTCCATGCTGCACGGAGGCTACTACAATAGATAACTTGTTGTCCTAAATCGAAAAATATGCTAAGGTGGAAGACGTAGTAGATGGAACATAACAAGATAATATTTTCCCAACAGCATGAGAAAATGGAGATAAGGAAAATGCCCCCAAGAAGGGGGTAAAAATAAGAATGGAAAAATAAAGGGTAATGAGGAATTAGATCCCAGCAAAGCCCATCGCGCCATCAATATTATTTTTAAAGATCCATTCTACAAGAACCTGAACAAAATTAAGGATCAAAAGTACTTTAAGTGGCCAAGAAAGATGGCATGAGACCCATAAAAGAGAAACACAACCCTAAGATGCTCCTACCATAAATATAAGACATAGAATTTTAAGGTGCTCAAGTCGGACCTAGAGGATCTAGACCAATCAGTCCACGTAGATGACTAGGAGAAGAACAACAACAAAGGTCCTACTGAGTGTGACCAAAATCTAGGCAACTTCATAGATGACAAGGAGATAGGAAACGACTTCGCGGCCATTCACTGGGCCTCAAGCCCAAATCATATCCAAGAAAATGCCTTTAGAATGGAAGTAAAGAAAATCATTGTGGTGGTAGAAGCTTTCCAGATCAACTCTGCCAAAACTACTACCGACAAACATTTTAGGGGTTTTATTCTTAAAACCATGTGACGAATTTTTTTTTCCAATAAAAATATTGCATAATTTATTTGAAATGAGAATCATGTTTATGAGAATACTTATATTTATGTTTAAATATATCATTCTATATATGTCGGTCAATTGTACTTAGTAGAAATTTTGGTGATTTTGGTTTGACTTGATCGTAGGAGATCGTAATTTCGATTCTAGTACAATTGAATAATTCACAACCTAAATAGGGAGTTAACATTATATTGACATGGTTGTGTGTACAATCCTAGTAGTTTATCTCAAACTATGAGAACCTGTCTGATGATCTAAGAACTTGTATGATTGTTTGAAAGAGGATTGTGATCGGTATATCAAGAAACGTATTGAACACGACCACCCATAAGATTTAAGTACGAAAGATATCTTGATTAAACTTAGGTAAACCCACGCCATTTTTAAAGGTTGCATAGAGTCTTAATATAGAGAGTTATGAGTATTGGAATGCTTTCATAATTGTTGCTTTGATTTCTATGCGTTCGGTATTGAATTTATATCAGGTCAATAGATCCTTGAAAGTGGGGTAACAATTTTGTGAGTAGGTCTGATTTCATAATTTAGTGGAATCCATGTTCAAGAAAAAAATTTGGATAGCGATACCCCATTTATAGACTTGTTATATTTGTTTCCACGAGTTAAACATGATCAATGGCTTAATTGATAATATAGTGGAGTAGCACAATAATTTAAAAATCATGGAATTGATTTGATGTTGGTTAAAATCGATAAAAAACATATTGATTTGACCAAGCGGGTATTAGAAGCTTAACGTTTTGAATCACATGATCTACCATAATCAATTTTAAAATAAAAAGATCTCATTATATCTAGTGATTTTTGAGACAGTTAAATTGGAGTTCACTCAAATTATTTAGTGTAATTGATTATAATTAAATGAATAGAAGATATAAATTTCGAGATTTGTAATTTGGTATTTGTGAGAATTTATTTGGAATCCAATTTAATCATTTATCTTGGATCCCTAGAATAGTCCATATGCCCAAGTAGTTAGGCCTATACTCTTTGGAAGCCCGATTTAGCCCAAACCCACCACTTACCCTAATATATCTTAGTGTAAGCTAGGGTTTTAAGTTGGATATTCAAGGGTTTGATAGGGGGAGACAAAATAATATTTAGATTTTTATGAAGAGGCTAAGAGAGAGAGGTCCATATCTCACTTAAATTCAAGAGTTTTAATCTCAAAAGGTGCCCACACACCTACCTAGATTAGGGAGGATAATATACTAGAAGATCTAAGAATTTTGGTGGACACAATAAAGATGTTGGAGGAAAATAAAGGTTGTCCTTCAACTTTAATAAATACCTTTCTCCATATCTTATTACAATAGGGTCCGCAAAGGTATTATATTCGTAACCCTAGGTTTGGTTTTTCAAACATAATTTTTGTTTATGTTCTTTTTATTTTATAATAATTCGAAGATTCATGGGATGAAAATTTAATTCCGCATATATCGATCACCAATCAATTGGTATTAGAGCCGACATTATAGGATGATCATGTTTTAGGAAGACCCATGTTGTCCACCTTTAAACCCTAGGTTGCATGTTAGAAATATGTGCATGGATGTATGTATTTATGTACTAACATGGTTTTATAAGATGTGTTTGATTATATTTCTTCCATTATGGTCACATGATTGTATGTTGTGTGAAACGACGTGGTTTATTCGTAGTTATTTTCTTCTCCATATTTGATTTGGTTGAAATAATTAGGGTTTATAATAATTTCTTTTAATCCTTGTACTAGAGGAGATTGTGAAGGGATGTAATTCCTATCTATATTGGGTTTGGATATGGAGGGATTCTATGGGGTTCTTGCTTAAATCTTGAGACCATCTATGAAGGTTTTGAGAAGGTTGCAGAAGCTATAGACAAACAAAGAAAAAAAAGGAAAACAACAACACTGCCAAGGGGAACTAACCGCTATAGGGATCATGACCGCTTTAATGGATTGACACCACCACTCTAGTGATAGTTGGTAGAAAGTAGCAAGAAATGTATTTCCGAGGACTTCTCTATGGCTTGCTTCAGTTGGACTCATCTTCATCACTTTTCTTCCTCGACAGATTATTTTGCTCTGGTGTCCTCATTCTTCAAGGACTCTATTTTAGGGAGGATTATGACCATGGTCGATAGGGGTAAGTTTTTCCTTTTATATCATATTTGCAATTATTTATATTTTCACGTATCTTCATTATATTTTGTTTCATGATTTTATATGATAATTAAATAGATAATTAATTACACTAGATTTTATGGACAATATGGTTTATTAATTAGAGACCAACATGGATCACATTTTTTTTCGAAAAATTCATACTATTTATTATTCTTTAAATTGAATTTTGTCGGGTAATTAATTTAAAGGTGTAAATTATTTTGAGATCTTATGGTTTTTAATTTACTTTCAAAATGGTTTTATTTTTGAAAAATTAAAATAGTGAGATCGAAAAATTTAATTTATACAAGTAAATTGGAAATTTACAAAAGATTTAATTCAGGCTTTTAGAATTGGCTGAATTATTTTTCAAAAACTCCTCAATTGGTTTTTTAAGAATATAGTGTGATTGATTCCTCACGTCAGCGTGTCTGGCTCCCTAACAGGTGGAATTATGTCATGGCATCCGATATTCTTAATACTCTAAGTAATAATTCCTAGAATTTGAGTGTGAGTGAGTTCAATCTCCTAATAGGAAAGTCCTTCACAAGCGGGTTCGAATTCAAGGATTGAACCATTAGTATACACTTAAATATAATTAATTATATCCTCCCCATTAGAGTCACTATCATTAATTATGGGACCAAAAGACACCGACTATTCAATTATGTTGGACAAAATTTCTTGAACTGTTTGGAGTACATAATTGGAAGATGAAATGTTTAGTTTAAGGTGAAGTGATTTAATCTCCCAACGATAAATCTCACGTCTTAAATGTAAGGACATAATTTCCATAGTCTTGATTTATATTAAGTATGTCATATACCACTAAAACCGTCGAGAGAAGCTCGCGATCATTTGTTCAAGATGACAGATTTGAATATTAGTTTTCTTCCACAACGGACATCTACAAGATTGATTTTGGTAAGAATTGTGTTTAAGTTTTGAATTTTTTTTATGATTGTATTTCGAGATTTTTCGAAATTGCTTTTTTTTTTAATCAAAATGAGGCATTTTTCTAAGCAAAAATATTTTTTGGAAGACCTGTAGGTGAGCTTTTTAAAATATTAATTTTTCGCTTCCGTCGTTCAAACGACAAGGAAAGTCGTTCAACGACATTGACATGTCGTTCGAATGACCCCATCTAATGACATTACATGTCGTTTGATAGGTCGCGTGAAGGGTCATTCCTTTATTACTTCAAACGACCATGTATTGTTTTGTATTTTTATAGGTAATTTCTTAGGTCATTATTAATAAAATCTAATGTTGTTTAAACGACATTGATAAGTCAATCTAATGGCATGCACCTCCTTAAGAATTTTACTTTGCTATAAATACTTGTTTTAGAAGACTTTTTCATTAAGACTTTTGCCAAACGAAAACTGCAAATCTGCAGAATTTTAGTCTTCACCTTTAGGGCACAAAACCTCATTTTTTATTCACACAAAAGATCCGATGTATGTTTATGAATCGTTTGGAACCCACTTCTTATCAAAGTTTTTCTTATAGAGAAGATTTATCTACTACTGGATTGATAGTTCTTATGGGAGCCAATTACTGACGACTACAGTAATTGGGGATACTCAAGGGTATTCATTGCTAGTGCTAGGTTGCGGTCTATGTGGATTTTCTACGGGTGATTCATTGCAGATTTCATTATGTAATTGTAAGTTGAGATAGTGAAATAAAAGGTTTTACCCGAAAGGGGTTTTTCTTGAGTCTTTTTTGTCGCTTGATTTGTGATTGCATGATTAATTTATCCACATAGATGCATGATTAGGGTTTAATAAAATTTAGATTGAAGATTAACTCTAATTAAATAAGGTTTAACTTGGAAATTTGTGAATTAAATAATTAATAGATATCACGCATTATTAATAAGGGAACTAGGATAATTGATGAGATTTTCATCTGGTGGTAGAGGGATGCCAAATTCAAATTAAATCAAAGTTAATTCTCACGTGTTTTATTTGAAATTAATAACTTTTAAAAATTTATAATTCTCAGATTTCAAAATGGGCACCACCTTCAACCCCTTGATTCAATCTTAAAGGATAACAAATTTACTAACAAAAACTATATAGATTGGGAAAGAAACCTAGACATTCTCCTAATTGTTGAGGACTATAAATTTATTTTAACTAAAATATGCCCTGCCAAAGCCTAATGAGGGGGCTCCGCCTAAAAGGGATGCCCAAGCTTATTAGAGGTGGAAAAAGGTTGATCAAATGGTTCATTGCTATAGATTAACCTTTGTGATCAATATGTTGCAACACCAGTGTCAACACATGTTGAGCACTTATGATATGATTTCAAAACTTATGGACATGTTTAAGGATCATAATTATCCATAGGGTCAGATGGTATGTTAAGGTTGGTTAACACTAAGAGGCTAGATAGTACTCCCGTGTGCGAGCAAGTTCTTAAGATGATGTCTATATTAGGAGAAATGAAGGTGGTTGGATATGAAATTGATCGCGAAATCCAAGTCAATTTTTCTCCAATCACTATCGGAGTGCTTTAAATAGTTTGGCCTGAACTATTCTATGAGCATGTTTGATTACTCTTTGGTGCAACTACTTAAAAAACTCCAATTTCAAGGGAATATCACTAAGCATAAGGGTGTGATCTAATTTTATGAGAAATGTCCATCTTCTTATGTTCTAGAAGGTAAGAAGAAGGTAAAGTCTCAAGAATAATTTATGGTTGTTAAAACTTCTTTTAAACTTCAGGTAGTGGGTAAGAAATTGGAAGAAGTAATGCCCGATATTTTTAGTAAGGAAGAATGAAACCATAATATCTCCTTAATCACTAGGACATGTTTTGCGGTGAAATCTACCGAAACCTTGTGTGTAGATTCAGAAGACATTAATCATGTTTGAAATTCATTGCAGGGGTTCCGGGTAACTAGAGAGCTCAGTGATGGGAAAATGTTTAAGTTCTTAGGCGATCACAATAAGGAAACAATACTAGCAGTAAAAAAATTAGTTTTAAATTTTGGTGAAGATAATAAGTTAATATTGGTAGATTGTTTTTATGTTCTAAGCATTAGAAGAAATTTTGAAGGACCCGGAGTTGGATCCCCGGTGATTAATTATCACAATTAAAACAATTATTTCCTTTTTAAATAAATGCGGAAACGAATATAAGTGATGGTTCAACAAATAACACCAAGGCCGAGTTTTAATATCTTTAAAAAACAAATTAAAGCAATAATAATTCAAGTCCTAGAATTTGCCTAAGTCATAATTAACAATTAACCAAAGTTAGGCGAAACCATATTAATGCAAGTGACTTGAATAAACCAAATTTTACCCAATATTAAATTAAAGTCCCAAATTAAATTAGTGTGATAATTAAACCAAATTTTATCTTGAATTAAACCTAAAGCATGCGTTCTAAATGATGAGCAAGATAAAATCAACAGTCACACAACACCGCGATGTACGAGGAAAAACCCACTAAAGGGAAAAAACCTCGGGATGGCCCTAGCCTCAAATCCACTAAAAACGGTATTACAAAATACAAGACAAAAGACTTACTTCCTAAACTCGAACCATCTCAAGCCGTGATGCTTCTTCTTGTAACGACCTCCAATTAGCGGATAACCAACGGAGCTCCACCGTGGTCTCGGACTCCCACCGATCGGGCAATTAGGCACACCGTAACCCTAACATGGAGCCTTTATCCAAATGGGTAGAAATGAAACGAACTTCTTTTTAATTCAGTGTAGAGAAAAACCGGTGCCAAAACAATCTCCAAGCAATTGATATTTATATAGAAGCTTGGATAAACAATTGGGTGTAAACTAGAGTGTGTATAAAAATTTTCTTGAAAGAATTACACTCAAAACTTGAACATTTTCCTAAAACTCATTTTGCTCTCAAACTCTCTCTAGAAGATAAACAAGGTTGGAAAAGTTAGGAGAAGTTATCTTGGAAAATGTGTTTCCCGCACATAATAAAGTATAAAAAAAAGTTGGTTGAAAACCAAGTGGAGGAGTGGGGAAAAACTGCAAAAAACTGCCAAATAACTGTTCTCGCTGGAAGTTCGTTCGAACGAACGTGATTCTCGTTCGAACGAGACTTCTAACTAGTGACCAGCCTGGGCTCGTTAGAGGTTCATTAGATACCTCGTTAGAACGAGCATTCGTTCGAACGACATATCAAACGACATATCGAACGACTGTCCAGTTAGGGTCGTTGGCAAAACTCGTTCGAACGAACCTGGTTCGAACGACAAAACTCGTTCGAACGAAATCTGGTTCGAACGAAAAAACTCGTTCGAACGACATTTCTAACGAACGACCAGAAAGATTGAAAAATTTGATTTTGGCCCAGAAACTTTTATACACTTATTTTTAAGTTTCTAATTGATTCTTTCTGAAAATAAAATGCAGTTTTATTTCACCTAACACCCAATACTTATTATTCCAAGCTCCTATATACATATAATTACATTCATACCTTGGGAGCATGGAACCTTAGTTGATGACGTAGAAACGAGGCACGCAAACTGCATTTTGATGAAGCTTTAAATTCTTTGCCGCTACGTCTTCAACATACACTTCATAGGCTTGAGAATATTACAATAAATACTATCCTATGAATAAATGTTTTTGTCCGGAATTGAGCCAAAACTATATATGGACTCAATTGGAAATTTGTGTCCTTACGAATCTCCCCCTTTGGCTATTCCGCGACAAAAACCAAACAAAAATCCTAAAGGGCCGTCATGCTCTACTAGACTCAAAACATACCCCGCCCAATCTTGACTCAACCCAAGGATCAAACGCTTTGCCATAGAAAGATGCCGCTTTAGAATAATTCCTGCACACTTAAGCAAACTCATCAAATGCATAGGGAATATCAAAATATTAAATGCAATTAATTAATTACTCCCCCTAAATTAATTCTCCCTTTAAACACATGACCTACTTAGAAAGACGTGTCCCCCTAAGATAAATCTCCCCCAAACGAAGATACGATAATAATAGGATTAGATACCATTTCTCCCCCTATCATCATTCTCCCCCTTTTTGTTCGGGAATAGGCAAAGGATAAAGAACTAATAAACAACATGTGAAAGCTTAAAGTGATAAGATATGAAAGCATATGGGCAATAAAAGCAGGGCAAAGACAAACAAATATCATATATATATACATTAGAAATATACCAATATAGTACTTGCATATATATATAGATATAAACACACACATGACACAAAATACAATAAGTTTGCACACTCGTATGGCAAAAATGTGTCATATGGAAACGGAAGTGTAGGGGTGTGAACTAGCAACAATTAAATTTAGACCCAAACACTTAAGAAACGTTCACGGAGTTCTCATTTTATTGCAAACTTCATCACAGTTAAATATAACCTCATGTGACAATATAAAGATTGATCTCAATGAACAAACATACACAATGCATACAAGCCTAGCATGATGATGATTCTACAAACCAAATAGAGTCATGACATTAAAGACAACTAGGATAAACGGACATTGTGCAAACCGTTGATATACCATCCAATTCTCCCTCAATGAGCATATATATTCTTTTGTTTTTGAATGAATATATCATACACACATAGGCCTTGGCAATTGCTTTTTGTTTAATGCCAAATATTCTGTTTTTAGGCCTTTGGATCACGTATTTCTTTTAGATCCAATCAACGGTGGCTTACTATCGCAAAGGATTTAATTCATCCTTTCGGAGCCCTTCTCCGTGCATATATTAATTTATCATGTTTTCATTTTTCACACAAATCTCACATGCAACGGATTTTGACATGCACTAGTCCTCCTAGGTCATAGATATGTAGATGACTAGATTGATAGGAGAACACCTCAAAAAGCTCAAATATAACATGTGACATTAAGATTTCAAAAGAGCTCGTGCATGTGTGAATAGAGGCATATAGAAATAGAATCCATTTGAACAATACAAAATCCAACTACTCCATATAAAACATGGTAAAGAACATTTTAAGGATTGAAAATCTAAACCAAAAGTTCTAGCCACATGGAAGCGTAAACGATAGGATTCAAACACAAATATATGCCACATAAAGTGTGTCAAACAAAAATACACAAAAAACAAAATCTTTTTGAGTTTTTAACATTTTTAATCAAAAATAAATATTTACTCAAAAGGACAAACAAAAATCATTTGTATTTTTCATTAAGCTTAAATGAAATAAATAAAACACAAATGATAAACAAAAATCTTTTTATATTATGCAGTCAAATCAAACACAAAGAATAATACAAAAAGATAAACAAGTCATAATTTCTAGCATGTGATATGAAATTAGGCAATGACTAGAAAATGACTAAACAAGCATACATTTAGCATATGAATATAGCATGAAGTACAAACGCTAAAGTATGCAAACACTAACACATTTATCCTTTAGATTTAGCAAGGGAGGAGGCATGTGTAAGTAAATGAGAATCAAAATCCCTATTTTGTAAGGCAACCAAGTCGGATTTCCTAACCCAAATTAATGAAGAATTAGTATCTTGGGGTGTAGGAACGTTAGCTATCGTGGTTACTTTACTATGGGATTTTCTAGGAATTCGTTTAAGATCTAAACAAAATTTCCTAAGATGACCTTGTCGACCACAATGAGTACAAGTGAGAACATGTCGAAAAGATTTTCTTAAGGAGGGATCTTGAAAAGTATTCCTAGTTGATTCTCCTAAAACATTGGTTTGGGCATTATGAGTAAATTCATTACAAGGATTGAAGCCTAAACCACAAGTGTCATTTTTAATTTGGACCGTTCCTAACATTTTATCTAGTTTTTCTGAACGACATTCCAAATCAAATTTGACATTGCTAGAATCTTTTAATTTATTTTCCAAATCTAAAATGGTAGATTCTAGTAAAAAATTTTGCTCTTCAAAAGCAAGAAGCTCCTTTTTCAAGGATTCCATTAAACCCCTAAGGCTATCTCTTTCGCCTTCTACATAGTCAAGCTTCTCTTGAAGAGTCCTCACATGTGTCCTAAGGCCTTCTATTAAGGCACTATCATCAACGACCTTGACACTCTTTCTTAAACAAGCTTCTAACTTCAAATTAGTCCTTTTCAAATTAATAGATTCTTTATATAATTCATGAAAAGCATTTTGAAGTTCACTCACATCAACCTCTTCTTCATTTTCACTCTCACTTTCTTCTTCACTCTCACTATCATTAAAAACAAGGGAATCATGTACAATAACCTTGGAAGTGGCATGTGCTATTATTTCATCATTCGATGAGTTCTCATTATCACTCACATGTCTAGCCATAAAAGCCACAAAATTTTTCTTAGTGGGGGAATCAGGCTTCTCTTCCTTATCACTATCACTAAGGGTCACATTATATGAAATGGGTCGTTTACCCTCTTTCCTTAGTTTAGTGGGGCACTCAAAAGCCCTATGGCCATAACCTTCACAACCAAAACACTTATTAGACTCGTCCCTATCTAAATGTTCATTACTAGGTTTAGGGATTTTCTCGGCTTTAGAAATCTTCTCTCTTTTATCATGTTTAGAAGATTCAAATTTCTTAAAATCATTTTTAACTTTATCTTTGTTAAATTTAAGAAACTTTCTAAATTTACGAGCAAACAAAGCCATGTCTTCCGAGTCACTATCACTATCGCTCTCTACTACTTGTTTGACCTCTTTTCGGGCTTTTAAAGCAACGCCCTTTTCAATTTTCTTTTCATTTTTAGAGGGAAACATATCCAGTTCATAGGTTTGTAAATCACCTACAAGCTCTTCTAATTTCGTAGAGGCTAAAGTGGGTAAAGAATTTAAAACGGTCACTTTAGGAATAAATCTATCGGGTAGTGACCTCAAAATTTTCTTTACAACACGGTCGTCAGGTATTTTCTCTCCCAAGTTAAAGGATGAATTAACAATATCAGAAAGTCTAGCATAAAATTTATCAAAAGTTTCTTTTTCATCCATTTTGATAGTTTCAAATTGAGTGGTGAGGTTTTGGAGTTTAGAAGCTTTAACGACACTCGTTCCTTCATGAGTTAATTGTAAAATATCCCAAGCTTCTTTAGCGGTCTCACACGTCATAATGCGTCGGAATTCATCCGGTGTGACAGCGCTAAATAAAGCATTTAAACCACGGGAATTAAAATTTGCAAGCTTAAACTCATTTTCGGTCCATCTATTGATGGGTTTGGGAACATGTTCATTTTCAATTAGATGAGTTGGTGGAGAGTACCCGGTAACAACAGACATCCAAACACGTTCATCGATAGATTTAAGTGCCGATTTCATTCGCGCTTTCCAATACGCGTAGTTAGAACCATCAAAAATAGGAAATTTTGAAAATGGGGAAAAATCCATTTTAGCCAAAAATTAAAAGATCTTAACGAAGTAATTTATCGTTTTTGGCTCTGATACCAATTTGAAGGACCCGGAGTTGGATCCCCGGTGATTAATTATCACAATTAAAACAATTATTTCCTTTTTAAATAAATGCGGAAACGAATATAAGTGATGGTTCAACAAATAACACCAAGGCCGAGTTTTAATATCTTTAAAAAACAAATTAAAGCAATAATAATTCAAGTCCTAGAATTTGCCTAAGTCATAATTAACAATTAACCAAAGTTAGGCGAAACCATATTAATGCAAGTGACTTGAATAAACCAAATTTTACCCAATATTAAATTAAAGTCCCAAATTAAATTAGTGTGATAATTAAACCAAATTTTATCTTGAATTAAACCTAAAGCATGCGTTCTAAATGATGAGCAAGATAAAATCAACAGTCACACAACACCGCGATGTACGAGGAAAAACCCACTAACGGGAAAAAATCTCGGGACGGCCCTAGCCTCAAATCCACTAAAAACGGTATTACAAAATACAAGACAAAAGACTTACTTCCTAAACTCGAACCCTCTCAAGCCGTGATGCTTCTTCTTGTAACGACCTCCAATTAGCGGATAACCAACGGAGCTCCACCGTGGTCTCGGACTCCCACCGATCGGGCAATTAGGCACACCGTCACCCTAACATGGAGACTTTCTCCAAATGGGTAGAAATGAAACGAACTTCTCTTTAATTCGGTGTAGAGAAAAACCGGTGCCAAAACAATCTCCAAGCAATTGATATTTATATAGAAGCTTGGATAAACAATTGGGTGTAAACTAGAGTGTGTATAAAATTTTTCTTGAAAGAATTACACTCAAAACTTGAACATTTTCCTAAAACTCATTTTGCTCTCAAACTCTCTCTAGGAGATAAACAAGGTTGGAAAAGTTATCTTGGAAAATGTGTTTCCCGCACATAATAAAGTATAAAAAAAAGTTGGTTGAAAACCAAGTGGAGGAGTGGGGAAAAACTGCAAAAAACTGCCAAATAACTGTTCCCGCTGGAAGTTCGTTCGAACGAACGTGATTCTCGTTCGAACGAGACTTCTAACGAGTGACCAGCCTGGGCTCGTTAGAGGTTCGTTAGATACCTCGTTAGAACGAGCATTCGTTCGAACGACATATCGAACGACATATCGAACGACTGTCCAGTTAGGGTCGTTGGCAAAACTCGTTCGAACGAACCTGGTTCGAACGACAAAACTCGTTCGAACGAAACTGGCTCGAACGACAAAACTCGTTCGAACGAAATCTGGTTCGAACGAAAAAACTCGTTCGAATGACATTTCTAACGAACGACCAGAAAGATTGAAAAATTTGATTTTGGCCCAGAAACTTTTATATACTTATTTTTAAGTTTCTAATTGATTCTTTCTGAAAATAAAATGCAGTTTTATTTCACCTAACACCCAATACTTATTGTTCCAAGCTCCTATATACATATAATTACATTCATACCTTGGGAGCATGGAACCTTAGTTGATGACGTAGAAACGAGGCACGCAAACCGGCATTTTGATGAAGCTTTAAATTCTTTGCCGCTATGTCTTCAACATACACTTCATAGGCTTGAGAATATTACAATAAATACTATCCTATGAATATATGTTTTTGTCCGGAATTGAGCCAAAACTATATATGGACTCAATTGGAAATTTGTGTCCTTACAAATTTCATTTATGTTCCAAAAATGGTTTTGAATGGATATTTGGTCTATTTTAATTATGATGTTTTTTAATCAAAATGGAAAATTTCTTATATGACCTAGTACATTGGAAAATGATTTTTATATTACTAAACATGTCTCTCCACTACTAGTACATTGGAAAATGATTTTTATATTATTAGACATGTCTCACCACTACTACTTAATACTAAATTATATAATTTAAATGGAATTCACCTAAATATAAAAGAACATTCTAAGTTGAACCAAAGATATCTTTGGCACTTACGCTTAGGTCATATTAATATAAAAAAAAATTCAAAGATTGGTTACAAATGGACAATTAAGTTCATTGGAAGTATAGGCACTTCAAGTATGTGAATACTTATTAGAGGGTAAAATGACCTAGATGTTGTTTACGACTAAGGGTTGTAGAGCCAAAGATGTGTTGGAACTGCTTCATTCTAATTTGTGTGGCCCTACATATGACTATCTACAAAAACGATGGTTACGATTACTTCATCCTTCTATTTATGGATACTCGAGGTTTGGGTATGTTTACCTTATTCATGACAAGTCTTAAGCCTTTGATAAGTTCAAATAGTATTAGTCTGAGGTGGAGCATAATAGGCACGAAAAACTAATCTAAACTCTACTATCTGATCGTGGAGGAGAGTACCTTTTTGGAGAGTTTATGAATCACTTATTGGATATTGGTATTAAAATGGTGTAGTGAAAAGTAGGAACATAACTCTTATGGGTATGGTTAGGTCCATGTTAAGTTATTCAGATCTGTCGGATTCCTTTTGGGGTTTTGAATTAGAGACGACCACAAGCTTATTAAACTTAGTTAGTTCTTAATCGGTCTCAACAACTCCTATATAATTATAGAATGGGAGCAAGCCTGGTCTAAGACTTGTTGAGATATGATATTTCCCACCCCATATGTTGTGGAAGGAGTGATGGAGGTTGAAATCCATGACGGATGTAAGTCTCTTTATTGGTTATCCAAAAAGAACCAAAAGTGGTCAAATTATGATCCTAAGTATTAGGGGTGCACATAAGTTGGTTCGGTTCGGTTCCACTACGGAACCAGAATCAAAATTGGTCAGTTTCTTGGTTTTGAAACTAGAACCAAAATCGATACCCTACCAGAACTGAACCGAACAAAACCATCGATTCTTGGTTTGGTTCGGGTCGGTTCACGGTTCTGGTTCATGATTTTGCATTATTTTTTAAATTAATAATAGTCCGCTAAAATCATTTTCTAATAAATAAATAAAAGCTTAAAAGTTGTCAAATATTAATTATCCATGGTCATTACATCTTAACCAGGTCATCAAATATCAACCTTGTTTATTTTTCTCAATTAACATGTTTCACTCAAATAAGTTATTTAAAAAAATATCGTGCCAACACACATAATTTGGCAAAAACTAATTATTTAATTTAATTACATCATAACTAAAATATCAAATATAAATTAAAATATAAGCATTTTCAAGCAGTATTATAGATACCGAACGTAAATGATAAAGTATCCAAGAAACTATTCGGGTTGGTTATCGAGTTGGTTCTTAGGGTCGGTTCTTCAATTCGAATCCATGGTTTCGGCTCTTGTTTTGATTCTATTTTGTTCAAAAATAAAATTGAGAACTGAACCAAACACTTTAGTTCTCATTTTTGGAACCAAAACCACCCCATGAAGGGAAAAAATAACCCAACCCAACCCACGAAGGTTGCTTTGGTTCAGTTCTTTGGGTTACCGGTTCCGATGCACACCCCAATTAAGTATAAAAGAGTATTTGTTAGCGCAAATGCTTGGTACTTAAAGTAAGATTATATGTAAACCAAAAGCCTAAGAGCAAGATTATCTTGCAAGAGCTAAGAGGGGAAAACCAAGTAATTTCTTCTGAACCACCTGTACATGATTAAATGTAACTTGATATCGATAGTACACCACCTAACAGTAGTGGGACTATTACTGATGATCAGGATACGAACGTAACTTATACTAGACCACAAGTGGATCTATGTCATAGTGGGCGAGTCAAGCATCAACCCAATAGGTTAGTTTAGTTGGGTTACCACTTAGGTGAGATCCCATGGGAACATGAACCAGATCCTAGCAACTACAATGAGGCATTCCATGACAAGGAATCGAAGATTTGGATAAAGGTTATGAATATCGAGATGGATTTTAAATTAAGTTTAGGAACTTGTAGACTTACAGATGGGATAGTACCCATTGATTGCAAGTGGATATGCAAGAAGAATAAAGTAGTAGACGAGAATTTGGAAAGCTTAAAGTCAAGGCTTGTAGCAAAAAAGGTTTACTTAAAAAGAGGGGATCGAGTATAATGAAACCTTTACGATGGTATCTAGGTTGAAGTCTATCCACATTCTCTCATCAATTATGATTAATATTTATCTAGAGATTTGGAAAATGGACATTAAGACGACGTTCTTTGATGATAGCCTTAACGAGTACATCTATATGATATAACTTGAGGGATTCATAGAAAATGGATAGGATAATAAGATATGTAAGCTTAACAGATCCATTTATGGACTTAAGCAAGTATCAAGGTCTTGGAACATCCTGTTTGATTAGATAAATGAATATTTTGGTTTTGATCAATGTCCGGATGAAACTTTTATGTATATGAAGCATGACAGACATGTGGTGGTAATTCTAGTACTTTTATGGATGATATTCTCAAATCGAGAATGATGTGGGTGTATAATCCGGTATAAGAGTGTGGTTGTCTATTTAGATCGATATGAAGGACTTAGGAGAAGATAGTAATATCCTTGGGATCAAGATCATATGTGATAAAAAAAGATGGAATGTTGGACTTATGCCAAGTCACCTATGTTAATGATGTGATCACAAGGTTTAGCATGAATGACTCCAAAAAAGTGGTTTCTCCCTTTCAGGCATGAAATTTCGTTATCTAAGGATCAGTGTCCTAAGACACCTGATCAAATAAAGAGGATAATGGATATAACTTATGCTTCGGTGGTGGGAATTCTCATATATGATATGCTATGTAAAAAACATGATATCTTCTTTGCTGTTAGCATGGCTAGCATATTCCAGTCTAACGAGCACTAGATTCTCGTTAAGCACATTCTTAATTACTTTAAAAGGACTAAATATTATGTGTTGGTTTACTCAGTGGATAGTCTAATACCCATTAAGTTTACAAACTAAAATTTTCAGTTAGATAGGGATCCTAGGAGATCGACCTCAAAATATGTGTTTACCCAAGGAGGTGGAGCTATAAGTTGGAGGAGAATCAATAAATCATGTACTGATTATTTGACCATGGAAATTGAATATATTTTTGCTTCGGACGAAGCAAAAAAGGTTATTTATCTCTATATCCTCCTAAGTCACTTGGGTGTGGTTCCTTCAGTGCAGTAAGCTGTGATAATTTATTGTGACAATAGTGGGGCGGTTGGAAATTCAAAAGAACCAAGGACTCATACGAGTGGAAAATTACATTTAGCACAAGTATCACATGATTCGGGAGATCGTGGAGAATGGTGACATCACCGTGACTAATATTTCATCTTAGTATAACTTGGTGTATCCTTTTCTGACGAGGTTACGAACTAAGACTTTTAGAGTCATGTAGAGGAAAAAAGAGTAAGATGCATAGGCAAATGTTTGGGGGTTTTATTTTTAAAACCATGTAATGACATTTAATTTCTTTTCAGTAAAAAGATTATCTACTTCATTTGAAATATGAATTATGTTTATGAGAATGAATTATATTAAATTTTTAAATATATTGTTCTATATATGTCGGGTAATTGTACTTAGAGGAATTCCAATGAGTTGGGTTCAACTTAATCATGGGAGATTGGAATTTTGGTTCTAATAAAATCGTGTAGTTCACAATAATTACATGGAGTTTAAATCCTATTGATACTATTGCCTATAAAATCCTAGTAGTTTATCTCAAACTACGAGAACTTATCTGATGGTTCAAGAACTTGTATGATAGTTCGAAAGAGGATCGTGACTGGTAGATCTAGGAATGTATTAAACATGACCACCCATGATATTTAAGTCTAAGAACTGTATTTATTAGACTTAGGTAATCTTATACGACTTACAAAGGGTGCCTGTAATATTAATCTTGAGAGTTACAAGGATTGGAATTCTTTCACAATTGTTGTTTTGATTTCTATTGATGTGATTGAATTTTACATCTGGTCAATATATCCCCTCAAGTTAGGTAACTATTGTGCGAGTAGTAAGGGGATCATAATTCAAAAGAATCGACATCTAGGAAAGATCTTGAATTAAGATTCTCCCTTGATACACTTATAAGATTTGTTTCCATAAGTTAAACCTGATAAGTGGATTATTTTATAGTCCGATGGAGTAATTAAATAAGTTACGTTTCAGAATCAAGAAATTTATTAGATGCTGGTCAAAATCTATTAGAAGCAAATTGATTTAACCAAGCAGGTATCGAAAGATGTACGTGGGGAATCACATTTTTTACCATAATCAACTTTGCAAATAAGACCTCATTATATCCAAGTGATTTTTAAAATAATTAAATTTGAGTGTAGTCGTAATTATTTGGTGTTATTGATTACGACTAACTAAAAAAAGAAAATAAATTATGGGGTTGTAATGGGTATTTTTGAGTATTTATTTGGAAGAAAATCTAATTACTTGTCTTAGGTCCCTAGCATAGTCCATATGTCCTAGTAGTTAGGTCCAGACTCTCTGAAAGCCAAGTTTAGCCTAAGCCCTCCACTTATACTAATATATATTAGTGTACGCTAGGGTTTTAAGCTGCATATTCATTATTAAGCGTTAGAGAGGGGGGAGAGAAAACACTATTTATGATTTTATGAAGAGGCTAAGAACAAGTCCACATCTCACCCAAATCCAAGGATTCACATCTCAAAAGGTTCCCACACACCTACCTAGCTTTGGAATGATTATATAATAGAATATCCAAGCATTTTGGTGGGCACAAGAAATTTTTTGGAGGATCAAAAGAAGGTTTTCCTTCATCTTTGACAAATACCTTTCTTCATATCAAATTGTAACCAGATCCTCAAAGGTATGGTATCCCTAACCCAAGGATTGGGTCTTCAAACCTAGTTTTTGTTTATATTGTTTTTATTGAATTATCATTCGAATATTCATGGGAGAAAAATTTATTATGCGTGTATCAATCCCGATCAATGTCTTCAACCATAAGAGATTTATTATACTAAGCATACTATTTTCATCGAGGAAGACCTGGTGGGAGTCAGAATCCCACATCATTACGCGTTAGTAATCATACTCAGGATTGCAAACTAGGATGTGGATAAGCTACTAGTGTTATTCAACCAACTTATCCTAAAAGTAGAAGACTTTAAAGAGATTACCATCCTTTTTGTCAATTAGCAGGAAAAATGACGACGCCATTAGGAAAAGTCATGATGCTAGTACGAACCATAAGCATATCAAAATCAATTGAGTTTCTAGTAGTGGATAATAAATCAACGTACACTGTGATTCTGGAAAGGGGATGGTTCCATGTGATGAAGGTAGTCCCATCAGCCTTTCATAGAAGCTTAAATGAATTATCGACCTTGGAGGTAATAGAGATACGTAGGAATCAAGCTTCTGCTCACCAATATTTTATCCCTACCATCATACCTATATTACAAAGAAGAAGGAAAATATGGAAAACATAGAAGAAGCTAACCCCTACAAATAAAAACTAAAGTATGAGAGACCAGGGTTAGAGGACACAAGGGTGTCCCCTAAAAATAGAGTCATGGAGATACTGTAAGAAGTAATGCTCAATAACTCTTACCCAAATAAGAAGTTTTTGATCGACAACTCGCTCACTTATCATGAAAAAGAAGAGTTGGTTTCTTTCCTTAAGAAGAATCATGATGTGTTCGCTTGATATATATATATATATATATATATATATATATATATATGGAAAAAGATACTGTAAGAAGTAATGCTCAATAACTCTTATTAAGTATAGATTATCAATTATTTTGTATTATGATTGTGTATTGTAGGACCGTTCTCTAGAGGATATAGAGTCCAGGAATGATGTTTTAGTGTGATATATTAGGCCTTAACCCTCTCAATAAAACTTGGGAGCAGATGGATAGTTTCTTGACCTTATTTGGAGGTCTTCATTAGTCACATACAAGACCTACAGGCATACGAGGATAAATAAATACTTAAGCCTCATAATCAACACATTTAAATAATCGACAAAACGCAAGTTGCGGCTGATATAATGAGTGAGAAAAAACCAACAAGAGACTTAACACGACTAAACCTATAAGTTTCAATACAGGAATAATTTGTTTCACTACACGTTAATTGTAACTTATTTATTTTCAATTGTGATCGAAATTGGTTTAATCCCATTGTAGGATTTTATCTTATGATAAGTCATGGAAAAACTAGATGCATTCATGTTTAATGCCTAGAGCAATTTAGATTTACTGTAGGATTGATTTACAACAATGATTAGCATGATTAGGTTGAGGAATTATGACTTAAATATGATTCTAAATGACTAATTTCGTAATCAAGTTGAACCCATATGAAGAACATGTTGATATTGATGATTGTGCCCTTATAATGATAGATTTAACCTTACTAATGAACCTATATTATTAAAAACAAGTTTTGTAGGATTATTTGGAGATATATTTGACCTTCCTAATGAGCAACTAATACGATTAATTTCATGAGAGGAAATGTGGTTTTGTTATATTTTGGATTGGGACTAGGATTTTGACATTTGGACTTTCATAGGGTTTTGGTTAATTTATTAGGGTTCTAATCCTATGTATTTACTTATAGGTTATATATATGTGATGAGGTTTAGATAGGTGAATGTATAGTCCGATATATACAGTTAGGATGGCATATTATATTTATTTACACATTGTAACGGCTAAGATCTTGATTTAACGATTAGAAAAATTCCAAATTTTAAATCAATTACCAAGAGAGCAGTTAATCCAATTTCAAATCAACACGGTGTAAAACAAATTTTTTTATCTTCACACAAATTTATCTTGCGTAATAATTATTATGTGAGTATGAAAGATATAATTAAAACAGTGTAAATAAGTAATCACATAACACTGCAACGTATGAGGAAAACCCACAACTGGTTAAACCTTGGACGACTTAACATATGAAAGTCCATTATAATATCAAGATTTATACAGAATGACGAAAATACTTAATCACTAACTCGATTTCCTCAAGCCTAATAAAATTTTCACTGGAATCCACCAATGTCTCACAACACTGTAATACCCCGCACTTTTATGGGAAATTAAATTCAATAATGAAGAGTAATTTGGGAAATTCAAGAAATATCATGAATAGTAATTTTTGGAGTTTTTAAGGATTAAATGATTTTCAATGGGTGTTATATTTACTTTTGGGGTTAAGTAAATAAGTCGGAGTATTTTTATTTTTTGTCGCAGCGGGTAAAGCGACTAAGTTATGTTGGGTTCAAATAGTGAATTGCGGTCAAGTACCTCAGATGGAAATTCTGACTGCTCGGTTGGTCTCGGAATGGCCGAGATAGTTAGAATAGAGTATCCGGGGGTATTGTTTGGACTCCGGGAATTTTTGGACTCGTAGGGACTCGTATTTGAGTAAACAAGTCATTTTTGGATTTTAAAGGGATAAACCCTTATTTCTCTGTTTATAAGGGATAAGAAAGAAAGAGAAAGGGAAAGAAAGAAAGGAAAAAGGGAGAGAAAATAAAGAGGAGAGGAAAGGAAGAGAGAAAATGGGAGATTTCGGCCAAACTCCGCCGGATTCGACTCGAGATTGTCGAATTTCATCCTCCAGGTAAGTGTGTACTTGCTTTATTTCATTTTGTGCATTTATTTCATATCATAGTTGATAAACTATATGATCTTGGTTTAGAACCCTTAAAATAAATTTGGTAAAATTTGAATATGAGTTTACATATTGATGTAATGTAAACTCTTAATGATTTCTAGTGTTAAATCCATGTAAATGGAGTGCAAAAATGGATTGAAATGGGTTAAAATGATAAGTTGGGGTTTTTATGGTTTAAATCTAAGAGAAATGGTTTAATACCACAAATAAATTGATGTGCCAGTTATAAATCAGTGCTAGGATGATTTTAGTGATGTTGGTTGAGATTAGAAACCATAAAAATGGAGGTTGGGTTGATATTTGGAATTTTGGAGAAGATGATGAATAGTGATGCAGCGGCCTTTCCAAATCGATTCGGACCTGATACGAATCAATTCGGCTCTTGATAAAAAAAATGAAATTTTTTGATCTTTTCGATACGATCGTGTGGGCACCGACCGCATATTTTTCTGATTTTTTTTGGATTTATAGTGATTTTTCTACGAAAAGATGTCCGAGATCAATATCATTAGTCAGAAATTAAGGTTAGAATTAATTGGAGATAAATATTAGGGGTTCTCAAATAGAGTGTTAGGACCTCTAAAGGACTTTAGGAGATATGAAAAATTTGGGTTTGTAGGAATAAATCCGAGTTATAATTTAAATGGAGATTGGATTGAATTTTGGGTTTTTGGATTTATATAAAACCTAAGCAGATTTGGGGATTTCAGACCAGCCGAATCGATTCGGACAAGACAAATTGATTCGGTATGAGACAGTAAGAAAGTAGAACCATTTCGAATCGATTCGGATAGACCGAATCGATTCGGTTCTGGGAGATTTTTGAGGTTTTCTCCTTTAAGTTTAGGGAGATTTATACTATGGTTTTGGAGATTATTATCGGGGATTCTAGATATGATATTAGGACTCCTAGATAATGGTATTGAGGGTGAGTAAACCTCGGGATGAAAGAAGGAACCTCGGATTAATTTAGTGTATAATCTGGGGTATGGATTTAATGAATACTTGGGAATACCTTTAGGTTTAGTATCGTGAGAGTGCGAATACTCGAATATTATTAATTATGAGAATTCTTGGGATTATTGGTCATCGCTATGTGTGATTGGCAATTATGGCCATTTATATTTGTTTAAGGAACTATGTGGATTATATATATACTATGTGAGTAAAGTATATATTTTATATGGTACGGATATGTATATATATCTATGTGTGGATGGTATATGTATATATATATATATATATATATGTGTGTGTGTGTGTGTGTGTGTGTGTGTGTGTGTGTGTGTGTGTGTGAAGCATACCCCCTCTAATGCTATCATTGGGAAGTTACGCGATGAGGGTGAGCACCCTGGATGGAGGAGCAGGCTGTGGATATTCCCCAGGTCATAGTGTCCATTGTTATATTATGTGATTTTTATTAGGGGTGAGACATGGTGGGTATGTTTCATCTCATTTTCGGGGAGGAACTATGACCGCTTCCCAGACGTTGTGATTTGGTTTTGACCACAAAGTAGGTGACATTTAGTCCTACCGGTGGTCCCCAGGATGATATATGAGTTATGCCCTGGAAGATGATAGCATTGAGAGACCGCATCCTCGAGTTATAGATCGTTGGGATGGTTATTGTACTTGTGTGATAGTACATTACTTTTGTATGAGAACAAGATATTATATCTCTATGAGAGTAAAGAGATAAAATGAATATGAAATAAAAAATAATGAATTCTCATTCTGGGAGATATATCCGAAAGTGTAACATGATACGTATATAAAAGTGAGTATGAAAGTTAAAGATGAGCATGATAATGAATATAATTCTATGTGTGTATATATATATATATATATATATATATATATATATATCTTTCGTGTACTGAGGGTCTAATGGATCTCGACGATCCACCTTGCCAAGTAGTAGTGTATCGGGGGGGTTCCTTGTTTGGATTTCTCTTTGCGAGACATCCCACACACGAATATGGCATAGCGTTGAGACTAGGGAGAAGTTGAACCCTTAGTACTTGGGTTGTTTAGGGTTTCTAGAGTTAGGGGTGATGGAGTAGTTAGGCAGCATAGCTTGACTAGGATGTTTAGAGGGATGCGCTAGGTGTGCACTATTAGAAGAGAGGTGAGGTGTATCTCATAGGAGTGCGATACCAATTTAAATATGAGATAAAACATATTTTTTTTAAAATAAAGCATTTATGCACTTGCTAAATATTTTCACAACTCGGGCTTTGACCTGTTTCTATATTTTTCCTCTCTTGATATATATATATATAGGTGTCCAGATACAGGGACGCCTGCATGATGATCCTTTCGAGTCAGACGTCTACTGCAGCAGCTGTGGATGCATGCATGTTTGATTTAGACGCTTCCATTCTTGCAATCTAGATAAGAAGCATTGTAGTTACTCTCGGTCCGAAAGCCCAATTGTATTTATTTATTCTTTTACCGCCTTTTAGCGCGGAATTTGATTTGGTTGTATTATATTTGAACCAAGTGTTCGGCTATTTAACCTCTTTCCAGTTTCATTTATATAAAATGTGTGAATGTTTATATTGTATAGTTGTTTAAAAAGATTAGTTAAGTAAAATTTTGACGCCAGCCTAATAGGTTATCAGTAATTCAATTGGTTTTTGACAGTGATGCTAAGAATGATCCATATGCGACTCCGGTTTTTAATTTTGTACAGGAGTGATCGACCGGCATTTTATTAGGCAGGGTGTCACAAACACAGTCTAGTCGCATCTCCATATCGACCGATCCAGACATAGCTCATTAATCAGTAATACGGAAGACTACCATGAAAAAAATGCTCAAACAAAGAAGAATAAATATTAACAGGGGATGAAAATAAAATATCTATAAAAAGATTAATACTTTGATTCTAGGATCTCAAACGCGGTTTAAAACGATGCTTAGAGGCTTATATTTTGCTCTGAAAAAAAATGAATGTCAAAACTTGAAAAGTACCAGGTATTTATAGTGTCAAAACCTAGTTTAGATCAACATGAAAAATGGGTTAAATCAGAATCTCATTTGAACGACAGTAGCTTATCACTAAAGCAATAAATGGTATATCATTTGAATGACCTAATCTCATTTGAATGACTAACCCCATGTTGTTAGAACGATCTTGGAATGATCTTCTAATCGAAGATGAGATATGGCCAGAATGTGCACGTTCTAAGCTCGTTAGAACTAGAAAAGGTTCTTGTTTGAATTACTTCATTGTCGTTAAAACGAGATGAATCTTGTAATAACAATCTAAGAACGACCTTCAAGTCATAAAAGAAAAGTTTATAAAAAAATTCTCATTTAAAGCTTGATTTCAACTCGTCTGCACTAAAAATAATTCTCATTTGAACTAGATTGTGATCTCATTCGAATGAGAACATTTTTTTTGTTAGAATGAGAAAGCATCGTCACTAGAACATCATCTCATAAGTTTTTTTTAAAATATATTTTTCAATTTAATTTTACCAAAAATTTCTTGTCTAAGAAATAAAAACAACCCGTTTAAAGTTCCAAGGATTAAATTATTAATACGTTATGCCTTTTCAAGATCCCCGAGTGAAGACACGTTATAACGTCATGACGTTGATGTCACTTTCCAAAGGCCACTTCAATTCCTTAATGCATAGTCTCAAGGAACACATTCAAACTATTCAAACATATGACTCAAAAATAGTTTTATCCATTGGAATAATGCTAAATATATACTTTTAATATTAAAAAAAATTGTCCAGAAAAATCTCCCATTTTTCCTATTTTGGGAGAAAAATAAAAAATCCTACAGGCCATTAAGAACTAATGCCCAACCCAAACCCCAAATGGAACACGACAGTGAATCACTTGACTAGTAGTGGAAAATGGGTGGGTTGGGTTGGATTTGGGCAGGCTAAATATGGGTTGGGTTAAATTTGGGCGGGCTAAATATGGGTTGAGGTAAACAGCGGGTCGATTTCGGGTTGGGCCAACCCGTTTTTATTTTTGTAAATCAGTTTTTATCCTCGAGGAGAATTGCTAGAGTAATCCTCTTATTAAAACAAATGATATATATATATATATATATATATATATATATATATTTGGTTCAAGTGTCAGATAGTTTCAATCTGATCTGATCTTTGGGTTCATTAATGCTTGAGGTTGAGACAATCTAAAGAGAGAAAAAGGGTATCAATAGATCTTAAGGAGGAAAAATATGCGTGAGAGGGAGATACCCACCTGAAACTTCATTTTTTTTACTGGGAGTATTTTAACTCTTGAGCTTATTTAAAGAGAGAGAGAGAGAGAGAGAGAGAAGAGAGATGGGTTCAAAATTAGATGCTAAGTTACTCTCTACAGTTTGGTGGGAAAAGGTTATGGGTGAGGTTTTGGACCAAATTTAACCCGCTTTATTTTCCTTTCAGATCAAATTCGACTCGCAACTAATAAAATATGGGCCCCATATTTTAAAACGTGGGCTCAAATGGGTGATTTGGCTGTTTATGGGCCAGTTTTGTCACTGCTACGCTTGACTAACATTATCCGATATGAAATTTTGCACTTGTGAATTTTTGTCACATTGATGCTTATGCCTTCACACTTAACGGACCTCTCAAATGCATAGAGAATATTAAATTATATAACATTGTTAGTTCGAAATACTGCCCAAGCATATAAAATCCCTCCCCCTTAATCTACTCCTTTTCCCCCTTTTTGCTCAAGAAAGAACAAAGGATAAAAACATGACATGAAACAAATGTGATCATCTAGAGAACAATAAAGTCATTCAATGTGAATGTAGTTATAAAAAAGATTGTTACATGGTCAAACCTAACTAAAAATAATCCTAAAATTAAAAATATGGAATAATTCTATGCAAATACTAAAAAAAAATACCTCATATACAAATATAAACATATGTGTATCATTATATGTATATATACAATACCAAATATAGAGACAAAAAACATTTTTTTTCACAAGAATATCGCATAAACTTGGATCTAAAACATGTGGAATGAAATGTAAGAGTGTGAACTTGAAAATTTATAAACATGTCCCAAACACTTAAGATAGTCCCCAGGAGTTGAAAGTCTTGATTTATCAGACATAGTTTAACCACATGTGACTTAAAAAGTGAATTCAAACGGTCAATAACAATTTAAACGCACACTAGCCTAGAAAATATTGATAATTCCCGAATAAATAAAGTCAAACATTTAAGCATGAACAAGGAAAAATTGTGATCTTCCACCTATTAATCCCTCAAAAACATATATTCAAATTTTGTTCTTTTGAAGGTGGCATATTTATATTTTTATTTATTCGAAAAGGCACTTGTCAATGGTGGCCTTCCATGTAAAGGATTTTACCTCCTTTCATAGACGGACCTTTCCATTGCCCACTTTTATTTTTAAACCTAAGACAAACGTCGTATGCAATGGTTCTTACATACACAAACACACTTTTTATAAAGATATGAATTTGACAATATTTGTAAGAAAACACCTCACGTAGCTCATGCATAAATAAATATCAAATCCCAAAATATCTCATTATGGTGTGTGCAAAGACAAATACTTAGTTGAACCTATTAAGAAAACCAGATGTGACCAACTTCGTGACATGTCATGATTAAGCAATAATCCTAAAAATTTAAATAAGTTCTAATGCCCTATTCGAATAGAAAGCATTGAATGAATAGGTTTCAAATACACCAATATGCCATACAAACGTATAAAACTACCCACGTAAAAACAATTTTTTTTTATATTTTTTATATATTAAAAAAATGAAAGAAATGAAATACAATATATACAAATAATTCATTGCCATATATCTAATATATATTAAGAAGAACATATAGTCTATCAGCCATGCCAACACACCACTCATCAAATAATTCATCTGGATGATCAAGTGGACGTGTGTGAGAATCAACAAGCCTAAAAATCTATTGTGATACTAGATCAAATTTTCTTAACTAAATAGGTATCTCACGGAAGACTCGGGTTCTGGAAACCATGTTGATGCTAGACTTAAAATTCCTAGGACCCTTTACAAGATCATAACAAAACCTCTTAATGTGACCTTTCTTACCACAATGTGTGCACGTGTAAAACCTAAGAAGGCTACACTTGGATTAAGATTTTTGAATGTCTCGGGAAATGGTTGACTCTCTACCAAACATGGTCTTGGCTTTAGAAGAAGAAGTATTGAAATCTTAGTAGCCTAGGCCTTTCTTGTAATTATTAACTTTTACAGACTCTAATATCTTATCCAACTTTATAGACCTAGCTTCCAATTTAAGTTTGAGCCACTTTGACTCTTCTAATTCCTTTTCTAACATTAAAGCCCTTAAGTTAAGGAACATTTATACTCTTCAAATTTAAGGGAATCCCTCTTTATATATTTAAGCCATCTTAAAAGGTTATCTCGATCCCCATCAATATATAAGAGACTAACCCTAAGAGTATTCTTATATTCCATTTAATCCTCAATCAATTTATCGTTATTTCCTAAGGAACCGTCTTTCTCAATCACCCTTAACTTAGCCTTGAATTTCAGGTTAGCCTTTTTCAACTTCAAATACTCTATCAACTCATGGTAGGCTACCTTAATCTCACTTTATTACTCATCACTTGTTTCCTAACCACTCTTCTAATTTTAGGAGTCTTCATAACTGATATTGGAATCATCATGCAAAATATTATCTTCACCTGAGGAATACATACTAATAGATCCCGCATGACTGGTCAAGAACGCAGTAAAATTATGCTCAATGAGAGAATCATTATTTTCTGGTTCACTATTTCCAAAGGTGGAATTTAGTGCTTTCGTCTTCTTACCCTTCCTCTTTAATCTAGTGTGACACTCATGTGCCATATGGATAATGCCTTGCCATTTAGAGAATCTCTTCCATTCATCCTCAGAATTATCCATAGTCTTTCTATTATGGTTTTTTGAGAGGTTCTTATTTTTATGATTATTGAATTTATCCTTTTTATTCTTAAATTTCATAAACTTTTTTATTTTTTGGCAAAAAAACCATCTCCTCGGTATACGGATTAGTATTGTCATTAGAATCAAAAGTATCCCCTTTGTGTTCTTTAAAATCAAAATTATTATCCTTTTTCATCGGGGACACATGTCTTTCTAATAGGTTTGGAGATCACCTATAAGTTCCTCTACTTTTAGATTATCGGCATTGCCAATGGAGTTAACAACCGTGACTTTAGAAATTAAATCTAGTAGGAAAATATAGATTTTTCTAATAATTTTAGACTCTAGGATCTTCTCGCCTAAAGTAAAAGAGGAGTTTGCAATATTTGTCAACTTATCAAAAAAACATCAAAGCATTCATTCTCTTCCATTATAATGGATTCAAGCCTAATTATTATATTTGGAATTTAGAGACTTTAACAGAGTTAGTGACCTCGTGTGACAAGCAAAATATCTCATGCTTCTTTAGTAGACTCACAAGTACTGATCTGATGAAACTCTTCTATTATGAAAAGATGTAATTCGTACCCTTGGAGTTATATGTGGACAACTATTTTTCTTCCTTTGTCTATTGGCATACGAGATTAATCTCTCCCTTAATAGTTTTCTGAGGAGACCAACCAGTCTTAACACAGTTCCAAACATTCTCATCAATAGATTTTAAGAAAAATATCATATGGGTTTCTTAATAGGCATAGTTTGACCCATCAAACAATGGAAGTTGGGAAACATAACTACCCTTATGATTATAATCCATTTAATAATCGTTAAAACACCCAAAACATATGATCTACTCAGTAAACTAGAGAAAATCGCAATGGTAACACCTGTAACTAATAGGATCCATGGTTTATTATTTATGGTTATTCCAAATTTTAAATCCATTACTAAGATAGAAGTTAATCCAATTTTCAAATCAATACGATGTGAAACAAATTATGTGATCTTTAACCAATTTTATTTTACCTAATAATTACTATTTCAATATGCAAGATCTAATTAAAGAAACTAAATAAACAATCACACAATGTTGTGACGTAACAGGAAAACCCACAACGAAAAAAAGACCTTGAACGACCTAGCCTATGAAAGTCCACTATAATATTAGGATTTATGCAGGATGCATAAAGACTTGCTCATTGACTCAACTCCCTCAAGCCCGATGGAATATTTTCTCCTACATCTAGTCACATCAACTGAGGTAATCCACTAATGTCTCACAATGTAGTCCAACCATACCTCGATATCCATTAAACTGGACTCAGCTTATCAATCAACAACACAAAATACCGCCTTTATAAAACTCTCAAACATTTAAGAATAAATCTTTGTATGGTCTCAAAATATGAAATATATAAAAAAGATTGATACTTTGATTCTTGGATCTCAAACAGGTTTAAAATGGTGTTTAAAGGCTTAGATTTTGATATGAAAAAATGCACACCGAAACTATAAAAGTACTAGGTATTTATAATGTCAAAAACCTAGTTTAAGCCAGCACAACAAACGAGACAAATCAAAATCTCATTTGAATGACAATCCTAATGTCTTTAGAATGAGCGGTGAGTTTTTACCTTATTTGGGATTTGGGTAGAATGTTCACGTTCTAAGATCAAGCTAAGGTTGTTAGAAAAAAAAAGGATTCTCATTCGAATGACATCATTCCCATTCAAACGAGATGTATAATCTCATTAGAACCGTCTCAGAACGAGGTTCTAATCACAAAATAAAAGTTTGGACAAAATGTTCTCGCTGTCAGGTTGTTAAATATAGAAATGATTCTCATTTGTAACAAGATTATGATCTGGTTTGAATAATAATACATTTCTCATTAGAACAAGAAAGCAATGTTGTTAGAACGATACCTCATAATTTTTATATCTATTTTTTGAGTTTTAACTTACAAAAAAAATCCTCTAAGAAATAAAAAGCACCCATTTCAAAATATCTACATATTTATACCTTTTGATTATCTCGGAGTGAAGACGCTTGATAACAACATGAAGTTTATGTCACTTTCCAAAGGTTGCTTCAAGTCTTCAATGCATAGTCTTAAAGAACATGCTCAAACAGTCCTAACCTATGACTCGAAAAAGTTTTTCCCAACGGAATAATGCCAAATATAACATTTTAATATACATTACAAAATTTGTTCTTACATGTTGGTCAACTATATTATTTGTGGTGTATTTGTGGACATGCCATGGGTGTGTGACTATATATGGGGTCTATCGGTGGGAAGTCGATAGGATTATTTGTCAAACAAAATACTATGCACCTGGCTAATGATGAAGAATATGTATAGTTTGATATCCTAATCTTACGTGTAATTGATCATCTCGTGAAAGGGAGACATAGGAGGTTTGATATGTCGTGTAATCTTGGTATGTGATTACAGGCTGGTGTGATGACATAGTGATTTCACCGTTTTTCTATGTATGTATGTTCTAAAGTCCTCCAAGAGCGGGATCACCTATGGATTGACCTAATAGAGGAATGGGAGATCCCTCAAGGTTAGAGCCTTCATGTGATGCTTATATATGTATTTGGTCCGATGATGGACATATTCATATAAGGATTCAGGTGATGGTTTACTATGATGTGGTTACTTTGTGGATTATGGTGTAATATATGAGTACTACTACGTATGGTTATGACTCTTATTACATCGTTAGATTTTGTGTTACAATGTAGCAGGTTTATATTTGAGATCATGTAGCTTATTTGTTAGACTTAGGACTTGGGTTCACATGTTGTATTTATATCTAGTGTAGTTGTCCATCTAACTAGGATATACCTTATTTATAGGCGAGATGAGGTATTATTCATGTGAGTGCTAGTGGGAATGACTTAATACATAAATGATTCGTATGTAATATCTTTCAAGTAAAGTAATCTATTTATTGCATAATGTGGGGTTTAAGACATAATATTTTCTATAAATATATTTAGGTATTCTTAAGCTAAAGCTGTTAGGTTGAGCATGAAGAGTTTCTTTGTTATAATCATTCATCAATCTATTCGTGGATGTAGGATGTTTATTCTATTTTATTATTTCATTTATGTCAGACACTTAAGTTATTATTCAAATATTTTATTTATGGGCCTATAGTGGGTTCCAAAGTTATTTATCTCATTTGGTTTTAAGAAATTTATTATCGTGGATACTTATTCACTTTTATCAAATATGTTTTTAAAACTCATATCTCTTATGTCATTTTATTGACATCATTTATATATACTATTGTAGATTATTTTAGTTTTTATTATTTATCATTGATGATTAAGATGATATAATTGTTTGACGTTCCCTATCTTCAATGTACAGGCTGGCCACCTGGCACTTAGAAAATAGGAGTGTTATAACATGTATCTGATCATCTCAAGTTCTATTGTCCTAGGTTCCTTGGGATTATGCATTGCATTTTTTAGATCCCTATTACCTGGTTATTTTGTACTCTTTATTCATGATTGTTGTCTCATAAAAAAATTTAGTTTCTTTCAGATGGAAAAACACCAGAGGCAGGAGAGTTCAGGCCGCTACAACCAGGGTTGGCAATTGGAAGACTCGACCATTAAAACAACTACCCGACTGAGACCACTGGTTTCACCCATTGACATAAATGTCATCATTTCTTAGCCAGTCATAACCGATGTGGCCGTTTCACTTCAACACCTTCAATAACCACAACTATAGGTGGTTATACCAACTCCGCCAAAAATTACTGTATGGGGGAGAGCATGCCATCCTTTGTCAAGGAAAACTCGCCAGAGTTAGCAGGAGATAATAACATTCTTGTGTTTCATTATTAAATCAAGGATATTAAGAGGAACTTGAGGATAGTAGATTGTACTAAGGGTTAGAGGTATATATGAATTAATTTAAACTATTGGAGGATGCATTAAAGTATTGGGATCGACCAATACCATTGATAACATGATTAATATTACCATTGTAGAGTTTAAGATCAGATATGAGGCTATGTATTTCCCTCCGGTAGTGCAGACAAGGAATAAGAGAATTTTTTTAAGACTGGAACAAAGTGATCATTTTATGACTTACTTAATGAACAAATCTTTTCGATCAAAGTAGGAGCATATTTTATATATGACTATATAAACCACATCCTTGAATAAATATTTAAATTGACTAAAAACACTATCCCCCGGGTCTTATAAATGGGTCCTCAATTAATCTAACTATGAGAGGGAGTTCAGTATCCTCCCTTTGTTTTCACTCGAATAGGTAGATACCGAGGAAAAGAGGATGACGTGCTTAATCTGGGGACTTACATGGAGGATTGGATAGGTGATGATGGGGAACTCGACTTACGCCACGTATACCTAAGTGGATGATGTCATAATGATGCATTTCTAGGACCATTACGAGTTCCAAAATGTAGATGGGAGAAGAGGTTTAGAGTGTACACATCTATTGAGCCAGGCAAAACATGAGGTAATGTGGGAGAGTCTTCCCATACATAAGGCCTAGAAACTAGAGAAGACACAACATGAGGATTATCTCCATAATATACATAGGGGATATGATGAGCAAAGTTGCATAGCCACCAGGTCCAAAGGCAGCATACTCATTAGGGATAATAGGATCAAGGTTAATAGGGCAAAGGACAACAGGGCCAAAAATAAGGCATGCATCAACGGGGGATATTTCATGACATTTGTTTTTCTTTAAGTGAGTTGGGATGCATATCTAAGATGTTCCCCGATAGCATTTAGGGGTCCCCGAGACAAAGAGGACAATAGGGGTATAAGGCACCATAGGGACAATGTCAGTAGCTACTGACCCCATTAACCTTGTGTATAGATTCTAGAGCCATAAATAAAGTATGCAACTCTTTGGAGAGGTTTTAGGTAATAAGGAAACCAGTTAAAGGATAGATGTTCGTAATAATGGTAATAAGAATAAGGTATTAGAATTAGCAATAGGGAATCTATTCTAGGGTTTGGTAGAGACCAAAATATAATGTTAGAAAATTATTTTATGCACTTGGTTTTAAAAGAAAATTTTCTTTCAGTTTTCAAGCTGGTTTTGACCAAATATTCGATTATTTTTTTTTATCAAAATTGGTAAAATCTTTTATCTATTCTAGTGCATTAGAAAATCCTTTATACATTGTAAGGATTGTACCACAATTACTGCTAAGCACTTAAATGAATAATATTAATCTATAATCCTTAAAGAGAAATTTTCCTTCTTAGTTTAACTAACCACAATTTTGACACTTATGATTAGGTTATTTCAAATTTAAAAGAAATTCAAATACTGGTGTAAAATGTACAATTGATTTCATTAAAAGCGAAAACACTTCCCGTCAATAAATCTTATTTAGAAGGTAAAATGACCAAGAGGCCCTTCACAACCAAAAGTTATAGAGTCAAACATGTGCTGGAATTGTTTCATTTCTATTTATATGGTCATATGACTATCCAGCTAGAAAGAGGTGGTTATGAGTACTTCATCGATTCCATTAATGATTACTCATGTATGGATATGTTTACCTTAGGCATAAGAAGTATGAAACCTTTGATTAGTTCAAAGTGTATAAGACTAAGGTGGATCATAAGTGAGTAAACTAATCCAAATCATACGATCTAATCATGGGAATGAATACCTATTGAGAGAGTTTAGGAATCATGGATCGAATGTGGGGATTATATCCTAGTTGTACGCACTAGGTATTCCATTGTGGAAAGACCTAGATGAAAGAAGTAATGTGAGTATTTTGGATATAATAAGGTCCATAGTTAGTTATCTAGGACTGTAATAATCTTATTAGGATTTACATCAGGCATAGCTATATACATTCTAAATTTAGTTCAATCAAAATCGGTTTCCTAAACATCCATGGGATTATGGAATGGGTGCATGATCATTTTAGGACATATTCAGACTTGGGGCTACCTGAAACTTGTGATGCGAAAGGATCCAAGGATGTTGGAATCAAGGACATAAGTATGTCTCTTTGTTGACTATCCCAAAGGTTATTAAGGTGTCTTATATTATATTCCTAAGAATAATAAGGTTATTGATTATATCAATATCCAGTTAATGAAAGAGGATTATATAATATACCATGTGCCAGGGATTAAATTAGTCTTACAAGATATTAAAAGGGAACATTATACTACGAGTGTTGTTAGGCCACCCATACAGGAAGAAATACAACATGATATCGATAATACATTACCTGACGATAGTGAGAGTATTATAGGTGATCATGTGACATGTGTCACTTATACTAGATTATAAATAATGCCACATCATAATGGGAATGTAAGGAGATATCCTAATAGGTTAGTGTTTTGGCTCAACATTTTATTGAGATCAAAGGGGAACACGAAGCGGGTCCCAGGAATTAAAATGAGGTATTTCAAGACAAGGAATTTTAGCCTTGGCTTAATACTTTGGATATTAATATGGATTCAATTTAATTGAATCGAGTTTTAGGATTTTATAGACCTATTGATGGGATAAAGCCCATCGGGTGCAAGTGGACCTATAAGATGATAAAATATGGATAGATGGGAGGTTGGAAATCTTTAAGGGAATTCTTGTTTAGAAAGGGTTTACTCATAAATTAAGGTATTAGCTATGAACAAACCTTCTCTCTAGTAGACATGCTAAAGTTTATCGGGATTCTTTTAATGTCAAGATTGCATTATTGAATGGTGGTATTGACGAGTGCATCTATATGGTGAAACCTATGGGATTCATATTAAGAAGTTAAGAAAGAAAATTATGTAAGATTAAGAATTCCATTTATAAAATTAATCTGACATCAAGGTCTTAGAATATTCAGTTTGATCAGACAATCCATTTTTTTATTTTTACTCAAAGCCCGAATAATACTTGTTTGTATAAGGAGCGTGACAAAAACATAGTGGTATTTGTGGTACATT
This sequence comes from Sambucus nigra, assembly GCA_949130495.1. Classification (NCBI taxonomy): domain Eukaryota; kingdom Viridiplantae; phylum Streptophyta; class Magnoliopsida; order Dipsacales; family Adoxaceae; genus Sambucus; species Sambucus nigra. The sequence goes on along the minus strand of OX422212.1, from coordinate 43,000,453 downwards.
TTTTGTATAATATTCCCCTAATGAGGAATGAGATGGATATACTGTCTTACATAAGAGTGTGGTTGTCTAGGTTACTCAATATGAAAAAACATAGTATAAGTTAGGTACATCCTTAGGATCAAGCTTTCTCTAGATCAAATAAATAGGATGTTGGGAATATCCCAAGACACTTATATTTTTAGTCTTCTCACAATTTTAGCATAAAGGATTTTAAGAAAGGATTTGATCTGTTTAGGTATGAAATCACTATATTTAAGGATCATTATTCAATGGCACTTGATCAAATAAAGACGATGAGGAATATAGTAGCCTCATCCATGATATGCTATGTACACAACTTAAGATTTTTAGTCAAATAAGGATTCTAGGATTTTTAAATCAGGATATGTGTTTACTCTATTGATTCGAGTTATTATTTGGAGGAGTGGGAAATAATCTTGTATTGTTGAATCCACCACGAAGGTCAAATTTATTGCAACTTTAGAGACAACTAAAGAGACTATATGGCTCATGAACTTCCTAAGTGATTTGGCTGAGTTTCTCATAGTCAAATTGTTTATTTCAATGCATTTTGTTAATATTGGAACGATTACAAGTTCGAGAGAGCCTAAAATCCATAAAAGGGATAAACACATTGAGCGTGGGTTTCACTTGGGTCATGGGTTTGAATAAGGGATGTGATAACTTTGTGAAAAATATTGCATTAAATAACAATCGATTAGGTGTTAAAATATATAGGCACATGGACTTAAGATTAAGTGAGAGATTTTTGGGATTTTATGTATAAAGCATATATGGCATTTATTTTTCAATAATCGAGTGTTAGGTTCATTTGTAAATAAGAAACATTTTTTTGAGAAAGCATTGTATTTGTATTTAAAATATTATATTTATATCAGTCAATTGGACCTAATAATAATTGCACTAAGTTGTGTTCATCCTAATCACAGAAGATCGAAATTTTGATTCTAGTACAATTGAATAGTTCACAGCTTAGATATGGAGTTGACATTCTATAGCTAAAATTGCATGTACAACCTTGGAAGTTTATCTTGACTAAGGTAACCTATCTGATGGTTTAGGAACTTTATTAATACTTCAAAGAGGATTGTACTAGTAAATTAGGAATCTATTTAACAATATCACCAATGAGATTAAAGTCTAAGTGTTGACTAGATTTGACTTGCATAATCTCATAATATTTGAAAATGGTGCATAGATTATTTATCCCGAGAATTATGAGGATTTAATTGTACACATAATGATTACTTTGATTATCACCAAGAAGGTATTTTATACATTACAAGGAAATCATATTATATGTTATACAAGTTTTAAAACAAGGCCATTTTACTCAAGCAATTATAAAATAAATAAGCTCTAGTGTAGTGTCCATTATCTAGTTGAATCACATACAACTAAATGGAAATGAAATAAATTAAAGGGTTATAATTTAGGATCCCCATGTTCTATTTGGAAGCCAATTTAATTATATAGATTTTAGTCTCAGGTATAGTCCTTATTAAAGAAGGAATCTTTTGATTATTTCATTACTCTAAAAGCCTTTAAACAACCTTGATTTTAGCATTCTAATAAGGCTTCATGGAATGAGGATCTCATTTGAAATCATTTCAAATTACCAAGAAAAAACCATGAATAGATGTCAAATTTTCACGAGGTCTTCTTGTGAGAAGCTCATGTTTGAATAAGGGTCTTTCTCTTTCGAACGAGGGAATTTTGGGGGGCAAACATTTTTTACTGGGAGTGTTTTATGTTGCGAAGTATAAATAACTGCAAGGACATATTTTACAGAAAAAGAAACAAAAGAATTAATTATCTTAATCTTATGCGCACGCGCGCACACACACACACACAAAGTTGAATACTTAGAAAACATAAGAGAAGAAAGATAAGTGTCCTCTCAAGATCTTTAACAACCCACTCTTAAGTGGTTATCATACACTGTTCTTACCTCGTAGGATCATATACTTCGAGATCTACTCTACCTATACATTTTCTTTACCTGTTAGCCTCCGTATTGGATCTCCGACAAGATCCGCAAAGGTATGGTGATCTAAACCCCAGATTTATCATATAGTTCTAGTTATTTTTATTACTTTCTCAAACGTGATCAATCAAAGTTCTTAAAGAAATAAAGATTTTTATAATTTCAATCCCCATCATTCTCGGTGTATTGTGGGCTCTCCATATGATTGCATATAAATTAGGTCTCGATATATCAATTATCTTTTATTTCTCCTTAGTTGATAATTGGAGTTCGATAAGGAAATTCTATATAGGTTTCTCAGTGTCAAATTTCACCTCTTTTAGAGTAACTATGATAGATTATTTGGGCGACATTATATAGTAACTCCCCATATTTTTAATGATTTTATATTAGGAATAATTAAATTAAAATGGGAAATTAACATGAAATTAATCTGGATTAAAATAAATATTAAGTAGCGAGATAAGGGTTAATATTTATTTGTATGAATAATATTGGGTATTACCTAGTGAATGAGTAATGAATTAGTAAGAATGCAATACAATTGTCCTGAGTGAGAAATACGACAATTACGGTAATTTAATCGGGACGCACGTGTCAATCATGTCGGAACTTAAATTTATGAGATAAAATGTGAATTATTTATGGGTGATCCATATGGTAATTTCGAGTGCGCCAGTGTATCCGAAAGGGTTCAAAATAGCTAGAAAAGAATGCTCGGGAGTTTGGATTGGGTCCCGGGACATTTTTAGGCCAAACTGGCACCTCAGAAGGGTATTTTGGTCTTTTGACTTTTTAGAGAAAAGGGACCCATGAAATTAGTAAGGTTATATTAACATATGTGTTGAGGGTGTTAGGGTTAACAATTAGAAAAGCTGAGAGAGGTCATTAGAGGAGGAAGGTGAAGGTTTCCAAGGCTCCCCACACCACTTTTGCATCACACCACCACCGAAGCTTAGATCGAAAGGAGAGGTAGACAACCCCACCAATTTTCTGCACAAATCAGACCTACAAACTCCAGGAAAGTGTTTATCTTGGAAAATTTGAGTGCATATATTATCCATGTTAGTGTAAGATTGAATAATTTACATAAATAAATTATTTTTGGCTTTAAATTGGAGATTAAATTCACGTTCTTGAGTGGAGACCATGATCGATATAATTCACTCATGTATGTAGCACGAATCTGATAATTTAGTAACATGAGAATACAATGAAATCTGGATTTATTGATGTTCTTGAACCAAGAAAGAATAATCCAAGGTTTAGGGATTAAAGTGTAGAATTAATCCGATTTAAATGACTTCCCTTGACGATTTAATGATTTTGATATATTAGATATCATTTATATATGTTATTATATGGTTTGGTATATTTGGTTGGGAGTTTAGGATTGTATAATGGAGGTTTGAAGGGTTAAAAATGGTGAAAAATACAAAATTTGAACGAAGAAGACAACTCCTACATTTCAAATCGATTCGGCCCAAGGGAGAATCTATTTAGTGGGGCGAATCGATTTAGTGAGGTGAATCGATTCGTCCATTGGGCGAATGGATTCGGTTAGCCAGAATTTTGAAATTTCCCTTATTTAAGCCTAGAACTTGTGAATGAATTTCGAGGAGATTTTTGGGACATTATTAAACTTCAATAAGGGATTTAATAATTTCAATAATCATGCGGTAGGGTTGAGGTTTCCCAAATTGAGGAGAATTAAGGCTAAGAATTATTTGGCATATTTTAATGTCTAATGAATTCACGAGAATTAGCATGGGTCACGGAGAGCATGAGTGAACCTAAGTTCAGACCAGTAGTAGAGAGATGTTATGAATAATGAAATAATTTAAGAGGTAATTGGGAACCTTCGAGTAGTGAGACACACTCGGGAATATACAATGAGAAGTATAATGGTAAATTGATGCTATGTAGGATATTCGAGAGTTATATACTATGTACGGGATATATTATAGATTACATGTATACCTAAACAGATGATATATATAGGTTGTGTGAATACATATTGTGTGATTTATTGTGTGTATGAACATACCTACGCTATCTTCTATCACGGGAGGTTCCACATCGTGGATAGTCTTATCCTGATGAACCCATTTGGGAGGAGTTTTGGACTTATACCTCAGAACATAGAACTTAGAGTTGAGCAGTACTTGCGTGTATGATAGTCTGACCGGTCATTTGGGTGCGTTAGGTGTGTGCATAGCCCAAAGTCTTAGAACTATGTTCGCCTCCAAATTTTGTGAATCATAAATTTATGGTTGGAGAGTGATTTTGAACCAAAAGTCCTTTACTTAGTACGTAATGTACCAAGACTCAATAGCAGGGTATGAACACATCGCAGGTCTCCACCCAAGGATGCCTTATTCGTATATATGACGAGGGTGGTACACAGACACACACACACACACACACACACACACACACATATATATATATATATATATATATATATATATATATTCATAATTTATTCTATTGTGCATGCATTAGTAGATAAGATATATAGTGAAATCTAAAAAAACCTAAGTATGTGGAAACTTAAAACTTACTTGGTAATTTTGTCTGGCTAAAGATTTTGAAAACTAGGTAACGTATTGTATGGGCAATACGCCTGGGCACGACAAGTTAGTATGCGGGGAGAGACTTAGTTCAACTAGTTAGGTGGGGTAGCGTAACTAAGATGGTTTAGGAGAATATGTTAGGCGTGCATAGTAGTTGAGAGGTGAGGATATCAAGTGAGGGCACATGAAGTTAATATGTATACAATACCTTCTCTTATTGAATCTTAAATTCTTGCAAATATTTTTCAAATGTTCTTGGGCTCTGACCAGTTTCAAATCTATTTTTGTAAAAATATTTTAGGTGCCCAGTCACAGGGATGCCAAGCTTATGAGTCCATTCTTATTTAACGTTTCGCAGCTGTTGCGAACATTACAGGACCTCAGTAGTAGACGCTTCAACTTTTATCAGTTTATGTCCGTCATTCAGTTATCTCAGTCGGGCATGTCACCCATCTTTAGTTAGTGATTATTTCAGGGATACTGCATTTCTATTTTTATTTCCAAATGCTGAATTTGGTTTTAATTATGGACTATTTTATGTGGATTTCAGGCTGGAGTGTTTATTTTAGACACATTTATTTTATTCAATTGTTTCATCATTTATTGCATTTTTTACTAGAATGGTAAATGTGGTTTATTAGTTTAAATTATTGCATGTGAATAAAAAGATTAAAATTTTGACACTGGGCCATTAGGGTATTAGTAATATAATTATGTTTTGACAGTGATGCTAAGAATGAAACCATTAATGATTCTTGTTTAATTTAAGAATGGACTGATCACCCAGGATTAGAATAGGCAGGGTGCACAGATGGTATCAGAGCATCAGGTTCTAGTGTCCTTAGGATCTGTACGGACTTGTCACGTTTCCAGCATAACGTTCTTTGATATAGAGCCCTACTATTAGGATTATTTCATTCATGATTACACATTTACGTCTTCAACAACTTTGACATATATTGAACCGTGGACTTATAGAAATTCTCTTTCATTCAGATGCCACCCAGACGTACACCATGAGGCCCCAGAGATGCACAACCCGAGCCATAGCCAACTCAGACATAGGGGACTATGAACGCTGCTGAGGTCGTCGCTATTGTTGCATAGGTGGTTAACCCAGCTTTCATCACATTTGCTCAGCTGGAACCAAAGATGCCACCTCAGTCCTAGGTTATGGATCCAAACCATACCACTCATTTTTTATGCCTGGGAGTGAGTCAGAGATGCCTTTTAGAATGCTCATCCTCTCAAGTTTCAGGGAAGCTCAGATGTCGTTGTTGCTTGCCAATGAAAGAAGGACATCCAACAGCTTTTACGGATGTACGAGTGCACTGATATTCATAGACAGATACTAGCTAGTTTTAAGAGAGTGGGGGTAACCTTGCAGTGGTGGGAGTCTGTTACCATCGTATAGGAGAGGGTTAGCATGCCTATTCAGGAGTTCTGGGGGTGGTTCCACCGCAAGTACTTTCCATCCGCCATTCAGACAGAGATGAGGTAAAAGTTCTTAGACATCTTCCAGGAAGGAAGGACAGTGGATGAATATGAGAAAGAATTTACTCGGTTGGAAAATTTCATACCAAAGGAGGTGAATACAGATGATAAAAGGGTACATCTCTTTGTTGATGGTCTTAGTTGGAAGATCCGACAACATTTGTTGGGAAATCCCACTCTGAAGACGCATACGGGTGTTGTGAATGCCTCTTTAATGCATTGTCAGGATCACCGCTTCCACGTAAAAGGAAGTAAGCGTGCATGAGAGTCCAGCCAGCAGGGCAGGACATGGGTTGGTAGTGCCAATGGGACACAATTGACTCAGACGATACTTGGTGAGCAGGTTCCCAGCAGGAGGATTCTGCTTAGCGATTTTGATCGGGAGATTTCAACCGGGGAAGGGTGGATTCAGGCATGGCCATCAAAGTCAGCAGGGCCAATAGGGCAGCAGCATTTTTAGTAGAGCCAATAGGGCTAAGGGAGAAGTGGTACCGGCCAACAGGTTCGCAGCCAACGGGGCCAGAGAGAGGGAAATTTCAGTGGTAGATGCTTCATATGTGGCAATAATGGCCACAAACATCATGATTGCCCTAATAGGGGTAGGGTTCTGCAGGAGCAGGGCACTCATCAAGAGACCAAGAGGTCTATTTTTTCTGCCGTCCTCCCAGCACCACCACACCTACCGTACAAATCATCCCAGTAACTCCACCATAGTAGGGAAGTTACCGTATGGACGTGTGTACAATGTCCACTAGGCCGTAGTTCCATGGGTGCGACCAATAGTTGAGGGTACGCTTCTTATACATGGGACTTCGGAGCGTATTTTATTTAACACTGGGGCTTCACACTCATTTATAGCCACTAGATTTGTACAATCCACAGGGTTATTAGACATGGTCAATAGTACAGTCATATGCATAGACTCACCACTGGGTAGCGATACACTTATCTTCTTTATTTGTCGGGGTGTGAGTATAAACATTCGGAGTATGACGACATTATTGGCATGTATTGGCTAGTAACATATAGAGCCATGATTGATTATTACAGTAAGAGCATAGTGTTTGCGATTCCGGGCCATGAGATGTTCTTAATAGAAATTCCTCATCTCGAAGGAGGATTGTTAACACATTTATATTATATAAAGGATGATACCTCAAAGGGAGTAGTGATATCCCTAGATTCGATTTCGATTGTGTGTGAGTTTGCCAACATATTTAAGGAGATACCAAGATTTTCGTTTAGCCGAGAGATAGACACTACACTAAATCTGCCTAATTATCACGGTCATTAACATTGACAAGTTGGACTTGTCAAGGTCAATGACTGTGACAATTCGGGGCGAGACAACTTTTTTTATCACGGACGTGTCACGGTCATTGACCGTTACATGTGCGTTAGAAATGTCACGGTCATGGACCGTGACAAGTTTAGTCACGGTTCATAACCGTGACAAATCCTTGGCCCTTTTTAAAAAAATTGTCACGGTCATTGACCGTGACAAGTCCGTGACAACCATATTTGTCAAGGACTTGTTACGGTCAATGACCGTGACAATTCTGGGCAGAATTTTAAAAAAATCTGCTGGGCAGTATGGCCACTGCCACTGCCCAGCAGTATATTTGTACCTGTTATAGCAACATTGTACCTGTTTAAACATCATATATCCAAACAAACTAAAGATAATGCTAATATATATTCAAAATAGAAACAATATACATGACGATATAATCCAAATATAATTAAAATGTACCAACTTAAAAATAATGTCACTACATGTCTGGGGTAAATGTGAGGAGGTGAGTAGGCCACACGATATACGAATTGACACACCCACTAATATACATTGTGCTTCACTGTTCGCGTAACCACAATAGGGAGTTCTCCTTCCCGGGTATCACATGCATGACGAGCACTTTGGACTCGATCTCTTGAAGCGCACGTCCATGAACTATTCCACCCTAGACGATATTCGGGTCCCTCAACCCCCACCCTATCCGCTGGCCATCAAATACGTCCAATATGAACACGCTCGGCCAACCAATTATCGACATCGGTCTGGGGAAGGGAGCCAAATAAGGAAGTGGATCATCGAAGTATGCACATGTCGGTGATGAAGCAGCGAGGTCCACATCCTCATCATCCTGCGCCTCGTTCTCCCGCACCTCCACCTCCTCCTCCTCCACCGCCTTCTCCTTCCCTTTCCCTTAAGGTCTCCGCCTAACGTACGCTTCATAAATGAGTACATATCTTGGACCGTCGCCTCCAAATGGGACAGCTTCGCGTCATGTGAATCCACCATTCGAGCCAACTCAGTGTCGCTCATCTCCAATCCAATGATCCTAGATTTGGCCACTCGTGAGCTCACCCCCCCTTGTCCTCCCCTTGAGATCAAAACCAATCGCTTGACTAAGTGCGTCTGTGGACAAAGACTCCTTGTCGGCATCAGACTGCGACTCATGCACTTCCTTAAGCTTTGCCTGAAACGACAAAAAGCACATGATTAGTAAAATAAGTAAACTAAAAAATTATAACGTAATTAACAAAAATTAAACTGTTGGATTACTTATAATCGTGGCCGCGATGCTCGGGGTCACCTCCTTATCCTTCCCCTTCTTCGTCCGAAGAGCCACATAAGTATCGAGCCTATGTGGCTTACCCCTGGGCCACTCCCTACCCCCTGAAATAAAATAAAGTAAAATTAGTATCGGCCCCGCAAAGTAAAATAATGAAGAATAATATATTTCTGTAGTTATAGAAAAATTAAATCTTTCCTTCATCCTATGCTCCACCTCGGTGTAAGACGTCCAACCGGAGTAGTGCACGTCCGTCTTTTTTTCCCGATTTTCCCTCCCCGATTGGCGAGATGCCAATTGTCGATCTCATTGTCAATGAACTTTTGCCACTGTGCCAATGAGATCAGCTCCTTGGGCGGGACGGATCCATGCCATTGGAAAATGGACTCTCGTGTTTTCCCAAAGTACCGTGATCGCATATTTTTCTTCCACATCTTGTGTTGCTCCCTCAACTGCTCCAAGACGGAATCGCGTAGCTTTGGATCCAAGTTGAATTGTTCCTCTCCAACAAATACAATGTTAGTTGCGAATAAATATAAATATAAATATAAAATGAAATTGAAATTGAAATTGAAATTGAAATATTCATTTAAATATAAATATATTACCTGTAGTGCCGCCCAAACAGCTAACTTGTATCGAGATTTTATGTCATCTATTGGAACTATTAAAAAAAATTCTTCTTTGTTTAAGGTAATTGACACTTAATAAATCTTATTGAAAGTGAAAACATTTTTTGGACAAAAAAAATCATTGAAGTCATTTTGTTGGAGGTCATATGCTTCAAGATCACAGGTTTACTTTGGTGATATCATTTTATGTTAGGAGTAGATGGGTTTTTATGTATTTTTTCTATTGGGACGAGTGAAATATTTGAAAAACTTATTACTACCATTAATGTTTTGATTGAAGTAACTTTGATTTAGGTTGGTATTTATGATGTTAGAATTGTTGATTGTGTAGAGAGATTTTACTTATATTTAAAAAACTTATTATTACCATTATTGTATGTTATTTATGTTACAATGGAATGATGTTATATATTATTTTTAAGAGGTTTTGTTTATTATTATATATATTATATATGCCGGAATAGATGTAAAGCATGGAATAGATGTTATATATTATGTCCGTTCGAATGCCTCAAAATAAAAAATTCCAAAATTATTTTTAAAACTTGTTCCTAGATCCCAATACTTCAAAAGGTAAATACACAACTCAAAAAAATTCTTCAATACTTCAAAAGGTTTTTAAAACACATTTTATGAAAAAATTCTCTCAATTTAAAAAACATCTTAGTGTGTGCAATTAGCCAATATTATATCAAACTTCTCGAAAGGATATAGTCCTCATATTCAATTATGGAAAACCACAATGAGAGATAGTGCATGATCTTCAATCTTTAGTCCTTAAGGTTCATCTGACCTAAACTAGATTGTGTCTCACTCATAACGAACCAAGTCTATTTAACTTGATAGACTCAAACGTTTTGATACATGAAAGAGCCAATTTATATATAATACAAATGTTTACATTTTCAGTAAGACTTTTGCCAACATTTAGTGAACAATAATGGTTCTTTCGCTTTTGTTTGTTAAATACTAATCTACTAAGAAGCGACATCCACGATGAAAAAAATTCGTAGGAGAAAAATGCTACCAATTTAACTTTTTAATGGTGAAGGAAAGTTCAAAATAACCTGCATTATTAAAAAATAAATATCTTTCAACAGAAAGAATGCATTGATTTCTTTAACTCCAAGAATAAAAATTCTAGAATCACTTAGAAATAAAATCACAACGAATTATTTTTTATCTTTAACCATAGTTAAAATATCGTAATCTTCCCTTTGAAACTAAAATTAGACACAAATATACAAGTACAAATATCTTCAATGTGGAATTAAGTCAATAACACTAATATTCTAAAGTTTATGAACAATATCTAACCTAAGAAAAAAGTATAAGTGAAGCAACGACATATTAACATGTGAATTGTCTAATTCGAATGAAAATGAGTTCATCTTTATATACATAATCATCAATATTAATCTAAATTAGCTTATACCCATACAAGGCTAATTTTATATACATAATCATCAATGTTTTGCCTCCAATATAACAACCCCTATTTTCCACATACTCACCCACCAAATACACACACACACACACAAATATATATATACACACAAACATATATATAAATGGAAGAGAGAGAGAGAGAGGGAGAAATTAACCTGAAACTAGAGAGAGAGAGAGAGAGAGAGCGTAGAGAGAGAGAGAGAGAGTTGTAAAAAGGAGGGAACGGCGGGGGGGAAAAAAGAAGGGGAAAGGGTTTTTGCTGAAGAAGTTGTCACGGTCGTGTCAAGGTCCTTGACTGTGACAAATATTTAAAGAATTGTCACGGTCATTGACCGTGACAATTCTTTGTCACGGTCGTGTCAAGGCCAATGAACGTGACACAAAACGCGTGTTTTTTGTCATGGTCAATGACCTTGACAAGGGTGGTCGGCTGAAAGGTGACAATTTTGTCATTTTGGTGTAGTGAGAGTTTGTCATTGATTTAGCATCGGGAAATCAACCGATAGCCCGTGCACCTTATCATATGGCCCCTATGAAAATGAGGGAGCTACGGGATCAAATTGAGAAACTTTTGGGATAGGGTTTTATCCGTAGAAGAACTTAGCCTTAGGTTCCCCAGTGCTATTTGTGAAGAAGAGAGATGGATCTCTATGCCTATATGTGGATTATCGAGAGTTGAATACAGTCAATATACGGAATAAATATCCATTTCCCCAAATTGATGAGTTATTCGACCAGTTAAGAGGAGTCACCTACTTCTCTAAGATAGATTTAAGATCAGGATACCACTAGTTATGCGTTCGGGAGCAAGATGTATCTAAAAATGCCTTTCTGATGAGATATGGGTCTTGCGAGATTCGAGTTATGCATTTGGTCTAAATAACGCGCCAGCGGTGTTTATGCGCTTGATGAATAGGGTGTTAAGAGAGTTATTGGATCAGTTTGTCATTGTCTTTATTGATGACATCCTGATTTATTGTCAAGCCAAGGAGGATCATGCTGAGCATCTGCGTAGGGTTCTGTAAATATTGCACAAGCATCTATTGTACGCTAAGTTTGAGAAATGTGGATTTTAGATGCGTGAGGTACAATTCTTGGGTCATATTGTATCTGGCATGGGGATATCAGTGGATCCGAGTAAGGTGTCAAGGTGAGGGAGTGGGGACAACCCACAACACCAATGAAAGTGCTCAATTTCTTGGGGTTAGCCAAGTACAATAAAAAATGTATTCATGGTTTTTCGAAGATTATGGGTCCATTGACCAACTTAACTAGTAAAGGAGTGTTGTTTATTTAGTATGACACTTGTTAGTTAGATTTCGATGAGATAAAGGATAAGTTGACTTCGGCACCAGTTCTCGCACTGCCTATGATGGGAGTGGGGTATCTTGTTTTTACTAGCGCATCCCTACAAGGACTTAGGGATGTGCTACAACAAGAGGACCATACCAAAGCTTATGGTTCACATAAGCTTAAGCCTCATGAGAGGAATTACCTCACCCACAAATTAGAGTTAGAGGGAGTCATATTTGCACTACGAATTTGGAGACATTACCTTATGGGGGAGAAGTTTCATCTATTCATTGATCATAAGTCATTACAGTATTTATTCACTCAGAAAGAGCTGAATATGCACCAGTGTAGGTGGCTAGAATTTGTGAAGGATTATTAGTTTAACATCTAGTACCATTCGAGGTAGGCTAACGTGGTGGCAGACACGTTGAGCCATAGGCAAGTGGGGGATGTGGCAGAAGTTTGGAAGGTAAAATGGAAGGAGCTAGGACATCAGGATTCAGTTGCCAGATCATTTATGATAGCTATGACCATTACCTCCCAGATTGTCACGAGGGTTGTATAGGCCCAGGCAGTGGAATCATTTTATCAGGGGCGGATTCAAAAGCTTTTAGCCAAGGGAGCAGAGTCTTACTCCACGAGTTCAAAGAGACGCTTATGCTTTAACGGGAGATTGATTGTTCCAGAGGGGGAGGACTTGCGACACGTGGTGATGGAAGAGTCACATGGATCACAATTTGCGGTACATCCTGGAGGGGATAAAATGTACCAGGATATGATAAGACATTATTGGTGAAGTGGGATGAAGAAAAACATTACAGAGTTTATCTCGAGGTGTATCACTTTTCGGGTGGTAAAGGTGGACCATCAGAATCTAATAGGGGTTCTATAACCGTTTGAGATACCAATGTGGAAATGAAAGAGAATTTCCATGGATTTAATCACTAGATTTCCTATATCTCAGAGGGGTCATGATTCAATTTGGGTGATAGTGGATTGGTAGACTAAGGTGGCCCATTTTCTGCCAGTTCGAATGGATTATAACACGGGATAGTATGCTCAAATCTTCATCATTGAGATAATGAGACTACATGGGGTGCCACTTGATATTTTGTTCGACAGGGATAAGATCTTCATGTCTCATTTTTGGCAGAGATTTCAGGAGGATATGGCCCATAAATTAATGGGAAGATGGAGAGGATGAATCAGATGTTAAAAGATATGTTGCAGATGTGTATCCTTTACTTTATAGACAGTTGGGAGCAGTATCTACCACTGTTGGAGTTTGCATATAATAACCCATATCAGTTTACGATTGGCATCTCACCATTTGAAGCCTTTTACGGTAGACCTCGCCATTCGCCCACTTGTTGGTTAGAGGTGGGGGGACAACAATATTCTCCGACCAGAGTTAATATAAGATACTTCGACCAATATTGAGATGATTCAAAGTCGTATACCGGTAGATGAGGATAGGAAAAAAAGTTATGTCAATGCCAAGTGATTCTTCCTGGAGTTTAATGTGGGGGACCAGGTATTACTAATTGTATCTGCTATGAAGGGAATATTATTGTTCGAAAAGAAAGGGAAGTTGGCACCAAGTTATGTGGGTCCATCCCTTATCATTGGGTGAATTGGGACAGTTACATATAGACTCAGATTGTCGGAGCACTTACATCAGATTCACAATGTTTTCCACATTTCTTCTCCGAGGCGATTCGGAATGAGTTATCTCACACTCACATTGCATTGGAGGAGATTGATTCACATCTCGATATTTCATATAAGGAGAGGCCAATTTCTATCCTAGACCATAATGAGAGAGGGCTAAGGTCGAAGGTAGTTCCACTTGTACGTGTTTAATGGGGCATCATAATATCGACGAATCTACTTAGGAGCGTGAGGATAAGATGCGTGACAAATATCCCGAGTTATTTATACTAGGTATTTTTCTAAATTTCGGGATGAAATTTTGTTATTAGGGGAGAAGTATATAACACCCCGCATTTTTAATGATTTTATATTGGGATTAATTAAATTAAAATAAGAAATTAATAGAAAATGAATTTTAATTAAAATAAATATTAATTATTGAGACTAGAGTTAATATCTATTTGTATGAATTATATTGATTATTACTTAGTGAACAAGTAAAAAATTAGTAAGAATGCAATATGATTGTCATGAGTCAGAAATCCGGTAGTTACGATAATTTAGACGGGATGTGCGTGTCAGTCGTGTTGGGACGTAAATTTATGAGATAAAATGTGATTTTATTTATGGATCATCCATATGGTCATTTCTAGTGTTCTAGTGTGTTTGAAAGGGTCGAAATAGTCAGAAAAGTATGCTCGGGTGTTTGGATTGGGTCCAGGGACATTTTTAGGCCAAACCGGCACTCCAGAAGGGTATTTTGATCTTTTGGCTTTTTAGATAAAAGGGCCCAACGAAATTACTAAGGTTATATCAGCATATGTGTTGAGGGTGTTAGGGTTAACAATTAGAAAAACTGAGAGAGGCCATTTAAGGAGGAAGGTGAAGGTTTGTAAAGATCCCCGCACCACTTTTGCACTGCCACCACCACTCGAGTTTAGATCGGAAGGAAAGGAAGACAACCCCATCAATTTTTTGCACAAATCAGACTTACAAACTCCAGCAAAGTGGTTATCTTTCAAATTTTGAGTTCATATACTATCCATGTTAGTGTAGGATTGAATAATATTTATGAATAAATAATTTTAGGCTTTAAATTGGATATTAAATTCATGTTCTTAAGTACAAACCATGATAGATATAATTCACTCATGTATATAGCACAAATTGGATAATTTAGTAACATGATAATATGGATAAATATGGGTCTATTGATGTTCTTGAACCAAGAAAGAATAACCAAGGGTTTTGGGATTAAAGTATAGAATTAATCTGAATTAAATGACTTCCCTTGATGATTAAATGATTTGGATACGTTAGAAATTATTTATATATGTTATTATATGGTTTGGTATATTTGGTTGGGAGTTTAGGACTATATAATGGAGGTTTAAAGGGTTAAAAATGGTGAAAAATGAAAAATCTAAACGAAGAAGACAACTGCCAATTCAGTGAGGCGAATCGAGTCGGCCATTAGGAGAATCGATTCGGGTTGCTAGAATTTGGAAATTTCTCCTATTTAAGCCTAGAACTTGTGAATAAATTTTAGGGAGACTTTTGGGATATTATTAAACTTCAATAAGGTATTTATAATTTCAGTAAGCATGCGGTAGGGTTGAGGTTTCCCCAATTGAGGAGAATTAAGGCTATGAATTATTGGGCATATTTTACTGTTTAATGAATTCACGAGAATTAGCACGGATCATGGAAGTCATTAGTGAACCTAAATTCAGACGAGTAGTAGAGAGATTTTATGACTACTGAAATACTTTAAGAGGTAATTGGGACCATTCGAATAGTGGTAAACACTTCAAGAATATACGATGAGAAGTATAATGGTAAATTTATACTGCGCAGTATATTTGAGATTTATATAGTATGTAGGGGATATATTATAGGTTACATGTATACCTATACTGATTATATATATAGTTTGTGTGAATACCTATTGTGTGAATTATTATTTGTATGAACATACTATAAAGGGAGGTCCATGCTTAAAGTTGATTTAAAAGATGCCAACACTTCGCAAGAAAGATTACCGATAAGTTTCTCCCACAAAGCCCAAGTTGCTCAAACGATCATGTAAAGAAGGTGGCTACCACTAAGACAAGTTTCTCGAACGATCATGTAAAGAAGGTTTCTCGCACAAAGACAAGTTGCTCGATGGACCTCCCACAAATACCAAGACTAGGAGATAAACTTAGAAAAACCAAAATTGTAATAGGATGTTTGATGTACTTATATTTACCCTCTTTGTACATATAATGATTACTTTGTCAAGATTTGAGGTTTCTAGATATCATCGAGGGACTATTTCTGGAAGTACATGGGAGAGCTTATGTGCTCTATCAAACAACCTAATTCTGAGTATCTCCCAGGGATTTAGTTTGGAGGATTGGGTGCAAGTCAACGTTAGGAGAGATGAACCCTTTTAGGGTATTTAGGTAAAACCTTGGTTTATACACAACATGGCCCATTAATATCTTGAGATACCATCTCAGGTAACCCATTAGAGGGTCCTCAGTCCTAAATTTTACACACCACAAGTTGTTCGAATAGTCATTAGTCGAACAACCTTCAATTCGATAAACTAACTTTTTGAGTGATGTGACAGTCCATCCCTCACTGGTTACTGTTTACCTACTCTCTGACGTCAACATGTCTGACATTTAGGACTTGATAAAATGGCACCAAAGTGAAGATATTCCTAAGATGGTAGGTCCATAGCTGACACATTACATCCTATTTAATGCGTTCATAGCTCTAAGAGTCTATATAGTGTTCCTGCCAAAATATCATGTTTGGTTCATTTAATGCAATATCTTTGGCATTAAATGCACACGATTATTAACATCAAGGGGAGTCAAATGCATTTATTAGAGGAAGGTCACTCGAATAATCTGGCTCCTCAATAAAGTACCTCCAAAGTTATACTATTTGGGGGTCGCACTTTTCTAGCCTAGAATTGCTGCCCAAATACT
Source organism: Sambucus nigra (assembly GCA_949130495.1). Taxonomy (NCBI): domain Eukaryota; kingdom Viridiplantae; phylum Streptophyta; class Magnoliopsida; order Dipsacales; family Adoxaceae; genus Sambucus; species Sambucus nigra. The sequence continues at coordinate 42,983,788 of OX422212.1, read as the reverse complement.
CCCATACAAGAGAGTTTATCATGAGAACATTTATTGAGATACCATACCCATTTACTATGTTTATGTTTAAGGTTACTGCCTTGCCTTTAGTTCCCTAAAGGTGATTATGCCTACTCCATCCGACAAAGTGAACTGCGGGATCTCCCCCATTGATTGTTTTACTGTAGCATTTATATTGAAAGAACACATTTAATACAACAATTTTGTGAATGTGTCGACTTGATACTTGCATTTATGGTTATCATTTATTGTTCTAAGGCCATAATTACCATCTTGATAGGGGGTTACACATACCTTGACATTAAAATCATTTCAAGAACTCACCTCCTGCATTTGGCGACTCTGCCGGGGAGGTATTCTCTTTTAAGAGATGGCTAACAAAGATGTGGCAAGGAACATTGACTTCGATGCTACAAAACGTGAGGAGGAGGATAATCCCACCAACCTTCCACAGAGAGAGAGAGAGTAGGGAGAACGGAGACTAATAGGCCAACTATTAGTTAGACGACCGACGCAGGTTATGTGCAGATGACAAGGCTGATGAGCCAGTTCACTGAGTTCATCAAGACTCCAGCAACTCAAGTGGTAATAGGGGATGCAACAGATTCCAGTTCATTCGTGACCCCATCGATGACTTTACAAGCTCCCTTTATCTCAATGGGAGTGGCGCAGAACTAACGATAATACGACCCCACCAACACCACCTTTGAATGCTCCCTCTGCTGTGGGGGGAGGAACACATAGTAATAATGTGCAAACATTTCCCCCAGCTGCATATCCATGCAATGGCACACCGATTGCGTAACCAACAGTAAGCCCAGTGACGATGATCCCTGCGTAGCACAACTCAACTTCACCTACGATGGAGGAGATGAAAAATGATCTTTTGAAAATAATGGTGGCCTCTAAGGTGGGAGGAGAAGCTTCTTCGGTATACGATGATTTTTGTACTCCGTATCCAAAGGAATACAATAACGAACCCTACCAGTGGGGTATATTCCCCCTATCTTTAAGAAATATACAAAAAGGGGGGAATCCCAAGGGGTACATTAAAACATTTGTGGAGAACCTTGGGGTCCACTGTAATAACAAGAATCTAAGGTTGAAAGAATATTTTAAGTCTCTAACTGATAAAGCTTACACGTGGTACTCTCATCTAACTCCAGGCAATGTGGCCACGTGGGAGAATCTTCATGTTCAGTTTGTACAAAAATTCTTCTTGGCTAACGATGAATTTACTCTTACACAACTGCCTTAAGAGAAATAGAAGGCCGACAAGGATGTAGTGATGTATATCAGGAGATTTTGCGATTGCTCTATGGACGTGAGAGAAGAGACACGAGAAGCTAAACTCCTGCGGGTTTGTGCAGAAGGCTTATTGCCTGAGTATATATGCCATCTGATAAATGAAACTCATGAGGGTACGTTTTCTTCGTTCCTTAAATCTGGGAGGAACATTGCCTTAGTGGTGAAGCCATTACCAACACCCTCGCTAGCCTTGTCAAGTTTGTTACTTAAGCCATCAGGTAGCTCGGGGAGATGGATACCTCCTCGAGTGAACTATGCCAATGATGAAGGTGGAAAGCACGAGGGAGAAAATCATAGCCAAAGGTGATGAGGAAGTAAGAGGAAGTTCAAAAATGATGACCCCCCCAGAGTTGCTTTGCTCAGTGAAGAAGGATCTTGAAACTTATGATCTCATGATTCAAGATAACATGTTTTTACTATAGTGGTCGATACATCACCCATCACTCGAGATGATAGAGAGAACCTAAAGTTTTGCGTGGTAGACAATAGGGTGGTACATCCAATGAGCAAGTGTTTTTCTCTTAGGAAGATAATAGACACACATGTCAAGAGAGGAGATATCGAGATGCCATAAGATAACGTCAACAATAATCCTTTGCCAACACACGGGGAAAACATAAACAGTGCTTTTGATGAGGAAGCAGAACAGGTGATGGTGGAGAATAGATTCCAGGAGGAAGATTTTGCAAATTCTCTGGAAGAGCATTTATCCCAAATGTCTTGTTTGGCGCTGGAAGAGAAAATAGAAGATGAGTGGAGTCCAATCGATGATTTGAGCAGATAACTGGAGGCCTACTCCTTAGGGTGAGTGAATATAGTGATGGCATACGATGAATCGGCTTAGAGAGATTTGGAGGAGGTTTACGAGCTAAAAGAGGAGCAAGCTGACCCTTAGGTGGAATGCACTATAGTTGTAAGGTCGCAAAAATTTAGTTTTTTTTTCGACCAAGTCAGATCGCCAGAGGATTCTCGACTAGAGGTTTCTCGAGCAATCTTGGAAATCACCAAGAAAAACATGTCCCCAAACTTGCGATGGAAAGGGCCAATGTCCAATCTAGTAAAGAAATTACTTTCAAAGATTACTTTTTCGGATGAAAATCCATAACATGCCACTTTATGTGACGGCAAACGTGAATGGATGTAGCTTTAACCTTATCTTAATGGATGGGGGAGCATATATCAACATTATGCCTATGGTGTCATTCTATGCCTCTAATATCTCTGAGACAAGGATTTTGCAAAGTCCATTGTCCATAAAAGGATATGATAACTAGTTGAGAAAATCTATAGGTTATGTGAATATGGGAATGATAATGGGGAACATCCCTTCCTATATTAAATTCCACCTCATGGACTGCGATACGTCTTGCCAGTTGCTTGTGGGGAGGGTATGGATGCATAACCATAGTTTGGTTCCGTCAACATATCACCAGTGCATGAAAGCCAATGTCAAAGGAAAGGATGTAGTCATTCGAGAATCCAAGAAGCCTTTTGCGAGGGAGGAAGCTCACTTGGTGGATGCAACCTTCTATATAGAGTTAGCTACAGAATATACTATGCTCACTTGGTACACGGGGGAATTAAGATCCCAAGTACTAGGGAAATGGTACGTGCACCTCCTTGCCCGATAGTGGCTTACGAGGAGCAACAAAGGGTGCACGAGATAGCTAGGCCTCACAGCCTTTTGAGACAGCTTCATGACCAAATAATGTCACGAATTGATCCAATCGAACATCAAGTCCAATAGAAAAGTTTGCTCAGTAGAGTTTTAACAAGGGAGTTAGAAGAGAATGCACGCAAAAGACCTCGCCAGGAGGAGAAACGGAAGGACTATTTACAAACTTTGAAGGTGTTATCGGGCAGTCAAAGGCCTGGATGATGAGGCTGGCTCGGTGTAAGAATGATTTTTGGTGGGTGGTTTAGGTAAATTCTTGATGATTTATAACTCCAACATCTGTGAATTTATGAGAGGTTGAGGATATACCGGAGTGCATGAAGGATGGGCCAAGATCCCAAGTCCAAGATATAAAGAAGATAAACTTAGTTGATGAAGGGGATGACCCGAGACCAATGTTTATCTCAAAAGACCTTGAGGACGCTGCCAAAGGAGAAATGGTGGAGCTATTGAGGGAATTCAGGGATTTATTCGCATGGAAATATACTGTGATGCCCGAGGTAGACCAAGAGGTAAGCTGCCACAGATTGAATGTTATTCCATCAGCGATGTCGGTAAAGTAGGCCACTCAAACGTATAAGTCGGAGCTAGACTTGAAGATAAGGGAAGATGTCCAGAGGTTACTCATGGCAGTTTTTATTATCCCCATCCATAACCCTATCTGGTTGTCTAACATTGTGCTTGTATGGAAGAAGGATAAGAACCAAATCCGAATTTGTGTGGACTTTAGAGATCTAAATTGGGACTATTCGAAAGATGAGTTCTGCTTACCTTCTATTGATAGTCTGATAGACGCAACAATAGGGCACGAGATGTATAGCTTTATGAATGGCTACGTGGGATACAACCAGATTAAAATGGACCCAGAAGACGCTGAGAAGACAACCTTTCACAACCCATTAGGTAACTTCATGTATATTATTATGCCTTTTGGGCTAAGGAATGCAGGGGCTACCTACCAAAGGACCGTGATGGACATATTCCATGATCTCTTTCATGAGATTATTGATTTTTATTTGGATGATTTGGTGATAAAGTCTAAGATAGAGTTCGCCCACTTAGAAGATTTGAGGAGAGTGTTCTAGAGGAGCAAGAAGTACAAGTTAATGATGAATCCCTTGAAGTGCGCATTCTCACTAACTAGTAGAAAGTTCTTAGGATTTGTAGTAAACAGACAAGGGGTGCAAATGGATCTAGACAAGCGAGAAGGTATCCTCAATATGCCATGACCAAAGACTGCGAAAGAGTTGAAGAGTTTTCTAAGGAAAGTTTCTTACTTGAGGAGATTCGTGCCTGGTTGACCGAAGTTACTCACCCACTGATGGATTTTCTACGAGAAAAGGCAAAGTTCATATGAGAGCAATCACACAAGGAAGGTTTCCACTAGTTGAAGAAGTTATTGACATCTACCCAAACAATGGTTCCCCCTCGAGCAGGTATTCCTTTGCATCTCTACCTCACGTCCACTAAAAGATCAACACGAGCATTGTTGTCCCAAGAGGTAGAGGGCATGGAAAAACATGTGTATTATCTAAGATGAATCATACATGGGCTTAATGCTAGATATACAATGATTAAGAGACATTATTTATCTTTAGTGTTCGTTTCTCAAAAGCTTAGGCATTACATGTTAGCTTTCACGATTCATATTATTATTAGATGTGGCCCTTAAAATTTTTGCTAGCTAGAACCATGTTAATAGGCTGAGATTCTCGATGGTTCTTGATTCTTTAAGAGAATGATCTCAAGTGCATGGTTCCTAGAGCGATCAAAAGTCAAACGTATGCAGATATGCCGACCATATTCCCTTCAGGAATGTTCAAGCCACCTATTGAGGAGCTTCCTGGAGATGATCTCCAAGCCAACTATCTCGAAGAAAATCTAGAAGAATGGAGCATTCAGTTTGATGGCTCTTTGACTGAAAACACAGGAGGGGCAATAGTGATTTTATGTCAAGGGGAAAAAGAAGTCAGATTGTCCTTCAATCTAGATTTTAAATGTTTAAACAACAAAGATGAGTATGAGGCTTTAGTATTGGGGATGTTAGAGGCTCTACAAAGGGGTACATAGGTGCTGACAATAAAAGAGGATTCCAATCTAGTGGTACAACAGGTGAATAGAGAGTATGCTCTCAAGAACCTGACCTTGGAACCTTATTGAACAATTGTACAGTGGTTACTCGGCTAATTCCATAAAGTTAAAATCAAAAGACATCCAAGAACGATTTATAGGTATGCAGATGCTTACGCCACGATAGCCCAAAAAATTTCCTTTGATGGAGAGTCAACGGTTGTTCGAATAATAAAGAGAACAACACCCTCAAGTATATTAGAAAATGCTTCCTTATAATGATATCAATGACTAAAGGGAGGAAACAGAAAAACCACTGGAAACAGGGTAAGGGCCACTAACGTTGGTCGAGATGGCATAATACTTTACCACCTCGAGAAATCTGTACTTTAAAAACAAAGGGGGGTGGTTATCTAGGTGCGTGGGACCTGAAAAATCTACGCAGAGGTTGATAAAGAAACATGACAAAAGCTTTGAGGCAATAGAAATCTCTTTATATAGAAGAATTCAGAGGGCATGGTACTTTTGGCCAACGATGAAATAAGACGTTGCATTACTACGAAGAGATTGTGGGAAATGCCTACTATATTACCAAGCTACGGAATGTAATTTCATAGATCAACCATCAAATTGGAGATAACCATACCTAGACATGCTGGTTGATGGGATTGTTCCCATGGATAAAGGCGGCGACACAAGACTGAGACGACGAGTGTCTAGGTATTATATCCAGGATGGGTAGCTGTATTAAAAAGTTACCACGATAGGCCCCTAAGATGCATTAGACTAGAGGAAGCAGACGAAGTACTAAAGAAAGCATATGAGCCAAGGAACATTGGAGGAGAAAAACTTTATGACCAACTAATAACGTTGGGGTATTTTTGGTCAACCATGGAGAAAGATTCGACAAAATTTGTTTAAAAGTGTAACGTATGCCAGCTCCATAGGAATATGATTCACTCTCTTGGTGGACCTACATTCCCTTTCCATTTCTTTTCCATTTCATACATGTGCATTCGATCTAGTAGGGGCAATAAATCCATCTATGAGGGGAAAGATCTAGATACTAATGGCTACAGAGTGCTTCACTAAATGGGTAGAGGCCATACCATTAAAGAAAACTTTGACTCGGGTAGTGGAACGTTTTATGAAGGAGTACATTATTTGAAGATTTGTTATCCCGAAGGTATTCCTATCGAATAATTGGACCCCATTTATTGATAGTTATGTGCAAATGCTAACAGAAAAATACTCCATTATTCACCACAAGTCAACACTTGCCTACCCTAAGTGCAATGGACAAGCTGAAGCCATGAATAAGACTCTAGTAAATATCCTCTCGAAGATGTTAGAAGATTTCCCAGGAACTTGGGATGATAAAATACCATAGGCCTTTTGGGCATTAGAACCAGAAAGAGGAAACCTACAGGGTATACCCCTTTCTCGTTGGTGTTTGGAGTTGAAGCAACTCTCCCAGTAGAACTCGAGGTACCTTCTGTATGCTACAACCTATGAAGTGAAATGCTTCCTCATAGTCTTTATGTACAACGAGAAGCATTGGAAGAGCACAAATATAACGTAAAAAGGCATTTCGAGATGTACAAAAATTATTTTTCCAGATCTATCACCAAATGGTAAAACCAAGAAAATTCTAAGAAGGTGATCTAGTTTTGAAGGCTTGTACAAGGCATATTCGGGGTCTATCGCTGCCTAAGTTTGAGGCATATTGGGAAGGACCTTATGTTGTTCAAAAGTCCCATGATTCAGGATATTGTGAAGCCTCAAAGGTTGATGATGAAGAGACTTTTAAACTCAACATCAAGTGGCTTAAATTTTTTTTTTTTTAAGTTGTTAACTTGTCCGAACATTTATTTAGGGGATTGTAAGGTGTAGGTACAAGTAAGATGGAAAGAGAGCATGTTCACACAACGTGTTAAAACATTTTTTTTCGAATTATATTGAAAGCATAAGGCTAATGTTGATCCAACCACAAGTTATTTTTCTGTTTTCATAGACAATTTACATGAAAGTAAAGGGAAATTCAATCTTATGCATTCTAAAATTCAAAATTTCAATTAAGAGATAAAAGAAGGTCTACTACCTCGAGATACATGGAAAAATAAAATAGGTTAGTACATTGTTTTATAACTAGTTGTAACTCAAAAGTTCCCTTAATAATCACTTGGGTCGTCTATAACAAACCACAAGCTAGAATAGCCCTAAATCCAATGGTTATGATCAGGTAGTAGAGAGTCCAAGCAAACCTCCTCATTGGATAAGTCAACCATCTCCTACTGATAATAGTCCATCTCCTGTTGAAGCTCATCAACCTTTGCATCAGCCCTAGCCAAAGAATCCTTGGAAACAATAACCTATTCTTCAGCTTTAGCAAGTACATAATTCAAAGTGGCCATATTCTTAGCTAAGGCACTCTGGGAACAGGTAGTGGCCTGGATTTTCTCATAAATGGAGCGGAAGTCAGCTTTTTTGATGGAATTGAGCAGATCAATCAGCCATTTCAGATCAAAACCCTCGCCCACAAGGATATTGATTTTCCCCATCATTTCTTTGATCTTCTTGAGACTTAAAGAAGGCAAAGAGGCGTGCATCACATCAGAAGATACGGTGGCAAATCCCAATAATCTGCAAGCCATCATAATAGGGATGGCTTGAATGCAATGAGATATAAAAGTGGATAGATGACATTCTACCAGTCGCTCGATCAGGTCGCTATAAGGTGGAGTTATAATATAGGAAAAGTCCTTCAAAGAAAGCCTCGCAACCTCAACAAGAGCCAATTCTGGAGGATAAACACTAAAGTCACTATCACTGGTAGAGGAAAATATAGAGTTTGAAGCCCTATCATCTTCTTGCAAAACTAGAGTTGTGTCTCATTCCCCTCCCTTCACGTTTTGGGATGTTTGGGGAACATTGATGGGATCAGTAAAATTCCCAACAGATTCTAGAGGAAAATTCTCGGGAGGTACTTGCTCAGTAAGGGCAATAATATCCCCCAAAGTCATTTGCTGGTTAACTTCTACTTGAGAGAATGAGGAATAAGTCAAAAGGGAATAAAATAAAGTATGGGCACAACAAATGTTCAAAAGTCCCAGTTTCACTTAAAGCACCTTTATGGTTGCTCGATTAAGTAAGATTGGTCATTTTTAAGCCATAGTTTACTTAAAACACCTTTAAGGTTGCTCGACTAGGTAAATTGTTGTCTCTTCAAAAGTCACAGTTTTACTTAAATCGCCTTTATGGTTGCTCGACAAAGTAATATTGGGCATTCTTAAGCCGCAGTTTACTTAAAGCACATTTAAGGTTGCTCGACTAGGTAAACTATTATCACATCAAAAGTCCCAGTTTTACTTAAAGCACCTTTATAGTTGCTCGACTAAGTAAGATTGGGCATTCTTAAGCTGCATTTTACTTAAAGCACCTTTAAGGTTGCTCGACTAGGTAAATTATTGTCGCTTCAAAAGTCCCAGTTTTACTTGATGCACCTTTGTGGTTGCTTGACTAAGTAAGCTTGGGTGTTCTTAAGCCGCAGTTTAGTTAAAGAACCATTATAGTTGCTCGACTAGGTAAACTGTTGTCGCTTCAAAAGTCCCAATTTTACTTAAATCACCTTTATGGTTGCTCGACTAAGTAAGACTGGGAATCTTCAAGCCTTAGTTTACCTAAAGCATCCATGGGGTTGCTCGACCAGGTGAACAACTTGCTGCATGCAAAATCCAGATTTTACTCACAGGAATAAATGATGGTTTGACCAAAGAAATTGTGAGTAGGAATACCTGCTTAATAGCCATTGGATCATGGAAAACCTAAAAAACCCCAGTAGGGGTAATAACTATCTTCTCCAAGGGTTTATCTTCTGCTCTAACTTGCCCTTCCTCAAGAGCGATTTTTTACCTTCCAGTATTGAGGGCTCAAATACCCCCCCCCCCCAAAAAAAAAAAAAAAATTGCTCAGTGATGGTAACTTTGGGGGGAATAGTCTCAAGATCCTGATAAGTGTTGGTGCAAATCACTTCGATGGTCGAAACCTCCAAAAGGCATCATAAAAGTTAAGTGTAACGTACACATAAAGGAGACACACAAAGTGCAAGAAATCAGTACACACTTACCACAGTTGTAGGACTAGTAGTTGTTGTGGATGCAACTTCAACCACCTTTTTAGCCTGAGAAATAACTACCAAAGAAGGATTGCGTTCTAAGATAAGGGGCATATTTTATTCACGCTTAGGGGATGACGAATGAGGGTCAACACTAGGATTATGTTGAGATGACAGTACAAGAAAAATTGGATTTCGTGACGTTTTGTAAACGTCGACATAAGCTCTGAAAACGCCGGGAATGAAAATTCCGACGCTTGAGCAACGTTTTTAAAAAGCGTCGGCGTATCTACAGTCGGTAAATAAGAGACGTTTAATAAAAACATCGGGTAAATATATTCCGACGCTTCCTACGACGTTTATCAACCGTCGGAAATTGTCGCAACTTGTGGTATAAATGCGACCTTTTTTTTAAAAAAACGTCGGTTTTGTCTCAACGTTTCCCAAAAAGCGTCGGGAACATTAAATTAAAATATTAACCCAATTCAATTATTCATTTGAAAACACCAGAATGTTAACTAATTTTTCCCATACTATATTCCAACCTTTTTTTGTAAGTGTCATATAATATCGAAGTACACATCATTAATATTATAATGACGCCCTCAAAAAGATTCTCAATCAACCAAAAAAAAACTATATACAATAATATCTAATCATCCCAAAACAAAATGAAGAAAACATATCTTCAAACATCCCAAATTTGTCTACTAATAAGCCAAAAATTTGTACCCAAATATTCCAAACATAATATGAAACATATATTATCATAAAAAAATGCTAGAGTGATGTTCAAAACAGTCAATACGATGTCTCCGCGTCCATGGGCATGACAAAACCACCTGTAAAAAGAAAATAAGTATTAAAAAGTAAATAAGTCAAGGTTAAAGTGATGCATAAAAGAAAAATGAAAGGTGGTTAGGGACTTACTTCCAAATTCAAACTTTTCAATTAGTTGGTATTTTTTGCCTTCTTCATCCGCTCCTAAAATTTGAACAAAAATATAGTTGGAAGAGGGATAGTAATTATCTTCAATGTTTTCAAATCAACTTCTTCTACGATCAAACTAAAAAATAGTGATATATATAACTTTAATATATATTTTCAAATATAAAACAACCACAAAAATGTAATATGTTAGCAAATAATATTTCCATATAGCTTATGAAGTTTGCAAGCCGACCCAAATAAAAAATGTAAGCCACACAATCTAGGTTGGTAACATTTTTTATGTCCAAGTTAAAAGATTAATTTTCAAAAGAGATCCCTAAAGTTTTAACATTTTTTATGACAAATTGTGATCAATGCATTATTATAAGATTTATAAAAATAGACGTAATTTTTTGTAAATTACTTTTTTTCGTTGTTAGCTACTATAATACACTCTTTTTTTTCATGCATTCGAATAAGTGAAGTCATAATAACATGTGGATGTTGATAAAGTAAATAGTTATATAGTAGCAAAACATGTTTTTCACGCTTATTATTTTTTTAAAAAATCGACAGAGTTTCCTTTGTTTATTCATGAAACCCAAATTGTTTTAACATTTAAAATTAACTCAACAAAAACAACTACCACCAACTTAGACCACAAATAAATCAATCCCTTCCAACAATTTCAATTAATTGCCATTGGAACGAGTATAACTATCATACATATATAATGGATCTTATATGCATCAAACGATGAAAATATTAATGTTCTTGCTTTAAAATGTGCCATGAAGAATTTCAGAGTAAAAAATACTAACCCCACAATAGTTACGAAGTTGAGTTCGCGATATGATTTGTGGTGGTGCCTTTATTAAGGATTGCGATCGACGTTGTGATTGAACCTCGAATGTTAAAGGTTGCAACTGTGGTGATGCTACAGGATTAACATTAGCGTTGATAAGAACCTAGCAATTAGAATATACAAAATATTAGATGTAATGCATAAAATTAATAAATTGTACTCATACATCCAAGGATTGTTAAAAGTTGACCTGTTTAGTGCCTAAAGAAACGTCTCGCGTAGATTGGATAAAATCACCCATAAAACGCATGCGAGACTCCATAAAATCCTGTATATGAGCTTTCACCCGTTCATTCATCCTAGATTCCATAGCAAATATATGTTCTTGCATTTGAGCTTCCATTTTCTCTTTTATTTCAACTTGCTTCTTCTCATATTCTGCCTCTATCTCACGTCGCATCCTCTCATGTTCAACCTCCATCTCACATCGCATCCTCCCTACCTCTTGTTGATGCCGTGTCTTAATATCTCTCAACTCAGATTGGGATTTCTTATATGATGGTCCAAATATCATACTCGGAGAGACACCGAGTCCAAATGTGCGCACACGCCCATGTCTTTCGGGTCCCATAACTTGCCCAAATATATCATCCCGTGCAACACCGGTCTCCGCTATTTCTGGATGTTACGATTCTAGATCATCCATCTCTTGCTACAAAAATCAGCCCCAATTCTTATACAAACTTCAAATTAGATCATACATATGTAAGAATCCCTATATACATGATTTAAGTTTCCATCAAGGCGCACATATGTATAACTATCATCTATATAATAAAGTAGGAAACTTATGTATGTCATAAGATTAATAGATGATGTCATCAATATGATTTATTCACGTAATGCCTCTTTTTCCCCTCACATTTTTTATTTCCCCCTCTTTTGATACACTCTAAATTATTTCTCCCTTCTCCTCAAAATTCAAAAAGAGGGGTAAAATAGTAGTTTTCTCATTCTCTCCCTTGCCCTCATTGTCCAAATCTATCGGTCTTCTCTTCTCATATGTCTCCCTCACTTTATGCTCTCTCTCTCTCTATCTCTCGGCTGTACGATCAAGAACAACAATCAACTAAGGTAATTGTTTTTTTTCGACTGTATCTCTTCTCATTTCTTAGCTTTTTATCTTCTCATTTCTTTTTTGTGTGATGTTATTGTTATTAGGTTATTTAATCTTGAGGTAATTATTTTTTTCTTTTAATTTTTGTTCTAAAGAAGAGAAATGAAGAGGCCCTTTAGTGGTTTTATGCTAGGTTTAATTTTTTGGGGGTATGTTTCTTCTAAATGGGATGTGTATGTTTCTTCTTCTAATTTGATTATTTGGTTTATGACTTTGTGCAGAGGTTACTCCTTAGCATGTTTGCTCTAGGTATGTACACATTGAGATTTCAGATTCGTTGATTTCAGATTTCAGTTTCTATATGCATAACAAATTCATTTATTTCAGATTCTACCATGATCACAGGGGAAGTTTTCTTGCATTAATGTTAATTACCATGAAGTGTGCAAACACATTTTCAATAGGTTCAAGAATTTTTTTGCAATATATGCTTGCTCAGGATTGTTTTCCCTTAAAATTTTTGCATCCAAGGGGAGTCGTCTTCATATTTTCGGTGTAGTATGTTTTCTCTTATTATGTTATATTTGATATTGAAATGTATTTTTTTTCGTTTCAACATGAATTTTCAGAGTTTTAACTATACTTTAATTATACTCTGTTGGGTTTGTTATAGTTTTTATACCTGAACTATTTGTGTGTCATGATAGTTTTTATATTTAAATTATTTTCAAGTTGCAGGTAATAGGTAATAGTCCAATGACTCCATTTGAAGGTAAGGTATTTTTGTGAGGCCAATCACAATTGATTTTATGCATCATTTGTTTTTATGCATCACTTGAAAATTTAAGGCCAATCACAATTGTTTTAGACCAAATGTAAGGCCAATCACAATTGTTTTTATGCATCATTTGAAAATTTAAGGTCAATCATTTCTATATTAGTGTGCCACAAACTTTAGAGTTCCATACTCAAATGGCATGCATCGTTTGAAAACATGTATGTTATTTTGCTAAAATTATGTTATTTACGATTACTTGAAAACAACTATTTTATGTGGGAGTTGGTATTGATAAAATTATATATGAATCACATATGGTTCTACTGTTCATGGTGTTAGAGTTGGTATAAGATTCTAATTTCATAAGTTTATTCTTTTCGTGTAAATTGAAATGAGCCGCATAGCCTGGATCAATTGATTTTCAAAAGTAACAAACACAATAAGAATAAGATGAACATTTTTGGTATAAAATGATTTCATAAAAGTGCTATTATTTTGTTCCTATTTTACTGCTAATGCTTCATCATACTCATGTCATAAACATTTCTTAACAGGGTGTATAGTTTGGGATAACCTACAGTTACAATATTCAGGTTCTTGGTCCAAATTTCCCTTTTGAATGAATCATATGTTTCTGATTTTTTAATGAATCATTTTTAATTTTATTTTGTATTCGCCTCAAGATTTTGTGAATGTACAACAGCGTATAACCCCTCCCTATGCCCTTCAAGTGCTGTAACTTCCCTTCGCGGGCGTTAGCTTTAACCACGACCAAGCAGGTAACAACTTCCCTTCACGGATGTAGATGATATCTCGGAGCAAGATGATATTCCACCAAATGCACCATATGTTCTATCTGGTCTAGACACCCTGAACCCAGTATTGAATATTGATAACAAATAGAAGTTGATTGGAGAATATGAAGAAATAATTGGGACATACAACATTTTCAATAAACCAAAATTGTCATCCACATATATTTCCTCATTTTATCAACATTCATCTTTTCTGTCGATATTGAAGAACCAAACTCAGAGATGTTGAATATATTTTTAATGTAACTGACATTCCATACTTTTAATATACTTTTAATGTAACTGACATTCCATACAATATTATACAGGCCTTCAATACAACCTTCGAATTTGTAGATGATGGGGGAAATTATGTTGAGGTATACAATGTGGCAGTGGTTGCTTTAGAAGGGGGTATGAAGAAAGTTGCTCTAGCAACAAAAAGTGATGGGAGAAGTCCCAATAATGGGCGTATCAGAGAGAATTCAACAGGTGATGGAACTCGGGTAAATCGTATTCTTGGTGATCACCAAGGGAGCTTGGCGCAAAAATTATCTGAGGATGGCATGGACAAAAAGATCCGCGAACTTACCCATGAGCAGGATTGTGATATGCTTACAAGCGCATGATACAAAAACTTCCTATCCTAATAAAGGTGTTAAAATGTTACCATCTCTGATCAATAAGTAAAGTGATAGGTAATGACCAACCAACATATTCTATCAACCATACGTGTAACTTCCTCTTCTTGTTGTTCATTGTTGCCCGACAATGGAGGGATCAATGGTGTAATAGGTGGCCAATTCAATGGAGGTTCGGGCATGGCAGGGTTGGCTCCTATATGCTCCTGTTGCTGCTCAGGGGTTGACATAGCTCCTCTAATGTGTTGAGTATGAGATCTATTGATCGCCATAGTACTAAATGAAACAACATGAAAAAAACATTAAATTATCAAAGTGATAAAATGAAATAGGAAACTTTGGATATTATAATCAGCCCCATTAAAATTTAAGACCAAGCCTAATATTATTAATGCTATCTTTATCCCTCTTAAGAAACCCTATAACAGTATTTGAAAGAGAAGAGATGTGACCATGGAAATCTTCAGTAATACCTTTAGTACCCAAGTTAGCCAAGAAAGGTAAAAAATCATAACATGAAAGGTAAAAAAAAATAGTAAGATGACAGAGTTTTTTACTCAAAACATCTCATTCGTTCTGAATGTAATAAGATCACCACATGACTAACAAATATAGATAACCCATATCATTTAGAAATTAGCATAACATAAAAAGATAAAGTTTCATATCACAGTGTTTCAATGTAATGTAATATTGTTTCATATCACATTGCTACAATGTAAAGTTTATATCATATCCAAAACTAATTATCAAAGTCCCATTTCATATCATAAATCTTCATAATTATGGGAGAGATGTGTGCATGAGATAGTTGGAAACATACACTAGCCTAGTTGAACATATACTAGCCTAGCATACACTATATTCGAACATCATAAACAGATAGTAATCTAAAACAGATTCTAACATCATACACCTGATCAAATATTGATACAGTACAATACCAGTAATGAAAGGAATTATTAGAAACCAATATTGATACTTATTCCATTCTGTAAAAAAAATAAGAAAATGGAATAATAAATACAAATCCACACAAGTTATTAATGCATATTCAAATGCCTAGCTGATCAATATTTCTATTTGGTGATGCTGAGATTTAGCACCACCGGATAAGTGATGATGAGCTCAAACAATGGCAGCCATAGAGATGTATAAGTGTATAAGTATGTATAAGGGGATGAGTATAAGAGGAAATAAGACAATGATGTATAGTGATTCAGCCAATTTGGCCTACATCCATTGTGAGTGTGTGATCCACTAAGTATGGGCACTAATGGTCTTGGATACAATGCACATAAGCTCACTTTCTCTCTCTACTATGTGTACAAACAGAGTTTTAGCTAGGGCTACAATAAATTGATCGATCCCTGTAGGGTTGTAGGTGACAAGTATATATAGGTCTTGGGGGGTGTAGTGTACCCCCTAAGTATACAAACAGAGTTTTAGCTAGGGTTACAATAAATTGATCGATCCCCCTGTAGGGTTGTAGGTGACAAGTATATATAGGTCTTGGGGGGTATAGTGTACCCCCAAGTATGCATGGTGCATGTGAATGATGATCTAGCCAATCCCCTGTTGACACCTGTAGATGCCAAATGATGACATAATATTCCCTCACGTGAGGGTGTGATTTTGTTATAACGCTCTCCCATGTGCCATGTGAGCCTCACGCGCACTGTTCCACGCGTCTCCCAAACCACGTGCTGATGATGTCACCCTCGGCCTTTGATATGAGGTCCAGGGCAAAGTTCCTTCTGGTAACGAGTCTGGCCTAATTCCGGCCTCGTACTGTCGTACTCTCGGAGGGTCGTCCGGAGCCTGATGAAGGGTTGGCCCCCTGAGGGGTCGTCTCGAACCTGATGAATGGTCGGCCCCCTGAGGGGTCATCCAGAGCCTGATGAAGGGTCGGCCCCCCCTGAGGGGGTCATCCGGAGCCTGATGAAGGGTCGGCCCCCTGAGGGGTCGTCTGGAGCCTGATGAAGGGTCGGCCCTCTGAGGGGTCGTCCTGAGCCTGATGAAGGGTCGGCCCCCTAAGGGGTCGTCAGGGGCCTGATGAAGGGTCGGCCCCCTGAGGGGTCGTCTGGAGCCTGAAGAAGGGTCGGCCCTCTGAGGGGTCGTCCGGAGCCTGATGAAGGGTCGGCCCCCTGAGGGGTCGTCTGGTTGGAGGGTATATATGGGTATATCAATCACCCCCCAGCCCTCAGCCATAGATGATGCTGAGATGGCTGAGGGATAATGTTGCTTTTGAGACAAATGTACTGCCTGTTAGATGAGTGACACCTAGGCAGATACTCGTTGTTGTTCTAGTTTCCAAGGTGTGGCGGCTGCACACGACCTAGGACTTTGTTCCCTAATGATGCCCTCCTCGTGGGTTTTGCTCTGCCTTGGTTAATGGGCCCACTCATTACTAAGGTATTTAAGATATTTTTGAAACCTTTCCTTCTCTTCTTCTTCTTCTTTGCGCCCAAGCTCTCTCTCTCTTTAGATTTCCAACATACATACCTGTGCATTTCGACATTTCGAGTTTGGCACCCTCTTTCTCCTTCCTCAGGTAATCCCTCTACCCTAGTGTCCTCTTTTACTTTCATTTCTTTCTTTTCTTTAGGCTTGTATGGTCGGACTTAGGCTGTTTTATATTATTTCTGACATCTTCTCGGGTGATTGGTTTTTGAGTGTTCTTGAGCTTTCTTGAGTAAAACCCTTGATTTCTTTTGTTTTAATCCAAAAGTCTAATTTGGTCAACTGTAAACTTGTTTGTAGTTAAGTTCCCTAAATTCCTCCAAGTGTAGGGTCTCCCCCTTGATGCTTAGGAGGATTTATAGCTTAGCTGAGGAGTTCCCTTCCCTGAGAGAGAAATTATTTGTTGAGATTAGACGAATAGAGGAAGAGGAGGAGAGGAGACAAGGGGCCGACCCTAATTGGGTACGACCCATCTTTCCTATTCCTCTAGCCACAATAAAACCATTTGAGCCATCTGAGTCTTGTGTGTCATCCCATCGTCCAGCTGAGTGTCATTCAAGTGAGATAGACGAGAGAGCATCCTCGCCAACTGGCACTGGACCTTCTGGTAGAATAGAGACATTTGACCTAAGCTCGGGCCGACAAGCCGAGGGTATGGTCCCCTCCGAGGCTGTCCCTGTGATAATCCTATCTCCACATGCCTTCCAGATGGCCTTTCCCCATGGTCCTCTGGCAGATGACGAGGCCGAGGGAGAGGGGACTGAGGACGAGGGCGATGATTCAGATGACCAGGTTGATACCTCCCATGCCTCGTCCTATATCTCCTCCATTAGGGATCGCGACCTCTTATTGTGGAGACATGCCTATAGAGTGCCCCTCGGCATAACCATGAGGGTTCCCTCTGAGTCTGAGAGGGTTTTTGAGGGTGAAGAGGGTGAGGTTGCAGTGTATGAACAAATGTTCAAGGTTGGCGTCAGGTTCCCTTTGCATCCTGCTATCGTAAATATCCTATCAGCCCTCGGTATTTCCCCCTCTCAGCTTCCTCCCAACTCCTAGAGGACGATACTAGGTTACATCTCCCTGTGGAAGAATGCTTTCACTGATGAGCCCTCGGCTGACATATTCTTGGCCTGCTACAATATCACCTCTTCGTCCAAACAGCCTGGGTACTATCATCTAGGGGCGAGGAGGTCTGAGAAAAAACTTCTCCACGTGGCACAAACCTCCAACCACGATTGGAAGAAGAGATTATTCTTCGTTTCTGGGGAGTGGGAGTTCTCCGCCGAGGCATCTCCTGTAGCCGATGGTCTGAGGGTCCCTCGAAGATGGTCTAACCCGTCAATAAAGGCCAGGTCAGACCCCGGACTTAGCCTGGAAGAGAAAGATATTGTTGAATATCTGAGAGGACGAGGGAGAGGGGGTGAACTTCCAAAGTTTGAAGATCTGATGACCCCTCGGTTCCTCAAGGAAGCTGGTCTGAAGGTCGGCCCCCTTACAGAACTATGTGAGTTGTACTTTTCTTTACTTTTTTCAAGTGTTTCCTTTTTATCTCTGCATTTTTCTCACGTGTCGTACCCTTTTCAGGTCGTCCTGCTGGTGTATCAGACTATCTCTGGGAAATGACTGCTCCCAGTTTACTATCAGGCTTGGCAAAGAAGAAGGGTAAGGAGCCTCAGCAGGCTTCAAGGAAGACGAAGGCCGTGGGGCTGACGGTTGTTGAGCCGACAGCCGATAGCCACAAAAGAAAAGAGCCTGAGATTCCTATTGACCCTCGGTCGAATTCTCGGACGAGGGCCAGGGTCAAAGCATCTGAAGGGACTGCTTCTTCATCCAGCATGGGGGCCTTCTGGTCCCAGAACTTAGCACATCTGAGGGCCGAGCCATCATCGCTCATCGCAAATTTGAGGGCAGCCAAGGCATCAATGTTTTCTGCTCCCTCGGCTGCTGATTACGACTTTCTGTCAAAGATGCCTCCAGCCAAAGTGTATGACTATGGTCTGCACGCTCTAGCCCAGGTTTTTGTCTTGATTCATTTCTTTAATTGCATTCTTTCACCAACTGTTTCCTCGGCCTCTTGACATCTGTTTATTTTTCTGTGCAGTCTGTATGCGCCTTTACCTCGGCAACTAAATGGATGGCTAAGAATTAGGAGAAATTCCATGAGGCCGAGAGGGCCATCCAGCATGAGGCCGACCTGCAAGCTGACTTAGATACTGCAAAGGCTGAGCTAGAGAGTGCCAAAACTGAACATGCATGAATTATGGATGAGTTGACGAGACAGCATGATGAGGACCTGAAGGCCAAAGACTTGCTTCAGAAGGAGAAGGATGAAGCCATGACCCATCGGGAGGCCCAGTTTAAGATTGAGCTATCTGAGGCTGTGAAGAAAGTCGAGGCAGACGCTGTGGAAGCCTATAAACTCTTCGATGGGTTCCAAG
The DNA here is from genome assembly GCA_949130495.1 of Sambucus nigra. NCBI lineage: Eukaryota > Viridiplantae > Streptophyta > Magnoliopsida > Dipsacales > Adoxaceae > Sambucus > Sambucus nigra. Next base: position 42,964,655 of record OX422212.1, on the reverse strand, counting down.
GCTTCGGCCTTGAGTACTTGGAGAGAGGGATAAGGACGACTTGTCGGTGGGTCGTCCTCAAGTTCGGCGACGTCGTCTCTTCCGTCCGTCCCTCTCTGGAGGCCGTTCAACTGGACGACCCCCTGATTGCTGAGGCTCTAACCCAAGTGGAATCCCAAGTGCAAGTCGAGGGGGTCGGCACGTCTGAAGATCAGCCAGTTGTGGTCATTGAGGAAACCCCTCTTGTGGATGTTGAGGCCCTGCCCTCTGATATTGTTCCATAGGGTGGCTGTCTGTAGCCCATACCCTCTTAATGTAATTGACATTTTTGTACTCTATCTTGTAGAACACTTGATATTTCATTTATACTATCATCTCCTTTGCTGTCTTCCATATTTGCCTCTTGTATTATTTGTGTTGTCTCTTTGTTAATGCCACTAACCCCTTCCTCGTCTCTCTTGAGGGTGAATCGAGGGGTCGTCCCCTGGGTTGTCCCTCATTATAGTCAAGGATTAATCACTAAATTAATGGTTTTAAACACAGTATTCCCTCGTCTTTCTTGAGGACAGTGGTGGGGTCGTCCCCCCCACTGGCCCTCATCATAGCCGAGGGTTAATCACCAAATTAATGGTTTAAAACACAGTATTCTCTCGTCTTTCTTGAGGACAGTGGTTGGCTCGTCCCCTCCACTGGCCCTCATTATAGCCGAGGGTTAATCACCAAATTAATGGTTTTAAACAAAGTATTCCCTCGTCTTTCTTGAGGACAATGGTGGGGTCGTCCCCTCCACTGGCCCTCATCATAGCTGAGGGTTAATCACCAAATTAATGGTTTTAACCAAATTATTCCCTCGTCTTTCTTGAGGACCATGGTGGGGTCGTCCCCTCTATGGGACCTCATTATAGTCGAGGGTGATAATCACCAAATTAATGGTTTTCAACAAAGTTTTCCCTCGTCTTTCTTGAGGATCATGGTGGGGTCGTCCCCTCCATGGGACCTCATTATAGCCGAGGGTGATAATCACCAAATTAATGGTTTTCAACAAAGTATTCTCTCGTCTTTCTTGAGGACCATGGTGGGGTTGTCCCCTCCATGGGACCTCATTATAGCCGAGGGTGATAATCACCAAATTAATGGTTTTCAACAAAGTTTTCCCTCATCTTTCTTGAGGACCATGGTGGGGTCGTCCCCTCCACTGACCCTCATTATAGCCGAGGGTGATAATCACCAAATTAATGGTTTTCAACAAAGTATTCCCTCGTATTTCTTGAGGACAGTGGTGGGGTCGTCCCCTCCACTGGCCCTCATCATAGCCGAGGGTTCCAATTACCAGATTAATGGTTTTTAATAAAGTCTTCCCTCGTCTTTCTTGAGGACAGTGGTGGGGTCGTCCCCTCCACTGGCCCTCATTATAGCCGAGGGTTCCAATTACCAGATTAGTGGTTTTTAATAAAGTCTTCCCTCGTCTTTCTTGAGGACAATTGTGGGGTTGTCCCCTCCATTGACCCTCATTATAGCCGAGGGTAGTTCTCTAGTAGATGTTTTCACGCGTACTAGAACTGATAACCACAGGATGAGGGAAAACACTGATATTTCTCATTAATTTTCCAAGTGTTCTGTTGGAGCAACTCTTATTACAATTATGGTCTATCAAGAACTTATAACACTACTGATAGTATTTTTTCAAATGATCTGCATTCCAGGGGTTGGAAAAGGGTTCCCCTTCTAGGTTTTCTAGTCTATAGGTCCCATGGACGACTTCATCGATGACCCTATATGGGCCATGCCAATTAGGATGGAGATTATTGGGCTTTTGCCAAGTCTTCTTGAGGACCAAGTCCCCCACTGCAATTGGCCTCTGTTTCACCCTTTGATTGTAAAACCTTGCGGTCCTCTGTTGGTAGGCGGCCTGCCTTATCTCGGCGTCCTCCCTCTTTTCCTCAATCAGGTCTAAGTCGAGTCTCCTCTCTTCTATATTTCTCTAGGGGTCATACATTTGGACCCTATGAGTAGGAAACTCAATCTCGGTGGGGATGACGGCTTCTGAGCCATAAGCTAGCATGAATGGGGTCTCTCCAGTAGAGGTCCTCACTGTCGTCCTGTATGCCAACAGCATGGCATATAACTCATCGACCCATCTTCCTTTTGCCTCCTCAAGCCTCTTCTTGATTCCATTTAGGATTGTCCTGTTTGTAACTTCTGTTTGCCCATTGGCCTGAGGTCTGTCTGGGGTGGAGAAAAATTGTTTGATACTCACCCTTTCACAGTACTTCTGTAGAGAGGTATTCTTGAACTGAGTCCCGTTATCCGAGATGAGGGTGTTGGGGAGACCATATCTGCATATAACATTTTTCTAGATGAACTGGAAGGTCTTCTGCTCTGTAATTGTCACCATTGGTTTGTCCTCCACCCATTTTGAGAAATAGTCAATAGTTACGATGAGGAACCGATAGTTATTGACTGCTCTTGGTAAGGGTCCTACGAGGTCGTTCCCCCACACTGCAAATGGCCATGGGGATGTAATGGAGGTAAGAGGCTGATGGGGTTGGTGAGGGATGGTGGCAAATCTCTGGCATTTATCGCACTTTTTTACATATGCCGCAGCGTCTTTCCCCAAGGTCGGCCACCAGTACCCTTGGGTGATCACCCTCTTCGCTAGGGATCTTCCCCCGATGTGGCTTGAGCACGATCCTTCGTGCACATCTTACAAAAGGGATGAGACCTCATATGGGTGCACGTACATGAGTAAGGGGAGTAAAAATCCCTTTTTGTACAAGGTATCCCCAATGACGGTGAACTTTGCAGCCCGGTATCTCAACTTCTTCCTTTCTTGCCTTGCTTCTGGCATCTCCCCCTCTTTAATGTACCTGATCAGAGGGTCCATCCACGAAGCTTCCTGAGAAACATTTAGGCAATTGCCAAGTGTTCCCTCAGCGTCTTCAATAGTTGGTTGAAGCAAAATTTCTACTGGGACCGTCCTCCTGATGTATGTCCTAGTTGTCGAGGCCAACCTCGCAAGGGCATCAACACGGCCATTGTCGAGCCTAGGTATCCTCTTTAATTTCACTTCTCTGAAGACTTTTAGTAATGACCTCACCTTCTCAAGATACCTAGCCATCCTCTCGTCCTTAGCTTCGTAGGCTCCTAGTATCTGATTCACTACTAGCCTCGAATCATTGTGAACCAAAATCTGGCCGATACTAAGTGATCTGGCCAAGGAGAGGCCTGCTATCAAGGCCTCATACTCGGCCTCGTTGTTGGAGGCCTTAAAGTTGAACCTCAGGGCGTACTCAATGTCTGTGTCGTCGGGTGCTGATACTATTAACCCAGCTTCGCTTTTTCTTTCACAAGAGGACCCATCGACGAAGAGACTCCACACGGTGCATTCTTCTAAGAAACCTCCCTCGGTGAGTGACCCCTGTCTAAAGAGATATCTTCCCTCTTCATTTTCAACCACTTTCCTTCTAGCAGTGCTCGTCTCAGCCTTATCTGTAGTCGTGTCGGTGAGCTCATCCTGTCGGGTATCTATCTTCCTAAGGCTCTCATCCTCGGCCTCATCACCTTCCCAAGTAAACTCATCCACGAAGTCTGCCAATGCTTGCCCCTTAATGGCCGTCCTAGGCTGATACACTATGTCAAACTCCCCCAGTTCTATAGCCCAGGCCATTAACCTCCCTGATTTTTCAGGCTTGTGTAAAACCTGCCTAAAGGGAGAGTCAGTGAGGATGACCATCGTATGGGACTGGAAGTATGGCTTCATCTTTCTTGATGCATGGATTAAGGTGTAGGCCAACTTCTCCATCCTTGGATATCTTTGCTCTGCCCCATGGAGTGCCTTGCTGTTGAAATACACAGGTTTTTGTATTCCGTCTTTGTCTCTCACAATGGCTGCACTGATGGCTGACTCTGAGACGATGAGGTACACATAAAGTCGTTCACCTTGCACGGGTTGTGACAACAGCAAGAGAGACCCCATGTATGATTTTAACTCCTTGAAGGCCTCATCGCATTCTTCACTCCATTCAAAGGATATTCTGAGAATTTTAAAGAATGGTAGGCACCTGTCTGTGGCCCTAGATACAAACCTGTTCAAGGCAGCAACTCTCCCTGTGAGCCTCTGAACGTCTTTAATGGACTTGGGGGTCTTCATCTCAACAAGGGCCTTTATCTTTTCAGGATTGGCCTCGATGCCTCTTTGGTTGACAATGAACCCCAAGAACTTCCCTGCTCCGACCCCGAAGACACACTTGGCCGGATTAAGCTTCATCTGGTATTTGTCCATCGTATTAAAGGTCCTCTCCAGGTCTGCCACATGATCCTCTGCCTTCAAACTCTTAGTCAGCATGTCATATACATAGACCTCCATAAAATTCCCAATTTTCTCTTCAAACATTTTATTTACGAGGCGCTGGTACGTTGCCCCCGCATTTTTTAGGCCAAAGGGCATGACCCTATAACAGTATGTCCCCTTGTGAGTGATGAAGGCTGTCTTCTCCGAGTCTTCAGGGTTCATGAAGATCTGGTTTTACCCTAAATAGGCGTCCATGAAGCTCATGAGCTCATGGACTGCGGTAGCATCTACCATCTGGTCAATGCGGGGGAGAGGGAAGCTGTCTTTCGGACAGTGCTTGTTGAGGTCTGTGAAGTCCACACACATTCTCCGCTTCCCGTTGGCCTTTGGAATAATGACTGCATTGGACAGCCATTCGGGGTAGATGACCTCTCTGATGAACTCAGCGTCTTCTAATTTTTTGACCTCATCCCTAATGACCTCATACTTTTCTCTAGAGTAAATTCTCCTCTTCTGCTTTACCGGCTTCACTCCGTCTACCACATTGAGCTTGTGGAACATGATTTTAGGGTCAATCCCCGACATATCTACATGACTCCATGCGAAGACTCTTCGTCTTCTCCTCAACAGTTTAATGAGGTCTTCCTTGATATTAGGCTTCAGAGACTTGCCAACTTGGACGGTTTTTTCCGGGTCATCCTCATCGAGGATGATGGATTCTACCTCTTCTGCGGCCTCTCCTTTCTTGAGCTTCGTCTCGTCCATGGGGTCTAGGGTATCAATATTGTAAGTGGTCGTAGCCCTCTTGTGTGCCTCCCTTTCTTCAGCGGAGTTGTAGTAACATTCTCGCGTTGTTGTCTGGTCTCCCTGAACTTCCCCCACCCCGTAAGGGGTAGGAAATTTAATCATCTAATGGATCGTAGACGGAACAGCTTCAAACCCCCTTGAGGGCCACACGCCCCAGTATGATGTTGTAAGCCGAAAACACATGTTCATCCATCACAAAGAAACTGACCTTCTTGGTAAGCCATCTCGGCCACTCATCCCCCATCCTAACATCGTCCTCATACACTCCCAGGGGATGAACCTTTTCCCCACTGAATCCAATCAATGGATGATGGTATGGGATGAGTCTAGAACGGATGAGACCTAAGGCCTTGAAGCACGGCCAAAACATTACATCTGCAGAACTGCCCCCGTCGACCAATATCCTCGGCACCTCACACCCGTGCACCCTAGTTGTGATGACGAGTGGGTCTTCGTGTGGGGCTAGGAGGCCTTTAAAGTCCATTCTCGAGAACCCCACTATCAGGGTGTCCATATCAACCTTCTTCCTCTTTTCTGACTTGGCCTCCAGGGAGGTTGAGTGTACCGTCTTCGTCACTGCCTTGGCCTCAGCCACATGGGCCTTCCTATCAGCGACCTCAGACCCTCCATTTGCTAGACCCCCGGAGATTATTCCCACTTCGAGCGAGATCATATTAAGCCTCTTGACAGGACCTTGGTCGTCTCTCGGCGGGAGGTCAGGGTCGTCCTCATCATCAGAAGGGTCGTCCCCTCTTTTTTGAGGTCCTTCTCTACATGCATCGCCTCGCTTCTTTCTGGGGTCGTCCCGTTGGCCCCTCTTGAAGGCACCTCTGTCGACGTACTTTCTTAGCTTCCCTTCTTTCAGCATCTTCTCAATATCATCTTTCAGAGCAAAGCATTTGTCTGTTACGTGGCCGTGGTCTTGATGAAATTCGCACCACATGTTCTTCTTCCTCTAATTGGGGGCTGCCCTCAGCTTCTCAGGCCACTTCAGGGATCGGTCACTCTTTATCTCATTGAGTATCTGCTCACAGCTGACCATCAGAGGGGTGTAACTAGCGAATTTGTCGTACGTAGACCTCTTCTTCCCCTCTTTGTTCTTCTTAGGGTATTTACCCCCAATAGCGCCTCCTTTTTCATATTCGTATTTTGCGGCCATCGCCTCTTCGGCGTTCATCACCTTTTCTGCTGTTGACAGCAATTCAGACATCGTCCTAGGGGGTCTTCAGCAAGTTTCCATAACAGCTTCCCCTTTTGGAGTCCTCCAATCAGGGCTATCATAGCTATGCTCTCCTCATAGTCTTCCACCTCCAACTTCTCTTTATTGAATCTGGCTATGTAGTCCCTAAGGCTCCCACTCTTCCCCTGCTTAACATAGAGCAGGTGGGTGGTCTTCTTCTGTGGCCTCACCCCAAAGAAAAAGTTGTGGATGAACCGGTCTGCCAACTGCTTAAAGTTTTCAATGGAATTTTTTTATAAGAGACGTGTACCAGACATGTGCAGCCCCCGTCAGGGTACCAAAAAAGGCACGACACCTCATCTCATCTGAGATAGAGTATATGTCTGCTGCTGATTGATACATCTCAACATGGTGGACAGGGTTGGTGCTCCCGTCGTATCTTGGGGTGACCGCAGGTGGCTTGAACCTTGATGGCGTAGAGAATTTTACTATCTTCGCCATAAAGGGTGAGCATATGGTGTATCCCTTCTAAAGAGGGTCCCGGCTCTTCATTATATCATCGATCTTATCCTCTAGTCGTTGGATTGAGTCATTCCAGGGCCTCGCAGGGTCGGCTTGGCCGATGTTATCCCTTACCGCCTCTTTAAGGTAGACGGAGGATTTTGCTGCGACAGGTCTGTGTTGGCTGTTTACTTCCCTTTGATCGTCATCCCATCCTTGGGGTCGGCCATCTGCTGCCTCCCTCCTGGACCTCGCAGCACTCCTTGACCTGAACAATTTTTCCCGCAGGTCATTTACTGGGCCCAGCCTCTCAAAGGCCGACCCCCTGCTTAAGCGATCAAAAGCAGAGCCTCTCGGGCGATCATCAAGATTTGGTCTCCCGCACTTTCCTCTACTATCCTAGAGAGGTCGTATAGTATTGTTGGAGACCTCATATGGTTCCCAGCATTCTATAGGGGCCTCCTCTCCCTCAAGATCATCATACATGTCCTCAGGGCAAGGGTTTCCTTGCCTCCACAGGCGTAGACGCTGGGGGTCAGCAACATCCCTACGCCACTGAGGGGGTGGCAGGTCTTTGCGTGGTGCCTGGGGTGGTCCCCTAGCCTCATGTTGTCCTGGAGCTGCTGCCGTAGTAATCATCTCAGGTGAAACCCTTGGTGGTCTTAGCATGTTTTGGCTTAGAGCTGTGAACTGCTCCTGCATCATCCGCTGGCTTACTGCCAGAGACTTTAAGGTTGCCGCCACATCAGCCATCTCAGACTGAGGTGGCGACTGACTGGAACTGGGTCTTCCCCCATCATCCGGTGGGGGAAGCGGTGGTGGTGGCATTTCAGGTGCCATGTGTTTGAGCTATGAAAAGCTGAACTGAAGAAAAGACTGGTGAGCTTGAGAACCTTAGTGGGTCTCTTTCAATGGTGAAACATCTCCTCTCAGGGGGAGGGATGGCTCACCACCAGAGTGCCCAGTGAGGTCAAGCTGTACAAAGGAAGAGATGTCTTCTCGTTCCCATAGACGGCGCCAAACTGATGATGCTGAGATTTAACACCACCGGATAAGTGATGATGAGCTCAAACAATGGCAGTCATAGAGATGTATAAGTGTATAAGTATGTAGAAGGGGATGAGTATATGAGGAAATAAGACAATGATGTATAGTGGTTCAGCCAATTTGGCCTACATCCACTGTGAGTGTGTGATCCACTAAGTATGGGCACTAATGGCCTTGGATACAATGCACATAATCTCACTTTCTTTCTCTACTGTGTTTACAAGCAGAGTTTTAGCTAGGGCTACAATAAATGGATCGATCCCCCTGTAGGGTTGTAGGTGACAAGTATATATAGGTCTTGGGGGGTGTAGTGTACCCCCCAAGTATGCATGGTGCATATGAATGATGATCTAGCCAATCCCCTGTTGACACCTGTAGATGCCAAATGATGACATAATATTCCCTCACGTGAGGGTGTGATTTTGTTATAACGGTCTCCCATGTGCCATGTGAGCCTCACGCGCACTGTTCCACACGTCTCCCAAACCACGCGCTGTGATGATGTCACCCTCGGCCTTTGATATGAGGCCGAGGGCAAAGTTCCTTTCGGTAATGAGTCTGGCCTTATTCTGGCCTCGTACTGTCGTACCCTCGGAGGGTCATCCGGAGCCTGATGAAGGGTCGGCCCCTGAGGGGTCGTCGGGAACCTGATGAAGGGTCGGCCCCCTGAGGGGTCGTCCGGAGCCTGATGAAGGGTCGGCCCCCCCTGAGGGGGTCGTCCGGAGCCTGATGAAGGGTCAGCCCCCTGAGGGGTCGTCTGGAGCCTGATGAAGGGTCGGCCCTCTGAGGGGTCGTCCGGAGCCTGATGAAGGGTCGGCCCCCTGAGGGGTCGTCCGGAGCCTGATGAAGGGTCGGCCCCCTGAGGGGTCGTCTGGAGCCTGAAGAAGGGTCGGCCCCCTGAGGGGTCATCTGGTGCCTGAAGAAGGGTCGGCCCTCTGAGGGGTCATCCGGATCCTGATGAAGGGTCGGCCCCCTGAGGGGTCGTCTGGTTGGAGGGTATATATGGGTATATCACTATTCATCTTCATCCATCTGCTCCGTGGTTTCCTCATCAACTAATGCTCCATCCACACCTTGTCTAACCTAACTAACATCATCATCATGTGTCAATGTTGTATCATCTAAACATTGATCACTCCATGCCTCTGTTTCATCATTCATAGTTCTCTCTCTTGTTAACTGTTGTCCAAACACATCAAAAAAGTCTCGAGGTTTTGTTTTAACAACAATATGCCAATCTTTCTCCACTACGTCTTGTACATAAAATACTTGTTTTGCCTGAGATGATAGTATGAATGGTTCATCGGCTTTTTGATGCCTGGTATACAACAAATGGTTGAAGTTTACAAGTGTGAATCCAAAGTCATCTTGCTCAATGAGACCTCTACCATTGTCAACCCAGTCACACTTGAACAACACGAACTTATAGTCTTTTGAATAATGCAGCTCAATGATATCTATCAAAACTCCATAAAAATTGACATCTCCGGATATGGGATTTATGTCTCTTGCACTTGTGTAACTTTCAGTCGTTGCGTTTAACATAACTCCACTATTTTGCGTGGCTCTTCTCCTTTCGCGAGCCTTAGTGTGATACCTAACGCCATTAATAATATACCCGGTGAATCTTTTTGCCTTTTTCAGGGGACCCATAGATAAAATTTGAATTTCTTGTGATACATCTGTGTTATTTGCCTTGACTAACGTCCTCACCTATTTTATTACAAAAAATGTCATTACAAGCAATAGTTATTTAATAATACATTTAAATGTAAAAGATTGTTTTCAATGTAGATTTTACTTACATGATCCTTAAACCACAAATGAAATGTTTCGTTATGAATGCGGTCCACATCATGGGGTCTGAGATGAGAATCACTCCTAATTGACGCAAGATGAGTACTGCATTAAAAGAAATCATTACATTATTCTTTGCATGGCTAAAAAATGAAGGAATTTTATTCAAGAAGATACTTACTCTCTAAATGGATCAATTTCATCTGTGTTGACAAGCACATATCGATGTTCTTGTACATATGTAATGTCATCAGCACAAATCCCTCCGCTTTATCTAATTTACGACCACAAAAGTGATCAAAAGAACTACCATCATCATTCCTTGTTGGGCGATTAGACTTCGTCTCAACATCATCACTTAGGTACCTTGAGCAAAATGTCAAACATTCTTCTACCCAATATCCTTGTGCAATTGAACCCTCTGGATGACTGCGGATCTTCACATAATTCTTCAATGTGAACAAGTATCTATGGTGAGGGAAATTTCAATTAGTAAGAAAAAACTACCATGAAAAATAATTTAAAAAAAAATATATATATATATATATATATATATATATATATATATATATATATATAGGGAGAGGTTCACAAGTGAAGCTAAAAGATGAAATTTTTAATGAACCTTAACAAAATAACACCTAACAACTCATTAATTTTAATTTTTATATTGTAATTGGTTCGCGCCAGTGGCAACGAACACACGTGTCGATCGATCCCCAACCCCCTCACCCCCCTCCCCAACCACCACCACCACCATGGCAACCCTTATGAAAGCAGGGCTACCAGGGGGTGGGGGTGAGGGGTACGGGGACGGGTGGGGTGGTTGGGGATCGATCGACACACGTGTCCGTTGCCGCTGGCACGGACCAATTACAACATAGGAATTAAAATTAATTGATTATTATGTATTTTTTTGTTAAGGTTCATTAAAAAGTTCGTCTTTTAGGTTCACTTGTGAACCTCTCCCTATATATATATATATATATCGACTAATACCGCACCTCTCAATAGGATACATCGATCGGTATTGTGGTGGTCCTCCAATCTTCGCTTCTTCTGTTAAATGAATAACCAAATGTTCCATGACATCAAAAAATGAAGGTGGAAAGATCCTCTCAAGTCGGCATAGCGTGAGCTCAATGCGATAGTGAACACGATCTAAATTGGTCACATTCATCACTTTCGAGTACATATTCCTAAAGAAGTCACTTAGCTCAACTAATGGTTTAAGCACATTTTTAGGCAACACATTTCTTAAGGAAATGGGAATTAGTTCTTGCATTAAGATATGGTTGTCATGACTCTTAAGTCCCGATAACGTACGTTGTTTAAGGTTAACACAACGCGATATGTTCGAAGCATAACCATCTGGGACTTTCACCTCCTTCAACATTTTACAAACTATGTCTTTACCCTTAGTGTCCAAGGTGAAACATGCAGGTGGCAAATAATATTTGTTGTCTGCCCGTTTCTGAGGATGCAACGGCTTACGAATACCCATATCTTCCAAGTCATGACGGGATTTTAAGTTATCCTTCCCCTTTCCATCAACATTTAATAATGTCCAAAGCACATTATCACACACATTTTTCTCAATATGCATTATATCAAGATTGTGGCGTTACAAATTATCCTTCCAATAATCTAACTCAAAAAATATACTTTTTTTATTCCAATTATGTGTTAAGGTTTCACCTATCTTATCAACCCTTTTCTTCTTACCTCTTACCTATGGATCCTTCCCAAAATTATTATTGAAATTTTTTACCTCATCATATGCTTCCGCTCCAGATAATCGGGTGGGCTTTGTATCCAACTCAACTGTGCCATCAAAGGAGCTTTTATTTGTTCTAAATTTATGCGCTTCAGGCAACCATCGACGATGACCCAAGTATCAATACTTACCTCCATTAAACAACCAATGGGATCGAGTGTACTTATGACAACAGGGACATGCCAATCTACCTTTTGTGCTCCACCCCGACAAATTTGCATAAGCTGGAAAATCACTAATTGTCCATAACAAAGATGCACGCATTTTAAACATCTGATTACTGGCTGCACCATAAGTGTTTACCCCAACCCATGATTCCTTTAATTCATCAATTTAAAGGCGCAAATAAACATCAATGTCATTTCCAGGGCTGCGAGGATCATAAAAAATTATTGACAATATCATATATGGTTGTTTCATACACAACCATGGAGGCAAGTTATATATTATTATAATTACGGGCCACGTGCTATGGACAATACTCATGCTCTTGGATGGGTTGAACCCATCACTGGATAATCCAAGCCTAACATTCCGCGGTTCAAGTGCAAAATCTAGATGAATATCATCAAATGTTTTCCAAGCAAGTGAATTAGCTGGATGCCTTACATTTTCATCATCAACACGCTCATCGCCATGCCATCTCATCTGTGATGCTGTCTTTGATGACATAAAGAGCCTTTGAAGTCTTGGTATCAAAGGGAAGTATCGTACCACCTTTGGAGGAATTTTTCGATTTATAATGGCATCAGCATCTGATTGACCATTTACTTGTTTGTACCTTGGGGTATGACACTTCCGACATTCGTTCTCTCGTTCTGTCTCATTCCAATAGAGCATGCAATCGTTAGGACATGCATGTATCTTCTTGTACTCTAGCCCTAAGTTTGCAATCAACGTTCTCGCTTCGTAGAAAGACTTTGGCAATGTTTCACCATCAGGAAATGCATCTTTTAATAATTCAAGCAACATTGTGAATGTCTTGTCACTCCACCCACCAAGGCACTTTAAATGCAATAATCGAACAAGAAACGAGAGAGTTGTATACTTCTTACAATCTGGGTACAACTCTCTTTCAGATTCTTTTATCAAATTGAAGAATTTATTGGTTACTTCATCAGGGCCATCCATATGTTGATGCGCATCACCACCACCCATAAAGTTAAGTGGACTTGTAGGAGGAATTCCAAAAGCATCATGTATCATCTTTCGCATTTCATCACCAATAACCGAGTCAGAAGAAATAACCGAAGATGACGCAGATTCCCCATGATAAGTCCAACATGTGTAGCTTTCTAAAAACCGATTTAGCAATATATGTTCTACAACATCATCTTTCTTCACATATAGCATATTGTGGCATTTCTTACATGGACACAATATTCTTTCAGCATTCGGTCTATTACCAGAGGCAAACTTAATGAATTCTTCTGCTCCTTTCTCATACAAAGGATGACCTCTATGTGTTATATTAATCCAACTCTTATCCATCAGCATGAATTGATTAACCTAATGAAATGAATAAGTAAACATAACAAAATTTTGTCAATTGGCAAGTTCAACAAAAAGGTAACAAAAAGTAACATGCAATATGACTTTTGTTTCTTAACAAATATCATGGTCTAAGGTTGTCAAATATAAAAAATAGATGGTCGACTTAATATTCTTTTTTAAAAAAATTAAAACAACATAATAGAATGAAAAAAAGAAAAGATTACACAACTTGTCAAATGCAACAAAAATATATAAAAAACTACTATTGAGATGAAATTTACAAAATTGGACACGACTTACGACAACAAGATTCTCTATCGAAACATCACTTCATCTCAACAATAAGCATAATCCAACATTTGAAATTAATTCAACCCCTCTGATCAAACACACCCTAATGGCCTAAAACCTTATTTTCATTACAAATAAAAATCTTACACATTTTCTAGCTTCCGAGTGGTTTCTATATCATTTATTCGCCTTCCAAGTTACATTAATGTATTCTTATCTAATGCACATTTTAAACATGCGTTTGATATTATGTATTCATTACTATTTCATTGGATATAGTCGTAGAAGTGAAAATGATACCTGAACAAGAGGTCTCTGAAGGCTGATATTAAAAAGAGCTCGAGATAACCGGTTTGATACGCCTATTGATATCCAAGTCACGTTTGCTTCAATAAAGAATACGACAATATAAGAAACATAATTTTATTCTATCAAATTCAAAAGACCATACCCATATCTTTGATTGTGGAAAGGTGATTGCATTATTAATTGATTCAAAAACAATTTATTTTCTTGAATCAAAATTTTTTACATTCTTGAATCATAAATGGTTAACAAACTAACCCTTAAACCAATGTTAAAGAGGATAGTTTTAATGACACGTATAAGAATAAATCTACATTCAATTTCAATTTTTATATTTTCTGAAGAACCAAACATCCCATATAATGGAATTCAACTAGAGAACAATTCAAAACATATCAACTACTAGTGGTATCACACTAGCACTAAAGATCCAAGGTCGACTGGGTTAGCTCCCCAGTTCGAGTCTTGGCAGCTGCAAACAACTTGGGAGTCAGCAGCTGGCCACTGATCCGCGAGTGGGGATTGGTCGAGGTGCGCGTAATGCTGGCCCGGACACCTCATGGTACCTCAAAAAGGGAGAATATTACCAAAAAAACTACTAGGATCATATACCAAAAAGTCCCTCAAATATTTCTTAACACACATTTAGTCCAAGCCTTTTTAATTTATTCCAAAAAGTCTCTCAAACACCCGTTTAAGCAATATTCTTTTATTTTCAAAGTCCGTGCTAGCGGCATGTTGAGGGACTTTTTGAAACAAATAAAAAGACTTGGACTAAATGTGTATTAAAAAATGTTCGAGGGCTTATTTAGGATATGCCCCTGACTACTAACCACAAGTGTTTGATTATACACACATTAATCAATACATATTACCAAAAGATAAAAAATATATTTAAGAAACAAGTATTAAAAAACAGTTTGAAACCTAATAATTACCAAAATTCAATCATCACGTCAAGAATCAAGAAGGTTAACGATTCCCATTTCTATTCTCATTCCAAAATAGACAAAAGGAATCACTTCTTACTAATTCACAATACCATTAATCAAGAACGCATCACTTCTTACTAATTCACAATACCATCATCATTTACTCTCTAAATAATGATGGTTCTTAATTAATATTGGATTATAATTCCACTGTGGAATATAAAATATAGATATCTATTAAATAACCACAATAAGAAAAATGAAAGGAAGAGAAAAACCAAAGAATGATAAAAATCATGTCTTTCGATCAAGGTCTTTGAGAAACATTAAGAAAAAAAACGTGGATAAGAGAAAAAAACGTTCAGAGAAAAAAATGTGGATTGGTGTTCAGAAAAAAAACGTGGATTGGTGTTCAGAAAAACGTGGATTTACCTCAAAACTCGAATCCAAGATGCAAAAGCAGCCTTGCGTCTCAACAGGTGTGTCTCGATTTTGGCTTAGGGCAATTGAGAGCCGTATGTGAGAAAAAAAATTGAGAGTCGTATGGGAACACAATAGTGATTTTTTTAGGGAAACGAAAAATTAAAGGGAGCAGGAAGTGCGGAGCTAATTTAATTCAGGACCCAGCGTTTTTTTCCCCAAAACGATGGGAAATAACCCACGTTTTGTAATAAATGTCGCCATTTTCCGACTTTTTTAATAAAACGCCATTAATATTTCGACACTTCAATAAAACGTCGATAAATATCCCATGTTGTTAAATAAACGTCGGCATATACGCTATATACCGACATTTTTATAAGCGTTGCAAACAAAAACGTCGCTAAAACCAAGTTTTCTTGTAGTGTGAATGGCCTTCAACACTAGGGGTTGCCTTGGACTTTTCATGCTATAGGTCATTGCTATAATCATCAAGGATTGTATAATCCATGGGAATAGAACCGGACTTCTCAGTAGAATACATTCGACTAAGCCTCCGAGATGGTCGAACCAAAGGAGAGTCCTCTTTCTCATCCTCCTCTTCCTCTCCCTCGATCTTCTCACCCTTTTCGGGAAGAAACTAATCCTTAATATCGTTAAGAGGAAGTTAGACCTCGGGACTAGATCGCGTCCTCTTACGACCAGCAATAGGGACAAGGGGAGTGAAGGAGATACCATTTTCATCCATCTGCTTGGCCAAAATAGACCGCGAATTTGCAGATCCCTGATCGAACTACCTTAATAAATTATCAAGCAACTCCAAGCATTGATAGACCAACTGGTTTCTGGAGAAGAGTGAGATTGATATGACTGAGAAGGGCTAAAAAGGGAAGCCTTTATCTTCTTGTTGGGGGTTTATTTTCTTGGCCTTCTCCACAACAACACTTGAAACATCAATAGGAGTTTCCTCTTTAACCGCAGGTCAAGTGGTAGCAGGAGGATCCATAGCCTCCTTAAGTTGTTGACAACTGGAAGCCCCTTTTTTCTTCTTCTTCTTCTTCTTCTTCTTCTTCTTTAAAATAGCTTCACTTAGAGGTACCAAAGATGGAAGTTCTTTGGGGGCACTGGTACTAGTTTCGCTCTAAGGAAATTGGGCTTGATTGACAGTACAAGTTCGCAATCCTAACTCAGAGGGAGGAAAACATTCAACAACCAAGGGTGTTGGGCCATAATACATTAAGGTATTCAGCGGACCTACTACCTCGTGTATGATGGGCAATGATAACAACTTGGCCTTGTAACTGGGCAGAAAGAGTGGCTGCTATCTCAGTTACGAAATAGCTGCACACCTTCGAGAAGTTTAAAGGCCTTTCGGTAGTATTATGATTGAGAAGGGGCACCCTTTAGTCAAAGACAAATTGCATGTCTACCCGATGGGGTGAGTAGGTTGTGAAGTAGTTCGACCATTTGTACATGAGGGATGTTATGAGGTTCTAAGAACCAACAGAACATTAGAATAAGGGAAACTAAGAGCAAAAGTTAATCGACCGTCTGGACTAATCGAGCAACATCCTCAAAAAAGGCATTAGTAACAAATGGATCGGTGACAGAGTAAGAATGAAAGTTAAAACATTTGACATTGTTAATAAAAGAATGGAAAGACTTACAAGATTGCTTGTGGTTCCAATAGAGGAATCGAGATACTTTAACTTCATGGGCGGTAGGAAGTAAGTCTACTAGGGCATATTCAGGAAACCGGGCATAGATGAACGATGTGAGAAGTATGTAGTTGGCATAATTGGACACATCAAAATGGAAAAGAGACCAAGAAGAATCAGTTTGAACCCTATCAAGCCAGGTGTAAAGTGAACCAAGGGTCATAGCAGCTAAGGGGACTTTCACCCCATAGGCGCGTCGAATGGCTATATCTATGAGATCCCTTATTGGGCAGTCGTGGGATTTTTTGGGAAAATAGAACCTTGAGAAATGATCCAAATATACCAAGTAAGCTCAATCCTACTCCCATATCCTTCTCTAATATGAGGAATTTCCATAACATTTTTTCCCTTTGGGTCTTTCTTGGCCTGCTTGCTAGAAAGGGCACTTGCTCTATCCTCCATGTAGAAGAAATACCTAATAATCTACGAACAAGTGCACTTATTATAGGTATTCATACACCTCTTTATCATACCCTTTAATTCTTTATGCTTAGCCGCCTCTTCTTTCATAATGGCTTCTTCAAATAAGGTATCAGTCCCAACAGCTTCCAAACTAAGAAGCTCGTGCACATCCTCCAGGGTGATGGTGAACTCACACCAGGCAATAATGAAGGTGTGGGTCCTATGACTCCAGTGAAAAACTAGGGTTCTCAAAATATTGTGTTTTTTTTGCCAAAGTAACATTGCCAAACCATTTGGTACAAGATAAACAACATGTTAGCAATTCCATAACGTACTTACCATGGATGTAATCGGTCAAGGCACCTAGACTTTCACAAGATCCACCCGCTGATTCAAACTGAACATTTGAGTAGGGATAGTCTCCCCTCTCAATTCTTAACCGAGTAAGAGTGGAACCAGGAACATAGGTGTAATTCTCTATTACATCGTCTTCACTAACTAACAAGCGCAAACCCTCTGCTTTAGAAATAAGGGAGCAAAGAAAAGCTTGGTCAAACTCCCAAAACTTATCTACAGTTCCAAAATAGGGGGCATGACGGTATTTTGCCCACTGTAAACGAAGGTCAGCAATATCGAAAGAAGTTTCTCCAGCGGCGATACCTGCAACTAAGGGAGTTCTTTTCACAACTGGTGCCATAACAGAAAGTAGAAAATCGAAGAGAATAAAGGAAATGAAGAAATCTAGGGAATCAGAGAATACAGTTTGCTCTCACAAGTTAAGGAAACACTTCGCTCAAAAAACCCAAAGGTAAAAAGGTTTAGGTATCAGAGGAAACCCTTTTATAGGGGATGTATTGTTTTGAAAAAATACGTGAATGATACGAAAAGATGCGCATGGGAAATGTAATCATCACAAATAAATTTTTGTCGGCTCAATTGGCTCATGTGCATTACACGCGGGGGGCATCAAT
Organism: Sambucus nigra; assembly: GCA_949130495.1. Taxonomy (NCBI): domain Eukaryota; kingdom Viridiplantae; phylum Streptophyta; class Magnoliopsida; order Dipsacales; family Adoxaceae; genus Sambucus; species Sambucus nigra. The sequence goes on along the minus strand of OX422212.1, from coordinate 42,946,742 downwards.
CGATGCGTGTATGGTTGGGGAAAATATTGTCACATACATTTAAAATGAATAGACACAGTAATGATTAACTTTTTTTTGGGGGGGGAGGGGGGGGGGGATTCAAGAGACGTTTGGGGGTGAAACTTTACGCCTTTTCACACTTGGGCAAATAAATGGTTTTAGGGGAAATTTTATTAAAAACCATTATAAGAGTTTTCAAGTAATTTGAACACATGCTAAAGTTACCCATAAATTTATTTATATGCTGTATAAATAAACAAATGTGTGCATTCTTTTTACTTCTAACAAATACATGTGTAGATCAATCGAGACAACATGACATCATTTTTTTCGTACAGATATTTCTTCAAATAAATAAATATCTCGACGAAGGGGCAAATGTAGAGGGAGGTCCAGGCTTAAAGTTGATTTAAACAGCGCCAACACTTCATAAGAAAGATTATGATGGTTTCACTCACAAATCCTAAGTTGCTCGAACGATCGTGTAAAGAAGGTGTCTCTCACAAAGACTTGTTCGAACGATCATGTAAAGAACATTTCTCTCACAAAGACAAGGTGCTCGAAGGACCTCCCACAAATACCAAGACTGGGAGATAAACTTGGAAAAATGCAAATTGTAATAGGAAGTTTGATGTACTTATATTCAGCCCTCTTTGTACATATAATGATTACTTTGTAAACCTTTAAGGTTGCTCGATATCCTCGAGGGACCATGTCTGGAAGTACATAGGAGAGCTAACATGCTCTATCGAACAACCTCATTCTGGGTATCTCGCAGGGATTTGGTTTGGAGGATTGGGTGCAAGGCAACGTTGGGAAAGACTAACCCCTTTAGGGCATTTAGGAAAAACCTTGCTTTATACATAACATGTCCCAGTAGTATCTCGAGATACCATCTCTGGGAACCCATTCGAGGGTCCTCAGTCCTAAAGCTTACACACCACAAGTTGTTCGAGTAGTCATTAGACAAACAACCTTGAATTCAATGAATTAACTTTTTGAGTGATGTGACAGTATATCCCTCGCATGTTACTATTTACCTACTCTCTGACGTCAGCATGCCTGACATTGAGGAACTCAATAAAAAATCACTCAAGTGAAGATATTACTAGGATGGTAGGTCCATAGCTGACACATCACATCCTATTTGATGCGTTCACAGCTCCAAGAGTTTAAATAGTGTTCCTGCCATAATATCATATCTGGATTATTTAATGAAATATCTTTGGCATTAAATGCACATGATTATTAACATCAAGGGGTCAAATGCATTTATTACAGGAAGGTCACTCGAATAATCTGGCTCCTATATGAAATACCTCCAAAGTTATATTATTTGGGGGTCGCACTTTTCTAGCCTAGAATTGCTGCCAAAACACTCCCATACATGAGAGTTTACCGTGAGAACATTTATTAAGAGACCAACCCCACTTACTCCATTTGTGTTTAAGGTTACTGCCTTGCCTTTAGTGCCCTAAAGGTTCTTGTGCCTACTCCCTCCGACCAAGTCAACTGCGGGATCTCCCCTATTGATTGTTTTACTATAGCATTTATGTTGAAAAAACATATTCAATACATGAGTTTTGTATATTGAATGTGCTGACTTGAAACTTGCATTTATTGTTGTCATTGATTGTTCTAAGGCCATAATTACCATCTTGATAAGGGGTTACGCCTCCCTAGACATTAATATCATTTCAAGAGCACACCTCCTACACATGCCTATGCTACCTTCTATCACGGGAGGTTTCGCATCGTGGACAGTCTTATCCCGATGAGCCCATTTGGGAGGAGTTTTAGACTTGTACCTCAAAACATAGAACTTAGGGTTGAGTAGTACTTGTGTGTATGATAGTGTGATCGGTCATTTAGGTGTGTTAGGTTTGTGCGTAGCCCAAAGGCTTAGAACTATGTTCGCCTCCAAATTTTATGAATCATAAATATATGGTTTGAGAGTGATTTCAAGCTAGAAGTCCTTTACTTAGTACGTGATGTACCGGGACTCGATAACAAGGTATGAATGCATCACATGTTTCCACCTAGGGAGGCCTTACTCGTATATATGACGAGGGTGGTACATATGTATATATGCGTAATTTCTTCTACTGTATGTGCATTAGTAGATAAGATAAATAGTGATATCTAAAATAACCTAAGTATGTGGAAACTTAATACTTACTTGGTAATTTTGACGGGCTAAAGGGTTTGGAAATTCGGTAACGTATTGTATGGGCAATACGGGTGGGCACAACAAGTTAATATGCAGGGAGAGACTTAGTTCAACTAGTTAGGCGAGGTAGTGTAACTAGGATGATTTAAGAGAATACGTTAGGCATGCATAGTAGTTGAGAGGTGAGGATCTTAAGTGAGGGCACGTGAAGTTAACATATATACAATATCTGCTCTTACTACATTTTAAATACTTATAAATATTTTTCAAATGTTCTTGGGCTCTAACCTGTTTCAAATCTATTTTTGTAAAAACATTTTAGGTGCCCTGCCACAGGGATGCCAAGCCTAGGAGTCCATTCTTATTTGACGCGATGAAGCTTATGTGGATGTTATGGGACCTCGATAGTAAACGCTTCCACTTTTATTAGATCATGTCCATCATTCAGTTATCTTAGCCGGTCATGTCGCCCATCTGTAGTTCGTGATTATTTTAGTGATACTACGTTTCTATTTTTATTTCAAGATGTTGGATTTGGTTTTAATTATGGACTATTATATGTGGATTTCAGGTTGGATTATTTATTCCAGACATATTTATTTCATTTAGTTGTTTCATAATTTATTTCGTTGTTTACTGAAATGGTGAGTGTGGTTTACTAGTTTAAATTATTGTATGTTGATAAAAAGATTAAAATTTTGACACCGGGCCATTAGGGTACTAGTTATATAATTGTGTTTTGATAGTGATGCTAAGAATGAAACCATTAATGATTCCTGTTTAATTTAATAATGGATTAATCACCCAGGATTAGAATAGGCGGGGTGTCACAGATATCTACCCTAGGTGTTCCTTCCTCTACATTTTCCTTCTTTTCTTCGGCCTTAAAACCATGATAGAGCACCATCGATAAGACTCTTAGTTTCTTCTAATCTTTATTAATCCTTGGTCAATAATGCATTTGAGTTTATGGTTATAGTTAGAGTATACGCACTTTATCGCGTGGAACCACCCTCTTTTTAAAATGGCATCGTGGGAAAAATCAATGTCAACCACCAATAATTCCATAAGTGTGTATATTCCTCCTTCATGTACTAGAAGGACCACCTTCCATTGAGTCATGTTATTTTAATCTTGACTAATAAGATGTCGGCTTTTTTAAGTCCTTCATGCATATGTTGATCTTATTAAATAACTAAAGTTACATAACTTTTAATGATTCCCCTAGTCAACCAAAAGCTTATCGATATCCTATTTTTCTATGTAGAGCATGATAACCAGGCATCACGATATGGAGTCCTCACTCCCATTAAATCTTCACAAGTGTACATGATGTTCTTTATATGATCCACTTCATTTAGTCAAAACTGCTTTCCTATTATTGTGGTTTATTTGAAAAGATTGCATTATAGCAATCACCTTTTTCATCTAGATTAACACTACATTCCCATTTATATAATAAGCAATAAAGGCCCCATGGATGGTTGTGAACATGTGCCCATCCTCACTATCATCGAGAACATTATAGTACCCCATATATTTTGGGGAATTATTTCAAAATTATTAAATTAATAAATTTAATTTTAAACTATTTATTAGTTATAAATAATACTATGTGGGTTGAAATTAAAGTGGAAATATATACTAAGGAAATTTTGGTCCTTGTTGAGTAATTAGACTAATGGGTCGAAGATGGACTTAAGTTGGATTCATATTTAGTGTTGGTCGAACTCGAGATGAGTTTAGATATTTTAATGGGGAATTGAACCCATGGGTTAGGAGACCAATTAGGATAATTTTGGAATGGTTTGGGTCATGTTTTGGAGCCCGTAAGATGGCTTTATCATAGAGTTATATGGGATCTTTAGCTTATATTAATATGATATGGTGTTAAACAATCATCATACAACACATCTAAAATCTGACCCTATAATCTAGAGAGAGAGAGAGAGAGATATAGAAATTGGTAGGAATTGGAGGAAGAAAAGACTTGGAGGATTGAAGATAATTGGGGAATTTATGTCACACCACACAAGTCAAGAAACTTCATTTTTCTTTTGTCCTTTGGTACTACATGACTGTATTAGAAACCATGTTATATAGTATGAACGTTTTAATTATCATTTTAAGATAATTTATGAAACTTTTGTATGAAATTGGGGAATTTGTATGTACAAACTATTGTTGGTCAAACTAGGCTTTATACTATAGTTTCGTTATGGGGGAATGTATACTTCTATCTCTTGTTTAGTTGTGAAATTGAGGATCAAAAACATTTTAGAACCCATGTTTAAATATCTAATTCAGGATTAATTGGACTAATTTAGTGAGATCAATGGTGCAAATTGCTAAATTATGAAATTAGGACTTAAATAAAGAGGATTCATTATTTGGTGATTGATGGAAAATGGATTTGGTAAATTTATATTTTATATGTTAATTTTATAATATACTAGTCCATTATCATATTTTAAACTGTTGGAATTGGATTACAACAAATTGGATTTGAATTTGGTGAAGATTATTTAAGATGTTTGTTAAGGGTGGAAATTTGGTTATATCCTAGATATGATTGAATCAGTTCACGGATGATCGATTTAGGACCCGGTCAATTTGGATTTCCTGATTTTAATTAGTTGGGAAGTTATAGATATTGAGAATTTATTAGTTGGTATTGATTTTATGACCTTTTTAGTATCATATGTAATCATAGTTTGGACCAGTAGGGAGGTTCTTATAAGTGTAGGGTGTGGTACACCAACATATGTTAATTGGGAAGACCTTTTGGGAATTAAGCTGCTAGTTAGCAATTGAATACCACTAGCAAACCTTGTAGGGTTAGCTTTGGGATGTGTGGTCCTTTATTATGCAAATATTATGTGCATGTATTTACCCTCGTCTAGTTTGGTTAATGAGTTGGTTACTTCTTATTGGGTCAAGTTAATGGGTTGTGTAACGAGATGGGTTACTGCTTTTTGAGTTAAGGCAATGGGTTGGCTATGGATATGGGTCAGTGCTCTATATTCTAATAGGTCTATTAATGAGTTTATTTAGTGATCAACATTATAATATGTAGTTTAGAGAGTTGGATTAGTACTCTGTATTATAATAGGTTGGTTAGGGAGATCATTATTGCTCGGTATGGGCAGATGGTTTAGTCCTCACTATCATAATAGGTTGTTAGGGAGCTATTTTAATACTCTTATATGTACTAGTTGGTTAGAGGGCATGCTTAGATCCCGTAATATAATGTAATGGATTTGTCGTGGGGAAATAGAGTAGCTATTGAAAATCCCTTACTAAGTCATTTAATCAAAAGTTAAAATAGTTAAGAAGGGTCCGAATGTTTTCTTGAGGAAACACTTTTAATAACACCAAATAAAACTCAAGTTATGTTAGAGTATATTTTTGAACAAGAAATTTCAGTTACTTAGAAACTTGGAGTTTTAAAAGAATTTTAAACACTTATAGTAGTGATAGCAAAAGTAAAACAAGTATAAAAAACATTCACACAAGACAGATTTTAACGTGGTAAAACCCCTATCAAACAGGAAAAACATCCACAACTCCCTCTACGGAGTAAAACAAACAGCCACTAGAATGAGTTTTACAATACAAGCAAGCAATGTATTATCCAACCAAATCAGACCTAAAACTAAGTCAAGAAATTATACCAGCACTCCTAGTTTTTCTCTGACTATTTTTGCCTCTGACTGTTGTCTTTAACGTCCTCCAATCTTTACTCCTTTGCTCCTTATTTACGTCGACTCTGATGGTAAAAATCTCTTTACCAACACAACTTTAGTGATGTTATGTGAAAGTGTAGTGAAGTGATGTGCCTAACACATGCATGCAACTCACTCACACTTATACAAACGATTTCCTACAAATTACAAATTTGGTCTAAAATGACATGCAAGAGTTCTGAATAAACTTTTGTTGAAAATAGACTTCTTTTTTTAAGACAAATCAGAAAATAATCTTGCTATAATAAAAGAGCAAAGATCCTATATGTCTCTCTCTTATTTATTTACAAAACTATTTCACAAAATGTGAAATATAAACTGGGAGACATAAACGTGTTTAGATCTGAAAATTTTGAAGTCTTGTTTTTCAAGAAAACCTGAAAACAGAAAAGGAGATATGTTGGGAAAACTTTGATAAAATTGTTTTAAAACTAAAAACCCAATAGAGAGATGATTTCTAATGAAGAAATCAGTCCTAACAGTAAATCGTGACTGTATCACTTAGTCAGATCTACAAATCTCAAAGATATGAGAAGAGATCAAACTTGGTGAAAGTGTTGGACAAGAGATGTAAACCAGAGAGTATTTAGAACCACGAACACAAAAACATTCTCAAACTCTCAAAAGATTTCTCGAAAAATTTAGCCAGAGTTTGGTTTGCGATTTTCTTTTTCTCTCTTATTTTTCCTATTTTTTTCTCTCTTTCTTATTTTCTCCCAACTCTCAGACTTGCCAAAAGTTAGAAACGAATGGCCCTCAGTCCTTATTTATATTGGACGATGGAAGGATATGGAATGGGGTTCATAATCAAGGATCAAGACTAAGTCGAGCAAACGATTATAAATCTAATGGTTCAAGATGCACCGCATTTAAACTCTATGTGATTAGCTCAAACAGGTAAGACATGGATTGAGTTAAAATGCATGTAGACCATTAATGAATTCAAACCAACGTTCCATATTAACTCTCAAGTATGTGAGACGAAAGAAATACAAATCTGATCGTTGAGAGAGCAAAACGTGTGTGACCCAGATTGATTGTAAAACGCATATTTTTTAGTTTTATAAAATCTCATTTTCCACCCCAAATGTCTCTGCCACTTTCGAATTCTACCCAAGAAAATTTTTAGGAACTTTAAGATATTTTAAAATGGCCCACAGAATAATTAAACCTAATTTTAAATGTTTAAAAAATAGATTTTAATTGTTTAAAAAAATTCCTAAAAATATTAAAAAATAATTTTAAGCCAATGTGAACACACACACACACCACCTCATACACACAAAATATCAAATCAATGCAGTCTTAGGTATTGTGAGTTGTGTTGGTTTCTACCTTTTGAATCCTTTATTGTTGTTGATGTAGATCATGAAGAGGCATGAAGCTTAGGGTTTTAGAATAAGATGACATAATTTTGTTGCTATTTCCAAACTACAAAAGCTCCTATAATTTAGACTCAAGTGAGTCATATATATAGTGTGCTTCACCTATAACTTAATAATATATTATTTAGGAATGCTTTAGAAGTAATTCTAAGAGTATTACATGGGACCTTTAGTCGGACTTGGTTGAATGCCATATGATTCATTATATTTTGGAACAATCCAGTCAAGTGCTCGATGGAACTTTTACAACAAGCATTTTGTGGGATGGATGAGTCCCTGCAGGTATGTCGTGACAAATTATGGTGGATTTGTTAGTTAAGGAATAAGGAATGTCAATGGATATTTATTTATGTCGGGTTATATATGTTAGCTTTAATTTTTCATGCCGTTGGATCCTGATGAAGAGTTGGACTAGACAAAAGTTTATCGAGGGCAAACATTCATTGGATTTTTCATCCCACGAATGTAGTTTAGTTTTGATTGGGAGTTAGGAGAAAATGGGGAATTGTGACGTTGGGAATATTTGAACGACTAGAACTTAGTTATTTTCTGAAGATGTTAATGTTTTATGGATCATTTGATGGTTATTGGAAAATGGTTAAATTGAAGAATATATAGTCACTACATTATAGTGAGATTTTCGATATATTTGGCAAGGAGGCATAATATCCGAGTGTTAAAGTTTTTAGTAATTACATCCTTAAGGTTAAATTTTACCTTTCCAAATGGTATTTCATGTGTTAGGCAGTTGTTACCCATAATATTTCATTTCAATTAGTGTATCGCATTTTTCTTATAATTTCTAGGAGGAGTGGATTTTTTCCTTTTTTTTTCACCATGTGGACGGCACAATTTGTATGACCATTATATTTTACCTCTGATTAGGAACACGTAAAAACTTTCTTGTAATGGAATTGACATGCATTTTGTTAATAATGTCGTTTCAAGTGTTGTTGCGATGTATAGATAGTTTTTATAGCAAAGTTGATTAATGTTGAGTGGCTTGCAGCTAAGGATTAATATAATGTAGGTTTCTTTAAGTTGAAAGTTTTTTATATTCCAGTTACGTAGTTTGTGTATCATAAATTTTGAGCATTCTAGCTATTAATTTTCTTTTTATTTCAGTTCTAGGTTTAATTTTTATTTTATTCTAGTTGACAATTCATAATGTACGCTTATAATGGCATTGATTTTTATGATAGACCCTACTACCTATACGTAAGGATTTCCACATTATGTGTCGAAAATAAGGGGTGTTATAAACGTCGTATGTCCTTTGTTCAGAAATAATTTTGTCCTTGCTTAGATTTTGACCTACTTAATTTTTCAGATTCCCATGTTGTACTATCTCTTCCAAATGACAATTACAAGCCTTGAAAGTTTTGGTCTTCTGGCTATGATCCTTCTAGTAGGATCACCTCTAAGAAAAAGGCCTTCACCTGGTCACCGACCATCTTGATCCCCACTTGGTTTTGCTTGCCTTCTCTCCATTCTTTTAATCATAATTTTTCTTATCGGTGCCCTTTCTTTACCTAGTTTTTTACGTTCCATTATTATTGGCTTTCGCCCTGCCACCTCCTAGTCACTTTTGATTTTTATCATATTCAAAATTTTCATAAGTCCCAATCACATACACGATATCATCGATTATTATATCCTACTTCTTTCTTAGTTATTGTTACAACGGTGAGTCGTTAAGAAACCCAAACTGAAGGATGTGACAACAATATTGTTGGAAAAATCTTCCACTGAGTTAAGCAATTCCCAATATCACTAAAAGTAATCTCGTAGTATCTTTTGGACTTCTTCTTAAGCATAATAAAGGAATCCATATTCTTAGGGTGATCTTTGTTGGTGATTAATCTCACGGTAAAGAATTTAACTAGTTAATTAAAATTATCTATTAATTCGTAGAGGATCTTATCAGATCACTTTAGAGACCCATGCCTAAGAATGGAGGTGAGAGTCAAAATATCCATGCTTTATTATTATTCTAGAAAGTCATAGCTTGCAAATAAGATGATTATTGTCATCCTTCCCATATCCACCATCGGTCTAGTCATTTTTAGATCTATAATGGGATCTTGGAATGCTCATGTTGTAGTGTGGATTCATAATGGATCTCACTCTTTGCAGGAGGGGGTGATACGTATATATTCTCTTGATATCATATAAGTAATGATGATCCTCATAGGTGTTGGCCATGGGTTTATATGTTCAATGAGATCTTGGCTAGTGAGATCTGAAACAAATCACCTCTAGATGATGCCAATTGTATGTGCAAAAACTCAAAAATAAGGATTGAAAAATCACATATTTCAAAGTGATGATAAATAATAGAAAGACTTATAGTCGAACATATAGAAAGGAACACATGATGTACATGGTTTGGCAAACCATCTATATCTACAGAGGGATGAGATAGCCTTTATTAATACATAGAGGATATAATTTGGCATAGGTTTCCAACACTATTATTTCACATGCCCTACCTAGGGGGAGGCTCTTGATATATGTACACGTTGTTATTATATCCCCTTGAGTTAGACTCTCCCCCAATCAATATTAGTTACATGAAAATAAATATCCTTGGACTTACCTGACACGAGTGTGCCTATATAGTTAAAAGGAGCTAGGGTACTACGCATGTAGGGACCAACCTTCATCATATGTGTCAAAATACTCTACAAAAATTTGATATATTATGATTCGTGTTGGTGAAGAATGAAATTCCTAGCATAAACGCTGAATTGGTTTAATCTTACATAATATTATGAAATAAAATCATGTTGAGTTATAATGTTCGGATGCATGTATGAATGTTTAAAACACTCACGTGGTGATAATATTAATGCGTAACAGTAGTATAACCCTTAGGTAAATTCCTTAATACTTCACCATTATCTCGATTGTTATTTAAGGGCTTGAGTTGAAAACATGGGTGGAATAGGCCCGTTGTGTTTTATTTTTATGTTAAAATGGAAATTTCAAAGAATTGAAGCCATGGGAAATATTTTTTATGATTCCCTTTTGCCTTACGGGCTTCTTATGTTTTTATCCTTGCAAGTGTCAAGTTATTTATCCTGCTCAAATGGAAACGTATTGGATTCATTTATGTGCATCCTATAAAAAATAACCTTTCATATGATAATCAAACCAGATTTCAATGCCCAAAGGAAATTTTTGATTTGAAATATTGTTATTCTTGTGGGGACATAAGGAGGTCATATGTGTAGGTACGATCGAGAGTAGAGTAGCTAAAGAAGTGAACCTAGGGGAATTTTTTTATAAAAAGTTCTATAGCGTTTCAGCTCCAATTTGATTACGTTAAAAATAGTAAACGACATCGACAAATAATTAAAAATTATTGCCTTGCAGAAAATCAGTTTTTTAACAACTTTCATGATATAAGAAAGGAACAAGAGGGAAGCCCCATTGATGTGGAGGATTCTCCATAGAAAAATCAGAATAAGGAACATACCCAACTAGGGCAATAATCTCACTTATGCACGAAAAAAGGGATTGATGTTTCCTCTAAAGTCAAGGGTATCGACCATGATGACTCAATAGCTTTTTCCTATTTCTTGTCTCCCGATATTATCAAGGGTGCATGCCTTCCTTGCGACGAAGCCATGATTTTTGGCCTAGGGGACCAAAACATGTCCTATCACAATGTTCAATCCCTTTATCTGCTAAGTACATGTCTTGTTGATTTTCTAGCTTCTTGGTATTGTTCATCCTCAGTGAATTATATTTATCTATGGTTTTACGATCCATCCTAAATTCTACCACCATGTTCGATAGAGGTACTGACCGTAGGGATAAGGCTTCGAGTTTGACAAGGCCATGTGGTCCCTTTAGCAGTCCATTTACAAGATGAAGAGTAGGTAAAGGATGAGGATACATAAAATATGTCCATGAATGAGGTACCCAAGAAAAACCACAAGTTAGAGGCTGAGATGAAGTCTTTTGATGAAATTATGAAGGCAAACTTAGAGGTTAATTCTGAGGCTGAGAATAAGGGGTGGGATACTTCATTGCCCACACCTGCCAATAATTGGACTACATCCATAAGTTTCCTTTATTACAAGATTAGATGATATGCTCTCTATCCAACGGAGATTCCCTCAACTTTTGAAATATTTGACAAGCACCGTCGATGAGGTGATAGTGGATGCCATTGTAGACGCCACCAATAATGATCCCGCAACTAGTTCTTAAGGTTAATTTTTACTTTCTATATTTTAGACCACTTTTTTATTTGTAACTGGTGAACTATAGTTTTCCTTACCATTTTGGATTAAAGAATAAAAATTATCATTTTCCTTATGTAGCGCAAATATTGGCCTTCTGTTGCATGTTTTACTCATTCACTTAGTTTTGTGTGCTTAGTCACATGAATACTTCTTTGTATTTTAGAAAAAAAATTCCCCAGTCTTGTGCTTGGGGTTTTCATTAGTTGACCACATATTTACTAATGACCTAGATTTTATTGGGAGAAGACTCCTGCCACCAGTTCAGGTCTATATTTTTAAAACTTGCCAAGGCTGTCAAGGACTTTGTTTAGTGAATTATGATCACATCAAACGTCTTGTTAGGTACCAGTTTGATATCAATCATACCCTCCATGTTGGTTATTCACTAAAGTATTAGAACTCGCCCCTTAAATAATAGTTCAAGAAAGTGAACTTTAAGATGAACAACGCCAATAATATCAACAATGTTTTGAAAGAGAGATACCACCATCAAATGTGGAAATTCGGCAAGGCTCCTCGTTAATTCTTACTAGATAGTTATGATTAAGGCATGATGTGTTCCCCTGTTAAATTGGAAGTTGTCAAAGCCTAGGAACACAAACATGACTGATAAAATGCATTATACATATAATGTCCCGGTCCGGATTTATGGATTATCCGTGGTCAATCCTGTAGTATTTCACTTGTTTAGTATGTGATTCTAATTTATATTAGTATACATGAGGGACCCGTGGGAAGTATTCTTAGAATCCAAACATACATAGCTACGAATGTAAAGTAAAAATGGATACTTACCTGTACAATGCTCTCAAAATAAGGAACCACACCTAATCTGTCATAACAAAGACGGAGGAATTAGCCGAATACCCAGTGGAAAAATACAACAATGCAATAAAGAATTGAATGCCAGAAAAAAGACTCTAACACATTATGTCTATGTGCACATGCAACTACCTCATATATATATATATATATATATATATATATACTTTAATGCATGAAACTGTGTTTACTCCAAAAAAAGTTATTTGTTCCGATTACTTTGCCTTGATCTTGTAAAAGGACTACTTGACTTGACATTTATTTCATGATTTAACACACCTGATAAAATACTTTGAACAAATACCTTTTTATTTCGGGAAAGGCACTTCTTTTATTGAAATTACCCTTTTACTCATACTAAATTTACCTTAGTATTTTTCTTGAAATCACCTTTTAACACATGCAAGCACCATGTTAGAAAATACTTATTCTGAATTGAAAACCTTTCATAAACACTCTTGTATTTTTAATTATGGGTTAAACCTATTTATGTTGATTAATTACCCCTTTGGTGACTTCACTTTGCCAATCCTTTTACTTCGTAAATATTAGTCAATTTTCTTACATTACTTGTTCACGTTATCCCTTAACCGAAACATTTATTAATTTCACTCGAGTCGAGTTATCTTTTCTTATATTTTTCATACAACCCATTTATTATCATGTTACACTTTCATCGTCTTTTTCTTGGAATCCTCCAAATAATCATATACTTTAATGGGCTCCACACCGTCGGCTACTCTACCATATGCTATGGACATGGCTTTTGGGTTTTCACCATAGGGCTCCAGACCTTTCTTAATTCTTTTCTGGTCTCATCTGAGTCTATATTAATGTGTTTTAATATTTATCAAATGTTCACATTATTCTATTTTTACCAGTCGAAGCCAAAACTCGGAGTTTCACCCCACCTTGTGTTACACTTTAAAAATAACAATTCCTTACCCTTTACACACTTTCGTTAATTTTATCCCAAAATTCACTTTTATTTAGGACTATTTATGTAATACCGTTTTCAGTATTTTTATTTCATAAAAAAACTTCGCTTTATATAAAATTACCACTTTACCCATTTATTTCCAAACTTGCATTTTCCTCCCTTTTCACAAGGGTTACTTTACCAAAAACATTACTAAGTTTCACATACCAAATTCTTAATATTTTTACTTATTAACACTCGTTTCACACTTTATAGTTAACATCCTTTTCAAGTTAGAAATCTCTTTATTTCATTACTTTCTTTACTAAGAAAATCCCTTTGGCATCTTGGAGACTACTTTACAAGAAAATATTATTTTTCCTTTATTTTCACATGTAGTCTAGAAATTCCCACTTACCACATTTTCTACACTTTTTAACACACTTTAAGGGCTGAAATTTTTATTTTCTTTATTTTATGTTCAAACCCAATAAAACCTTCATTAAACTTGTTTATATGCTCATCATCAAAATACTACAAGTTTATATACATGAGGAAATAGATTTTAAGTCCAAAACTCCTATTAAACGGGTTCATTCTAGATATTTCATAATATTTGCATAAGCATGCTTTTCAATATCAAAGTCATTTTTATTTCTTCAAAACTTGCGTAAATGTCTATTTATATAAAAATTCCAATTTTCACAAGAAAATCTTGAGATATTTGTTCATAAAATATTTTCAACAAGAGAAATATCGTTTGAAACATATTCCATAAAATGTTTAGATATCAAGATTTCTTGAAACATATCATTTTTCTCAAAACTCTTGGAATATTTTATAAACTATTTTTTTCTAAAAACCATGAGAAATAACTTTCTTAAATCATATATGCATCCTACTCTTACAAATTCTATCTACAAAATCAATGCCATGAAAAAATAGATTTCTTAAGATAAGAGTGGAGTTTTTCAGCTTAAAGAAGCTCCAAAAATGGTGAATAAAGTGTAGAAAAAGATGGCAATCTCCCACCTCCTATGGTGGCCTTAAAGAGCATAATTAGCTCCACGAGCTTGTCCTCTTATAAGAAACATGAAAACCCCCTTCAAACTCCATAAATTCTTCATCTTCTCTCGAAAATCACCAAATAACATCTCCAAAATTCGTAACATTGCCCAACAATGGTGTAGGTGGGTTTATAAGGCTTAGATATGTGGAAAACTATTAAATATCAGGGTGGTTTAAGGTTGAAGATGGTGGTGCTAGGGTGGTGTAAGGTGGTTTGTAGTGGAAGGTCTCTCAAGAGCTAAAGAGAGAGAAACTAAATCTGATTGGAATACCCCAAGCGAGCCATAGCTTCACTTAAATACCCCTAAAATCCTAAGGGTCATATTCCTGAAATGCCCCTACATTCAACCTTCATCCAATATTCAATCAAGCCTTTATCCAAAGTTTTAATCTGAGCCATTGAAAGCTCCACACGTCCTCTAATCTGACGATCCACGTCATGACAACATATTAAAATGTGTAGAATTTTAAAAAAAAATTGATCATTCGACCGACATTGAGCCTCGTTCGAACGAGATCCCCTCTCGTTCGTACGAGAGATCTAACGATGTACTAAAGAGCCAAAATCATAGGGTTAAAAGGTACGTGAGATGTACCTCGTTCGAATAGCAAACACCCCCTCATTCGAACGATGATGTACCTCGTTCGAACGTGGGCTTTCTAATGATATTCCAGAGAGTGAGGAAAATTGAGAATTTCCCAGTCGGTATAAGGTCATTCAAACCTCGTTCGAATGACAATTGATTTCATTCAAACAACTGCCAAAAATCTCAATATTAACTCTAGGCTATAAAACTGCAATTCCATTGTGTGGGAGCCATTACGTTACCCAAATTTGACTTATGATCCACATCAACAAGCCCAGAGCCCAATTGGTCATACCAAGTTATCAAAGTCGCGGGAAAGGTGTTACAATACATCTTGAAGTTCTCCAAGGATTTTGAGCTTTGGTAAGGGTGCGCCTTCGACAGTCCGTTCTACCGACAATCGCCATTTTGTCATCGGGACTCTTAGATGATGATAGATGTTATGCCCATGCAGCTGATTTGGGAGGATAAGATGAACTCTAATGAAACTAATGATTTTCATCATCACTTACATGATCCAAAGGATATATTAATTCGATCTCCTTAGAATGGGATTTGGATTCTGATTTTTTATATCATAATTTAAACATCTTCTAAATTTTTTTGTATGTTTTATAATTTTTTGGAATACATCGTTTATGGGATGATAATTGTACATTTATGCTACAACAATTTTAGTTGTTTTGGGGGCATAATGTAAAGTTAATGTTTATGCTGTTTTGCAAAGTTTTTATTTGTGATTCCACATATAACCTTAGAAAATTTAATTATGAAAAAATGCATTCTTTGAATTTTGTTCAATTATTTTACACATGAAATAAAGCTTCCTAAACTGATGTAGAAATTCTTCATATTTTAGAGATGTGTGAACTTTGTTTTAGAACGGTGGTTCCATGTAACAATTTTATCCATGGATTGACCCACTCTATTATATATTATATATTTAGTTAACGTATCGTATGATGTAAGGACAAGAAACTACTTGCCCTCACCCTTTAGGAAACTACGCTTTGTATCCCAAAGTTTATTAGGTTCAACCCTTTTCGTCCCGTAGTCAGGTAATAGGTTGATTTTATTTAAAGAGGCATGTGTTTCATTAAGAATTAATAGCCTTCATCATACCATTATTCGCAGTAATGGCCTGAATATTGGTTTGGAAGTTAGATTTTTCCATTTCTAACCAATTATTGTATCATGTCTCGAAATTAAGCAAATATTTTTTGAGTGACACCAAGTAGTGTGTCATTTGTAATATTTCTTATCTTCCAAATCTCCCTTCGAAGGTTGAGCTATATCATCAGATAATTTAATCATTTTAGCATCTAATAAGTGATCAATAATTTCATTAACGTTTAAAAATATTAAAAGAATATTTCCTTAATTGACCCTTAGCTTCTCATAAAATGTCATATGTGACATTAATTCTAATTAAACTTTTACAAGTTGCAAAATGTTCTCATATAATCTCTGCAAAATTGATTTCTAAGTTTGGGTGTTCATAGTAAATTATAAAAGAAGAACTATATATTTCTTGTTCTTCTTACAGTAAAGACTCATATATAGAAACTTTGGATGTTAGATCTACTAAATATTTGGATTTGGTGTCACCAAACTTAAATTTTAACCAATTTTGTGCCAACTTCACAACTCGATTTCTAGTATGATTAGTTAGAATTATTTTGTGACTCTTTTGATCCTATTGATAAATTGGGAGGCCTTTCATAATCCTTCTAACTTATTTTATCCAAACCACCCATTGATACATTGGGTTCAGTTTAAAAGAATTGTGCATGAAATAATTATTCCACTTATTTCCAAGATGTGATACAATTAGAAATTAAACTTGTGACCAAGTATATATTATAGTAGTTGAGGAATTTGGGAATAATATTAACCATAAAATATCATAATTCCTAGGCCTGGCACACTAACTAGTGAATCTAGAAATGTGTCCCACGAAAATTGAATTCCATCTCCTTCAAACAAGGAGAAAGTAGAAGATAAAACCCCTTAGTGAATTCAACATTTTCTATTCATTTTGGGTAAGGCTTATTATAGGCTTGAGTTTAGACCCCCAGAGAAAAAGGTCTACACATTTAACGGATCAAGAACACCACTTCATTTATAGCCAATGTTGGTAAAGGTTGCCTTGCTAGATCGACCATTGGTGGTGCCATTGTAACACCACGTAATTTTTTATAACAAATTGATCATGTCTAATACAAGATCATGGGAATCAACAATTGAAAAGCATTCTAAAAATATCTGTGATAAAAACTATATTCATAAAATAAATAAATACAATATACCATAGGTGAACCACATAATCTGATATCAATCTATCTAGCAGTACTAGTACCATCGCGCAACTACAATTGTACCAACATAAATCCACCTATTGAAATGATCTCAAGGCGACGTAACTTCTTATGTCTTGAAAAATGTTAATAGAAAACGTTTACAGTACGTCCAAGTAGTATAATAATATCACTGATTATGGGATAAATATAATTATGTACATTATTATCATATTTTTAGTAACTTTTAGGCTACCCCTGACCCAACTGCCCTAAATATCACATAAATCTAATCCCTGATCCAAATGAACCCATGATTATGTATTTTCTCCTCTCATTGCATATTCATAAATAATTGTTCTACACTTCTCAAGGATATATATCTAAACACAACATAACTCTATGTGTACATCAACATATGTAATATTCATATCAATTATTATATAATTAACTATCGTAGTACCGAAGTGGCGCCATCACACGGTCTAGGTAATCCCGTCTTGTTTTCTCGGGATTTCAATGTGGCTCCATCACCCTGACCAAGGTATAATTCATGTCTATCTACTGGAGTACTGAAGTGGCATCGCCGTCTGATCCAGAGTAACTTGTCTTGCACTCTCGAGATTCTAAAGGGGCGCTATAACCCGACCCATGGTACTTTAATATTGTAGTGCTCGCCATTGTACGATCTAAGGTATAAACCATTTTTACTAGAACACTAAAATGGCATCGTTGCACGGTCCATTAGAATGTCCCCTCTAGGATACCTCTCATATGTACACATAATCAATATATCTCATATTGTAACGCCTCAGCTTAGATTTATGGGTTACCCGTGGTCAGCCGGGTCCGACCCGAGCGTTAAGTGTGAAGTACGATGAGGCAACCTAAATATTTTTCTAATTTAGTTTTATTTAATTAGCTTTTCACTTGTTTAGCATCTGATTCCAATTTATATTAGTCTATGTGAGGGATCCGTGGGAAGCGTTTCCGGAATCCAAGTATGCAGCTCTACTAATGTAAAATAAAAAGGATACGTACTTGTACAATGCTCTCAAATACGGAACCGCACCCAACCTGCAGTAACAAAGACGAGGGAATGAGCCGAATGGCTAGTGGGAAAATACAATGATATAATGAAGAATCGAACGGCAAAAAGAGACTCTAGCACGTTTACTTACGTGCACATGTAATTACTTTGTATATATATCAATGCATGAAATCGTTTTATTCCAAAACGTTACATATTGAGATTAATTTACGATAATCTCATAAAAGAACCCATTTTTTCTCGTTTTGACATTTATTTCTTGATTTAACACACCCGGTTAAATATATTAAACAAACACTCTTTATTTAGAGAAAAGCACCTCTTCTATCAAAATTACCCTTTTATTCATATTAAATTTACCATATTATTTTCCTTGAAATTCACCTTTCCCCACACGCAAGCCCCGTGTTAGAAAATACTTATTTTTTATTGAATACCTTTCATAAACACACTCTTGTGTTACTTATGGGCTAAACTGCTTTGGGTTGCTTAATTACCCGTTTAATCACTTCACTTTACCATTCCATTTACTTCATGGACATTAGCCAATTTCTTGTATTACTTCTCCACGTTATTTTACAACTGAAATATGTATTAAGTTCATTCAAGTTAGGTTATCTTTTCTTATATTCGCCATACGACCCATTACTTGACACGTTCCACTTTTCATTATATTTTTCTCGAAATCTTTCAAATATCTGCATGCTTTAACGGACTCCACACCACCAGCTATGCTACCATATCCTTTGGCTAGTGATTTTGGGTCTTTCACCCTAGGGCTCAAGGGCATTCTTAATTGTTTTTGGTGTCATACGAGTCAATAATAATGTGTTTTAATATTTATCAAATGTCCACATTATCTGACCGTTACCAGACGAAGACAAAAATTTGGGGTTCCACCCCCACCTTGTGTTACACTTTGACAATCACCATTTCTTGTCCTTTATACACTTGCATTGATTTTATCCCCAAAAATCATTTTCATTTAGGACCATTTTGTGTAATACTTTTTCCAAATTTTTACTTCATAAAAATATTCCACTTTATGTAAAATTATCATTTTACCCATCTGTTTTCAAACTTGTTTTTTCCTCCATTTTCACAAGGGTTATTTTCAAAAATAACTATTAAGTTACACACGCTAACTTCTTAAATATTTTTAACTCATTCACACTTATTTAAAACATTGGAGTAACATACTTCTCAAGTTGAAAATCTCTTTATTTCATTATTTTCTTTATTAAAGACATCATTTAACATTTGGAGACTACCTTACAAGAAAATACCATTTTTCCTTTATTTTTACATGTAGTCTCCTTTTAACCCACTTTAAGGGATGATTTAAATTTTCTTTATTTATGTTAAAATCCATTAAAACATTTATTAAACTTGTTTATATGCTCATCATCAAAATACTAAAGGTTTATATGCATGAGGAGACGGACTTTAAGTCCAAAAATTCCATTAAATGGGTCTAGCATATGGTTCATTTTAGAAATTTCACAATTTTGGCATACACATACTTTTTAAACTTAAAGACATTTTTTTCCTTCAAAACTTGAGTAAATGTTTATTTATATAAAAAAAAATCCCGATTTTCACCAGAAAACCTTAAAATATTTGTTCATAAAAATATTTTCAACAACAGAAATATCATTTTAACCATTTTATTCCATAAAATGCTTAGATATCAAGATTTTTTTAAATATATCATTTTTCTCAAAATTCTTGGGATCTTTCATGAATCATCTTTTTTTCACAAAACCATAAGAGTATTATTTCTTGTTTGATTGAAACTCTGGCATAGGTCTAATCTACAACTCTCTCCTCGAGATCCAATAAAGGTTTGAAAACCTTCTTCCAAATGGCTGACGCCTTGAACCACGTATTAAACCATAGACTGACACTACTAAGGATTCTGGAAGGATATAGGAAGTCGTATACAACCTACAAGCCTCCAAGTCCACATCACCTATATCACTAGGGATCCTATTCCTAAAAAATTGCATCATATTCTCTAAAATTCTATCATAGAAGACTATTTAGGATTCACTCGTACATCACTTCAACCATCATTATTACATACGTAACATACTCACCACCAATGGCCAGTAACTCTCATCATAGCTTGTGAGATATAACTTTCAATCGACGATCACAGGGGCACTTACCTAATGATAGTACCATATCAACTATAGCCAAGTACACATCCTCAACTAATGACCAACATAGGTCTACAAGTCTATCGAATTGTCAAATTCTTATGACATGACACTACCTCAAGGATCAAGTTCGCCTAATTACAACATCATTATTAACTAAGTACCTAACCAAGGAACTTAATGTGTCCTCATCACAAAATTAACACCTCTTAGACATGACACTCTAGTCGCCTAATCTCTGCAGTTGACTTTACCCAATTCATGTCCCTAACTCAATAGATGTTATTCACCTTACTAGTCCTCTCACATCATCAAGGGCTGACACAAAAGGACCTCACATAAAAAACTACAGTGTCGCCACTATTGGATTGCATAGACACTCGCAGATTACTAACATGTCTAAAACAGAAGCACGAAAGATATTAATGACAAATAATCTTAGCCACGTGATACTTGGACACATATTGTCCATCGCCCTGACTCTTTCATCGAGAACGCGATTCAAAAATCGTCACATGTCCAGCGTGACCGGCCGAAAACCAACACTGACATCGAAAGATCAACTACCAACCTCACCACATCACTCCCGAAAGGAACCTTGAACCTCGAGCTCTAATGCCATTTGTAACCTCCCCGGCCTAGATTTATGGGTTCCCCGTGGTCAACTCAATCGGACCTGAGCGTTGGGTGTAGAACGTGATGAGCCAACCTAAATAATTTTTCTAATTCAATTTTATTTAATTAGCATTTCACTTGTTTGGAATGTGATTCTAATTTATATTAGTCTACATGAGGGACCCGTGGGAAGTGTTCTCGGAATTTAAGCATACAGAGCTACTAACATAAAATAAAAAGAATACTTTCTTGTACAACGCTCTCAAAATACGGAACTGCACCCAACCTATTGATACTTTCTTGTACAACGCTCTAACACATTTAGAGACCCAGGATTTAAGCATTGATACTTTCTTGTACAACGCTTTAACACATTTACCTACGTGCACATGCAATTACTTTGTATATATATCAATGCATGAAATTGTTTTATTTCAAAACGTTATATATTCCGATTAATTTATCATAGTCTCATAAAAATAACTTCTTTTTCCTCGTCTTGACATTTCTTTCTTGACACACCCAGTTAATACTTTAAACAAACGCACTTTAATTAGATAAAAACACTTATTTTATCGAAATTACACTTTTATTCATATCAAATTTATCGTGCTATTTTTCTTGAAATTTACCTTTCCACATACGCAAGCACCATGTTAGAAAATACTTATTTTTCTATTAAAAACCTTTCATAAACACACTCTTGTGTTACTTATGGACTAAACCTCTTCGGGTTGCTTAATTACCTAGTTAATAACTTCACTTTACCATTACGTTTACTTCATGGACGTTAGCCTATTTCTCATATTACTTGTCCACATTATCTTACAACCATAACTTGTATTAAGTCTATTCAAGTTAGGTTGCTTTTTCTTATATTCACCATACAACCCATTTCTTGACACATTTCACTTTTCATTATCTTTTTCTCAAAATCTTTCAAATATCCGCATACCTCCACACTATTGGCTAAGATGCCATAGGCTCTGGCCAGTGATTTTGGATATTTCACTCTAGAGCTCCGAGCCCTTCTTGATTATTACCGGTGTCATACGATTCCATATTAATGGGTTTTAACATTTATTAAATGTCCACATTATCCCACCTTTAACGATCGAAGCCAAAAATTCGAAATTTTACCTCCACCTTGTGTTACACTTTGACAATCACCATTTCTTGTCCTTTAAATCCTTGCATTGATTTTATCCCCCAAAATCACTTTCATTTAGGACCATTTTGTGTAACACCTTTTCTAATATTTTTACTTCATAAAATGTTCCACTTTACATAAAATTACCACTTTACCTATCTATTTCGAAACTTTTTTTTCATTTTCACAAGTGTTATTTCCCAAAAACATCATTAAGTTACACACGTTAACTTCTTAAATATTTTTAAATCCTTAAGACTTATATAACACTTTGGATTAACATACTTCTCAAGTTGGAAATCTCTTCATTTTATTACTATTCTTATCAAAGACATCATTCTGCATTTTGGAGATATTTTACAAGAAAACACGAATTTTCCTTTATTTTCACATGTAGCCTAGAAATACCCACTTACCACATTTTCTACACCTTTTAAAACATTTTAAGGGTTGAAATTTTTATTTTTCTTTATTTCATGTTAACACCCATTAAAACCTTCATTAAACTTGTTTATATGCTCATCAGTAAAATACTACAAGTTTATATACATGAGGAGATTGACTTTAAGTTCAAAAATCCCATTAAATGGGTCTAACATATGGTTCATTCTAAAAATTTTATAATATTGTCATAAACATATTTTTCAAGCTAAAAGATATTTTTATTTCTTCAAAACTTGAGTAAATGTCAATTTATCTAAAAAAAAAAATCCCTTTTTTCACAAGAAAACCTTAAGACATTTGTTCATAAAAATATTTTCAATAAAACAAATATTATTTCAAACATTTTATTCCGTAAAATGTTTAGATATCAAGATTTATTAAAATCTATTTTTTTTACAAAAATATTGGAATCTTTCATAAATAATCTTTTTTCACAAAACCATAAGAAATTACCTTCTTAAATCGTATATGGATTCTACTCTAACAAGCTCTAGCTACAAGATCAATAATATGCAAAATAGAGTTTTTAACATGAGAGTATAATTTTCCACCTCAAAGAAGCTTCATTAATGGTGGATGAAGTGTGGAAGAAGATGTCAACCTCCTACCTCGTAAGGTGGCCTTAAAGTGGTTGTCTAACTCCACCAAGTTTTCTCCTTGAAAGCTCCATGAAACCCCCTTCAATCTCCATAATTTCTTCTACTTTGTTCTTCAAACCCCCGTAATAGTATCTCTATGGATTTGTAACTTTGTCCACAAATGGTGTAAATGGGCTTTATGAGCTTAAATATGGAAGAAAAGTTTTAGATTATGGTGGTTTTAGGTGGAGGGATGGTGGTGCTAGGGTGGTGTGTGGTGGTTGGTCGAGGAAGACCTTTAAGAGCTAGAGAGAGGCTAAATCTGATTGGAATACCCCAAATGAGCCAAAGATTCACTTAAATACCCTCAAAATGCTAAGGATTATATCCCTCAAAGGGCCCTACATTCAACATTTTATCCAGTGGTCCATCAAGTCTTTATCCCACGTTTTGATCTGATCCACTGAGAGCTCGACATGTCATCTAATCCGATAATCCACACCATGACAGCACATTAAAATGTGCAGAATTTTTTCCGATTGTGTGGATGACTTTCAAACTCGTTCGAGCAAAATCCCCTCTCGTTCAAATGAGAGTTATAATGAGGTATAAACGAGGAATAATCATTTGTCTAAATGGGGCATGAGAAGTACCTCGTTCGAAAGGGAAATAACCTCTCGTTCGAACGACTGAGCACTTCATTCGAATGTGGCTTTCCATCGAGATTCTAGAGAGCGAGGGAAATTGACCTTTTTTCTCAGTCATTAGAGGTCGTTCAAACCTCGTTCGAATGGCTTGTTCGAACGACAATGACTTTTGTTCGAACGAGTGTCAAAAGTCCTTTCATCAACTTTAGGCCATAAAAACTCCAATCAAATTGTGTCAGGGCCACTATGTTACCCAAATTTTACTTATGATCCACCTCAATAACCCCAGGCCCCAATTAGTCATACCAAGTCACCAAATCATACAAGTACGATCAAAGTCATGGAGGCGGGTGCTATAAATATAATGTAAATTGCAATTATTCACATTTCAAGAATGATATGAGTCTTATTATCTTTCCAAATAATTTCACAAATAAGATTGAAGGTCTAAGAAGGTCTTAGATCAGTATTTAAAATGTCTAAGTCTCCTAATTCAATTCAAACTTCATCTTTATCAAATTTTAAAAAAAAAAACTTCTAATTCTTCCCTGGTCATGCACACAACCCTAAAACCTTGTCGTTCGCACGACTTGTTTGCATGGACCATAATTGTGGCCATTCAAATAGGAAAACTACGAAACTCTCCAAATTTCAGTCTTTTTTCAACCTCTAGCCCCTAGTATAACCCCTCTATCCATAACCCCCATTACGAGTATAATTCAAGGTTTTACTACCTCCATATACCTTAAATTATCCTAAAAAGTTACCCAACCATATTGAATTTGATTCTAAATTCCCAAATTTACCAATTCATTCATGCAATATAAAAGGGCTTTTAATCAATCCTATAAGTATAACATAACCTTAACTTCAATCTATTCAATATCGCCCAAATTCCCAAATTCATAACAAATTTCATCAATTTCTATTTATGAATGAAATCCCAAAATTTTATTATTTAATTATTTAAATAAAGTATTTCTCTGTTTAGATATAGAATCCAATTTATAACGAAATTCTAACACCAAAATAATTATATTAATATACTAAATAAACTTGCCTCCAAATTCAAGTAAGATGAACTCCAATATAAAAAGTCCAAATTATCCTCTTCGCCAAGGCCCAATTGCCCTCTTTTCTTATTCTCCAAGTAGCCTCCCTATTTTCCCTCTAGGTTTTATTTTCTCAATTGTTAAAATTAACCCTAATAACCCTAATCTTCCTTTTTATATGTTTAACCGTGAAATTTAGGTTAACACTCATATGGACCTTGACCCATTAAGCCCCAAATCATTTCTAATTAGTCTAAAGTCTATCCCAAACCATATACTAGCCTCTAGGACTTAAAATCCATTATTTTAAGTCATAATCCAACATTCTAAATGTCCCAAATTTCAACCTAAAGTATCAAACAATCTTCTTAATATTCTAACTTGTACGAGTCCCAAAAATCATTATTAATTATTATATTATTTATTTATTAAATAATTATTAATTAATTCTCGTGTATTGAGTCTGATTTTTATTTTGAATAATAATTCATTCATTCCCATGTATTAAGTCATGTTTAAAGTTTGAATAAACTACACATAACACAACACATATTGAATTATAATTAGTGACATCACATGTCACTGCAGGTACATATAAACTTCACTGTTTAATTAATGCATTAAAATTACAGTGTATTACATTCTTTCCCCCTAAAATAAGGAATTTTGTCCTTGATATTTGAATCCATTATATTCCTACTCGAAAATCTAAGAAGAGCTCGATCATATCGTCCTCATACTCTATAAAGAATCCTCTCGTCTAACTCAATTTCGGCTAACCCTCAACCACTAGCCCAAACATAGCAATATTAACTTGTCCCACAAGGACTTCGTCCATTGTGGACCCATATCAACATCGTGTTCGCATTGAGGGTGATAAAAGGTGTAGTTAAATGATATCGTCCCCATCCTATCCACTAGTATGGGAAAGGACCCATATATCAGAGTGCCAACTTTACTTTGGAATCCAACTTTCCAATATCCATCCTCCAGGAGGTCTTTAGAAGTATTTGAACTGCCTCTTGGGCCCCCAAACCATGTTCTTAATCATCACACAAGCTCTTTTCCTACTTAGGTAATCTTCATACACCCTATTATGAACACCACTCTTCCTGAGGTTCACTGAATACATTCCCACACAATAACTTGTTAATTTTTAGTTATGAATTGACTTGGTCAATCTAACTCGAATGACCTTACTTGATTCCATGACCCTTTTGGAACCCATGAACCCTATCAAAATCACTGGGTCTACACTCCCACTTCAACACTGGGATATTGAACCCTGAAACTCTTTGAATGTCTATAGTGCTCTACCTATTCTAATGGAAGGATCCCTTTATCGACATAAACTATACTAATAACTTCTTCACTGCATCACTCGTATGAATTCCTCAAATTATTGTACACCTAATTTCTTCTTGAATGTAAAGTAACCTATGAAGCATTCGCCTTGTCCAAAACTACCTTCCTTATCTTGGGACCTTCTATCACAACCATTTTTCCTTAGAAATGTAACCATCTATATTGTCAACGTAGAAATGGAATTTTCCTATTTGTAACCTCAATTTCTTCCCTCGGTAAAGTTCTCCTTCGATCCTAAATCTACCTTAACCCACAAATCGGGTGTAACAGTCACCCCTGTGACAGATTTTTTCGATTCATCAATATATCATCACTAGAACCATTGAAGATCCCATCACAACAAGACACTTCTCCTCAAGTGATCGCACAGTTCATTGACATGCGATAATGAACACATGTTCCGTATTACAACCTGGTCAACTCCCTTTGAGGTTAATGACATATGCCCGAAAGACATCCTATATAAGGATAAAGACTACTTCTTCCCACTCCAGATCATGAGTGAATAATTGTCCTTATAAGGCTTAATATTTCGAAAAGTATAATCTATAGGCCTCTTCTCCTACATCAACATGACTCCTAGTCCTTGGAGTAATGCTTATATATATATACCAAGTACTCCATACTACCTTATGGTAATGCAAGGATGGGTGTGATGGTGAGCTTCTCCTTTACCTCCTCAAATGCTCTTTGACAATCTATTCTCCAAACAACGGTACCCCCTTTCGGGTGAGGTGAGTCAATGGCGTAACCATCTTCGAGAACCACTTAATGAACCTCATGTAGTACCCAACTAAAACCAAGGAACTCCTACCCTCTATAGGTGTTGTGGGATATCCCTAATTCATAATTGTAGACACCTTACTAGGATTCGCCAAAATCCTAACCTCATATATGACATGGTCCAAGAATTATACCTCTTAAAGCCAAAACTCACTGTTGATGTAAAAAATTAGATTATATCTAATTATTTAATCATAGATAAAATAAAATGAGACAAAGAAATTTTAAAGTGGTTCAGCCTTATAAGAATGGCCTACGTCCACTGTTTCCATTTTTGCTGACTGTTTGGGAATTATTGATTACCAGTTTAGTGAAGAAATTCCCGGTCCCCTTACAATGAGGATGATACAATGTATTTATAGCCCTCAAGTTGTACATGTGAAAGGGTAATACATAGTTGTCCATTAGGCGTATACATTTGTATGATAATAATAAGCATTTAATGCGCAGTCAATCTGTTGGTTATCCTGCTATTAATGCTCTGTTCGAGGTGCAGCTGGGACCGCCTAAGTAGCTCGGTACTCATAAGTTTCTCGGTGTATTAAAGTTCCTCGGAGAACTCTTATTGGTCGGAGCGTCTGAGTTGATCGGGGAAGCAGAGTTCCTCATTGCAGTATGGTTCCTTAGAGAGCATCTAGTGCTCGGAGTATCTAAGTGGGTCGGGGAAGTTGAGTTCCTCGAAGTCAAGGTGTTGTTCAGAAGTGTTTGTTATTGCCACGCAGATTTCCACATGTCTTCACTCAATTGAGCCATGTCAGCAGACTAAATTTGGTATCAACAGAATCCCCCAATGTTTCACAGTTCAAAATTTGAGGAGTGTGGAACATTCTTTCTCGAAATATGGCGGTTTTTAAATGGTCATCCTGAAATTTAGGAGTATTTTCTTTTTTATTTATTTCTCCTTCCAAATTCGTAGAATCGGACTTTTTGAATTTTTATAACCGCTTCGATTCCCGCTCCTTTTTTGTCTTTTTAGCCACTAGTAACGTAACCATCTCCTTTTGTAATTATTATCTTTACCCATTCCCAAGACAGGGTATTTAAGCGTTGCAGAAAATCCCCTCATCTTCTACTTTTTTAAATTTATCTCTTTGAGTTTTCCATTGTCTCTCTCTCCTGTGCGTTCATCCCTTAAATCATTCGTTGTCAACAGACTCATCCTTTTTCCTGTAAGATCTTCTTCTTTCTCTTTGATTTCCTTTACTCATCATGGTTTACCCTGTAGAGTCGCTTGATAAGTTTCGTTCTGATTTCTCTAATCCTTCATGGGTTATTTTGGAGGAACTTTCTGAGCCTTCAAATTAATTTCGTTTGGCTGAGGGACATTGGTTCCCCAGTCTCTTTGTCACTGAATGTGGCTTTTCTTTTACCCCAAACCCTTTATGTCTGGAATTCTGTCAATATTTTGACGTAGCTCCTGCAAGAATAGCCTCCAATACGTGAAGAATAGTTAACAGAGTTCATAAATTAAATCAAATTTATGGAACTCGTATAGGAATTCCAGAAATTATGTTATGTTATAGATGGGCTGTTGGTGACAATACTTTTTATTTAAAAACTAGGTTTTTAAATAGGGCTTTAGTGGTCAATCTCCCAGATGTCAATAGGGACTACTTCGAGCACGGGGTTGTTATGAAAAATTTGCAACACCCTCCACTGACTGGAAATGATGTGTACCAGGGTCCTAAATGTCCTCCCTATGGCAATGGGATAGGTTGTTTTTATTTTTGAAATTATGCTTCCTTTGTGTTTGATAAAATGTGTCACTGATATTTTAATTTTCATTTATTTGCAGTTGACAGCAAAAGAAGGTCTCCAAAAGAGACAGAAGTTAATTTAAAATATCTAAAACTAATCTGGGGTTTGCATCAGATTGTTGCTGACGAGCATATCAGGTCAGCTTCATATTTGTTGCAGTATAAGAGTTACACCTCATCTTTTACTTCTCGTCCGGTGATAAGTGAGGTAGAACCAGTACTTCTTCTGCAAGTTCTTCACCTGAGTCTCATATCCCTCTGAGTGAAAGAATGAAGAAAAGAAGAGCTCCTGCCATCTTCGAGAAATCTGCCACTGTTGCTGGAGAGGCAAAGAGAAGTAAACATGATGTTCCAGAAGAGGGGACAAAGAAGATTGATGCACCCCCTATAGCTACCACTGTGAAGGTTACCGAGAAGCCCCCAGTGGATCCGATCAAGGCCGCTGTTCCAAGCGAGGTAATTGTTATCTCTTCGACTAAGACTACATCGTTAGTCGAGACCATTCATGTTCCCCCGAGGAAGCTAAAGAAGATCTCCTCGGTCAATTTGGCAGAATCCATCTCTCAACCCCCGATTACTGGAAGTGGTGTTCCCACTTTTGTTGCCCCGAACTCTGCCATGAGCTCGATGAAGTCTTGGATCATTCTCGAGATCCAAGGTATGGAAGAAAATCTTTCTCGGGACATGGTTACCTCATTAGTTGCTCGTCATATAGCTTCTGTAAGTATCATTGTCCTCAACTTTCATTTTTCCCTTGTTACATCTGTGTACTGACTTGATATCATTTTCTTTTCCAAGTTGGTGACCTGTTTTAATACCATTTTAAAGAAAGATGAATCTATTAAAGCTTCAAGCTCCTCGTCTGGTGTAGAGGAAGCTATGGTGGGCCTGACGCAGTCTTTGAAAGATTCTCGTCAGAAGTATGATGATGATAAGGCTGCTTGGGAGGAGAAACTTGATTCCACCGAGCAGGAAAGAAACCAAGTTGTTGAAGTCTCCAAAGGTTTGGAGAAGAAAATAAAAAACTTGGAAGAGAAGAATAAAGAGCTTAATGAGAAACTCAAAAATGCTAGGGAGCTTGAAAGTAAGCTAAAAATGCTAAAGAAGAGTTGGGCCGACTTCGTGAAGTAAATCGTCAAAAGGAAGAAATAGAGAACAAGCTGAAGGTTGCCGAGGATCTTCTTTTCGAGAAGCTTTCCTTGGAGAAAGCGAAAAGAAACTTGGCTATAAAAAATTCTTTCAGCACTGGCTGGGATAAGGGGTGTAATAAAGGTTTGGCTGTCATGATGTCGCATGTGGAATATGGTATCCATATATACTTTAGGGATGGCTGGGTTGCTGCTCTGCAAGAGATGAAGGTCGATGAAAATTCTGACCTGTTTCAGCGACACATCCCGGGCCTCCCTCCAACTCCTGAAGAAGAAGAAGAGGACGAAGCCGCCTCTGAGGAATCCTCCATGGTGATTGGAGATCAAATTCCTCATTCCTCAGCTATCCAGTCCATAAGTGAGCAACTTCAACCATCCAGTGTTTCAAACGAGCAACTTCCAGCACTCCCCGAGTAACCATCTGTACCATCCGAGAAACCTACCTCCTCGTCCCAGCCTCCCGAGAAAGTTTTGGGAGACAAGGAAAAGTTGTAGAGTTATTAGGATTTTTTTCTCTGTTTATTTTTCTTTATCAAATGTAACTTTGAATTTTGTACTTCTCTTTTATGATGTAATAAAATTTGAAGTTTCGCCTATTTATACTATTGTTTCTCTTCTTCATGCTCTGTTTGAACTCTTATTGATTCTTGCTTTCTCTTCCTTTACTAGTTTATGGCCAGGATGGAGTTATTATCTGCTCATGATATAAAATTGTTGAGGCAATGCAATAAGTACTTCAAAGCTGGTCATGCAGATATGAGTGCAGCACAAATCATTGACATCCTCAGTCAAGGTGCTTCAGAGCAAGCAATTTTAGCCTACCAGTATTTGAAGTGCCTGCTTAACCGTGCAGTGGCTAATAATGTAGCATATTATGAAATGATTGAAGATCTCCAAGGAACTCTTGAAGAGCTTCAACAACAATATAAGGAATCTACAGCCCTTTTGCATGAAGGATACGAGAAGAAGTATCAGCAACTCAGTGCTGATAAGGGATACGATAAACTATTTGCTGCTTACGATGTGAGGGAGAGAACTTTGAAGGCTGAGGTCGAAGAGCACAGACAGATAGCTGAGTTGTTAGAGCAGGAAAATAATAACCTGCAAAGAGAGGTGTATCAGTTGAAGTCTTCAGCTTCCACCTCAAACGCTTTGGTCCCTGTGAACGACGAGGGATTCTCTTTCTTGGAGGTCGAAAATGCCAACCTGAGGGATGAATTAGAAACCTTGAAGAGATTTGGCCCTTCTACATCTACTCGGGGATGAGTAAGAGCTCCTCGGGGACGAGCAAGAGCTGATTGGATTACTGTCGAGGAACAAAGAACTCAATCTGCACTAGAGAACCAGGCCTTCCAACTGATGGCAAAGAACCAGGCATTGGCTGAGATGTCTACGAAGATCAGGAATCTGGACGAGCAGCTTTCTGCACAGAAGTATGCCTTGGAGAATAAAGAACTCTTTATAAAAATTCTTCACGAGCAGTTGGAAAGGTTGACTTATCAGTTCCACAAGGATCCCAGAGAATTTTGGATGGCTGGCTACAATGAGGCTCTTTACCATTTGGATGATCGGATCCAAAATGCGAATAATGAAGGTTACAAACAAGGGTGGTTGAATGCCCTGGGTATACTGTAACTGGAACAAGGTCACTACTTGTGGGATTATCATAATCCTGGGTTGCTCGACTTGCCAGTGCCACCCTTCAAACTCGACATGAGCTGGATCCCTACCCGGGCAATCCCTCAGTGTTTGATTTCCAAATACCTTGGCGATTATAGTCTCCATTCTAATGCTGAAATATCTCGCCAAAGCACCTACTCGATCGACCATTTGTGATGAACATCAGGATGCTTAAAGATCTTAATTTCATAAACTCCCCTTATGCTTTAGAGGATCCTCCTGCTGGCGAGGAACCTGTTTCAAAAGCAGAGGGGAAGAAACCAATAGAATAGGAATCTTGATGTAATCATTAATTTATATTTCATTCTCTATGTATTCTGTTTTTGGATTTAATAAAAGACTTTTATTTTTGTTCGCAATCTTGATTGTCATTGCCTTGTGGTTGTAAAACATTTTATATATGCATATCTGTTAAAAAGATAACAACATTGTGTTATTTGTCGATCAATTTAGAGTTGATTAAAACTTATTGTCGACTAGTTTGAATTTGTGGTAATCATTTGACAACTAACCAAACTTAATGATGTTTTGTTTCTCGACCAACTTGGTAGTAATTTAAAAAGTTACGAGTATAAAAAATTTTGCTCGATCACTTTCTCGTACTCATAAAATGTTTCCGACCAACCAAGGTCGGTAAATTTTCCTCCTCGACCAACTACAGTTAGTGGGTTTTTATTCCCGATCAACCATAGTTAGTGGATTTTTTCTTACCGACCAACTTTGGCACTTTTTGGAATAGTTTTTCTTCCTAACCAATCTTAGCTGGCATTTTTAGGAATAGTTTTTCTTCCTAACCAACCTTAGTTGGCATTTTTAGGAATAGTTTTTCTTCCTAACCAACGTTAGTTGGCATTTTTAGGAATAGTTTTTAACCTTAGTTGGAATTTTTAGGAATAGTTTTACTTCCTAACCAACCTTAGTTGGCATTTTTAGGAATAGTTTTTCTTCCTAACCAACCTTAGTTGGCACTTTTAGAAATAGTTTTACTTCCTAACCAACCTTAGTTGGCACTTTTAGGAATAGTTTTACTTCCTAACCAACCATAGTTGGAATTTTTAGGAATAGTTTTTCTTCCTAACCAACCTTAGTCGGCATATTTAGGAATAGTTTTACTTCCTAACCAACCTTAGTTGGCATTTTTAGGAATAGTTTTTCTTCCTAACCAACCTTAGTTGGCACTTTTAGGAATAGTTTTACTTCCTAACCAAACTTAGTTGGCATTTTTAGGAATAGTTTTTCTTCCTAACCAACCTTAGTTGGCATTTTTAGGAATAGTTTTACTTCCTAACCAACCTTAGTTGGCACTTTTAGGAATAGTTTTGAGTAGTCTGAGTTTTGTTGAGTAGTGTGTAGCACTAGTATTCGGCAAAAATTTTCCAACAAAAGGAGAGAACTGGGCAGAACATTGTCACTTTATTCATACTAACAAAAATGTATTACATGAGAGTTTAAATCACTGATAATACTTGCGCAAGTGTTCTGCATTCCATGCATTATTAAACTCCTGCCCTTCTAAAGTTGCTATTCTGTAGGTTCCTGGTCGAACAACTTCTGTAACTCGATAAGGTCCATGCCAGTTTGCTTCCTATTTGTTGTGCTTTTGAATCACTTTTTTTAGTACATAGTCTCCTTCTTTCAGGTCGCACTTCTTTACTCTCTTGTTGTAAAACAAAGATGTTCGTTGTTGGTAAGCAGCATTCCTAATGGCTGCTTCTTCTCTAACTTCCTCGAGCATGTCTAAATCCAATCTTCTCATTAATTCACTAACAAGGGAATTGAAATTCAGTACTTTATGTGTCGGGAGACCCAACTCCGCAGGTATAACGGCTTCACTTCCAAATGCCAGCATATATGGAGATTCCCATGTTGCTGCTCAGGGAGTATTTCGGTAAGCCCATAGTACTGATTGTAGCTCGTTGATCCAATTTTCTTTTGCGTCATTGAGTCTTTTCTTCAAGCCATTCAGTAGCGTTCGGTTTGTTACTCTATTTTGTCCATTGCTTTGGGGATGGCCTGGTGCCGAGTGGATCTTTAAGATATTTGACTGATGACAATAGGCAGTGAACTCCTTGTTGTCAAATTGTGTTCCATGGTCGGTAATGAATGCATGGGAAAGACCATATCTACAGATGATATTTTTCCAAATAAATTGATACACCTTCTCATACGTCATGTCGATAAGAGGCTCAGCTTCTACCCACTTAGTAAAATAATCCATAGCGACGACGAGATATTTAAATCTTCCTCTGGTCGTTGGAAGTGGTCCGACCAAGTCAATTCCCCACATAGCAAATGGCCAAGGGGAGGTAATGGGTGTCAACAACGCTTGGGGATTTCTTCGGATGGAGGAGAAGTGCTGACACTTGTCACATTTCTTAGTATAGGCTATACAATCAGCCCTCATCGTTGGCCAGTAGTATCCTTGCGTCATAACCCTTTGCAAAAGCGTTCGACCTGCTACATGGGCTCCACAGGACCCTTCATGGATCTCTTCAATCAAATCTTTCACCCCGGTGGGATGCACACATCTTTGCAGACCAGCTATAATTCCTCGTCTCTACAGAATACCATTATTCAGTACATAATGAGCAGCTTTAAACTTCAATTTTTTGGCCGCAAGTTTTTCAGTTGGTAATTCCCCCTCCTCAATATATGCCCTGATGGAATCCATCCAAGATGGTCTTAAATTAAGAGTAATAAAATTCATCATCAAATCTTCATCTATACTCCGACCAGCTAAAACTTCAATTGGTATTATTCTTCATAGCTCGGTACGAGTAGCTGATGCTAATCGAGCTAAGGCGTCTACCCTCGCATTCTCCATTCTTGGTATTCTGACCAGCTGAATAGCAGCAAATTCTGATACCAATTACCTTGACTTTGCATGATACCTGATCATTAATTCTCCTTTGGCTGCATATACTCCCATCATTTGATTTATGATCAATTATGAGTCACTGAAGACAATAACTTGCTCTGCCCCCATGGTTTTTGCCAAACTAAGACCTGCAATCATGGCTTCATATTCAGCCTCATTATTCGAAGCTTTGAATTGGAAGCGTAGGGCATATTCCATGTCGACCTCGTCTGGACTATTAAGAACAATCCCTGCCCCACGGCCTGTTGTGCAAGATGAGCCATCCACATATAAACTCCATATAGGTAACTCATCTTCAAATTTCTGATCTGACAGAGTTCCTTGATGGAAAATTTATTGCTTCCTTTCACCCTCTCATAATATTTCTTGTTGTTTGTCGATCATCACTTCTTGCCCTTTTACCAACCTAAGTTGGTCTGGGATTGAGTTTGATGATTCTGTAACATATATTTGCCCCTTTACCAACCTAAGTTGGTTTGGGCTTGGATTTGATGATTTTGTAACATCCACAGGTTGATCGGTGAGCAACTTTTGCTCCTTGGGGGTATCAGGATAGGTGAACTCTGCTATAAAATCTGCTACTGCTTGCCCTTTAAGTGATGATCTGGGTTCATAAATTATGTCATATTCACCGAGCTCTATTGCCCAATACATCAATCTTCCTGATTTTTCTGGTTTATGAAGAGCTTTTCTCAATGGCATATCGGTATATAAGACTATAGTATGAGCTTGGAAGCATGGCTTCATTCTTCTACTTGCCTCGATCAATGCTAGTGAAAATTTTTCCAGCTTTGGATATCTGATCTCTGCTCCTCGGAAGGCTTTGCTAGTGTAATAAATCGGTTTTTGCACTCCATTCTCCACTCTTATTAATGACGAGCTAATTGCATTCTCTAACACTGCCAGATACAAGTATAATTTTTCTCCCATCACTGGCCTGGACAATAGTGGAGGTGCTCCCAGATATTTCTTCAAGTCTTGAAAAGCCTTCTCACATTCATCATTCCACTCAAAAGTCTTTCGGAGCATTTTGAAGAATGGGAGACATCTATCAGTTGCTCGCGATACAAATTTGTTGAGTGTTGCTACTCGTCCTATAAGACTTTGCACTTCTTTCTTCATCGTTGGAGATCGCACCTCTAACAGAGCTTTGATATTTTCAGGGTTTGCTTCAATGCCTCGTTGATTTATAATGTACCCGAGAAACATGCCTTCTCGTACTCCAAATCTGCACTTCGTCAGGTTCAGCTTCATTTGATATTTATCTAGTTGATCAAAGGTATTGCCTAAGTCAACTAGATGATCAGCTACTTTCTTGCTCTTTGTCAGCAAATCATCAACATAGACTTCTATATTGCAACTGATTTGCTCTGTAAACACCTTATTCATCAGCCACTGATATGTTGCACCTACATTTTTCAAACCAAAAGGCATAACATAATAACAGTAAGTTCCCCTAGGGGTAATGAAAGAAGTACTCTCCCTGTCTTCAGGTTTCATCTTAATCTGGTTGTATCCAGAATAAGCGTCCATGAAGCTCAACAGCTCGTGTCCCGAGGTAGCATCTACTAATTGATCAATTCGGGGCAAGGGAAAGTGGTCCGTTGGGCATGCTTTGTTGAGGTCGATGAAATCTACACACATCCTCCATTTGTTGTTCTTTTCCTTTACCATCACCACATTTGATAACCAGTCTGGATATTTAACATCTTTAATAAAGCAAGCTTTCTGGAGTTTCTCGACCTCTTCCTGTATAGCTTGATTCTTCTCGGGACTGAATACCCTTCTTCTCTGCTTTACTGGCTTGATCTCCTTATTCACGTTGAGTTCGTGACATAAGAAATTTGGGTTTATTTCGTGCATATCCTCATGACTCCATGCAAAAGTTTTCTTTCTGCTTCTTAGGAAAGTTATCAATTTATGTTTTAGTGAGGCCTCCAATGACAAACCTATTTGAGTTGTTCGTTCAGGGTGCTCGTCATGCAGAATTATGTTTTCAGTAGCTTCCACCACCTGGCCTTTCACGAGTTGGGACTCATCTCTAGGATCCAATGTTTCAATTTCTGCACCTTCCTCCACTTGATAGGTAGTAGTCTTTTTCCTTGATTCCTCCACTTGATAGGTAGTAGTCTTTTTCCTTGATTCCTCCAGTTCCTCTTGCTCGGCAAATGAATAGTAGCATTCCCGGGCTACTTTTTGATCACCCTTCACAACTCCTACTCCAAAATTTGTTGGAAATTTTAGGCATTGATGTATCGTAGATGGAACTGCCTCGAACTTCTTCAATCCTACCCTTCCCATGATGATATTATAGGCTGATTGAACATTTTTATCCATCACGAAGAAGAGTATTCTTTCTGTTCGACAAGCAGGCCATGTTCCAATGAGTATATCCAATTTGATCGTCCCAAGTGGAAAAACTTTCTTGTCAGTAAAACCGAGGAGGGGTCTATGATAAGGCTCCAGTTGAGATAGCTTTAGATTTAAACTGTCGAAGCACGAGTAGAACATGATGTCTACCGAGCTACCATTGTCTACCAGTACTCTTGAAATCATTACTTCCTTCATCCTCATTTTGATCACCAATGGGTCATCATGACGATATAGAACACCTGCGAGGTCGTTCTTTGAGAAACCAATGACCAATTTCTCTTTGTTTACCTTTCTCGGGCGATCCTCCTCAGCTAGATTTATTCGTTGAATGTATGAGCAAGCTTGAGCCTCACAGAGGTAAGCTTTTCTCTCTGTAGTAAGGTCTTCTCCTCCTGCATCTTCACCTGTAATAACATTACAATCAAATGACCCAAAGCGTATTGAAAATACCTCACGTTCTGGCTACCTTGGTCTCTTGGGAAGATCGGGGTCGTCTTCTGGATCAACTTCATGGTCACTTTTCTTGTTCTCCTCTGCTCGACGAGGAGATCTAGACCTCTCTCTTGTTCGGTCGTTGTTTCTTCTTTCATTTCTACGATCAACATAATTTGCCAATTTTCCTCGTTTAATAAGTGTTTCAATCTCATTCTGAAGAGCTATGCAATTTTTTGTCATATGGCCATGATCTTTGTGAAAATCGTAATATTTTGCCTTATTCCTCCTGTCAGGGTCTGTCTTCATTTTCTCTGGCCAGTTTAATTCCTCGTTGTTCTTGATTTCTTCTAGAACATGGTTGATGTCTATCTTCAAAGGAGTGTAATTATCAAATTTCTTCAATACCTCCCATGACGACCTTGTTTTTGATTGTTTGTCACCACCATTGTTCTTATGCTCTTTCTTCTTAACTTTATCACCTTCCACCTTGGTTTCTTTGGCATCCATATTCTTCTTCACAGCCATAGCCTCCTCGGCATTCATGATCTTGGCCGCTTTTTCCATCAGTTCTGACATGGTTCTGGGTGGATCTTTGGCCAAAGTGTAGTACAATTTGTTGGGCAGCAGCCCACTCATCAAGGCGGTAATCGCTGGCTTTTCTTTATAATCAATGACTTCGAGTTTCTCGTTATTAAAATGAGTTATATAATCTCTAGTACTCTCACTATCTTTTTGTCTAACACTTAACAAATGTGCTACTCGTTTAACTGGCTTTGCCCCAAAACAAAAATTTCCAATGAATAACTCGGCCAATTGAACGAAAGTTGAGATCTTACCCCGACGAAGATTATTGTACCATATTTGAGCATATCCGGTAAGAGTTCCTAAGAATGGTCTGCATCTCATCTCATCTGGAACAGCATAGATGTCGGTTGCAGCTTGGTATTGTTCTACGTGAAGAACAGGGTCGGTCTTTCCATCATATTTGGGAGTCACAACAGGTGCTTTGAACTTTGACGGTGTGGGAAAATCCACAATGGCCTGGACAAAGGGTGTCCCTTGAACAAAAGTTCATTGTAGAGGGTTCTTAGCCTTAGCTATTTCCCCTAATATGTCTTCCAGCCTCTGAATAGAGCCTTTCCACGCATCATTTCCTTCCTTGAGCCTATTTGTTCGAGTAACTGATCGCGTTGAGGTGGCTTCCAGTGATTTATCTTGACGAGCAGCTGGTCGCGACTGGGCAGATCCTTCCCTTAAGTCTGATGATCATCGAAAGCTCCTCGACGCAGCCTTAGGAGGACTTTTGTTCCTCCTAGGACCTAATCGATCAAAATGAGATACCCTGCTTAACCTTTCTAGCGCACTAGTCCTTTATGGAGAGAGAGTGATACGTTGTTCAGTATCTGTGGCTCGTACTGACGAAGTTCGTCCAGGTTGATAAGAAAAATCTTCAAACTCCTCAGTACGATATGAATCGGTACGCCTAGTACGCGAAGAAAGTAAACGGGTATTTTTTTGAACACTTCGATGTCCTGAATGGGTCGGTACTCCGCCATGAAGGGTTTGTATGAGTTGTCGCATAGTTTCTTGCATGGTTGTCTAGCCCTGGGCCATATTTGTCATTATTCCAGCCAGATCTAGAACGTTTGGGGGAGCAGATGGATTTGGAGGGCTTCCAGCGTTTCGATTGCTGGGTTCTGGATTATCAGCCATTTGTAATGAATTGTTTTTGATGAAAAATGATATTACTAGTCGTTTCCCACAGACGGAGTCAATCTGTTGATGTAAAAAATTAGATTATATCTAATTATTTAATCACTAATAAAATAAAATGAGACAAAGAAATTTTAAAGTGGTTCAGCCTTATAAGAACTGTTTGGGAATTCTTGATTACCAGTTTAGTCAAGAAATTCTCGATCCCCTTACAATGAGGATGATACAATGTATTTATAGCCCTCAGGCTATACATGTGAAAGGGTAATACATATCTGTCCATTAGGCGTATACATCTGTATGATAATAATAAGCATGCAGTCAATCTGTTGGTTACCCTGCTATTAATGCTCTGTTCGAGGTGCATCTCGGACCGCCTAAGTAGCTCGGTACTCATAAGTTGCTCGGTGTATTAAAGTTCCTCGGAGAACTCTTGTTGGTCAGAGCGTCTAAGTTGATCGCGGAAGCAGAGTTCCTCATTGTAGTATGGTTCCTCGGAGAGCATCTATTGCTCGGAGTATCTAAGTGGGTCGGGGAAGTTGAGTTCCTCGAAGTCAAGGTGTTGTTCTTAAGTGTTTGTTATATATCTTCACTCAATTGAGCCATGTCAGCAGACTAAATTTGGTATCAACACTCACCCTTAGAGAACTTAGTGTACAACTTATGTTCCCTTAGTACTTTTAAAACCAATCATAAATCCTCCACGTGTTCTTCCTCTGATTGATAATAAACTATAAGTTCATCATCAAATACGATGATGAACCGATCTAGGAATGGTTAAAAAAATAAATTCATCATGTTCATAAACACTACTGGTGCATTTGTTAGCTCAAACGTCATGGACTAGAACTCATATGTGGATCGCGTCAAAACCCATCTTCGAAATGTCTTTCTCCCGAATACGTAACTGGTGATACCTTGAGTTCAAGTCAATCTTAGATAAGCATGACGCACTCCTCAACCAGTCGAATAGATCATCAATACGAGACAACATATATTCGTTCTTTATCGTGACCTTTTTTAGCTCCTGATAGTCCACACATAATCAAAGTGAATTGATTCATATCGAATATTGCATATTTCCACCCATTATCTTTATGCATTCTAGCATTTTTACGATCCTAAATGCCTATAATTATTATCATTAACCAGACAACCTTGGATTTGGATAAATACATGTTTTGCAGTGGGTAATTGTGCTTTTGTAGGTATTGGAACGCTAAAAGTGAGGATCCGTTGCATTGCGGAGAAGTTTCGTCGCTGGATGCTACTTCAAGGGCATTTTAGTCAATTAACATTTCTTATCCGGCCCATGGAAATTCCACGGATGCATATTTCATTGGTTTAGCATCGCGTGGCCGCAAACGGTGCGTCGTTTGGAGTTCGGACGAAGAAGCTAGGCTCGTTTCCGTAATGGACCTTTTCCCCCTCATCATGGACCAAATGCAGCGTGAAAACAGAGTACCAGTCAACCGCGTACAAGGGACCGGTCGACCTCGGTTTTAACTTTTGCCGTGGGAAGGAGACAATATACTTTGGCTTAAGGGGCCGGTCGACCGCGCCCCTGCGACCGGTCGATCGGTAGTGCCAAATATTTTGGGCTCTTTCCTCTTTCTTTCCTTTTTCCCTTGTTTTTTCCCACTTACTATATAAACCCATTTTTGGTTTTAATTTAGATATACTTAGTTAGAATAGATTGTAGAGAGTGGTAGTTAGGGTTTGGGTGGTTTTGGATGGTTCTTCTTCATTTATACTTGGTTTGACAACCCATTTGTTGTGTAAGTTGACTATTCATCATCCTTTCCATTTAATTTAAGTTGTATTTCCTTTGTTTCCATTGTTGTAGTATAATTTACAAGCTTTCTAATTTAGGTTTTCTTGCTTTATTTACATGCTTTGATTTACACGCTTGCTAGTATAGATTTACCGCGTTTATTTATCGCTTCTCATTTACCGCGTTTTTAACATGCTTTCTAGGTAACTTAAATTAGGTTGTGTTTGAATTGAACTCACTCGAGTTGACGCGTTGATTTTCTTTGGTGATGGAGTTTACGGGTCTATTGCGGGTGCGTTGTCCTAGTTATTACGCCTAGGAGATTTGACGGGGCATATCATGTATGTCCCGTGCTTACGACCTTTCGCGCGTAATTTCTAGGATATTTATTGACGCCAAAATCTTATTAGGCTTTTATTATGATTTAGGACGTAACAACCCTTGATTTAATTAACTATCGAAACGAGACGCATTTGTAATAACCCGTCGACCCATGTAACCATTTTATACAAATTAACTCGGATGAGGGATATTCGACGCAACCTATAGTTTTTACTCGCTTTCATAATCTAGTTTCAATACATTGCCTAGTTAATCATTTACCTTTATGCATCTTTTCTTTTAGTTTGTAATCATCTTTTACACTTTTATTTAGGAGTATTAAATCACTTGAATTCTAGCAACTCGTCTCTGTGGATTTTCGATACCCGACTTACCGCTGTGCTTGCCTCGCAAGTGTAGTAGTAACTTAGGTTTTTGTATTGAGTTGGCGAAACGAAAACAACGACTGTGCACTTTACACGCGCACACTTTTCGCACCTCAATCAAATGGCGCTGTTGCCGGGGACGAGTTTGTTTAGACTTTATTTGATTTAGTATTTCATAGTATTTTCTTTCTATTTGTATTTTTTGCCTAACAATTTTGCAGGACTTCCACATTTGAGCACTTAGAAACGCTCGATTTTTTTCCCGCGCGCACTTACTTTGTGGAATCCGCCACTTCGAGCCATTTTTGGGGTAAGCATGTCTTAATCCAATTCTTTCGGTAATCATTGTTATAATTCTCAAAATTCCCGCAAACCTATGACTTTCGGTGAATACTTAGAATCCCAAAAATTTGCAAATTCAAATATTACTTTGGGCGAGTATAACGAAAGTCAAAACTTAGGTTATTGGAATTTTGATGATGATGACAATTATTTTGGGCCTTTACCTCCTTATAATTGGAATTTTGAAACGAATTGCAATAGTTTTCAAAATTCCTATAATAATGAGTTTTCGTTTAAGTCCGATGGTAATTTTTAAAGTTCTCATTTTCATGCATCCGCGCCTTGACCCATGACATTCGGTGAGGGTTTGCGTATGTATGAGAATGAGAAAATTGAAAATCGTTATCGGGAAGAAAATCGTTCGTGGGAACATGTGTTGGATTTATTATTTGAGTCCGACGACGATTTTGCTTCCGAGACTTTTGAAGTCGAGGAATGTTTTGAACCAAATGAGGTACTTGTACCTACTTTGGAACAAGCCATTCTAGACTTTGCCCATCTCGTAATAGATATTGAAAGTGAGGATGAAAATGACGTAATATCTATTTGCAATGAAATGATTTCTTCTTTGGCCCCCAAAGAAGAACATTTCATTGAAAATGATATTATTTCCTTTGAAATTCCAACTTCATGCGATGATGATTCATCTCATGAGTTTGAATTTCTTTCATCCCCATTTTCATTCTCTATTACCCCACCGGAACAAGTACCCGATGATTCGATTTCGAACTTTAATGTTTTAAACCCTATCGCCGATGAGGATTACTTGCTCGAGTCGCCCTCCACGATCGCATCTTTGCCTTTGTGTGCGCCGCCTCCCATTCCAACTTCCAAATCCTTGGGAGGATATTCGGCTTTTCTCAGTCCCCACTTGCTTTTGTCAGCCGTTCAATCCAAACCCCCCATCGTCCCTCCAAAACTTTTAATTGGCGAGGGTTCATTTCTTCCGCGTTACATATGCCTTCCGTTGTTCAAACGGAATCCAT
The DNA here is from genome assembly GCA_949130495.1 of Sambucus nigra. Taxonomy (NCBI): domain Eukaryota; kingdom Viridiplantae; phylum Streptophyta; class Magnoliopsida; order Dipsacales; family Adoxaceae; genus Sambucus; species Sambucus nigra. Next base: position 42,903,852 of record OX422212.1, on the reverse strand, counting down.
ATTTTTCGGAGGGCATGCTTGTATGTGAGGGTACACCGGTTATCCTCCAAAGTCAAATCGTTTTTATGGTGGACACTCAGCTATTTAGACTTCTAGTGTACAGTTAGTGTGATGCCTAAATAGTAGGTTGTATATAGTTAGCTTTCTTTCTTTTTATTTTTTTTCTTTCTTTTTTAATTTAGTCTAGTGTAATTAGTTAACTTTTTGTTATTTGTTTTTGCTATGCTCGGTACTAACTTGTTTTATAGATTCTTTGGACTTGTTCTTATGGGGATCGCTCCACGTTTGGGTAATATCACGCTTTTCCTCTCTTTGACTTGATTCTTAATTAACATTGAGGACAATGTCAAGTTGTAAGTTAGGGGGTGTGGGGTATTCTATCCATTTCTTTATTTAGTCCATATTTTTGTTCACATGTTAGTTACTTAGTATGCTTTTCTTAGAAAAATTCAAAAATTTCAAAAAAGATTTTCTTTATTTTTTCTCCTTTTTTGGGCATTTTGCCTTTGTTTCCCATGATAAATTTTAATAATTGCCCGATCCAATAGACAACCCAATGATGCATGTTCTCGATTTTAGAAGTTATTAGACTTTAGTCTCAATTATTGATATGATGAATAACTTCATGAATTAAACTTTAATCCCATGAGCACATGCACTTTTATTGTTATATTGATTTGGTTTAAGATTTTTATAACTCGGTAATTTTTTGTTGCATTGTATATACTTACACCGAGTAAGCTTTGTACCTTTCGTCGTTTGTGAGTGTATACACTATTTTTTTCTCTTTGAAAACGTTGAATTCGTTGGTAATCTCTTTATTCTTTCATTTGACCGTTTATTAATTGAGTTCATACTTGAAATGTGTTACTTGATTATGATTTTCATATATTGTTTTGATTCGAGAATTGCGTAAACTTTGTGAAATGATCATAGGCCCTCTTTGTTATATCACCCATATGAGCCTTGACCTCACCCTTATATGTTTACCCTCGCCAACCTTTTTGAGCCTAAATATAGCCTTTCATTTCATACCCCCTTCCCATAACCAACTCTACATTGGAGTTATAAACCATACATACACTTTCCATACCTTTGTTTGGAATGTTACTTAGGATTGAATGATTTTGTTATGATGTTGGTTGCAATTTAGGCATTTGAGAGTTTGAAAACTAAAGAAAGTAGTGAAAAAGTGAAGAAAAAGAGAAAGCAAAAAGCAAAATAAAAGAAAAGAAAACATGAAAAAGAAGAAAAGAAAAAGAAAGAGAAAGTTGTAAATGTTGTGTATAGTGTTCAATAAGCTTTGATTACTCTCCCCGATGATATATCTAATGTCGTTTTGGAACTCGTTTTCCAATTTTGATATTGCCCGCATTATCCCATTATCCCGAGTTTTCATTCCGAACACTTTGAATTCGTACATATATTCCTTCATTTCGTACCTTAGCCATACCTACATTATAACCCTATTAAAGTCCTATGTGATCTTAGGTTGATGTAATTTAAAAGTCATAATAGTTGTGATAATCTGTGAAAATGCATTTCGCCTCTTTTAGTGAGTGGTATCCTTTCATTGAGATTACAGTTTTTCAGTTTATATATAGCGTTCTTCATCTGTGACATGTGTGCGGCCTAGTTTCCATTTACATTTACTCTTTAGCCCGCATGTTCCGTGTGTTACCTCCCTGTTTCAAGTGAATTCGCTTGATGAGTGTAATGCCCGTGAGGATTGAATATATGCTTGCTTTAATGTTTATCCGGTTTATTTAAGTTTTTCGCCAAATCATACTTTGCATGTGCTCGCTCCCCTCCCACAGTTTAAGGTTTCAATTCTATGAGGTGCATTCTATAATGTTAATGATTTGGACTTTTGTTTGAATTCATTCAATGTGCTAATAATGTGTATGAAATCCTTTTCGCTTTTGTTGGGCTTGTCGCACGTTGAGTTGGGCATATTTTGAGGAAACCATATGATGTTTGTGGGTACCATCCCTGAAAACCCTCACGAGACGACACTCGTCCACTAGGGTAACCTAGGGTTTTAACGGCTTATTGCATATGCTAAATGCAATCATGTTCCCTACGAAAGTGGCAATTATATTTCGATGGATATATGCGTTTTGTATTTCCTTCTGTGGACTGGTTTTGTTTGTTTCATCACTAGGGACTAGCAATGTTTAAGTTAAGGGGTGTGATTCGTATCGAATATTGCATATTTTCGCCCATTATCTTTATGCATTCTAGCACTTTTATAATCCTAAATGCCTATAATTATGCTCATTAACCAGACAACCTTGGATTTTTATAGATACATGTTTTGCAGGGGTTAATTGTGCTTTTGTAGGTATTGGAACGCTAAAAGTGAGGATCCGTTGCATTGTGGAGAAGTTTCGTCACTGGATGCTACTTCAAGGGCATTTTAGTCAATTCACATTTCTTATCCGGCTCATGGAAATTCCACGGATGCATAGTTCATTGAGTTAGCATCGCGTGGCCGCAAACGGTGCGTCGTTTGGAGTTCGGACGAAGAAGCTAGGCTCGTTTCCGTAATGGACCTTTTCCCCCTCATCATGGACCAAATGCAGCCTGAAAATAGAGTACCGGTCGACCGCGTACAAGGGACCGGTCGACCTCGGTTTTAACTTTTGTCATGGGAAGGAGACAGTATACTTTGTCTTAAGGGGCCGGTTGACCGCGCCCCTACGACCGGTCGACCGGTAGTGCCAGATATTTTAGGCCCTTTCCTCTTTCTTTCCTTTTTCCCTTATTTTTTCCCACTTACTATATAAACCCATTTTTGGTTTTAATTCGAATATACTTAGTTAGAATAGATTTTAGAGAGTGGTAGTTAGGGTTTGGGTGGTTTTGGATGGTTCTTCTTCATTTACACTTGGTTTGACACCCCATTTGTTGTGTAAGTTGACTATTCATCATCCTTTCCATTTAATTTAAGTTGTATTTCCTTTGTTTCCATTGTTGTAGTATAATTTACAAGCTTTCTAATTTAGGTTTTCTTGCTTTATTTACATGCTTTGATTTACACGCTTTCTAGTATAGATTTACCGTGTTTATTTATCGCTTCTCATTTACCGCGTTTTTAATATGCTTTCTAGGTAACTTAAATTAGGTTTTGTTTGAATTGAACTCACTCGAGTTGACGTGTTTCTTTGCTTTGGTGATGGAGTTTACGAGTCTATTGCGGGTGCGTTGTCCTAGTTATTACGCCTAGGTGATTTGACGGGGCATATCATGTATGTCCCGTGCTTACGACCTTTCGCGCGTAATTTCCGGGATATTTGTTGACGCCAAATTCTTATTAGGCTTTTATGATGATTTAGGGCGTAACAACCCTTGATTTAATTAACTGTAGAAACGAGACGCATTTGTAATAACCTGTCGACCTATGTAACCATTTTATACTACTCGGGTGAGGGATATTCGACGCAACCTATAGTTTTTACTCGCTTTCATAATCTAGTTTCAATACATTGCCTAGTTAATCATTTCCCTTTATGCATCTTTTCTTTTAGTTTGTAATCATCTTTTACACTTTTATTTAGGAGTATTAAATCACTTGAATTCTAGCAACTCGTCTCTGTGGATTTTCGATACCCGACTTACCGTTGTGCTTGCCTTGCAAGTGTTGTAGTAACTTAGGTTTTTGTATTGAGTTGGCGAAACGAAAACAACGACTGTGCACTTTACACGCGCACACTTTTCGCATCTCAATCACGAATCATCCTTTTTCTTCACAAAAATAGGGGCTCACCACGGAGACGTGTTCCTCCTATGACCCCTGGCTCAAAGCTTCTGAACCTGGTCACTCGACTCCCTCATTTCTATTGAAGCCATCCGGTACGGTGCTCTCTCTATGGGCCTAGTACCCGACGCCAAATCTATAACAAATTTTATCTGTCTCAATAGTTGTAATCATATTACCTCATCCAATACGTGTGTAAACTCTTGGACAATCGGTATTGAGTGTAATGAGACAGTGAACTTCTCAGACGAAGTCGCATATATTGTAATACAAATGTGTGTTAGGCCCCCCCTCGGGCCCATGCATAATTATAAGAAACATCCCATGCCTGAACATAACAATCTCGTAAACCTACCCCCGATAGTCAGTATAAGGGTAATACGTATAGCTACAACTCCAAGTTAAATAATACGAGTCATAGGATCACACATCTAAAGCAACAAAGTGACTGAACACTCAAGCTGACTACTAAATTATTATGTTTCTACAATCACGACGTAAAGAAGCCCCCTATTTGTTGGGGTGTCCTCATATATATATATATATATATATATATATATATATATATAGCATAATATTATTAACATTATACTAATAAATAATGACAACCGCTCAATGTCTAAGTCAGACTCATGCATGTGAGACATAAATGTAATCATACCCATCCCCCGATGGTATTCTCAATAATAAATGTCATTCTACGGCCTCTACTAACTAAGTGGTCTCACTCACCACAAGTGTAATACCTTCTTCTAAAGTGACTATCTAAACGACGGCTCTACAAGCAGCATTTATGACGTTACTTCTTTGACCGTTTATGCTAAAACTTGTCTGGTTGGTGCTATTCTCATTGATTGTAACCCTAATGGTAATAATTTGTCTGATTTTAGGGGGAAGGTACCCTTTAGTTCTTAAGAATTGGAATATTTTTTTCGTCTGGATGGAAAAATGAATTTATTTTTCTGTTGTTTCAAAAAGCTCCATTAGCTCTATTGGTTGTAACAAATAGTATTGTCCTCTCTTGGAACCTCTTAGGATATTCTCTATAATATCATGTATTTTTATATACTAATATAAATATTATTTGTATGCTCGTGACATGTGATGTCACTGTGTATGTAATTATACATACGTAGGCATAATCTAAATCAAGGTCAATCATAAAAATATTCTAATTAAACTTGCCACAAAATTTGATGAAGGAAAAGGCCCAAAATCTTCTATAATTCCATCCTCTTCTTTGAGTCTTCCTATCTCTAAGTTGTGAGATTCCCAAATAGTCCCAAAATACCTTATTTAAAAAAAAACATTATTTTAAATGTTACCAACTCTCATAAATCTGTAACCTTATGAACAATATTAATAAATGCCACACATATAAAACATTATCCAATTTAAGCTAAAAATCACTTAAATCATAATTAATTTGTTTAGTGTAACATGACATTATAGTTGACGACTTCATAGTAATTGGGACCCGGTACCAAGGGGATAATCCAAGCATGTAAACCCTTAATATCAAACCCAGACTAATCCATAGTCTCCCATAATACATAGTTACGTTCAAAATATCTACTAATGTTTTACCGTGTCTTAATTTTCAATTTATTTATATTACACCTATATGTATAATTTCTCCTTAAATAAGGAATTTCTTCCTCGAAATTTGAATATTACCTCATTGGAATAACTCAGGATGCCTCACTCGCATATCATTATCTTGCTCCCACGTGGACTCATACTCACTATGATGTCCCCACTCAACTCTCACTAAGGGAATAAGTTTCGATCGCAGAACTTTCTCCTTGTGGTCAATAATATGTTGTAGTCTCTCCTCATAACTAGCATCCTCCTAAATCTTAATACCATCAAGATCAATATGCTAATATGCTTCCTCTTCCCTTAGAAATTTTCTCAACATGGACATATGAAAAAAATCATGTTGATTCATATCGAATATTACATATTTCTGCCCTTTATCTTTATGCATTCTAGCACTTTTACGGTCCTAAATGCCTATAATTATGCTCATTAACCAGACAACCTTGGATTTGGATTTATACATTCTTTACAGGGGTTATTTGTGTTTTTGTAGGTATTGGAACGCTAAAAGTGAGGTTCGGTTGCATTTCGGAGAATTTCCATCGTCGAATGCTACTTCAAGGGAAATTTGGTCTTTTCAAACTCACTATTTTTTATGGAATTAAGTTACCAACATGTAGATCATCAAATTATCCTTCCGTGGCCACTGACCGTGCGTCATTCTGACTTCGTATGTGGAAGTTATGCCCATTTCTGAAAGGTTTCGGTATTTTCTTCTACTTCAAGGGCATTTTGGTAATTTCATACTGCATAATTTGGAGGGTTTCAAAACATAATCATGTAGAGAATTGAATTATCTTCGCGTCGGTTCTGACCACGCCTCATTTCGATTCCGTATGAGGGAGTTATGGCTGTTTCCGTGCAACGCGTCAAAATTGGTTCGGAGGAAAAAGTGGGTTGTCTCCAGCTCAAGGCAAATTCCAAAAGTGCGATCGACCGGTCCCAAAACAGAGGTCGATCGGTCCCATCAGATATGGACGAAAATTGACTTATTTTGGGTTTTTTGGCTTGGTTTTGTTTGGGGTTTGTTTTGGGGTATAAATAGAATGTTGGGGGCTTTTCTTTGGAGCATATATTTCATTTTAGATACTTAGGTTAGGGTTTGGATTTTGAGAGCTCATCTTCTCCTCTCTTTGGGTGTTCCCCATTTGGGTGTTGTAAGGTTACTATTCATTATCTCTTCCAATTAATTTAAGTTGTATTTCCTTATTTTCTTGCTTTGTAGTTAATTTACTTGCTTTTTAATTTAGTTTACTTGCTTTATTTATTGCTTTCACCTAAATACATGTCATTTACCATGCTCTGTAGCTAGGTTAAATTAGGTTGTGTTGGATTGAACTCACCTAGGGTTGACGTGTTGCTTTGCTTTGGTGATGGAGTTTACGGGTCTATTTCGAGTGTGTTGTCCTAGTTATTACGCCTAGGAGATTTGACGGGGCATATCATGTATGCCCCGTGCTTACGACCTTTCGTGCGTAATTTCTGGGGTATTTGTTGACACCAAAATCGTATTAGATTTTATGCAAATTTAGGGGCGTGACAACCCTTGATTTAATTAATTGTCGAAACGAGACGCATTTGTAATAACTCGTCGACCCATGTAACCATTTTATACAAATTAACTCGAGTGAGGGATATTCGACGCAACCTATAGTTTTACTCGCTTTCATAATCTAGTTTCAACACATTGCCTAAATTAACTTTTTCTTTTAGTTTGTAGTTCGCCTTTTACACTTTTATTTTGGAATATTAAACCTTATAAATTCTAACAACTTGTCCCTGTGGATTCTCGATACCCGACTTACCGCTCTACTTGCCCCGCAAGTGTAGTTGTAACTTAGGTTTTTGTATTGAGTTGGCGAAACGAAAACAACAATTAGCTTCTTTACACGCGCTACTTTTCGCACTTAATCAAAATGGCGTCGTTGCCGGGGACTAGTTTGCTTTAGACTTTATTTGATTTATTATTTCATAGTATTTTCTTTCTATTTGTATTATTTGCTAATATTTTGTAGGACTTCCACATTTGAGCACTTAGAAACGCTCGAATTCTTTTCGCGCGCACCTACTATGTGGAATTCGCCACTTGAGCCATCTTTGGGGTAAGCATGTCTTATTCCAGTTCTTTCGGTAACCCTTGTTATAATTCTCAAAATTCTCTCAAACCTATGACTTTCGGTGAATACTTAGAATCCCAAAAATTTGCAAATTCAAATATTACCTTGGGCGAGTATAACGAAAGTCAAAATTTAGGTTATTGGAATTTTGATGATGATGATAATGATTTTGGGCCTTTACCTCCTTATAATAGGAATTTTGAAACAAATTCGAATAGTTTTCAAAATTCCTATAATAATGAGTTTTCGTTTAAGTCCGATGGTAATTTTCAAAGTTCCCATTCTAATGCATCCACACCTCGACCTATGACATTCGGTGAGGGCTTGCGTATGTATGAGAATGAGAAAATTGAAAATCGTTATCGGGAAGAAAATCGTTCGTGGGAACATGTGTTGGATTTATTATTTGAGTCCGACGACGATTTTGCTTCCGAGACTTTTGAAGTCGAGGAATGTTTTGAACCAAATGAGGTACTTGTACCTACTTTGGAACAATCCATTCTAGACTTTGCCCATCTCGTAATAGATATTGAAAGTGAGGATGAAAATGACGTAATATCTATTTGCAATGAAATGATTTCTTCTTTGGCCCCCAAAGAAGAACATTTCATTGAAAATGATATTATTTCCTTTGAAATTCCAACTTCATGCGATGATGATTCATCTCATGAGTTTGAATTTCTTTCATCCCCATTTTCATTCTCTATTACCCCACCGAAACAAGTACCCGATGATTCGGTTTCAAACTTTAATGTTTTAAACCCTATCGCCGATGAGGAATACTTGCTCGAGTCGCCCTCCACGATCGCATCTTTGCCTTTGTGTGCGCCACCTCCCATTCCAACTTCAAAATCATTGGGAGGATATTCGGCTTTTCTCGGTCCCCACTTGTTTTTGTCACCCGTTCAATCCAAACCCCCCATCGTCCCTCCAAAACTTTTAATTGCCGATGGTTCATTTCTTCCGCGTTACACATGCCTTCCGTTGTTAAAACGGAATTCATATTTTTCGGAAGGCATGCTTGTATGTGAGGGTACACCGGTTATCCTCCAAAGTCAAATCGTTCTTATGGTGGACCCTCAGCTATTTAGACTTCTAGTGTACAGTTAGTGTGAAGTCTAAATAGTAGGCTGTATATAGTTATCTTTTTATTTTTTCTTTCCTTTTTAATTTAGTCTATTGTAATTAGTTAACTTTTTATTATTTGTTTTTGCTATGCTCGGTGCTAACTTGTTTTGTAGATTCTTTGGACTTGTTTTTATGGGGATCGCTCCAATTTTGGGTAATATCGCTCTTTTCCTCTCTTTAACTTGGTTCTTAATTTACATTGAGGACAATGTCAAGTTTTAAGTTAGAGGGTGTGGGATGTTCTATCCATTTCTTATTTTAGTCCATGTTTTTGCTCACATGTTAGTTACTTAGTATGCTTTTCTTAGAAAAATTCAAAAATTTCAAAAAGATTTTCTTTATTTTTTCTCCTTTTTTGGGCATTTTGACTTTGTTTCCGATGATAAATTTCAATAATTGCCCGATCCAATAGACAACCTAATGATGCATGTTCTCGATTTTAGAAGTTATTAGACTTTAGTCTCACTTATTGATATTATGAATAACTTCATGAATTAAACTTTAATCCCATGAGCACATGATTGTTATTGTTATATTGATTTGGTTTAAGATTTTTATAACTCGGTAATCTTTTGTTGCATTGTATATACTTACACCGAGTAAGCTTTGTACCTTTCGTCGTTTGTGAGTGTGTAGACTATTCTTTTCTCATTGAAAACGTTGAATTCGTTGTTAATCTCACTATTCTTTCATTTGACCGTTCATTAATTGAGTTCATACTTGAATTGTGTTACTTGATCATGATTTTCATATATTGTTTTGACTCGAGAATTGCGTAAACTTTGTGAAATGATCATAGGCCCTCTTTAATATATCACCCATATTAGCCTTGACCTCACCCTTATATGTTTACCCTCGTTAACCCCTTTGAGCCTAAATATTAGCCTTTCGTTTCATAACCTCATTACCATAACTAACTCTAAATTGGAGTTTTAGACCATACATACACTTTCCATACCTTTGTTTGGAATGTTACTTGGGATTGAATGATGTTGTTATGATGTCGGTTGCAATTTAGGCATATGAGAGTTTGACAAGTAAAGAAAAGAAAGTAGTGAAAAAAGTGAATAAAAAGAGAAAGCAAAAAGCAAAAGAAAACAAAAGAGAAAATGAGAAAAAGAAGAAAAGAAAAAGAAAGAGAAAGTTGTAAATGTTGTGTATAGTGTTCAATAAGCTTTGATTACTCTCCCCGATGATATATCTAATGCCTTTTTGGAACTTGTTTTCCATTTTTGATATTGCCCGCATTATCCAGTTATCCCGAGTTTTCATTCCGAACACTTTGAATCCGTACATATATTCCTTCGTTTCGTACCTTAGCCATACCTACATTATAACCCTATTAAAGTCCTATGTGATCTTAGGTTGATGTAATTTAAAAGCCATAATAGTTGTGATAATCTGTGAAAATGCATTTCGCCTCTTTTAGTGAGTGGTATCCTTTCATTGAGATTACAGTTTTTCAGTTTATATATAGCGTTCTTCTTTCGTGACATGTATGCGGCCTAGTGTCCATTTACATTTACTCTTTAGCCCGCATGTCCCGTGTGTTACCTCCCTGTTTCGAGTGAATTCGCTTGATGAGCGTAATGCCCGTGAGGATTGAATATATGCTTGCTTTAATGTTTATCCGGTTTATATAAGTTTTTCGCCAAATCACACTTTGCATGTGCTCGCTCCCCTCCCACATTTTAAGGTTTCAATTCTATGAGGTGCATTTAATAATGTTAATGATTTGGACTTTTGTTTGAATTCATTCAATGTGCTAATAATGCGTATGAAATCCTTTTCGCTTTTGTTGGGCTTGTCGCATGTTGGGTTGGGTATATTTTGAGGAAACCATATGATGTTTGTGGGTACCATCCCTGAAAACCCTCACGAGACGACACTCGTCCACTAGGGTAACCTAGGGGTTTAACGGCTTATTGCATATGCTAAATGCAATCGTGTTCCCTACGAAAGTGGCAATTATATTTCGATGCATATATGCGTTTTGTATTTCCTTCTGTTGACTGGTTTTGTTTGTTTCATCACTAGGGACTAGCAATGTTTAATTTAGGGGGTGTGATTCGTATCGAATATTACATATTTCTGCCCTTTATCTTTATGCATTCTAGCACTTTTACGGTCCTAAATGCCTATAATTATGCTCATTAACCAGACAACCTTGGATTTGGATTTATACATTCTTTACAGGGGTTATTTGTGTTTTTGTAGGTATTGGAACGCTAAAAGTGAGGTTCGGTTGCATTTCGGAGAAGTTCCATCGTCGAATGCTACTTCAAGGGCAATTTGGTCTTTTCAAACTCACTATTTTTTATGTAATGAAGTTGCCAACATGTAGATCATCAAATTATCCTTCCGTGGCCACTGACCGTGCGTCATTCTGACTCCGTATGTGGAAGTTATGCCCATTTCCGAAAGGTTTCGGTATTTTCTTCTACTTCAAGGGCATTTTGGTAATTTCATACTGCATAATTTGGAGGGTTTCAAAACATAATCATGTAGAGAATTGAATTATCTTCACTTCGGTTCTGACCACGCCTCATTTCGATTTCGTATGAGGGAGTTATGGCTGTTTCCGTGCAACGCGTCAAAATTGGTTCGGAGGAAAAAGTGGGTTGTCTCCAGCTCAAGGCAAATTCCAAAAGTGCGATCGACCGGTCCCAAAACAGAGGTCGACCGGTCCCATCAGATATGGACGAAAATTGACTTATTTTGGGTTTTTTGGCTTGGTTTTGTTTGGGATTTGTTTTGGGGTATAAATAGAATGTTGGGGGCTTTTCTTTGGAGCATATATTTCATTTTAGATACTTAGTTTAGGGTTTGGATTTTGAGAGCTCATCTTCTCCTCTCTTTGGGTGTTCCCCATTTGGGTGTTGTAAGGTTACTATTCATTATCTCTTCCAATTAATTTAAGTTGTATTTCCTTATTTTCTTGCTTTGTAGTTAATTTAATTGCTTTTTAATTTAGTTTACTTGCTTTATTTATTGCTTTCACCTAAATACATGTCATTTACCATGCTCTGTAGCTAGGTTAAATTAGGTTGTGTTGGATTGAACTCACCTAGGGTTGACGTGTTGCTTTGCTTTGGTGATGGAGTTTACGGGTCTATTTCGAGTGTGTTGTCCTAGTTATTACGCCTAGGAGATTTGACGGGGCATATCATGTATGCCCCGTGCTTACGACCTTTCGTGCGTAATTTCAGGGGTATTTGTTGACACCAAAATCGTATTAGATTTTTATGCAAATTTAGGGGCTTGACAACCCTTGATTTAATTAACTGTCGAAACGAGACGCATTTGTAATAACTCGTCGACCCATGTAACCATTTTATACAAATTAACTCGAGTGAGGGATATTCGACGCAACCTATAGTTTTACTCGCTTTCATAATCTAGTTTCAACACATTGCCTAGATTAACTTTTTCTTTTAGTTTGTAGTTCACCTTTTACACTTTTATTTTGGAATATTAAACCTTATAAATTCTAACAGCTTGTCCCTGTGGATTCTCGATACCCGACTTACCGCTCTACTTGCCCCGCAAGTGTAGTTGTAACTTAGGTTTTTGTATTGAGTTGGCGAAACGAAAACAACTATTAGCGTCTTTACACGCGCTACTTTTCGCACTTAATTACATGTACCCTCTGAAGATGATCAAGTAAGGCCAACCGATATGCCACCAGTCCCACCCTATCTAGAATTTAAATGGACCTAAGTATCAGGGAGTCAACTTTCCCTTCGATCCGAATCTAACCACTCCCTTCACCGTGGAGACCACTAACAATACCTGATTGCCCACTTAGAACTCCAATTTACACCTCCTCTTATCCGTGTAACTCTTTTGGCGATTAAGTAATGCCTTCATCCTTGCCCAGATGAGTGTTACCTTCTCTAAGGTGTTCGAATGATGTCAGGCCCAAACATCCTATACTCTTATAGCCCATCCCAACAACTAAACAAATGGCACGGTTATCCATATAATGCCTCATATGGTGTCATCCTAATCGTCTGTTGATGACTATTATTATATACAAACTCTATACGAGGAAAATGTGTATTCCAACTTCCCTTCAGATCAAACACACACGCTCGAAGCATATCCCATAAAATTTTGATTCACTCTCTCAATTTAACCATCTGACTGATAGTGAATGGTCGTACTCATTCTCAATTGCACCCTTATTACATACTGAAAACCTCTCCTGAATTAAGAGATGAAAGTGTCGTCGCTATCAAATATAATATCAATAGGTGCCCCATGAAGTCATACAATCTCTACCACAAATAACGTAGCATACTACTCTGAGGTGTAATCCATCCAATCCAGTAGGAAATGAGCTACCTTTATCAGTCTATTGAGGATGACCCGTATCGAATTGTGACCTCTTTGTGATCTCGGCATCCTTAGAATAAAGTCCTTAGAGATACATTTCCATTTCCACTGAGGAACCTCCAACTGCTTCAACTCCCCTACTGATTTATGTTGTTCCACCTTTACTAACTAACAGGTGTCACACCTTTATACATACTTCGTAACATCTATTTTCATGCCTGCCCACTAACATGGTCATCGCATATCCTGGTACATCTTATCCCCTCTGGAATGGACTATATACCATTAGAAATGAGCCTCAGCTAAAATTGCCTTCCGTACCTCAGGGTCCTTGAGCACTTCTAGTCGTCCCTGGAATAGTAAACTCCCATTTGATCTAATAAAAAAGGAAGTAACTCCACCAGATGAGAGTCTTTTCACTTTCCCCTTAAAAAGAATTTGTTCCCTTCGTTTGAACTACCCGTGAAACGATAGTCATGGTGACAATCACCACTTTTATAAAAGCATCTGAAAAATCAATCTCACGTAAGGAATTCCACTTCTCTGCCCAAATGTCAGGTAAATCATCCCCCTGTTCAGCCCACAATGCAGATAAGGAAATCGTCGGCCTATGACTCAAAGTGTCCGCTACCAAGTTCGCTTTCTTTAGATAGTACTAGATCGAAAAGAGGTAGTCCTTCACAAACTCCAATCATCTCCTTTTTCTCATGTTCAATTTTCTCTGAGTGAACAAATATTGAAGGCTCTTATAGTCGGAAAACAATATGAACCTTTTCCCTATAAAATAGTGTCTCAAAATACGAAGGGCAAATACTACCACTGCCAACTCCAAATTGTGAGTTAGGTAGTTTCGCTCATGCAGCTTAAGATTACGAGGGGCATAATCTATCAGCCTCTCTTCTTGCATCAGCACTTCTTTTAGTCCCTGTAATGATGCATCTGTATAGATTGTGTACTCGAAGCCATCCCATGGAAAAGCGAGAATGGGGGAAGATTAAAGTAAATAAAGCAAGTAAAGTAAATTTGAAATAAAAATTAAAGTAAACTTAATACGAAGGACAAATACCACCACTGCCAACTCCAAATCGTGAGTTAGGTAGTTTTGCTCATGCAACTAAAGCTTACAAGGGGCATAAGCAATCAGCCTCTCTTCCTGCATCAGCACTTCTTGTAGTCCCTGCAATGATGCATCTGTATAGACCGTGTACTCAAAGCAATCCCATGGTAAAGCGAGAATAGGGGCAGATTAAAGTAAATAAAGAAAGTAAAGTAAATTTGAAATAAAAGTGATTAAAGTAAATGAAAATTGGAAGATTAAACTTAAACTACTACAATTGAAATGCAAAAAATAAGTAGAAGTGTTGGTAAAGTAAATAGAAGAAAAAAAGAAAAATTAACTTCTAAAAACCAGAGTTCAAATGTGTTTAACTACCGAAAAATTATAAGTCATGTAAAATACAAGATAAAGATAATTTTAAAATGTAGGTTTTGGCATGAATTGTCCAAAACTACAAATGTTGCGTTCCCTCTTATTTATCGATTTTTTTGTAACCGCTTGAAATTTTTGTTTTCTTATTTAAAAATAAACGAACTCTAAAACTCTTGTTTCGCTCCCAAGTGTCTATGCGTGCATGTTCAGTCATCAAATGTTAAAACCGCTCCTTAGGTTTGTTGCACCTCTTACTAGCAGTTTGAATCTCACGATTTTAGTTCTTATTGTCTCATGCCATGTGTAGCTCGTAATTGGTTGGCATTTATGGATTTTAACATGGTGTAAACACACGTGCTTTGATTGGTTTAAAGGTTCCTAATGTTTTATTATTGCCTCTTAATCCCTCCAAAAGTCCTCATTGTCTCTCTTCAATGCGTGAATACTCTGTGTTGGCCATAAATCATATAATAAAGATACACATACCTACTCTTCGTATCAACTCAATACCGAATGCGCTTTAAATGCATTTTTACCAAAGTATGAGTTTCACTATAATTCGGTATTGAATTAAGCCATAAATCATATAATAAAGATACACATACTTACTCTTAGTATCAACCCAATACCGAATGCGTTTTAAATGCATTTTACCAAAGTATGAGTTTCACTATAATTCGGTATTGAATTAATACTAAAAATAGGTGTTTGCAACATTATTATAAATCAAAAGGGCTTCATGTTCATGCATCCCCACACGGTGAACATGTTGGCCACAAGTCATCGGTTGAATTATTATGGTACAAACACAACCCGAGATCTATCTTTCAAATAGCCGTAATCATGATTGACATTTTATATATTTGGCCAATCGGATCTAAAAATACAAATTTTATTAAATATAGACATTTAAGATTAAAAAAAATTATCATAATTAAAAAATGAAATACAAAAGGGAAAATTTTAAGGTATAAACATTTCCCAAGTACAAAGCTCTCTGTTTTGTGCGAAATAAATATCATGAGTGATCTTGCCTACTTCTGGGGTCATTGACCTTCAACTTCCAATGTCCATTAGGCAAACGAGCATACTTAGCTATCTTTCTCCACTTCCTTATTCGTTCCTCCCCCTGTTCACTCAACCCACAATACTGCCTCAACTTCTCAGGCATAACCTTATAAACTCTCCACCACTTCTTGTGAGCATAGTCACTAGCAAAAATATGATGATCCAACATATCCCAATTACAATCATAGTCTTCATAACACATCCATGGCTTAATACCCAAGTAATGTATCCCATAGACATCCTCAAACAAATCAGGTTTCGTATCTCTCACATTGCCAAACAGTTTGAGACGGTTCAACCTCACGGGCCAACGGTGCCACCACGTAAATGCCTCGTTAAGAAACCCTTGATCGCCCCCATTATATGAACCCATCTCAAACCTTCTTTCCATTAGGGTTTTGAACGTACATTCCGATGGTTCGACCATAAAAAGGCCCGAGTTGAACCGGGATTTGTCATTACTTACCGCGGATAATTGAGGGTAATCGAAGAATTTATCGATATTGTTGAGAACGATGAGGTCTGAGTCGATAAAGATAACTTTATCGTACTCCGTGAGTTCCCATATGCGGAGTTTGCTATAGTTCCACTCGTTGTAGGCGCCTCGTTTGGCGTGAGGGCTTCGTATGCGCTCGATGCGTTTAATCTTCCAACCTGCTTCTTTGAGGCCTTGTAAGGAATTTATAGATATGGAGTTGTCAGCAAGCAAAACAAGTTCTTTGGTGGAGTTTGTTTGAATGATGCTTTGACCCAAAGATATTGCACCACAAACGTAGGCTTCTGAAGAATGAAGGACTGTCACATATGCCTCTCTAGGTTGGTGAATTACGCCACCAATACTTTTTTCAACATCTTGACCTTTTCATATCAACCAACACAACACAGGTTGTACAGTTAGGTGAAGTTTGATTAATTTGTAGAAATTATGAAGCGAAAGTAAAACACAAGGATATACCCACCCCCACCACCAAACACACTCAAATTCTGAATTTTTTTTGTATACATCCTATATCGCCCTCGAATAAAAAAATTTATATTCCATATACGCTATGTGAATTAAAGAGTCTGCTTTGAAACCCAGTTAATAAATAAGAAGTTTGAACGTATGAGAAGTTTTATATTATTGCTAGGTTTAGTAGAGACCATTAGATTATACTTGGGGCCTAATAAATAAGGCTCAGTTAAAGATACCATGTGCTCACGTTCGTAAACTTGCATTTCTTTATAAGGAATATGGCAATTTACTCGTGATTTTACTTTTTTTTCCTACGTTGGAAATTTTTTCATCTTGGTGTTCCAAAAAGTGAGGACTGCATTTTAAAAGAAGAGGATGCTGCTGAAAATATTATCATATGGATAAATTATGCTCAATCATATTTAATAGGATTTTGATAATATGTGCCCTATAAACACACGCTTAAAATTAAAAAAGAATAAGAATAAAGTTATGACATATATGTAATAGAATACAAATACTTATGTGGACTTATCATATTTACTATTTGAGGGTCAAAACATTTACCTTAAAGAACATTTTAACATTTTTCTATTTAATAAGTGACAGTTTTAAATTTATTTTTTATTTTTTTTATTTAAAAAAGGTTTTGTTATTGAATAAATCAAATTGTACCGTCAAATGAAATCAAATACAAAGGGCATGCATGTGGTCAAAAAATGTACGTTTATTTACCTAAAAATATGGACTTTTTGTAATTGAGAGAGAGAGAGAGAGAGAGAGAGGTGGTTAAGGGTGTTCTTTGTAGGTACAACCCACTATGCATTAGGTCAACAAGTTTATATTAATTATTTGATTTATAGAAAACTTGTCAGTAACCAAGTATGGTAGAAGAGGTTTGGTTAACTTGAAATGCAACTAACCATTACCCTATATAAACCTAACAGTTATAAAGTGCTGCTACTTGATTTGGTTAAAAGTTTGGTATCCATTGCATCCTAGAAGCATGGACTTTATTATTTTTCAATGCAATCTTTTCATTTTCTTTTAATTTTTGTTCTGGGTTTCTATGAATTCACCTCATAAAAAGCAGAGGTGTTCATGGTCCGGTCCAATCCGATTTTAAAGGTTATTTTCGACTGGACTGACTTTGTCGGACCTCTAAAAAAATAGACTGAGACCGGACTGATAATGTTGATTTATCGACCCTAGTCCGTCCGTTTTTTTAGGGTCGGTTTGGTCTAATCCGTCGGTCCCTCGCATTAATGAAGTACATCATTTAACAAAATAAAAATATATCCGAATCTATTTTTTTCAAAAATTAAAAACAAAAATGTATCAAAATTTGAAATTAAAACTTACCTACTATTAAATTGAACTATAATTTAAACTAACCAAATGTTAAAATATATCATTTTACTATATATATATATATATATATATATATATATATATATATATATATATATATATATAGGGGAGAGAGAGAGAGAGAGAGAGAGAGAGATGATCCGGGTCGGTCCTAACAAAATTTTTGAACCTGTAAACCGTAGACCGGACCGACCAAAAAATAAACCCAGAACGAACCAGTTTAGAAAAATGACCGAAAAAAAGGATTAGTTCGTTCTGTCGGTTCAGTTTGTTTTTTGAACGCCCCTACCTCCTAAAAGTTTAAAAATTAGACCATAAGGCATAAGTGGATTAATTCACATGCTGGGGAGTAAGTATAATTTTTAACTTTTAGGGGAAGTCTAATTATGCAATAATCTGTGAAAAAGTCAAGAAAACTCCTTCTTTCTTTCTTTTTCAAATTTTGAAACAAACCCTAAAACATACCTGTTTTTGAAAATGGAGTTGCGAGCTTGCATGTCCCAACAGGCATGGACACTTTCTCTTTCAATCTTCTAATGTCAGGTTTATAAACCCAATATTCCCCTTCATGCCACAACATATCATCACATCTGAAAATCTCCCACATAGGCCCACAAGACCCTATAAACACAACATACACCCTCCTATCACTCCTTACCAACACATTTGCAACCACTAAGTTTACTTGTAACCTAAACAAGTCCCTAACACTTTCTCTCTCCGTCACATTTTTCCCACATGGAAGCCTAGCTACAATGACGTCGAGCTTCTCATAGTTTTCAAATCGTGGCATTGGGATTTCCGGACACTTTGGTGTCTCAAACTTTTCATCTTCATCAATCCACTCGGGGAAAAAATCTTCCCATTTTAAATTGCTGGCCACGCGATCAAAATTTACCGTTATCGTATCAGTATCAATTCCACTATCGTCTCTTTCACCATTGCTTAGTGCCGACCCTGAAAATTATAAAATTAATATAGAAAATGTCATATTCCTCCTTCGTTTCCATAAATTTTCGCAAAAAAAAAAAAAAAAACTCTAAGTAATTATCCAAAACAATCCACAATCTCGTCGTTCGAGTAACTTGTAGGAAAATGTACAAGATTTTCCAAACCGACTGCCAAACCTGAACCGCTTTGAAAAATAATATAGAGGCGGTTTGTTTTTTAGAAAAACATGTTATAGAATGAGGGTTTTGACATTATCCTAGATTTATATGGCCCTGTGTAAATATTTGTAAATTGGCCCCCTTATACGTATTAACATAAAATATTGAACCCTACATATATATATTTTTTTTTAGTAGCATACCAAGAGGTGTCTGGCAGCTTACGCGCACCTTGATTAATCCACATTCGCGGTTTGTAGCGTTCATTGGTCAAACATTATTTTGATAAACATTATTTTGACAGGGATAGAGCTGAGACCAAACTCAATTCATCCCTAAGACTGTTTCAGTGGCAATTTTATACCACTGAACCAGAAGGCTTGATTAAACCCTACATATATAATTTATAATAAATAGGTCAGAGAGGCTTTCGTATATTGCTCACCTTGAACTTGCTCGGCTTCATACATGTTCGTGTTAACTAAGCCAATTTTGATGTTTTCTGACTTGATTTCATCCTTGACAATGTCGTACCATCTCTGATTTATTATTGCTGAATGGATTTTTCTCTCTTGTGACTTTTTTCGATAGGGTTTTGGTTTGAAAGTATGTGTAAGAAGTAGGAATGTTACAGAGAGAAAGATGAGAGAGAGTGTAAAGGGTGTGGACTTTGAACTAGATGATGACCTAACAGCCATTTCTGCTACCCACGACTTGTGTTTATTTCATTTAAGGTATTTATAACCTGGAAACATAGTGGGGTGCATGGCTGCACGTTGGTGTTTTCTAATTTTCT
The DNA here is from genome assembly GCA_949130495.1 of Sambucus nigra. Classification (NCBI taxonomy): domain Eukaryota; kingdom Viridiplantae; phylum Streptophyta; class Magnoliopsida; order Dipsacales; family Adoxaceae; genus Sambucus; species Sambucus nigra. Next base: position 42,884,179 of record OX422212.1, on the reverse strand, counting down.
TCGTAGGAAAAAGAAATGAAAAAGGAAATGAGAACAAATTGGGGACCCCATGCGACAAGTATTTCTCATATAATAATAGAAAGTTTTTTTTTTTTGAGTAGTCTGGGTTAACCTATTTGGGTTTATGTTTGTTATGTTCCATCAGACCAAAAGTTTTTACACAAGTATTAATATGACATTTATCCAAATTTGATTGCATCAGTAATTGGGTTGGGTCATAAATGATCTGAACCACCATTAATTCACATGGATTGTCGACTCCAACTTAAGTGTTTTTGTTCTTTTAACCTTTTTTCTTTTTTAATGAGGATGAGAGTCGAATCTCAACAATTTGATGGTTCAATATTGCTAAATTCTCAACAATTTTTTTTTTTTTTTTTGGGGGGGGGTGGGGTGGGGGGGGGGGGGGGGGGGTGAGAGGGGGAGGGGGATATTGTTTTAATTACTTAATTGTTGCTGAAGGTAGTATGGTAAATTTGAAGTAGTAGAAATATTCAATTTTAATTTTAATATAAGGGTCCGTTTGATAGAAAACTGGGAAAATACAAATGATTCCAGGACAAACAATTCCAAGGCAAATGAATACTTTTCAACTTGTGTCTGTTTGATACAAGTTGAAAAATCATCAGTTTTTCATATATATATATATATATATATATATATATTATTATTAAACATACAAAATATATGAATATATATTATATTATTTGCGGAATATATATATTTCGTAAATTATTTTTAATTTTCGGAAAAATATACAAAATATATGAATATAAAAAAATATACAAATGTCCTGGAATCAAATGAATATATGTATATATTCTGTAAATAATATATATGTATATACGAATATATACATATATATTATGTATTTATGAATATATACATATATATAATATATATTATACATATATATTATGTATTTATGAATATATACATATATATAATATATATTATTCTGTATATATACATATATATTACAGAATATGTATATATTATATATAATATACATATTGTATATTATATATAATATATACATATTCTGTAATATATATGTATATATACAGATATACAGAATAATGTATATTATATATATATGTATTATATATACAGAATAAATATATGTATATATAAAGAATATAATATACATATTAAACAGAATAATGTATATTATATATATGTATATCTACAGAACATAATATACATATATAAGTATATATTATATATACATATGTATATATATTATATATACATATGTATATAATATACATATATATGGAATATATATTATATATATGTATATATTTTGTAAATAATATATATTAAATATAAGGAATATATATAAAATATACGAAATATATATACTTATATATTTATTAACAATATATATTTATATATTTGTGAAATATATAGAGTTATAAAAAAAATTGGTTTTAAGTGATTTGCCACCCAAAGGTGGCAAACAAAAATCTCCCCCCCCCCCCAAAAGAATTGAATTCCACCCTAGGGTGGAAAATTGTGCTTAAGGGGTGTTGTACATAGAAAATAAATTTCAGGGCAAATTAAGGCTATCAAACAGCCTAAAAGTTGAAAAATACCAGAATTTTCCAACTTTTGGGAATTTGCCTTAGAATTTTTGTGCTATCAAATGGACCCTAAACTTAGATTCGTTGAACTTGTTGTATAAAGTTTAGCTAATATTACTTTTATATCAGGAGAGTCGTGGCATTAAATTAAATGTGTGCACATTATTAATTAAAAAATAGTAACACATTATATAATGGTAGTTGCTATTCACACCCAATATTTTACTCCATAATACTCAAAAGATGAAATAGCTTACTAACACCACATTTGTACAATTTGGTACTATTTTTTACCACTAAAAGGCATTCACGTATTTAAAGTTAAAAAAATTTCAATATCTACGCTTCCCTCATCACACCCTCTAACTTCCTCATGTTCTCTCTTTGAAACGCTCTAAAACTTCCATTCAAACCAACATCATCTTCAATTTCAAGACCCTCACTAAGAGAAGCAACACTTGGGCACTTCTACCGAATATTTAAGATACACATTAATGGCGGTTTATTAAGGTTTACAAAAAATGGAATATTTTTTTCCATTTTGATGATCCTCAAAGTCCTATTGACTTATTAAAAAAAGTTGTTTCATCGATCACTAAATAAGCATAAAAATGTTACATACTAACGAAATATAATGTCATGTAAATCTTTTTCATATAATCGGATTATCTGTAACTTCGGGATCCCAAACCCGAAAATGATATGTATGACTTAGGGTCCTTATCCCGAGTCATACCATATTATAAAAAAAAATCATTCGGGTCCATATAACGATTTCTTAATGTTACTTTTAATTAATCGTGTAATTAATTAAGTTGGTTTATATATGGTTACACGTAAAATAAATATTCATGTGTTTTATTTTACGATGTGAGGTATTATCGTGAGTTATGAGGTATTACAAATTAGAGCAGACTCAATATATGTTTTTACTTTTTTATGTTGGTCTCGGGGGAATAGGTATGCCATTAGGTTTTGGACTATTTTGGGTAGTCTTTTGAGCTCATTTAGAGGCCCAAAAATAGGCCTAACCGGGACCTACGTATTTAAGGATTAATTAGGAATGTTAGACCTAATTAATCATATAATTCACATCATAGAGTTAAACCCTAGAAGCTTTAGACCTTTGGGAGAACTCAAGGAGATTTTGGGAGAAGAAGGAACAAGACGCGTGTAGAGATTTGTCATTCATACTTCCAGGCAAGAAATATCTTGTTATATCACTTAATAATCTGTAATTTTATTATAATCCATGTTATGTTTCAATTATGGGATTTAGAACACATGTTAAATATTTGAATATGCAATCTTAATCATGTTTATAATTGGGTTAATTGTAATTAGTGTTATATAATTTTGATTTTGAAAGACTTGAGTTTTTTTATGAAAAAGTTAAATTGGATCGTTTTGACATATGATTCTGTGATTAGAACTCATGATTTGGGATTTAATTTCGTGTATAAGTGAATCCCCGTGTTAATTTGATGATTTGATATGAATTCATAGATGTATTTGGACTTCATTCATGTATAAGAAGAACTATGTCTAAATCTGTGAACTTTGAGGAATTAAACCTCATTTAATGCTTTTGGATCTTAAATCGTGGTGGAATATGTTTAGGATCATAAACCCGTATGTGGATTAGATTATAGTAAAGTTTGGATGGCTAGGAAGACTTTATTACTCATTAATAGAGGTTTTCATTCGAATTGTGTTATAGGCAAGGAGAAAATTGCAACAATCTCGTTCGAAAGAGATTGGGTATTGTTCTAACCGGATGACCTATTTTGTTTCCACAAGTTGTTAAGTTCTTTCAAACGAGGTGCACTTTCAGCAATAATTTGAGACGGTAATGGATGGTTTCGAAATTTTATCACATAATTAATTCTTCGGTAATTTATACGCACATAAATTACACTTTAAGATGATACTTAAACTTGAGAATTATGAGATAAAAATTTGATATAGGTTTGGAGTATTATAAACCTTAATTTGGTAGTATAATATGGCGTTGGGGACTGGGATAATTCGGGATATACGAAGAGTACTGTGATGCCTTATATATATATGGTTTGTGTCAATATACCATTACTCGTGTTGAATCTATCAGTCGGGGTTACTTTAATGTTTGTGGTTGTGTATCGTACACTAGGCTAAACCCAGGCCGTTGTGGAGGTCTTATGTTTAATCATACATTCAGGATTGTCACCGCTTCACGACGAGAGAACTCGGATAGACTCCATCCATCGAGTGAATTTGGGTATAGGACTTGTTGATGGTGTTACTACGTAGAGATCTTCATGTTCCTATTTGTGTGTTTGTTTAATTCGTTTGGTGAAGGAATCCTATGGATTTATCGATAGAAGCACGAGATGGTCCCCGAAGGTAGTTGCCTTCGTGTGTTGTAATTTAAAACTATAAAAGAGATATATTGGTCTAGTGATATCCGTTTAATTATGCAAGGACAAATTTTCAATGGAGTCAATTTTTTTGTAATTAGCTTAATTCCAGACAAAATATTTGAGTCATAAGTTAGGATTTGTGCTATCGATCTCCTCAGCATATGATATTTTTTATGAAGACGTAGCGGCCAAGCTTCAAAATTGGATACGCATCATGTCATGTTTCGTGCCAAGCTTTTCTTCATGTTTATCGGGGATCTCGTAGGTATGGATGCATTTAAAATATGATGCTTGGAAATATTTTTGGGTGCTTGGTTTTAAGTTCGTTAGAATGAAGTATGGATCTCATTAAAATAAGAAACAGATCTCGTTAGAACGACGGCTAATACCTTTTTGGAACGAACTTTAATACCTTGTTAGAACGTGCATCTAACAAACATCAAACGGACACTCTCTATCAAACAAAAGGGCACCCGTTGGAAGCTCTTTGGAAGTTCATTAAAACGAAAAAGACTATTCATTCGAACGAACTTGTGTGTCGTTAGAACAAAGTGAACGTTTTCGTTCGAACAAACTATGCATTTTTGTTCGAACGAGTTATCAACCTCGAAATTTGTGTTTTCCAATTTAAGGTGTGCTAGACTCGGAATTTTAAAAGAACTTTTGGTGAAAACTAATTTTTTACTTGTTTACCAAAGTTTCAAAACCTGAGTTTCACCCATTGAGTTTAAAGATCCAAGTTTTTATATTCTTATGCTTTGAGATCTTTATGTTAGGCACCACAATTTATTTTCTCTTCATCTTGAGAGAACTTCTTTCGTGCGATGGACTCCGTACTGGTGTGCTATATTGCGGTGAAGAAACAGTGCTTCATGTTTCGATTCGATAGACTATTGTTGAGCCTCATCAGTGGATACCAAGGCATGTATGGATTCGCATGCTATGGAAGCTTGCATAAATGGACTCCTGCATTACATCGTAGAGGAGAGGTTAAAGATAAAAGAGCATAAAGTCTTGAGAGGGAGATGAGTCGTTGAGTAAATCTATTATCTAGTCTTTATAACCTTATCATAGTAAACTATTTGAATGGGCCATCCAAGGTTTTTCTCTTTGTGATTTTCCTTGTACATCGGTGTATTATGGATGATTTATTTATTTTATCTGCTTATCACTTAGATGTATGTTTTAGGTTAAAATGATAAAATTGGGCAAATTAGTTTTTCATAACAAACGATTTTAATTGGTGAAAAGTTTTATTGGATTTAAATATATTTAACGTTTTGTTCACTAAGATTTAAAAAATCTAAAAATAGACTCTTTGTTTGTTTCACCATCCCTACCTAAGAATTATTGGGCCTTCTCAAATTGGTATCAGAGGTAGAACATTAATCTATCGTGTTTAGATCCCGTATTGTTAGGCATGAATTTTGGTGGATTTTATGGTCTTAAAGCCCCAATGTTTGATGGATCGAATTACGCATACTAAAAAAAGCCTATGAAATCATCTCTTAAGACTATGGATGAGAAGGTATGGCAAGTGGTACTTAATAGGTTGTCCCCACCTACAACCCTAGTTAGAGAAAATTAGATACCCAAACTCGTAGAATCATGGAATGAGGTTGAGCATAGGTTAGGAAATTATAACTCGTGTCATTTAAATGCTATATTTTGTTCTGTCACCTCGGAGGAGTTCCATTGTAATATGACTTGTAAGACATCTAAAAAGGATTGGAACATACTCCACTCACCCATGAAGGAACTAGTGCGATAAAGGATTCCAAACCCCAAAATCTCACTACTCAGTTTGAAATCATTAAGATGTTGTAGAGTGAGACCTTCGATGAGTTACACTATACCAAATCTGTCGGATTATCACGGTCATTGACCATGACAAGTTCATTAGACTTGTCACGATCCTGTCACGGTCTGTGACCTTGACATTATTTTTCACGGTCTAAGATCGTGACAAAGCCATGTAAATGTTTAAAAAATTATCACGATCAATGACCGTGACAAGGCTGGCCGGTTGAAGGGTATCAATTTGACCATTTTGGTGTAGTGTTATATATTAAATTATTCGATATAGTTAACTTGTCTTTTAATTTGGGAGAGAAGATACACAAAAATTGAGTAATTAAGAAAATCTTAAGATCATTAACTGAAAGATTTAACTCGAAAGTGACGGTTTTGAATTCCCTGGGTACTTTAGACTCTACAAAACTTAAAGAGATTATAGGTGGCCTATAAAACTTATGAGCTTGACATGTTTTCCTCCAAAAGAAAGAAGAGTAATGATAAGGGCATTGCTTTGAAAGTCGGGAAAGAGGAAATACCTATTTCGGATGATGAGTCTGGCATCGATTCCGAAGATATGGCCATGTTAGCAAAGAAATTCAAGAAATTTCTCAAATTTCATAAGCAATAGAAAGATGCAAAAAAAGTTTGAGAAAAACATATATAACAAGGTCGATCACTCCCTAAAAATCATAATGATAACTTTAAGAGAGGTGGATCGAAAAGATGTTTTGGTTGTGAGGGTTATGGCCATAGGGTAGCTAAGTGTCTTACTAAACTAAGGAAGGAGGGAAAGAAATCAAAGGTATATAATTCCACCCTTAATTATAGTGATCCGAAATAGGGACCCGATTCCCTCATTGAGCGCAACTTCACCGCGTTCATGGCTAGTCAAATGAGGCTTGATGAAAAATCTTCCCATGGAGATATTTTTAAACATGACACTTCCAAGGCCATTAAGTTTGAATCCTAAGTGAGTGATGGTAAAGAGAGTGGAGAAGAGAATGAGGATGAAGACGAGGAGGAGGAGGAGGAGGAGGAGGAGGAGGAGGAGGAGGAGGAGGAGGAGGAGAGTGAACTCCAAGTTGCCTTCCATAAGTTGTATGTAGAAATTTTAAGAGTAAGGAAGGCTAACTTGAAGTTGTAAGCTAAGTTGAAGGAATGTGCCGTAGATAATGATGATAGTGTTTTAATTGAAGATTCTAGGTCACGTAAGAGGATTATTCTGGATAAGCTAGAGTACGTTGAGGGTGAGAGAGATAACCTTCATGGTTTGGTGGAGGTTATAAGGAAAGAGATTTAAAGTTTGAGGAGTCACAGTTGAGCTTGAAGATAGATTGATAGACTCAAGTCGTGTCAAATTTTATTTGGAATGCAAGTTGAAAAAGTTGGATAAGATGTTAGGAACCATCCAAATCAAAGGTAGCAAGTGTGGAATTAGCTTCGATGATCAAGATACTTCCACTAAACAAGCCAAAACCATGCATTATAAAGAGTCAACTATTTCTAGGAACGTTGTTAAAGGTCAACCCTTTGGTAACACCCCTCGCCGTGTTTATACTTGCACACATTGCGATATGAAAGGTCACCTAAGGCATTGTTGCTATAATCTTATAAATGGTCCAAGAAAGTCTAAGACTATAGTCATCAAGGTTCTCAAACCCCTTAAGCGTCATATTACACCTACGTGGGTTAGGAAATCGAATTTAGAGGCATTACATATTAGACTTGTTGATTCTCGTTTGCTTGTACATAATACTTCTCACGCTATATCTAGCGGTTGATTATGTTCGCTTGTGTGAATACACTATCTTTTTCGCTTCATGATATATATGCTTGCTAGTTGTATGTTATTTGAGTCTTTGGGATTTTTATTTTTCATTTATTGAGTCATTTTGAAAAATACAAAAATATTTTGTTTGTCTTTTGAGTTAGTTTTTTTAAATTGGTGTTTTTTTAAATGTTAAAACTAGGGCTGTGTTTTTTTTCCGAACATTCCGATTTTTCCGATGTCCGATCCGATATTTTCCGATTTTGGAACATATATAAGGTTTCCGATTTCCGATTTTCCGATTTTCGATTTTTCCGAATTAAATTGGATAGGAAATTGGAACTATGTTTTAAATTCCGATTTTCCGATTTTTCCGATCCGATTTTTCCGATATAATTTCCGAATATTTTTTCCGATTAATATTCCGAATATATCTTCCGATTAATATTCCGAATATTTTCTATATATATTTTTTTACCTTATAAGTTATATCCTTATGTAATAAGAATGTGTACAATTTAGATTTCCTTTATTTTTTACCTTACCCCATATATTTATATATGCTGTTAGTAGAGAGCAACTAGGGTTGTATGATATCCTTATTAAAATTTCTCTCACATCTCTCTCTCTCTCTCTCTCTCGTCTCGCCCCTTTCTCCTCGGCGGTGCATATCTCTCACCTCTCTCTCTCGACCCAATCTCTATACGGTCGTCCAACCCCTTTCTTCTACTTTCGGTGGCGCATATTTGTTTACATCGTCCGACCCTTATAGTCTCGAACATAGGTAAGCCTTTTCTAGTTTATTTTTATCTGTTTATTTTTTTTATTTCTACTTATTTACAGATCTGTTTACATCGGTTTATAGGCTCTGTTTACATCTTGTTTACTTCTGTTTATAAGATCGGTTTACATCTTATTTACATCTGTTTACATCTTTTTTATTTCATCTACTTATTTTGATCTTGTTTACATCTGTTGGGATCGATTTATAGGTTTAATAGGTTTGTTATATTGATCGGTTTATAGGTTTACAGATTTGTTTACATCGGTTTGTTATATTGATGGCTGTGGCAGAACAGAAAAAAACTATTTTCTAATTTCTCATACTGTCTTCATGCGGCAGAACATAAAAAAATACCATATTTCTAATTTCCGAATTTTTCCGATTTTTTTCCGATTTTCCGATATTTCCGAATTCGGAAACTTTTTTGATTTTCCGAAAAAATTGGATAGGAAATTGGAACAAATATTTTATTTCCGAAAAAATTGGAATTTTTTCCAAAAGGTCATTTTCCGATCCGATCCGGTCGAAACACAGCCGTAGTTAAAACTCTAAAATATTTTTATTTTTGTGTATTTTAGTTTTACACATTTTGTGTGGCATATTGCTGTGTTTGAATCCAATTAATTCCATGCTTTCCATGTGACTAGATATTTGGTTATGATTGTTAATATTTAGATTGTTCTTTGTCATGCTTGCATGGAGTTATTTCGACTTTGATTTGCTTTATGGATTCAACTTCGTACATGCCTCCACACACGCATGTGCGAGCTTTTTGAACATTAACCAAACATGTTATATTTGAGATATGTGAGATGTTCTCCCATCAATCTTGGCATCTACATATTTTGTGACTATGGGGGATTTGTGCACGTAAGAATTGTTTCCCGTGAGATAGTTTAATTTTTATTAAAAATATGAGGGTGCATGGGAAAGGGCTACTAAAGGAGAAAATCTCCTTTTCGGGAAAGCCACCATTGGCAAGAGACTAATGAAAAGATTGAAAAGCAATAAAAATAAAAAAAATTCCAAGGCCAACTACTTTTGGTTTTTTATTTTCAAAAGTGATATGTTCACAAGAATTAAGTTAAAAGAAAATATGATATATGTTTATTTTTTAGGGTGTTATATTTGAGGATCAAGGGGTTTGCACAATGAATCCTAGTTATGCTTATTTTGTCTTGATGCTATTGATTTGTAGAATTCTAAATATTCTAGGTTTGTCTGTGTGGTGCTTATTTGTTCATAAGAATTCACTTTATCTTATCACTTGAGGCTAAATCTTAGTTTGATAAAGTTTTGCAGTCAAATAGAACTCCTTGAACATATTTGAGTGTTTGGTTTATAATGCATTTGTATCTAGTTCACGTCCATTCATTCCATCCCAAATGTTTAGACACATCAATACTATGCGAGTGTGTAAAGCTTATATGTTTGTGTTATGTTATTATCATTGTTTATAGCTTATATATAAGTGTGTCGGGTTGTCATACCATCTTTTGCATATTGATATATAAAATATCTTTTTATTTTGAGTCTATGCATATGCATTTAACCTCTGTTTGCCATATGCTTTGTCTTTGGATTTTATTTACCACGCTATATGATCATATTGGTATCTCTCATTCTGTGCATTGAAATTTCAAATTACAAACCCGTATCATACTTTGTTGCCTATTCATGTTGGTATCTTTTTGCATCGAAATTGATATTATTTGATCATTTCTTTGGAATACTTGTTCTTGTATCACCATGTTGTGTTTTGTTGCACTTTACTCCATTGCATGATTTTATTACTTCCTCCCTATTTCTCTTGGTATCATGTTCAAACAATCAGGGTGAGATTTGATTTATAGGGGAGAAATAGTTTTATGCTTTCTTACTTTGACTATTCCTAAAAAAAGGGAGAGAAATGGTATCTTTCCTTTTATGATTAGGATATCTTTATCATAGGGGGAGACGTATTTCCTAAGTAGAGATTGTTTAGATATAGTTCAAATTTTTTTCTTATACAGATTTTATACTTGTTATATTCTCTTTGTATTTGAAGGTATATTTAAGTATGGAGGTTTTAAATGTGTGCAAAGCTACTCAACGAATGTGTCTCTCGAGTGTCTATACTTTTTACTTTGGGGATGGAATTGAGTCTTTTTATATAGCTAAATGGCCCATAGGATTTTTATTTTGGTTTCTTCCGGGTATAGCTAAAGGGAGATATTTAGAAGGACAAATTTCCAATCAAGTCAATTTTTTATAATTGGCTTAATTTCGAACAAAACATTTGAGTCATAGGTTAGGCTTTGTATTGTCAATCTCGTCAGCCTATGACAAGTTTGATGAATATGTAACAACCAAGCTTCAAAGTTGGATACACATCATGCCATGTTTTTCTTCACATTTTATTCATCGCTAATATATACTTGTTGAGCATCTTTCCTGTCGTATTGTGTACTTCCCCATATTTTCTTTTAGTGGCACGTTAGCGCGGATTTTGGGGCGCTATGGAGATTGATGTTAGCGAGGATTGTTTGGGAAATATTTGTATTATTTTGATATATAGAGCTTTGGAGATTTGTATTTTATTTTCGAGTTAGTTGTTGTATGTAATTCGAGAGATTTGGTATTTAATTTGAAGAGAATTGAGATTAGTGAATTTATATTATTGTGGGTTTATTTAGATGCTCTATACCTTGTTACTTGTGGATTTGGATTTATTTTATCGCATTAGCGCTCCGTTCGCTCTCACCGGGCGGGCGGGGTGTTACAGATGGTATCAGAGCTTAGGTATACAGCAACCCTCGGGGCTTGAGTTCTGGGTTCATTTCGTGGATAACAATTTTTAGAGATAAAAAATTTTAGGTGATATTCGTGATAGGTTTCGAGATTAGACGTGGGGAATTTATTTTTGGTGACGAAATTATTTTTGGAGATGGTGAACCTGATTTTTTAGAGTTAGGCATTCGGCGAATTTCGAGGGCGAAATTCCATTGTTAGTGGGGAAGTGTAACAACCCGCGTAATTTTGGGCTATTTTAATTCATTTCTAGAAAATGGAGGAAGATAAAGTTTTTGATAAAATTATTTTATTTGCTCAAATATGTTGGTTATTATTTTTAAAGGCGAGAATTTTAAACGGTTTCGAAAACGGAGTTAAAACGGATTTTAAAATGATTTTTAAATGTTTTTAACTCTTGGAGTTGTTTTGACTTCCAACTCTTCATTTCTTTGCCTTATTTAAAGGAGTCTTTTGGATTCCAACTTTTCATTTCTTTGCATTATAAAAGGAAGTCGTGGGCAAACCTTTTAACCTACGTTTGGCACAAATTTTGGCAACAATTATATTTTATATTCCTCTTCTTTTTATATACACATTGGCCCTTGAGATTTGTGAGTTCCAACCTTAGAATAGAGGTGTTCTTGGGGCTATTTTGTTGGAGGTTCTTGGAGAAGCTTTTGTAGATCTTTTGTGTTGATCTTGAGGATGTGATCATTGGTTTCTCGTCATGGTTTGACGTATGGGGTTTTACACAATATGCTCCTTAAATCTCGCGAGTGTCATTCTCTTTGATTTCTTATTAATTGAACTCATATTTGAATCGTTAAATTCATTGAAATCTGGAAAATAATTGTTGAAATTATTTTGATTCATGTGGTATCATTATATTGTTGATGAGCACGATGTCATGAGATTTTAATATGGCACAGATGTTGTGAACCCGCCAAAATACCTATTCCCGAGCTATGGCTTGATAAAGCATATGCGAATGGGGTGAGGCCTGGTTACCCATTGATGTGTTGTTGAGAAATTATATTGATAAATGCTTTGAGATTTGCATTTCGATTTGAATATTCGTACTCGTATTGTTACGTTTTATTCATCG